>CM029402.1:17259575-18504792 GCA_017139565.1 Luffa aegyptiaca
CACCATCTTCATGCTGATTTGGTGTCAATTGTTGGGGCTTTTATTCTTCCTTTATCCCTCTATATAAATGAAGAAGAAGGTTGAAAGATCAGATAGAATAAGATAGTGAATTGCTGCCAAACTGAATACTCACCAAACCCACCTCCATATGCTTGTTCTTCAAGCTTTCTCTCTTAAATTCCATCCCTTGAGGATCCCACAATCCGTTCCAAAGGCTTGAGGATAGCAAGGAAGATCCTTTGGTGGTTCGTGACTCGTTGGTGAAGAAAAACAAAAAGGAAATCCAACCAATTTCTCCATTGAATCAAGTTTGGTAAACATACTCTGTTTTTCTCCACTTGGACAACATGCAATGTTTGATCAAATTGAACTAATTAAGTGCCTAAGATCCAAAATTGCTTCCGTATTTTAGATATTAACACTTTCAAAAGACACCTGCCAGCCAGCCGGAATCTCCACCAACGCATCCGCAACAATCATGCCTAGCTCGGACACGTCTTCATGTTCACGGTTAAGAAGCTGGAATACCCTTTCTTGAATCCGTCTCAAGAATTACCGGATCGAAACCCATCTCAGCCACCAATTCCAGCCCCTCCGCCATATCCACACTCCTCACATTATCATGTATGAAGGTAGCCGATAACATCACTTGGCCATGAGAATCTCGCACGATCACCTCCAAACCTATCGTTAACGAATCAATCAGGAACGAGGCAACGAAGTTTGCCTTATACCACCCTTCTCTCGGAGGCCTCCATACAACCCTCTCTCGACTAACATCCTCATGCTCTCCTTCCCTACTCCTCCTCCCAGCCTCACGAAAAACCGTCACATACCCATTCACCCATTCCACCAGCCCACATGGCATATCAGCCCCATTAAAGTGAACTTTGTTTCGGGCAGACCATATTGACCACCATAACACCACCAACTCCTCAATTCTCCTTAAAATGTGTTTTTAAATTAATTTGATTTCTTTTTAAGTTATTATTGTTACTAGGGAATTATGCTAAACACAATCTAACTCCACTTTCACTTTACGTTACTATTATAATTATAATTTTAAATGTTCTACACTCGTTAATTATATTCATATTCATGTTTTTTTTTTCTTTTTAAGGAGTACAAGGAAAAGTAAGAAAACTAAATATAATGAGAACATAAAACATCGATGTTGTGAGCCCATGGAGACATTTTTCTAATCAAACTTCAAAGTGTTTCGAAGTGCGAGCATGAGTATCTAATATATGAGCAACCATGTTCCCGTCTCTGGGAGTTAGTAAGAAACCCCTAATGTGGTGAAGGGAGAATAGGTTGAGGTAGTCGATAAGAGGAACAATCTCATTAAAATGCTAGTCACGGTCATGAATTAGATTCCAAACGATTTTAGAATCTACCTCCACCCAAACTAGAGTTAGGGTCCGTTTGGAATACCTTTTGGTTTAAATGTTTTTCAAGAATGCATTTTTTTAAAAAACATTTTGTATAAAAATTGTTTAGAATTTAAACACTCATATGTTTGGTTACATTTCTTCATAAGTGTTTGTATACCAAAGTTATTATATACTTAAAAACTCTTTTTAAAAAATTTTCTTTCAAGTGTTTCTCTCAAAATGGTTTATTTCTCAATCTCATTTTTTAATAATTCATTTTTAGTGGTTGCCAAACACTAGATTTTTTTTTTCAAAATAATTTTTTATTTTCAAAATTGAACATTTAAAAAGTTAAACCAAACATACTCTTATTCTCGATTTCAACGCTAATTTGGCCCCATCTACTAATGCTTGAGCTTCTGCTCATTCCACTGAGCAATATGTTCTCTTGAACTTTTTTGCAGCCACTAACGTCTCTCCTTTGGAATTTTGAATGATCATGTTTGAGACTATCTTCTTGGGTTTTATGCCCTGAAACTCGTAGATATATAGTAAATGTAAACTATTGACTGTTATCAATAAAGCGTTATTGATTAATATTCTATAAAGAGTTATTGAATTATTGTATTAGTTTTTTCTTAAATAACCCTAAATCCATTAAACTAACATCCTAGGTTGTTGTATGAGTCTTGAACTGTATGTGGAGAAATATGGGGATCAGTGTTCAAGATACAACCTAAAAAGTCTATAGTATAAGGATAAGGTTGGGTACCATATTCTGGTAACACTATGGATACCACACGCTTTGTATTTGATACAAACGCAATGATCCAATGTGTTCGCGTAAGGGACATGCAAGTGGGGGTATCCTATGCAATGAGTTTGCATAAGACCGAACCGCGAAATAGTAACCACTAGATGTAACTCCGTTGACTAGTTAGGTTTCTATTTCAATTCGATGACCTAGGAAACTTGGTCTCAATCCTGAGTGGGTTATGAACTCTTGTTCACGAGGGATTGTCCTTTGATTTGTATGGGTGAGAGTGGTCAGTACGTCGACTCAATAAACCTACCATTTTGGCAACAAGATCGAGTGGGGAACTGGGAACATAATCACACAAGATGGAATTCACTCTTTCCCGACTTTAGGGTAAGTAGATGAGTGTTCCCTTAAGTGGTGTCTCCAGGTCTTGAACAAAGGGCCCTACCCTCTCACTAGCCTGAGAAGAGTTTTTGTTTAATGGTTGGACCA
This sequence comes from Luffa aegyptiaca, assembly GCA_017139565.1. Taxonomy (NCBI): domain Eukaryota; kingdom Viridiplantae; phylum Streptophyta; class Magnoliopsida; order Cucurbitales; family Cucurbitaceae; genus Luffa; species Luffa aegyptiaca. The sequence continues at coordinate 17,262,201 of CM029402.1, forward strand.
TAAACAGATTGTTCTATAGAGAAGCACTGGTACTTAAGGACATAAAGGTAACTCAAGGGGTAAAATGGTAATTTGACCCAACTGATGTTACGAACACTCGTGAAGGACTAACTTGCTGTTATTAGTTTATATCCGTGGACACAGAAATATTTTACAGTGAGAAGAGTGCATTTGTGGGTCTTTAGTGGAGTGACCCACAGTTAATGAATATTGGTTAAACTGATTAATGAGTTTAGTTAGTTTAATCTCATATCATTGGAGCTTCTAATTTGTAGGTCCATTAGATCCCCCTACTAGCTCATAAAGGGTAATTAGGAATAATTAGTCTTGAAAGGAATTTGAATAGTTCAAAATCCATTATGGGAAATCAAGTTAATTGTATGAGATACAATTAATACAATGTATGTGATTAATTATAATATAAAGTTTAATTTGAGATTAAACTTTATTAATTGAGAGAAATACAATTAAATACGATTAAATTGTAGGCTTAAATTTTTTTCTCAAAAAAAAAAAATTGTAGGCTTAAATTAAATATGAGATATTTCATTTAGTAATTAATTAATTTGATAATTAATTAATTATTTAATTAAATTCTATTTAATTAAAAACTATAGGTTATATGGGAGATGTTCATTTAAATATGATTTAAATGAAATTAATTAAATTTTATTTAATTAATTTTTATTTAATTAATTAATTGTTATTAATTAATTAAATAAATCTCTATCCTATTACGACTGGGAAAAGAAATTAATTATTAATTAATTAAATAAATTTCTATCCTATTACGACTAGGAGAAGGGGCATGACATTCTATATAAAGCACTGAATGTCTTCCTAGTGGAGAACATACTTCACTCTAAAAAATAATTTCTCTCTAAGAATTTTTACAACATTCTAGTGAAATTCTTTTCCCAAAATTCAAGAATACCAAGTCCCACAACTTGGTTCCTAGTCCTAGAGATATAGTAGTGGAATATCTTGGTGGTAGTGTCCCTACTGTGATCTATTGTTCTTGGTGGGAGTTTGTTGAAAAAAGTCTTCGACAAGTATGTATTTCAGTTCTTTCAATTATTAGATTTAGATCTAATGCATGCTTAGCCTAGTTTATATATAGAACCGTTATGTATGGTTTGCCAATGTATTGGTATTTTAGAAAACTTAATTAAAATACAAATTGGTCCTATAACGCTTCCGCTGGAAATTTAAGAATTCCAATCCTTCACATCTCACCATTGGTTATCGACGTGGCGTGCACTATGACACTGCTCGAGTGCAAGTATACACTATCAAGTAATAAAGTGGAAAGTATTCCCGATATCATACCCAAGGGAGATGGTGACTAGTTGGGAAACACACAATTCTGTAAAATGGGAACCTCCTCTAAAATTGCAACAACAGTTGGTAACTGATAGCACCAAATTGGTGCTAGCATTAGTTTGAAAGCTTAGGAGCGAATTATAGATTCATATGCTTGTCGTCACCTCGATAGGTGTAGGGATGAGCTAGTGAATCAAATAGCTGCAAATTAGCATGTAATATCTTGCCTAGGAGAAAAGAAAGAAAATATGCCAATGAAAAAGGAAAAGAGAGAAAAGAAAAGCAAAATAAAGAAAAGAAAAAAAAATGTGCGCGAGCTTAAAAAGAAAATCATATGCTCGTTTACATTACTTTTATTTTCAAGAAAAAGCATGCTATTAAGGGGGTAAAAAGAGCTACCTGCGGTGTGATCAGTTAGGCCAACCAAGAGTAAAACTCGGGTTATGGGTCCCTGCATTGTAGTGTGAAAGCTAGTACCCCGCAAAAAGAGAGAGAGAGAAAAATAAGAGCGTAGAAAGAAAACGTCTTTTATTTTTCAGACACCTGGGTAAAGAGAAAAGCAGTCTAATTTGTCTTGTTTGCTCCTTGGTTAGTTCCTAGTGCCAGTGTAGAGGGAAGATGGGTTGAGGGTTATATAATCCAATCCCGGACTAGTAAGACTGACTCTAGGTAGGCTAAGTGTGAGCTTGAGCAAGAAATCTCATGAAAACTTTTGATTTGTCTCAATGATTGATTGTATGTGGTAGCTTACCTTTAACAAATTTTATGCCTTCCTTAGACATGGAGATTTGAGTTGAGTTATTTGCAACCAATAAATCTTCATTATTCTCGTTTTTATCTATAAACTTGCTCGAGGACTAGCAAGATTTAGATTGGGGGTAATTTGATAGCACCAAATTAGTGCTAATTATTTCCGTAAATTTTGCTTATCCTAATGTTATTATTTGCGAAAATTGACTAATTCTGAGTCTTATTGATGTATAGGTCAATTTGGTGTTCTCGGGATCAAGAAAGGCATTTTGGTAATTAAAAGTCAACCAAAAAGTCAACAAGGAGCAAAAAATTCTGCCATATTCCCAAGAGGTAGCGTCTCGACGCTACGGAAGTTGAGGGCAGGCCAAAATAGCGTCAGCGTCTCGACGCTGGACACGGCGTCTCGACGCTGGCGCGTTTTTATAAAAGGGACCCTTTTCGTAATTTTATGTCATCCATGTCCGTTCTAAGTCCGATTTCTGTCGTTTCCCCCATTCTCTCTCAATTTCGTTGTACTTTCTAGATTTCTCTTAGTTTAGGCTTAGTTAGGATGGCTAATCGAGCCTCGACGCTTAGTTCGAGCATTGCAATGTCCGGCTAAGTGTAGATCGTTGTAATTGGGGACTCCGAATGTAAGTTTGGCATTCCTTTGAGACCTTGTATATTTCAGATTTCATAGAATTATTGCCTAATTATGTTCTTAATTCCAGTTTGTATTTCAATCGATTTGAATCTTTGGATTGACAACCTATTGTGTTTGAATCGATTGCTTTGCTAGAATTGGTAGCGAATAAATCTATTGTTAATCTCGATTAAAAGGCGTTTTATCCCTATTGATCAAAATTGCATGATAGATTTAGGAGTTAAGGCTCAGAATCGTATGAATTTAGGCTTTTCCTAGTTTATGCATTCTATCTAAAAATTCATTGTTCTTAATGCGATTAAAATCTAATCAGTGAGACGTCATTAGTTAGATTTTTAATTAGGTTCTGGCCTCGATGCATTTGTTGAGTTAGAAATAATTGGGATCATTAATCTTGCTAGCTTTTCCAGTAGGAGGTTAGACAATTAGCTAGTAATACGTTAATAAAGAGAGTCTATGATTTGGAATTGTCAAACTGAATTCAGATAACCAATTGCATGATCCCGAGGTAAGATTAGTCAGTCTATCCTTTTATTTTCCTGTTATTTTTAATTTTGGTAATTTAATTTCTTGTATTTTAATTTTTCATCCTCAAATATTCTTCCATGCCAACCCCCCCTCCAGTTACTAATTGAAAAATATTAGGTTAATTTATCTAATTCGGTTGCTCCCTGCGTTTGACCCCGACCACTATTTCTACAAAAATAGTTGTAGTGTCGTGGAATTATAAATTTATTTGATACGACCCTCGACAAGTCGTCTATCAGTAACCAAGAAAAATAGTTTGATTGAGGTTTTGATTTAAGACAAAAATTGGAAATAAACAAGAAAACGATAAAAACTCTATGAGATAAACTGGAGAATTCAAATAGTTTCAACCTTAAGCCTTAGATTACACCCACCTATGCGTCCGCAAATTACTCAGGGATTGTAGTCGGCTGAGAAACACTATCTATGTTGCCCACATAGACATGGTGCAGATAGCATCTCTCAGTTGCGCCCGCAATTACCCTGACAACTAGATTGTGAGTTAAGTCCAACTTCTATTCAGCTCCGCTGTAGGTGCCTTTAAAAGACTAAGCCAACTAGACATCTATTTCTAGGGCTAGTTGAAACTTACATTAATAACGCTCACAACTCTTAAAACCCTAGTGCTTCCAGTCCTATTTCTAGTATGCAAGAAAATAAAGTCCTATTTCTATGATCTTTTCCACTATTGTTTTGCGAACCTGCGTCTTTAAGTCCAACCTTTCGGCCATCAACTAAATACAAATTATGCTAACCTAAGTGATCAGTTTAAGCTAACAATAAACTTTAATCTCAACAAAAACAAACAATGTTAGAGGGAGCAAGGATGCTTTTGCATAGGCGGGGCTTTCTTCTACTCAAGGAATCCACATATTTGAACCCCCAAGTAGAAGCTTAGCTCATAACTAAAAGTAAAATGCATAACATAAAAGAAAATAAACTCAACATAGAGAAAAGATAAGTTAAATTAATATGAAAGATTGAATTGAGTACAAGAGCTTAACTTACAACGGAAAAATAAAGGAAAACAATAACAAGACTGCCGGAAATAAAAGAATGTTAAACGAAAGTAAAGACAAGACTCTATTAAGGATCTCTCCCTCTTTATCTAGCTTGCTCTTGCACTTTTTCAAGAAGAGACAAGCTTTTCTCTTCTTCTTCTTTCGAATAGAAGAACCGACAGAGGCTGAAAAACTTGAAACTCGGAGTGGTTACAAGATGAGAAGGAAAAACTTAAAAATATATCCTATGGACGAAAACTTCAAGCTCTCTTTGCTTCTTGCATCGTGGTCCCCTTTTATAGACCTTGGAAGATGAGGTTGGCTGCCGAGATCAGTGTGAGAAGACCTTGGAAGGTAAGAATCCACAATCTTTGGAGATTTGATACCAAATTGGAGATTTTTGGACAATTCTGTGAAGATCCCGCAAATCTCGATATTCTGTCGGAAAGTCCAGTTGCGGCTGCATATCGAGAGCAATTTTTTCTGTGCACAGCTTTGACAAGTCTGTCTTCAGCATGGGGCTACTTTCCTTATATGGCTTGCGAGCGCATTTTGATCGCATGTCCACATCCTCAGGTCCAAATGCACGCGCAATTCTTCAACTTCACCTCACTTGCTCCACTAACCTTTAATCTCCTCTTGCGGGCGCATCTTCCTCACAATGACTTCTGCACAAAAACATTAACTTGGATAAATTCTTACAAAAATAATCTCTTTATGTAAATTTTAAGCTTAAATTCTATAATTCTAAGATTTTCTTTATGATTCTACTACTTTTGCTAAAATGACTTGTGTAGACACTGTATTTGGTCCGGTTGATTTTTTTGGTTTATATAATGTTTTTACCTTATCATTTTTTTTTTTATGTATATATATCATGATTAATTTTATTTTGATATTTTTCATTTGTTAAAAAATATAAGAATAGAAATAAAAATAAAACAAATTAAAAGAAATCTCCCAACCACTTTTTTTTAACGTATTTTTCTCCCCTTATTTTTCTCACTTACCGCACTGTCCACCTTCTCTTCCTTTTCTCCTTACTACATTTGAGAGTGGTGATAGCTTATAAAAAGGACCTCTATGGAATGCAAAGGGGGAGAGAAATTAAGAAAAAGACGGAGGTAAATGTTGAGTGTGAAATTGGGAGGAAATCTAAGATTTAGGAAAGTTTTGAAGACCCATTCAAGCTTAACGAGCTCTGCCACCATCTGCAGTCGAACACTCCCGTTGGCCGACCATTTTCACGAACTCCGAGCAGGCTCCTCGAACAGATCCGGCGACGGCACTATTTAGACACGAACGACTCACCCACCGCCAACGTGAAGGCCTCCTCGAGCGCCCACCAACTAGTTTTCTCTTGCAACCCACGAACCACGTAGCCCAACAAATTTAATATTCAAGAAGAACAAAAGTGGGAAAAGGGAAGAAGATGTGGAGGGGAGAAGAGAAAGAATCGGGAGAAAGAAGGAGCTTGGGGAAGAAGATGCGAAGAAACAAAGAAAAATTGGTGGGACCCACTTCTTTTCCTTTATTATTTTTTTTGGGAAAAATACACTTTTGGTCCCTGAGGTTTGGGTTAACTGACACTTTGGTCCCTGAGTTTTCAAACTCAACAAAAATACCCCTGAGGTTTGAGATAAGGAGCAATTTGGTCCCTGCCATCCATTTTGCCGTTAAATCCTAACGATAAGCTGACGTGGCACTATTATTTTAAATAAAAAAATGAATTTTAAATTTTTTTAAATAAAAATATTATTATTTTATTTTACTTTTTTAAACTATTTCTCTCTCTTCTCCATCTTCTTTCTCCTCCATTTCTTTCTCCTCTTTATCTTCTTCCTTCCCCCATCACCTTCTACTTCAGCTCCGGTGGCTGGCCGCTGCTGGCTGCCGACGAACGCACTGCCGGAATTTTTTTTTCCTTCTTTCTTCTTCTTCTCTTCTTCTCCTTTCTTTTCTTTCTTCTGTTTTTTTTAAACAATGGTTTCGGGGAGGAGGAGCTCCTCCTCCCCGAAACCGATGCCGGAATCCGGGAGGAGTTCTCCTCCCCGAAACCGGTCAGAATCGGGGAGGAGGAGTTCCTCCGCCCCCTTTCATTTCAGATCTGAAACGGAAGGGGGAGGAGGATTCCTCCTCCCCGATTCCGGCGCCGGTTTCGGGGAGGAGGAGCTCCTCCTCCCCGAAACACCCATTGTTTTTTTTAAAAAAAAAAGAAGAAAGAAAAGAAAGGAGAAGAAGAGAAGAAGAAGAAAGAAGAAAGAAGGAAAAAAAAAATACAGGCGGTCGCCGCCGCCGCCGCTCGCCATTCACCGGCGGCGGCCGACCACTGGAGCTGAAGAAGAAGGTGATAGGGAAGGAATAAGATAAAGAGGGGAAAGAAGATGGAGAAGAGAGAGAAAGAGTTTAAAAAATAAAATAAAATAATAATATTTTTATTATTTTTATATATTTTTATTTTTAAAAATTTAAAATTCATTTTTTTATTTAAAATAATAGTGCCACGTCAGCTTGTCATTAGGATTTAACGTCAAAATGGATGGCAATGACCAAATTGCTCCTTATCTCAAACCTCAGGGGTATTTTTGTTGAGTTTGAAAACTCAGGGACCAAAGTATAACTCAACTCAAACCTTAGGGACCAAAAGTGTATTTTCCCTTCTTTTTTTTTCTTCCAATTTATCTATTATTTTCTTTATTTGCTTAAAGAGCAATTTTTTTTTTATTTAAAGTTTTAAGTGTTTTTCTTTTTCTTTCCTCTTTGATTTTATTAAAAATTTTGAGTTTAAATTGGTAAATTACTCCCAAATTAACTTTAATTGAAATTTTCCCAAATCAACTTCAATTATGTTTTAACTTTCATTTTCTAATTAGAATTTTAAATTGATTTATTTTAGATTTCTAAATCTAACTTTTAATTGGATATTAGTTGAAAGTTTTCAAATCTAATTTCAATTAGAGTTTAATTGGGAGTTTCCAAACTAATTTTAATTGGCTTTAAATTGAATTGCTATTACCAATTTCAATTGGATTTTAATATGGCATTTTCAACTTTAAGTGTCTTTCTTATTAATTTTAGTTGGATTCTAACCTAAAATTTCTAATTGGAATTTGAATTTGCATTTTCCTAATTAATTTCCATTGGTTTGTAATTAGAAATTTCAATTTTCTTTAAATATGGAAGTTTAATGTTTTCAATTTTATTTTAATTTGAATTGTTCAAATGAATTTCAAAAGGTTTGAAATGCTCAAATGTATTTCAAACAAATTACCAGATTTTCAATTTGATTTTCACTTGATTTTTTAAAATGATTTTAATCATTCCTTCCTTCCGTTGGTTTCAATAATTAATTTGGAATTTTATAATAAATTTTTAATTGGATTTGATTTGGGATTTTGTAAAAAAAAAGTTTTTTTTTATGATATCATATCACTCATAATTATTAATTCACATTTTATTTCTAAGATGTGAAATAATAGACATGAGACAAATAAAATCATGTACAACCTATGACAAAGTTGAGATAATTTCTCAAATTCTTGAGGTGACAAATTTTCTTTAATTAAAAGAAAATTTCAACAAGACAAGCAATTATTGGGTCTAATCCCACCCACTACATTAGATCCTTACTTTATGTTTTAAAGCTAAGGTAAGATCAAGTGAGACATTTGTTATTTATTTCTTTTATTTCTTCAAAATAAAGGACCGTTTCATGTTATAAAAGGATAATTTTTAAAATAAAATGTGGTAACCGTTTTTAAACAGGTGTTGTAGGGGTGCTAACATCTTCCCTACACTCAATCGACTCACGAGCCTAATTTTTTGTTTTCAAAGATCGGTTTTTCTTTAAAGCGGGTGACCAATCACACCCCAAGATGATTGGTGGCGACTCCAAACCTTTAACCTCGAAAGAGACCCTTAGGGAAGGACGTCGGCCGCTCCGCGTGGCGATGATGTTGCGACAGCTTGAAATGATAAGATTTTAAACACAAAGTCTTTGCTTTCCAAACAATAACCTAGGTTTTTAAGACTAAATAACACACATAAATGAGCGTTATCAGTTATCGCTACATCCACATCCAATTTGAAGTGGTTCTGGGTTGGTGGTGACCAATTGGAAGAGTGACCGTGTTCATCGTTCGTCGTCCTCGCATGTCCTTCACAATTGTTTGCTTGAGCCTTGAAAATAGAGATTGTTGAGGTCTCTATTCAAATAAAATTTATAAAGCACCGGTTTCTAACTACTTTGCAATAGAAGTGGTCGGGGTTGAACGCAGGTCGAGCAATCGTAATTAATTTAGTTAAGTTGAGATTTTTCTATTAGTGACCGAAAGGGGGATTTGACATGGAAGTGTTGGGTTTTATTCCCTAAAACTCGTAGATAGTAAATGTAACAATTGACCTGTAACGCCTACACTTAAGGTATTGTGAGGGAAGGGTAATTTTGTAAATTGCTTGAAATTGGAGTGAGACCTAACCCTAACCAATTTATACATTTTAACTTTCAGCCTCCACCTCCCTTTCTTCACGCGTATAGCAGCAGCCAAAATCCCCTTTCTTTTTTTATTTCTTTGGGCGTTTTCTTCTTCCCCTCCTTGCAGCCGTGGACCTTCCAGCCGCCATCAGTCTCCACCTCCAAGCCGTGACCGCCTGCAACACTCGACCTCCGGCGACGTGAACGGCAAAGGCGGCGTGGTAGTGGGTTTTTTCGGCCAACAGTGCAGCAGCATTCACCGGCAGGTCTGTGGCTTGGAGGCGCGAATTCGGTGGTTGTGCAGCATAGCCGCGCGACAGCAAGTTTCGGGTCGTCTCTTCATTGTTTCGGCGTGAGATCAATGTGGGTAAGTGAGAAAATTCGTCCTTTTGATTTTTGGCCACATTTAATCGATTACCCATTCGTTCTTCCTCCCGTTCAGCAAGTGTTCTACTTCATAACCGGCGTTTTGAGTAGCGGTCTTCAAGTTTCTGTGTAGTTGGGCATTATCGACATTGGGTAAGTGTTTTAAACTCGTGTTTTTGGTTGGGTTATGGTACTAGAGGCTTACCCATTAATTGTGATAATTGTTTCCAAGGTTTTTTTTCGCGTTCGGAACCTTAATCGTCGTTTTGGAGCGAAAGTGTGAACCCGGACAGCAAGCTTCATTCGGTTCTTAGTTGGATTGGATAGGGGCTTGGTAGTTAAGGGGCACTCTACTTTGTTGTCAAGCAAGTTACCTATCTAAGGTAAATAGCTATTGGATTTTAGTACAAGTTTAGTCCCTATTGCGTGTTATTGGATTTGATAAATGCTCAGCCGAGGTTTTGAACTAGTTTTTTTTGAAATGTTGGCATGCTAGCATGAGTTTTAAATTGTGAGCCTTGAACACGTTTTGGATTCCTATGCGTTTAGTAGTACTGCATGGTAAAATATGTCGTGTTATGAAAGCGGAGCTTTCTTTTGGCATGTCTGATACTGTTTGGGATGGATTTATAATTATTAGTTGCTTTGATCGTATGGTTTGATGGTTCTGCATGTCTGAATGGTTGTGGATGCGAGCTCCATCTCGCTCTGGTTTTTGGTAATCTGTAGTGCCTTATGGCTTGTGGTTGGATAATGGAGGTCATAGAAGTGTTTATTTCTCTTTTCAGGTAAATAGAAAAATTTTGGGTTTCCCACGTGTATGCTGTTATGCTGCCGAAATTTCGGCAGCATACGAGTGGTTTAGGGATCAGAAGTGTCTTCAAGGAAAGACTAGAATAGGAACCTCGTCTCCGTTTTAGGGCCTCAGGAAGACTTGTTAGGTTCCTTAAGTCTTACATAGCTAGAGTGTGTTCCTTCCCCATCTCAGGACTGATAGGACCCAGGCACGTTTACGTGTGTTCTATTAGTTGACTGTTAGAGCTCAGTTTCAGGCACGCTAGCGTGCGCTCTCTCAGTTCAGGACGGTGTTGAGCTTATGATCAGGCACGTTGTTCGTGCGCCTTTTTGGCACCAGGCATGTTTACATGTGTCAGTTGCTCCACCGTATGTTTATTTTTATATTCAGGGGTGTTGTGTTGGGATAGGTGTAGTTCTGCTAGAGGTGGCCAGCTAGTCTCTAGTTCACTTACCTTAACCGACTGGCCCACACAACACTCTAGTTGGCACCAGGTTGGGGATAGGCTAACACCCTAGACAGAGCATGTTTATGTGATCAGCTGTGGCCCTAGAGTTAGAAACCCAGAAGTTCAGGAACTCAGTTTCAAGTTACTAGATCTCATGATTTCAGTTTCGACCCTTAAGTGGGCTACTTACTGAGTATATTCTTATATACTCACCCATGCTACTTATCTTTCCTTTTCAGGTGGTACTTGAGAGCGTTGGCGGTCGGCGAGAGTCGTGGCTTGGCTGGCTATGGGACTGCAGCTGCAAAATTTTGTCATTCTTCTTAGGAATTCCATTCTTTCATTCTAGTATCAGTTCTTGTTGGACCTTAGTTTTAAACGATTGTTTTCTTCGTTTTATTATGGATTCATTCAGATGCTTTCAGTTCGTTATTTGTTTTAGAAACTCATTTATGTTTTGGGCCCTATTTGAATTTAATGAAAAATATCATTATTTTCCGCTTTAAGGTTTACAAAGTTTTCGTACTCGTGCATGTAGTAGCGACCCCTTTTTGTATGTTTTATTCCCTCTTTAGTTGGGTCGTTACAGTTGGTATCAGAGCCCAGTTTCTAGATTCTGTAGACTCGCTTACGTCGTAAGCATCAGATTTCCCATAGCCAAGTACAAGTAAGCACGCCTCGTCGTCGCCAGGTATGCCAGTACTAAGTATGAAAGAGTGTTATGAATGATGATCTATATTACATTTGAGACTGAGTTTATATAATTTTGTCATCTGGGTTAGCGTGAGTTTGTTCCATCTATTCGTGGCAAGGAGGATTTAGCCTGACTCTTTTCATTGTCTTTTGGAATGCTAGAGTATGCCTCCACGTATGCGAGGTCGAGGATTGGGTCGTGGACGTGGTAGGGGTCAGGTACCTCTAGAGCAAGTGGTTCCTCCAGTGGGTCACCAAGCTGACAATGGACCTGAGATTCAGATACCTGCACCCCCAGCGCAGGCACAGACAGTCACCTTGACACTAGAAGCCCTTCAAGCTCTCCTGGGCAATATTACAGCCAATCAGACAGCTCAGGCGAACCAGAATCAAGATCGAGCAGGGTCGACTGAGGGCTCTAAGTATCTGAAGGACTTCAAAAGATATGATCCACCAGCGTTCAATGGGAAGACGGTGGACCCCACTGCCGCCGAGGCTTGGATAGCCAAGATGGAGGAGATTTTTCGTTACATGGGATGCCCCGAGGCTCAGCAAGTCCCATGTGCCGTGTTCATGCTGAGGGAGGACGCGCTGATGTGGTGGCGGTCAGCAGAGAGATCTATCAGTACCACCGCAGGTCCCGTCACGTGGGTCCAGTTCAAGGGAACCTTCTTCCAAAAGTATTACTCCACGATCATCCAGTACCGGAAGGAGGAAGAGTTCTTGGCTTTAAGGCAAGGTAACAAGTCCGTAGAGGAATACGAACTGGAATTCACACGCTTGTCTCGTTTCGCCCCAGAAATGGTAGACACTGAAGCAAAGAAGATGAAGAGATTCATCTCGGGCCTCAGGGACGATGTGCAGAGAGTGGTAGGGGCTCTTGACCCAGCTGATTATGCGGCAGCCCTTCGAGCAGCCACGTTTATGGGAATGCCAACTGCGAATGCAATCCCAGCGACTAAAGAACCAGAATCCAGTTCAGGTCAGAAAAGAAAGTTTAATCGAAGCTTCTCTAAATCGCATCAGAACTCCCAGAACCGACGGTCCCCGCGTCAGAGGAATGATGGCAAGGAAAAACCCTTGTGCCCTAAGTGTGATCGTCGTCACGAAGGTCAATGCTTAGCAGGCTTAGGAGTGTGCTTCAGATGCGGCAAGGGTGGACACATGGCCGCAGAGTGCCCACGAGGAAAAAACGCAGATTCTAGGCGACCTTTCGGTTCTAATCAAGCCAGCACCAGCACCCAGAAAGGTTCAGCACATGCCTCTACCAGCAAGAAAGCTGGTGACTCCAATGCAGTGGTAACAGGTACATTATTGGTTCTTGGGCATTATGCTCATGTTCTTTTCGATTCAGGCTCTACGCATTCGTTTATATCTGACATGTTTGTTAAGCATGCCCGGATAGAGTTAGAGCCATTAGGTTTTAGCCTATTAGTTTCTACCCCAGCTGGAGTAGAATTGTTAGCTCGGGAGAGGATTAAAACCTGTCAGGTATTGGTGTCGGATCGTCTGTTAGATGTGACACTAATTGTACTGGAGATGAGAGATTTCGATGTTATCTTGGGCATGGACTGGTTAGCCGAGAATCACGCCATCATTGACTGCCATCAGAAGGAAGTATTATTCAAACCTCTAGAAGGAGCAAGCTTCAAGTTCAAGGGAATCAGGTCAGAGACTGTTCCTAAGGTGGTATCTGCGATAAGGGCAAAAAGACTCGTGGATCGAGGGGCGTGGTGCTTCTTAGCCAATGTGTCAGATACTCGAGTTGAAAAGGCAGGGATAAGCTCGGTACCAGTGGTCAATGAGTTCATGGATGTATTTCCCGAAGATCTTCCAGGTTTGCCTCCGGTTCGAGAAGTGGATTTCAGCATCGAGCTTGAGCCAGGCACAACCCCTATTTCTAAGGCACCATACAGAATGGCCCCAGCAGAACTGAAAGAACTAAAGGTGCAGATACAGGAACTCCTGGACAAAGGTTTTATTCGTCCTAGCGTTTCACCTTGGGGAGCTCCAGTCCTGTTCGTGAAAAAGAAAGATGGATCTATGCGCTTATGCATTGATTATCGAGAGTTAAATAAAGTGACGATTAAGAACAAGTATCCACTTCCTCGCATAGATGATTTGTTCGACCAGTTGCAAGGAGCGTCAGTGTTCTCCAAGATTGATCTGCGATCAGGCTACCACCAGTTGAGGATAAGAGAAGAAGACATCCCCAAGACTGCATTCAGGTCTAGGTACGGACATTACGAGTTCACTGTGATGTCCTTTGGGCTAACAAATGCACCTGCTATATTCATGGACTTGATGCACAGAGTGTTTAAAGAGTACCTTGACACCTTTGTGATCGTGTTTATCGACGATATTCTGGTTTACTCCAAGTCAGATGAGGATCACGAGACACACCTCAGAAGGGTTTTGACAACCCTAAGACAAAATCAGTTATATGCCAAGTTCTCCAAGTGTGAGTTTTGGCTCCAGCAGGTGTCCTTTTTGGGACACGTAGTGTCGAGTGATGGAGTTTCAGTTGACCCAGCGAAAGTGGACGCAGTTACCCAGTGGCCTTGTCCGTCCACTGTCACTGAAGTTCGTAGTTTCTTGGGGTTAGCAGGATACTATCGTCGATTTGTGCAGGACTTTTCTAAGATAGCCACACCATTGACACAATTGACCCGAAAGGGTAGTCCGTTTGTGTGGAATAGTGCTTGTGAAGCAAGTTTCCAGAAGCTCAAGCAGAGGTTAGTTTCAGCTCCAGTGCTCACAGTTCCAGATGGATCAGGTTCGTTTGTTGTTTACAGTGACGCTTCTAAGAAAGGGTTAGGTTGTGTTCTGATGCAGCATGGTAAAGTCATTGCCTACGCCTCCCGCCAGCTAAAGGACTATGAACGGAACTATCCAACACACGATATGGAGTTAGCAGCGGTAGTCTTTGCCCTGAAGATTTGGAGACATTATCTGTATGGTGAGAAGATCCAAGTCTTTACAGATCACAAGAGCCTGAAGTACTTCTTCACGCAGAAAGAGCTTAATATGAGACAACGCAGATGGCTTGAGTTGGTGAAGGACTATGATGTTGAAATTCTTTACCACCCGGGTAAAGCAAATGTGGTTGCAGATGCACTCAGTAGAAAGGTAGCCCATACTTCAGCCTTAATCACAGATCAGACTCACATAAGGGCCGACTTGGAGCGTGCAGGGATAGCAGTGCTAGTAGGAGAAGTTGCCTCACAATTGGCCCAGTTGACAGTTCAGCCAACTTTGAGACAGCGTATCATAGAGGTTCAGAGGAAGGATCCCAGCCTTAGTGACCTCTTCCACCAGGTAGAGACAGGTCAAGAGGATGAGTATTCTTTATCCTCAGATGGTGGCCTTCTTTTTCGAGGGCGATTATGCGTGCCTGAGGGTGATGAGCTCAGAAATGAGGTTCTGACTGAAGCTCACAGTTCTCCTTTTTCAATGCACCCAGGTGGCACGAAGATGTACCAAGACCTAAAGCAATACTACTGGTGGCGTGGCATGAAGAGGGACGTAGCAGAGTTTGTGAGCAAGTGTTTGGTTTGCCAGCAAGTTAAAGCTCCTAGACAAAAGCCAGCAGGGTTACTGCAGCCTTTGGATGTGCCTCAGTGGAAATGGGAGGAAGTGGCTATGGATTTTATTGTCGGGTTACCCAGGACAACTAGAGGTTTTACTGTGATTTGGGTGATTGTGGATAGACTCACTAAATCCGCTCATTTCTTGCCCGGGAAGCCTACCTATTCTGTTGAGAAGTGGGCTCAGTTGTTCATGGAAGAAGTTGTCAGGTTGCATGGGGTTCCAGTGATAATTGTTTCAGACAGAGATCCCCGTTTCACTTCAAATTTCTGGATCGGTTTCCAGAAGGCTTTGGGCACACAGTTGAATTTTAGTACAGCTTTTCATCCCCAGACCGATGGTCAGACAGAGAGGTTGAATCAGACATTGGAAGATATGTTGCGAGCTTGTGCATTAGACTTTGCAGGCAGCTGGGACAGCCACTTACATCTAATGGAGTTTGCTTATAACAACAGTTACCAAGCGACTATTGGCATGGCTCCGTTCGAAGCCCTGTATGGAAAGAGATGTAGATCGCCTGTTTATTGGGATGAAGTTGGCGAACGCAAATTGCTTGGACCTGAGTTGGTTCA
Organism: Luffa aegyptiaca; assembly: GCA_017139565.1. Lineage (NCBI taxonomy): Eukaryota > Viridiplantae > Streptophyta > Magnoliopsida > Cucurbitales > Cucurbitaceae > Luffa > Luffa aegyptiaca. The sequence continues at coordinate 17,277,386 of CM029402.1, forward strand.
AGTTACTAATGAAGCAATCCAGAAGATCAGAGCGAGGATGAAGACAGCCCAGAGCAGACAAAAGAGTTATGCAGACACCAGACGTCGAGACTTAGAGTTTGCGGTTGGCGACTTTGTGTTTCTGAAAGTTGCACCTATGAAGGGAGTTTTGAGATTTGGAAAGAAGGGAAAGTTAAGCCCCAGGTTCATAGGTCCATTTGAGATTCTAGAGAGAATTGGTCTGGTGGCTTATCGTTTGGCCTTACCACCCTCCCTCTCTTCAGTTCACAACGTGTTTCATGTGTCTATGCTTCGGAGATACATGGCAGACCCGTCCCATGTGATTGATTTTGAGCCTCTGAGACTTGATGAGAGACTGAGTTATGAAGAGAAACCAGTTCAAATCCTAGCCAGAGATCGCAAGACCCTTCGTAATAGGGAGATAACACTTGTCAAGGTGCTTTGGCAGAATCATCAAGTTCAGGAAGCAACATGGGAGCGAGAAGACGATATGAGGACGAAGTACCCGGAGCTGTTCCAAGACTAGCAACTTTCGAGGACGAAAGTCCTTTTAAGGAGGGAAGATTGTAACGCCTACACTTAAGGTATTGTGAGGGAAGGGTAATTTTGTAAATTGCTTGAAATTGGAGTGAGACCTAACCCTAACCAATTTATACATTTTAACTTTCAGCCTCCACCTCCCTTTCTTCACGCGTATAGCAGCAGCCAAAATCCCCTTTCTTTTTTTATTTCTTTGGGCGTTTTCTTCTTCCCCTCCTTGCAGCCGTGGACCTTCCAGCCGCCATCAGTCTCCACCTCCAAGCCGTGACCGCCTGCAACACTCGACCTCCGGCGACGTGAACGGCAAAGGCGGCGTGGTAGTGGGTTTTTTTCGGCCAACAGTGCAGCAGCATTCACCGGCAGGTCTGTGGCTTGGAGGCGCGAATTCGGTGGTTGTGCAGCGTAGCCGCGCGACAGCAAGTTTCGGGTCGTCTCTTCATTGTTTCGGCGTGAGATCAATGTGGGTAAGTGAGAAAATTCGTCCTTTTGATTTTTGGCCACATTTAATCGATTACCCATTCGTTCTTCCTCCCGTTCAGCAAGTGTTCTACTTCATAACCGGCGTTTTGAGTAGCGGTCTTCAAGTTTCTGTGTAGTTGGGCATTATCGACATTGGGTAAGTGTTTTAAACTCGTGTTTTTGGTTGGGTTATGGTACTAGAGGCTTACCCATTAATTGTGATAATTGTTTCCAAGGTTTTTTTTCGCGTTCGGAACCTTAATCGTCGTTTTGGAGCGAAAGTGTGAACCCGGACAGCAAGCTTCATTCGGTTCTTAGTTGGATTGGATAGGGGCTTGGTAGTTAAGGGGCACTCTACTTTGTTGTCAAGCAAGTTACCTATCTAAGGTAAGTAGCTATTGGATTTTAGTACAAGTTTAGTCCCTATTGCGTGTTATTGGATTTGATAAATGCTCAGCCGAGGTTTTGAACTAGTTTTTTTTGAAATGTTGGCATGCTAGCATGAGTTTTAAATTGTGAGCCTTGAACACGTTTTGGATTCCTATGCGTTTAGTAGTACTGCATGGTAAAATATGTCGTGTTATGAAAGCGGAGCTTTCTTTTGGCATGTCTGATACTGTTTGGGATGGATTTATAATTATTAGTTGCTTTGATCGTATGGTTTGATGGTTCTGCATGTCTGAATGGTTGTGGATGCGAGCTCCATCTCGCTCTGGTTTTTGGTAATCTGTAGTGCCTTATGGCTTGTGGTTGGATAATGGAGGTCATAGAAGTGTTTATTTCTCTTTTCAGGTAAATAGAAAAATTTTGGGTTTCCCACGTGTATGCTGTTATGCTGCCGAAATTTCGGCAGCATACGAGTGGTTTAGGGATCAGAAGTGTCTTCAAGGAAAGACTAGAATAGGAACCTCGTCTCCGTTTTAGGGCCTCAGGAAGACTTGTTAGGTTCCTTAAGTCTTACATAGCTAGAGTGTGTTCCTTCCCCATCTCAGGACTGATAGGACCCAGGCACGTTTACGTGTGTTCTATTAGTTGACTGTTAGAGCTCAGTTTCAGGCACGCTAGCGTGCGCTCTCTCAGTTCAGGACGGTGTTGAGCTTATGATCAGGCACGTTGTTCGTGCGCCTTTTTGGCACCAGGCATGTTTACATGTGTCAGTTGCTCCACCGTATGTTTATTTTTATATTCAGGGGTGTTGTGTTGGGATAGGTGTAGTTCTGCTAGAGGTGGCCAGCTAGTCTCTAGTTCACTTACCTTAACCGACTGGCCCACACAACACTCTAGTTGGCACCAGGTTGGGGATAGGCTAACACCCTAGACAGAGCATGTTTATGTGATCAGCTGTGGCCCTAGAGTTAGAAACCCAGAAGTTCAGGAACTCAGTTTCAAGTTACTAGATCTCATGATTTCAGTTTCGACCCTTAAGTGGGCTACTTACTGAGTATATTCTTATATACTCACCCATGCTACTTATCTTTCCTTTTCAGGTGGTACTTGAGAGCGTTGGCGGTCGGCGAGAGTCGTGGCTTGGCTGGCTATGGGACTGCAGCTGCAAAATTTTGTCATTCTTCTTAGGAATTCCATTCTTTCATTCTAGTATCAGTTCTTGTTGGACCTTAGTTTTAAACGATTGTTTTCTTCGTTTTATTATGGATTCATTCAGATGCTTTCAGTTCGTTATTTGTTTTAGAAACTCATTTATGTTTTGGGCCCTATTTGAATTTAATGAAAAATATCATTATTTTCCGCTTTAAGGTTTACAAAGTTTTCGTACTCGTGCATGTAGTAGCGACCCCTTTTTGTATGTTTTATTCCCTCTTTAGTTGGGTCGTTACATGACCGAACATTAATAAAATGATATTGATGTATTATTCAATAAAGTATTATTGTTTGTGATGGGACGTTTCGGAGGGTGTCGAATTCTCCAACGTCCATGCCAAATAAATTTATAATCACCGAACACTAAACTACTTTGCAACAGTAGTGGCCGAGGTCGAACACAGGGAGCGCGTTTATAATTTGCTTAACTTAGATTTATTGTGATGACCGAACTGAAGGGGGATTTGAGATGCAAGGGGTAAAGGCGAAGGAAATTAAATAGCAAGAATTTAAATGACAGAATATAAATTACATAAAATAAATGACAGAAAAATAAAAAGGGAGTGGTTGATCGAACCTCGGATTAATGCAATCGGTACATTCGGTGTTCGTTTGGATGGATCTTAAATCACAGATTATCTAATGATGAAATTTACGTTTTAAGCCTAACGTGCTCCTGGAAAAGCCAGAGAGCCATAATATCCCTATTTTATTAACCCGACCAATGCATCGAAGCTAATCTAATTGTTTACTAATTAACCTTACCGAATTAACTAGCTACAATTGCATTACCATTAGGATAGTTAGATGGCCAATTTTATAACTAGGAAAAGCCTAAATTATAAGGTTAACCAAGTGTCCAATTCTAGGCTAACATGCAAAGTGCTACAAATTTAGGGATAATACGCCTAAACTAGAGCCACATGCTTCACCTATTGCTACCAATAGCGAATATGATTAAAACGACGGAAAACGGGGTTGTCAATCCCTACTATCAATTCTAATCATGAATACAAATAGAATTTAAACACACCTAAAACAGTAAATTCAGAATGAAAATACTCAAAATCTCATAAAGAATCCAAACCAAACTTACAACCGAGTTCCCAATTACATGAATATTGAGCTTAGCCCGTCATTTGGAATGTCGAACCTCGCTCCCGGGCTCGATCCACCATGAAAAACTAAGAAATCTACTCTAAAGCCTAAGAAATATGAAAAATACAATGGATTTGGGGAAGAAAATGAAGGAGTGTACGATACACTAGCAGAAGCGATTACGGATCTTAGGCCTTGAATTTCATTAATTTCTAAAGAGAAAGCTTGCTGGAAAATTGAGCAAAAACAGAGCATTAGATAAACTAACCTTTCGAGCTCGAATTGAAGCGATTCGTTGGATGATTCTCAACACGAACACGTCGTGGACGACCACTGAGATCTTCCCCGCTATTCTTCAGCCTTAGAACGGGTTGTGGGACCCGAATTGGTGATGAAATTGAAGAGAAAATATGAGAGTTAAATAGTGAGAAATGGGTTTTTAGCAATCTGGTTTGAGAGAAAAAGAACAAAGCTTTCCATGGACTTTTCCAGCAAATTCCATCATCATCCTCAATCTCCATGAAAATCATATATATATATGAAGGGACTAGAGGTATTGGACTTGGATTTGTCACATGTGGAGGTGTCAATTTTAGGAATTATGCATGAACACTTCATGTTTCAAAAGCCAATGATTTACCTCCTGAATTTTATGTAATTGAAATTCATTTTTAATTAATTCTAATATAGAATTAATTTAAATAACTAATTTCAAATACATTTAAAATAATTAATTAAACATATTAATTAATTATTCAATTTAATATCAAATACTAAATGATTACACCATTCCCAATTTCTCTAAAAAAAAACCCCGATGAATTTGAATCACTATTCAAATTTAAACTGAATTTGTATTGAATACATGTTTGCAAAATTTAAATCATATTTAAATATTTCTAACTCTCTTAAATTACAGTTTAATTCGTAATTAAACTGATACGTTAAATTATATCAGATATAATTAACGATATCTCCCTAAATTGAATTTGAACGTTTTTAAATTCTTTCATCACTTTGTTTTAAGGTTAATCCGTTTGAGCTAGCAAGGAGACCTAATGGACCTACAGATCATGGGCTCCAATGATCCAAGATTAACCGGTTGAACTCTTTTAATCCTAGTTAACCAACATTCGTTAACTAACGGGACACTCCATTATAGCCCGTAGTTGCACTCCCCTCACTGTAGATATATTTCTGTCCATCCGATATAACCGTGATCAGTAAGTCGACCCTTCACAGGTTGTTCGTAACTATATCTAGGTCAAAAGTTCATTTGACCCCTATCACACTTCTTGTTCCTTAAGCCTCCACTGAGTCCCTAATGAACAATTGGTTTGTGGTCAGACCACTAAACCTAAAACCTCTCGGACCAATGAGAGGGCGGCGCGCCTTTGTTCACATCCCGGAGTTAGCACTTAAGGGAACAACCTCTCTACTATCCCTAAAGACGGGTAGGAGTGAATTCCATCTTGCAGGACTATGTCCCCAGCTATCTACCCAGTCTTATACCCAAAATGGTAGGAACTTATTGAGTCGGCGATGTTGAGCCACTCTCACCCATGCAAATCAAAGGATAATCCCGAATAAACAAGAGTTCATAGTTAGCTCAGGATTAAGATCGAGTTACCTAGGTCATCGCTTGAAATAGTCAGTTTTATAGTAAACGGCGTTATAAAGTGAAAGTGACTTATTTTGCGATCTGGTCTTATACAAACTCTTTTGCATAGGACGCCCCCACTCGCATGTCTCTACATGAACGATTCAGGATCACATCGTTTGTACTAAAACAAAGTGGGTTGCATCATATAGTTTTTCCTAGGATAAGGTACCCAGTCTTATGCCTATACTATAGACCGTTTAGGCTATTACTTGAACTTGATCCACTTTTATGTCACTACAAGAAGAAATGGTTCTGCCGACGAACTCTTTCTCAACGCCAGAAGATGGCGTCGCGAGAACCTATTTCTCCCGACGGCATCAAGAGATATACCATTTCTGCCAACGCCGTCGAGAGAAACCTGGACGAAAAAAACCCTAAAATAAAAAACACTTATTTAGATCTTCGCCCTCTGCCGACGTCGTCACTAACGGCGTCGGTAGAAATAGTCTCTCTCGACGCACTTAAAAACGACATCGAGAGAGACGACATTTCTCTCGATGCCGTCAAGATAGCGTCGAGAGAAACCTAGATGAAAAAAACTCTAAAATAAAAACACTTAATTTCAGTCTTTGCCCTCTACTGACGCCGTTAGTGACGACGTCGGCAGAAATGGTCTCTCTCGACGCACTTAAAAACGACGTTGAGAGAAACTGCCTCTCTCTCGACGCCGTTAGAAGACGTTGAGAGAGAGGCCGTTTTTGTCGATGCTGTTAGTAACGGCGTCGGCAAAAAACAAGGCAAAAAAGTCCTAACTTTTTCCCTCTTCTCATCTCGCCTCTTTCTCTCAATTTCGACAGCCCCCTCTCGAGCTCTCTATTCTCTCTCCGTCGTCTTGCCCTCCGCCGTCGTTCGCCTCGCCGTCCGTCGCTGTCGCATCTTGCCGTCCATCGCCCTCCGCCGCCTCACTCTCTCTGCTAAAGCACTTCATTTGGGTTAGTTTTTTTTTTTATTGATTTCTTTGCTAATTTAGTTCTTAGATTCACGTTCTTATGGCAAGCTATTAGTTTAGTGGTTAACTTTATAAGGTTGGATATGTTAGGTTAAGCTTATTATAGTTGTTTTTGGAATTTTAGATTGTTTGTTGGAAGTTTAGAGTTTAAACTTTGAGATTGAGTTGTGTAGTTTGTGGTTGTGAGAATGTTGAGAAAAATTAACTTAGTTGGCGATATGTTTATGGTGTGAGTCGATGTTATGGGGTTCTATTGAATTGGGTTGAGTTGGTGCCCTCAATGTGTTTGATGTAATGCTTGAATGAAACCTTCTTTACTATCTTTTAATGATCTTTGTTGGGAATTTGGGTTTTAAAGCTTATTTGTGTGATTAGAAGTGTGCTTTGGATGTTATTTATATCATTAAAGTTCATTTTTGAGTTTTTTGTTTGTGATTAAAATGTGATTTATAGGTTGTTTATAGGTTGTGTATGATTTTAGTAGTGAGATTTGTAAATGTGGTTTTAGTGGAAGGATTGATAGTTTTTACGTCCATTAGAATTTAGTGAATGTAGTTGAGAATTAGGGAAGGAGGTTAATGTGTTCGTTATTGTGATCTTACTTATGCAATGGAGATTGACTTGAGAGTTCTAGTTAATAGGATTGGCTTAAGTCGAGTAAGGGGCCGGTTGTGTTCTTATAATTATGTTCTTCGAGAGGTTTGTTTGTTTCTTATATATTTAAGGTTCATCATTCAATGTTCATTGGAAGTTTGGGTGTGAAGTGTACACAAAATGCTTGAATGTGTTTGATGTATAAAAGGATATGTTTTTGTTTACGTTTATTTATGTTTATGATAGTTTGTTGATGTTATGTTTATTGTTTTTTAAAGGTTTGAAGTTTTTGGTTGTTTTTGTATATATGTTTTGATCTTAGACTTATAAAATTTTGATTGTTCATTATAGTTGGCGATATGTTTTGTTTTTAATGGTTGATGCAATGGGGAAAAAAAAAACCTTTTGTGTAGGGGGTTGATGTTTAGAGATTGATTTGAGGAGGGGTGAGAAATTGCTTTGAGTGTAGGGGGTGGGTTGTTGCTTAGAGAGATTGTTTATAAGTTTAAGTTTTTATTGTAATGTTCATTGAGATGGATTAATGGTAGGTACGTATATATATGGATTCATAGGATGAAAATTATTGTACGGTCTAGATTTTTTCATTGGGCTCATAGATGTTTTTTATGTGTTTAAAGCAGAGAAGAAAATATGTGTTTGCTTGGCGAGACGTTCGAACTAAGTTGAACCTAGATTTTGGGTAAGATTATGCCTTTTGAATGCTCTTTTAGTTTCAGTTTATATTGTTGCTATCTTGCTGCTATGGTAGCAAATGATATTGTAGTTAGTTTTTTAAGCTAGAATTGTTTGTTCAATTTCTTATCTTTAGTTAGATTGTTCTTAAATGACTTTAACTTTGTTCTTAAATGACTTTGAGTTGGGGGCGAGGGTGTCATAAGTTTGACATTTGTAGGACTATGTTCTTATGTTTAGATTGATATGTGTTATGAGAGTTTGATTGCTTGTTAGGAGTAATTTGTTGGTTCTTACGTTCTTTGTTGGTTCTTAAGTTATTTGTTGGTTATATTATGGTGATAAGTTTTTAAATTGTTTGTTGGTTATATTATGGTTCAATCTTGAGGTTGAGAGTTTATAGTTATTGTGTTTTATTAGTTGGTGGTAAGAGAGATAAGCATGACTATTTTATAATTTCTTAAGTTCTTTGTTGGTTATAATTATTGTGTTTCATTTAGTGGTAAGAAAGGTAAGTTTTACTTTATGAGCTTTGTTGGTTATAAGCTTTAGTTATAGTTATTTGAGATAAGTTATTATGTTTCTTTTGTTGGTTATAGTTATTGGGTTTTAGTTTATGAGATTCTTAAGTTTTAGTTTATGAGATAAGTTGAAGGTTGTTATATTTTTTGGTGGACTTTGAGTGAGTTTTGCTATGTGTTTTTTTCACTTTTGATTGGTTTATGTTATTATGTTATTGTGTTATTAAGTTTCAATATTGAGATTGATATACTTTTTTAAGAAGTTAGGTTCGTTATTGTGTTTAAATTGTTTGACTATTTATATTAACATAATTAACATCTCTTTTTTCTTTTATATAGGTGATTAGAGTGGATGGTTGAACACATGTGTATCTTTTGGAGTCCACAAAGAGCTCGTTAAGTGACGAAAGGCTTTTACGCTCTTTTATTTTTCGTTTAATAACTCTATAATTTTGTGTACCAACTTTTGTATTTATGTATTTAATTTATGTGCTCATTAGGAATCATGTATGAACATATGTATTTCATTTGTGGAAATAAATAAAATGCAATTGTGTTAATTGTGTTTTTTAATTAAATTAATTTAAAAGAAATCACTTTCTACCGACGCCATGTCGACGGCGTCGGCAAAGACTATTTCTGCCGATGCCATCCACGTGGCGTCGGCAGAAAGTAATCCAGATGACTTTCTGCCGACGCCGTTAAAAGTGGCGTCGGCAGAGGTTCTGTCGACTGCCTTTTTTCGACTTTCTTTCCAACGCCCTAAAATGCGTCGGGAGAACCTTTGCCGACGCGAAAACGGACTTTTGTCGATGCTTTTGCGCGTCGGGAAAAGGTGAGTTTCTTGTAGTGATACATAGTTAAAAAAAAAACTATTCGACAACCAGAAATTGAATAACCTCGATAACTCTTTATCGATTACAATTGACTTTGTTACATTTACTATCTACGAGTTTTAGGACATAAAACCCAACAAATTTCCACTTGGACTAAAACTCTAGTGGGCTGTACAACAATCCAGAATCATAGTGGGTTTGTATTAACAATTGCCAATGCATGTAAAATACAATAAACTAGGGCATCTTGTATACCCATTACATATCTCCCACTTGCCCTAGATTATCCTTTGTACATTACTCGTAGACCTAGACCATCTAGATGTCCCTTGAACACTTTTAGCCGTGAGGGCCTTCGTAAATGGTTCAACAATGTTTTACTCTAAGGTTATTCTCGTGACAATCACGTTCCCTCTTTACATAATCTCTTAGATGAGATATACGTTTGCGTTCTGTACATTTGCCTCATATTTGGAACAACTTTCCAAATGAACTTCCTAAGTCTTATAGACTTTTGAGCTTGCTTCATAAGCTGCAGCTTAATTGGCCTTCAAGATAAAGTCTGTGATACATCCTTACTTGATGCTACGCCATTATATAGCTTCCTGTTAAGGGTGAATTCTGATGTCGATGTAGATTTCCTTGAATCTGTATCGGTGTGCTAATCAGAATCAGTGTATCCTGTAAGGATCAGATCCTTAGCACCATACATGAGCTTATAATTCCTCGTTCTCCTAAGATACTTGAGGGTATTTTCATTACAATCCAATGTCCTTACCCTGGACTGAATTGGTATCTACTAACGATCCCTTATTGCATACCATATGACAGGCCTTACAACTGATTGTCGAGACATGGGGATTTCATCTCAAGTCCTTAACCTATTGAGGTGTCTTAGGACACTACTCCTGTGACAAATGAATTCCATGTCGGATAGATAACTAACCGTTCTCAGAATTCTAATCTTATATCTAGCCAACACTTTGTCCATATAAGATACTTGAGACAGAGCTAGCGATTTGTTCTTGCTATTCCGAACGTTTTGGATTCTAAGAACAAACTAAGTCTCTCCAAATCTTTTATTTGGAACTGCGCTGTTAGCTACTTTTAATTACCAAAATGTCCTTCTTGATCTCGAGAACACCAAATTGACCTATACATCAATAAGACTCAAAATTAGTCAATTATCACAAATAATAGCATTAGGATAAGCAAAATTTACAGAAATAATTAGCACGAATTTGGTGCTATCATTTGCATTATGTTTGTCTTGCCTAAATAACCGTAATCCAATAAACTAACATCCTAGGTTGTTTATATGAGTCTTGAACTGTATGTGGGGACATACGGGGATCACTGTTCAAGATACAGCCTAGGGTCTATAGTATAAGGATAAGGTTGGGTACATTATTCGTGTGACACTATGGATACGACACATTTTGTAATTGATACAAACGCAATGATCCAACACATTCGTGTAGGGGACATGCGAGTGGGGGTATCCTACACAATGAGTTTGCATAAGACTGAACTGCGAAATAGTAACCGCTAGCTGTAACACCGTTGACTAGTTAGGTTTCTATTTCACTAGGATGACTTAGGCAATTTGGTCTCAATCCTGAGTGAGTTATGAACTCTTGTTCACAAGGGATTGTCCTATGATTTGTATGGGTGAGAGTGGCCTGCACGCCAACTTAATAAGCCTACCATTTTGGAGACAAGACCGAGTGGGGAGCTGGGAACATAATCACACAAGATGGAATTCACTCCTTCCCGGCTTTAGGGTAAGTAGATGAGTGTTCCCTTAAGTGGTGTCTCCGGGTCTTGAACAAAGGGCCCTGCCCTCTCAATAGCACGAGAGGAATTTTTGTTTGTTGGTTGGACCTCAAACAGATTGTTCATTAGATGAGCACTGGTACTTAAGGATGTAGAGGTAACCTAGGGATAAAACGGTAATTTGACCCAGCTGGTGTTGCGAACAGTTGTGAAGGACTAACTTGTTGTTATTGGTCAATATTCGTGGACACAGAAATATATCTGCAGTGAGAATAGTGCAGTTGTGGTTCTATAGTGGAGTGAACCCACAGTTAACAAACTTTGATTAACTTGGTTAGTGAGTTTAGCCAGTTAATTTCATATCGTTGGAGCTTCTGGTCTGTAGGTCCATTAGGTCCCACCCGTAGCTCATAAAAGGTGTTGAGGTAAATTTACTAAGGGAAATAATATAATGTATGTAGATACATTATAATATAAAGTTTATATTTACATTAAACTTTATAATATAAATTTATTTTGAATGTTGATTCAAAACTAATTTATAGGAGACTTAAATATTTGAAAGAAGTTAAAATATTAAATTAATATGAATTGGATTCATCTTAAAACTATAGGTTAAAATTAATGCACAATAGATGCACATTAAACTATAGGTTATGTGAGAGAAATATAATTGAATATGATTCCATTATAGGTTAAATTAAATATAAGGTAATTAATTAATTATTTAGTTTGATTCAATATAATTAAATTTGATTTAGTTAAATGAATTGAATTAAAACTATAGGTTATGTGGGGATATTAATTTGAATATGATTTAAATGAATTAATAATTTAAATTATATTTAATTAATTAATTATTAATAATTTATTTTTTAAAAAAATTGAATATATAACTAATCAGATCAATTATCGTGGAATAGAGATACTACGTCTCCTTCATCCCCTCATTGAAGGCTTCACGATTGGGAGTTAGAACGTCTTTCTCCAATTTAGGCGTGTAGGTCTTCTATTTTGGTGTGGTACTCTCATTCAGTTTTACAGAGAACTCTATCCCACGTTTTTTGCTCTCACAGAAAAGAAACTCTCCTTTGAATTTTTCCTCCCAGTAAGGTCCCCACAAACCATCCTCCTCAATCTATCCCTAGGGGAATACTAGTGGTTCACTTGTGGTGGTGTCAAGGAGAACTTGTAGTAGAAGATCAAGATTGGGCTACTGTATTTTTCACAAGATCCAAGGTGTTGGCGAAATACGGTCAAGTCGTCCACGAAAGTGAGTTTTTTCCTTGATCCTTTGTCCTTGTAGAAAAAACATGATTAATTAGGGTTTAATTATGTTTTTTCCAGCATGCTTATGGTCTGATTACAGTAGTATATTTTGAATATGATTATTTTGGTTTTTGTCGTCGTATCGGTATTTAAATTGGGTTAAAATAGAGTGTATGGTCCTCTGTTATTTTTCCGCTGCGTTAGGGATTTCAACCCTACAGGAAGAAATATAAGGAATGAAATTAAAATGCTAAAAATTAAAATTGTAGAAAAGAAAAGGATAGATTGGCTAATCTTACCTCAGGATCACGCAATTGGTTTTCTAAATTGTAGTTTGGTAGTTTCAATCATTGACAATCTCAATTAATCTAATTATTTACTAATCGTCTAATTGCTCACTAGAACAACCAGTGAGATAATTAGCCTCTATTATTTCTAACTTTACCAAAGCTTCAAGCTAGAACCTAGTTAGATTTCTAATTAGCAACGCTATTATCTAGAACTTAACAACATTAAGTCAATTGGGTCATTAGATAGAATTTGTATAAACTAGGAATAGCCTCAATTTATACAATTCTAAGCTTTAATTCCTAGATCTAACATGAAATTGGGCAATTGGGATATAACGTGCCTTTCTTCAAGTCAATTACACGATAAATCTATTGCTAACTAACATAGCATGGCAATTAAATCGAACAAACAAGGCGTCAATCTATTCTATCGATCCATTCGTAATTAAAACAAGAATTAAAGTCACAATCAGCAAACAATTCATTGAAATCATAGATCGAGGTCTCAAGAACGTACCAAACTTACATTCGAAGTCTCCAATTATGATTATCTAAGCCTAGCCAGACATCAAAACGCTCCAACGAAGCGTCGAGACTCGACCAACCATTCCCGATCTAATTAAACTAGCCTAAACTACTCTAATTACAATGTAAGCTGAAAGAATACAGGGAAATTAAGCTTATTGCGCCTAAAAAATGAATTAAAACTTAGCTTCTAAACCTAAATCACGAAAGAGTGTTTATATGAGCCAGCCGAGAACGTTAAGACGCTCCAGAGGAGTAAGCAGAATTTCACGCGTGCGCCTTCAAATATGCGGTCTGGGTTTCCGACAACGTCGAGACACTATAGGGCAGCATCACGACGTTGTCCTTTTGGGTCTGCTGCGCTGAGGGTCTTCAAATAGAGTGTTGAGATGCTCCAAGTTTGGAATTTGATCACACTTTGACCCAAACTTTGACTTTACGTTTGACCAAGGACAATTTAGTAATTACGATTCTTTTTATGATGAAAATGCCCCTGATTGGTCTCAAACCATCTAAACATGCCTGCAACAACATTATACTTATTTTTCACCATTTTTTGCATAGAATTCTGTTAAGATAAGCAAAATAGCTTGATATAATCCTACAAGCATTTGATGCTATCAAGCCTCCACATATTTAGAAATGTAGTTGGATGCCCAAACAATGGGGTTTACGGAGGCTTGTCGAGGGCCCCGGTCAAATGAGATTTATAATTCCACGACACTCAAACTACTGCTGTAGTAACAGTGGTCGGGGTCGAACACAGGGAATGGGATTCTAGTACAGTGTAGATTTTTGTGTTAGACACAACAAGGGGTTTTAAATGGGCAATGCGAAGGAATAAAATAAAAAACTAAATATAAATTGAAGCAAAATAAGAAAAACATATGACGAAGAGAATTTAAAATAAAATTCAATAGAAACGAAGGATCATTGGATTGGGGGTATGATGCTTGAATGGCTTGTTACTTGACTTCCTGGTTTTCTCTAAAAATTATTCCATGCAGTTTAAATGAGTCTGGTAATGCTTCTTGGTTACTTGGAGGATCCTCCTAACTAACCTGTGTTTAATTAATTAATTAACCCAGAATCCTGCAGTTAATATGATTAATTAATTTTGGATATTCGCCCACTACCCCGCATACATAGCCCGATAATCACCAAACTATATCTAACTAATTTAAAATAAACAATCCAAGATCTTGCGATTGCTTACATAAATTAATCGCTTTAAACACAAGGGTCCAGAATTGAATAAATCAAAGAGAATAGAAATTCAAATTCGATCAATGCAACTTTTATCATGTATCTTAGGCTTATCAAGAATCTACACTAAACATGCTAGATTAGTGATGGACTTGCCTCGGCCTACTGGCTATCTCAAATAACTGATAGAATACACGAAACTAATCTCCTAGAGTCGTCAGTTCTAAGATTTAATAACATGCATTGGTTTAAACAAGATTACATGAAAATCACCAAGTAAACAACAAAGAACTTAAATAAAACCAGAAAACTCAGCCAAAGATTCAATCCATTCAAAGCATAATCCCAATCCAACAATTCTACAAGATTTAGCTACTCATAAAGAAAGGTAAACAGAAAATAATCCCAAGAGAATAAATTAAAAACAGCCCTAAAAGGTCTAAACTACTCAGAAAACTAAAAAGGGGCGAAAGAAATCATAAAAAGATGAAACTTCTACCCGAACGGCGGATTAAACAGAGCTCTAGTATTTATAATAATCGTCGTAGCGTCGAGACGCTATGAAACAACATCTCGACGCTATGGATAATTCTTCCGTTTTGAATTCGCGTCAGCGTCGAGACGCAGACTCCTTTTCCAGCCTTGCTACCTTTTTTCTCGATTTTATCTTGATCTTTCTCGATGTGGGGCTTCAACCTTTGACTCTTGGCACTATTCTTCAGGCCCGCTTTGATTCGCTCGGGTCTCTTCACCTCCTCGTCGTCCAAGAACTTCGAGTTGGCTCAAAAACTCTCTAATTGGCCTGAATTAGCACCAAATTGTGTGGTTGGCTGACAATGCTACCTATGCTCAAATTACCTGAAAGTAAGACAATTAAGACATAAAATTCTTCTAACAAGCTTAGCTTAGCGATAATAAAATAACACGAATTAGGTGCTATCAGGGGTCGTCTTCCATTCTGTTTAGGTTATTGATGCGTGAAAACTGCCTGATTTTAGTTGTTCCATATAGACCATAGGGCTATTACAAAGATCAGCAAGTCTACCAGCAACAGGATCTTCTAGGCCCTACATAAAAGATCGAGGATATTAGTGAAATGGTCATTGATGAAAATTTGCATTGGGATCCAACGAGCCAAGTCCCACAACGCATGGACCATTGTTTCATTTTCTTTTCTACACACAGGACATCAAGGGTCACACTGGATTCGTCTTTTGATGAGATTCATCCTGGATGGCAAGATATTCAAACTGGCTCGCCAAGCAAAGATCTTAATTTTGTTTTGGATGTTTAGATTCCATAAGGCCTTCCACTAAGTGGAAGTATAGGAATCAGAAGATGAGGACTCCTCCTAAAATTCATCCATAGCAAGCTTGTATTCACTCTGAACAGTATATCTGCCCCATTTATCATAGTGCCAGAAGAAACTGTTTAAGTGATAACCACCTACAATAGAAATATCTTGGATTTTTTTTCCACATCATCCTGCACAAAAAGATATTTTAGCAAATTTATATTCTAGGCTTGACTACTAGAGAAAAGACTTTTGACTCTATAGTCAATCAAAGGTCGTTTCAATGAAAGTAACCTAAATGTCTTTGTCCTTGGGATCCCCTGGTCTTTATAGATGTCAATGGATTCGTCATTCCCGATCCTCTAGTGACCACCTTTCATTGCTAGTTCTCGATCCTATAATATTCCTCACCAAACATATGATGGTCTACCCCCCCCCCCAATCTTGCTTTCAGAAACTCTTGGTGTGGGTAGTATCTCGCCTTTAAAAATTTAAGCCAGTAATGATTGTGGTCTTTGTAATTGACACCATGTGTATTTCGCCAATAGAGCTTGATTGAAAAGCCTTATGTTTATAAAACCCATGCCTCCCCTGTTTTTTGGTTTTGTCATAGCACCCCATTGCAACCAATGAATCCTCTTTCCTTGTCCAGAGCTACACCCACCAGAAATTAGTCATCATCCTATTCAGGTCATCACATCATCTTGTGGTAGCTTAAAACATGTGAGGGTATAAGTAGGGATTGCATGTGTCACTACTTTTATTAGTATTTCCTTTTCAACTGTTGAAAACATCTTCCCTTTCCAACCTTTTGAACCTTGTTTTTTATGAAGTTTTGTAAGTGCTGGCCACGTGTTAAGCAATCTGAACACACACGAATGCACTCAAGCGCACTTTCTTTCCCTCACATGCAGAAGCTTGTCTTTCACAAATCATTCAACAAAAAAAATCACAAAAACATAGAGCATTCTCGTAGATAGTGAATGTAAACAAATTTTATACTTGTGTTTAATAAAGTGTTATTTAGTTTCTGCAATAAAATGTTATTATTAAATATTGCACTATTTGACGCAAATCCAATAAACTAAGATCCAAGGTTGTTTGTATGTAACTTGAACTAGTATGTGGGGACATACGGGGTTCGATATTCAAGTAACAACCTAAAAGGTCTATAGTACAAGGATAAGGCTGGGTACCTTATCCTGGTGACACTATGGATACGGCCCACTTTGTATTATGATACAAACGCTATGATCCAACGCGTTCATGTAGTTGACATGCGAGTGGGGGTATCCTATGCAATGAGTTTGCATAAGACCGGACCGCGAAATAGTTAACCACTAACTGTAACACCGTTAGTTGGCTTGGTTTCTATTTCACTAGGATGACCTAGACAACTCAGTCTCAATCCTGAGTGGATTATGGACTCCTGTTCACGAGGAGTTGTCCTTTGATTTGTATGGGTGAGAGTGGCCAGCACGCCGACTCAATAAGCCTACCATTTTGGGGACAATACCGAGTGGGGACCTGGGAACATAATCACACAAGATGGAATTCACTCCTTCCCGACTCTAGGGTAAGTAGAGGTGTGTTCTCTTAAGTGGTGTCTCCGGGACTTGAACAATGGGCCCAACCCTCTCTATGGCACGAGAGGGACTTCTGTTTGTTGGTTGGACCTCAAACAGGTTGTTCATTAGAGGAGCACTGGGGACTTAAGGACAAAGATGTAAACCAGGGGTAAAACGGTAATTTGACCCAGCTGGGATACGAACACACGTGAAGGACTGACTTGTAGTATTGGTCGATATCCGTGGACACAGAAATATTCTGCAGTGAGAAGAGTGCAGCTGAGGGTCTTTAGTGGAATGACCCACAGTTAACGAATGGAGACTAACTTGGTTAATGAGTTTAAGCCGATTAGTCTCGTATCGTTGGAGCTTCTGATCTGTAGGTCCATTAGGTCCCACTGGTAGCTCGTAAAAAGACTTGAAGCAAACAAATATAAATTGTAAATTGAAAGTGTTCAATTTATTTAGAGAATCGTATAATGTATATTGATGCATTATAATATAAAGTTTATGAAACTTTATAATATAATTTTTGAATTAATTTCAAAAATTAATTCTTGAGAGAAAATATTTGAAAGAGTTCAAATAAATTTAATATGAATTGGATTCATATTAATTTTAATAAAATCCCTAAGATTAAATATATGATATTTAATTGGGTAATTAATTAATCATGGAATTAATTAATTATTTATTAAAATTAGAGACCTTTTCCTATTAGGAAAGAAAATATTTGAAAGAGTTCAAATAAATTTAATATGAATTAGATTCATATTAATTTTAATTTTAATAAAATCCCTAAGATTAAATATGTGATATTTAATTGGGTAATTAATTAATTATGGAATTAATTAATTATTAAAATTAGATATTGTTCAGATTATAGATTTGAACTTATTCCTAGACCTTTTCCTATTAGGAAAAGGTCTTGGCCTTTACCTATATATAGGACCCCTGGGGTGGGGTGAAAGGCATCCCATTGTCTCTCCTTCTCTCAGAGATCTCTCCCAAAAGACTCCCACAAGTCTCCTGCTTCAAGAAGTCTTAGAGATATACCGGTGTAGCCGATTGGTGGTGTTCGCACAAGAGGGTTGCTGCATTTTCAATCTTATTGGCAAGAAAAGGGGAATTGATCAAGGCTTTCTACAAAAGTAAGTTTTCTATGAAATCCTTGATCAATAGGATCAATCTAGTTGATTTTTTAGCATGTTTATAGCCTATGTACAGCCCATTAAATATAGATTTATTGCTGTAATATTTTGCAAATTGTATTGGTATTTCAATTAGAATCTAAGACTCTGAGTAGGTTCGATAATACTTTCCGCTGCGTGGGGCTTTTATCCCTTCAATTGGTATCAGAGCCAACTCAGTTGTTCTTGATTTTTAAATTGAAATTTGCAATTTGTTCTTGGTGGGATTTATGCATTATGAATGTTATGGTTTGCGTATAAATGGTTTCGATTAATTTGGCCATAAATTTACAATTTTTGATGCGATCAAATGTAAAGGCCTCTGCGTTTTTGGGCAATTTAAATTGTAAATAGAGTCTCTGTAAGTCCGGTTCTAGTTTAGATTGAAGAACGATGAAGATCGGGACCAAATTTGGCCAAAAACGACGGAAAACGGCGAAGAACAACGGCTGGAACAGTGCAGAAATTCGAATTATTAAATACAAAAATAATGTAAATAAAAGTTTGCGTAATCTAAGGCTCGAAACGAGGACGCGGCTTGGTGGTATGGTTGCTTGCTTGTTCTCCTCGAGGGCATGGGTTCGATTCTTGACTTATACAAATATGCACAATTTTTTTTTTCCGCGTGCTGTTCATTGGTATTTGACCGGTCTTTGACCGGTTCAGCGTGGTTCAAGCGAAAATTCACCGGTTCGTTGACTTTCTAGCTTGGTTCGTTGACTGGGCGGTTTTTTGAAGCTGGTTCAGTTGTTTTTCGGTCCGGTTCGAGCAGTTTTGGCAATTTTAAAGCGGTTTTGGTCCGGTTCGGAGCTGCAGATGATTGTAATAGGATAAAATAGCTTCAATTATTGTAATTTATGTGCTTTATTTTATCCTAGGGGCCAATTAATCGGTTTATACGCTATTTAAATGCTTTATGGATGTCATTTAGATCTAAAATCTCACCTTAGGTTATAAAGCATGCTCATGCATTTTATATATATTATAATGAGTTATAATGTATGGATGAAAATGCATGGTTTATTTTCATGAGTTTTTAATATATAGTTGAGTTATATTAAAATCATGAAAAAGGATAAGCATGATGCATACAATTACCTAGTTAAATATATATAGTTATATTTAATAAAATTGTTTGCAGCATGCTACTTTGATTTACCATTTTTGACAATATTTTAATTGTTAATTTATTAATAATGGAAATCAAAGTTGCATTGGGCATGAAACATCCATAGCTTAATATAATTGTTATATTAATTTCATGCAATGCAAGACAATATATATAGTTTTATTATATTAACTTGAATATGATTGTTAATTATTTTAAAACTATAGTATGCATGATTATAGGGCTAATCATTAAAATTTTGAATAAGTTTAAAAATTGATGATTAGAAACCGTCAACCTATAATAAAGATTGCATGCAAACATAGGATCATAGGTAAATGTATTAATTTTAAAATGTTTAAAATTAATTAGACCTAAGATCTCGTTAATTCTAATAGGATTAAAATTAAGTCTTGCTTAGTTTTTTAAAAATAGTTTTAACCTACTAAGTAGGACAAACATTACTATGATTATAAGGGAACTCTACCGATAAAGTTCTGTCTAAGGTTGGGGGTACTTAAGTCGACGGTTTACGGAACACCTCCTACCTGGGAACTGACCCGGAATACCGGAGTTGAATTAATCATGGTTAAATGTTAGCATGCAATGTCACTAGGTTTATTAAAAGAGTTTAATACACCTAGATCTTTAGAGTAAAGACTTTACATTACTATGGTTAAAAGGGAACTCTCCCGGTTACGTTCTGTCTAAGGCTGGAGGTATTTAAGCTGACGGTTTACGGAACACCTGCTACCTGGGAACAAACCCGGAACCTGAGTTGAAATGACCATAGTCATGTTAGCATACGGTGTTGCTAGGTTTGTTAAAAGAGTTTAATTCACCTAGAACATTACAATTCTCATTATAATAGTTATAATAGGATTAGACTTAGATAAATTGAATTAGCCGGATTTATCTAGGTTAATAAACCCTAAAATATACGGTAGGTCACTTTAGTGGGAGGTAAAATCAAAACTTGATTTAAATCGAGTTTTTGCTCCTACGTCCCTATATTCGCAACGTGAGATCCATGCTCGGCTTCGTGTCGTTTTAGCGCGACCTCCCTTCGGAAAGTGTTTGCATGAGTCAATAACAAGGTGAATGGGGAAAGTGCCCATAGTAAGTGGGAGCGGGACACGTGTCAACGTATCCCTCGGTCTCCACCCATAGGTCACACCGTGAGAGTCTTATGATCCGCCTGCGTGTTGTCCTGGAGCAACCATCCCTTCGGAGGGTCTGATCATAAGATTCGTAACACCGTGAACTCCTGGAAAGGATAGGGTCACTTAGGCTAATTACCAACAGTTGTCTTTCCCTTCGGTAGCCTGTTGGTGCGTGCCTCTGGGATCTGAAAGTGGGAGGGTTACACTTACGAGGATGAGTTAAGTGTTGTTAACAAATCCTTGACCAAATAACGGTGGCTAATGCCTATAGGAATATGAGTTATTCCGGAATTAGAATTAGCTGAGAAGTGTCTCATTTCAAAGGAGGAGTAGCTGATCACCCTTCGGTGGTTGTTGCTCTAAACCTCTGAAACATCGTTGCAATACTAAATCAATAGTCTTAGGGTTCTATGATTGTTTGTTTTTGCTAAACCGATTGGATTGCGTGCAATTGTTTGTATTGCTCTTGTAATGGGTTAGTGCGATTAATAATCAAGTAATTTGTTATTTCAATTCAATGATTAAATATGTGCATAGTCTTACGCCTATAACGGTGATTATACAACAAACTTAAACGATTAATTTGTGGCGAATATTTTAAGATTAGTCTTAACAGAGAAATGTTCTCATGCCCCAAATGTTTAATTCATTAAGAAGTGTTATTAATGAATGCGACATTGAGCCTTGCTAAGCCAAAGAAGACTTGTCCAAAGACAGTAAATTCAATTTACTAGTCTTGGAAGCGTAATTTGTGAAGAATGGTGATTCTACCCGAATAATTGATTCATAGTCACAAATCACGTTTGTTCTTCTTATTGAAAGGAATGAATCCCTGGCAACGACTTGATGCTATTTAGATAACTCTCAAAGTTTTGAACTACAGAGGTTATCTTGGCTGTAGCAATGGGAACGTTTAAGTTATTTTTCCCAGTGAGAGCAAATACATATTATTAGATAATGTGTATATAATTCCTAAGATCAAAAGAAATTTGATTTCTGTATCTTATTGGCTGGAAGAACAATGTTACTCTTTACTTTTCCCTGCTAACGCAGTTCATTTCAAGAAAGGGAGTTAACTTTTGTTCAGCTGAATTGAAAAATAACATAAATGTTTTTAAGACTAATAAAGAGTAAGGCAGTCATAAACACTACGTTGCCTGAGGCTGCTACTATTCAAAGAAATGAAAGGCAAAAGATTTCTCCTAAAGGAAATACCTTCCTTTGGTTCTTAAGGTGTTAGGCTAGTTTTGATCTCAATATGATTGGGAGCTTAGTCTAGAGTATACTTCTAAGTTAGTTAGAAGAACACTCTCTAATACCGATTAAGTCATGCCTTATGGGCAATATGACTGATAGATCTTTTACTGGAAAAGAGCAAAAAGAGCCAAAGAGCCCTTAGAGCTTGTACATTTGGATCCTTGTGGTCTAATATGTTAAAGCAGTGGGAAGGTATGAATAATTCATCTATATTATAGATAATTATTCAAGGTATGTGTATCTCAACCTAATGCAACTTAAGTCTAAAGCTCTTGAGAAATTCAAAGTGGTTTGAGACTGAAGTTGGAAACTTGTTAGGTGAGATGATAAAAACACTTCGATCTGATCGAGGTGTAGAGTAGATGACACTTGAGATTCCAAGACTATTTGATAGAACATGGAATTACATCTCAATTACCCCTGAAGCACCTTAAGGAAACGGTGTATCAGATAGGAGAAATAGAACTCTATTGGATACGGTTCAATTCATTATGAGCTTTGCTCATTTGCCTGACTCGTTTTGGGGTCATGCAGTGTTGACTGCAGCACATATTTCGAACAACGTTCCATCAAAAGTGTTTCTGAAACATCTTTTGGATTGTGGATAAGACGTAAAAGTAGTTTACATTTGGATTGTGGATAAGACGTAAAAGTAGTTTACGTTATTTTGGGGAGTTCAACACACGTGCTTGTGACTAACCCAAAAAGAAATTGGAACACTGTTCAACAGTATACCTATTCGTAGGCTACCCCATGAAAACGAAAGATGTGGATACTTCTTCAATCCGCAAGAAAATAAAGATTTTGTACCGACAAATTCTACATTCTCAGAAGAATACCGCATAAGAAAAAATAAGCCACAAAGTAAGGTCGTTTTACGTAAATTAACTGATGAAGCTACAGAAATATCAACAAGAGTTGTTGATGATGCTGGACCTTTAATAAGAGTTGTTGATAAGGCCAATACAATTGGTTAGTTACATCTATCTCAAGAGTTGAGAGTGCCTCAATGAAGTGGGAGGGTTGTTCTACAATCTGACCGTTCCATGGGCTTAATTGAAGCCCAGATCATCATACTTGATGATGGCTTTAAGGATTCATTGTCTTAGAGCAGGACAATGTTTGATGTTAACAAGAACCAATTGGATTAAAGCAATGGACCATTAACAAGAGTTGTTGACGGGGTCAACACAACTGGTTAGTTACATCTATCTCAAAAGTTGAGAGTGCCTCAATATAGTGGGAGGATTGTTCTACAATCTGACCGTTACATGGGCTTAATGGAAGCCCAGATCGTCATACCTGATGATGATTTAGAGGATTCATTGTCTTAGAGCAAGGCGATGAATGATGTTAATAAGAACCAATTGGATTAAACTGATGGACCCAGAATTGAAATATGTGGTTTCAATTCCATCTAGAATCTTGTAGATCTATCAAATGAATCTACAAGAAGAAATGAGACATAATCTTATGGTTAGACTTATGGCAAAAGGGTTATACCCAGAGACAGGGGACTGTAAGAAATTCTTATCTCCTGTCGTCATGTTGAAGTCTGTTAGAACTCTTGTCCATTTAGAATGGATGTCAAGACTACCCTTTTGAATGGTAATCTTGAGAAAAGTATCTACATGTCTCAAGCAGAATGGTTCATTTAGCAAGATCAGAAGCAAAAGGGGTTTGCAAGCTTAAGTGATCCATTCATGGATTGACCTAAGCAATTCGATCTAGGAATATAAGATTTGATACTGTGATCAAATCTTTTGGCTTTTATCAAGAACATTGATGAATCTTGTCTTTACAAGAAGATCGTCAATAGTTCAGTAGCTTTATTAATGTTCTATGTAATTGATATCCTAGTCATTGGGAATGATGTAGGTTATCTTACTGACTAGTAAAATAAGCTAGCAGCTCATTTCCAAATGAAAATTTGGGAGAAGCTAAGTTTGTTCTTCGGATCCAAATCGTTAGGAACCGTAAGAACAAAAAGCTAGCCTTGTCTCAAGTGTCTTATATCTACGAGATGTTAGTTAGATATAAGATGCAGAATTCCAAGAAGGGTTCACTACCTTTCAGGCGTGGAATTCATTTTGTCTAAGAAACTGTTTCCTGAGACACCTCAAAAAGTTGAGGACATGAGACGAATGCCCTATGCAATAGGGATTGTCAGTAAGTACCAATCTAATCCAAGATTTGATCATTGGAAAACCGTTAAGAATATTCTTAAGTATCTGAGGAGAAAGAAGAACTATATGCTCGTGTATGGGACTAAGGATTTGATCCTTACGGGATACACTGACATGAATTTTAAGACTGATAAGGATATCTGTCTGACGTAAAAGAATGGCTAGCGGCCCAATTCCAAATGAAAGATTTAGGAGAGGCCTAATATGTTCTTGGAATCCAAATAATCCGAGATCGGAAGAACGAAACGCTAGCCCTGTCTCAAGCAACGTATATTGACAAAATATTGTCTCGATATTCGATGCAGAACTCCAAGAAGGGCTTATTGCCTTTCAGGCATGCGGTTCACTTGTCTAAGGAATAGTGTCCTAAGACACCTCAAGAGATTGAAGATATGAGACAGATTCCCTACGCCTCCGCTGTGGGCAGCTTAATGTATGTAATGCTTTGCACGAGGCCTGACATCTGTTATGCTGTAGGGATAGTCAGCACATATCAATCAGTATCCATGGTCAAACTTTACAATGGAGCTATAGTGTGGCATAGTTACAGTCTTGACCATATAGGCCGAAAATATAGCTACTTGTGAAGCAGCGATAGAGACTGTAAGACTTAGAAAGTTCTTGACTGATTTGGAATGTATTCCAAATGTGAACTTGCCCATCAGACTTTATAGTGATACAGTGGTGCTGTGGCAAATTCATAAGAACTTTGCAGCCCAAGACAAGCAAGCACATTGAATTAAATTGAAATATTCACGAAGGCTCTCTCGGCTAAAGGGTATGAGGGTCATCTAGAAGGTCTAGGTCTACGAGTTATGTGCAAAGGTGAAATCTAGGGCAAGTGGGAGAAATGTAATGGGTATAGTGATACCATTATGTAATGGGTATTGTGATGCCCTAGTTTATTGTATTTGTACATTGTATATGTTTTATACATGTATTTATACACCCACTGCTGAATAGATTGTTGTACATCCCACTAAACTAGAGTTTTAGTTCAAGTGGGAGTTTGTTGGGTTTTATGCCCTAAAACTCGTAGATAGTGAATGTAAACAAATTTTATACTTGTGTTTAATAAAGTGTTATTTAGTTTATGGAATAAAATGTTATTATTAAATATTGCACTATTTGACCCAAATCCAATAAACTAAGATCCAAGGTTGTTTGTATGTAACTTGAACTAGTATGTGGGGACATACGGGGATCGATATTCAAGTAACAACCTAAAAGGTCTATAGTACAAGGATAAGGTTGGGTACCTTATCCTGGTGACACTATGGATACGGCCCACTTTGTATTATGATACAAACGTTATGATCCAACGCGTTCATGTAGTTGACATGCGAGTGGGGGTATCCTATGCAATGAGTTTGCATAAGACCGGACCGCGAAATAGTTAACCACTAACTGTAACACCGTTAGTTCGCTTGGTTTCTATTTCACTAGGATGACCTAGACAACTCAGTCTCAATCCTGAGTGGATTATGGACTCCTGTTCACGAGGAGTTGTCCTTTGATTTGTATGGGTGAGAGTGGCCAGCACGCCGACTCAATAAGCCTACCATTTTGGGGACAATACCGAGTGGGGACCTGGGAACATAATCACACAAGATGGAATTCACTCCTTCCCGACTCTAGGGTAAGTAGAGGTGTGTTCTCTTAAGTGGTGTCTCCGGGACTTGAACAATGGGCCCAACCCTCTCTATGGCACGAGAGGGACTTCTGTTTGTTGGTTGGACCTCAAACAGATTGTTCATTAGAGCACTGGGGACTTAAGGACAAAGATGTAAACCAGGGGTAAAACGGTAATTTGACCCAGCTGGAATACGAACACACGTGAAGGACTGACTTGTAGTATTGGTCGATATCCGTGGACACAGAAATATTCTGCAGTGAGAAGAGTGCAGCTGAGGGTCTTTAGTGGAATGACCCACAGTTAACGAATGGAGACTAACTTGGTTAATGAGTTTAAGCCGATTAGTCTCGTATCGTTGGAGCTTCTGATCTGTAGGTCCATTAGGTCCCACTGGTAGCTCGTAAAAAGACTTGAAGCAAACAAATATAAATTGTAAATTGAAAGTGTTCAATTTATTTAGGGAATCGTATAATGTATATTGATGCATTATAATATAAAGTTTATGAAACTTTATAATATAATTTTTGAATTAATTTCAAAAATTAATTCTTGAGAGAAAATATTTGAAAGAGTTCAAATAAATTTAATATGAATTGGATTCATATTAATTTTAATAAAATCCCTAAGATTAAATATATGATATTTAATTGGGTAATTAATTAATCATGAAATTAATTAATTATTTATTAAAATTAGAGACCTTTTCCTATTAGGAAAGAAAATATTTGAAAGAGTTCAAATAAATTTAATATGAATTAGATTCATATTAATTTTAATTTTAATAAAATCCCTAAGATTAAATATGTGATATTTAATTGGGTAATTAATTAATTATGGAATTAATTAATTATTAAAATTAGATATTGTTCAGATTATAGATTTGAACTTATTCCTAGACCTTTTCCTATTAGGAAAAGGTCTTGGCCTTTACCTATATATAGGACCCCTGGGGTGGGGTGAAAGGCATCCCATTGTCTCTCCTTCTCTCAGAGATCTCTCCCAAAAGACTCCCACAAGTCTCCTGCTTCAAGAAGTCTTAGAGATATACCGGTGTAGCCGATTGGTGGTGTTCGCACAAGAGGGTTGCTGCATTTTCAATCTTATTGGCAAGAAAAGGGGAATTGATCAAGGCTTTCTACAAAAGTAAGTTTTCTATGAAATCCTTGATCACTAGGATCAATCTAGTTGATCTTTTAGCATGTTTATAGCCTATGTACAACCCATTAAATATAGATTTATTGCTGTAATATTTTGCAAATTGTATTGGTATTTCAATTAGAATCTAAGACTCTGAGTAGGTTCGGTAATACTTTCCGCTGCGTGGGGCTTTTATCCCTTCAACACGAATGCACTCAAGCGCACTTTCTTTCCCTCACATGCAGAAGCTTGTCTTTCACAAATCATTCAACAAAAAAAATCACAAAAACAGGGAGCATTCTCTATTTATCGAAGAAGAAGAAAACCAGAAGAAACTCATCAAAGAAGAGAGTGTGAAAAAGAAGAAGAAGAAGAACTCAAGGAGTTAAGTGGTTCGGCAACAAGGCCTACATCCACTGTTGAAGGGAGCTGTAGTTCTATTCCTTAGACAAAATTTCAAGGATTACAAGGTAAGTCAATCTCTCTCACAAATTTCTCTCTTAATCTCTCTACAAGAAATGAGTTCTCTATTTATAGGCTGCTGAGAACTTATGTGATTTTTATTTTTCTTGTTAGGAGATTTTATCTTTGGAGCTTGTTGGTTACAACACAATCAGGTAACCACTTCTAACATTCTCCACCTTTGTAATCAACGAGATCTAAATGCATGTAGCTCCCTACCTTTCTTTCACCTTTGTTTTCTATCCCTTTTCAGGTAGGAGAAACCCTACCATGTCGAGGCAACGAGTGAATTTCAATTGGGATAGTGGTTTGGTCAGAACATCAACAGCGTTATCTTCGGTATGAACCTTTAACACTTCGACTTCTCCTTTTTTTATTTCTTCTCGGACAAAATGAAATTTAATGTCTATATGCTTTGTCCGATTGTGGAATTGCTGGTTTTTGGACAAGTAAATTGTGCTTTGGTTGTCACAAAAAATTCTCACAGTAGCTTGTTTAATTTTGAGGTCATGTAACAAGCCTTTAAGCCAAATACCTTCTTTAATTGCTTCAGATAGGGCTATGAATTCTGCTTCTGTTGTTGAAAGTGCTACCACTGGTTGTAATGTGGCTTTCCAACTTAGAAAATTCTGGCCAAGTAGGAAGATAGCCCGATAGGGACCTTCTTTTGTCTAAATCTCCTACGAAGTCTGAGTCTTCATAGCCAATAACTTCGTTATCTGATGAATTATTCTTTTGGTAGTATAGAACATCATGTTTAGTACCTTTCAAGTACCTTAGGATCCATTTTACTGCCTCCCAATGCCTTCTACCAGGGTTTGACATGTACCTACTGACCAAACTAGTTGCATAGGAAAGATCCAGTCTAGTTGACACCATTAGATACATTAGGCTTCCCACTGCTTGGGAATAAGGCACCTTTGACATGTAAGCTTGATGTTCTGTGTCTGTTTCAGTAGGGGAATTAGAAGCTGATAGTTTAAAGTGGTGAGCCAAAGGTGTAGTCACTGCCTTGGCATCATCCACTTTAAATCTCTTTAGGACTTTTTCACAGTAGCTAGCTTAACTAATTAGGAGTGAAGATTCTTGCCTTCTTCTAATAATTTCCACTCCTAGGATTTTCTTAGATTCACCTAGGTCTTTCATATCAAATTCTTTCTTCAGCAATGACTTGACCTTGCTTAGATCTTCTTTAGTTTTCCCACCTAGTAACATATCATCCACATATAGCAGGAGAAACACACTTTGTTTGAAAGACTTTGAGTTGATGTATACACAACTATCATATGAGCTCTTTAGGAACCCAATCTTAGATGTAAAATCATCAAACCTCTGGTACCAACATCTAGGTGACTGCTTTAGGCCATAGATCGATTTATTCAGCAAGCAAACTAGCTCTTCTTGACCCCTTTTGATGTATCCTGTAGGTTGTTTCATGTAGATTGTCTCGGTTAGATACCCATGTAGGAAAGTCGTCTTAACATCAAGCTGATCCAACTCTAAATCATGTTGAACCACAAGAGACAACAACATTCTTATAGAGGTTAGCTTCACCACAGGAGAGAAAACTTCTAAGTAGTCAATTCCCTCTCTTTGAGTATATCCCTTGGCCACCAACCTAGCTTTGAATCTAGGTTTCAAAACTCCTAAAATGCCTTTTTTTACTTTTTAGATCCACTTGGATGCAATGGGTTTGTAGCCTTTAGGGAGAGGTTTTAGAGTCCATGCTTCATTTTCTTTTAGGGATCTCATTTCCTCATTCATTGCTTCAATCCATTGTCTACTGTTAGGGCCATTTACAGTAGCTTCAAAGCTGATAGGTTCTTCAATATTCAAAGTGTCTGCAACACTGAGTGCCAAGGAAATACAATCAGCTTCACTGAACCTTGAAGAAGTGACAATATTCCTTCTTTGTCTATCTCTAGCAAGTGAGTAGTTTTGGAGATCTTGCTGTTCAGTGACTGATTCAGTAGCTTCCTCTTCTTCTTGAGTCTCAACTTCTTCTTATGGGCTTTCAATCTCTGTTTCTGGAATTGAAGAAAGTAAATTATGCTCCACCTCAATTCTAGTGTCTTGCTTAGATAAGGTGCTGCTTTCTGAATTCTGTTGGAGCATGAATATCTCTTACTCTCTAAAAACAACATCCCTACTATTAATGCAACGTTTCTCTGTAGGATGCCACAATCTATAACCTTTCACACCTTCTGTAAAGACCAAAAACATGCACTTCTCTGCTCTAGGCTTGAGTTTTCCATGATTTTGGTGCACAAAGCCAACACACCCAAAAACCTTTAGATTAAAGGGATAAAAGCCCTTTCGCAGTGGAAACATACAGAACCCTATCTCAGATTTTAATAGGAATTAAAATATCGTACATTAGCAAATTAAATCACAGCAATAAATAAAAAATTACATGCTGGAAATCTATTATAAAACATGTTTTTTCTCATTTAAAAACCCTAGATCTAATCTAGGAATGGATCCTAGTGATCCTAAGTCAAGAACACTTACTTTGAATGACGTTCTTGATTCGTTTCGCCTTTTCCCTCGCTATTTGCAGAAAATTCCAGCAGCAAAAAAGTCTTGATCTTGCTGGAAATTCGACAGGAACACCACCAAGTAAGTTGTACCTGTATCCTCTTGGGGTAATCGATGAAGGTGCTTGTGGGAGCAAAATTTCTAAGGCAAAGAGAATTTTCTTCTCTGTTTTCCTTTTGGAGAGAAAACGCAGAGAGTTTTTGAAATTCAGAGAGAGAGAGCTTTTCGTGTGAATTATGGCAACCAACTGAACGAATGGGATTATACTGAGGGAGTGGTTATTCAACGGATGAAAACCACCACTCCCTAAAATCTCTCCCTATCACGCGTGAAGCCTAGGTTAGTGGACGAACAATTCCATCAGTTACTTTAACTAATGGAATAATTAATTTAATAATAATATTAAATTAATTAAATTAACATTTAATTTAATAATCATATAAACCCTTTTTATAATAATTCCACATAACCTATTGATTCAATTAAATCAAATTTAATTAAATTAATTAAAACTAATTATTAATTAATATATTAATTAATATTATAATTAAATGTCTCATATTTAATTATATTTCTCTCCAAATAAACTATAGTATTAATGTACATCTAATGTGCATTAGTTATAACCTATAGTTTTAAAATATGAATCAAATTCATATTTTATTTTAATATTCGAACCCCTTCGAATATTCAATTCTCCCTTAGAAATTTACCTCAACGCCCTTATAGAGCTACCGGTGGGACCTAATGGACCTACAGATCCAAAGCTCCAACGATGTGAGATTAATTGGCTAAACTCATTAACCAAATTAACCAATGTTCGTTAACTGTGGTTCACTCCACTATAGAACCACAGCTGCACTCTTCTCACTGCAGATATATTTCTGTGTCCATGGATATCGACCATCAACAGCAAGTTAGCCCTTCACGTGTGTTCGTACCCCAGCTAGGTCAAATTACCGTTTTACCCCTAGGTTACCTCTTAGTCCTTAAGTACCAGTGCTCCTCTAATGAACAACCTGTTTGAGGTCCAACCAACAAACAGAAGTCCCTCTTGTGCCATAGAGAGGGCAGGGCCCATTGTTCAAGACCCGGAGACACCACTTAAGGGAACACACCTCTACTTACCCTAATGTCGGGAAGGAGTGAATTCCATCTTGTAAGACTACGTTCCCAGCTCCCCACTCGGTCTTGTCCCCAAAATAGTAGGCTTATTGAGTCGATGAATAGGCCACTCTCACCCGTACAAATCAAAAGACAATCCCTCATGGACAGGAGTCCATAATCCACTCAGGATTAAGGCCAAGTTGCCTAGGTCATCCTAATGAAATAGAAACCGAGCTAACTAACGGTGTTACAGTTAGTGGTTAACTATTTCGCGGTCCGGTCTTTGTGCAAACTCATTGCACAGGATACCCTCACTCGCATGTCAACTACATGAACGCTTTGGATCATTACGTTTGTATCAATATACAAAGTGGGTCGTATCCATAGTGTCACCAGGATAAGGTACCCAGCCTTATCCCTATACTACAGACCCTTTAGGCTAAAACTTGAACACTGATCCCCGTATATCCCTACATACTAGTTCAAGCTCCATTCTATTAGCCTTAGATGTTTAGTTTATTGGATTAGGGTTAATAAGACAAGATATAATACAAACACCAATAACACATGAATAATACATCAATTTTATTAATGTTCGGTCAAATGTACATTTACTATCTACGAGTTTTAGGGCATAAAACCCAACATAGATGTTGTAGCTTAGGTGGCTTGCCCGACCACCTTTCTTCCGGTGTTAGGAACTCAATAGATGTATGGGGACATCTATTTAATGTGTAGACTGTATAGGATGTTGCCTCTGCCCAAAACTTCTCATGTAACATGACATTGGACAGTTGGCACCTTACTCTCTCCATAATGGTTCTGTTTAGTCTTTCGGCTACACCATTTTGCTATGGAGTGTGCCTCACGGTCCTATGCCTTACAATACCATGGGACTTACAGAAAGAATCAAACAGTTCATTACAAAATTCAAGTCCATTATCAGTACGTAGGCATTTAATGGCTTTATTAGTTTGTTTCTCAATCATGTTCTTCCATTCTTTAAACTTTTCAAAAGCTTGGTCTTTGGCTTTTAGGAAGAAAATCCAGCTTTTCCTAAGGTAGTCATCAATAAATGATAAGAAATACCTCGAGCCACTTAGGGAATTTGTAGAAGTTGGTCCCCATAGGTCAGAATGTATATATTCCAGAATTTCTTTTGCTGAATGTTGTGATTTTGAGAAACTTTGCCTCTTTTCCTTTCCAACTGTACAATGTTCACAAAAGTTCATATTATCTCCAACACCTTGGGGAAGTATCCCTTGTTTAGACAACACTTGTAACCCCTTCGAACTAATATGAGACAGCCTTTTGTGCCATAAGTCACTCCCTGTTTGGTCTTGAGCAGTAACTAACAGTGTTGTTTGCACCATTTCGACATCCTTCACTACATAGAGTCCATTAAACTTGATGCCGACAAGGACTGTTCTAGAGTCCTTTTTAATTTTAATGCTTCCTCCACTTCCTTCATATTTGCAGCAATTGAGTCTAGCATGCCCAAAGAAATCAAGTTTCTCTTTAGGTTAGGAACGTGTCTCACATTCCTTAGTAGCTTCATTGAACCGTCATTTAGCTTTAAAGAAACTGATCCAATCCCAACTACCTTGCAAGTATGGTCGATTCCCATGTACACCATTCCTCCATCCCATTCTTTGTAGGTGCTAAACCATCCTTTAGAAGGAGTCATGTGGAAGGAGCATCCGGAGTCGATTACCCAGTCATGTTTCTCCATGTAAGTTGTTTGTTTGCTACTTTCACTAGAAGTTGCAAGAGCATCTGAGTAGGTAATCGAATTTTCACCGACTGAGGCCTCAGATTGCTTGTTTTTCTTTTGTCTTTGATAATGATTTTTCCTTTTCAAGGAATAGCAATCCCTTTTTATGTGCCCCTCTTTATGGTAATAATTGCACTTTATTTTGGTCTTATTTTTGTCTTGATCAAATTGTTGTTTATTATCTCTGTTCTTTGATTTCCCTTTGACAAAAAGACCTTCTGAACTCTCATTCTTTAAAGATTGTAACTCCAGCTCTTTAGTTCTTATGGCTGAGATTATGGCATCAGTAGTTATGAACTCCCTTCCATACTTCAATGCTGTCTTCACCTCTTTATATGATTCTGGGAGAGAATTTAATAGCACAAAAGCTTCATTTTCATCTCCTATCTTTTCCCCTAAGTTCTTGAACTCTGAGGTCATTTTCTTGAACTCATCAAGGTTCTCAGATAGAGTTTTTGCAGGGTCCATCTTAAAAGTGAAAAACGTTTCTCTCAAATACATCTTGTTATGGACATCTTTGGTTTCATAAAGAGTATTTAATTTCTCCCAAATCTTCAAAGGAGTCTCTTCATCAATGACTTGTCTCAAGACATTATTACTCAAGTTGAGAATCAAGGCTCCATAAGCAATCTGATTTATTGTTTCTTTGTCTTCTTCGGATAAGGTGGTAGGAAGTTTAGATGGTTCGATTAGGGCATGGATTGCCTTTTGCTGTCCAAGTACTGCTTTGATTTTTGCCTTCCACAAATCAAAGTCCCCTTTTCCATCAAACTTTTCAATATCATACCCAGCCACTGCCATTCTTGATTCAAGAACTTGATTCTTGGTTGAATTTTCTAGCTCTGATACCACTGTAAGTGTTGGCCATGTGTTAAGCAATCTGAACACACACGAATTATGCACTCAAGCGCACTTTCTTTCCCTCACATGCAGAAGCTTGTCTTTCCCAAATCATTCAAAAAAAAAATCACAAAAACAGAGAGCATTCTCTGTTTATCGAAGAAGAAGAAAACCAGAAGAAACTCATCAAAGAAGAGAGTGTGAAAAAGAAGAAGAAGAAGAACGCAAGGAGTTAAGTGGTTCGGCAACAAGGCCTACATCCACTGTTGAAAGGAGCTATAGTTCTATTCCTTAGACAAAATTTCAAGGATTACAAGGTAAGTCAATCTCTCTCACAAATTTCTCTCTTAATCTCTCTACAAGAAATGAGTTCTCTATTTATAGGCTGCTGAGAACTTATGTGATTTTTATTTTTCTTGTTAGGAGATTTTATCTTTGGAGCTTG
Organism: Luffa aegyptiaca; assembly: GCA_017139565.1. Lineage (NCBI taxonomy): Eukaryota > Viridiplantae > Streptophyta > Magnoliopsida > Cucurbitales > Cucurbitaceae > Luffa > Luffa aegyptiaca. The sequence continues at coordinate 17,311,109 of CM029402.1, forward strand.
TTGGTTACAACACAATCAGGTAACCACTTCTAACAAATTCAAAGATGCCTTTTTATTATTGGATAATGAAGATGGACAGCTGAGATACTTTCCATGGTTTGATACTATCTTGACTTTCAGAATGTTGGCTAAATCACTTCGAACGTTGTTTTCAATTCCGACCCAAAAGCTATTGTTGATTTCTCAAAATTGATAATTTGTCCCATGGCTTCCTCATAAACTTTTAGAAGCTTCGGCAGCTCAATAAATTCCTCTTTGCGAACTTTGAGAAATAGTAAACTGTCATATGCAAAAAAGAGGTGAGAAATAATTGTTGTCGTTTTGGCAATTTGAAAACCTGAAATACTTTGAGAGTCTTAGCCTTTGTTAAAAGGTTGGATCAACTTTGAGCACATATGAATAGAATATTTCTATTCATGGTTATGATTCTATTCATTTTCCTAACTTTGATAAAAGAAATTCTTAATTTATACTTTGTTTTTTATAACGATTTCATTTTTAGTTTTTTTTTTTAAAAAAAAATTGTATTTGTTTCCTCTCAATTTCTTTACAATAGTTTTCATCTTTAAATATATGAATTATTAACTAAATTTCAAAAATAAAAACTACTTTTTTTTTCAGTTTTCAAAACTTTGGTCTGGATTTTGAAAATATTTGAGCGGATGACAAAGCGAAGTGACTTATAGGTAGAAATACTATTTATAAGCTTAATTTTCAAAAACCAAGGTCTCTTTTGATAACCATTTGGTTTTTTTGAATTATGTTTGTTTTTTCACATATTCTTTACAGTGATTCGCATCTTTATTTCTTTAAGAAAGATTTGAATTCTTAGCCAAATTCCAAAAAAAAAAAAAAATTGAAAACTACTACTTTTTTATTTTTTATTTTTTTTTAGTTTTCAAAACCTGAATTGAATTTTGAAAAAAACAATTATAGAAAGTAGATGACAAAACTTTTTTTTTTTTTTGAAATAATAACAAAACAAATAAACATATAGATGGAAACAATATCAATAAACTTAAATTTCAAAAAACAAAATTAAAATTTCAAGGCATCGTTTTATAACCCTTTGGTTTTTGAAAATTTACCTTATAAATACTACTTTCATCCATTAGCTTCTTTGTTTTTGTTATCTACCTTTTACAAGTGTTTTTAAAATCCAACCTAAGTTTTGATAACCAAAACCGTTCTAAAAAAAATTGAGATTAAACAAACACAATTTTTAAAAACCAAAACCCAAAAACCATAAACTAAGGCCCCATTTGATAACCATTTGGTTTTTGGTTTTTGGTTTTTGAAAATTAAGCCTATAAATCCTACTTCCACCAACAAGCTTCTTTGTTTTTTCTAATACCTTTCTTTCCTTGTTTTCAAAAAACCAATCAAAATTTGAAAACTAAAAAAAGTAGTTTTCAAAAGCTTGTTTTTGTTTTTAGAATTTGGCTAAGAATTCAAATATGTCATTGACAAAGATGAAAACCATGATAGGGAAATTGAGAGAAAACAAGCTTAATTTTCAAAAACCAAAAACCAAAAATCAAATGGTTATCAAACGAGGTCTAAATGGTTATCCAACGGAACCGAAATATGATTAAGAAATGAACCTTAGTATTTATAATACTTACCCATCAATTTTTCCATAAGTGATGCGTCTGACAGACAGTGTGTTGATTAATTAAAAAGGTGTTCTCAGTTGTTTACACTGATTTTTCTTTTTTTTTTTTTTTTTTTTTTTCCTGTCTAGTTGGGTTATTTTCCTTTGAACCAATGTAAGACATTTTGGACATACCTAATTTCTGGCCTTAAGGTAATCAAGTCTCCTTTGTACGACCTTTTTCCTCTGGTTTTAAGGTAATAAGGTCTCCTTTGTACGACCTTTTTCCCCATGGTTAAGCTTATTGCAAGAAAAATAAATCTTACCATTTGAGATCAAGACAACTAAGGCCCCGTTTGATAACCATTTGGTTTTTTGTTTTTGGTTTTTGAAAATTATGCTTGTTTTCTCCTAAATTCTCTACCATGTCTTTCATCCTAATTAAGGTTGCATTTGAATTCCTAGCCAAATTTTAAAAACAAAAACAAGTTTTTGAAAACTACTTTTTTTTGTTTCCAAAATTGAACTTCGTTTTTGAAAACAAGGTAGAAGATTGATACTAAAACCAAGAAACTTATGGGTGGAAGTATGTGTGTATAAGCTTAATTTTCAAAAACCAAAAACCAAAAACCAAATGATTATCAAACGGGGCCTAAATAAACTCTATAAAAACCAGCCAACATAGTGCCACAAAACAAAAATAGCATATTCTCACTATTAAACTTAGATTCCCATATATTTTAGTGGAACTATATGATTTATTATACACTTATTAAATCTCAAATCCTTTTCTGAAAGTGAACATAATTCAACGATAATTGGCCTGTATTCTCGATCAAGAGATCAGATATTCGAATCCCCATAAATTAATGAAATAAAAATAAAACGTTTGACTCTTAAGAAATTTAGTTTAAAATACTTGTAATAGTTTGAACTCTCCTCTCGTTCTTACCAACAAGAGTGTAGCTCAATTGGTATAAAGCTAGTACTCTGATCTAAGAAGTCAGAGGTTCAAATCTCTCACTCCACATATTGTCTAAAAAAAATATGCTCGTCCTTGTTTCTTCTAAAGATGGGTATGCATTTATTTTGCGTGAAATTCTCTCTCAAAAAATTAATTTCTTACTCTAGATGTATAATGGATCTAAGTGACTATAACAAACTTAACGTCAAACAATAATGCCTTTTTAAGGTTATATATCAAACAATAATAACAAACTAAAATTGAAAATGTACATTATATGCATTTATTGATGTAAAGGGGAAAAATTACGTTTCACCCATGTACTCTCATATAGGGTCAAATTAATTTTTAGTTTTAAATTGACTTTAATCTTGGAGTACATCCATTTAGCAAAATTGCTATCTTTTTTAGAAGATTAATGACTAAATTCGAGGACAATTTTTATAGCTCGACAATAATATTTGGCATACGTGATGACAACCAAAAAGAAAATATTCAATGAGATCACCATAATATAATTGCCTCCTAATAATCATTTGGATATAGATTATTCGAAAATTTACATTGTCCCTAATAATCAATTAATAAGATTCAAATTACTTTTGCAAATTTTTTGGTAATTTCTTTCTTCCTATTTCTTTCAGAGAAGACTTTTTTTTAAGTTCAGCGACCTATCTTCGTGATATATATATGTATGTATATTAGTTGTGTAAAACCATTGAAAAACCAAGAGCGAGATTGCTAATATTTTAGGCTCCGTTTGATAACCATTTCGTTTTTGGTTTTTGGTTTTTGAAAATTAAGCCTATAAACACTATTTTTACCCACAAACTTCTTTGTTTTTTTATCTACATTCTTTCCCATGTTTTCAAAAACCAAGCAAAATTTTGAAAACAAAAAAAAAATAGTTTTCAAAAACTTGTTTTTGTTTTTGGAATTTGGCTAGGAACTCAAATGTCACCCTAACAAAAATTAAAACCATTGTAAGAAGATTGAAAGAAAACAAGCACGATTTTCAAAAGCCAAAAACAAAAAACGAAATGGTTATCAAACGGAGCTTAAACTTTTGAGCCCAAGTTGAAAATTTTTTCTTTTTTAATCCATGACATCTCATAGCATGTAACAAAATTTATATTCATGCCTGGATGATAGCATAAAACAATATACATAAATCTACAACTTGATATGCTTCTTACGAATATTTAACTTGTATATGCTTTTAAACAATCTTGTATATATAATTCTATAGGTACAAATGAACCAACTTTAAAAATTGTTATGGATAAATTTGGATCTTACTAAATACTTTGAAATTAAATAAAAGTTAGAAAAGTAAGAGACCATAAGTGGAAAAGGTCTAGAGACCCTTTGAGTCCAAATCAACCTCTTTCAAGTTCAATTCTTAGAGAGAAAGGAAAATTATCTTTCAATATAGAACTCTTACTCTAAAAACTTGCCACACTTTTTTTCTCCATTTTTTAACTTAAGCATCAAAGTCGGTGTGACAAGTACAAGAAATGGGTGAAATTTTTCCTATTTTATGGTAGGCTACCTCTTTCCCTAGTTAAACAAATTTACAATTCTCTTAAGCTAGACTTGCTTATCAACAAAAATAAACCATTGTATTTTTTTTTTTTTTTTTATAATGGATATAAGATTTTTTCTAGAAGATTGTTGTTCTTTAACCTCTTTTTCAATAACATCTTTTAAAAAGTTTTAATCAAAATTTAAAAACAAACCCCCCAATATTTTGTCAAAGAGAAAACAAAAATATGTCAAGTAGTGGTTTAATTGGTAATGTGTTTTCATTTTCCAATTCTTTATTTTTCTCATTTAATTAATTTATTTTTAGTTTCCACTCAAAAAAACATGTTTGGTAATTAACCATTTTTTATGGCTAATTTTCTGGTTTTACTTTAAACAAAAATGAGGAAAAGTGTCAAGATAGCAGTTGTTAATTTGGATGAAGAGGTGTGTTTTGTGTAGGAAATGACAAAAACACCCTTTTGTGTGTGTGTGTGTGTGTGTATATATATATATATATATATTTGAATAAGGGTTTTGTATATTTTAGGTTTAGGGATTCCTTTGCAGTAAGTTGTTGTAAACATTCTTTAGGCTTTAAATTCTTTTTGAATGATTTATCCCCAAAACCAAATGATACCTCTGAGCATATAAGACCTTTAGAAAGAGAGAGAGAGAGAAAGATAAAAGAGGTATTATAGGGTAGCTTAGGTTTATAGCTTACCCAGTTGTGTTTAAACTTTTGAGGACACCCTCTCTGGCTCTGTAGTATGTCTAGCTGTGTCATTGCACAACATTGTTACTCATAATTTTTGTCCATGGGTTTCAGTACCACTCTTCTTTTTTTTTAATTTTTTTTTTAATTTATAATGCTAAACTCTTCAAATTTTAATATCAAAAAAACACAACAGCAACAGCAACAGCAGTCAGTTATTAGTTATTACTCCCTCCCTCCTCATATATAGCTTTGTATTTTATTTTGGTTGGTCTGGTTTTGTTTAAGTTTCCAAAGTTTACTCTCTCACAATTAACTTCTATATATATGGAAATAATTTGACGAAAATTCAAAATTCATTTGAAAATCGAATACATGTGACTCTTTAAACACTACTTTATCAGCGTAGTGGTGGGCATTTGTTAAATGAGATAAATGAAGGAAAATTATTGCTGTTTTCAAAATAAAAAACACAAGTAACAATTTGTTTTCCAAATAATTTGATGTCTAAGTTTAAGAATGAATCTGAGGAAGCTGAAATCGAAATTCAAAAGTAAAGAAAAAAGAAAAGGGATGTTAAGAGAATATATATATGTTTTGGATTGAGTTTTGAGAAATGTGAGGAAAGTGAAAGAAAGCATAATAATATATTTATTGTAGGTAGATAGATAGAGAGAAAGATGAGGAATTAGAATTGAATGGCACATAAGTTTTTATTCTATACCTTGTTATGACAGAGAGCTCTCAAAGTGATTGTTGCAGCAGCAGCTTTGTAGTGTGAAGGAAACAAACATAAGCAGACACACATGGAACAAGCAATGCTCTCTACCACGTTCCTCCAACCAACCTTCCCTTCTAGTTCTACCCATCCACACCTATGCCCTACCTACCCATAAATTGTTTCCAATTTGGGATTCTAATCTTTCAATTTAAGTTTTTGGATTAGTGAGAGTGATTTCACAAGGATGAAGATGATGTGTTTATAAACTTCTCTTAACAGGCTTAACTAAAACCTCGCCCTAAATTAAAACTAGCTAGTTGCACATTGAGATCGATCATCAAATTTCAAATTGACCCAGAAGAATTGTTTCAAGAACATGGATTTTGATTCAGTGAAATGGAAGAACAATGATGTCTGTAATCTTGGGTATAAGGGTTGTATGTATGATAACAAAGAGAATAAATGAACAAAATCTCATAAAGTAAGTAAAATGAAGTTCAAGGGCTACAAAGGCGAACAATTTTGACCATCTCTAGCTCAATATCTTCTTTTCTTCAACTGGAGTAAAAATTAGACAGAAAATGTGTTAAAAAAAAAAAAAAAAAAAAAAGAGAAAGAGAAAGAGAAAATTCATATATAATGGAAGATTCCCATATCAAATTTTCACTATCATTTTTTTTTCTTCTTTTTTGTGGGCAAACCTTTTTTTGTTTTTTTGGTTTCTGTGGTGGGTTTTTCTTGAATTGTGTTGGTGCAGATAAAAAAGGAACCGATCCCTCAGCCAAATCCAACTCCGAATAATTAAAGTAAATCCCAATTCAACGACAAGGGCTCTTTCCCTCTCCTCGAAACGCCTCCGTTTGACAGATCCTCTTCTCCTTCTCCTCCGTCTCCATCCGCTGCAGCACACTCCATGTTCACTCCAAACAGCCGCAGCCGTTTCGCCGCCGTGGAGCCGGCTTTGTTCATCCCCATTGAAGAGCCTTCATTATGAACCACGACCCCATCCCCATTTCCCACTCTATAAAGAGAAGAGGAAGAAGAAGACGAAATGGAGGGTCGAAAATAATACATGGAAGAATTATGATGATTACTGTTGGCACCCGCCCCCAAATTGGGCATTTCAAAGGCGTAATTGGGATAGAGATTGGAGTAGTTGTGGAGTGGGTGGTGGGTTCGTCTGGGCGGTGGCGGAGGCGGCGGGGGGAGAGTGTAGTGGCGGGAGGAGGCCCAGCGGAGGGACTGAGGGAGGAGGAGGAGAGGGTTGGAGAAGTGGTGGAGAGGGCGAGGGGCGTCGGGGCGGCGGCGCCAGTCGATGAAGAGGCGGTCCTTGGCGGAATCGCCGACGCCACGCTGGAAGGAGACGACGTCGCCGGCGTCGAGCTTCTTGTCCTTGACGAAACGGCTCCAGCCTTTGGTCATGACGTAGCTTTGGCTGCTGTTCCAGTAGGAGTAACGGAAGCGCCAGGGTTTTCCGTTACGGTCCTCGAAGTTCAAGATGAGGCCCTTGTCGTTGGTGGTGGAGTCCAAGGGGAAGTATTTCTCTGCGTGTTGCTTTGGGATGACTAAACGGTTCAATTTTCCCACATCGCTTGGGGTGACCACTTTGTCGAACATGTGCTCTCTCTCCACCGCCGCAAACCCATTATTATTATTATTATTGCTGTCACTGCCGTTGTTGGTGTCCATTCTCAGGGATAAGTCCATCACAGGCTGCTGATTTGGAGTCTCTTCAAGCCATTGGTGCTGGTGATGCTGGTGCTGTTGTTGAAGGTTGTGAGAGTGGGAATTTGAGAAGAAATCGCATGCAAGAGTGGGGATTTCTTCCTCTTCTTCCTCGTCTTGATCTTCTTCTACTTCTTCCTTTGATTTTGTGAGAAATTCCATGGCTTGTGCTTTTGGAATTGATTTGTGGGTTTCGTTTGGAGAGATAATAGAGGAGGAGGAAGGAGGAGGAATTAATTAGGAGTAGGGGCAGAAAAAAAGCATATCCATCTGTGTGTGGAAAGCCATCTAAACCCTAAACAGGATAACCCATGGGGGCTCAAGTTGATTCTCTAAAACTCTCTTTTTTCTTTTTTTTTTTCTTTTGGGTGGTATTAAATTCTTGAAATTGCCATACACACTTGAGAGGAAATTGAGCTCCACTCACATACACAAATCCAAGAAAGAGAAAGAAAGAGAAAGAGAGAGAGAGAGAGAGAGAGAGAGAGAGAGAGAGAGTATGTGTGATGTGGTTTCTCTCGTTTATTTAAACCCAACTAGATTATTACATTGCATACACACACCTATACCTCTCCTACCTCCTAAGATAAACTTCTCCAAACTAGGACAGATTATCATCAACAAAAAAGAAAAAGAAGAAAAATAGCCAGACAAAAGAGATTAACCCCAATTAAAAATATATGATGAATCTCAATTCCCCCAAGCTTTTCTCATCTCCAAGTGGAAGGAAGAAGATGATAGACCCATAAAAATCTCTCAGATCACAGAGTCAGAGAGAGAGAGAGAGTGGAAGCAAAATGGCCCAAAGAATGACACTGGAATTAGGTCAAATGTGAGAGTGAGAGAGAGAGAGAGAGAGAGAGGCTGTCCCTTTCAAAGCAGACCCATTTTGGGTTAAATTGAATTAGGCCCTTAATGGTAAAATGGATAATAGTGAGCACATTAGGGGCATTTAGGTTTTAAAAAAGGGATGAAATATATGTCAATATGGTTCACAGCATAGTGTGTGTGTGTATTATTGAGTTCTGGTAATGTGTGTGATTGATTGAAATGTAATATTGTTTTGTGGGAGAGAGAAAAAAAAAAAAAAAAAAAAACTGATAAATGGTCCTGCTGGTGGGTGGGGAAAGAGAAAAAAAAAAAAAAAAAAAAAAAGGCAATAATAATCCATGTAAGAGAGGAGTGTGGGAGTGGGGAGTGGATATGAAACAGAGAGCCCTGCAAATTAAAGGGCACCCAATTCTCTACTCCATATATATCTATCATCCCCCCTTCACTAGTGCAAAAAAAAAAAAAAAAAAAAAAAGAAAAAAAAAAGATTCTTTTTAAGTTTTTATTTGGTCCCCCAGCCCCAGGCTGTGTGTCTCAATGTTATGGTGGGTTTCTATAGCCCTCTAGCTTAACTCCATAGCCCCCCTTAGCTACTTCATTTATCAACTCATTTTGAGGTTCATTTAGTTTCCTCCTAACTATATATTTCTTTCTCACCTAACCTCACATGTCTATGTGTGTGTATATATATATATATTTATATCTTTTTTTCTCGGTAGCTTATGTCTAATTCTTTCTAAATTTATTCATCTATCCAGCTCAACTAGTCAAGGTTGAGGAATATACAATTTGAGTTGAATAATTTTTATGTATTATATTTGGATGGGAATGCAAAATTAGATTAAGGCTAATTATATTTTTGAAGTGTAAACGTCAATGTGCTTGACTCAACTCCCTCTTTTTCGAAGTATGTAAATGTGAATGATTTTTATTTTGTTTTTTCTTTTTCGTAGAAAAAAAAATTAAGAATTTTGAGTCATTTGGAAAAATTCTTAGAATAATTTCTTAAAAGTAAGAACATTTTAAAAGTTAATTTTCTTATATTTATTCTATGTATTTAATCCGTATTCATAAATAACATACTTTTAAAACAACTGAAGTTGCTCTTTCCAAAAGGTCAGAGGTTTGAATCCTTCCACCCCAAATGTTGATGTACTAAAAAAAAAGTTGCTCTTTCTATCAAAATGAACGGAATTGATTTCTAGTGTAAAATTACCATAACCTTAACTATTCACACAAAATATGTCTCGAATATAATTCTAAAAAGAAAACATTATATTTTTTTTTTTCAGAATATCTTCAAATACCCCTCAAATTAAAGTAGATTTCCCAAGAAAAAAAAAATAACATTTTAAAAAACTACTTTTTGTTGACTAATTTTTACAAATGTAGACTACAAAAACCAAATAAGTTAGTTAATAAACAAAGTCACGTTTTGAAAAAAGAAAATAAAAATAAAGTAGTGCTCTAAATTACCTAACAACCAATTATCGTACCGTTAAATGCAAAGTAGGGTAAATTAATAGGGCGATTATACGGCATTCCAAAATGGCTTTAATTTAGACTTAGAGATAACCAAAAATCATACGAAAGTGATTAATTAGGTGCGAAAATTACTAGGTCTTGTTTGGCCAAGTTAGGCCATGTCTAATGAAAAGAATTGTTCAAAAAAAAAAAAAAAATGTCTAATGAAAAGAAAATAAAGTTGCCCTAAAATGTATGTAAAAATAAATACCTTTCTTCATGCTTACCAAAAGCCCTAAAACTATACACAATTTCACTGTTCAATGGATGGAGTCAATAACTTTTTTTTTTTTTTTACTTCAATAACCTTGAAGTGGGGGAATTCGAACCTTTGACCTTTTGATCGAAGATACATGTCAATTATCCTAAGCTATACTCACTTTGGTGAGTCAATAACTCCCTTTGCCCATGATTAGGAAGAAATTTTAATGAGAATTTGTAGTGGGTGGCAAATAAGAATTATATAATTGCAAATATAGCACAATGTAAAAAAAATTGTAAATATAGCAAAATCTATCAGAGTATATTACTGATAGACTATGGTTAATTAGAATCTATCTGATAGACTTCGATTATCAGAGTTTATCAGCGATAGATTTGATTAATCAGGATCTAACAGTCTACTGATAGACTTTGATTATTCAAAATCTATCAGTGTTTGTCGCTTATAGATTCCGGTTAATCGAAATCTATCAGTGACTATCATTGATAGACTTTGATTAATCAAATTCTATCCGTGATAGTCACTGATAGATTTTGATTAATCAAAGTCTATCAACAATAGACATTGATAGACTTTGAATAATCAGAGTCTATCAGTGATAGACACTGATAGAATCTGAAGACAACTTTTTGGTCTTATGCAATTAATTTTGCTATATATGCAATTAGTTTGCAAGTGTGCTAGATTTGTTATTAATTTGGTCCAATTTTCCATCTATGCAGCCCCAATTTTAATTTATAATATTATGATTTACGAATTTAATTAACGTTTTTTTTAAATATAATTAACGGTTTAATTGTTAATGATTATTACTGTAAATTTGATGTTACATATAATTCAAAGAGTAATTCATATGAAAATCGTCAGACAAAAGTGGGTGTGTGTTGAGACCTTCAAAACTTTGACATTTTTTCTTAGATTAAATAAATTAAGTTTATTTAAAAATTCCACTGTTGTTAGCATTAAAATTTAAGGTTTCGGGTTAATGAGGAGGTACTTTTAAAATACTAGTGTGGAAATAGATAGGCTTTTTTTTTTTTTCTTTTTTTTTTTTTCCTTCTCTCTCTCTCTTCTTTTCCAATTGTTAATAATTCGAAACTCTCTAAAATTTTCAAACCCTAACTTTTGTGAAAATTTATTAACTATTTGGTCAAAAAATAAAGCTCAAGAAATTAATTATTCAGTTGAAAAATTCAGGAGCGGTACTGCCAACTGGGGAGAAAGCTAAGAATTAAATGGAAATTGTAATTCATATGATGAAAATCCAATTATTTTATCTTATGTAGGCACAAAAATTAATACATTAATTCAAGAAAGAAAAAAAATGCCAACATATAGTTGAGATATTCTTCAACATAATAAATATGCTTCATGTTGTTTACACATGGAAGATTTGGAAATTTATATGTATTTTTTTAATATGTATTATTGTTCTGGAAAGTCCTTTGAAAATTAAAATATGTTTCTTCAATGTATTTGAAAGAAGATTGATACATACCTTCTAATTTTTTTTTTTTTTTTAATTTTCTTTTGGGAAGATTGATATATACATATTAACTATAATATGTATTATACTGTTGATTTTTTTTTTAATATTTTTTTAAAATATTTGTATAGAGAAAAAAAAATCAATTTATATCCCTAAATTACGTGTACAACTTTATGCCAGTTGAGCTAAGCTCTTGTTGGCCATCAAACAAATAATTGTATCAATTAAAACCTTAAATTTTCATGAGTGAATCAATTTAGATCATTAGGATTTCGTTTTATTTTTATTTATTTTTTTTTAGAACATTTCGTTTTAAAATTGTTAATGTATAAAGCTCACACATATTAGAATGAGAGGATTAATGTAATGTTAGAGATAAATATATGAATCAAATTGATAGTGGTGATTCTTTATTGATATGGGTGGTTTTTAGTTTTATCGTCTTTTCTTTTTTAATTTTTCTCTACTTTTTATTTTTTGACAACCATTTTTCTCTACTTATTAGGAAGAATTGCGTGTTAATTTTCTTGCTACTTTGGTAAGATTTTGAGAGAAGAATAAATTTATTTAGATGATTTAATTTTGAGTTGACTTTAAAATGGAATCAAATGATCAAAATAGTTATAATTCACTCCAAGAGGGTCTAAATTAATTCATTATGAAAGTTTAGAGTTTAAATTGATACAATTATTTATTTAGAATTTTCATTTTTGGGTATAAATTGATTTTTCACAAATAAATATAATGGAAATAAGTTCATTGACTTGTATGTAAAAAAGAAAATACATGTAATTAAATCAAATAAACAAAGTGGGCAAATCATTTACGACAGGTTTGAGATGTAAACCAAAGCATGGTTGAATGATTAAGGTCCTTTAATAACCCTTTTGGTTTTTTCTTTTTTATTTTTGAAAAATATGCTTGTTTTCTCTCGAACTAAATGGTTTTCATCCTTAGCTTATTAAGGATCCATTTGAATTTCTAGTCAAATTCCAAAAAAAAAAAAAAACAAGTTTTTGAAAACTATATTTTTTTTTTTTCAAAATTTGATTTGATTTTGAAAAAATTTTGAAAACTAGATATTAAAACAATGAAACTTATAGGCGGAAACGGGTGCGCATTAATTTTCAAAAACCAAAAACCAAATGGTTATCAAACGTAATTTATAAGAGTAAATAGAAACTAAATTTTAAATAATATATATAGAGAGAGATGGAAAGAGTTTGACTTTTTTATATGTGAAAGAGATCATATGTTTGAAAAATAAAAGAGTTGGAGAGAGTCTAGAAGTGAAATTAGTTAAACCCTAAATGAAACATTTTAGTAGTAGATGAATATGATGCAAATGTCATCCTAAAATTCTAATATAGGACTAAATGTGGCTTTACAACAATGAATAAATAAATGTATATTGAGATCTTATTCTAACAATATTTAATTAGCATGAAATAATATATAGTGAAGATTTAAACTTTATGGTTGAGATGATTTTGGTCTGGACTCGTTTGATAATGTTCTCGTTTTCAGTTTTTTGTTTTTGTTTCTCATTTTTTAAGAAATAATAGACATATTTGCTATTGCTAATTCATCTTGTTCTTATTTTTAAATTTCTAGAAACGTTTCTAAAAAAGAGACAAAGTTTCTCAAATTTTGTTTTTGCTTTTTTTTTTCCATCTTTTATGCATCTACCTATCTCTTTCTTCCCCTTCCTACACCAATCTCTTCTCTTCCTCTCTTTTACCACTTTCTTGTCCTTTTTTTCCCACTATTTACTCTTTCATTTTTTAATTTTTTTTTAATTTTTTTTCTGTTATTTCTTTCTCTTTCATTTTTTTAAATCTTTTTTTCCCGTTATCTCTTTCCTTTTCTTAATCTTTTTTATTTTTTTCAGTTATTTCTTTCTCTTTTATTTTTTTAATCTTTTTTTATTTTTTCCGTCTTTTTCTAATCTTTTTTTTGTCTTTTCATTAATGAACTTTTAGTTATTATTTTCTATTTAAACTTCTATGATTTTTCGTTAATTTGAGTAGGTTTTTAATTTATTTATTAAATAAATAAATTAATAAGATGTTTCATGTTTGCCATTAATTGTAAAAAAAATATATCTTTTCTTTCTCCCTTTCTGATCTTACGTGTCGGGATCATTGGCTAATGAGAAATACATGCATTTTTAAGGGGAAAAAATAAATTTTATTATTCAATTAAAAAAATTTGGGTATATAAGCTCGATGGTCTAATCTTAAATAAATTTGTCTCACTACCACAAACACACAAAAAATATATTTTAATAGCATGTTGTGCAATAAATTAATGAGCGCTGAAAATTTTAAAAGTATGTAAATAACAAATTAGTCTAATTGAACTAGCTCGTGTAAACCAACATCGTTAAAGATAAATTGGTTGGAGTGAGAGTTGACATTGCAAATCAAATTTAAATAACATTTAAAGGATAAAATTTATTATCTTTTTATTTTGTGTTGGAGCTGAATAAATACTATAAACTCTATATAATAGTTTTATATGTATTTTAATGTATGTTATATATATTTTTAATGTTATATGTACTAAATTTTATTTCAACTAAAAACAAGAAACGAAAAACAATTATCAAACACATTTCTATTTCTGTTTCCTTTTTTTTTTTTAGAAAAAATGAGAAACATAAATAGTTATTATGCATGTTTCTGTTTGTAGTTCTTAAAAAAAAAAGCAGGAAACATGAAAGAATAAGCAAGAAACGAGAAACGAAAAACAAAAACGTTATCAAAATGGGCCTAAATTTTTGAAATATTTATTTTAGTTCTAAATTAAAATACTTTTTTTTTTAAATAATGATTTGGTCCCTAAACCTTGGAAGGGCGCTTTTCAATGCTTGAACTTTAAAGAAATAAAATAATCATTTTGCTTATTATTTTTTTTTATTTACCTAAATGTTTTAACCAACCTATTTTGCATATACATATATAAAGTCACAACATTGAATAATCATTTATTAATCAATTTACAATATAATGATGATAATAATTAAAATAATTTTTTTTAGAGTTCAACAAATATAGTAGGTATTTTAAAAGTTTAAAAAATAAAATAAAAATTATACTTGAAATTTTAAGTCTTGTTTGATGACCATTTGGTTTTGGATTTTGGATTTTTGCTTTTTTTTATTTTTGAAAATTATGGGTCCGTTTGGTTGGTGATCTGAAAACAGGAATTTGAAAACAAGGGATTCAATGAAAACAGAGTTGTATTTCATGTTTTCAAATATGTGTTTGATAGTAGATTCAGAAATTGGATCTGAATTTAAATAATCGTTCAAAATGTGTTTGATAATATATTTATAAACCATAAATTATGTGTAGTTATCAACTAAATACTAAGTTGGATATAAAATATTATTAATTAATTTATAAACATGTTTTGTGTTATAAATTTATTATTATTATTATTATTATTATTATTATTATTATTTTACAATATCATATAATTTATAATACATTATATTATACAAATTTTAATTTCGTCAAAATAAATTGAGTTTATAACATGAAATACTATATTTATTAAAGTTTTTACCTTTTTTAATTTAATTATGCGTTTAAAATTTTGAAATTCAAAATCTGGATACAATGAATACATAAAAAAAGTTGTTTTCAGAATTTCCACTATTTGGATCACAGAATCCGAAAACAGTTTTCAAAAACACATTTACCAAACACATATTCACTGAATTCAGTGAATCTGAAAACATAAAACAAAATCCAGATTGCCTACCAAATAGGCTTGAGCTTATGAACACTACTCCTACCTATGAATTTCTTTCTTTTGTTATGACTCATGTTTTCCAAAACCAAACTAAGCCTAGAAATTTTAAAATAAAAAAAAGTAGTTTTTTAAAACTTGTTTTTAGAATTTGAGTAAGGATTTAAATCTTTCTTTAACAAATAATATGAAAACCATGGTAAAGAATGGTGAGAAAACAAGTTTAATTTTCAGAAACAAAAAACAAAAAACTAAGGCCCCTTTTGATAGTCATTTGTTTTTTTGTTTTTGAAAATTATACTTGTTTCCTCTCCATTTCCTTATCATCGTTTTCATCTTTGTTGAAAACACATTTGAATTCTTAAACCAATTTTTTTTTATAAAAAACGTAATAATTATTTTTTAAAAACTATATTTTTTTTTAGTTTTCAAAAATTGGCTTGGTTAATTTTTGAAACATGGGAATGGAATGAAGGTAGATAAAAAAAAAAAAAAACAAAAAAATTTACAGGTAGAAGTAGTGTTTATAATCTTAATTTTAAAAAATAAAAACAGAAAACCAAATAGTTATCAAAGAGGACTTAAATGATTATTACACGGGATAAAAAAAAAAAAAATTGGACACACGTATAATGTTAAAATTTTGGAATCAAAATGAGGAAATGATGCAGATGAAACAGGTATAATAAATAGCCTAACATTTGGCGTCCCTTAGTAGAATTAAAAATTCAAAACCTAATTACTACGAAATTAAAGATTCCAATTGCAGACGGCATCCAAAGAGATTTAATTAGACCATTGTTACTTGTACTCATTGACTTTTAAATAGTTATTTCTAAATTATAATAGTTATTATTATATTGAACTCAATATATATATATATATATACATATATATTTAAATCTTTTTTTTTTTGAAAGAAATTATTATATTTAAATCTTATTTTCATCTCCGACTCTCAAGTTTATTCTATCTAAGTATCTTTTTTGAAATATTATTCTATCTAAGTATTTTAATTATTAAAATATTTATTTTATTCTCCAATTTTTTTTAACAATCAAATCTTTGGCCTTTGTTTTTGTTATTATTTTGAAAGTTCAACCATCAAAATAAAATGAAATATAAAATCTAAAACTTTGTCTAATAATCATTGTGTTTTTTGTTCTATTCTTAAAATTAAGCTTATAAACATACTGTCGAATCCTTGATTCGGTTGTTTTCCAAGAATGTTGTGTTGGGTATGTAAATCGTGTATCTATGAGGAAGTTAAAAGAAGGGTTTTTGCTTTTTTTTCACTTTGTCTGTGTTTTGGTCTTGCTTTTATTTAAATTAAATAATAATCGAAAAAAAAAGAGGTGTTTCCTTATTTTACTATCCACTTTTTTTTAAAAAAAAAAAAACACATTTTCAAAGTCCAAGTAAAAAAAAAAAAAGTGAGTTGAGTTGGTTTAAAAAATACAATGGGAAAGAATTGTAAGAAATGTGTAAAACAAAGTAAAGAAGAAATGATAGTTATGCCAAAGCAAGCTTAGCTCAGCGATAATTGGCATGTACCCTCGACCATGAGGTCAGAGGTTTGAATCCCCCCACCCCAAATGTTGATGTACTCAAAAAAAAAAAAAAATGATAGTTATGATTATTGTTATTATATATTTGCCTGTTTTAGTTGATACAGGAAATTAGAAGACCCAACCAATAACGGTTGATCAAATAGGGAAAGAGGGTCTGAGAGGTCATAAATTTTTTCACACAGCCTTTTTCTAAAGCCGAAAGCTAGCCTCTCTATACTATACTATACTATACTGTTCATATAATAATGAACCAGAAAAAAAGGTTTGGAATTGAGGCAACTTTTACAATAATTTTAAATTACTCACTATCATGCCCATCACAATAATAATCTCTCTCTCTCTTAAAAAAATATGTAAAGGAACTCAAATGATAGAAGTTAGTTAGTTGATACATTTAGCAATTAAGTCAACCAGAGTGAAGTATAGCTCAACGGTTCGAATTTTTTTAACCTCAAATGTTGTTTAACTTAAAAAAGAAAAAAAAAAAACTAGTATAAAAGTATATTTATTGTACATGCGTACCAAAAATATGGAGAAAGTACTGTTGGGACCGTCTTATATACCACAATGCCCAAGAAAAGAAATGCTTCACCTGTTAAATTTGGCACTACCACACAAGGATCCATGTACTAGAACGTTCTTTTTGGGTACACCTTTATGTCAGTTGAACTAAGTTCTTGTAGGCTACTAGAACGTTCTTTTTCGATTTTAAAAATATTGCCTTTTCTTTTAAGTGATTTTAAATTAGGTCAATTTTGGTTGATATTAATAAATCAAATTGATTATATTTAAGCTACTAATTTGGTACATATGAGATTTAATTGCTTATTTATTAGTATATTCAATATCAATTAGATTTTGATTTTTTTTTTCTTTTTTACATTTATTGTTTTCCATTATAATTTTTGCAACAAGAGTGTTCCTTTGATATTAGGCTAACAATTCTGCTGGTTGAGGGAAGTAGGAATTGTGTGAGAGACAATTTCGATCTACATTACAAAGATAGGCTAAATTATAAATAATATCCCTAAACTTTATACCTTATTTTGATAATACTCTTAAATTTTAAAAAGTTTCTAAAAATACTCCTAACCTTACAAAAACATTTAAAAATTTCCTTACCAATGTTAAAGTTTCAATTTCATTAATATCCTAGAGCTTTCAAAAAAAATTTCAAAAATACTCGCACTAGAGAAAATGCTTAGGCCCCGTTTGGTTCGTGATTTGAAAATTGTTTTCGAAAATAAAGAATTAAGCAGAAAACGAAAACAAATTTCTTATTTCCATTATATCTAAAAACATGTTTGGTTCCAATTTAAAAACTTTAAATTTGAATTCAAAATTTGAAAACTATGTTTGGTTATGAATTTGAAAATGCATGAAAATATTAATATGTGCTTGGTAAAATTAATTTTTTTTAGAAAAATTTCATTTAATATGATTATTTTTGTACTTGACTTTTATTCATTTTTAGAGAGATTATAAATCAATGATGCTGGAATTGATTCTTCAAAAAAAATTGTTGGAATTGAAATTGTAAGGAAAAAATATATATACCATATAGTTGTATTATATGAAACTTTTGATTTATAAAGTGGAGGAATATATCAAAATAGGTAGAATTATGTAAAAAGTAAAAATAACAACCAAAACATCAATATCAATCAAACAAACTATTTACACAATAGTAATTTTGTATTTTTTTTCCCTTTAGAGTCGAAGAGAATTTAGATATCAAAAATAAAAAATGTTGTTTGTAAATAATGCAACATTGTCTGATGGGAAGAAAGATGTATCCTGTGTTTTTAAAGTTGTTTCTCGTGTTTTCATTATTTTGAAAACAAAATTGGAAAACAATGAAAACAACATTTTATCGTTTTTGAAAACAAACCATTTTTTGTGTTGTTTTCGAAAATTGTTTTTGAAAATAGGTATACCAAACACGTTTTCATGGTTTCCTTTGTATTTTTTATTTTCGAAGACATAAAAACAAAAACGGATCATGAACCAAACGGGGCCTTATTATTTTCCTTTCTTTCTCTATAAATTCTTTTTCAACAAAAATTAATGCGAAACTTTGTTTATAAAGACTATTTGCAATAGAAAATCAAATGAAAACAAAGTTTGAAATGAGTTTTCTCTTTTCAAAAGTGTAGAGAACACAAGTGAAAGAAAAAAAAAACATATTTTTTTTCCACTTTGTGTGTTAGTAATAAGGTTTTTTTTTTGATACAGTAATAAGGAGGAGATTGATGTGGTTTTTAATTACAATGAATGGGTGGTGAAGGGAGAGAGGTGTAATTTTTTTTTTCTTTGGAGAGTTACTAGAGAGTTTTTTAATTACGATTAACTCTATTATCTTATATCTATGAATTTTGGATTGATTCAATTTTTTTATAACAATTTTTCTTAAAGTTTTATCAAATAATTTAGATTAAACAAAGTTACTTTAATTTAAATAATTACCTAGTTTTTAAAAATAAATATATTATAATAAATTTGATATTAAATATCAATAAAAAAATTGAAATAATATGTCTACTTTGATCATTATAGCTAAATCACAACAATTTAGTATTAATTTATCAAACACTATAATATTTGTAACGACCCTACTTTTCATGCCTAGATCCTAGGGCCATTACTACGTGCATTTCATTATACTTTCAAATAGTGAATAAGAAGTAGCATTGGAGTAAAACACGCTTAGAAAATACGTGAAACTTTTCAACCTGGGATCCCAGTTAAAACAGAACAAAAAGAAATCTTTAGCTATTCAAGCAAAACTTAAAGCGGAATAAACCTTAAAACAATCGCTATACAAGTTCAAAAAGAAGAGTTTCGAAAAACATAAAATGCGGAAGACTATCCTAGGGAAATCCATGGCTCGCTCAGCAGCACTCCGTCACGCGTTCTGTACACCTTTACCTCTATCTGCAGTTAAATGTTAGGGAAAAGAATGAGTATTTAAAAAAATACTCAGTAAGTAGCAATACTGCTAGACACTTGCAACAACCGAGGTTTCAACATTTTATTCGAGCTAAGGGCCTAAGGGTTAGGTCATCTCATTCTCATTCATTTCATTTCATTTCATTTATCTGAAGTTCGGGCCTCGTGATCAATTAACTCACCTATATATAAGTTTGCCAACTCACTGGTAGTGCACAGGTGGGTGTTTTGGGAGGTCTCTACTCTTACTGATGGTAGAAGGCATCCAGTGAGTGGAGCTGAGTCTCATCCCTCAAGGCACTAATGGGCGCGTAGCGCTCTAAGCTACCATTTCACTGGTGGGGCATTCATGGGTTTAAGTCAGAAATTAACTTCCACAGTTAGTAAATGACACCTAGTCTGCAAAGCCAAGTCCCGCCCATTAAGCCCCTCATTTCAGTCTATTACATCTCAGTCCTAGGTGTTTAATTGACACGACCCTCAACCGAGGCATCTAGCCTATTCTTTTCCCTTTCCTAATCCTTTACCCTTTAGGTCCCTTTATCACTTACTAATTTTAACTGCAACCTATTTAGTACAATTGGTTTCTTTTCATAGATTACTGACAGGCTAACTGATATGTACCATCCCAACTCAGTCACATCTCAAGAACAAGAAATGGAGGCGACAACCAACACTCCTAAACAGAGAAACCACAAACTTTCCGTTGTCCACAAACAATGCCAGTCAACTTATAATATAAAACAGTCAAGCACTTTCACCTATCACGTAGCACAAGTACACAACAACCCAAATTCTTGAAGACAAACGCATTCATATCATCTCAATCCTAATCCAAAATATTTGATACCAACTCATGCCAGGAGTAAACAGTCATTTCAATGCATAAACATTTCATTCCAATGCAGCAAGTTACTTACCTTGAGGTAACTAAGCTTGATGAAAAACACCGAACAATTTGATATATTGCCAACCACGTGATGCGAAATAATAGTCTATTAACACATAAAATATATTCACACATCAGAGGCATAACAATCTCCATAACTTTCCTAAAACACCAGACTTGAGAGGGTCGAAAACTCACCCAAACGAAACTAATGCTTGCTGCCCAGCTTCCAAGTTTCGCTCCGCCTTTGATGCTTCGACCACCACCTACTACGGATACCTTAGATTAAGATCCAACGTTAATGGGTATTTCATTAAGGCATAAAAGACCAATAAACTTTAACTTACAACTCCCTTACCCACTAACTGAAATCGTCGAACATTCAAGAGGCGCGCGGCTGTGATCAGATCTGAGCGACAAATAAAACAACTCGATCTGGCTGCGGCGGCGACGACGTGCGGCAGACCGGCTGAAAGTGGCGGCAGCAGAGCTTCAGATCTGCGACAGCGCGACGTGAAACAGAGGGAGACGAGAGAGAGCTGAGAGAGATGAGGGAGCGGCGACGGCGTGGCGACGGTTCGCGGCGTTCTGGGCGACGGCGAGGCTGCGCGGATCGACGGTGTGCGGCGGTGGCGGCGCTTCGCGGCGGCGAGAGGAGGCTGAGGGGGAGAGAGGGCCGAGAGGGAGAGAAAGCTACGAGGGAGAGAGAGAGAGCGTGAGAGGGAGAGAAGAAATTCAGATTTCTTTTTTTTTTTTTTTTAATACGGTCAGTTGACCGAATTTGGGGGGAAACGTGAAAGTTCCCCCCCCCCCCCTCCCCTTTTCCCTCATTTTTGACCGGCTGAAAAGCCAATTCCTTTTTTTTTTTTTTTTTTTTTTAAACAAAACTGATTGCTACAATATTTTTTCAGGTTTAAAATTGAAATTTATAAAACACTATTTTTACTTTATGTCACAACAAATTTTTCTAGAAGCGCGATTGCAAGCAATAATTTTAAAAGCTACAACAATATCAAATCTATAATATATTAAAAAGCAAGGATCCGTGAAAAACATTTTTAGACTAAAATACCCCTGTAAATTTAAGATAATTACATCAAAACATTTTTAGACTAAAATACCCCTGTAAATTTAAGATAATTACATAATTAGTTTTCAAATTCCAGAATCAAATTTCGTAATTTAATCAAAATCAAAATATAATATATTAAAATATGAAATTTTGAAAAAAAAAAACTTAAGATAATTATTTTAATTAAATATAATTATTTGTCAAATTTCGTAATTTAATAAAAATCAAAATATAATCTATAATATATTAAAAAGCAAGGATCCGTGAAAAACATTTTTAGACTAAAATACCCCTGTAAATTTAAGATAATTACATAATTAGTTTTCAAATTCCAGAATCAAATTTCGTAATTTAATCAAAATCAAAATATAATATATTAAAATATGAAATTTTGAAAAAAAAAAACTTAAGATAATTATTTTAATTAAATATAATTATTTGTCAAATTTCGTAATTTAATAAAAATCAAAATATAATATATTAAAATATGAAATTTTGAAAAAAAAAACTTAAGATAATTATTTTAATTAAAAAGTAGAAAAAAAAAAGAAAAAGAAACCATTATGTGAGATTTAAAATATGAAATTTTGAAAAACAAAATCTTAAGATAATTATTTTAATTAAATATAATTAAATATGAAATTTTGAAAAAAAAATCTTAAGATAATTATTTTAATTAAAAAGTAAAAAAAAAAAAAGAAAAAAGAAAAAAACCATTAGAATATTAATTTGAAATTTTGAAAAAAAACAAATCTTAAGATAATTATTTTAATTAAGAAGTAAAAAAAAAAAGAAAAGAAAAAAAAACTATTACGTGAGAATATTAATATGAAAATTTGAAAAAAAAAAAAAAAACAAATCTTAAGATTTCGTGTTATTTGTAATTTGGATATGTTTGTTTTTGGTTTTAATGAAATTCTTGATTAAAAAAAATTAAAAAATAATTGATTGGTTGGGATTTGCATAGAATTTGTAAATTTCTGCCATTTTTATGTGTTTTATTTATAAAAAAATTGTAAATTCTGAATTTGTTTCCTTCCGCTAACATATCAATTCCCTATGGGATGCAATCCAAAATTAAAAATATTAATTTTTAAAAAATGATAGAATTGATTGAATGGATTCAGTTTTCTTTTTACGGCTTTTTTTAGTACAAATGTTTTTTTACGGTTAATTCCATGTTCCGGTGTTGTTTTCAATTATTTCTTAAATTGATTTATCAATTCTTTGATTTGAACCATCATTCTTTACAAACTTGATTTTAGTGATATTTTGCCTTGAATGAATTATTATTATTATTATTATTATTATTATTATTTTCATATGTGTTAGATCATTTTTTAAATATTTTTTAAAAAAAAAGATCATTTTTTAAAATATAAGTTCAAAAAATTATTGTTCCTCTTCTTTTTTTTTTTTTTTTTTTAATGAAATTCTTGATTAAAAAAAATTAAAAAAAATAATTGATTGGTTGAGATTTGCATAGAATTTGTCAATTTCTGCCATTTTTATGTGTTTTATTTAAAAAAAAATTGTAAATTTTGAATTTGTTTCCTTCCGCTAACATATCAATTCTCTATAGGATGCAATCCAAAATAAAAAATATTAATTTAAAAAAAAGGATAGAATTGATTGAATGGATTCAATTTTTTTTACGGTTTTTTTTAGTACAAATATTTTTTTACGGTTAATTCCATGTTCCGGTGTTGTTTTCAATTATTTCTTAAATTGATTTATCAATTCTTTGATTTGAACCATATCATTCTTTACAAACTTGATTTTAGTGATGCACAAGCAAAAATTATTTGGCAAAAATAAAGCGACAAATATTTTAAAATAATTATTAATGACCACGAGGTTTGTGGTTCAAATCCCCCACCCCATATTGTCAAAATATATATATATATATTTTTAAGATAATTAATTATTTTTTAAAAATAAGAAGATAATTATTTATTTTATGTCATTTATGCATTCAATGTCTTAATATCCACTTTTAATGTCTTAATCTGAATTTTGTCCACTTCATTTACAGCTTCTTTTATTTCAAGAAAATTGACACATGAATAGTAATTAAACAATTTAATTTAATTTTTCGATTATTTTTGCTACAATTTATATTTTATGGAGCTAAATTTTCTTCAAAATAATCTATTTTATAAACAATAGATTGTCATATTTGTTAACCCTTTGTCGATTTTGTTTACAATTTTACATGTATTATTACAAATATAACATTTACTATAAAATCCATAAATAGATTGTCTATATTTTTATTTATCTTATGATCTATATACACTCTATCCAAAATCTAATCAAATTTGAATTTGAATCTAAATTCTCTCCATAAATCGTCCATGTTTTCTAATTGGTTTTTAGGTTTAAAAAGTAGTCATCTCTTTCGATTGTTTATCTATGTTATAATTATTGTGAATATAACTTAATACATAAATTTCATTTTTATTTTCCTTTCTTAATGTCATGAAAATTCAAATATTATATTTTGTGTGTACTATTTTCTCCCAAACAATTTCTTATATTTTTTTTAATTCAGATGGCAGATATGTTAATTGAAGAACTCAAATCTTTTGATAAAGGTTGGAAGATTAAAGTCTTTGTTCTACGAAAATTTTCAATCCAACAATTCAAAAGTAGAAAATGAGATCCTTTAAAAATTATGAAATTGATTGTTGTTGACAAAAGGTATTACGCATTTAGGAATTATGAAATTGATTGTTGTTTGGGAACAAATGGAAAAACTACAACTAACCAAAAATATGAGAGCCCAAAATGACATACATTTTGCAGAATATCTATTAAGGATTGGTAATGGAACATAACCATTTGTAGAAGAAGACTATATTTGCCTCCCAAATGATGTTGTCGTTACAGGTGAAAGCGAAGATGATGCAGTATTAAAATTATTGAATATTGTTTATCCTGATCTTGAAAAAAATGCTACTTTGATAGAGTATATTACAAGTAGGGCAATTCTGTCAACCACAAATGAATATGTTTATCAAATGAATGAGAAAATGATTCATCTATTTCCTGGAAAAATAGAAGAATTCATGAGTTTTGATGAGGCGATTGACGACACACATAATTACTACCAAGAAGAATTCCTCAATTCATTATTGCCCAATGGTGTCCCTCCTCACAAATTGATATTGAAAAAACATTGTCCAGTCATGTTATTGAGAAACTTAGACCCACCAAACGGTCTATGTAACGGAACTCGAATGGTTTGTCATGAATTTCACAAAAATGTCATTTATGCATAAATCACAACTGGACAACATGCAATAAAGAAAGTTTTTCTTCCACGCATACCAATGAGCCCAACAAATGATGAAGGATATCCATTTAAATTCAAAAGAAAGCAATTTCCCGTACGACTTTGCTTTGCCATGACTATTAACAAAGCTCAAGGACAGACATTACCTAATGTTGGAGTTTATCTTCCTCAACATGTTTTCTCGCATGGACAACTATATGTAGCACTTTCAAGAGGGATTTCTATGGCAACGACAAAGGTATTGATCAAATCAAGCGACAATTTGACCAAAAATGTTGTATATAAAGAAGTTTTTGACTATATAAACCGATTTCTTTAAAAATGAATTTTTATTATTATCTAGCATAATTATTGTTACTCTATTTGCTATGATAAATCACATATATATTATATTATATTCAAAGTAGTCATATTAGAAAACAACAAAACTAATATAAGAATGTATAGAGAATTTTAATTAGTTTTAAATTAAATTTACTTCATAATAATTTAGTCAAATTATTACACGTGCAACGCACGTGGTAAAAACCTAGTATATTAAAAAGCAAGGATTCGTGAAAAACATTTTTAGACTAAAATACCCCTTTAAATTTAAGATAATTACATTAGTTAAAATCTAATTAGTTTTCAATTTTCGAAATCAAAATTTGTAATTGTTTTAATTAAAAAAAAAGATAAACAAATAAAAAAATCTAATTAGTTTTCAATTTCTGAAATCAAATTTCGAAAAAATTAAAGATAAAAATAATCTATAGTTTTCCATTTTTTCAAATTTTGTAATTTTTTTAATTAAAAAAATGAAAGAAAAAAAAATCTAATAGTTTTCAATTTCCAAAATCAAATTTCGTAATTGTTTTAATTAAAAAAAATAAAAGATAAATTTTTTTTTTTTAAAATCTAATTAGTTTTCAATTTCCGAAATCAAATTTTGTAATTTTTTTAATTAAAAAAATTAAATCTATAATATATTAAAAAGCAAGGATACCCATTTAAATTTAAGATAATTACATTAGTTAAAATCTGATTAGTTTTCAATTTCCGAAATCAAATTTTGTAATTGTTTTAATTAAAAAAAAAAGATAAACAAATCAAAAAATCTAATTAGTTTCCAATTTCTGAAATCAAATTTCGTAATTGTTTTAATTAAAAAAAATCTAATTAGTTTTCATTTTTTCAAATTTTGTAATTTTTTTAATTAAAAAATGAAAGATAAAAAAAAAATCTAATACTTTTCAATTTCCAAAATCAAATTTCGTAATTGTTTTAATTAAAAAAAATAAAAGATAAAAAAATTAAAAAAAAATCTAATTAGTTTTCAATTTCCGAAATAAAATTTTGTATCGTTTTAATTAAAAAATTAAAGATAAAAAAAATCAAAACTCTAATTAGTTTATTCTTTTCGTTTTTATTAAAAAAAATAAAAAAAATCAATTTAAAATTATGTTTGTTTTATTTAAAAAAAAAGGAGAGAAAAAAAATAAATTTCCTATTCGCTTTTATTAATTAAGAAAAGAAAATATTTTTTTTTTTAAAAAGGAAAATTTTGCAATTTCAAAATGTAGTATATATATTTAAACATCAAAATCTAATATTTTTTTTATCTCATTAAAATCAAATTTCACAATTGTTTTAATGGAAAAATATAAAAGATAGAAAATTTAAAAATCTAATTAGTTTTCAATTTTCAAAATCAAATTTTGTAATTGTTTTAATGAAGAAAAATAAAATATGGAAATATTAAAAAAAATCTAATTAGTTTTCAATTTTCGAAATCAAATATCGTAATCTTTTTAATTAAAAAAATTTCTAATTAGTTTTCAACTTTCGAAATCAAATTTCATAATTTTGTAATTAAAAAATATAAAAAAAATCTAATTAGTTTTCAATTTCCAAAATCAAAATTTTTAATCATTTTAATTTTAAAAAATAAAATATAAAAAAAATCAAAAAGTCAAATTAGTTTTCAATTTTCGAAATCAAATTTCGTAATTGTTTCAATTAATAAAATAAAATAAAGAAAATAAAAAATTTTAATTAGTTTTCAATTTTCAAAATCAAATTTCGTAATTGTTTTAATTAAAAAAATAAAATATAAAAAAAATTAAAAAAAATCTAATTACAATTTCCGAAATCAACTTTCTTAATTGTTTTAATTAAAAAATAAAAGATAAAAAAAAATCAAAACTCTAATTAGTTTATTAAAAAAAGAAAAGATTAAAATAAAATCAAATTTTGTATTATGGTTGTTTTATTAAAAAAAGAAAAGAGAGAAAAAAAATAAATTTCCTATTTAAATTAATTAAGAAAATAAAATATTAAAAAAAAAGGAAAAATTTCGTAATTTGAAAATCTAATATATGTATTTTTTGAAACATCAAAATCTAATTTTTTTATCTCATGAAATATGAAATTTAATAACCTACAATAATATTATGGTCCATATATTTTATCTTATGATAGGTAGATTTGATCCAAAATCTAATCAAATTTGAATTTGAATCTCAATTCCGTCTATAAATGGTTCACCTGGTTTTCACATAAAAAACTATTCATCTCCTCCATTTTGGTTTCAGGTACCTCTCTTAAATTATAATTATAATATTTTTGTGTTAATTTTATCAATTTAATTCGAAAAAGATCATTCTAAAATATTATATGTTTTATACTAACTTTAATTTCTTTTTTCCCTCAAAAATTTTTTCGGGTCTAAGATTAGTTATCTTTTCCAATTGTTCATTTGTATTTCAGGTTTTTTTTTTTTTTTTTAGTTTTTTTGTTATAATTGGTAGTCGTTTATTCTCTAAATTGATTTTATATGGAAAACAATTTAAGTAATCGTCTGCTCAATTTTATATGTTTTCGTATTGAGATTATTCTATTACTTTACTTTTTCGTATTCGGTTTGTTTCTAGAGATTCTTCCTCTAGAAAATATAGGATTTCATTTTCTTTTTCGTGCTTAATTGGTTAATTGTGTTTGGGTATAGATTTTAACTAAATTTCATCATTAATAAAAAAAATAAAAACAAAAGGCCACCATTATTTATTAGTTTTTTTTTTTTTGTTATAATCCAAGATTTAGTTTGTATTTATTTTTACAAAAAGATTTGGTTTGTATTTTGATTTTGTCAATTAAAATCAAATATGATAATTTCATTCAAAATTGCTTTAAAAAAAAAAAAAGATAATTTCATTGAAGATTCTCATGATGGTTTTTATTAGAACCCTTGAATGGTAGTGAAAATCGTGAAAAAAAAAAAACTATTCGATGTTTTTTTTTTTTGGGAAGATATTTGATGTTAATTTATATCTGAATAGCTAAACAAATAAATTGTTCATCTTCTGCAATTGGTTTTTACATCTAAAACTATGCATCTCTTTCAATAGTTCGTTTTTAAATTACATTTTTTAAAAATAATTTAGTAATTAGAAAATCATTCTATATATATATATATATATACTATGATTCTCAAATATTTAAAGATATTTGTTATTCTATTGTTGTTATTTTTTATCCTATTTTTTTCTCGAATATTATATTACGTTTAACCCAATTGGTATAATATTTTTTAATAGTCATTTATTTAATTTTATTAATATAAAAACAAAACTTAATGTATTGGGAATTAATTAAGATTATTATTCATGGTTGTTTTTAAACTACATTTTTAAAAAAAAATAACTTAATAATTAGAAAATCTATTATCTTTTGTTTTTTAAAAAGATCAATTTTGAATTAAAATTCTATTAATAAAATTATCACTACCACACCATGATATCAATATCAACTTTTATTAAAATTCTCTTCAAATTCTCTTGGTTTTACCGTTGTTTTTAAATTACATTTTTAAAAAATGTTTTTGTAATTAGAAAATCAATTTTTTTTAAGATAAACTTCAATTAAAATTTTATTGTAATTATCACTATAAAACAACAATAATGAGATAATCTTATTACGTTTTAAATGCGACTTAAGCTAACAACTCTAAATATGGTAACCTTTTGCCTAAAAAGATTGTCTTATACGTGCATGCTTTGACCTTTGAAACGACATCTTCTAGGTAAGAGTTTTGTGTTTCATCTTAGCCACGTCTTATTTTGCAACCACTATTTGGAATCTAATAACAATGTCTCTTCATGAAAATGAAAACTGCTATTTCAATTATAGGAATGCTTGAATATGTAATTTGATTTCAGATAATATCAAATTAGAATTTGATTCTAAATTCCCTTAAAAAAACAATTTGTGCATATTCTCCAATTGATTTTTAGGTCTAACAATAAATTTCATTATTCTTAGTTAGATT
Organism: Luffa aegyptiaca; assembly: GCA_017139565.1. NCBI lineage: Eukaryota > Viridiplantae > Streptophyta > Magnoliopsida > Cucurbitales > Cucurbitaceae > Luffa > Luffa aegyptiaca. The sequence goes on from CM029402.1 coordinate 17,340,263, forward strand.
AAAAAACAAGAAACCATCATGGAAAGTTGCCCAAAAAAAAAAAAATATATATCGTCGTGGAAGTATAAAAAATAAAATTTATATAAAAATGTACAAAATTAATCTTAATTAGTTTTTTAAACTCATTTTACTTCAAATATATTTTACTAAAATTATTACACGTGCAACGCACGTGGTAAAAATCTAGTTAAGCTTAAAAGGGTTATCAACAAAATCATGTCAAGAACATGAAATTCAAGAATGAAGCAAAAGTCATCTTGAAATATAAACACAAGAACTTGGCCAGGCTAGCTTTTAGGATGCATGTTGTGTTAAAGGAGAAGAAAAACTTATAGTCTATGAATATACATGACAAATAAGCAAAACTTCTCATTAATTTTCATGGAGAAAGAATTTGCTGAGAGAGGAAGAAGAAGAAACATTTTTTTTTCTAGCTAGTGAGGGTATTTTTTTATTTTTTTTTTAAAGGTTAAAGGTATTAATGAAACTGAAACTTTAATTTCAGTAAGGGTATTTATGAACGTTCTTGAAAGGCCAAGGGTATTTTTGAAACTTTTCAAAGTTCAAGGATATTATTGAAACCGTTGAGGATCTCACATTGAAAAGATAAGTGAAAACCTCATAACCTATATAAGATACATGGGTTACTCCACTCATTGACAATCAATTTTGAGATATAACCTCATGTTATCTAATAGAAACAAGGTACAAAGTTCATCTCGGTATCTTTTATAATTTAACTAGCCAAAAACATATTTATGAAATTCTAGCCAGTAGCCACATTTAGAAAACGAGTGATCAACTCGTGCTATGCACGTAAAATTTGTAGTTTATTTTAAAATATAAATAATTGCAAACATGGATAAAATAGTAAAAAAAAAAAAACTATATTATGTAATTTATTAATTACAAGAAGTTGGTTTCAACATCTCATTATTGTTTATATACATACATTAGAAATTAATTTTATGTTATACAAAAATGTTAGTTAAAATTTAGATTAACAAACATGGTGATAACGTGGCAGAAGGAGGTAGGTGTGAGAGAGAGAGTGCAGGGTAGAGGAGAGAGAATGAGTTCTTTTTGGTCAAAGAAGAGCTTCGACCAACAATAAAAAAAAAAAAAAAAAAAAAAATCTATTCTCCAAACTCAAAATTTCGTCATCTATTCTGCCTTTCCTCGTTTACACCCCTGCTTACTAGGTTCAAGTGAATGTTGGTGGTTATGATAAATCTTTTCAAATAAGAAATTTTTGAAATTTAAAAGAATTTATTTGAATTTTAGTTTTTTAAATTTAATTGCAAAACTTGATTTGATTTAACTGAAAATTAAAATCAATTATGTTTTTATTTTTAAAAAATAAAAAAAAAATTATCTAAATTAAATTTCACAAAATTTAATTTTAAAAATTCGATTAAATTCCAACAAAAAATCTAAAATCAATTATCTTGTTATTTATCAATTAAAAACCAATTAATCTTTAGATCAAATATGTATTTTGACTTTTAAAAATTCTAATTTTTAGAAATTGAAAAATCAAATTCGAGACTTCTTATCCTGAATTAATCCCATATTTTTTCTCTAAAAAAATCAACTTTGAAAATTGATATCAAATCAATTAACTTAATTTTACCAAAATTTCTATCAAAGATAAAATTTTCATTTTAATTCTCTCCTTAAAAAAATATATATATAATCTTAAACAAATTAAACCGGACCAAATACAATGACTACATAAATCGTGACATGTTTTTGACATATACTTAAATTTTGTTTTTAATAAATCATGATCTCAATTTAAAATATGTATTAATTTATTATTTTGTTAATAAGTCTTGATATTAATTTCATGTTTAGGAGATAAAGATAGAAATTTTAGAAATTTTATAGATTTTATCAATTTATTATTATTTTTTTCAATTAGAATCGAGTTTGAAGGTTAGCGATATGCATAGAGATTTTAGAAATATAATAATGTATTTAATTAGTGGTGGATCCAAACTTTCACGTTAGGAGGGGCACAAAACATTAAATGTGGGTATGCATATATATTTGAACTTTCGAGACGAGTACATACCATTTACCACTAAGCAATGCTCATGTTGGTAACTATAATCAATTATTAAAACATCTATTACATCGATGAATTCGTAAGTCGAAAGATTCAACATCAATATTAGGATCCAATAAGTATATCCAGTATTTCATATAAATATCCATAAAATTAAACAATTTTGTTTTTTTGAAACATCATAAAATTAAACAAATTATATCATCAGTTAATCACCAATATCAATATAAATACTAATAATAAGATTTATAACTTATTTAGAAAGTGAAAAGAATGTTATTATTAATATTTTTTTATAACTCTTTTTATTTACAAGGATATTTATCAATATCAATATTTTATTGAAATATTTTTCAATATATTTGTAGAATTAAAATCTTAATATTGATATTGATATCCGTATTTTAATCGTTGACTATAATTTTAACATCTTGGTGCTATAAAAAAGAATATATAGTTTAGTGTATTTGTTTTCTTTTTGTTCTTAGAGAAATTTATTTGTTAGAGATTTATTTATTTTAAATGATAAAAAGAGTTTATATTGATAAAAATATATTATACATAAATAAAAATTAATTTGTGTATTATTTTTTATCCTTTTTGGAACTAATAATTTGTCTATTTTGAAAGAAAAAAAAGGCTATATATACATAAATAAGTAAAATTAAAACGTTGAGGGAGTAAGAAGAGTCCTCGCACCATTGAGCTGGGGCACCTTGCATACATAAGTCTTAATACTTATTTTAAGTAATTATTTTAATTATATATTAAAATATAAGAAAATCGATGAATCGAGAGGGCGCGCCCCTCCTGGTCCCTTAATATATCCGCCCTTGCATTTAATATAATAAATTTAATAAATTTAAAAGAACAAAAGAGAAATATTCAAATTAAAAAGGGGTAAAAGAGAAAACCACTCTTTGTCAAAAAAAAAAAAAAAAAAAAAAAAAAAAAAAAAAAAAAAAAAAAAACTCCAACTTGTTAGTAGGAAGTTATTTAAAGTGAAAACTAAATAAGGAAATCATACATATAATAATTTTTTTATATACTTTATTTTTAAAGAAAACATGTGGGTTATTCAAATGAAATTATGAAAACTACTTTTGTTATTTTGTAACGCTTTACTAGAATTAAAAGTAAAAGCTTTTTCAAAGTAAATTATAAGACTTGTAACTATATGAGCATAAATTTAATAAAACAGGAAACTAAACAAAATTATGGTAAGGTCAAACATGCCCACTTTTTCTTGTTTAACCTCCCACCTCCAAATGTTGATGTCCTCAAAAAAAAAAAAAAAAAAAAAAAAAATAAAATAAAATAAAATAAAATAAATCAAAAAAATCAAAAAAATATTGTAGCATAACATTCATATATATATATATATATATTTATTTATTTATTTATTTATTTATTTATTGTTTCTAGAGCTAATGCTTTTTTAAATACTCTTGAACTTTGTACCACGTTTCTATAATGCCTTTGAACTTTAAAAATTTTTATTATTACTCTTGAAATTTCAAAAAATATAAATAATATTATGTTTTGAAAGGAAAGCGTTAAAGTTTCATTAATACTCTTGACTATTCAAAATATTTCAAAAATACTCCTACTGTTTTTTTTTATAAGAAAGTAATTTCATTCAAAACAAAATAGAATCCCCAGGGGTATAAATAAACATCGCTCCTTGAGCGACAATCCTATCATCCACTCAGGATAGTCACCTAACCACAAATATGGTGATGTAGATAAACCTATTCGGGTCACTCTATGAGCAAAGCCATTAAATTTACGGCTAATAAAATGGAAAGTTACACTGTCAAATAACTTTTGAATTTCTTTGATGTCCCATAGCGTCGTCACAATAGAGGCCTCCACCTGTATCTTCTCGTTTATTGAATTTATCACAGTCAATGAATCAAACAAGACAATCAGCCGCTTTATATTTGACAATGTAGCCAAACGCATCCCTTCAAGAACCGCAAATGCTTCCGCTTCCAAGGGAGAGGTAATCGCCTGGGAAGATGCATTCTGCACCGCCTTTAAATTCCCTTGTTTATCACGCAGTACAATCCCAATACCGCATGTACTTTGCCCTCCCATGACAGATGCATCTGCAAAATGAACATCGATCTCGATGTGTTTAGTTCGAGCATGAAGCACCGGGTTAGTGGCGGCTAAGGCTCGAGCACTAACATTGTCACACCACAAAACTGGTGTTAACTTAGACCATTCTCCAATTTCTCGAAGTAACTTTCGTAACCAAACAATCTCAACTGTGGCCTGAGCAAGAGCTCTGTATTCTGATTTGGTGCTTGATCTAGCAACGACCTTTTGCTTCTTAGATGACCAAGACACAAGCGAATTTCCAAGAAAAACACAGTACGCTCCAATTGAACGTCGATCATCAACACTAGACGCCCAATCAGCATCGGAGAAAGTAGTAAGAGTAAGTTGTTCACTTGGTTGTATGTGTAAACCCATGAATTTTGTTCCACTTAGATAACGCAACACCCTTTTTACGGCTTGCCAATGAACATCAGACGGCTGCTTATTAAACTGACTTAGATGGTTGACGACATAGGCAATGTCTGGTTGTGTGTGAGTCAAATATTGTAAGGCCCCGAGAGTACTGAGATAGAGAGACGGATCTTTCATAAGGGCACCATCTGAACTGGACAATTGTCGGCCAACTACTGAGGGTGTGGGGGCTGATTTCAGATGATTCATCCCAAGCTTACCAAGGAGATCATTAATATATTTTGTTTGAGTAAGCAAAATTCCAATTGGTAGATAATGAACTTGAATCCCCAAAAAATAACTCACCTGGCCTAAATCCTTAAGAGCAAACTTAGTATCTAAAACATGAATTAGATTATTAACCAACAAGGGGTTATTTCCAGTGATTATCACGTCATCCACATACACAAGCAGCAGAATAATATCAGAATTTTCCGATAGATGAATAAGGATGTATCAGACTTACTATTTTGAAATCCCCAATTAAGTAGAACAGCTTTCAGTGTGTTATTCCAGGCCCTTGGTGCTTGCTTTAGACCATAAATCGCTCGATTAAGCTGGCACACATAGTGGGGAGTTGATTGATCTTCATATCCTGGTGGTTGCTGCATATACACGTTTTCTTTTAGAGAGCCATTTAAAAACGCATTGTTGAAGTCTAATTGTCGAAGAGACCAACCTTTCGATACTGCAATCGAAAGAATAACTCAAATCATCGACGTCTTCACCACGGGGGAAAAGTTTCGAAAAAATCGAAACCCGGGTGTTGATGAAACCCTTTGGCAACCAATCTTGCCTTATATCTCTGAATGGACCTGTTAGGATTCCTTTTGATTCGAAAAATCCACTTACATCCAATGACATTAAGTTGAGGAGATGGGGGAACCAAACACCATGTTTGATTTTTCATAAGTGCTTCATACTCAACATCCATGGCTTCTTTCCACTGTGGTGTAAGTAGCGCATCTCGAACTCTTGTAGGTTCTGCGAGACTCCAATCATAAGTTGACTAAACTGTCCAGATCTTGGGTTTGAAGATTCCCGCCTTGCCGCAAGTAATCATCGGATGAGTTGGTGGTGGGACTGTTGCTGGTAGGGATGGTAATGGTGGGGAAGGAGAAGACAACGTGGCAGATGATGATGTTTGTTGGGAACTAGATGTAGACACAGGTGAGTCTCCTTGGTGTGAGGTGGACGGACTCGGTGACATCTGTGGAGACAAAGGCAAGTGGGTTGAGGGAGATGATGGCAAGTGTGTTGAGGGAGATAAATTTAAGGCATCTGGTAACATGGATATTGGGTCAGAGATTTGTGGAGTTGGGTTTTGTGATTGTGGTACGGTGGATATTGGTCTAGATGTTGGTGAACTTGGACTTTGTGATGGGGCCACATTTGGTTGGGTAGGTGATGAATATGGGTAAAAGGTCCAGCTTTAAAGTAATGAGTTAAGTTGAGATGATGGGCTAGACAATGGGCTTGATACAGTGGGTTGTTGTGCATCTTTAGTTCCAAATCTTGATGCAAACAAAAATTCCATTTCATTGAAGACCACGTGATGTGAAATATACATTCGTCCAGAAGAATCCATACACTTGTGACCTTTATGTTTGGGATTTGGACCAAGATACACACACTTGTTAGTTCTAAATTGAAATTTACGGGCATTATATGACCTTAAATAAGGAAAACACGCACTGCCAAACACTTTAAGTTTTGAAAAATTCAATGGTTTATGGAATAATACCTCCATAGGAGACTTACCTTTGAGTATTGGAGTAGGCATTCCATTGATTAAAATAGTGGACGTAAGAAAAGCATCCCACCAAAACATAAGTGACATAGACGCTTGAGCCAACAACGTTAAACCAGTTTCCACGATGTGGCGATGTTTGTGCTCAACTCAACCATTTTGTGCCGATGTATATGGGCACGAGAATTGGGAGATAATACCCATTTCAGAACATAATTGATGAATTTTGTTGTATTCCCTGCCATTATCAAATTGTAGAACCTTGACTGGCTTATCAAACTGTGTTTTTGTAAGAGTAAAAAAATGTCGAAACACATCTATTTCCTGATTCTTCTGTTTCAAAGGGTAGATCCATACAAACCTGTTAAAATCATCAAGAAAGTGAATATAGTATTGAAAACCTTCAATAGATACAACTGGAGAAGGGCTCCACAGGTCAGTATGGACTAATTCACACGGAGCAGAAGCTTGAAATACAGACTGAGGAAAAGGAAGAGCATGTATTTTCCCATATTTGCACGCATCACAGAAATAAAACCTTGTCATTATTGCTTACTAGTAGACTACAATATTTAAGAATGCTATCTACTATTTTTGTAGATGGGTGTCCAAGTCAACGGTGCCAAACTTCCTTGGATGCAGCCATTTTTACACTCTTATTAAAAATACGTCTAGTGAAAGCAGGAAAAACAACAAATCCAGAATCCGACTCCAAGTTTTGTTCACTGCATCTCGAAGCACTACCAGCAGTTGCCCCTTCATTTTCAAGTTGATAGAGTCCATCTTTAAGAATTCCTTTCAGCACCACCTTGCCAGTATGGATATCCTTTACAAGGAAAAAATTTGAATGGAACTCAAGGAAAACATTATTATCTTTGGCTAACTTTGATACACTAATCAAGTTTTTTGCAATATCAGGCACACATAGCACAATTTCAAGGTTAAGCAACCCATTTTTAGAAGCCAGAGACGATTTTTCAATATGAGAAATCACAAGTTTATTACCATCCCCTATTGTAACTTTCTCCTCACCTTCATACTCAGATGACTGGTTAATGTTGTTATAATCAGCTCTTACGTGATTAGTTGCTCCACTATCCACGTACCAATTCAGATCCACCACAGTTTCAGAACTTGCCAAGAACGGATTAGTATTGTTTTGAAAAGAAAGAAAAGCAGTAGGTGCAGAGGAATTAAGAGAATTGTTGTTACCTTTGTTCTGTGTATTTTGTGTATTTTGCCCAGAAGATTGCCTATTAAACTGATTATTTCCAGCATACTCTTTGTCACATCTATGAAAACAGACAAGAGCCGAGTGTCCTGCTTTACCACAGACTTGACATATTTGTCGATTTTCTCCATTGTTGTTATTCCACCGCCCTCTGCCGCGACTCTGATTTCTTCCACGTTGATTATTGTAGTGTCCGCCACGTTGAAAATTCGGAGAGTTATTTTGGTGTTGCCCATTTGAAGGACTTCCTCTGCTGCTTACAAAGTTTACTGATGTACTGTGGTTAAATGAGGTAGTTTTATGAGCGTAAAGTAGTTCCAAACGCTTCTCGAATGCAAGAAGTTCTCCTTGCATTTCAACCCATGAAAATCTCAGTCTTACCTTGAATCATAGCCACAACAGGATTGTACTCCTCATCTAATCCCAACAAGACTTGGGAAATAAAAGATCGAGCCGAAACAGGACTTCCGACTTGTCCAAGATTATCGGCGTGGGTCTTCATTGTGCGCAAGTACTCTGCCATCTTAAGTGACCCTTTACGGGTTTGTTGAAACACTTGTCGAAGAAAATCCTCTTTTGCCCGTGACTGAACTCCAAAAGTTTCTTGAATGGCTTTCCAAAGATCCTTCGCATTTTCGTGTCCCATTACCTGTGTAGCTACTTCTGCCGTCATTGAATTATATAACCAACCAAGGAGAAGTTGGTCAGTTACAACCCACAATTCATACTAAGGATTGCTTGTTTTAATTGTGGTTGTTGTTGAGCTTGAAGCTTCTGAGGTAGCACCCATTGTAGTTTCTAAACTTGTAATTCCAATAGATTCTTCAACAACATCTTGAGTGAATTTAGGTGGGCAAGGCGTTTTTCCGGTCAAATGACCTTCTAATTTGTAGCTTCTCAAAATGGGAAGTGCCAAATTCTTCCACAACAAGTAATTACTTCTATCTAGCTTGATGGAGGTAATTTGATTCAGTAGTTGATTAAGACGAGGATTGCTTAATGTAGGATTTGCAGAGGAGCTGATGGAGGTGTTCTGAGTGGTGTTGGCCATGGGCTCTGATACGAAAATAAGAATTGAGAAATTTGAGCAATTCAATCTCCTTTTGATATCTGTATATTTTTTTTTTCACTGGATTTTATACACAACTGAAGCTTTGAGAAATGCAGAATTATAGGGAGATAGTAACAACCTTACAACAACTTATACAAATGGCTTATTTTGATAGAGAACAAATAAAATATATCAAGGCAGAATCGGTTAAATGGAAAAGTCTAGAAGCAGGCTGACGTGCCCTTCTATTTTTCTTCAATAATTCTTCTCACAGTATTTGCATCATCTCCAAAGCGCTGTGTTTCATGAACTCTCCTTACACCTTTGCTTCATCCTTGTTCATGTGTTCGACTTGATTTTGTTGATAACCTTTTTTACTACTATTTCCTCACCAGTCACTATCCATTAGCTCTCTTTGAATTCATTTTAAGCACAATATATGAAAACATTGTCATATAGTGGTTCTTGAAGGATTGGAATTCCCAATTCCGTTACAACGGAAGCAATTGGACCAATTCGCATTTTAATTTCGTTTCTTAAAATACCCATACATTGGCAAATAACGAATTCATAATTCTACAATTTAAGGTTAAGCAAACTTACCGTCGTGGGCGACTCTGAATTCAAGAGCGCTTCTTGATTGCGCAGGGACCAAATGTGAAATCTTGGGACACCACCACAAGATTACCCCGCTATTCTCTGAGTTTGGAAACGAGATTGTGGGATCTCATATTTCTTAAGAGGGAATGTTTTACAGAGAAGAACTTCTCTGTATTTCTTGTTGAGAGAATGAGAGAATCTTAGATTATCTTTTTCCTGCAGAATGAGAGAGATTTCAAGTGACCCCTCCAACATGAGATATGAGGGAAGGCAATAACACATCGCCATGTGTCCATTAGGTGTGAGGATTATCAATTTTGATTAAAATAATCAAAATATTAATTTAATACAATTAATTAAATATGATTTAATTAATCATATTAACCAATCAATTAAATATCTATTACATGTACATTTTAATCATATTAAATGCACATTCCTCACATAAACTATAGTTTTAATTAAAATTAATTAAATCATGTTTAATTAAATTAATTAAACTACATAATTAATTACATAATTAATTAATTCTTTGACCAATTAAATATCACATATTTAATTAATCAAACATTTGAATCATATTCAAATATGCATCCCTCTTATAACCTATAGTTTTAATATGAATCATATTCACATTAAAATTAATCTATAGTTTTAATCTAATTAAATCACATTTAATCAAATTAAATTGAACAATTAATTAATTTAAAATTAATTAAACATCTACTATATTTAATTAATTACATATTAGAATCATATTCTAATATATACCTCTCATATATTATAGTTTAATTAAATCACATTTAATTAGACTAATTGAATAATTATTAAGTTATTCACTAATTAAATATCACATATTTAATTAGTTATAAATTTGAACTCTTTCAAATATATAATTCTCTCAATTTAATAAAGTTTAAACACAAATTAAACTTTATATTATAATGTATCAACATACATTATATTAATTGTACTTCATACAATTAACTAGAGTCCCAAATTGAATTTGAACAATTCAAATTCTTTTCAAGATAATTTGTTCCCAATTACTCTTTACGAGCTAGCAGGGGGACCTAATGAATCTACAGATCAGAAGCTCCAATGATATGAGGTTAACTGACTAAACTCATTAATCGAGTTAACCAATATTCATTAACTGTGGGTCACTCCACTAAAGACCCACAGTTGCACTATTCTCACTGTAGAATATTTCGTGTCCACGGATATTGACCAATAACGGTAAGTCAATCCTTCACGAGTGTTCGTAACTTCAGCTGGGTCAAATTACCTTTTTACCCCTGAGTTACCTCTAGCTCCTTAAGTACCAGTGCTCCTCTAATGAACAACCTGTTTATGGTCCAACCAATAAACATAAAGTCCCTCTCGGGCCAGTGAGAGGGCGAGATCCCTTTGTTCAAGACCCGGAGTCACCACTTAAGGGAACACTCATCTACTTCTCCTAGAAGCGGGAAGGAGTGAATTCCATCTTGTGTTCTCATGTCCCCAGCCCCCCACTCGGTCTTGTCCCCAAGAAGGTAGACTTATTGAGTCGGCGTGTAGGCCACTCTCACCCGTACTAATCAAAGGACAATCCCTCGTGAGAAGGAGTTCATGACACACTCAGGATTAAGACTGAGTTACCTAGGTCATCCTATTGAAACAGTAACTTAACTAGTTAACGGTGTTACATCGAGTGATTTACTATTTCGTGGTCCAGTCTTATGCAAACTCATTGCATAGGATACCCCCGCTCGCATGTCTCCTATATGGACGCCATGGATCAATACGTCTGTATCGAATACAAAGCGGGTCGTATCACATAGTGTTACCAGGATAAGGTACCCAACCTCATCCCTGTACTATAGACCTTTTTGGTTGTTACTTGAACACTGATCCCCGTATGTCCCCACATACTAGTTCAAGTTACATGTAAACAACCTTGGATCTTAATTTATTGGATTTGGGTCATATTGTGCAATTTTAAACTTAATATAACAATAACACTTTATTGCATAAACCTCAATAACATTTTATTGACACAAGTATACAATTCGCTAACATTCACTATCTACGAGTTTTAGGACATAAAACCCAACAGTTCTAACACTTCTTAACTATTAAAAAAGAGGTATATCAAACTTCTGATTAATTAATCTTGTGAACTGGACCTAACTCGTCTTTTTCAAGTTTATTGGTATTTGAAAAGTCGTCTATGGAAATTTTTAGAGTACATAGACGAAAGTAATGCATATCTCCATCACTTTCTTGTTTTGTTGCATCCACATGTTTCCTCTTCAAACTAAACTTGAGAGAATATAGAAGACACAATATTTAAAATGAATGGTATAGAAAGATAATATGAAAAACACATAACTTAATTTAGAAAAGAAAACTATGAAATGTAATGGAAAAAAAAAGGGAAAAATACACTTTTAGTCCCTGAGGTTTTGATTAGATTTCATTTTGGTCCCTGAGTTTTCAAACTCAACAATTTAGTTCCTGAGTTTTGGTTTTAGTTTCATTTTGGTCCCTCCATCAAATTTTCCGTTAGATTTTAACAGACCGTTGACGTGACACTTATTTTTTTATTAAAAAATTATTTTTTCATTTTTTAAAATAAAAATTAATAAAAATAATAAAAATATTATTAGTTTTTTTATATTTTTATTTCCTCCCCTCCTCCTCCTTCATCTTCTTTTTCTTTTTCTTCTTCTTCTTCAACCCAACCACCACCAAACCTACCGCTGGCAACTGCGGCTCCGGCGACTGTCGCTCTCCGGCGGCCGGCCACCGCCGACAAATTTTTTTTTCCTTTTCTTCTCCTTTCTTTTTTCTCTTCTTCCTCTTTCTCTTCATTTTATTTTTAAAATAGAAAAGCCTCATCCCAAACACCAACAACAATCACAGCAAAGAAAAACAAAAAGGAACAGACTGTGGTTAAATGAGGTAGTTTTATGAGCGTAAAGTAGTTCCAAACGCTTCTCGAATGCAAGAAGTTCTCCTTGCATTTCAACCCACGAAAATCTCAGTCTTACCTTGAATCATAGCCACAACAGGATTGTACTCCTCATCTAATCCCAACAAGACTTGGGAAATAAGAGATCGAGCCGAAACAGGACTTCCGACTTGTCCAAGATTATCGGCGTGGGTCTTCATTGTGCGCAAGTACTCTGCCATCTTAAGTGACCCTTTACGGGTCTGTTGAAACACTTGTCGAAGAAAATCCTCTTCTGCCCGTGACTGAACTCCAAAAGTTTCTTGAATGGCTTTCCAAAGATCCTTCGCATTTTCGTGTCCCATTACCTGTGTAGCTACTTCTGCCGTCATTGAATTATATAACCAACCAAGGAGAAGTTGGTCAGTTACAACCCACAATTCATACAAAGGATTGCTTGTTTTAATTGTGGTTGTTGTTGAGCTTGAAGCTTCTGAGGTAGCACCCATTGTAGTTTCTAAACTTGTAATTCCAATAGATTCTTCAACAACATCTTGAGTGAATTTAGGTGGGCAAGGCGTTTTTCCGGTCAAATGACCTTCTAATTTGTAGCTTCTCAAAATGGGAAGTGCCAAATTCTTCCACAACAAGTAATTACTTCTATCTAGCTTGATGGAGGTAATTTGATTCAGTAGTTGATTAAGACGAAGACTGCTTAATGTAGGATTTGCAGAGGAGCTGATGGAGGTGTTCTGAGTGGCGTTGGCCATGGGCTCTGATACCAAAATAAGAATTGAGAAATTCTTATTAATGAATGGTCAAGGGTCGGCCATGGGCTCTAACGGTTTTCATCCTAAACTTAATGGTAAAGGTATTTTTTAAACTTTTTAAAACATCATGCATGGATATTAATGAAACTTTTTAAAGTTTAAAGATATTATTGAAACGAGATACAAAATTTAAGGATATTTTCCATAATTTAGTCTGAAAATTACTTAGAGTTGTTTTGTATTTAATTCTTTATTTTTAAGAACATTTTGAAATCTTAGCTAGGCAAGTTTTAAAAAAAAGTTTAAAGTTGATTTAGTTTCAAAATTTAGTCATGATTTTGAAAAATATTTTTTAAATAAATGATATAAAATGCAACTCAGTTGTTGAAAACATCAGTAACCTCCTTATAAGTTGGTGCACCTATATATTACTAACATTATATTCTTAAAAGTAGAAAACAAAGAAAAATATGAATAAATATGGATGATTATGGGGTAGAGATTATTAAAAAAAGGATTGGTAATGTTTTAAAAATAAAAAGAATGAAATTAAATTAAATTAAGAAAAGTGAAAAGAAAAATGGGAGGAAAAAAAAGAAAGTGGGGGCAGTAAGTTGGCAAAGAAGGTGAAGGAAAATGAAACGCTTGGCAGGTGCATGGGCATTGAAGGTGAAGAATCAACAGAAACACACGGTTGAAAAATTTGATATTTAATTAATGAATAATCCAAATCGATACAATTAAAAATAAAAATGAAAAAAAAAAAAAAAAGAAAAGCAAAGAGGTAGATATTAGAATGTACATAGAAGATGAAGGGTAGGACCAGAGAGGTTGGCAAAACGGTGCCGCTTCCTGCTACCTGCCTGCCGCCCACATCCTCTCTCTCTTTCTACGTATATATAAAAAAAAAGGAAAATTGTAATGGGTAGCAAAAAATATTAGGACATTTGCAAATTTAACTATGCTTTTTGAGGTTTGCAAATATAGCAAAAATTTTAATTGTATATTAGTAGTATATCAGACGATATACTTTATATTTATTGATATACGAGATATAAAGTATATCAGTGAACTGATATACCAAATTTGATATACTCGAATGAATACAATTATATATCTAATATATACTTGATTTGATAAATGTAACCTGTGATATACCTGAGTATTGATATAAGAATGATATATCTGATATATGAAATGTTACTTTTCTTTACTTATATTTGTTATGTTTCATTTTCTTTTTATTGAATTGTGTTGTGTTATTTACGTATTTTAAACGAAATGTTTGTTTTTTATAACATAAAATGTTTGTCTTATATACTTGTTATGAACGTGGATATACCATTGATATACATCTTTGGTTATACTACTCAAATTATTAATAACATTGATATACTTGATTATGTGTGACAAAATATATCAATGATAGACTTTATTTTAAAATAAAAAATCATTAATATATATTTTTAATTATCAGTGACATACTTTATTTTAAGTATATTTTCTATATTGAATATGAACTGTTGATATACTGTTGATATATAATTCATATTAGGAATACCATTTCACTGATATATTAGAGTATATTAGAAGTATATGTACTTCAATTTAGGTATATCTGATATAATGAATATATGATAACGAATATATTCATATTAGGAATATCATTCCACTTATTTAAAAAAAAAAGAATATCATTCCACTAATATACCATAGTAAAGTATATCGGTTGTATATCAGATATATTTCATTTTAAGTATATCAGTAGTATATCAACAATATATCTGATGTATTTTATTTTAGGTATATCTGTAGTATATCAACAGTATATTTGATATACCACTGATATACTTCATAACAGTAAAACACGGGAAAATTTTGGAAAGGGTATTTTTGACTTTTTCTATTCACGTTTTGGGCTGGGCTGAATTTTTTTGCTATAATTGCAAACCTCAAAAAGTGAAGGCACGCTTGCAAATACAAATTTCCCTTTTGCTATTGTTGCAACCACCAAAAAAAAAAAAAGTCTAAGTGAGAGGTTGGGGGCCTACCTATTTTCATCCCTCTCTCTCTCTCTTCATTTATTCAGATCACGGTACAGCAGCATGGCCACTGAGACCTTTTTTTTAATTACTATTATAATTATTTTTTGTAATTCTATGCTATTTTATTTATTTTGTCATTTTTAGCCTCTTTTTTTCTTTTTCTTTTATCCTTTTTAATTATTTTCTTTTATTATTACTAAAAGATGCTAAATTATTATTATTTTTCGATGCACGTGTTTGATATATTACTTATTTATTTATTTTACTAAATATATGTTTTAGTCTTTTAATGTTTGAGTTTTTTTTTTTTCTTTTTCAATTTAATTCTTATTATTTAAACGTGTTATCATTTTGTAATTAAGTCACTAACTTTCTGTAAATGTTAATAAATTAGTTGTACTTTTTAGTGAATTCATGAATTTTATAGAGAAAATATCATCTAAAAGAGAAAATTTTGAAATTTCTACCAATTTCTTACAAATTTGAAGTAGGAAATGAGAAACTATCTTCTCTTAGATGTCATTTTTTTCTCTGGTATACTTTTGTCAATTCACAAAGTATTATGTCATGTAAATTTATTATTAGCCAATTTCAACATTTACCATTTGATGAGTGTGAATAAATTGAAACATGTTCAAACATAAGGGACTAAATGAAAATATTTAAATTAAAGACCAACATGAGCATAGCTCAGTTGACATAAAGCTTGTACTAA
Source organism: Luffa aegyptiaca (assembly GCA_017139565.1). Classification (NCBI taxonomy): domain Eukaryota; kingdom Viridiplantae; phylum Streptophyta; class Magnoliopsida; order Cucurbitales; family Cucurbitaceae; genus Luffa; species Luffa aegyptiaca. Next base: position 17,355,948 of record CM029402.1, read on the forward strand.
TGACTAAAAGGTTTGTGGTTCAAATTCCCAACCCCATGTTGTAAAAAAAACAAAAAACAAAAATTAAAGCAGTATATATTAAATTGAAAAATACTCCAATATTATTTTTTTTAACGAAAAAATACTCCAATATTAGGACTAAACATATACTTAACCCTTTGTTAATAAATTCTTTTCAAAAAAAAAAAAACCCTTTGTTAATAAATAGTTTTGTCCAATTTTTTTTTTGATCTAATAACTAAAGGTGGCTAAGTTTGTTTTTGTTTGGGTTGTAGTATTTCAGAAATACATTTTTCTTAGGTACTTTCTGAATAAGTAATGTTCATTCAAGAAGTAATTCTTAGGATGGATGATTTTTAGATCATTAATCATTTTAAACTACTAAAAGAAATGATATAAATGAAACTGAAAAAAAAAAATACTTGACTGCATACCGACATGTAAGGATCTTTCCTACATTTATTAACATTTTGACAATTAAGAAAGAAAAAGTAGAAAATGAGAAAACTTTTTTTTTTTTTTTTTTATTTTTTTTTTATTTCTTCTAGTTATCAACATTTGAATGGTGGTATGCAGGAAGCCCTACATACCACCAAGTATTTTCCAAAAAAAAAAAAAAAAAGAGAGGGTAGAGACTAGAGAGAAGGTAGGGAGAGAAAAGTATTTGTAAAGCCCCAGGCCTAAGATTCGACACCTGACAACCTCGACATTCCTCACATGCTTCCTAGGAAAATTCTCAGGAGGTCACCCAACATAGAACTTCTCCAAGCCAAGCACGCTTATGATTAAGCCACCGAAAAGGAAGGTGCACCTTGTTGGTATAGGTAGTATCTATAAATTCTTTTAAGTTTATCTTGACCATACTTTCATGTCTTCAGAATTCCTCTCATTCGGATGTAATCTCGGTTCATTCATGTACCCCTCCTATCTTCAGGTGTCACAGTATTGCTATGGTCAGATACTCTTATATTATGAAATATCTTATACTATTAAATATATAAAAGAGAAATTATAAAATGTAATTTGAACCTTGATTAATTAATAAATGACATATAAATTTTCAACATGCAACAAAACATGTTTAGTCACATGATTTCAAACGGGGCAGTTACAAGAATAGCAAAAAATAAAATGGAATTTGCAACCATGTCATCAGTTTTTTAATGTTACAAATATAGCAAAAAAATGTGGGCCTGCCTAAACATTAAAGCTGAAAAGTCAAAAAAACCCCTAAAACACGCTAGAAGTTGGAAGTTTAAAAAGTATATTAATGGTATTATTGATATACTGTATATCAGGTACATGATTCATTTATTTAGTGTACTGATATACTAGATATTTGGTATATTTTTTTTTTTGAAAAATACTAGATATTTGGTATATCAACCAACTGATATACTAAATATATAGTATATCATATGTATATATCGTGAATATAATATACTTCATTTATGAAGTATACACATGAGCTTTCATTAGCTTAGATATCTTTGATATATACTTCATCAATAAAGAATTATATATATTAGCTTTATTTTTGGACAATATGTGTGGTAGGAGATTTAAATCTCTAAACTCTCGGTTGAATGTGTATATCTCATGCTAGTTGAGCTATGCTCATGTTGGCAAATATGTCATCAATATACTATAAATCATCTTAATAATATACTACTGATACACTAATGATATACTTGAAATTACATTTTTAGCGAGTACTAATACACTAATGATATACTTAAAATTGAATCTTATTGATATACTTATAACAAATTTTGCATTCCACGACCTTCATAATACACCAACAATTAAAAATATATATCAGTGAATTTTTTTTTAATAACAAGTCTATCATTGATGTATTTAGCTACTTATAATCAAGTATATCAATGTTATTAATTATTTGAGTAGTATAAAAAATGAGTTAAGTTCAAAAAAAAAAAAAAAAAAAACAAATGAGGTATATCAATGGTATATCAACATTTATAACAGGTATAGAAGACAAACATTTATGTTATAAAAGACAAAAATTTCATTTAAAATATGTAAATAACACAACATAATTCAATAAAAAGAAAAGAAAACATAACAAATATAAGTAAAGGAAGTAACATATCAAATATATCATTGGTATATCAACATTTAATCAGGTATATCAAATGTTATGCTTATCAAATCAAGTATATATTATGTATATCATTAGTATATTAGATATATCATTGTATTCATTCGAGTATATCAAATTTGGTATATCAGCTAACTGATATACTTTATATTTCGTATATCAGTATACCAAATATACTACTAATATACCTGTTGATATACCAACAAGGGTAAAACTGGAATAATAAAAAAAACGGAAATCAGATTTTTAAAATTTTGCTATGTTTGCAAATCTAAAAAATCATAGCTAGATTTGCAAATATCCTAATATTTTTTTTTTCTACCCATTGCAATTTCCCATTTCAAACTTTGAGCGGTTATTTACAAAATAAAGTTCGTGAAAATTAAGTAAAATAAAGAGGAAAAAAAAACCTCCTCAAAGATAATTATAATTAAACATGCACTAAAAAAGTTATAATCAAGCATGTTTTACATAGATTTGTATTCTAAAAAAACTGAAAAAAAGAAAATCTTAAACGTCTAAATGGTCCCAAGTGGAGTGCATAGTCGGTCAATTGAGAAAAGTAAACAGACTAGTAAGAAAAAGTGTCTACAATAAAGTTCGTTGGTAAAGATTAATTTATGGAAATTTATTTTTATCCTTATGGTGAATCGATTTTAAACTTAAATTTTAAATTTTATCAAATTAAATCTTAAAAATTTCAATAGTTTTGTGAAATTAATACTTAAAATTAAATTAGAAAATTGCCTTGAATCCAAACCCACATGTCATACAAAGTTCAATAATTAACAAAATACTAAAATCATTTATAAGCAATGCCTAAATTCAATCATGAAATTACTTGAACCTAACCACAAAAAATGATCCAACTTAGTAACAAAATTCCAAAATCCAACAAATCAAAACTCAAAAGTATCAAATATATATAATTGGAAGCACTAATACCCAGAAAGATAGTCGTATGCAACTATAACAATATCATAACTAGTTAATCTTCAAAAGGAGGAAAAACAATAATCAAAGATATTAATTGCATTACTTATTTTAGTTTAGGGTTTAAAGTGCACCTATCTTATTCAAGTGAAGGGAGCTCACTTATATGAGCAACATTAAACTTTTCTAAAAATGTTAAAAGAAAAAAAAAGTATGCAAAGAGTTTGGCTGAAAGTACATAGACCATATGAAAAAGTGTATAGAAAAAGTTGTTTGAGAAAGTATGTGTAGACTCTAAGAAAAAATTTCTACAGTAAAATTATTTGATAAAGTGGGCATACAGAAATTAATGATTCAAAAAGTTTAAGCTAAAATTTAATAAAGTACCAACCAGGCAACCCATATTTGAAAAGTGTTTTAACTTCTTTTAAAAGTAGATTTTGAACTGCTAGCTAATTATGCAAGTTAGTGCTTGTAGCCATTTAAAAACAATACCATGATTCACGTTAACATGTATGGTGGATGGGAAACAAAAATGCATTGAGTATATACATTTGAAACATTATAATCTCATAATATAAACCTATCTCTTATCAATTCGAGCATAGTTCAATGGATAAGACACCAATTACCATCTCTGTTAGAAGATTACCTGGATAAATGGTTGCAAACCATCAAGCTCCAACGGTCTTCCAACATTTCTTCTTATATATACTCTGTACCTAAAGCAATTAAAAAAAAGCAGAGAGTAAGATTTGAGAGTAGTTTCAGTGAGGGATTGAGTGTATCTCTGTAATTCTGATTAAGAGCAAATTACTTACCTCCTTACAGTGGACGTAGGCCTTAGTTGCCGAACCACTTACATGCTTGTGTTGATTTCTTCTCCTTCCTCTTCTTCTTCTTGCTTAATTGTGAGTGAGTGATCGCCATCTTCGAGTTCCTTTCGTCTGAGAGTTTTTGTTTTTGCTTGATCGAATTTGGGAGTTGCATGATCTGGGAGTGCAAGAGTGAGTTAATTCACGTGGACAATTGAAGTATCTTACACGTGTGTTGCACTAACAATCTCAAAAGTAGATGGTTTGATTTCACCATTGTTGGAACTTAAAAAAAAAAAAAAAAAACTCTCTCTCGTTTCTTTATACTAGAATTTTTGGTTATTTCATTTTATTTCCATTAGAAATTTTTTAAATCCACGATTACTATCTTATTTTGATGGAATAATAATTTACTTTTGGCATCACACACATGTTAGAGAAACGTATGATTGATAATTGTTTTTGAGAAAAGATTAATTTATATCCTCCTTAACTTAGACTAATAAATTCATCCATTATTCCAAAGTTGCTTAAGTGGCTCAATTTATATGTTCCTTAAATTCTATTTGAAGATCCTTAATTAAATTGAGTGTGCACATGTGAAAAGCTTCATTTTATATTTTATATAAAAGAAGGAAAAAGATGTGGTTAAATGCATGTTTCTCTAGCAAAGATTAGGCCTATGATTAAGATTAAGATCCCCTTTTCATATTCTATTATATTTTGTATAATATTGAAGATTTATCCTTCGACAAGATGAGATCTATAAATTAGACTCCATATTCTCATCTTTAGATTTTTGGAGATACCCAAAAGTAATACTAACTAAGATTAATTAATATTAAAACCTTATTTTTGAACTCATTATTGTCAAATTGCATCCATCATTCATTTGGTTCCATAAAAGGATGAAAAATGGCAAAATCAGGAAGAAATGCTTGGACAAAAGTTAGGTGAGAGGTTTGAGAGCAAGTATATCCATGAGTCGTGCTAGATCCATGCAGTTCAAGGTTACTTTCTATCGAAATTAGTCGTTATATCCTGTTGAGGCAATAATTGTAGTTTGCTTACAACCTGTGTAGAGTGAATAATTGTCCTTTAGGATAGCGTTTTGTAAGCGTGCCTCAACTATTTATTGACAATATTATTTTGCAACATTTGTTATATACGGTGTCTGTATTGTTCTTTACACTGTAATTGTTAGTATCCGGTTAACGTGTAATTAGTTTGCTAGGGTTACTCAGTTCTTATATTGAGCATATATTTGACAAATACTACACTCTTCTATTATCTATTATTTTCTTCATACAAATCAATTAAGTTTCCTATAGTATAGGAAAGGTTTTTTGGGAGTGCGACCAAAGTCCCACATTGGCTAGATATTGGGAGGATCATGGGCTTATAAGGAAGGACAAGTATCTCCATTGGTATGAGGTCTTTTGGGGTGAACCAAAAGCAAAGCCATAAGGGCTTATGCCCAAAGTGGACAATATCATACCATTGTGGAGATTGAATCTTCAACTTGTTTTCAAGTTTTCGAAAGATTTTGGTCTTCAAGAGTTTTAGGGTCTTGAAGTCTTTTGATCTTTAAGGAGTGTTCAGTGTTGGAGTTTTAGAGAGTCTTCTGATCTTCTTTTTGCTTGTGGTTTTTGATATTTGAATTCTTTTGTCTCTTTTTGAGAGTTAATTTTTTGAATCCAAATGAGAGATCTTCTATTCATAGGGCTTTCAATGGACATCTGGATTTGAACTTTAATAGCTTTTGAACCCAAGCATTGGACTTGGACTTTGATAACTAATTTGAACCCAACCCTTTTGAGTTTTGTTTAAATTTGATCCAATATCGTATGACCTAATTTGAACAAATTAAATTTAATTACTTGATCAAATGGTTATAATGAAGATACATGACTTTAAAAATTTAGGATTGAACAATTTTGTCTTCAAATTATGTTTGAGACACATGCCAATTTTTAATTGGCCCTAAATTTAATCATCTATTTGGAACGATGACATGACAATTTGTGCCTAACCAAAATTTATCTTTCAATCAATAAACATACACCTTCGTCTTCAAAGAAATTGTATGTGTTGGGAAGCTTGTAAAAAAACAAAAAATTATTGTGTGGTTCTAGACTTATTATAGAGTTAGATGGCTGTCAATTTGAAGGGACAAATGTCAGTGCCAATTATCACTGACTATATTACTTAGAAATGGATGGAAATAATAGAATATAGTGGTATTGTATTTCGATATGCAATAGTAGGAAGTGATAAAAGGAAAATCATGGATTTGGTTTCTTAAAATAGTGTTGGATGACATTGGCATGCGAGGCAAGTTGGAAATTCATTTCGGATCCACAAAAGGTAAGTTATGTAGACATTTGATCTACTCATATTAGCCCATTTAATTGCACATCTTATTTTTACTTTTAATGAATTTATTATACTATTTGCAGTGTACTATTATTCCAACAATTAAATTTGTAGTACTGATTGTTGGATATTTTACAAAAAAAAAAAAAAAAATGTGAAAGAAAGTGATTTAAATTCAATTTTTTAAGAGTTTCAAGATGGATTGAAACATCAATTTCAATTTGATGTTTCAATTACAAATTTAACATATGGAAGTTAAATTTGATATTATAACTCAATTGAATTATATTTTTCATATGTTTCAACTTTATTTAATTTTGTTCTTTGGAGTTACTAAGTTGTTAGTCTATAAATAGCAACTTGTTTCTTCATTTGAATCATCCCATTCCATTTGGAGCATTCTTCATTCTTTCTTTGTTTCTTTTGATCTTGAGTCGAGTTGAGAGCAAGTATCCAAGAGTTCTGCCAGATCATAGTATAGTTCGAGGTTGCTGTTCTACCGGAATTAGTCGTTGTATCCTGCTGAGACGATCGCTGTAGCCTACTAGCAACCTGTGCAGAGCGAATAATTGTCTTCAGGACAACGCTTTGTAAGCGTGCCTCGACTATTTATTTTGCAGCATTTTTCATATATACAGTGTTTGTATTGTTATTTCCACTGTAATTGTTAGTATCCAGTTAAGGTTTAATCAGTTTGCTAGTGTAACTCAGTTCTTATTTGAGCATATCTCCAACACTGATATGTGAGCATAGGTTTTGTATTGACAACACTCGTATAAACTCTAAGGTCAAGTTTAAAGGTAATGTTTTATTAGATAATATGTGATTCTATCTGAAAACTAATTGACAATGAGTGGAGTAACCCATGCATCTTATAAATTGTGAGGTCTCCAGTTATCTTTATTTTCGATGTAAGATTCCTCAACATGTTCTAAAAATGATTTTCTTTTTTGGGCTCATTTTCATTGCATATTATAGTTAACTTATAATTCTAAGCAGGCTTACTTTTGTTGATTATGTTTAATCTATTTTGGAAGGAATTTCATATATGGATGCACTTTGGAACAGTACGAGAGCTGCTACAATAGTTGCTTTTGTGAAAGAATAAAAGAAGTTTAGCCAAGTAGACTTGGCACAATCAACCAATTGTGTGGAAGCACATACCAACAATGGAGTAGACTATTTTAACAAGATTACAAAAGACCTTATAGAGAGGGTTCACAAAAAAAGGAGAAGAAGAGAAAAATTAGCAAAGAATGCTATGTCCAAAGATTCAAATGAGGTTGAAAATGGGTAAAGCCTAAATATTTTTTTTGGTGAGGAAAGTTTTGAGGTTGAAAAGGTAGGGAGCAATATATAGCATGATTTGGACAAGCACTTGTGCATGCTACAAGTTGGGAGCTCACGGGGTGTCATGTTCACATGCTATCAAATGCATCAAGTTTGTTAAAAGGAGTCTAGAAAACTATGTTCATAGGGATTTCCATAAGGAATCCTTCATGTGTCTACCTACATACTCTCATTATATCAACCTATGAATAACATGAATATGTGTCCAAATCTGGACACATGGACCCTCTACTTCCTCCCATCATAAGGAAACTACCTAGAAGACCTAAAATGGAGAAGAAGGTGAATGCTAAAATTGATTAACTATGAACCTACCTAACATAATGTTTGATGAATTGGAAGAAAGCTAGGTCTCGTTTACTTATAAGGAATCGAAATGAGTTGGGAGTAGAATGAACATCAATAAGAATGAGAATGTTATTCTTTTGATGTTGTTATTACTAGGAGTATTTGTCTAGAATTAGAATTAGAAACTTACTGATGTTGTTTACTAAAATTTGGTGGGAATCAATATAGTAATCATACATATTATAATTACTAAAATATTCTTTCATATTTTTAATTAACTCATCAAAATGCATTACTAAATAATATGCTAATATAAGTTTTAATTTAAATTATAATAATCAATAATATTTTTTTTACTATTTTATTATATATATAAAAAACAATTTATTTAATATTAAAAATAACAACTAATTAAAATAAAATTAATTTAACTAAAAAAATATTCATATAATTTTTGTTTGAGCAACCATCAATAATATATAATATTATTAACTTTATTGCTATGATATTTAATAATAACTAATCCTATTTGAATAATTTATTTAATATTAACAAATAATAACTAACTAAAATAGAATTACATCAACTAAAGAATAGATTAATGTTTAGATGTTATTTTTATTTTATATGTTAATTAGTAAGTAAAATTATTTTTTTTAACAAACTAAAATTAAATATTTAATAAATTAAACATAAAATTTTAATTTTATAAAAAAATGTAATAAAAGAATTGATTAATATGATTCTTTTATTTGAAAAAAAGTTATGAGTAGTGTAAAAAAAGAGAGTAAATAAGAGAATCCTAAAAATGTGAAATCGTGATGGGGGAAAGGGTAAACACGTGCACGCACGCAAATGGGGATCACAATAAACTAATATCCTAGACTGTTGCATGAGTCTTGAACGGTATGTGAAGACATATGAGGATCACACACACACATCTTGTTGTAAGTTAATTTAGAATGAAATATGAAATGTATTGCTCATGGTTTAAAATATTTGGAATATGAACTTATAAGGTGAAATGATAAAGAACACAATAATTATTAAAATAAAAAAATATATAATGTAATTGAAATGGATGTCCACTAGCGATGGACTGTGGTCAATTTCTCAGCATGCTGTGATAGATGTGGCCTTGTCAGAGACCTTATGAAATCTAATGATACGAAAGGCAATGATGGCTCTGTGGGTTTTATGCTCTAAAACTCGTAGATAGTAAATGTAAACTATTGACTGTTATCAAATGAAGTGTTATTGATTAGTATTTTATAAAGAGTTATCGAATAATTGTATTAGTTTTGTCTTAAATAACCCTAAATCCAATAAACTAGTATCCTAGGTTATTGCATGAGTCTTGAATTGTATGTGGAGCCATACGGGGATCCGTGTTCAAGATACAACCTAAAGGGTCTATAGTATAAGGATAAAGTTGGGTATAGACCTTATCCTGGTAACACTATGACGATACGACCCACTTTGTATTTGATACAAACACAATGATCCAACGCGTTCGTGTAGGGGACATGCGAGTGGGGATATCATATGCAATGAGTTTTCATAAGACCAGACTGCGAAATAGTAACCGCTAGCTGTAACACCGTTAATTAACTAGTTAAGTTTCTATTTCACTAGGATGACCTAGACAATTTAGTCTAAATCCTGAGTGGATTATGGACTCCTGTTCACTAGGGATTGTCCTTTGATTTGTATGAGTGAGAGTGGTCACTTTGCCGACTCAATAAGCCTACCATTTTGGGGACAAGACTGAGTCGGTGACTGAGAACATAATCACACAAGATGGAATTCACTCCTTCCTGACTTTAGGGTAAGTAGATGAATGTTCCCTTAAGTGGTGTCTCCATGTCTTGAACAAAGGGTCCTACCTCTCACTAGATTGAAAGGGGTTTCAATTTAATGGTTGGACCATAAACATGTTGTTTATTAGAGGAGCACTGATACTTACGGATATAGAGGTAACTTAGGGGTAAAATGGTAATTTGACCTAGCTGGTGTTACGAACACTCGTAAAGAACTAACTTACTGTTATTGGTCTATATCCGTGGACACAAAAATATTCTGTAGTGAGAAGAGTAAAGTTGTGGGTCTTTAGTGGAGTGACCTGCAATTAATGAATATTGGTTAAACTGATTAATGAGTTTAGTCAGTTAACCTCATATCATTAGAGCTTCTGATCTGTAGGTCCATAAGGTCCACTGCTAGCTCATAAAGGGTAATTAGGAACAATTAGTCTAGAAAGGAATTTGAATAGTTCAAAATTCGTTATAGAAAATCAAGTTAATTGTATGAGATACAATTAATATAATGTTTGTGATACATTATATTATAAAGTTTAGGGAAAAATACACTTTTGGTCCCTAAGGTTTGAGTTAGGTTTCATTTTAGTCCCTGAGTTTTCAAACTCAACAATTTAGTCCCTGAGGTTTGGATTTTGTTTCATTTTGGTCCCTCCATCCACTTTTCCGTTAACTTTTAACGGTTTGCTGACATGTCATTTATTTTTTAATTAAAAAAATATTTCTTAAAATTTTAAAAATAAAATAGTAATAAAATAATAATAAAATGTTTTAAATATATATATATATATTTATTTATTTATTTCCCTCTCATTTTTCCCTCCCTTTTCTTCTTCTACCTCTCAATCACCATCATCTTCCTCTTCTTCATCTCAACCACCATCACCACCACCTCTAAGCTCACTGTTGGCGACCGGCAATTTTTTTTTTCCTCCTTCTCTTTTCTCCTCCATCATCTCTTTTCTCCTCCACATGAACAGAGCACACTCTCTCTCGATTTCTTCTCGCGCTTAAGACCCACGTCGGCGACACCACGAAAGTCACGAACAGAGTACGAAATCTCACCTTGCGTCGCCGCCTGCATATGTGAAGTCCAGCACAAAACCCACGTCGCCTGCATATGTGAACAGAGCACGATTTCTTCTCGATTCCTCTCATTTGTGTTCCGTCGGCAGCAAGGAAACCCTTAGATCTGGGTTTGTATCAAGTTTGTGAAGTCCAGCGGCGAGTGAAGTGCTTTGTTTCGGTTCGATTTCTTCTCGATTCCTTTCGCTCGTGTTCCTCCGGCAGCAAGGAAATCCTCAGATCTGGGTTTGAATCGCGTTCGATCGAGTTCGTGAAGTTCAGATCTGGGTCTGCTTATCTCCGTTCAGATCTCATCTTCCACGAACCTTAAATCTCCCCTCTTTCATCTCCGTTCTCAGACCGGCGGTAGCAGATCTTCACGCAAGCAAACGGGAATGGGTTGTTTTGTTTCCTCTTTCCTTGTTTCATTTTTTTAAAAAAAAAAACAAAAGAAAAGTTGGAGTTGAAAGAGAAAAGAGAAGAAGAAGAAAAGAAGGAAAAAAAAAAAACTCGCCGGCGGCGGGTGGCGGCTGTCGGTAGCCGGAAGTTTTGGTGAAGAAGACGAACAAAATGAAGAAGAACGTGAAGAAGAATCTTTTAAAAAAAAAAGAACGTGAAGAAGAAGGATATGAGAGAGAAAAGAGGAAAAACAAAAATAATAATATTTTTATTATTTTTAATATATTTATATTTTAAAAATTCAAAAATAATTTTTTTAAATAAAAAAAAAGTGTCACGTCAACAAACCGTTAGTTTTTAACGGAAAAATGGATGGAGGGACTAAAATGAAACTAAAACCAAACCTTAAGGACTAAATTGTTGAGTTTGAAAACTCAGGGACTAAAATGAAACCTAACCCAAACCTCAGGGACTAAAAGTGTATTTTTCCCTAAAGTTTAATTTCAGATTAAACTTTATTAATTGAGAGAAATACAATTAAATACGATTTAATTGAACACTTAAATTAAATATGAGATATTTAATTTAGTAATTAATTAATTAGAGAATTAATTAATTATTTGATTAAATTTGATTTAATTAAAAACTATAGGTTATATGGGAGATGTTTATTTAAATATGATTTAAATGAAATTAATTAAATTTGATTTAATTAGTTAATTGTTATTAATTAATTGAACAAATCTCTATCTTATTACGACGGGGAAAAGTAATTAATTATTAATTATTAATTAATTAAATCCCTGTCCTATTACTTCTAGGAAAAAGGATATGACATTCTATATAAACCACAGAATGCCTTCCCAGTGGTAGACAACACACTTTTCTCTCAAGCAAAATTTCTCTCTAAGAATTTTCACAACATTGTAGTGAAATTCTTTTCCCAAATTCAAGAAGACCAAGTCCCACAACTTGGTTCCTAGTCCCAGAGATATAGTAGTGGAAGATCTTGGTCTTAGTGTCCCTACTGTAATCGTACTGTTCTTGGTGGGAGTTCGTTGAAGAAAATCTTCAACAAGTACTTCTGTTCTTTTAATTCTTAGATTTAAATCTTATACATGTTTAGCCTAGTTTATATATAGAATCGTTCTGTATGTTTTGCCAATGTACTGGTATTTTAGAAAACTTAATTAAAATACGAATTGGTCCTATACACTTCCGTTGGGAATTTACGAATTCCAATCCTTTAGGCTCATGGAGATCTTATCTGGTAGAAAGAGACATAATCATCCTAGCTTTCAATGAAATCTTTGGTGATCAAGCTTTTGAGTTCTAGAGTTCACTGAAATCCCATCTGAAGAGCAAGGGGAAGAGGACTGTCCTCCTCAGTCTTAAGGGAGTATTTCTCTATCTTTATTTGCTGTCTTAAGTTTAGATTTATTACTTTCATAGGATAGATTTATTGCTTTAGTTTTTTTTTGTTTAGGATAGCTTAATTTATTGGTTTGTTTGTTTTGTTGAGGCCACTTTATGCCAAAAGTAAGTTTATTTACACTTTACACAAGCATGCACAAAATCAAGAGTTTCAAGCAAAAGTTTGCAAGAGATGTTTGTCTTAGTTTGTTTTGTTCTATAAAGTCCTCGATGATGAAAATTAGTGTTCTCTCGACTTTTCAACTTTTCAAGTACTTTTCAAACTTCTTAGAGTTTTGAAAGCATAGAAGTAGAGTAATTCTTTTTCTCCACAAAACATTCGATTCTTTAGGCCCTTAGGAAAACAACACCACCCAAAAGTTGTCTTCCAACCCCTTATAAGTTTCATTTCTTAGTCAATGGGGGCATTGACCCATTTAAGTTTGGGGATGAGTTTATGTTGAGCTCTCATATTGTTATTATCTATTGTATCATGTATTGCCTATTACTGGGCTAAAAAGAAAAAGAAAAAGATAAGAAAATAAAAAGAGGGATATGAAGGAGTGTACGATACACTAGCGGAAGCGATTTGGATGGAAGCACTCTAATTCCATTTAATTTTAGGAAAGAAAACATGCACAACAAGAACCGAAAAACAGAGTTTTATATTTACCAACCTTTGGTAGCTGAATTAAGCAACTCCTATGGTGTTTTCTTCTCACGATCAAGTTCGGGACAACCACGTAAGTCTTCCCCGCTATCCTCCGACCTTAAAATCGCTCCATGTATTGCTTACTACTAGGCTAAAAAAAAAGAAAAGAGAAGAAAAGAAAAAGAGGGATATGAAGGAGTGTACAATACACTAGCGGAAGCGATTTGGATCGAAGCACTCTAATTCCATTTAATTTTAGGAAAGAAAACATGCACAACAAGAACCAAAAAAATAAAATAGAGTTTTATATTTACCAACCTTTGGTAGCTGAATTAAGTAACTTCTATGGTGTTTTCTTCTCACGAACAAGCTCGGGACAACCACGTAAGTCTTTCCCGCTATCCTCCGGCCTTAGAACCGCTTGTGGGAGCTTAAATCGTGATGAAATGTAAAGGGAATATAATGGGTTTTTAGAGAGCTTTTCCTTATCTTTTGAGAGAATTGAAAATTTATAGCAACCTGTGTATTCCAAACTCAATTTCTTCTTATATATACCAAGAAGAAATGCATGCTTAGCAAGCATAAGAACAAGACAACAACTTGGATTGAAGCCAAGTCAATGGGATATGGTGTCACTTAAAAAGATTTTGCCTCTTGGATTAATTTTTAATCAAAATTAAAAATAAAACCCATTTTATCATTTAATGAAATCCATAATTTCCTTTTCTCTTAATTGAAAATCTAATTTTCAATTATATATATATGAATTTCCCAAATAATTTATTTAATTTTAATATCAAATACTAAATTAAATAATTATAACAATCTCGACACCAATCCCAATATTTTTTTGTCTCGGTATACTAATACGAACCCTTATTCGCACAATCAATATTTAAATCGAATTTAAATATTTCTAACTCTCTCGATATATAGTTTATTCCTTAATTAAACTATTACGTTAAATATATCGAATATATAATTCACGTCAATTCCCAAAGTTGATCTTGAATGATTTCAAATTCTTTTCATCACATTATTCTAAGGTTTAGTCCGTATGAGCTAGTAGGGGGACCTAATGGACCTACAAATCATGGACTCCAATGATCCGAGATTAACCGACTAAAACTCTTTAACCTAGTTAACCAACATTCGTTAACTACTGGGACACTTCGTTATAGCCCGATAGTTGCACTCCCCTCACTGTAGATATATTTCTGTCTACTCGATATAACCATGATTAGTAAGTCGACCCTTCACAGGTTGTTCATAACTACAGCTGTGTCAAATGTCTGTTTTACCCTTGAAGTTATATCTAGTTTTTTTAAGTCTCACTGATCCTCTAATGAACAACTGGTTTGTGGTCCAACCACCAAACCTAATACTTCTCGGGCCAATGAGAGGATGGGATCCCTTTGTTCAAGTCCCGGAGTCAATACTTAAGGGAACAACCGCTCTACTATCCCTAAAGTGGATATGAGTGAATTCCGTCTTGCAGGACTACGTCCCCAACTATCTACCCGATCTTACCCCCAAAATGGTAGGCTTATTGAGTCGGCGATGATGAGCCACTCTCACCCATGAAGATCAAAGGATAATCTCGAATAAACAAGAGTTCATAGTTAGCTTAGGATTAAGATTGAGTTACCTAGGTCATCGCACTAAATAAGTCAGTTTCTACAGTAAACGACGTTATAAGGAAATTAAAGTGACTTATTCCTTGGTCCTGGTCTTATACAAACTCATTGCATAGGATGCCCCCACTTGCATGTCTCTACATGAACGATTCAGGATCACATCGTTTGCACTATATACAAAGTGGCCGCATCACATAGTGTTCCCAGGATAAGGTACCTAACCTTATCCCAATACTATAGACCGTTTAGGCTATTACTTGAACTTGATCCACTTTTACGTCACTACATAAAATTCAAGTGTTCATATTATATAGCCATGGATCTTAGTTTATTGGATTTGGGTTATTTAACGTGCAATTCACTTATATAATAACTTAAGTGAACAAAAACCTCAATAACGACTTTATCGAACAAGTATATTACTATTTGTTTCATTCACTATCCATGAGTTTTAGGCCACCAACCCTAACAAGATATTCCTACTTTCAAGGTTAGGCTAGTAATTAGGGGTGGTCATGACACACATGAATTCTTTTGCATGAAAAGTTAACGTAGGAAGGGAATATGTGAAAACGGTTTTTATGGTGACTTCTACTCGTTGTTGACTACTTTCACCACAAAAGTGTTAGTATGATAGAATGAAGGTGCAAGTGACTAAGAAACTCTCTCTAGAAAAAGAAAAAAAAAAAGAGACAAGAAAAGAAAGCCATTTGGGGTATTGAATTACATGGGCTTCCATCTCAAAACCAATTGGCAATGAGTGGGGTGACCCTTCAACATGCCCCCTCAAGATGGTGCCTCTTTTGCGTTCACCATTCTTGGATCGGACCGAATACCCGTTTGAGTTTAATGGGCTCTGATACCATATTGAATTACATGGGTTTCCATCTCAAAACCAATTGGCAATGAGTGGAGTAACCCTTGTAGTTTAAAAATTGTGAGGTCTCCACTAATCTTTTCGATGTGGGATCCTCAACATGGGGGAAGCCTTAAATATTGTTCTTAGTGAAATTTTATCTTTTGTTTGTGAAAATAAGAGCCTACTCTAGAATAAGGATTAAGATGTGTTAGCAAGATAGGAGGGAATTCATGAGAATTTTTTGTCTTGAAAGGGTGACATGAAAAGCTTTTACGTGGGAAAATCTTTGAGTTGAAAGGTATTAGGAGTCCAACTCTCTCCTAAAAGACTACTTTGTATTTCACAAAACTTACTTAGATAACTTCTTCCTTACTATCTACTTGATACTTTTTGTTTGCTGTTGCTTAATATTGACAAATAGCTTATCAAGGGCTCGCCAAATTTATAATTGTCCCAAAGCTACTTGCAGTAACAGTAGTTTGGGTTGAATGCAGGTAACAATTGATTGATTTTATCTTTTTAGGTTGAGTTACTAAATAGGTAGGGGGAGGAGGGCGGGGGGAGGAGGGAGGTTTGACAAGAATTTTAAATTGCACGAATTAAAATAAAGCGAAGAACACAATTAAGCTTGTCAATCATAGCTCAGGATTCAATAGGTCAATTTTGCAATGTGATCCTCGATTAAATTATCTATTTTAACTCTTTGAATTATCGCTCGATTAACTAATCTAAATAGGCCGATTGCCTAATTTAAACGGGACATGATAGCGTTCCATGCAAAAATTAAAGCTTGCATTAAGATCTAAAAACAACTTAGACAAATTAATTAAACTAGAAACTCCAATTTAATCAATTGCAATTTTAGCTTTAAATACTATCATGCAAGCTATGATTAATCGGAAAAAACCCTAAAATCACACACACGAGTTGGATTATTTGCTACTATATTAAATCATACTTCAACATACCAATTACAGATTCTACATTCACATTTAGCAATTCAAACATAGAAGACAATTGAGGCATCAATTCAACAATCAAACATGCTTGGAAATTCAATCAAAGACTAAAATTCAACATTCAAAGAGTTTCAATACATTTAATAGCCCAGAATCTCCCACATTACAAAATTAAACACTAATTAACACCCGAACAACCATAAAAATCAAGCAGAGCATTCAAAATGCTAAACTAAACACCATAACAAGCTTAATTAATCTAAACTAATCCTAAAACTAATAAAACAATAAAGGGAAGCTGTAAAAGGAAACAAAAACTAAAAGGAAAATACAAAAATTGAAACTAACGGCTATAGCGTCTGAATGCTACTATGGAAGCTAACGGCGTCTCGACACTGACTATAGCGTCTCGATGCCTCATATGAAAAATGGAGCAACGTGCCTTTTCAGTGTCGAGACACAAACGCTCAACGTTGCAGATCGCTGTCCAACGTCTTGACGCTATAGGATAGTGTCTTGACACTTAGCCTCGAGTTTATAGATAGAATAGAGCATTTTGATGGCGTTTCGACTATTCCATTGTGGGATTCAATCCCTTCATTTTTCTCTTTTTCTATGGCTTCTAAACTTTATTTAATCATCAATTATGGCCCCAAATGCTTCAATTATTCCATGAATCCATAAGTTTTCTCCTTGGGACTCAATTATCTACAATATTAACAAATGTATTCAATTAATCACACAATTAAGCATAAAACAAGTCTAAATTAGAAGAAAATAAATAGCATTTTTTTATGCTATCTGACCCTCTTATCAGAACTAAATATGTAAACTCAGAGCTAGGGTTCATAAAATTAAATAATCAAGCAATCAATAACAGAAATCTCCTAAAATTACCAAGAACTTATGAACACGGCTGATAACTCTCCAAAAGGGAGTTATTTATACCTTATTCTATGATGATTTATATCTTAATTGTGCCATTTGAGTGTGATATTAGATGAATATAATGTGTTTTAACCTAATTGAACGAATTGATGCTTTGGAGTTTCTTTTGCAGAAAAATAAATGTTTACAAGATTGAGAGAGCAAAATCCATGATCCAACAAAGCTGTGAGCAAAACTGGCCATGTGAGCTGCACGTAATTCGTTAAATGAGGTGACATTTTAAGCATAGATCTCGGACTAATCTGGCTGAAAAGTCACTCCACGTGTCTAAATTAGCCTAATTAGGTTAAACCTCATCTTATAAAAGGAGGAGCCGTCAGAGATAAATTCATTCACTATTGGGAGACCGGATCAATCGGCTGGAGGCCAAATTGACGGTAGAATGGAGATCTAAGAAGACCTTTTGTGATTCAACTCAAGAAGACGAAGTTCTTCCATGTTCTTGGTGGTTTGGAGCAGCGTTTCATCCCCATTTGCTGAAAATGATTAGTATTTCTTGTGTATTTCGCATTATGGTTGTGCTTATTGAGATTGTAACGTGTTTTATGTTTTCAATCATGAACTAATTGCTTTGTAGGCATGAGTTAAGAATTATGTGATTGTTATATTTATAAAATCTGGAAATTCTATTTGATTATGATCATCTTGAGTTATCGTTGTTCTTCAATTTCATTATGTGCCCGCCTAGCTTGCCGGTATGTATAGCTTCTCCTAGTTTCAGGGATGATTTAGGAGTTGTGTGGCGATAATTCACATTAGACCATTATGAGTTGGTGGACGACAGCAGTTGAACTAGGGATAGTCAATTGCCTAACGCTTGATTGATAGAGCTTCATTGAAGTTGAAACATATTCTAAAAAATCTAGAGTTCCGGGAGGATCCCCTGATAATACTGCATGAGATTGACTGATCAAAAAAATTGCTGGATCCTCTTTATAAACAATTACAGAAGTCTTAACCTGTGTCTGTTTCCATTATGTTTTCTCTAGTCGTAATCATTTACTACTTTCTTATTTCTTTTGTTTCAACATTTTAAAAACCCAATCAATTTAACCAACCTTTTGAAATCACTAAAAAGGCAAATTAAATCAATAGAGGTAGGCAATTCAAGACCCTGTGGATACGATAAATACTTATCACTTGCTGCTAGATTATGTGCACTTGCATAGTATTCTGGAGTTAATTTATCTCATATTTTTAACCACTTCAGAATTGCAACAAGTTTTTGACGCCGTTGCCGGGGACTTGAAATTGTTTTATTTGATTGATTTTTTGTGTGTGTATTTTTGGTGATTTGGTGCTTGAACTGTTGGGTTTAATGTCCTATAAACTCGTAGTTTGTAAATCATTAAACATATTCTATTTCCAATAAAGACGTTATTGAGGTTATTTAGTAAAAGATGTTATTGAATATGTAAATTGCTAATGATTAACCTAAATCCAATAAACTAAGATCCTTGACTATAAAATGAATACTCGAACTATATGTAGGGACATATCGTAGGATCAAGTTCAAGTTTATAGTCAAAATAGTCTATAGTATAAGGATAAGGTTGGGTACCTTATCCTGGAGACACTATGGACGCGGCCCATTTTGTATTAAGTACAAACGATGAGATCCTAAATCGTTCATGTGGTGACATGCGAGTGGGGGCGTCCTATGCAATGAGTTTGCATAAGACTGGACCACGAAATAAGTCACTTTCTCTTTATAACGTCGTTTACTGAAGAAACTGACTATTTCTCATAGATGACCTAGGTAACTCGTTCTCAATCCTGAGCTAACTATGAACTCCTGTCTATACGAGATTATCCTTTGATTTGCATGGGTGAGAGTGGCCAGCATCGCCGACTCAACAAGCCTACCATTTTGGGGATAAGATCGAATAGATAGCTGGGGACATAGTTTTGCAAGACGGAATTCACTCCTACCCAATTCAGGGATAGCAGAGAGGTTGTTCTCTTAAGTACTAACTCCAGGACTTGAACAAGGGGCCCCACCCTCTCGTTGGATCGAGAGGGACTTAGGTTTGATGGTTGGACCACAAACCGATTGTTCATTAGAGGATTAGTGGAACTTAAGGAACAAGAAGTACTATAGTTGTAAAACGGTTATTTGACCTAGCTATAGCTACGAACAACCTGTGAAGGAACGACTTACTGAACATGGTTAAATCAAGTGGACGGAAATATATCTATAGTGAGGGGAGTGCAACTATCGGGCTATAGTGGAGTGTCCCGGTAGTTAACGAATGTTGGCTAGCTTAGATAATGAGATTTGTCGGTTAGCCTTGAATCGTTGGAGCCCATGATCTATAGGTCCATTAGGTCCCTCTACTAGCTCATATCGGATTAAAGCCTAGAACATATTGATAGGAATCTTTTAATCGTTCAAAAACGGGAAATAGGGTTTTATCGTAAAACGTGTTCGACACAATGATTTAATTATGAATTAAATTAGGAATTGAGGGATAAGGTATTTAAAAGTGTTTTAAATACTATATATGTATTAGGAATCATATATAATTCATGGCATTAGGTGATAAAGATTAATTGGATTAATCATATCAAAATTACTTGGAAATGTCCCAATTAATTGCCTAGAAATCAATTTCAATTTTGAATTGAATTTGAAATGAATTGAAAGCTGAAAATTCACAATTAGGATTCAATTCATAGTGGATTTAGTGGTTTTTCCACTCTTGCATAATGATACATAGTGGAAAACAACACAAACATGCATTAGATGCATGTGTTGTGAAGTAGACACCTAGAATCCACTTTGAGTTGCATCTTGACCATGTGGCTAAGTGTCATGAAGCTTGTCTTTGCATGGGAGAGGTCTATAAAAGGGGCTTGAATTAGATTCAAGAGGAAAAAGCTAGATTCAAGAGGAAAAAGCTTTTCATTTAGTGTTATGCTGCAAATTTTCTCCCTCAAATTCTCTCTCATTTCATCTCCTTCCAAAAGCTTGTACCATCAAGCATTCCCTTCCTATTTCTTTCTTCTATAGACTCCCACAAGTCTTTCTAGGCTCAAGAGAATAGTAGGGAAGACACTAAAGGTTGTCCAAGAGAAGTTGGAGAAAGATAATATCACAAGGAGTTCCTTACAAGTGAGCATAAAAAAGGTTGGTACTCATTTACTCTCTTTTCTACCCTTTCTAGAACATGCATGCTTTAGGAGTAAAATTGAATGTCTTAAGTGCTTTCGATCTTCAATTGCTTCCGCATGTGTTATATGAACACCTTCAATTGGTATCAGAGCATGATTAGAGCACTTAATTCGTTTTAATTTTGCTTTGGTGGGTACCATTTTGAAATTGAATTTTCTGTGTGCTAAAATGGAAGTGTTCTGGTTTGGCAATTTTTTGAGCATTCAAACCTTCCTGAAATTGTAATTGCTCGGATATGTAAGAGCGTTAATGTGTGTACTATAGTCTGTAATTTTTATAGAGTCATTAGAGTCCATATAGGCTGTAAAATCGAAGAAAAACCGGAGAAGACGCAGCAGAAAAGGAAAATTCCAGCAGCAGTTTTTTTTTCTTCTTCTTTTCCAGTCCGGTTCGGTTTAGCTGCTTTTGTTGGGGTCCGGTTCGGTCTGCTGCAGCTTATTTACACACTTTTGAAGGCCGGTTAACTCCATGGAGGGTTGGTTCGGGTCGGTTCGTGAAGCTCGGGATTGCTACAAGCTTTTATTTATTAATTATTATTGTAATAATTAGTTAAAGTGCTTGTTTTAAATTGCCAAACCATTCCATTTTAGTCTTGATTTAATTTCTTTTATGCATGGAGAATGTATGGTTTAATTAGATTAAATGTATGTGCATTATGAGTATGCCATATAGATTAAAATCCCACCATAGGAAAGCATGTTCATGCATTTTTAATAAGTGTTATTAATAATTCAAATGCATAAGGAAAATTTCATGTTAAATTGATATAAATGTTGTATTGATTTAGGGAGATTCATGCTTGAATGGTTAATTAAAATTGGTTAATTGATATAAAAGTTATATTAATTAAAAGATAAAATTAACCTAGCATGAAGCATGAAATTTCCTTAGTGTTTGTTTATAAAGAGTTATATTCAAATGGGGAAGCATGTTATAGATTAGATTTATAATTGTTATAAATCACTTAGAAATCTAAAATCTTTAACAAAGAAAAAGGTGCATGCTCACTTAGGGTTAATTTGATCCAACTCTGGATCAATTTCAATTAGATTCAAATAGGTCGATAAGCTTGTAAAACATAGGTTACAAGAGAACTCACCCGATGAGATGCTGTCTAAGGCTGGAGGTATTTAAGTTGACGGTTTACGGAACACCTCCTACCTGGGCATCGAGTCGGTTCTTGAGTTAAAGTTAACCCAGTTTTATGAGCATGCACGTGTGTGATGTGAGGTTTTAATCGTTATCACCTAGACATCGTAAGTTTAAATGAACTTAGACTTAGGGTTATTCAATTAGCCGGAATTCGCCTAAGTATAAGTATACCCAAAACCGTTTAAAATACTTAGTGGGAGGGGAGAGATATATCAAATCCATTTCCCTTTCACATTCTCCCTTTTGTTCACAAGGTGAGATTTATGCTTGGCCTCGTGTTGATTATAACTCAACTGCTCCATTCGGAAGGTGTTTGCATAACTCAATAACAAGGTAAATGAAGAAAGTATTTATAGTAAGTGAGTGAAGGAAGTGTGTCAACACATCCTGGGGTCTCCTCCGTTAGGTTGCACCGTGAGATTTCCATGTTACGCCTGCTTGTATGCCCTGGAGCTACAAACCATTCGGAGGGTTGTAACATGGAGATCGGAACAACGCAAACTCCAGAGATGGATAGGATTACTTAGGACCATTTTCAACATTAGCTTTTCCATTCGGTAGCATTGTTGGGGCCGTTCTCTGTAATCTTAAAACGGCGGGTCACACTTACAAGGATTACTAAGTGTTAGTATATTCCTGACCAAATGTAACGATAACTAAACCACTATAGGAATAAGAGTTATTCTGGGATTAGTATTTAGTCAAGAACGTCTTGGTTTGGTGAAGGAGCAATTGACTGCCCCTCGGTAGCGGTTGCTCTAACTCACTAAAGTGTCGTTGCAAAATAATAATCCTGGGTACATTATTACTTTTGCTAAAACCTGATTGGATTTTGTCTAAAAATGGTTAATAAGCAATTTCTAATAGCTTTGTTTAATTTTTCAGCATGTCTAGCTCACTAGTACAATTACTCGCTTCGGATAAGCTTAACGGGGATAACTATGGAACTTGGAAGTCTAATCTGAACACAATACTAGTAATCGAGGATCTTAGATTTGTCCTTACCGAAGAGTGTCCACCTAACCCTGGCTCGTCAACAAACCGAATTGTTCGGGAAGCATATGAGAAATGGACTCGCGCAAATGAAAAGGCAAGGGTCTATATCTTAGCAAGCATCTCAGATGTCTTGTCAAAAAAGCACGAGAGGATGGTCACCGCGAGGGAGATCATGACTTCGTTGCAAGGTATGTTTGGACAACCGTCCTCACAAATTAGGCACGAAGCTCTCAAGAATGTTTACAATTCCCGAATGAAGGAAGGTGCTTCAGTTAGGGAACATGTTTTGAACATGATGGTTCAGTTTAACATTGCTGAAGTAAACGGTGCTACAATTGACGAGGGTAGTCAAGTAAGTTTCATAATGGAGTCTCTTCCGAGGTTCAAGTGAATCTCGAAGAGGAATCGTGCGATGCAGCAAAATCCACCGAGAGAGCAGAATGGGTAGCAAAATAATCAGGCTGAGAACCCTATTCTTGTAGCAAATGATAGGGGCAGAGTCATTCGAGCATATGCTTTTCCAGTATTTGACGAGTTGAATCCAGTGATAATACGTCCAGTTATTGAGGCAGCAAACTTTGAAATGAAACCGGTCATGTTTCACATGTTACAGATGTAAACCCAAGACTTCCTTTGGATTATTTTCTCTTGTCATCTATTGGAGGAAGTTGGATTTAAGTAATTGTTGTTGCATTGTTGAAGGAAAGTGGCAAAGTTTTGTGGTTCATTGATGTTTCATGGTTGGATTAAAGTTGTTGGAATTTGGTAATTTAATAAGAAAAGAAAATAAATGAACCCAAGGAAATGGAAGAAAGAAAAAAGAAAAGAAAACAAATCAGTAATTAGGAAAATGAAAAAAAAAAAGGAAATGGGAAAAGACAGCAAGCGGTGATTTAAAACCCACCATCGACTAGAACTCATATCAACTCATTTCAGCCCATTTCTCCATCTTTCCCCCAACCAAACTTCAGAGCATTTGAGGGAGAGAGTGAAGGAAGAAGAAGAAGAAGATTTTCGGGGTTTTGAGGTTGAAGATGATAGGAAACAGCTCAAGCAAGGGCAGCCATGTTAGAGTCTGGATTCAACCTGCCTATCTCTGGTTTTTGATTCGCTTTGAGCTACACAAGAAGAACTAAGAGGTGAGGTTTGCTTTTCCTGAAAGTTAATCCATTTTCTAACAAATTTCATGAAGGAAGCTCGAGCTAAATCTGATGATAAGTTAATGGTTTTTGAAATGGAAAATAGAGCACAGGATTTTCGTGCAAACCAGGAGGATCTCTGGTTTTCTCTGGTGTTTCGAGCATTCTGGGGTGTACAAGTTGAATAAGAAGCTCTATTTAGTATGGTTGGAAAGATGATTCAATTTCCTATAACTTTCATGAAGAATTCAGGAGCCAACAATGACTTGAAGTAGGTTTAATTGCAGGAGAAAGATAGAGGGTAGCAGAGAAGCTCGAATCTGTGCTTTTTGTGTTCGGGGCATTTCTGGACAAATTGGTTGGTAATCTTGTTTTCATTTCTTTAGGTAAGTCGTCGAGTGTTCGAAAATGAAGAGTTTGATGTATAGTACATTAATTTTGGTTAAGTATTGAGGAAGTTATGAGTGTTGGAAGTTGTGGTATTGAATCTGGAAAATCTGGAAAAGTAGAATGTGAAGTGTGATTTTTGATTCAAGTGTTTAGCATTCATGAGCATGGAAAGACAAAAATACTTATGGTTCTAATGCTCGGTTTTGGTTGTTTGATAGGCCAAGAGAAAATAGGTCGAGTCTACAGACCAGGAAACTAGCAAAGACAGTGAGTGACAAAACAAATTTCGAAAATTATTTCTAAACGGTTGTTCATGATTAGATGTTTTATATGTTTTTCTATGAATGATACATGATTTCTATGAATGGTTTCAAGTATAAGTTTTGAGCTTAGATTTTCTAATGAGGTTTATATATGAGCACGTGATTATTGACTTTATGAAAGGTAGTTGAAACGATATCGTTTAAAGTAAAGCATGTATTAGCAAATACTCTTACAAGATTTTCAGTTTTTCACGAGCAAGCTGAGTAAGCCTGAGTTTTACGAAAGATAACGATAAGCAGGCATGTTTTAATGTTTTCATGTGGTTTTTCTGAGATTTCCATTGATGACATGACTGAGATATTGAGCCCGAGGCTATATGGTACCGTGTGCACACAGGTTATATTCCGTTGTTGACGTTGAGTGTACTCCGTGACAACGATGCTGTCGTGAGTGCTGGGCGAGCCCCACTACGACAAAGATGATGGGAGTGTTGGGCGGGCCCCACTACATCGTAGAGCTAGTAAACGTTGGTTGTACTGGGTGTGGCCTACACAACGTTGATTGGTCATGTTAGTTAAGATGTTTTATATAATTGATATGCCTTGCTAGATTTTAATAACGTACTTGCAGGTTATTTGAGAAAGCTTATATCGTTACACGTTTATGTTAAACGCTTTGATTGAACAGATTTATACGTCTAAAGGTTTATCACGTGTTCTGATTTGCGGATTTACAGTTTTTAAATATAGTCACTCACTGGGCTTCGTAGCTCACTCTTTCAAAATGTTTTCTCACTTTTCAGGTAGAGATCGAGCTACTGGTGCCTGATACACTGCCAACGTCTGCTGAAAGTTCCAGATCAAGCTCCAGTACGTGGGTGGAGTTGTATATTGAGTCTGTCTATATTGTAAATTTTTTTTGTAAGGATTGAATAATTAAAGGTTTGTGTAAGTTCTAGAGGTCGTGGTTGTATAAACCCCAGTTGTATATGTTTTTGGTTGTGACATCTATATCAGGTTATTTTCCAAACCGAGTTATGTCAGGGCTGCACCCCTTGTATGTTAAAAGGTTTTCAGGAATTCCATTGTGTGGTGTTTCATGTAGAATATTTTATATCTAAGATTAGCATGTTTATCAGGTTCAACGATTCAGCAGGGTCAACAGGTATCGTTAGACGAGGACGATTTCTGTTGGCTTCACGCCATCTCCCTGACTAAGCTAACAGGTAGTTTGGGAGGGGGTGTGACAACAGATGGTTGGCCAATTTCATGGCTTATCATCTGAGGACCCTCATTTACATCTTAAGTCTTTTCTAGGAGTTAGTGATTCATTTGTTATTCAGGAAGTGTCGAGAGATGCCCTTAGATTAACCCTATTCCCTTATTCTCTTAGAGATGGAACAAAGGCGTGAATTCTTTTGCTACATGATCGATTAGTACATGAAACGAGTTAGCGGAGAAATTTCTTAGTAAGTATTTTCCACCAATTAGAACTGCCAAGTTAAGGAGTGAGATAGTGAGATTTAGGCAAAATGAGAAAGAAACTATTAGTGAGGCGGGAAAGGTTTAAGGAGCTTTTGCGAAAGTGTCCCCACCACTGTTTACCACATTGTATTCAAATAGAGATATTTTACAATGGGTTAAACTTAGCAACCCAGTGTATGGTTGATGCTTCTGCGGGAGGGGCCCTTTTGGCAAAAACTTTTAAAGAAGCTTATGAGATTTTAGAGAGAATATCAACCTACAGTTGTCAATGGTCAGATGTTAGAGGCTCTAGTAAGAAAGTTAAGAGTGTGATAGAAGTTGATGGTGTGTCTACCATTAGGGTCGATATTGCAGCATTAGCTAACACTTTTAAAAACATAAATGTGGTAAGCAATGTTCAGCAGCCACCAGTTATGGAGCCTGCTGCAGTTGTAAACCAAGTGGTGGAAGAATCTTGTGTCTATTGTGGTGAAGAGCATAATTATGAGTTTTGCCCTAACAATCCAACTTCTGTGTTTTTTGTAGGTAATTAAAGGAATAACGCATATTCAAATTTTTATAATCCAGGTTGGCGTGACCACCCCAACTTTGCGTGGGGAGGGCAAGGAAGTAATTCGCAAGCCCCCCACGCACAGCAAAAGGTGGCAAATCAGCCAGGATTTGTTTTGCAGAACCAGCAAGGATTACCCTAGCAAAATAAACAGGCTACCCATCAAAATTCGGGGTAATTCTCTGGAGTCAATGATGAAGGATTATGTGGCTCGTAATGATGTCGCAATCCAAAGTCAGGAGGCTTCATTGAGAGCCCTAGAATTGCAAGTGGGTCAGCTAGCCAATTATCTAAGAGTTTTAATTGGGTTTAAAATTAGGATAAGAGATTTAATTCTCGGGACGTAAGTTTCGTAATTCAATCACTGACTCTCTTAGTTAATTTAATTATTAACAAATTGCCTAACAGTCACTGGAACCAGTGATTAAAGACCCCTAATATTTCCAACTCGGCCAACGCATTGAAGCCAAAGTCTAATTATATTTCTAACCAATGACGTCTCATTAATAAGAATCTAATTGCATTAAGTAAAAGTGGATCGTTAGATAGACTCGTATAAACTAGGAACAACCTGGGTTTATACAATTCTAAGTATAAATTCCTAGATCTATTATGCAATTGAGTTAATTGGGATAATGCGCCTTTTAACAAAATTACATAACAAACCTGAAGGAGTGTACGACACTCGTGCGGAAGCGATTCAAAACTTAGGCACTTAAATTACATGAATTTCTTATACAAAAGCATTCTATTTTGAGCCCGAAAAATAGAGTACCGAGAACTTACCTCTTGAAGCTCGAATTCTGGTGATTCCATCGGTTGTTTTCCATCACGAACGAGTCGTGGACCACCACTAGAGTCTTCCCCGCTATCCTCTAGCCTTAGAACGAACTTGTGGGAGTCTTGATGTGATGAATTCGAAGGAGAAAACTTGAAAACTCAAGTTAAAGTGTGAGAGATGAAAAATGGTTATTTTGAGATAACTTCAGCAACATTTAGCCTTGTGTATCACCAATCCTCAACTTCTTCCATCACCTTTTTAAGGAAGAAGAACATGGAAATCTAATTTGCAAGAAGAGGACACCAATTTAAGGTGAGATCAAGGTGTCATTCACATGGGCAATGCATGAGATATGTCATATAAACACCATCTCCTTTTTTCTAAATTTCAAAATTAATTTTGAAAGATACTTAATCAATTTCAAATAAAATTAATCAAATTAATTTTATATAAAATTATTTATAATTAATTAAATAAACTTAAATAATTATATTTATTTAATCAAATATTAAATAATTGCATCAATCCACGATCTCTCTCAAAACTCGATGAATATGAAGCACTATTCAAAAATTCAAACTAAAATACGTATCCTATACATATTTATGATATTTAAATAATATATAAATATATCTGACTCTCTTGATAGTTTAATTCATTATTAAACTATAATACGTTAAGTATATCACATATAAATAATGTTATCTCCCTAAACTGAATTTGAACACTTCAAATTCTCTTATCACATTGTTCTAAGGTTTAGTCTGTATGAGCTAGCAATGGGACCTAATGGACCTACAGATCATGGGCTCCAACGATTTGAGGTCAATTGGCTAAACTCATTAACTTAGTTAATCAACATTCGTTAACTACCGGGACACTTCACTATAGTCCAGTAGTTGCACTCCCCTCACTGTAGATATATTTATGTCCATTAGATTTAACTATGATTAGTAAGTCAACCCTTCACAGATCGTTCGTAACTACAGCTGGGTCAAATGTCCATTTTACCCCTGAAGTTACCTCTTGTTCCTTAAGTCCCACTAATCTTCTATGAACAATTTGTTTATGGTTCAACCATAAAACAAAAGTTCCTCTTGGGCAAGGAGAGGACGACACACCTTTATTCAAGACTCGGAGTCAGCAGTTAAGGGAACAACCTTTCTACTATCCCTAAAACGGGTAGGAGTGAATTCCATCTTGCAGGACTATGTCCCCAACTATCTACCTGGTCTTATCCCAAAAATGGTAGGTATTTTAAGTCGGTGTTGTTAGACCACTCTCACCCACACAAGTCAAAGGATAATCTTGAATAAACAGGAGTTCATAGTTAGCTCAAGATTAAGATTGAGTTACCTAGGTAATTTTTGGGTTTCCAGAGTGAGTAAAAATAAGATATAAAAAGACTCTAGAACTCTGTGCAAGTATACACAGTCCGTAGACAGTAATAAGTATTTATCGAATCCAGGGTCTGAATGAGCTTTCACTTTATCTATTTTGTTTAGTTTTTCAATGGTTTCAAAAGTGGTTAAAATGATTGGTTTTTATAGAATTGTGAAGCAAAAGAAATGACAGAACAAAAAGTAAACAAATAGGCAGACAGATTAGAAACAGGCGCTGGTCAGGATTTAGTAATTGTTTTAAAAGATGCTCTAGCAATATTATGGATCATGCAAAACTCTCGCAGTATTATTAGCGGATTCCTCCCGGAACTCCGGATTTTTTAGAATATGTTTCAACTCCAATGAAGCTCTACCGATCAAGCACTAGGCAACTGGCTATCCCTAGCTCAGTCACTGGCGTTCACCAATACACAATGATCTAGTGTGATTAACTGCCACACACTCCCTAAATCATCCCTGAAACTAGAGAGAGGTATTCATATCGGCTGGCCAGGCGGGCATAAAATAGAAATGAACACAACAATTAATCAAGATGCATCAAATCAATATTTATTATTAGAAATTAAGCACGACAACTACATGTTCCCTAACCAACGCCTAAAGCTACTTAGTTCATAAAATGCATGGAAACACACGTTACAATCTGAGTAAGCATATCCATAACTACAAAATAATGCAAGAAAATATTAATTCCCTTGATCAGCTTGCAGTTGATGGTCTTCTTGTTGGTCTCCAATCTCTCTCCTCTATTCGGCTCCCAGAATGGAAATGAGAAATGATCCTTCCAAAAGTGGAATGTTCCTCCCAAGGATGGAATTCCCTTCCCCAAAAAGAAATGAATTTGACTTGGGTGGCTATTTCCTTTTATTGAGTGATAGGAGGCTTGAATTAGGTTGACCTAGACACGTGGATGGCTCTCCTTGCTCCATAAATCCGAAAATAGCTTAACAGAATTCAGTTTGTTAAATTGGCTAACGAGCTGTGACGTGGCAGTTTTGCTCCCAGCTTTGCTCCAGCACAGATTTTGCTCCCTTAAGTCGCTTAGCAATATATTCTGCACAAAATAACTTCCAAAGCATCCATTCTTCCAAATGGGTTAAAACACATAATATCCATATAAAAACGACCCTATTAAGCACAAAAAACACACGAATCACTATAGAAATGAGGTCTAAATAACTCCCTTTTGGAGAGTTATCACACCCCCAAACTTGAACTATTGCCCGTCCCGAGCAATACTAACCAACCTTCTCTTAAGAATTCAAAACATCATACAAAGCATAGCTTAATCAAACCAGATAATCCAACACTACCTTCAACCTTTACCTGAGCATTCTGCAAAACCAAGCCCTGCTGTAGCAAAATAGTTCTTCCGGCATGGACAAATAATCACCACTTTTAACTTAATTCTAAGAACTTGCCACAGCCTAGCTCTATTAACAGACATTTTAAAACACATTTTCAAGGGGTTTATATTTTTTGTTCTTCAGACTTAAAGCAGCCCTACAGTCATAAGCTCTTAAGCATGGGATGACCCACTTTATGGTGCAATGTACCCTTGCCTCAAACTCATCACCAACTAGGCTAAATACTCTTTGCTAAGCTCGAAAATCCTTAGTTATTCTATCCCTTGCCCCTCAGAATGGCAACACATTTTATGATGAAACTCATCTAAGTTCTGGGAGATAGAAAAACTGCTGGATTATCATTCATCCTTCAAAACTTTTGCTCCATGAATTTTCTCAGCAAAATTTTCAACAATCAACTTTTTTTTTTTTTCAGCAAATATTTTTTCCATTTTTCATATTTCCTAGGTCATCTTTTGACGAAAAGACAAATTGTGGATATCACAAATGTCCCTGGTTATTCAACAAGCTAGCAAATTATTTAATGAATGAGAGGAATGCTCGAACAAACACTTTGAGTAGCAAAAAGTCCCCCAAACTTGAATTATTCATTGTCCCCAATGAATCATTAAAATTTTAAATGAGACCCCCAAACTTAAATTTTTCTATCTGAATTTTCAACCTAAGCGTGGGACTAGAACTAAGCTTAAAGTGGATCATATAAGTCAACACTACCTCAGAATCTTCTCGCCGCAGCAATGACCAGGCTAGAAGAAATGCTCAAGCAAAAGGTTTCTGGAGGTCAGAATACCTTGATCTAACTAAGCTTAATCAGTCAAAGCTTCAAAAATTCAGAAGAAAATTAGTTAAGTTAGAATTACTCAGTGCTTTAGAACAGAAATACTATTGGAAATTTCATTGAAAAACAAAGAAAGAAATTACAGAAGCGGATAGTTTGATAGCCTAAAGACAAAAAACATAGAAACAGAAATTGAAAACATTCAAAGAAAATGAGGTTAGAAAATGCACGAGCAAACAAAAATTTCAGAACAAAAATCATGCTCGCTCAGGACCACTTCATCCGTCAGTCCTCCTGACCCTGCTCATTTTCATCATCCTCTTCTTCTCTTTCGACAGGTGGGGGCGGTATCCAAAGGTTAAATAAATCATCGGGAAACATAGGGAAGGCCTGATATGGTTTTGAAAAATTGGATTGCAAGGCCCTCCTGAGTGTGTCATCTCTCCTCTTAGCATAGGTCCAATAGGTTTGAGCTTGCCTCTCAGCAAACTCTTGCCTACTGGCCGAAAGTGCAAGTTGCTCTAGGATTTGATGAATCCCACACACTAGCCCACCCTGGCGTGCCTCCTGTGTACGGTGAAGCAGCGCCAGATTAGGCGTATCGATGATTCCGTTGTCAAGCAAAATCACATCCTTTGGAACTGTGGGCACTCCTGCCCTGCTGCATAACATAGTGATCGTGTTCGGGAAAAACAACTTCCCCACCTTTTTGTGCCAGCAATTAAAGATTTCATTCGAAATGATTTTTCCAACATCAATACTTAAGGATCGAAGGATTGCGAATATCAGAAGCACTCGGTCGCGAGACACTGTTGAATCATGTGTAGCCGGAAGCAAACGTAGCTTGATGAAGCCCAACCAAGTATTGGCTTCACTCTTTAGATAGGCAGCTTGAAATGTTCGCTTCTCTGTCTTTGATAGCCTCCATTGAGCCCCCTCAATGCCAACCTCTCGGACCGCCACATTTAACTGATCACTCGATGGTGCCACCACCATCTCATTGAAGCGTGCGTGTGGGAAATCCTGGAGGTTAAATAATGAATTGATAGCTCTTGGGCTCTAGTCAACAGTCACTCCTCGGACTATGGCTTGAAATTCCTCTGCATTATCAACATTCGCATAAAACTCTTGAACAATGTTCGAATTCACTGGGTCCGGTTTCGCACAGAACTGCCTCCAGCCGTGATTCGCGATCCCTACCCTTAAGAAATGTGGCAGATCGTCCCCAAACCCTCTTTCGAATAAGAAATCCCTTTTTAGCATTTCCCGGTATTTTGCTCGGGCAAGTTCATTGATGAAGCGGATGAATGGTCCTTCTTCCGCTTCTTCTATAGGTTCATCCGATGCTTCAACAATTCCTTTGCCCCTGTCTTCTTGATGCTTTGTCAAAGTTTCCTTCGCTGCTTTCTTTCCTGCTTCTTCTCTCTCTTTGTCCTCAGCCTCCTTTTCTCCCGTTCCACTCTCTCTGCATTCTCTTTCTCAGAATCCGTCGATGGTGGTGATGGGGTATCAGTTTGGACTACCTTGACACGTCCAGCTTTTCGCTTCACATGGTGACGTTTTGGTACTTCCGGCATGATAACCTCAACATGAGCCTCTTCCTCTTGCTCCACCTGCTCATTACCTGTTTCCTGAACATCCTCTGTCCTACCTTCTTGCGTATCTTCGGCCTGTTTTTCTTGAACTTCCTCTGTTTGTTCTTCTTGAACTCCCTCCGTATCCGGAACTACTGGGTTACTCAGCTCAGTGTTCTATCCCTCTAGTTCCTTCGGGTCTTCAACCACTGTGGCAGCCACATCTTCTACCACCTCCTGTACACTTTCTTGATCCTCAGCCCTCTGTTGCCTTCTCCTTCTTTTGGCTTCTTTTTCCTCCGACGTTTTCTTTTTCTTTGTTTTTTGTGGCAAATAAAAGCGAAAAGGAAAACAGAAGCAATAAAAATCGAAAGCAAGAAAATGAAGTGAAGACAACCTACCGAATGTGTCAATAAATAGGGCTTCAGCAAAGTATAATCTTAACCGAAAGATTTTGCTCTCATTAATTGATTTTATCGTCCACAACCCATGCAATCTGGATAATTAAAACCATCAAACGGTAAAATCTGAATCCCAATCGCCCATGGTAAATAACAATGCGCTGTCAAACGGCTAAACCCTTTGATCTTCCCTGTGTGACACGTGGCTCCATCAGATGGCTCATGCAATTAACCTGCCCACAGAAAATTCAAAATCCAAACGGTAACAGTAATTAATTCATAATAAATCCCTTCCCAATCGGACGAAAGATTTGCTTCGGCCATAAAATTGCCGTAACAACCTTCTGAACAAAAGATTACCTGAAGAATCTTGGATACAGAATTCAAACTCAAAATAGAAGAATCAAATAAGGAAATTTTAAATTTAAATTAACCGCTAAAATCAAATCTTATCTTTTATTTTTATTTGAAGCCGAATAAATCAGGAAAAATCTTTTTTAAACCTAATCTAAATAGAATTTAAATAACCAAAAATAAAAACTGAATTAAAATTGAATTAAATCTAATTGGAATAAATAAAACTAAACTGGCAAAAATAATAAAAATACTTGAAAATAAAATCTACAGAAAAAAAATATTGACGAACTTAAAATAAATCATGCAAAATTTAAACAACCTAAATCTACAATAATTCAAATTAAAATCAAACAAAATCAGCGAGAAATAAAACCAAACAACCACTGGGAGCTCAAAGTATTGCTCTGTAAAATGCTCCCGCAAATATCTCGCTCTCTCATTCATCAACCAACTTTAGGGAAGGATATTTTGTCTGGAACTCCTCTCCGCAATAATGTTTCACAAGCTGTCCATTCACTTTGAACACTCTCCCATCTTTTTCATCCTGCAAGGTAATTGCTCCATGGGGAAAAACTTCAACCACAATAAATGGCCCTGACCATTTAGATTTTAGTTTCCTAGGAAACAATTTTAATCTAGAATTATAAAGCAAAACTCTCTAACCTTTGACAAACTCTTTAGGTTTAATTTTCTTGTCATCCCACAGCTTAGTCTTTTCTTTATACATTTTCGAATTTTCATAAGAAAATTGGCGAAATTCTTCTAATTCATTAAGCTGCAGTATTCTAATTGCCCCTGCACGACTCAGATCAAAATTCAACTTTTTCAAAGCCCAAAACGTTTTATGCTCTAGCTCTAATGGTAAATGACAAGCTTTCCCATATACTAACCGATAGGAAGACATACCTAGAGGAGTCTTATAGGCTGTCCTATAAGCCCAAAGAGCCTCATCCAACCTAAAAGACCAATCCTTCCTATATGGATGGACTACTTTTTCTAGAATAGATTTGATTTCCCTATTGCCTATTTCAGCTTGACCATTTGCTTGTGGGTGATAAGGGGTAGCTATTCTATGCTTGATCCCATACTTAGCTAAAAGCTTAGTTAAGATATTATTAACAAAATGTGTACCCTCATCACTCACTAAAGCTCTAGGTGTCCCAAACCGCGCAAAGCTGTGCGATTGAAGAAACCTTGACACTGTCTTGGCATCATTCTGATGGCATGCAATGACCTCCACCCACTTGGACACGTAATCAACTGCCAATAAGATAAAAACATTACCATTAGAAGGGGGAAATGGCCCCATAAAATCAATACCCCATACATCGAATAATTCAACTTCCAAAATGTAAGTAAGAGGCATTTCATCTCTAGGCCTCAAGTTTCCTCTTCTTTGGCAAGCATCACATTGCTTGTAGAACCAATGGGCATCCTTAAACAAGGAGGGCCAGAAGAATCCACAATGCAAAATCCTCATAGCTGTCCTCTGTCCACTGAAATGGCCTCCATACGGCGAAGAGTGACATTGCTCCGGGATTTCCTTTGCTTCATCACCTGAAACACACCTACGAATTATACCATCAGAGCATTGTTTATACATAAATGGCTCATCCCAATAGAAATATTTCGCATCATGCTTAAACTTTTTCTTCTGCCTCCAATCCATATTAATAGGAGTTACTCCCTTTACCAAAAAGTTAGCAATATCAGCATACCAAGGGACATCGTTGACTACCTTTACCTCAACAACAAAGAGCTGCTCATTTGGAAAAGAATCTGAAATGGCAGATTGCTTCAGCGAAGACGATGTTGGATCAAGACGAGATAAATGATCTGCAATAACATTCTCTAATCCCTTCTTGTCCTTTATCTCCAAGTCGAATTCCTGCAATAATAAAACCCAACGAATTAGTCTAGGCTTTGCATCTTTCTTAGACATTAAATACCTTATTGCTGCATGATCCGTGAACACTGTGACTTTGGATCCAACCAAATATGGCCGAAATTTTTCAAAGGCAAACAAAACAGCTAACAACTCCTTTTCAGCAGTTGTATAGTTGATTTGTGCCTCATTTAAAACCCTGCTTGCATAGTAGATAGGATGGATAAATTTGCCCTGCTTTTGCCCCAGCATAGCACCTATTGCAACATCACTCGCATCACACATTACCTCAAATGGTAAACTCCAATTAGGTGCACAAAGAATGGGTGCTGAGACCAAAGCAGCCTTTAAAGTTTCAAAAGCCTTCCTACAATCTGCATTAAAGTAAAAAACATGATCAGTGCATAATAAGTTACAAAGAGGTTTGCTAATTTTTGAAAAATCCTTTATGAACCTCCTATAAAATCCAACATGACCTAAAAACCTGCGAATCCCTTTCACTGAATTTGGTGGTTCTAGTCTCTCAATAACCTCAATTTTTGCTCGATCAACTTGTAGACCGTTCTTAGAAATCCTATGACCCAAAACAATGCCCTCCTTCGCCATGAAGTGGCATTTTTCCCAATTAAGAACTAGATGGGTATCTTCACATCTCTTTAACACCTTACCTAAATTATCCAAACAACTTTGAAAAGACCCTCCAAAAACTGAAAAATCGTCCATAAATACCTCAACAGTGGACTCAATCATATCAGAAAAAATTGCTAACATACACCGCTGAAATGTTGCTGGAGCATTGCAAAGGCCAAAAGGCATTCGCCTAAAAGCAAACGTCCCATAAGGGCAAGTGAAAGTGGTTTTTTCCCGATCATCAGGAGCAATGGTAATCTGGTTATACCCAGAATAACCATCTAAGAAACAGCAGTAGGCTTGACCAGCCAATCTATCAAACATTTGGTCAATAAATGGTAGAGGGAAGTGGTCCTTACGGGTGGCTTTGTTAAGTCTCCTGTAATCCATGCAAACCCTCCAGCCAGTTACTGTCCAGGTTGGGATCAACTCATTGTCTTTATTGCTCACCACAGTGGCACCTCCTTTCTTAGGAACACATTGGACAGGGTTTACCCAATTGCTATCTGCAATTGGATAAATAATCCCAACATCCAACCATTTAATCACCTCCTTTTTAACAACCTCTTTCATTGTAGGGTTAAGCCTTCTTTGTTGCTCAATACTCCTAAAGGATCCCTCCTCTAGAGTTATTTTATGCATACAAAAAGATGGGTTAATTCCCTGAATGTCAGCCAATGTCCAACCTATTGCCTTGCGGTATTGCTGCAGCAATTTTATTAAGGCCTCTTCATGCTCCGACATTAAATCTGATGCAACAATAATGGGCAACGTCTCACCTTCCCCAAGATACACATACTTTAGATGATCCGGGAAGGGCTTCAAATCTACAGTGGGTGCCTCAATCAGGGATGGCTTAATAGGAGGAGCCTTCCTTTCATTCAAATCTAAAGACTCAAGAACATCCTCACACCTAGACACTTATTTTTCATTTTTTCTTTCTAACGAACAAACTTCTAAATCCTCTACACTAACCTGTCCATGATCTTCCAAATATTTGTCTGCCGAATCCTGAATTGCTGTCTCAACAATTGTGTTCTCCAGAATCCTAATGAAAGAGCAATCTTCCATTTCGTCTGGATATTTCATGACCTTAAACACATTAAATTTTACTTCCTCATTATAAACTCTCATTGTTAATTCCCCTTTTTGAACATCTATCAATGTCCTACCAGTAGCCAAAAATGGACGACCTAGAATAATTGGGACATATTTATCAGCCTCATAGTCTAAGATAATAAAATCAACAGGAAATATGAATTTATCTACTTTCACTAAGACATCCTCAATTTTACCCTCAGGATATGTGATAGACCTATCAGCTAACTGGAGTGTGACTGTGGTAGGTCTAGCCTCGCCAATACCTAGCTTTCGATAGACCGAAAGAGGCATAAGGTTAATGCTTGCACCTAAATCACAAAGTGCTCTACCTAACTCTTTTCCACCTATAGACACAGGTATAGTAAATGATCCTGGATCCTTAACCTTGGTTGGTAGCCAATTCTTAAGAATAGCACTACATTCCTCAGTAAGAGATATAGTTTCAAACTCACCTAACCTCTTTTTTTTAGTTAAAATATCCTTAAGAAATTTAGCATAATTAGGCATTTGCTCAATAGCTTCTACTAAAGGGATATTTTTATGCAATTGCTTAAGAATCTCTAAAAACTTCTTAAATTAACCATCTTGATTCCTAGGCCTTTGCCTTTGTGGAAAAGGTAGAGGTGGTACATAAGGTGGGGGCGACACATAAGGTGGTTCCACATATGGAACAGAACCAGATGCTCCAGCATCATTATTGCTGCCTCCAGCACCCTGACCAGACTCCAACTCTTTCTCAACAACAACATTTTTATCACAATTCTTTTCTATATCCTGGGTTTTATTAGGCTCTTTTCTTTCCTCTAGTGGCTTACCACTCCTAAGAGTAACTGCCTTTACCTGCTCCTTACCTTCCCTTTTAGGGTGTTCAGTATCTGAAGGAAGCTTCCCTTGAGGCCTTGCCTTCAGCT
Organism: Luffa aegyptiaca; assembly: GCA_017139565.1. Classification (NCBI taxonomy): domain Eukaryota; kingdom Viridiplantae; phylum Streptophyta; class Magnoliopsida; order Cucurbitales; family Cucurbitaceae; genus Luffa; species Luffa aegyptiaca. Next base: position 17,393,919 of record CM029402.1, read on the forward strand.
CATTAGCTAGCTAACCCATTTGCAATTCCAGGGCTCTCATTGAAGCTTGATTACTTTGAATAGCGGCATCTATACGAGCCATATATTCTTTCATCATTGCCTCAAGAGAACTTTCCGAACTTTGCTGGGGCAAAGCCTGCTTATTTTGCTGGGGCAATACCTGCGCTTTAGCAAATCCTGACTGATTCACCTTTTGCTGTGCTTGCACATTGCTTCCTTGTCCTCCCCATGTGAAATTGTGGTGGTTGCGCCAACCTGGATTATAAAAGTTAGAGTAAGGATTATTCCTCTGGTTACCTACAAAAAACACAGAAGCTGGATTGCTGGGGCAAAACTCGTAGTTGTGATCTTCACCACAATAGATACATGCTTCCTCTGCCACTTGGTTCACCACTGCACAAAAGGGCCACTGTCACATTTTTAAGAGCGTTAGCTAACATTGCAATATCAGCCCTAATGGTAGACACACCATCAACCTCTAATACACTCTTAACCTTTTTATTTGTGCCTCTAACATCCGACCACTGACAACTATTAGTTGATATTCGTTCTAAAATTTCATGGGCTTCATTAAAAGTTTTTGCCGAAAGGGCCCCTCCAGCCGAAGCATCAACCATACCTTGGGTTGCTCCATTTAACCCATTGTAAAATGTTTCCATTTGGATACAATGTGGTAAACCATGGTGGGGACACTTTCGCAAAAGCTCCTTGAACCTTTCCCAAGCCTCACTAAAAGTTTCATCCTCAAGTTGCCTAAACCTTACTATTTCACTCCTCAATTAAGCATTCCTATTTGGTGGGAAATATTTACTCAAAAATTTTTCTGCTAACTCATTCCATGTTCTAATTGATCTTGGAGCAAAAGAATTTAACCATGCCTTTGCCCCATCTCTAAGAGAATACGGGAACAAAGTTAATCTAAGGGCATCTCTAGGCACTCCTTGAATTACAAAAGAATCACTAACTCCTAGATAAGACTTAAGATGTAAATGGGGGTCTTCAGATAACAAACCATGGAATTTACCCACGGTTTGCAACATCTGAAACATTACCGGTTTCATTTCAAAATTGGCTGCCTCAATGTGAGGACGTGCAATCCCTGGATTTAACTCATCAAACATTGGAAAAGCATACGCTCGAATGACTCTGGCCCTATCATTCGCTACTAAGATAGGATTCTCAGCCTGATTATTTTGTTGTTCATTTTGCTCCAGCGGCTGGTTTTGCTGCAGCAAACGATTCTGCTGGGGGTTCGCTGGATCTTCAGGACCTTGCGGGAGACGCGACACATCAGCCATTGAATTTTGGTTTCTACGCTGCTCTCTCCTTCTCCTCCTGAATGTCCTCTCGATTTATGGATCAAGCTCAAACCTTACCCCTGGCGGATCGCTCATGCACCAAACTCACACCTGCAAAAACAAAAGAAACAATAAAAAAGTTCTAGCACCAAACCACTAAAACACATACACAAAACAGATCAGATGAAAACTTATTCAAGTCCCCGGCAACAGCGCCAAAAACTTGTTGGGTTTCCAGAGTGAGTAAAAATAAGATATAAAGAGACTCTAGAACTTTGTGCAAGTATACACAGTCTGCAGCAAGTAATAAGTATTTATCGAATCCAGGGTCTGAATGAGCTTTCACTTTATCTATTTTGTTTAGTTTTTCAATGGTTTCAAAAGTGGTTAAAATGATTGGTTTTTATAGAATGCTGAAGCAAAAGAAATGACAGAACAGAAAGTAAACAAATAGGCAGACAAATTAGAAACAGTCGCTGGTAAGGATTTAGTAATTGTTTTAAAAGATGCTCTAGCAATATTATGGAACATGCAAAACTCTCGCAGTATTATTAGCAGATTCCTCCCGGAACTCCAGATTTTTTAGAATGTGTTTCAACTCCAATGAAGCTCTACCGATCAAGCACTAGGCAACTGGCTATCCCTAGCTCAGTCACTGGCGTTCACCAATACACAATGATCTAGTGTGATTAACTGCCACACACTCCCTAAATCATCCCTGAAACTAGAGAGAGGTATTCATACCGGTTGGTCAGGCGGGCATAAAATAGAAATGAACACAACAATTAATCAAGATGCATCAAATCAATATTTATTACTAGAAATTAAGCACGACAACTACATGTTCCCTAGCCAACGCCTAAAGCTACTTAGTTCATAAAATGCATGGAAACACACGTTACAATCTGAGTAAGCATATCCATAACTACAAAATAATGCAAGAAAATATTAATTCCCTTGATTAGCTTGCAGTTGATGGTCTTCTTGTTGGTCTCCAATCTCTCTCCTCTATTCGGCTCCCAGAATGGAAATGAGAAATGATCCTTCCAAAAGTGGAATGTTCCTCCCAAGGATGGAATTCCCTTCCCCAAAAAGGAATGAATTTGACTTGGGCGGCTATCTCCTTTTATAGAGTGATAGGAGGTTTGAATTAGGTTGACCTAGACACGTGGATGGCTCTCCTTGCTCCATGAATCCGAAAATAGCTTAACAGAATTCAGTTTGTTAAATTGGCTAACGAGCTGTGACGTGGCAGTTTTGCTCCCAGCTTTGCTCCAGCACAGATTTTGCTCCCTTAAGTCGCTCAGCAATATATTCTACACAAAATAACTTCCAAAGCATCCATTCTTCCAAATGGGTTAAAACACATAATATCCATATAAAATCGACCCTATTAAGCACAAAAGACACACGAATCACTATAGAAATGAGGTCTAAATAACTCCCTTTTTGAGAGTTATCAGTAATCGTATGAAAATAGTCAGTAAACGACGTTACAAAGTGAGAGTGACTTGTTTCGCGGTTCGGTCTTATGAAAACTTATTGCATAGGATGCCCCCACTCGCATGTCTCCATATGAACGATTCAGGATCACATCATTTGTATTATATACAAAGTGGGTCGTGTCACATAGTGTCCCCAAGATGAGGTATCCAGCCTTATCCCTATACTATAAACCGTTTTGGATATTACTCGAACTTGATCCACTTTTATGTCTCCACATAAAGTTCAAGTGTTCATATTATAGCCAAGGGTTCTAGTTTATTGGATTTGGGTTAATTGTCCAGAACTTAAACAACCATTCAATAATTTCTTATTGAATAACCTCAATAACACTTTATTGATCATAATTAACTTGTTACATTTAGTATCCATGAGTTTTAGGACATAAAACCTAACAAACTCTCACTTGGACTAAAATTCTAGTGGGGTGTACATCAAACCGATAACCAACAACACTGGGTTGTATTAATACAGTACCAATACATACAATAAACTAGGGCATCCAGTATACCCATTACATATCTCCCATTTTCCCTAGATGATCCTTTGTACAAATCTCGTAGACCTAGACCGTCTAAATGTCCCTTGAATACTTTAGCCGTGAGGGCTTTTGTAAATGTATCAGTAATGTTGTGCTTCGAAGCTACTTTTGCGATGATCATGAAACCTCATTGCACAATCTCTCAGATGAGATGATATTTGCGTTCTATATGTTTGCCTCTTTTGTGGCTGCGAGGTTCATATTTGGAACAACTTCCAAATCCATTAGGAACTTCCTATGCCATTTAGTCTCCTTAGCTGCTTCACAAGCAGCAATGTGCTCGACCTCCATGTTGGAGTCTTAATGCATCCTTGCTTGATGCTATGCCACACTACATATAATAGCTCATAATTCCTCGTTCTCCTAAGATACTTGAGGATACGTTTCGCTGCAATCTAGTGGTCTAACCCTGGATTGAATTGGTATCTACTGACAATCCCTATTGCATAGCATATGTCAGGTCTAGTACACAACATAGCATACATCAGACCACCTACTGCAGAGGCATTGGGAATACGTCTCATATCCTCAACTTCTTGAGGTGTCTTAGGATACTGTTCCTTCGACAAATGAATTCGATGCCATAAAGGTAACAAACCTCTCTTGAAATTCTTCATCTTATATCTAGCCAACATCTTGATGGTATAAGATATTTGAGACAGGGCTAGCATTCTACTCTTGCGATTCCGAACGATTTGGATTCCAAGAACATACTGAGCTTCTCCTAAACCTTTCATTTGGAATTAAACCGTGGTGCGTCGTCAGCTGAATGGATGGAGTGTGAGATAAGATGATTAATAAGAATAAAGAATAATTCAGCTAACACTTAGTGCAAGTATACACTGTTGCACGTAGTAATAAAAAACCTTAGAAGTATTCCAAGGGTATCGATCCCACGAGGACTAAATTGGAAATTCAGATTTAATGAAGAAACTGCTCAAATGATTGCTTTTGAAAAAAGGTAACTAAAGAAAATAAGTTGATTGATTGGGTTTTTGAAAAGATAAATAAAACATGCAAATAACTAAAAGAATAACAATAAGAAATAAACGAGGTATTCAATATGGATTCATCCCTAAGGTAATAACCATAGTCATGCAATATCTAACTTAAGTGTATTCAATGCATTGGGTCAGATTTAACTCCTATTTGGCCCTTGTTCCCAAAAACCGTTAGAAGGCTAAACGAGTACCGTTATGCACATTTCTGTGACTCGACTCCGACATAGATAATTCACGAATGCAACCTATAACCCTATAGTCGATATAAGGTGCCTTAGGAAGCTTGCCCTATACCGCCGAACAATCTCTTTCGAGCTTTTTCTCCTATATAACCTTTATGAAAACCAATATCGTTTGTCCCTTTCGAGATCAAACTCACATAGCATGCAAAGTCTAAGTGATCAAATTAAACTCAGCAAGATTAAAGTGATAATCAATAAAGAATGACATGCATTGCACACAACTTAAGCAAATAAAACACTTTCAAGCCATTAAACCCTAAGAGAATTCACCACATTGAACCCCTCAACGGGATTTAGCTACTCATGATGGGATAAAAAGCAAATGAACACATTTTCATTGAAATAAGAATGTAAAGAATACAGAATAATGAAAAGATTCAAGAGCTGGAAATAAAGGAGATAGCTAAATATTATGGGTTTTTCTATTTACTCAATCCTTCTAGAGTTCGCTAAGACACTCCACTCTCTCACTTTTACAAGGTGGGAATGGGTGAAACTCTCTACAAACCACAAGGTTTGATGTCTAACTCTGGTTAGAATTTGGTCATCTAAGAAGGACCTCGGACATCCCTACTCAAAGCATATTTCTATTGTTCTTAGGCATGAAGATTTCTATTGTTCTTTTTCAAAGGAAAACTCTCTCTAATCAATCCTAACCAATGTGCTTAAACTACCTAACTTCTACTCATAGAGCCTAGTGTAGTCCTTTTAGTCTAAGAAAACAATCTTGAGGAAAACATGAGCATATATGAACGACTAGACTTTTTCTATCTCCCCCAAACTTATTTGACTGCTGGTGCTCTTTTTATTCAACTTCTTTTTCTCCCAAGAGCATCCTTGTTGTCATCTTTACCTTCGTTCTAGCTTATCAACACTTTGTGGTGAAGATATCTAGCTACGAGCAAAGTTCACAATCTCGGAATGATACTCACTTCCCTAGGTAAACCTTTCATGCAGTGGCACACCATGGGTGTCATGAATGCCCCTGGGTACTTAGTAAACCCTAGGAAAGAGGAGTAACTCTCGGTTTTTCTCTCTTTTTTCCTATTTGTTTTCCTATTTTTTTTCATAGATTGAGCACATATTCTTTTCCAGCATTACAAATTTACAAAGATATTACATAGTAAAGCATAAAACACCCCCCCAAACTTAAAAGTAGACAATATCCTCATTGGCTTGTTTTTGAGGCATGGGCTTAACATGGGACTTTTTGTTTTCAAAACATCAAGGCTAAACTCTCCTAGAGTGTTAGAAAGGTTAAACACGAGGAAGTTTAGATTCTAAGAAAATTTTGTAAAGAAAAAGACTAATGGAAAGCCTATGACTAGAAAACAGTTCAGTTTGGATGGTGGCACTTTTGAGATAGAACAAAGCTCTAGTTTTCATCATTAAGGGCTTAAAAGAAAACTCCTTTGAAAACATGCTTTTCTTCCAAAACATTTTAAAGCAATTTTTCCTTAAAGTTGATTTTTCCTCAAAAAAGTTCATAGGTTAAGCTCAAAAACAGCAAGCAGATTTTTTTCAAGACAAGATAAAAACCCAAGCTTATTTATCCTAAACTATCTACAAACTATCTAAACTACCCTATGATCAAAACTATTAACAACTAAACAATTAAAGCAATCAAAACAACAACTAAACTACTAAAAACAGAATGCAAACATGCTAACGCTAAAAAAAACAGCAAGCACAAAAAACAGTAAACAATATTATTCACAAAAATTTCAGTCAAAGAGGATTAGAAAACTCCCCTATTCCTCGTCCGAGGAACTCTCTTTCTCTTCATCATCTTCATCATCATTTTCGTCATCCTCCTCTTCATCAGAATCCTTCTCTTCCGTAGGCAGCAGCAATTTAGGGAAATTTGGAAAGACCGGAGAAATACTCGGGGCAATAGAGAGATAGAACTCTCTAATGGCTTCATCCCGCTCCTTTGCATATGCCCAATACGTTTTCAGGTTCTCCCTGATTTGATCTAGCTGGCGGTAGGCAATAGCTAGGGCTTCTGACGATGGTGAATGCCTTGTGAAAGGAGTGTGTTGGGATGGAGAAGCTACATTCGGCCCTGTAGGTGGAGTAGCCTGAGATGTAGAGGCTTTGTCTTTCCTCTGGATACTGTTCTGCTGGAGCTTCCCGATCAAGGACAGGTCAATGGTCAGCTTGAAGAAGTGACGCTCCTCGTCCTTGCCTGGAACGATCTTCACCCTTTGACAGAGTTGGGTGATGAGTGATCCAAAGAAAAGCTTGCCTGGTCGCTTTCTCCCACAGGCTAAGATCTCATCCCTGATTATGCTCCCTACGTTGATTTTCAACCCCTTCATAAGGCAATAGAGTAGCATCACTCTATCCACTGAAATCGTGTTGTCATGGGTGGTTGGCATCAATCGGTTCTTGATGAAGTGAAGCCAAACTGCCGATTCTGGCTTTAGGTCGCTTGACACTAAAGACTTCACTTTCGTCTGTGATTCTTTCCATTGGACCCCCTTTTTGGCCACAAGTTTCAATGCTTCCTTCACCTGCTTGGCCGAAGGGTTCCTTATCACATCATTCCCTCTCGGATTCAGAGGTGCCTTGATCCTGTACACCCTCTTAATGTCGACTGTGCAGTAATTAACCATTTTCCCCCTCACAACCGCCATGCTAATGCTCTCCTCCCTCAGGCCGGCGTAAAACTCTCGAACTAAAGGCACAACAGCCTCCTGAGGGTAAGCACAGAAGTCCTGCCACTTGTATTGAGATATGATCCTGCTCACGAACTCTGGCAGTGCTCCAGCTCTATTAGAGAATCCCTTTTCGTTGAGGAAATCCCTTTTCTTCATGATCTCCATCCATTCTTGAAAATTAACATCTCTAAATACCTTAGGGAGCTGATTTTTGGGAGAGCAGCCTTGGGTGATTTGCCCTTCGGCTTGGCGGGTGAGATAGTAGGAGGAACTGCAGGAGAGGCGTCCATGGACCTCGTCCTTGACCTCTTGGCAAATATCAGGTCATTCTTGTTCTTTGTCCTCCTCTCAGCCTTAATCTCTCTCTTCCTCTTTCTTCTCAATGCTGTAGAGATAGGGACTTGGTCATCATCTAGTTCCCTTATCTCTGAATCAGATTCTGTATCAGAGTCAGTGGAGGTCTTGGCCTCCTCATCTTATTTTTCCTCTTCTTCCCTCTTCTCTCCCGAAGAGGTGCTATTAGTAGCTGGTGGGTCATTCGTGAATAGAGGCTCAAAAACCTCTTCACCTGGCTGATCAACGGTGGCCTCGGCTAGGCCTTCTTCAGAATGCGGCCCAAATGCGATCGCATTCTAGCCTTCATTCTCCACTTCTCTTTCTTTTCTTTTTCTAAATTTTCTTCAGTTGGCCCCTGTCGGGCCTCTTCTTCTACCCTTCCTTGCAACGCTTCAGCCTCACTTTGAGCCTTGTGGAATGGCTCAAAGGCTGCAAGGAAGTCTTCAGTTTCCTTCCTTCTTTTCTCATTTTCTTTCATTTCTTCTCTTCTCTTTTTCTCTTCCTCAAGGAGTTGCAAATCCACGGCTGCCCTCCTGAGGTTTTCCTCATACTTTCTTTCTTCCCCAGCTTCTAAGGCCCTTTTGGCCTCTTGCTCTTCTTCTCTTCTTCTTTTCTCTTCTTCACAGTCTCTTCCCTTTGCAAGCTCGTCTTCCTTAACCATTTTCTAATTTTCCATCTCTCTCATCCTCAATCTCTTTCAAAGCATCCTGTTCAACCTTGTACCCTTCAGCAATTACAAGAGCCTTTGCCACTGCTTGGCGAATTATTCCGTCGAATACATCCGTAGGCATCCTTGCGGTTTTGAGGGGCTCAATTTTTAGCGGCCTTTCAGACACAACCTTCTTCGGGCTCCTCTTTCTTGCGCTGTAAGTAACAACGGGTTTGGTCCTGCAAGAAAAAAAAGGGGTTAGTTGAAGGTTTGGAAACCTTACCCATTGAAGCTTCTCCTTGTCGAGTGCTTCCAGCTGCCTTGGCGGCTTCTTTTTCATCTTGCCGATTCCCTTCCTCTTCAAGGGCAGCACGTCTCTGAGCACCCATCTCCCGGATCATTGCAAACCACTCCCGCGAACGTTTTCCGAACTGTTGAGTGGCGGGCTTTTGGGTTTGGCGGACAGCAGTGGCACGTGAACCTCCCATGTGTAGACGAACTCGACATCTCCCTCGAACTAGCCGGCATTGTCGAAGAAGATGGAATTGGAGCGTTGGACGCTTGGTTCATGACCGCCGGCGAGAATCCCGTGGGTCTCGTCCTTCGTGTGCCTTGCATGGGCGTTTCGGGGTTCTCCTCTTGCCGTTGCACGCTAGCTTCAGCTTCGTGGGTTGCTTGAGCACTCTGAGATCGAGTGTTCTTGCGTGATGATGAGGGTTTAGGAGTGTTCTTCATCTTCTTTGAGCGTGGGTCTTTCGGTTTCACGATGGAGAATATGGAGAGTTGAGGGTTTGACTTGAATGCAAAGGTTTAGTGTTTGGTGAAGAGAAAAAGACTTAAAGTCAAGCTATTTATACTTTTCTAATTAGGTCACGTGCAGGTCAAACGAAATTTGTGACTCCCTTTTTATTCGGACAAATGCGATCGCATTCCCAAATATACTGGGGAGAAATGCGATCACATTTCACCCAGTTTTTTCTGCCTTCACTTTTTTTTTCTTTTTTCATTTCCCTTTGCTTTCTCCTCTTCGCTGAAACACTCATAAACAAGTTAGAAAGCTCATATGCTTAATCATGATTTTTTTTTTCTTTTTTTTATTTGATTTCTCATTTGAAAAAGAATTAAGGAATTGTTTTGATCAATTCAACTTCCAGGTAAGTCCCCAGGTAGAGGTGTTCCTAATGGTCAACTTAAATACCTCAGCCTAGGCAGGACTTGCCTTAGACAAAGTTCCCTCTTGATCAAAAATCATTTATTCAAAACAAACATACACTTTTCCCATTTTCCTACTTTTTATTTTCAAACACAAGACAAGGCTCAAAGTACTATGGACTTTTCAAAACTCCCAGGTAAATCCCCAGGAAAAGGTGTTCCCAATGGTCATCTTAAATACCCTTTCCTAGACAGAGTCTTTACTCTTGTCCAGATATTTTGGAGCTCTAGTCTAGATTATTATTTTATAGATCCAGATAATATACAAAAATGAATTCAAGGTGTAGACGTCGTACCAAATCAATCACGGAGACATGGGCTTCCTCATCCTCGAAGCCTCTCCCCTAATACGGTTTTATCCTTTGTCTTTTCAAGGGTTGACTGATCTCTTTAACTTCAATCTTTTTTCCACCATTTTGTTCTGATTCTTCATCTCCAAGTATATCCTCCAAAGTTTCTTTTTTCATTATTTCCTGCAAAGTAGATTGAGAGAGTTCATCAATTTCATCGATCATAGAACATTCTTCGAAATCTCCAGGGCACTTCATTGCACTCATCACGTTAAACGTGATTTGTTGATCGTTGACCCTCATGGTCAATTCTCCCTTCTGTACATCTATTAAGGTTCTGCCAGTGGCTAGGAACGGTCGTCCTAAGATGATTGGCACGTCTTTGTCAGCTTCGCAATCTAAGATGATGAAATCTGTAGGGAAAACAAACTTATCAACCTTAACCAATATGTCTTCAATCTTTCCGATGGGATGCGTAAGCGATCGGTCTGCCAACTGCAAGGTCACAGTCGTTGGTCGTGCTTCACCTATCCCTAACTGTTTAAAAACCGAGTATGACATTAAGTTGATGCTTGCTCCTAAGTCGCACAAAGCTCTGCCTACATCTCTGCCTCCAATAGAGCATGGAATTGTAAAGCTTCCTGGATCTTTAAGCTTGGGAGGGATCTCGTTCTTCACCAGTGCACTGGAACATTCCGTGAGTGCAATCGTTTCGTATTCCCCCAACCTTCTCTTTTTTGATAGGATATCTTTTAGGAACTTCACATATGTAGGCATTTGTTCAAGTGCCTCTACTAATGGTATGTTGATGTGCAACTGCTTCAATACATCTAAAAACTTCTTGAACTGTACATCTTGGGAGGCATGTTTGAATCTCTGCGGGTACGGAGGAGGTGGTTTGTAATCTGGGTCTATCACAAATTTTTGAGGTTTTGCGTCGCATTACCTTGTTTTTTCTCCAACTTTGATTTTTCTTCTTTTTCCACCAAGGCTTCAGGCTCCTTGGTCTTTTCTACTTTTTCTTCTTTATTCTCTGAAACATCTGTGGTAATGTCTGACTTCTTTTCACAAATCTTTTCTCGAGCTTCAACTGGGATCTTTGCTTCTTGATTGACTGGATATTTTGGTCCATCGTATTCTAATCCACTTCTTAAGGTCACTGCCTTGCATTGTTCCTTGCCTCCTCTGTGTGGGGTCTCGGTTTTGCTAGGCAACGTCCCTTGAGGTCTATTCTTAATCTCTTGAGCAATTTGTCGAAGCTGAACTTCCAAATTTCTTACTGCAGCATCGTTCCTTGCCATGTACTCCTTCATAAGAGTCTCTAGATTTGACCTCGGCTCTGCACTGGAACTTGTTGGAAGTTTTTCTGCGGCTGTTGTTGTGTAGGCTGCTTCCCAAACTAATGAGTGTTGGAATTACTTGACCCGACTTGTCCTCCCCAAGAAAAATTTGGTTGTTGTCTCCATCCTGGGTTGTACGTGGCCGAATAAGGATTCCATCTATTCTGGTTCTGATTCCCTTGTGGACCTACATAAAAAACAGATGTTGGATTTAGTGGACAATTATCATCGATGTGTTCCTCACCACATATCTCACAACAGAGAGAAGAGACAACATTGGTAGGGGCTATGTTGGCTTGACTGTTCATGGACATGCCCATCATCATGCTATGGATGGCCTTGATCTGGGCTGTTGGTTCATTTTCTCCCCAATGTCGGTTGTTGGTGGCTATGGTATCTAGAATAGAATGCGCGTCATTAGCAGATTTCTTCAGAAAAGATCCGTTTGCAGATGCGTTTACTAGTGCCTTTGAAGCTTGATCTAACCCACTATAAAAATGCTCCAAAATAATGCAAGCAGGCAATCCATGGTGTTGACACTTCAGAACCAGCCTCCAGAATCTTTCCCAAGCTGCATGCAAAGGTTCATTGTAAGACTGTCTGAAAGCAATGATTTCTGCTCTTGGCATTTTTATTGGAGGGAAAAAACTTCTCCAAGAATTTCTCCGCCAAATCATTCCAAGAGGTGATGGAGTTTGGAGGAAATGAATCCAACCAGGCTTTAGCATCTCCTTGCAAAGAAAATGGAAAAAGTTTTAACTTCAAAGTATCTTCCGACACTCCTGTTACTTTAAAAGAATTGCAAACTCTCAAAAATAGCTTAATATGCTTGTGTGGATCTTCGTTTGGAAGTCCAGAGAATTGGCCCATTGTATTCAACATCTGGAACATCACTGGTTTAAGTTCAAACTGTGGAGCATCAATCGGTGGCTCCAAAATTCCTGGATTCAATGTCTGGAAAACAGGTAAAGCGTAGTCCCTTATTGCTCGGTTGCGATCTTCCGCAATATAGATCAGATTTTCCTGTTGTGGCACCGGTGGAACTGGAGGAACAGGAGGAATTCTCCCGCCATTCTGCTCCCTTCCACGATCTTGTGGATCAACTTGAGGATCGACTCCAGGAGGTTCCATTGGAAACTCTTGAATGTAAGATGCTTCCTCTAGAGATTCCCGTGCGCTCAACTCTTGTTGCTCCTTCTTCTTTCGTCTCTGTTCCTTCCTTCGACGACGAAAGGTTCTTTCTATCTCTGGATCAATGTCAAGGAGTGGACACCCTTTGTTCATGCACTAACTCCAACCTGCAAAAGAAAAAAACATGCAAACTGAAGTTAAATTCCCTTTGAGACAGAAATGCGGTCGCAATCTGATCGCAATTTCAAAATCAAAATTGGTTTCACTTTTGGTCCCCGGCAACGACGCCAAAAACTTGGTCCGTCGTCAGCTGAATGGATGGAATGTGAGATAAGATGATTAAAAAGAATAAAGAATAATTCAGCTAACACTTAGTGCAAGTATACACTGTCGCCCGTAGTAATAAAAAAACCTTAGAAGTATTCCAAGGGTATCGATCCCATGAGGACTAAATTGGAAATTCAGATTTGATGAAAAAACTGCTCAAATGATTGCTTTTGAAAAAGGTAACCAAAGAAAATAAGTTGATTGATTGAGTTTTTGAAAAGATAAATAAAACATGCAAATAACTAAAAGAATAACAATAAGAAATTAACGAGCTATTCAACATGGATTCATCCCTAAGGTAATAACCATAGTCATGCAATATCTAACTTAAGTGTATTCAATGCATTGGGTCAGATTTAACTCCTATTTTGCCCTTGTTCCCAAAAACTGTTAGAAAGCTAAGCGAGTACCGTTATGCACATTTCTGTGACTCGACTCCGACATAGATAATTCACGAATGCAACCTATAACCCTATAGTCGATATAGGGTGCCTTAGGAAGCTTGCCCTATACCGCTGAACAATCTCTTTCGAGCTTTTTCTCCTATATCACCTTTATGAGAACCGATATCGTTTGTCCCTTTCGAGATCAAACTCACATAGCATGCAAAGTCTAAGTGATCGAATTAAACTCAGCAAGATTAGAGTGATAATTAATAAAGATTGACATGCATTACACACAACTTAAGCAAATAAAACACTTTCAAGCCATTAAACCCTAAGGGAATTCACCACATTGAACCCTTCAACGGGATTTGGCTACTCATGATGGGATAAAAAGCAAATGAACACATTTTCATTGAAATAAGAATGAAAAGAATACAGAATAATGAAAAGATTCAAGAGCTGGAAATAAAGGAGATAGCTAAACATTATGGGTTTTTCTATTTACTCAATCCTTCTAAAGTTCGCTAAGACACTCCACTCTATCACTTTTACAAGGTGGGAATGGGTGAAACTCTCTACAAACCACAAGGTTTGATGTCTAACTCCGGTTAGAATTTGGTCATCTAAGAAGGACCTCGGGCATCTCTACTCATTGGCGTCGAGCCAGGGTTCTGTTACCACCCTTTTCTTCCAAGTGAGTTCTGCTTGAATTTGACTTCGAATCTCAAGCTTATATAGCCAGGGTTGAGGAGCTGCGAAATAGGTGCTGGAAGGTTGCCCAGTCAGTTTCGGGGTCAAAACAGCCAATTAGGTGCGAAGAAGACTCGTCAACAACGAACCGCGGATGACTCGGAACGACTTCAGATTTTTCAAGAAATGCGGTCGCATTTCATTTTTGCCTTCCATCGCATTTCTGGGGAATTCCAGCTTTTCCTCTATTTTTCTGCACAGCAACAAACTAAGTCAAATTCACTTAAAATCAAGTCTTTTTAAGCACAAATACGTTAAATTTGACAAAAGTGATTCTCAACACCCTAAACTGATCAAAGTAAGCATATTTTGAGCTCAGGAACAGTAAATTGATCAAAACATACAACATTTAACCAAGAAATGAGCTAAATGATAGCATGCAAAAATGCTATCTTTTTCCTAATTATTTTGACTAAGTTTTGTGCGTTAATTGTGAGCTTTAATGTATTTTTTTGTTGATTTTATAGAAAACCGAGTTCGTGAGGCAAAACCATGAAGTTTATCAATTTCAAGACCAAAATGAAAACTTTTGGCCCATATTAGAAGATTTGGTGAGAAGACATTTGAACTGGAGGCCCAAAAAGCCCAAAAGGAAGAAGAAAGGAGGCCAAAATCCACACATGGGGCATCTAGAAGGCCTAGCGTCGAGATGTTAGGGCTAGAGCGTCTCGACGCTTGGCAGCAAAGAAGAAGGATCTGGAATTGCGACAGCGTAGCGACGCTGCGCCAACTTCTACGCCAAGAAAACTATGACGTCACAGCGTCGCGACGCTGTTGGGTTGTTCAGCAAGAAATGCCAGCCCTTGCTCCTATAAATAGCCCCCCTTCCTTTGGTTCAAAGCATCCCATTCCTGGGGGAGTCCTCCCCTAGCTCAAAAGAGAGAAAAAGAGAGTAGAATTGTGAAGAAAAAGGTGGAATTAAGCGAAATTCCAAGGGTTGGGATTCGAGATGATCGTGACGGGAGCTTGGGATCAACTTATCGGTTATTTCTTCCTTACTCCTTTGTAATTCTTTATTATAGTTTGAGTTAGGCCTATGGATCAAGATCACTTGGGCAAAATTATTTCCATTTGTGAGTAGATCTTGGGACCTAGGGTCGTTATTCTAGTTAATTGGATATTGTAGTTTAAATTATTGGATATTGTAACGAAGTTCTTCATATTTCATCTATGCAATTCGTTCTTAATGTTTTTAATCTCTTGATCACGGATTAATTGTTATGTTGGTCTAAATTGATGCTCGATAGGGAGAATTTAGATTAGATCCAAGTTGCATGGTTAATAATTGCTTGGAGCACGAGAGTGAAAAAAAATTGTTAGAAATTGATAATGAAGTTTCTTAATGCCATACTATGATTAACTAAGGAAATGAACACATGAATTAGTTATGTTAGTATGAGATGTGGATGAACTTGAAAGAGAATTCCGCTTAAAATTACTTCTAGATTTATGAAATTGAAGAATTACACCACTACAGAAAAAGAGATGCTTGCTGTTGAAAGAGAATTCCGCTTAAAATTACTTCTAGATTAATGAACACATGATATGTGATGCTAGTGACTATGCTTTAGGAACTGTCTTAGGGCAACGTCGTGATAAGTTCTTTAGGGCTATATATTATGCAAGTAGAACTCTAGATAGTGCTCAGTAGAATTACACCACTACAGAAAAAGAGATGCTTGCTGTTGTGTTTGCATTTGATAAGTTTAGGCCCTATTTACTTGGTACGAAGGTTGTAGTACACACTGACCACGCTGCTATTCGATATTTGAGTAGTAAGAAGGATTCCAAACCCAGACTTATAAGATGGATTCTTTTATTGCAAGAGTTTGACTATGAGATCAAGGATAGAAAAGGTTGTGAGAATGTAGTTGCAGACCATTTGTCTAGGATGGAGCATGAGAAGAATGTCGCAACCTTTCCCATTAAAGAAGTTTTCCCGGATGAAAGATTATATGCTGTTAAAACTTCTTTCCCTTGGTACGCAGATTTTGTAAACTTTCTTGCAGGAAAAGAAATACCTCCTGACCTAAATGCTCAGAAAAGAAAGAAGTTTTTCCATGATGTGAAATCCTACCTATGGAATGACCCGTATCTTTTTAAGGTATGTTTTGATCAAGTCATTCAATGGTGCATTCCAGCAGAAGAAGTAGGTAAGATTATACATGATTGACATGCCTCTCCTTATGGGGGTCATTTTGGACCAACTCGTACTGCGGCAAAGGTACTTCAATCTGGTTTTTATTGGCCTACTTTATTTAAAGATTGTTATACCTTTGTGAAAACATGTGATAGATGCCAAAGGACAGGTAATATTTCTAGACGCCATGAAATGCCCCTAACCCCTATTCTTGAAGTAGAACTTTTTGATGTGTGGGGCATGAATTTTATGGGCCCTTTTCCCTCTTCTAATGGATACTCGTACATCTTAGTTGCTGTCGATTATGTATCTACATGGGTAGAAGCAATAGTCACGAAGACTAATGATGCACGTGTTGTGTTGCGTTTCTTGCATAAAAATATTTTCACTAGATTTAGCACACCACGGGCTATAATTAGTGATGAGAGGTCCCATTTTTGTAATAAATTGTTTGAATCATTACTTAGAAAATATAGCGTCAAGCATAAAACCTCTCTTGCTTATCATCCCCAAACTAACAGTCAAGCTGAGATTTCTAACAGGGAGATTAAGCAAATTCTGGAGAAGACAGTTGGCATCAACAGAAAAGGACTAGGCATACAAGTTGGACGATGCTTTTGTGGGCCTATCGGATGACTTACAAAACTCCAATCGGTACATCTCCGTACCGACTGGTGTATGGTAAATCCTGTCACCTGCCTGTGGAGCTCGAACACAAAGCATACTAGGCTATCAAGAAATTGAACTATGACGTAGAAAAGGCTGGGGAACAACAGTTACTGCAGCTCAGCGAACTAGAAGAATTTAGGAACCAAGCATACGAAAATGCTAAGCTCTACAAAGAAAGAACGACAAGATGGCATGATCGTATAGTTCAGAAACGTTCTTTTGAGCCAGGGCAGCAGGTTCTTCTGTTCAATTCTCGATTACGGTTGTTCCCTGGAAAATTGAAGTCAAGATGGTCCGGTCCATTCTTGGTCAAGGAAGTATCTCAGTTTGGATCAATTGAGTTGATGGATAGCAGCGGGTTAACTTTTAAAGTTAATGCTCAAAGAGTGAAGCACTATTGTGGATTCGAAGAGCGGAAGGTCAAAAAAATGATTTTGACGGATCTAGGGTGACTGAGCCCCGTCTAGCTCAGAACGTTAAACAAGCGCTTCTTGGGAGGCAACCCAAGTGTTTTAAGATTTTGTAGATTTCAATTTAGTTTTTGTATGTTGATCCTTATGCTCCCGTGTGATCGATCATTGTGCAGGAAGCTCGTGAATTCGTGCCTAGCTTCTCATTCTCTCTTCTGACGATAATTCAAGACATTTAAGAATCTCTCGCTTTTCAGGGCAGTATCGATCTCTCTTTATCTGATTAAATGTTCATACATTGGGGACAATGTATATTTTAAGTTTGGGGGGGAGATTTGCTCTGTTTAGGTTTTGCGGTAGTAATGCTTATGATGAAATAATTGCATGCCGATGATGATGACGTCTGATGAATTGCTTTTAGCCATGAATCTCTCTTGTTGTTGCAAATTTGAAAGCATGTCTACATTGAAGAGAAAGCCTAGATGAAAGTATGACGATTCGCTTGTTTATTTATGACCTTGAAAGCCTAGATGAAAGTTATATGCCTTAAAAGTTCGTTGTCACTCCGATAGGTGTAAAGTTTGTCTAGATAGCTTCCTTGCGTAATAGTGAGTAATATTGAGCTGTGGGAAAAGAAATGCTCTTATCTTAAAAAAAAAAAAAAAAGCTGGTTGCTTGAAAAGAAATCTTTTGTGTCAGCTTGCAATAAGCTTAGGGGCAAAAATAGCTACCTGCGGTGTGATCAGTTAGGCCAACCGAAGAATAAAATTTGGGTTATGGGTCCCTGCACCGTAGTGTGAAAGCTAGTGCCATTAGAATTCTGGGGCACCTCAAGAAGGTAGTGCTTGCTAGATAAGTGAGATGGCTAAAAGGGCGAGCTTTAGTGCCAGTGTTGGGGGAAAATGGATGGAAAAGTGTATAAATGATTCCGGGCTAGTAAAAATTGTAATAAGGCAAATGATGAGTTGTTTTTGCAAGAGAGGATAGGATTAAAATTTTTAAATATCCCGATGATTGACTGTGCTTGCTTGTTTGTTTCAATAAAATTGCATTCATGGCTAGTAGCATGGAGGATAGAGTTGTTAGGATGCAATTTATGATTCATATGCATTACTTTTCTCGGGACTAGCAAAACTTTAAGTTTGGGGGTGTGATAGCATGCAAAAATGCTATCTTTTTCCTAATTATTTTGACTAAGTTTTGTGCGTTTATTGTGAGCTTTAATGTATTTTTTTGTTGATTTTATAGAAAACCGAGTTCGTGAGGCAAAACCATGAAGTTTATGAATTTCAAGACCAAAATCAAGACTTTTGGCCCATACTAGAAGATTTGGTGAGAAGACATTTGAAATGGAGGCCCAAAAAGCCCAAAAGGAAGAAGAAAGGAGGCCAAAATCCGCACATGGGGCTTCTAGAAGGCCTAGCGTGGAGACGCTAGGGCTAGAGCGTCTCGACGCTTGGCAGCAGAGAAGAAGGATCTGGAATTGCGACAGCGTCGCGACGCTGCGCCAACTTTTGTGCCAAGAAAACTATGACGTCACAGCGTCGCGACGCTGTGACGTAGCATCGTGACGCTGTTGGCTTGTTCAGCAAGAAATGCCCAGCCCTTGCTCCTATAAATAGCCCCCCTTCCTTTGGTTCAAAGCATCCCATTCTTGGGGGAGTCCTTCCCTAGCTCAAAAGAGAGAAAAAGAGAGTAGAATTGTGAAGAAAAAGGTGGAATTAAGCGAAATTCCAAGGGTCGAGATTCGTGATGATCGTGACGGGAGCTTGGGATCAACTTATCGGTTATTTCTTCCTTACTCCTTTGTAATTCTTTATTATAGTTTGAGTTAGGCCTATGGATCAAGATCACTTGGGCAAAATTATTTCCATTTGTGAGTAGATCTTGGGACCTAGGGTCGTTATTCTAGTTAATTGGATATTGTAGTTTAAATTATTGGATACTGTAACGAAGTTCTTCATATTTCATCTATGCAATTCGTTCTTAATGGTTTTAATCTCTTGATTACGGATTAATTGTTATGTTGGTCTAAATTGATGCTCGACAGAGAGAATTTAGATTAGATCCAAGTTGCATGGTTAATAATTTCTTGGAGCATGAGAGTGAAAAAAAATTGTTAGAAATTGATAATGAAGTTGCTTAATGCCATACTATGATTAACTAAGGAAATTGACACATGAATTAGTTATGTTAGTATGAGATGTGGATGAACTTGAAAGAGAATTCCGCTTAAAATTACTTCTAGATTTATGAAATTGAAGAATTGTAGTTGCATCCATCCAATTAATTGAGCTACAAATCCAAAAAAGCTAGATAACACCCTAGGTCAAGTCCCCTTATTAGGATATTTCCATTTATTTGCATGATTCCTTTAAGTTTCTTGTTAGTTCTTTATTTCTTTAAAGTTGAGCTTCTATATAAAATTAAAGATGATGGTTCTTGGTAATTAGTGGAATTTAATTAATTTCCCTGAGGATTCGATACTCGGAATACTTTTCGTTTTATATTACTTGCGGCCCGTGCACTTGTGGTATAGCGGTGTAGATGCGCAACACTAAATATAAGGGTAAAATAGGTATATTTTTACCCTTATCAAACCACTAACCATTTTTAAATGTTAGCAAGATAACCCATTCATTCCTAATAAGTAGGATATCATCCACATATAGAACTAAGAAGGTTACTGTGCTATTGATGATCTTCTTGTAGACACAAGGCTCATCAATATTTTTGTAAAAACCATAAGATTTGATAGCAACATCAAACCCTATGTTCCAAGATCAAGATGCTTATTTAAATCCTTAGGTGGATTGATTAAGCTTGCAAACCTTTTGCTCTTGTTCTTGGACTATGAACCATTCGTCGTTATCCACGTCATTCATTGCCTGTTTAAAGGTCAATGGATCCTCGATGTCATCATTAGGTAGCACAATGGGAATTTCAACGAAACTCAAATAGCGTTTAGGTTGTCGAACAATCCTCCCACTAGTTGAGGCTCACTCAATACTTGAGAAGATGGGACTGACTCGAGGTGCCAGCTTCATTAACAACTCTTGTTGGAAGACCAGCCTGATCAACAACTCTTGTTGACTTATCTATAGCTTCACTAGATAACTCACTTAACACAATTTTACTGTGTGGTTTGTGATCTCTAACGTGATCTTCTTCTAAGAAAGTAGCATTTGTCGATATAAATACTTTAGTCCTATGGATTGAAGAAGTATACACCTCTCGTTTCTTTGGGATAACCTAAAATTAGGCATAATCTAGAACGAGGTTCCAATTTCTTCGGGTTTGACTATAGCACGAATGTAGGACATCCCCAAACTTTGAAATGAAGTAAACTAGATTTATGCCCTCTCCAGAGCTCAAACGATGTTTAGAAAACTCTCTTTGAGGGAACTATATTTAGAACTGCAGCCTCTACTGTATAACCCCAAAACGAGTTTAGGCAATTGAGCATAGCTTAATATCTAACGAACCATGTCTAACAAGGTTCTGCTTCTCCTCTCCGATACACTATTTTGCTGAGGCGTACCGACTGTTGAGAGTTTAGGATGTAATTCCATGTTCTATCAAATAGTCCGGGAATCTCAAGTCCATATACTCTCTACTACGATCGGATCGAAGTGTGTTTATTGTCTTACCTAATTGGTTCTCAACCTCGGCCTTACACTCCTTGAACTGTTCAAGGGCCTCCAACTTATAATGCATTACGTAGAGTGAAGCGAGCCTGGCGCGAGGCTCACCAAATAAATTTATAATCCACGACACTACAACTATTCTGTAGAAATAGTGGCTGGGGTCAAACACAGGGAAGGGGACCTAGCAGTTATAGAATTTCGTGCTATGAAAACAGGGGATTTTTGGAATGAAGGACAAGCAAAGGTAATAGAATAATTAAATGCTAAAATTGAAATGAAACGAAATAAGCATGTAGAAGAGAAATTAGATGGAAATAATAACATGAAAAGGGATCGTCGGATTGAGATTTATTATGATTGATTCTAATTCGTTGGCTTCCTAGTTTTCTCTAATAATTGTTCTAAGCTGATTTCATTAGTCCGGTCGGCTTCTGGGGTACTCGGAGGACCCCCTACACTAACCTGTGTTAATTAACTTGCTAACCGTGAATTCTGCAATTAACAAGATTAATTAATATAAACTCTATCGCTCGCCACCCCTTATACATAATTTAGCAACCATTCGAGACCTCTGCAACGATTACTAATTATATCTAACTAGTTAATTAACAAGCAATTTCGCAACTACCTATTAGAACTAGCTGTTTTGGGATTGTGGTTCCGGAATTGTAAGAACCAAATTCAAATGAAATTTAAATCTAATTCCTACAACCTTTAACATGCATCCCTAGGCCTATCAAGGGTCGTCTCACGTAGAGAGTGACTTGCCTCAACCTAGTGGCTATCTAAAAATAATTGATAGAATACACAAGCAGTAATCACATAGGGCGTCAATCCTAATAGACTAGCCTCATGTATTGGTTTAAACAGGATAACATGCAAAACTCAATGAAAATACAGTAAGAGCAGCAAGTAAAACTCAGAAAACTCAGCCAATCTTATTAAGAATCACGACATAAACCCAATCCAACGATCTAAACGAGATTAGCTACGCATAGATGAAGTAAAATCAACAATAGACATGAAAGAATCCATAAAATATGACCAAGAATGGTCTACAATAATACTGGAATGTAAAAGAGGCAAAAGAAATCGTAAAAGGACCAAAGTTCTAACCTAACGGCAGACTAAACTGAGGCTACATATATATAGAAAATACAGCGGCGTCGAGACGCCAAGGGCAGCATCGAGACGCCAACCTTAAATCTCGACTTTCTACTTTAATTATCGGTCTTGTCTCGCTTCTTCTCGGTACGGGGCTTCAATCTTTGGCTTTTGGCGTCATTCTTTAGGCCCGCTTCAGCACAATTGGGTCTTTTCACCTCCTCGCTGTCTGTTGCCTTCTAGAGTGGGGTAAAAATATGATAAAAATGTTCTCTTGAATACTATGCAAGTGCACATAGTCTACAGTAAGTGATAAGTAATTTATCGTATCCACGAGGTTTTGATAGCTTCCACTCTATTTTATGCAACTTTTTAATGGTTTCAAGATTGTTAAAATGATTTATTTTGAAATAATGGTGAAGCAAAAGAAATAACAGAGCAGAAAGTAAACGGATAAAGCAGACATATTGGAAACAAGCATTGGTTAAAATTTCTATAATTGTTTTAAAGGATGCTCTAGCAATAATATTGATTAGGCAATACTCTTGCAATCTTATCAGCAGGATCTTCCCGAAACTCTGGAGTTTTTGGAATGTGTTTCAACTCCAATGACGTGCTACCGATCAAGCACTAGGTGACTGGTTATCCCTGACTCAGTTACTGGCATCCACCAACACATAATGGTCTAGTGTGATTAAATGCCACACACCTCTCAAATCATCCCTGAAACTAAGAGGTGATATTCATACCGGCTGGCAAGGCGGGCACAAAATAATATTAAGCACAACAATTAATCAAGATGCTCAAATCAATATCAATTGCATAGAGAATGAAGCACGACAATTACATAGATCCTAACCAACACCTAAGTAAATTTAGTTCATGGAGTACAAGGTAACACACGCTACAATCTAAGTATGTGCATCCAAAACTACAAGAAATTTACAAGAAAAGACTAATTCCCTTGAAGAAATTCGTAGTTGATGGTCTTCTTGAGGTCTCCAATCGTTCCTCCTTTATTTGGCTTCCAAAGATAGAAAGTAAGCCTCCAAGAATTGAATTAGACTTTCCTCTCTCGAATGATTTGACTAGGGACGGCTACTTCCTTTTATAGAGTGGAGTAAACCCTAATTAGGTCAAAGATTACACGTGGAAGGCTCTACAAGCATCCTAGATATGAGATTGGTTCAGCTAACGCCACCTCATTAATGAATCACGTGCGGCTCACGTGGCAGTTTTGCTCCTAGCTTTGTTGGATCATGTATTTTGCTCCCTTAAGCCGCTCATTTTCTGCACAAAATAACTTCCAAAGCTTCCATTCTTCTAAATGGGTTAAAACATATAATATTCGTCTAAAAGCAACCCTATTTAACACAAAAGACACACAAAACATTATAGAAATAAGGCCTAAATAACTCCCTTTTGGAGAGTTATCACCGTCCAAGACACCGAGATGGCTCCAAAACTCCGTAATTGGCTCGAATTAACACCAATTAGCGTGATCGGCTCCCGACATAGCCTAAGCTCAATTAACCTGTAAATAAGACAAGTAAAACATAAAATGATTCTAACAAGCTTAGATTAGAGGCGATAAAATAGCACTATTTAGGTCCTATCATAGAGATAGTCATACCTTAAAATAACCATCAATCGAACTAATGAAATATTCATGCCCTCCTCGTGCTTTGATATCCATTGGACCAACGAGATCCGAATGTACGAGCTCTAATGGTTTAATCGGTCTAATTTGTTATACATTTAGAATCTCCCAATTTTCTTATCTTAGATGAATTCCTTGCTAAAAATGCTTTAAAATGAGTATAATATGTGTATAGGTCCTCATCGGAGCTTTGGAAGCAATTCGGACCAAAACAGGCGAAACCGGAGTGTAAAATGACCATTCTGCCCCTGAAGCCTCATCAGTGTCGAGACGCCCATCATCAACGTCGAGACATTGAACAAAAAAGGAAAGAACTTGAAGACCAAGCTGGGACTCAGCGTGGAGACACTAACCCACAGCGTCGCGACGCTAGGGCAATCAGAGAGATTCTTTCCAAAATTAAAGGGAAAGCGTCGCGACGCTAGGCAGTTTTCCAGAATTGATCTTTTCCTTATTTGGCTGGCTATTTTCTCCGAATTTGAGGCCTCCTTTAGCACCAAGTTACGACGATTTGAAGGCCAATAACTTCTATAAATAGAGGCCTTTGGTGTAACGTTAGAATCATCCCACAATTCATCCATCACTACAATTTTGTAGCCACTTTTTTCTCTAGTTTCAAATGTTCTTTTAAGTTTTCTTAGTCTAAGGGTAGGTTGATCGAGCCTCGAGCTTGAAAGTGCTTGTCTATGGCCAACTAAGCTCGGATCGTTGTAATCGGGACCTCGGTTTGTAAGTTTGATTCAATTTTATGAGATTTCTATTCTTAATTACTTAGTTAATTGTCTTTGTGATTTTAGTTCTTTGCATACAAGTTTAGATTGTGGTAGGAAAGATTGACAACCTTTACCGTGCCCTATCTAAATTTACTTGCTAAATCTAAGTAGCAAATAGGTTAACGTTATGATATTACGCATGCGTCCCTTGAACTAAACGATTTAATCAATTGTGATTGTAGTTTGTTACCTGTTGCATGTGAATTAATTCGGGTAGATCCCAATGCGGTTTATATTGGTTAATAGACCAATTAATTAATTTAAACAAGAATCAAACTTAACGTTTGCATGTTTGTGATAGTTGGATCATGGCTCTCGGTTTGTTGCTGGAGTACGCCGGACTTAGATAGTTAATTAAATATCAATTGATAATAAATGAATGAAATTAATCAAATATAACACCGAGTTCAACCCCGATTACAGTGATCCTCGTGGTAAGATCAACTAACCCCACCTTTACTTTCCTTGCATTTAATTTTCCTTATTTTCCCGCCTTTACTTTATGTCTTAATCTTTTTATCCATAAACCCCCCTTTTGGTTACATCAAAAACACAAAAGAATTTAGAAATAAATCGATTGTTCCCTGTGATCGACCCCGACCACTATTGCTACAAGTTAGCTTTAGGAATCGTGGATTATAAATTTATTTAACAGGACACCGCGCCAATCTCTTCCGTCAGGGTTCTTTGGCACAATAACCCTTTCCAGTAAAAGGTCGTCTTTGTCATATTGCCCTCAAGGCATGACATACAACGAGGTAATGAGTCATCTTCTAACTGACTTACAAGTCCACTCTTGACCAATCTCCCAATCCTATTGAGATTAATATGACCTAACCTCAAGCGTTAAAGATAGGTACATTGAGAAACACATTGCCTTTTTGGTTGAGTCTCAGTGGTTTTAAACTGCTTTTAGACTTAATCGATCTTAACACATAAGTTATTCTCCATCAACACGTCCTTTTGTTATGAATGTTTCATTAACGGAAAAGGAAATTTAAATAACATTTTTCAATCAACAAGATAAAGAAATCAAATTTCTTTTAATCTTTGGAACTATATATATACATTAACCAATAACATGTAACGTTCCTCAGAGAAGAATAACTTTATGTCTCCCACTGACATAGCCAAGATGAACTCTCCTGTTCAAACTCTAAGAGTCATCTAATCAGTTTTCAGCTGTTGCCAGGAACTCATTTCTTGAATAGTAGAACATACGTGATTAGTGGTCCCTGAATCGAGTATCTAGGAAGAATCATCATTCTCCACTAAACACGTTTTCAAGACTATATTTAGAGTCTTGGATAATGTTCATTCTGGCTTGGCAGTCTCCTAGGTCACGTTTCTCATGAACATTTCGAGATGAACTAGTAGGGGTGAACATCGGTTGGTCGGGGTCGGTTTTGGCCCCAAACCGACGCTGAACCGACCAAAATCGGTTTCCAACTTCTGGAAACCGATTTTTTAAAAACCAAGATTTTTGCCGACCGACTGGTCGGTTCGGTCGGTTTAAACCGATATGTTTAAAAAAAACAATTTTTTACAGATTCTGTGTAGCTAACCGAAATCGAAACAAAAAAATGGGGGGCTTACGGTGTGACCGTGAGCTGTTACCTCAAATCGGACGGCACAATGGGGCTCAAGCACGGCGGCACGACGAGGGTGGCGGCACTGGTGTTGAAGCGCAACGGGGGGCGTGACGGGGAAGGCTGGGAAGAGAAAGAAGACGGCAGTGCAAGCGATGGAGAGGACGACGGCTGTGATGGGCTGCAGAAAAATTTATCAACACCATATGACTTTGTGAGGGAGAAAAAATGAAGGGTGGAGTGGAGCTGTGGTCGGTGGAGGTTGAGGGTTTGAGAGATGAGCTTGAGATGAGGAAGAAGAAAGAAGTGGGGCCAAGGCTGCGGAAGAAAGAAATAATTAAAAAAAAAAAGAAATCGAAGGTAAAATGGGATGGGCTGAACGTTGGAACTGGTAGGGCCGTGGGGGAAGAAATGGGCTGGATTGACTATGATTTTTTTTAATTAATCGGTCGGTTTGGTCGGTTCTCGACACCCCGAGAGAACCGACCGACCGACGTCAGTTCGGTCGGTTTCGGTCGGTCGGATCGGTTTTTCGGTGTTGTCTGCTCACCCCTACGAACTAGACATAGGAACCTGAGGACATTCCTCAATTAAAACCATTTCTCGATCACTTTCCACGAGTAAAGTGTTTAAGTTCTTTTTCTTAGTCGTATGTTCTATACCATTATCGTATTTGGAATATAGACGAGGCACACATAGAACTATACATGCTGAAAATAACAAATTAACTTAAATTGGTTGTCTGACACTTAACCCATTTCAAAAAATTTATCCAATTAATTTAACAAAAGTAATTAAGCACCATGTTGCCTTCTAGAGTGAAGTCAAATTTACTCCAAAATACTGTGCAAGCATACACAATCTGCAACAAGTGGTAAGTATTTATCGTATCCACGAGGTCTTGAATAGTCTCACTTTATTGATTTTAACTAGTTCTTAGTGATTTCAAAGTTTGTTAAATTGATTGGGTTTTTAAAATGCTAGAACAAAAGAAATGATAAAGCAGAAATGTAAATGAATAAAGGAAACATATTGGAAACAGGCATTGGTTAAGACTTTTGTAATTGTTATAAATATTATCCAGCAATTCTTTTGATCAGACAGTCTCATGCAGTCTTATCAGTAGGATCCTCCCAGAACTCTAGATTTTTTTGGAATGTCTTTCAACTCCAATAAAGTTCTACCAATCATGCGCTAGGCAGTTGGCTATCCCTAGCTCAACTGCTGGCGTCCACCAACTATCAACAGTTGATAGCATGCATAAATGCTGCTGTTTTATCCTAAAATTTATGAGCTTTTGTGTGCTTTTATGGTATTTTTATGTTGCATATCTATTTAATTTCATTATTTTGTCCCTAGGAGAAATTTGTGAAAGATTGGAGAAAAAGAGCCCAAAATCATGGATTTCAAGCTTTAATTATCAAGTTGGGTCAAGAGAAAGAGCCCAAGATCCATTACATGAAGAGTTTGGGCCAAAGGAAATACAGGAGGCCCAAATTTCCATGCAAATTCGCTTCTAGAAGGTTCTGGAACTGGGACAGCGTCGCGATGCTGTCCCCTAGCGTCTCGACGCTGTCCTATTCTTGCCGCCCAAGCCAAGGTGACGTCACAGCGTTGTGACACTGTGACCCTAGCGTCGCGACGCTGTGCCTGCTGAACAACTATAAAAGGGACCATTTGCATTCGGATTAGGGGAGCCAATTTGTGGGTTTTCATCCCATTCTAGAGTCCACACAAAAATTGGGGGTTTTTGGGAGAGTTTTGGAGCTTTGTTGAAGATCTTTGGAGCTTGGGATCGATGGAGGTCACCGCGGGATTGAGGAGATCAACACTTTTATGAGCATTCCTCTTCCCTTTTCCTTTATGTTTTAGTTCCTAGAATTGTTGTGATTAGGAATTATTGGATTTTAGTGATTATGAGTAGTTAATTCCTAAATTCTACGAGTTTGATTTAATCTATTGAACCTTTGCTTGATTAATGAATTGATTTGGTTTGATTATCATTATCATTCATTTGTGCATTTTGTCCTTAATGCTTTTAATCAACTGATCACTGATTAAATGAATCGTTACTAAGTGGAAACTTGACGGAGAGAAGCTTAGACTAGAACTGAATGCATGACTGACGTTTATTTACCCAAGTGACACGAGATAAGATAAATAGCGTTAGAGGTTGTATTGAAGGGTCGTAATGCCATGCTAAGTAAGTGTTAATTCAGGCCAATTACGGAGTTTTGGAGCCATCTTGGTGTCTTGGACGACAAGGAGGTGAAAAGACCCAATTGTGTTGAAGCGGGCCTGAAGAATGCCGCCAAAAGCCGAAGATTGAAGCCTCGTACCGAGAAGAAGCGAGACAAGACCGAGAATTAAAGCAGAAAGTCGAGATTTAAGGCTGGCATCGAGACGCTGCCTTTGGCGTCTCGACGCCGACGCGAATTTTGCCAGGAGTGAAAAGTTCGCAGCGTCTCGAGGCTGCCCTTGGCGTCTCGATGCCGCCGTAATTTCTATATATATGTAGCCTCGATTTAGTCCGTCGTGAGGTTAGAACTTTGGTCCTTTTACGATTTCTTTTGCCTCTTTTACATTCCAACATTATTGTAGACGATTCTTGGTCATATTTTATGGATTCTTTCACGTCTATTGTTGATTTTACTTCATCTATGCATAGCTAATCTCGTTTAGATCGTTGGATTGGGTTTATTTCTTGATTCTTAATAAGATTGGCTGAGTTTTCTGAGTTTTACTTGTTGTTCTTACTGTATTTCATTAAGTTTTGCATATTATCCTGTTTAAACCAATACATGAGGCTAGTCTATTAGGATTGACGACCTATGTGATTACTGCTTGTGTATTCTATCAGTTATTTTTAGATAGCCACTAGGTTGAGGCAAGTCACTCTCTACGCGAGACGACCCTTGATAGGCCTAGGATGCATGTTAAAGGTTGTAGGAATTAGATTTAAATTGCATTTGAATTTGGTTCTTACAATTCTGGACCCCCGATCCCAAAGCGGCTAGTTCTAATAGGTAGTTGCGAAATTAACTAGTTAGATATAATTAGTAACCGTTGCAGAGGTCTCGGATGGTTGCTAAATAATGTATAAGGGGTGGTGAGTGATAAAGTTTATATTAATTAATCTTGTTAATTGCAAATTCACGGTTAGCAAGTTAATTAGAACAGGTTAGTGTAGGGGGGTCCTCCGAGTAATCCAGAAGCCGACCAGACTAATGAAATCAGCTTAGAACAATTATTAGAGAAAACTAGGAAGCCAGCGAATTAGAATCAAGCATAATAAATCCCAATCCAACGATCCCTTTTCATGTTATTGTTTCCATCTAATTTCTCTCCTGCATGCTTAGTTTTCTGTCTTTTAAATTTCAGCATTTAATTATTTTATTACTTTTGCTTGTCCTTCATTCCAAAGTCACCCCATTTCAGCAAAATTCTACAACTGCTAGGTCCCCTTCCCTGTGTTCGACCCCGACCACGATTTCTACAGAATAGTTGTAGTGCCGTGGATTATAAATTTATTTGGCGACCCCGCGATAGGCTTTCCGTCAGCATCCCTATAGTCATAAACTCTTATGCACGGGATGACCCAATTTATGATGCAATATACCCTTGCCTTCAAGCTTATCACCAACTAGGCTAAACACTCATTGCTAAACCCCAAAAATCTTTAGTTATCTATCCCTTGCTTCTCAGAATGGCGACATGTTATGATGAAGCTCACCTAAGCCCTAGGAGATAGAAAATTGCCAGATTGTATTCATCCTTCAAAAGTTTTGCTCTGTCAACTTTTTCAGCAAAATCTCTTCTCTTTCTTTTCTTTTGAGCACATACTGTTTTTTTTATCATCGTCTTTTCTCAACATTCTCCTAGGCCATCTTTTGATACAAAGACAAACTGTGGGTGTCACAAATGTCCCTGGTTACTCAACAACCTAGAAAAATTATGAAGGAGAGGAATGTTCGGAGCAAAATAAGAGGAGTGCCTCTGAGTCCCCCAAACTTAAATTATTCATTGTCCACAATGAATTATTAACACATAACTAACTCCCCCAAACTTAAATTTTACTCTGAATTTTAAACTAAGCACGGAACAAGGACAAAGCGTATGGTGGTTCAAACAAGACAGTGCTACCTTAGAACTTCTTGTCGCAGCGACAACTAGGCTAGAAGGAATGCCCAAGCAAAAGGTTTCTGGAGATCAGAATACCTTGTTTTAACTAAGCTAATTAGTCCAAGCTTCCAAAAATTCAGAAGAAAATAAGTATGCAAAAAGAAACAAAGCTTATCTTCCGATTTTTTTCCCAGAGAGAAATAAAGCTACTGATGGAATTGCAAAGCATGCAAGAAGAAATGAGATCAGTGAAGTCTGGAAAGATGTATTCTCTGAGTGGATTTTAGCGTTTCTCTCAAAATTAAATTTTGAAATTAATTAAAAAATTATATTATAAAGTTTCATAAACATTATACTATAATGTATCATCATACATTGTATGTTTCCCCTAAATAAATTGAACACTTTCAATTTACAATTTATATTTAATTTCCTCAAGTCTCTTTACGAGCTACTAGTGGGACCTAATGGACCTGTAGATCAGAAGCTCCAACGATATAAGATTTAATCAACTAAACTAATTAACCAATTAATCAATTTTTGTTAACTGTGGGTTCACTCCACTAAAGACCCACAGTTGCACTCTTCTCACTGCAGACATAATTCTGTGTCCACAGATATAGACCAATTACAGCAAGTTAGTCTTTCACGAGTGTTCGTAACTCGAGTTGGGTCAAATTACCGTTTTACCCCTGAGTTACCTCTACCTCCTTAAGTACTAGTGCTCCTCTAACGAACAACCTGTTTGTGGTCCAACCACCAAACAGAAACACCTCTCAGGCCAATGAGAGGGTAGGGCCCTTTGTTCAAGACCCGAAGTCACCACTTAAGGGAACACTCATCTACTTCCTGTTGGGTTTTATGCCCTAAAACTCGTAGATAGTAAATGAAACAAATTAATCGATCTCAATAAAGCGTTATTTTAGTAATTCAGTAATTTGGTTATTGAATAATCGAGTTTGCATTAATAAACACTAAATCCAATAAACTAAGATCCAAGGTTGTTTAAATGAAAATTGGACTAGTATGTGGGGACATACGGGGATCAGTGTCCAAGTAACAACCTAAAAGGTCTATAATATAGAGATAAGGCTGGGTACCTTATCCTGGTGACACTATGTGATACGGCCCACCTTGTATTCGATACAGATGCAATGATCCAAACCATCCATGTAGGAGACATGCGGGTGGGGGTATCCTATTCAATGAGTTTGCATAAGACCGGACCGCGAAATAGTAACCACTAGATGTAACGCCGTTAACTAGTTTAGGTTTCTATTTCAATAGGATGACCTAGGTAACTCAATCTCAATCCTGAGTCTGTTATGAACCCCTTTCAGGAGGGATTGTCCTTAGATTTGTTTGGGTGAGAGTGGCCAGTTCGTCAACTCAATAATCCTACCATTTCAGGGGCAAGACCGAATGGGGGCTGGGAACATAACAGTACAAGATGGAATTCATTCCTTCCCCTATTGGGGTAAGTAGATGTGTGTTCGCTTAAGGGCTGATTCTGGGGCTTGAACAAAGGCGCGCCGTGCTCTCCTGGGTCGAGAGGAACTCCTGTTTAGTGGTTGGACCCTAAACAACTTGTTCATTAGAGGGATCGACGGTACTTAAGGAACCAGAGGTAACCGAGGGGTAAAACGGTAATTTGACCCAGCTGGTGTTACGAACACACGTGAAGGATTGACTTACTGCTTGGTCGATATTCGTGGACACAGAAATATTCTACAGTGAGAAGAGTGCAGTTGTGGATCTTTAGTGGAGTGACCCACAGTTAACGAATGTTGACTAACTTGGTTAATGAATTTGGCTAATTAGTCTCGTATCGTTGGAGCTTCTGATCTGTAGGTCCATTAGGTCCCACTGGTAACTCATAAAGAGACTTGAGGCAATTAAGTATAAATTGTAAATTGAAAGTGTTCAATTTATTTGGGGAATTGTATAATGTATATTGATGCATTATAATATAAAATTTATGAAACTTTATAATATAATTTTTGAATTAATTCAAAAATTAATTCATGAGAGAAAATATTTGAAAGAGTTCAAATAAATTTAATATGAATTGGATTCAAATTAATTTTAATGTTAATAAAATCCCTAAGATTAAATATATGATATTTAATTGGGTAAATTAATTAATTATGGAATTAATTAATTATTTATTAAAATTAGAGACCTTTTCCTATTAAGAAAGAAAGTATTTGAAAGAGTTCAAATAAATTTAATATGAATTGGATTCATATTAATTTTAACTTGAATAAAATCCCAAAGATTAAATATATGATATATAATTAGGGAAATTAATTAATTATTTAGGAAAAAAGGTCTTGGCCTTTACCTATAAATAGGACCCCTGGGGTGGGGTGAAAGGCATCTCATTTATTCTCCTACTCTCAGAGAATTCCCCTCAAGGCTTCCTCTAGACTCCCACCAGTCTCCGTCCTCTAGAAGTCTCAGAGTCATATCGGTGTAGCCATAGTGGTGGTGTTCGCATAAGTTCGTGATTAATTCACAAGCAGTTGGTGAATTTAATCTGAGTCGTCAACGAGAGTAAGTAATTTGTTACTTTATAAATTAGATTTAGATCTAATATTTTTGTATGCTTAGCCTTAATATATATTTAGAATAGTTCTAATATTATTGCCAACGTATTGGTATTTTAGATTAAACAAAATTAATTACGAATCGGTCCCAATCACGCTACCGCTTTACGGAATTATGGAATTCCAATCCTTCAATTAGTATCAGAGCCGATCGTAGATCTAATTTTCTTTCTCTAAAATTTACATTGGCTATTGGTGGGATTGATTAATGCATAATGTATGTATGGTTTGCATTGAACATTTTAGGTTAATTTTATGGCCATAGATTTTACTGTTTTTTATGTGATTTGATCATGTAAGGGCCCGGTGTTTCGGGTATTTTATGTAAAATCGAGTCCTTTGTAAGTCCTGGTCTAGATTAAGTTTTTTATGAGATGAAAAACGTTGAATTCACGGCGAGAAGAAGTTCCAGCATCGCGACGCTGTCACGATGTGCGGTACGAAGACATGTTTCAGGCGTTTCAAGGTAACTGGAGGTCTGGTTCGCATTGTCCATCTGGGCTGTGACAAATTTGGTCCGGTTCAGCTGGAATTTGTCTCGGTTCGTGGTTTTTGTGGCTGGTTCGAAGTGGTTCGGGTCGGTTCGGGCGGTCTATACCAGTATTTGGAGCTGCAAAAGGTTTTTTAGGATAGAATTTAGCTATAATTATTGTAATTTATGCTTTATTTTATCATAGGGGCCAAAATTAATCTGTTCAATTGCTATTTATTTGCTTTATGGATGTCATATAGCTTAAATTTCCACCATAGGTTAAGCAAGTTTTCATGCATATTTATGTTATAATTGTTATAATGTATGGTAATTATGCATGAATTTAATTTCATAAGTTATTTAATATAATCGTTATATTAAATAAATGAAATTGATGAAGCATGATGCATGACATTAATTTAGCTAAATATAATTGTTATATTTTATTACTGTAGCATGCATGCTTAGGATTATTTTCATGAGAATTAATATAATTAGTTATATTATGAATGAAAATAATCAATATATATCAATGCTTGTTTTCATGTATGATTTAATATAAAATGTTATATTAATTAAATGAAAATGGAATAGCATTGAGAATGACATTAATTAGATTAATATAAGAGTTATATTATATTAATGTCAAATTTCATGTAATTTAATTTCGTGGATGTTTAATTAATATAATCGATATTAATTAAATGAAATTGAAATTGCATGAAGGATGACACCACCTTAGATTAATATAATCGTTATATTATCGTTATTGGCGTCCTAATAATATGGTGTTTAATAATTAGAATATGATTGTTATTTTTCCAACACCATAGAAGCATGTTATAGGGCTAATCATTAAAATTTTATAATAAGATAAAATTGATTAGGAACTGTCAACCTATAACAAAGAGTTGCATGCAAACATAGGACCTTAGGTTAAAATGAATTAATTTTAAAATGTTTAAAATTAATTAGACCTAAGCTCATTATAATTCTAATAGGATTAAAATTATTTTCTTACCTAGAATTAAAAATAGTTTTAATTGACTAAGTAGGAAAAACATTACTATGATTATAAGGGAACTCCACCGGTTAAGTTCTGTCTAAGGCTGGGGGTACTTAAGATGACGGTTTACGGAACACCTCCTACCTGGGAACTAACCTGGAATACCAGAGTTAAATTAATCATAGTTAAATGTTAGCATGCAATGACACTAGGTATATTAAAAGAGTTTAATTCACCTAGATCTTTAGAGTAAAGATTTATCATAACTATTGGTTATAAGGGAACTCTACCGGTAAAGTTCTGTCTAAGGCTGGAGGTACTTAAGATGACGGTTTACGGAACACCTGCTACTTGGGAACTGAGCCGGAACTTGAGTTGAATTAACCACAGTTATATTAGCATGCAATGTCACTAGGTCAATTAAAAGAGTTTAATTCACCTAGATCTTTAGAGTAAAGATTTATCATAACTATTGGTTATAAGGGAACTCTACCGGTAAAGTTCTATCTAAGGCTAGAGGTACTTAAGATGACGGTTTACAGAACACCTGCTACCTGGGAACGGAGCCGGAACTTGAGTTGAATTAACCATAGTTATATTAGCATGCAATGTATCTAGGTAATTAAAAGTGTTTAATCCACCTAGACATTAGAGAAAAGACCTATATTTATAAAAGTTATATACAGGCATAGACTTAGATAGATTCACTTAGCCGGAATTTACCTAAGTAATAGACCCTATAATTATAAAAATACTTAGTGGGAGGAAATATGTCAAAACAAGATTTTTATAAATCAAGTTTTGCTCTCACGTCCTCAAAAGTTCACAACGTGAGGTCCATGCTTGGCTTCGAGTCACCCTGGGAGTGACCCCCTACGGATGGTGTTTGCATGGATTAATATCAAGGTGAATGAGGGAGTATTTTATAGTAAGTGGGAGCAGGACACGTGTCAACGTATCCTACGGTCTCCTCCACTAGGTTGCACCGTGAGATCCCCATGATCTGCCTGCGAGTCGCCCTGGGAGCGATCACCCTACGGAAGGCTTGATCATGGGAATCGGAACAACGCAAACTCCAGAAATGGATAGGGTTTCTTAGGTCCATTTCCTACTTTGACTCTCCCTACGGTAGCATTGTTGGGAGCGACCTCTGAAATCTTAAAAATGGAGGGTCACACTTACGGGAAATTGTTAAGGTGTGAATAATTTCATGATCGAAAAAACGGTAGCTAAGAACTATTGGAATATGAGTTATTCTGGGAATAGGGATTGGCTGAGATTGTCTCAATTCAAAGGAGGAGTAGCTGACTACCCTATGGTAGCTGTTGTTCTAAACCTCTGAAGTATCGTTGCAAAATGAATGTTTATTCTATGGGTCGATCATTACTTTTGCTAAATTGATTGGATTAAAATAATAATATTATTTTGTGTAATGGATTAATGCAACAATACTTATTAAGTTAATTTGTTTGTTCTCAGCAATGAAACGTTCTGTGTATGCCTCGAATAACGCCAACTACAAAACTGATATTTCTAATACAACTAAGAAAATGAACTTAAACATTAATTGCGTGGAATTGGTCTTAACTTAGGACGGTCCTCAAGCCCACATGTCTAATTCATCTGAAATTGTTCATGATGAATATGACATAGACTGCTTAGCACATCTCAATGAAAATAAATTTGATTTATTGGTCATTGAAACGTGTATAGTGGAAAATGATGATACAACCTGGATCCTTGATTCAAGTGCCACTCATCACGTATGCTCTTCCTTTGAGGGAATGAGCTCCTGACAACAGTTGGATGCTGGGGAAATGACTCTTAGAGTTGGGACTAGGGAGCTCATTTCAGCTAAAGTAGTGGGAGATATTAAAATGTTCTTCTCCAGGGAACACTATATGTTATTAGATAATGTATATATAGTTCCCAAAATAAAAAGAAATTTGATTTCTGTTTCTTGTTTGCTAGAACAAGGATATTCAGTGTCATTTTCTATGAATGAAGCTTTCATTACTAAAAGGGGTACTGATATCTGTTCTGCAAAAATGGAGAACAATTTGTATGTTTTAAGACCAATAGAGTCTAGGGCTATTTTGAACAATGAAATGTTTAAAACAGCCGAGACTCAACCAAAAAGGCAGAAATTTCTCAAAGTACCTATCTTTGGCACTTGAGACTTGGCCACATAAATCTCAATAGGATTGGGAGATTGGTTAAGAACGGACTTTTAAGCCAGTTAGAAGATGGTACTTTACCTCCGTGTGAGTCATGTCTCGAAGGTAAGATGACCAAACGACCTTTTACTGGAAAAGGTTATCGTGCCAAGGAGCCCTTAGAACTCGTACATACGGATCTCTGTGGTCCAATGAATGTAAGAGCTCGAGGAGGGTATGAATATTTCATCTCTTTTATAGATGATTATTCAAGGTATGGTTATTTATACCTAATGAGTCATAAGTCTGAAGCCCTTGAAAAGTTCAAGGAGTACAGGACTGAAGTTGAGAACTTCTTAGGTAAGACCATTAAAACACTTCGAACTAATCGAGGTGGAGAGCATTTGGACTTAAAATTCCAAAACTATTTGATAGAACATGGAATCTCGTCTCAACTCTCAGCACTAGGTACACCTCAACAGAATGGTGTATCTGAAAGGAGAAACAGAACCTTGTTGGACATGGTTCGATCTATGATGAGCTATGCTCAACTGTCTAGTTCTTTTTGGGGTTATGTAGTAGAGACTGCAGTTTATATTTTGAATGTAGTTCCCTCAAAGAGTGTTTCTGAAACACCATTTGAGCTCTGGAGAGGGCGTAAAGCTAGTTTACGTCATTTCAGAATTTGGGGCTTTCCTGCACATGTGCTAGTGGCAAACCCAAAGAAATTGGATTCACATTCAAAATTATGTCTATTTGTAGGCTACCCAAAAGAAACAAGGGGTGGATACTTCTTCGATCCACAAGAAAATAAAGTGTTTGTTTCGACAAATGCTACTTTCTTAGAAGAAGACCACGTTTGAGAACACAAGCCACACAGTAAAATGGTGTTAAGTGAACTTTCTGGTGAACCTACAAATGAATCAACAAGAGTTGTTGATAAGGTTGGACCTTCAACAAGGGTTGTTGATGAGCCCAGTACACAGACTGGACCTTCAACAAGAGTTGTAGATGAGCCCAGTACATCTGGTCAAGCCCATCCTTCTCAACAAGTGAGAATGCCTCGACGTAGTAGGAGGGTTGTTACTCAACCTGAATGCTATCTGGGTTTAGCAGAAACTCCATCTGTCATATCTGATGATGGAATCGAGGATCCATTGACCTTTAGACAGTCAATGAATGATGTGGACCATGACTAGTGGGTCAAAGCTATGGACCTAGAGATGGAGTCTATGTACTTCAATCAAGTCTAGGATCTTGTAGACCTACCTAAAGGGGTTAAACCCGTAGGGTGCAAATGGATCTACGAGAGAAAACGAGACACAACTGGGAAAGTACAGACTTTCAAAGCTCGACTAGTGGCAAAGGGTTATACCCAAATGGAGGGGGTGGACTATGAGGAAACCTTCTCCCCAGTTGCCATGTTAAAGTCAATAAGGATTCTCTTGTCCATTGCCACGTTTTATGATTATAAGATTTGGCAAATGGACGTCAAGACTGCTTTTCTGAATGGCAATCTTGATGAGAACATCTTTATGTCTCAACCAGAGGGGTTCATTACTGAAGATCAGGAGCAAAAAGTTTGCAAGCTTAGACGATCCATTTATGGGTTGAAGCAAGCTTCCAGATCTTGGTATATAAGGTTTGACACTGCTGTCAAATCTTATGGCTTTGACCAGAACGTTGATGAACCTTGTGTTTACAAAAGAATTATCAACAGTTCAGTAGCTTTTCTGGTGTTGTATGCAGATGATATTCTTCTCATTGGGAATGATGTAGAATATCTAGCTGACATTAAAAAATGGCTATCGACTGAATTCCAAATGAAAGAATTGGGTGAAGCTCAGTATGTTCTAGGGATTCAAATTATCAGGAATCGTAAGAACATAACGTTAGCCCTGTCTCAAGCATCATATATAGACAAGATGTTGTCTAGATATAAGATGCAGAATTCCAAGAGGGGTTTACTACCCTTCAAGCATGGAGTTCATTTGTCTAAGGAACAGTGTCCTAAGACACCTCAAGAAATTGAGGATATGAGACGGATCCCTTATGCTTCAGCTGTTGGCAGTCTTATGTACGCCATGTTGTGTACTAGGCCTGACATTTGCTATGCAGTTGGGATAGTCAGCAGGTACCAGTCCAATCCAAGGTTAGACCACTGGACTGCAGTAAAAAACATCCTCAAGTATCTTCGAAGAACGATGGACTATCAGCTTGTGTATGGCTCTAAGGATTTGATCCTTACAGGATACATAGACTCTGACTTTCAGACTGATAAGGATTCTAGGAAATCCACATCAAGGTCAGTATTTACCCTCAACGGGGGAGCTGTAGTCTGGCGTAGCATCAAGCAAGGATGCATTGCAGACTCTACCATGGAGGTCGAATATGTCGCTGCTTGTGAAGCAGCTAAGGAGGCTGTATGGCTACGGAAGTTCTTGATGGATTTGGAAGTTGTTCCAAATATGAACTTGCCAATCACCCTTTACTATGATAATAGTGGTGCAGTGACAAATTCTAAAGAACCTCGCATTCACAAAAGAGGCAAGCACATAGAGCGCAACTATCAACTCATCAGAGAGATCGTGCAACGAGGGGACGTGATCGTCACGAAAATAGCCTCTGTGCACAGTATTGCTGATTCATTTACGAAGGCTCTCACGACTAAAGTGTTCGAGGGTCATCTAGAGGGTCTAGGTCTGCGAGATATGTACATAGAATAATCTAGGGCAAGTGGGAAAAGTGTAATGGGTATTGTGAATGCCCTAGTTTATTGTATTTATCTGTATTTGTACTTTTCATGTATTATACAGTATTAATACAAACTACTATTCCTACTTCAATGATTATTCATTCAATTTTGATTGTTAATGTACATTGTGAAGGATTGGAATTCCCAATTCCGTTACAGCGGAAGCAATTGGACCGTTCGTAAATTAATTTTGTTCTAAGAAATACCAATACATTGGCAAAAGGTTAAGCGGTGAAAAAAACATACCTCCGTTGACGACTCTGAATACTTCAAGAATGATTCTTGATTGCTCTGCACCAACGAAGAACACCACCATTTGATCTTCCCCGCTATAACTCTGAGATTAGGAACGTAGTTGTGGGACTACCTAATCTTGAATGGGAAAAACTCTAGAGAGAAAATTCTCCCTAGAGTTCTTGAGTTGAGAGAATATGAGAGGGCCTTATGGTGGCCATATGTTGTATCACATAAACCCTAGGGTTAGTGTTCTATTTATAGGAGAAAGGTCATGAATAAAATATTCATTTAAAATCAATTATTTCCATAATTGATTTAATCTTTTCCATAATTAATCAATTCCATAACCAATCAATTCCATAATTGATTAATCTTTTCCATAAATGATTGATCACTTCCATAAGTGATTAAATCATTTCCATAAATGATTAATTACTTCCATAAGTAATTAATCATTTTCATAATTGATTAATTTCCAATTAATTAATTCTTTAAATTAATTAATCACCATTTAAATATCATATATTTAATTTCAGACCTTCTATTAGTTAATTAATTAATTACCCAATTAAATATCATATATTTAATTTCAGGCCTTCAATTAATTAATTCTATAATATGAATCAAATTCATATTAAAATTGGAACTCCTTCCAATTCTCTTATATCCTATAAATTTAATATGAATCAAATTCATATTGATATTTGAACTTCTTCAAATATTTATTTCTCTCATAATAATAAAGTTTAATTTCAAATTAGACTTTATATTTTAATGTATCATTATACATTATATTAATTTGTATCTCATACAATTAACTTAATTCCCAATATGAATTTGAACTATTCAAATTCTCTCAAGATATAATTGTTCCTAATTACTCTTTACGAGCTAGCAGGGGGACCTAATGGACCTACAGATCAGAAGCTCCAATGATATGAGGTTAACCGATTAAACTCATTAATCAGGTTAACCAATATTCATTAACTGTGGGTCATTCCACTAAATTTATGTGTCCACGGATATAGACCTATACCGGTAAGTCAATCCTTCACAAGTGTTCGTAACTACAGTTGGGTCAAATTACCGTTTTACCCCTGTGTTACATCTGTCTCCTTAAGTACCAGCGCTCCTCTAATGAATAACCTGTTTATGGTCCAACCATTAAACAGAAAGTTCCTCTCGGGCCAGTGAGAGGATGGGATCCCTTTGTTCAAGTCCCGGAGTCACCACTTAAGGGAACACTCATCTACTTCTCCTAGAAGTGGGAAGGAGTGAATTCCTTCTTGTGTTGTCATGTCCCCAGCCTCCCACTCGGTCTTGTCCCCAAAAAGGAAGGCATATTGAGTCGGCGTATTGGCCACTCTCACCCATGCTAATCAAAGGACAATCCCTCATGAGAAGGAGTTCATGACACACTCAGAATTAAGACTGAGTTACCTAGGTCATCGTATTGAAATAGTAACCTAACTAGTTAACGGTGTTACATCTAGTGGTTTACTATTTCGTGGTCCGGTCTTATGCAAACTCATTGCATAGGATACCCCCGCTCGCATGTCTCCTACATGGACGCCTTGGATCAATACGTCTGTATCGAATACAGAGCGGGCCGTATCACATAGTGTTACCAGGATAAGGTACCCAGTCTTATCCTTGTATTATAGACCTTTTAGGTTGTTACTTGAACACTGATCCCCGTATGTCCCCACATACCAGTTCAAGTCACATGTAAACAACTTTGGATCTTAGTTTATTGGATTTGGGTCAAATTGTGCAATATTTAACAATAACACTTTATTGTAGAAACTCAATAACACTTTATTGAAACAAGTATACAATTCGTTTACATTCACTATCTACGAGTTTTAGGGCATAAAACCCAACACATTGCCCACTAGAGTTTTAGTTCAAGTGGGAGTTGTTGGGTTTTATGCCCTAAAACTCGTAGATAGTAAATGAAACAAATTAATCGATCTCAATAAAGCGTTATTTGAGTAATTCAGTAATTTGGTTATTGAATAATCGAGTTTGCATTAATAAACCCTAAATCCAATAAACTAAGATCCAAGGTTGTTTAAATGAAACTTGGACTAGTATGTGAGGACATACGAGGATCAGTGTCCAAATAACAGCCTAAAAGGTCTATTGTATAGAGATAAGGTTGGGTACCTTATCCTGGTGACACTATGTGATACGGCCCACCTTGTATTCGATACAGATGCAATGATCCAAAGCATCCATGTAGGAGACATGCAGGTGGGGGTATCCTATGCAATGAGTTTGGATAAGACCGGACCGCGAAATAGTAACCACTAGATGTAACGTCGTTAACTAGTTTAGGTTTCTATTTCAATAGGATGACCTAGGTAACTCAATCTCAATCCTGAGTCTGTTATGAACCCCTTTCAGGAGGGATTGTCCTTAGATTTGTATGGGTGAGAGTGGCCAGTTCGCCGACTCAATAATCCTACGATTTCAGGGGCAAGACCGAATGGGGGATGGGAACATAATAGTACAAGATGGAATTCACTCCTTCCCCTATTGGGGTAAGTAGATGTGTGTTCGCTTAAGGGCAGATTCTGGGGCTTGAACAAAGGCGCGCCGTCCTCTCCTGGCCCGAGAGGAACTCCTGTTTAGTGGTTGGACCCTAAACAGCTTGTTCATTAGAGGGATCAACGGTACTTAAGAAACCAGAGGTAACCCAGGGGTAAAACGGTAATTTGACCCAGCTGGTGTTACGAACACACGTGAAGGATTGACTTACTGCTTGGTCGATATTCGTGGACACAGAAATATTCTATAGTGAGAAGAGTGCAGCTGTGGATCTTTAGTGGAGTGACCCACAGTTAACGAATGTTGACTAACTTGGTTAATGTGTTTGGCCAATTAGTCTCGTATCGTTGCAGCTTCTGATCTGTAGGTCCATTAGGTCCCACTGGTAACTCGTAAAGTGACTTGAGGCAATTAAGTATAAATTGTAAATTGAAAGTGTTAAATTTATTTGGGCAATCGTATAATGTATATTGATGCATTATAATATAAAGTTTATGAAATTTTATAATATAATTTTTGAATTAATTCAAAAATTTATTCTTGAGAGAAAATATTTGAAAGAGTTCAAATAAATTTAATATGAATTGGATTCACATTAATTTTAATTTTAATAAAATCCCTAAGATTAAATATATGATATTTAATTGGGTAAATTAATTAATTATGGAATTAATTAATTATTTATTAAAATTAGAGACCTTTTCCTATTAGGAAAGAAAATATTTGAAAGAGTTCAAATAAATTTAATATGAATTGGATTCATATTAATTTTAATTTGAATAAAATCTCTAAGATTAAATATATGATATTTAATTAGGGAAATTAATTAATTATGAAATTAATTAATTATTTAGGAAAAAAGGTCTTGGCTTTTACCTATAAATAGGACCCTTGGGGTGGGGTGAAAGGCATCTCATTTATTCTTCTACTCTCAGAGAATTCCCCTCAAGGCTTCCTCTAGACTCCCACCAGTCTCCTGCCTCTAGAAGTCTCGGAGTCATATCGGT
The DNA here is from genome assembly GCA_017139565.1 of Luffa aegyptiaca. Classification (NCBI taxonomy): domain Eukaryota; kingdom Viridiplantae; phylum Streptophyta; class Magnoliopsida; order Cucurbitales; family Cucurbitaceae; genus Luffa; species Luffa aegyptiaca. The sequence goes on from CM029402.1 coordinate 17,436,497, forward strand.
GTAGCCATAGTGGTGGTGTTCGCATAAGTTCGTGATTAATTCACAAGCAGTTGGTGAATTTAATCTGAGTCGTCAACGAGAGTAAGTAATTTGTTACTTTATAAATTAGATTTAGATCTAATATTTTTGTATGCTTAGCCTTAATATATATTTAGAATAGTTCTAATATTATTGCCAATGTATTGGTATTTTAGATTAAACAAAATTAATTACGAATCGATCCCTATCACGTTTCCGCTTTACGGAATTACGGAAGTCCAATCCTTCACTTCCCTAAAGTCGGGAAGGAGTGAATTCCATCTTGTGTGATTATGTTCCCAACTCCCCGCTCGGTCTTGTCCCCAAAATGATAGGCTTATCGAGTCGGCAAATTGGCCACTCTCACCCATAAAAATCAAAAGACAATCACTTGTGAACAGGAGTCCATAATCCACTCAAGATTCAGACTAAGTTGCCTAGGTCATCTTAGTGAAATAGAAACCTTACTAGTTAATGGTGTTACAGCTAGCAGTTACTATTTCGCTGTCTGGTCTTATGCAAACTCATTGCATAGGATGCCTGCACTCGCATGTCCCCTACACGAACGCGTTGGATCATTGCGTTTGTATCAAATACAAAGTGAGTCGTATCCATAGTGTCGCCAGGATAAGGTACCCAACCTTATCCCTATACTATAGACCCTTCAGGCTGTTTCTTGAACAGTGATCCCCGTATGTCTCCACATTGATCGAGCGGTCCCAGCTGTCGAGACTCGAGTTATCAAATAAATTTATAGTCCACCACACTAAAACTATTTTGTAGAAATAGTGGCCGGGGTCGAACACAGGGAAGGGGATCTAGCAGATACAAAATTTTGTGCTTATGTAACAGGGGGGTTTTTGGAAAACTAGGACAAACAATATAAATGCTGAAAGTAAAAAGAACATAATAAAGCTTGCGATGGGAAAAATAGAGCAAAAATCAATAATATAAAAAGGGATCGCTGGATTGGGATTTCTTATGCTCTAATGCTATTTAACTTGGCTTCCTAGTTTTCTCTAAAAATTATTCTATGCCGATTTTCGTTAGTCCAGTTAGCTTCTTGGTTACTTGGAGGACCCCCGTACACTAACCTGTGTTTAATTAGCCTGTTAACCTAGAATTCTGCAATTAACAAGATTGATCAATTTGATCATTATCGAGCGCCACCTCTCATGCATAAAGTAGCAACCACCCAAGACCTCTCAATGGCCACTAAATTATGTCTAACTAATCTAAAATAAGCAATCTCACAATCACCTATTTAAACTAGCCGCTTTAGGTTCATGGGTCCGGAATCGTATTGACTAAATTTAAATTCAATTTAAATCTGATTCATACAACCTTTGTCATGCATCCTAGGTTTATCAAGGTTCGTCACTCTGTAGAGATTGTCTTGCCTCAGCCTAGTGGCTATCTAAAAAGAACTGATAGAATACACAAGTAGTAATTTCCTAGGGTCGTCAAACCTAAGAAACTAGTCTCATGTATTGGTTCAAATGGGATAACATGCAAAACTCAATAAGAATACGACAAGAATAGAATTGAAATACCAGAAAACTTAGCCAAGTTTAATAAAAATCAAGACATAATCCCAATCCAATGATACAAAGACGTTTAGCTACTCATAAACAAGGTAAAACCATAAACAAATACAAGGAATTGCAGAAGGTATGACCTAACACTGTTTATACAAGAGCTAGAAAGTAAAGAGGACAAAACAAATCGAAAAGAGATCAAAATTCTAACCTAACGGCGGACTAAACCGAAACCTAATATTTATAGAAAACATGCTCGACGTCTCGACGCTACAAACTTTTTATTCTGCTTCGAGATCGCGTTGGCGTCGAGACACTAGGGGCAGTGTCTCGACGCCATCCCTAATCCGAGCATGCTGTCTTTTTTTTGGTCTTATCTCGTTACATCTTGGTACGGGGCTTCAATCTTCGGCTCTTGGTGTCGTTCTTTAGGCCCGCTTCAATACACTTGGGTCTTTTCACCTCCTCGCCGTCTAAGATATCAAGATGGCTTCAAAACTCCATAATTGGCCCAATTTAACACCAATTTAGTGTGACTGGCTCCCGACATTGCCTAAGCTCAAATAACTTGTAAGTAAGACAAGTAAAGCATAAAATTCCTCTAACGAGCTTAGAATAGAGGTGATAAAATCGAACTATTTAGGTCCTATCAAATACCCCCAACCTAAATCTTGCTAGTCCTCGAGCAAGGCACACACAAACCAAAGAAAAAGATGTTGTGCATATAATTGAAAAGTGACTTAATCCTCAAGACTCAAACATTCCAAAAACTAAAGCAATCAAGAGACATTCATAGGAGAGACAAATGAGGAGACAAATCTAAAATTTTCAAAGATTATCTTGCACAAGAGAGTTCTATCCCACCTAAAGAAGACTTTACTAGCCCGGGATTGGCTTACTCAACTCTCATCCTATCTTCCCCCTACACTGGCACTAAGGTCTTGCTAAAAGGCCTAAATGGAACAAACTAGGTTGCTTCCTCTTTGCCTAGGTGCCTGAATAAGGAATTCTTTTTTCTTTTTCTTTTTCTTTTGCTTTTCTCTCTTCTTTTTTCTTTTTCTTTTTGAATTTCTTTTAGGATGGGGCACTAGCTTTCACACCACAATGAAGGGACCCATAACCCGAGTTTAACCCTTGGTTGGCTTAACTGATCAAACTGTAGGTAGCTCTTTTTACATTTAAGCACTCAATACAATGCAAGCATGTTTTTTCTCAAAATCAAGAAAGATGAGCATATGATTTTTCTTTTGGCTCGCGCTCACTAAATCATTTTTCCTCTTTTTTTTTCTTTTTTTATCAGGCATATTTTCTTTTTCTCTCCTAGGCAAGACTCCACACACTATTTTGCAAAAAAAATTAGACTTTCTCGCTAAACCTTACACCTATCGGGGTGACAACAGGAATGTAAGCTAAATAACTCGCTCCTAAGCATTCAAGTCTTACTTTAAAGTAAGAAAGACACCCAACTCGTGCAAGACATATCCAAGGAAAGTTTTAAAAAGGATCCTTTTTGAGCACTCATGGTCACAACTCATCGAAAGCTATAAATTTTCGAAAAACTTTTAGTCAATCCTAGGAAATCATTATCAGTTAAACAAGCATATACACAACAGGCATGCAAGACATTAATTAAGCACAAACGCTGGCCTGACACTCAGATGCTCAAGGCCCAACAGGAATATAAAGTACAAGCTCCCACCCCCAACCTAGAGTTTACATTGCCCTCAATGTAAATAATCATGCAGAATAAGACAATGTAAAAGGAAAGAATATAACTTCCCTGAATCTTGAGCTCATGGGTGACGAATCACGTTTGCTTATAAACATAGAGGCATCGCTTTGGTACTGCCAATCCTAAAAGACAAAAACAAGAAAAAAAAAGCATAAAAGCAACTAATAAAAATAAACCTATCTAAGAATAGAAAAGACAAAAAGCAGGAAAATTATAGATTGCAAATGATAAAGCTGTTGATGTGCTTAATTGCCTATCTCTCGCCCTTTCTCCTAATTATTTGTATGGATGTGCTTAATGTTGTATGCAATCTGGCCAGTTGCGTATTGATCTGATTCTTAATGGAGACTCGACGGATAGAAGTTAGGATAGATCATAATCCATGCAACTAGTTTAATTGCCCGTCGTGACAACGAGATTAGTTGGTTAAACTTAGATTCCTAAAATGAATCAGAGCGTAATAATTAATGAATTTTAATGGCGCTAAGGACACTTAGGTTGTTAAAATGAATTAATTACAATTAGTGGAGACCGACAGGAGAACCTATGTGATTAACGAAGATTCTAGGATTATAATTAGTTGGGCAACAAGATAGGATAATTATAACAAATGTTTAGCTAATAATTGATTTTCAAGACCCTACTTCCCATTAAAAACTCTTTCTCCATATTTTATTTTCTGTGGTTGATCAAATTTCATTTTTAATTGCTTTAATTATTAAATTCTTTTTAATTGCATGTTTTAGTCCCTAGATATTATTTCTCCCAATTATTTTTAGTGTTCAAAAGAAACTTTTTGCTTGCTTAAATTTCGCTTCGCCTCCCTGTGGATTCGATACTCGGTATTACCTACCGTTTTATATTACTTGTGACGACCCGTGCGCTTGCGGAAATCGCCCATCACTGTACAGAAAGTAAAGATCCCTAATATGATATATTCATTCAACAAGAACGTAGGGATTGAGAAATACTCACTAGCGTGGATGACTTGACCGAATTTCACCAATTCTCTGGATGTTCTTCACTGTTTTATAGCAACCCCACAATCTTCAAATTCTTGCTGGAAATGTTTCCAAGAAACACAACAACGAGATGACACCAGTATTCTCTTAGGTTACTAGTGAGGTTGCTTTGTGGGAGCGATTTTCTTCTCAAGGGAATGGGAGTAGAAACTCTATCTGTGATATGCCGAGAATGAGAGTGTGTGAGTATGAGAGATTGCGTGAGTCAGAGAAGTTAAAACTTTCGGCCTCAAAACTCTCCCATAAACGTGTATGTTACGATTATTGAGGGGAAAACAACGAATAGTCAGTTAACCTAACAGATAAATCAGATAATAAAATAAAATTTAATAAAAAAATATTTATTAATAATTATTATATTAAATAATTAAATCAATAATTGATTTAATCATATTATTTATATAAATATTCCCCACATAACCTATAGTTTTAATATAATTTAATTAAATGCAATTTAATTGAATTAAATTAAAAAAATTAATTAATATTCAAACTAATTAATTATTAAATTGAATATCACATATACAATTATATTTCTCTCGTGTAACCTATAGTTTTAATGTGCACCTAATGCGCATTAATTTTAACTTATAGTTTTAATATGAATTCAATTCATATTTTAAACTTCATATTCGAACCCCTTCGAATATTCAACTCTCCCATAAATTAATTTTGAATCAATATTCAAAATAAATTTATATCATAAAGTTTAATAAAATTATAAACTTTATATTATAATGTATCTTCATATATTATATTATTTCCCTTAGAAATTTTACCTCATCACCCTAAATGAGCTACCGGTGGGACCTAATGGACCTACAGATCAGAAGCTCCAACGATATGAGATTAACTAAACTCATTAACCAAGTTAATCAATATTCGTTAACTGTGGTTCACTCTACTATAGAACCACAACTGCACTCTTCTCACTGCAGATATATTTCCGTGTCCACAGATATTGACCAATAACAGCAAGTAAATCCTTCACGTGTGTTCGCGGTTCGGTCTTATGCAAACTCATTGCATAGGATACCTCCACTCGCATGTCCCCTACACGAACGCGTTGGATCATTGCGTTTGTATCAAATACAAAGTGCGTTGTATCCATAGTGTCGCCAGGATAAGGGGATAAGGTACCCGACCTTAACCCTATCTATAGACCCTTTAGGCTGTAACTTGAACAGTGATCCCCGTATGTCCCCACATACAGTTCAAGTCTCATACTAATAGCCTAGGATGTTTAGTTTATTGAATTAGGGTTATTTAGGCAAGATAAATACAATACTAACAATAATAAGTGAACAATACATCAAATATCATTTTATTAATGTTCGGTCAAATGTTACATTTACTATCCACGAGTTTCAGGGCATAAAACCCAACAAGGGAAATGGTAGTCTTTCTGTTCATTGTACTCTTCCTTTCGGCCTTATCATCATCTTCTTCTCTTCCTCTCTTGGGAATTTGGTCCTTAGTAATCTCTTGGACCTCGTCTTCGTCTATAGAAGCCTATTGCTCCTCTTCATCTTTTTCTTGTTTGTGCTCTAACAGGTCCTTGGGCACTGCGTCATTCTAGTGCTCAATCAGGTCCTCGAGCACATTTTCTTCCTCTTGTGGTGGTGGTGGGGTTCGTTCATGTGATTGCACCTTAGGAACTGGTGCAATTTCGGGGTCTTTCCTTGCTTGTGTCGTGTTTGCGGTTGCAAACTCCCCTACGTATTCTTTAGATTGGCCCTCAAAAGCGGGCACAATCTCTTCTTCTTCTTCTTTCTCAGTGGCATTCACTGGGTCCTTGAAACATGAAGCTGCATTGGCCTTTGCTAACCCTATTGTATCTGCCACAACTTTATTCCTGTCTTTTTTCTCGAGCGACTGCTCCAACTCTTGACCCCATCGTGATGGTCGTTTGGTTCTTGGCTTAGATGGATTAGCAGTTGGACCTGTGGAAGCCTGAACCTGTACTTGCGCCCCAGATGCGGGCGCATCATCCTTGACTTGTGCCTCAGGAACTTCCACTGTCTCCTCAAGTTTGGACATATTTGCGGTTGCAATTTTTGATAGAGTGTACGAGACACTAGCGGAAGCGATTTGGATCGAAGCAACTCAAATTTCTTTAATTTTAGTTTAGAAAACATGCATCCAAACAACTGAAAAGCAAAAAGATAAATAAACCAACCTTTTGGCACGAAATCAAGCTTCTCCTTCGGTGTTTTTGGATCACGAACTGGTTGTAGACGACCACGAGAGTCTTCCCCGCTATCCTCCAACCTTAGAATGTGTTGTGGGACACCCATGGTGATGAATTTGGGAATTAGAACTTTGAGAGACCAAAAGAAATGTGCTGTCTTTTGAGAGAGAAATTTCAATCTCTTTTTCCATGAATTCTTCCTGCAAAAGTCACTCTGACCAAATGAAAGAGATGAAATCTTATATAAGAAAGAATTAGATTGATTAGTCATAATGTAGGTGTCCAATTTTTGGTTTATGCATGAATGCCTTCATGTATTAAACAAACACCTATTCAATTCATTTTGCCAACAAATTCCATAATAAAACTAATTTAGATAATTAGTTTTAAATGAATAATTAATTAAACTTTTTAATTAATTCTAATTATTTAATTTTATATCAAATACCAAATTAAATATTTGCACTAATCCCAATTTCTCTCTAACCCAATTTCTAATATGAATCCCTATCGATATCCAAACTGAAATATGTATCGAATATATAATTCTAATATTTAAATCTAATTTAAATATTCCCGACTCTCTCTAATATAGTATTGTTTAATTCATAATTAAACTTTAATGTTAAACTTATCGAACACAATTTAACGACAACTCCCTATAATGAATTTGAACGTTTCAAATTCTTCATCACACTTGTTCTAAGGTTTATTTTGTATGAGCTAGCAGGGGGACCTAATGGACCTACAGATCATGGGTTCCAATGATCTGAGATTAACCGGCTAAACTCTTTTAACCTAGTTAACCAACATTCGTTAACTACCGGGACACTCCACTATAGCTCGATAGTTGAACTCCCCTAACTGTAGATCTATTTCTATCTACCTGATATAACCATGATTAGTAAGTCGACCCTTCACAGGTTGTTCGTAACTAGAGCTGGGTCAAATGCCCGTTTTACCTCTGAAGTTACATCTTGTTCCTTAAGTCCCCACTGAGTCCCTAATGAACAATTGGTTTGTGGTCCGACCACTAAACCTAATACCTCTCGGGCCAATGAGAGGGTGGGATCCCTTTATTCACATCCCGGAGTTAGCACTTAAGGGAACAACCTCTCTACTATCCCTAAATCGGGTAGGAGTGAATTCCGTCTTGCAGGACTATGTCCCCAGCTATCTACCCGTTTCTATCCCTAAAATGGGGGGCTTATTGAGTCGGCGATGATGAGCCACTCTCACCCACGCAGATCTAAGGATAAGCCCGAATAAACTGAAATTCATAGTTAGCTCAGGATTACGATCGAGTTACCTAGGTCATCGCATTAAAATAAGTCAGTTTCAACAGTTAAGGGCATTATAAAGGAAATCAACTTATTTCTTGGTCGTGGTCTTATGCAAACTCTTTTGCATAGGATGCCCCCACTCGCATGTCTCAACATGAACGATTCAGGATCACATCGTTTGCACTATTTACAAAGTGGGCCGCATCACATGGTATTCCCAAGATAAGGTACCCAACCTCTTGATCCACTTTTATGTCACTACATATAGTTCAAGTATTCATATCATATAGCCAGGGATGTTAGTTTATTGGATTTGGGTCATTTAACGTGCAATTCACTCATTCAATAACTTAAGTGAACAAAAACTTGAAAACGACTTTATCGAAGAAGTATATTACTATTTGTTTCATTCACTATCTACGAGTTTTAGGGCACCAATCCGAACAATTTTAGGTCGACCTACAGTCAAATTTTCAGGTTGCTCCACATTTGTAGCCTCAACCTGAGTGTTTCGCTCAGTGATGCGATATTGTGACTGAATGTGGATGTTGGAAAAGATGGAAAATAGTAATTAAAGATGAATTCAGCAAGCAAAGTGCAAGTATACACTCTCACATGCAGTAATAAAAACTTCTAAAGTATTCCAAAAGTATCGATCTCACAGGGACTAATTTAAACATAGATTTGAAGAAGAAATTGCTCTTAAATTGCAAAGTAACCAAGTAAAAATAATTGATGATGGGGTTTTTGAAAATAATAAAGCAAACAAACAAAGAATAAATAAACAGTAATAAAATCGAGAAATTCAGTAAAGTTTAAACCTTAAGGCAAATAACTCTAGTAATAACTTATTTAACCTAAGTTTAGATATGCATTGGGTCAGGTTTAACTCCTATTTGGCCTTGCTCCCAAGAACCGTTAGAAGACTAAGCGAGTACCGTTATGCACATTTCTGTGACTCGACTCTGACATAGATTATTCATGCATGCAACCTATAACCCTATAGTTGTTATAAACGACCATCCCTTATAACAGCGAATACACTCTTTTGAGCCCTTTCTCCTATATAACCTTTATGAGAACAGATATTGTTTGACCCTTTCAATACCAAACTCACATAGCATGCTAAGTCTAAGTGATCAAGATAAACTCAACAAGATTGGAATGATAATCAATAAAGGATGACATGCATAAAATAGAACTTAGGTAAATAAACAACTTTCAAGCCATTCAATCCATAAGGGAATTCACTATACCGAACCCCTCAATGGAATTTAGCTACACATCATGGATCATAATGAAAACAAATAAATTTCCATTGAATAAATGTGTGAGAAGTACAAAAAATAATGAAAAGAAATAGGTGTTGGAAAATATGGTGCAGTAGCTAAAATTAGGGTTTTTTTTTTTTCAATTTATCCAATTCCTCTAAAATTCTCACAACACTCTACTCTCCCTTACAAGGTAGGAAGATGGTGAAATCTCTACAAACACAAAGGTTTGATGTCTAACTAAGGTTAGAATTTCGTCTTCTAGCAAAGACCTCGAGCATCACGATTCCTTGGCATCTACTAGGGTTCTGTCACTACCCTCTTCTTCCCAGTGAGTTACGCTTGCACTCGCCTTCGAGTCATGGCCTTTTATAGCGTGGGGAGTGGTTGAGGAGTCATGAAAATGGTGCTTGCAGGTAGCCCGGGCAGTTTTAGAGTCAAATCAGCTGGTTAGGTGCATGGAAAGCTCGTTCAAAAACGAGCTGCGACGGACTCGGACCTGTCTGTTTCTGCCAAGAAATACGGTTGCATCTCATTTGGCCTTGGCAGAAATGCGATCGCATTTTTGCTATCTTGACCTGTTTCCTTTGTTTTTCTGCAACACATAAAAATCAATCAAATTCTTATCAGAATAAGTCCAATTAAGTACAAATATGTATAATTTGACACACATGACTCTCAAAGACCTAACCCACCAACTTTTACACTTTTTTTTTTTTTTTGATAAGCCAACTTTTACACTTTTTAAACTCGAGAATAGTAAATTTGATGTAAAACATACAAGTTTCACAAGGAATAAGCTAAGAATAAGGGGCAAAATAGGCATATTTTTTGCACTAATCATACCCCCAAACTTAACTCATTGCATGTCCTCAATCAATTGCAAATCAAAATGTTAGAGATCAAATGTAATTGCAAATCAAAATGTCAGAATTAACCCATACGAAATCAAGTAAACATGCTTCTTAAGGTTGTTTTCTAAAAAGTTGCCTTTCAGGAGAGGTTTCTACTCTAGTGCCAGTCACAACTTCTAAGTTTCCTAGGTATGAGGATTTCTACTTTTCTTTTTTCAAAGCAAAACTCTCCCTATTCCATCCTAACCAATATGCTTAAACTACCTAACTCCTATTCATAGAGCCTAGTGTAATACTTTTTGTTAAGAAAACTAATATTGAGGTAATGAGCATACATGAGTGTTTTCTTTTTCTTTTCTATCTCCCCCTAACTTGTTTGACTGCTAGTGCTCTTTTTATTCAACTTTCGTTTCTTTTTCCCAAGAGAGTCCTTGTTGTCACCTCTACCTTCGTTCTAGCTTATCGACACTTTGTGGTGAAGATATCTAGTTATGAGCAAAGATCACAAACTTTAGAATAATACTCACTTCCCTAAGTCAACCTTTCATGTAGTGGCAAACCATGGGTGTCATGAATGCCCCTGGTTACTCAGTAAACTTTAGGAAGGAGAAGTAACTCTCGATTTTCTGATTTTTTTTAATACTTTCAGAGCACATCTATTTTTTTCAACAGTACAAACTTACAATAAAATAACAAATTTACAAAATAAGCACCCCCCCAAACTTAAGATAGGCAATGCCCTCATTGACTTTTGTTTTCGGGACATGGGCTTAACATGAGGTTTTTTGAATTTCAAAACATCAAGGTTAAACACTCCTAGTGTGCTAAATAGGTTAAACATGAGGAAGTTTAGACTTAAGAAAAAAAAAAGGCTAGTGGAAAGCCTATGACTAGAAAACAAATCGGTTGTGACAACGACACTTTTGAGATTGAAATATGCTCTAGTTATCATCATAAATAACTTAAAAGAAACTTATAAGGAAGCATATTTATCCAAAACATTTTTCCAAGCCAAAAAATTTCAAAATGTTGGTTTTTTCAAAAATTTCACAAGTTTAGCAAAATGGACAGCAGCACATTTTTTCCAGAAAACTTAAAAACCCAAGTTATTCTAAACCTACTCTAACAACAAACCATCACTAAACTATCCTAAAAATGTAAACTGAATAACTAACCACTCATTCAAAGCAATAAAACAAAAACTAACACAAAAACTAACTTATAAAAACAGTAACTAACATGCTAAAAATAATAATAATAAAAGAAACAGCAACTAAAAACCATTAACAAAATCTAAACAAAGAATTTAAAAGTGTAAGGGGGACATAAAACTCCCCTATTCCTCCTTTGAGGAGCCATATTCATTCTCTTCTTCTTCATCTTCATCAGAATCTTCAGGATCTTGAGGCAGTAGACTCCGTGGAAAGTCAGGAAAATAGGAGATGTGCTAAGGGCGATAGTGAGATAAAACTCTCTAATGGCTTCATCCCGCTCTTTAGCATAGGCCCAATAAGTTTTCAAACGATCTTCAATGCTTTCTAGCTGGCGAAAAGTGAATCCAAGAGCCTCAGATGATGGAGTAAGCCCTGATACAGGACTGGATGGCGGGGGTGAAATAGGTATCGACCCTAGTGAAGGAGTAGCCTGGGAAGTGGAAGCTTTGTCTTTCCTCTGTTCATTATAATGTTATAGCTTCCCTATCAGAGGTAGATTGATAGTAGGCTTGTAGAAATGTCGTTCCTCAGCTTTCCCTGGAACGATCTTGACCCTCTGGCATAATTTGGTTATTAGTGACCGAAAGAACAAATTCCCAGCTCTTTTTCTCCCACAAGAGAGAATCTCTTCACAAATAATGCTCCCAATATTGATCTCCAACCCCTTTATTATATTGTAAAGAAGCATAACCCTCTCTACAGAGATAGTACTGCCGTGGGTGGTAAGCATCAAACGACTTTTGGGTGAAGCCAAACTACCGGTTCAGGCTTCAATTGCTTGGCCGTGGGATTCTTATCGTTTCCTCTTGGGTGAAAAGGTGCTTTGACCCGATAAATCCTGTTTATGTCCACGGAAGAGAAACTCACCATGTTCACGTGCACAACTGCTAAACTCAAGCTCTCTCCTCCCTTAAACCTACATAAAATTCTCGCACTAAAGGCACCACGACCTCTTAAGGATGAGCACAGAACTCCTGCCACTTATAGTGTGAGATCACCTTGGTTACGAACTCCAGCAGGTCACCCGCTCTGTCAGAGAATCCTTTTTCATTCAGGATGTCCCTCATTTTCATGACTTCCATCCTTGCTTGGAAGTCCACATCTTTAAAGACTTATGGGAATGGATTTTTCGGTGGTGTTGCTTTTGCCTTGGCGCGTGTGGCAGTGGCTGGAGCGGGAGAGGCGTCCATGGATCTTGTCATCGGCCTCTTTTCGAAAATCGGATCGTTCTTGTTATTAGTTATCCGCTCTGCCTTTATTTCCCTTTTCCTCTTTTTCCTTAAGGCTGAAGAAATTGGGATGTGGTCGTTATCTAATTCCTTTACCTCAGAATCTGATTCAGTTTCACTTTCACTGGAGGTGTTGACCTCCTTTTCTTCATCATTCTTCTAATTTTCTTTTTCTTCTGAAGAAGAGCTTCCAGCAATAGCTGGAGTGCCTCTAGTATCATATTCATTTTCTGTTTTTTCTTCCATTGGCCCTTCAGGGACCGTTTCTTCCTCTACTTGTAGCTTCCAGCGTTGTGTAGGGGCTCAAAGGCTGCAAGAAAGTCTTTAGCCTATCTCCTTCGGTTTTCTTCCTCCCGAAGGGCCTCTCGTCTTGCTTTTTCTTCTTCTAGGAGTTGGAGTTCAACAACAAATCTCCTAATTTCTGAAGGAGTGAAAAACATGCGAGCGGAAGCTATTACGGATCTTAGGCACCGATTTACATTAATTTCTCTAATAAAAGCATGCTGAAACTTGAACCGAAAACAAAGCACGATGAACATACCTGTTAGAAGCTTGAATCCGTGAGCTTCGTTGGTTGTTTCTTTACACGAAGGGCTTGTAGACCACCATCAAGATCTTCCCCGTTATTCTCTTGCCTTAGAACGGGCTTGTGGGAACTGATATGTGATGATTTTGAGGGAGAAACTTATGGGTTTTTGCATAGCGAGCATACAGTTTTTTGAGAGAGATGGTTTTCTTTTCTTTCATGCAAACTCCAGCAACTTCTTCAAATCTCAGCCCATTACCCTTCTTTTAAAGAAGAAGTACACGCATCCAAATTGAAGCAAATTTAGACAACTCAAGAGGGAAAAGAAGTTTGTCATGGGCTTGGTGTCAATTGCAAACAATTTGCATGAAATTTGATTTTCAAAATAAAACCAACTTTTCATAATAAATTTCATGTAAAATTAATTCATATAATTAATTTTAAACAAAATTAATTAAATAAATAATTTTAATTAATTATACTTATTTAATATAATATCAAATATTAAATTAAATAATTACACCATTCCCAATCTCTCAAATACCGGTCCATCGATTATGAATCCCTATTCATATGTAATATCAAACAAAAATATGTATCCTATACATACTTGTAATATTTAAATCCTATTTAAATATTTCCAACTCTGTCAAAATATAGTTTAATCCAAAGTTTAAACTAAAATACATTAAATATATCGCATATAATTTAACGTTAATTCCCTTTATCGAGTTTAAACGTTTCAAACTCTTTCATCACGTTGTTCTAAGGTTTAGCCCGTACGAGCTAACAGGAGGACCTAATGGACCTACAGATCATGGGCTCCAACGATCCGAGATTATCCGGTTAAACTCTTTTAACTTAGTTAACCAACATTAGTTAACTAACGGTACACTCCACTATAGCCCGTAACTATACTCCCCTCACTGTAGATATATTTTTGTCAACTCGATATAACCATGATTAGTAAGTCGACCCTTCAAAGGTTGTTTGTAACTACAGTTGGGTCAACAAATGTCCGTTTTACCCCTGAAGTTACATCTTATTCCTTAAGCCCCCACTGAGTCCCTAACGAACAATTGGTTTGTGGTCCGACCACTAAACCTAATACCTCTCGGGCCAATGAGACGGTTGCACGCCTTTGTTCACGACTCAGAGTCAGCACTTAAGGGAACAACCTCTTTACTATCCCTACAGTCGGGTAGGAGTGAGTTCCATCTTGGAAGACTATGTCCCCAGCTATCTACCCGGTCTTATCCCCAAAATGGTAGGCTTATTGATTCGACGATGTTGGGCCACTCTTGCCCATGCAAATCAAAGGATAATCCTAAATAAACAGGAGTTCATAGTTAGTTCAGAATTAATATCGAGTTACCTAGGTCATCACTTGAAATAGTCAGTTTCATAGTAAACGACGTTATAAAGTGAAAGTGACTTATTTTGCGGTCTGGTCTTATGCAAACTCTTTCGCATAGGACACCCCCACTTGCATGTCTCTACATGAACGACTTAGGATCACATCGTTTATACTAAATACAAAGTGGGCCACATCACATAGTATTCCTAGGATAAGGTATCTAGTCTTATCCCTATACTATACACCGTTTTGGCTATTACTCGAACTTCATCCACTTTTATGTCTCTACATAAAGTTCAAGTATTCATATAATAGCTAGGGGTTCTAGTTTATTGGATTTGGGTTAATTAATGCATAATTTAAACAACCATTCATGACGGCCCGAAGTTGTCGAGGCTCCGAGTTGTCAAATAAATTTATAATCCACGACACTATAACTAATTTGTACAAATAGTGGTCGGATCGAACACAGGGAAGGGGATCTAGCAAATGCAGAAATTTTTTGTTTATGCAACAGGGGGTTTTGGAAAAGCCGAATAAAATGAAATAAAATACTAAATGTAAAAGAAGCAGAATAAAGCATGCGATAGAGAGAAATAAGACAGAAATCAATATCATAAAAGGACCGCTGGATGGGAATTTCTTATGCTTGAATGATATTTCACTTGGCTTCCTAGTTTTCTCTAAAAATCATTTTATGCCGATTTTATTAGTCTGGTTGGTTTCTTGGTTACGTGAAGGACCCCCCTACACTAACCTATGTTTAATTAACTTGTTAACCCAAAACCCTGCAATTAACATGATTAGTTAAATTATCATTATCGACCGTCACCTCTCATGCGTAAAGTAGCAACCATCCGAAACCTCGCAATGACTACTAAATTATGTCTAACTAATCTAAAATAAGCAAGCCGAAACCTCGAAATTACCTACTTAAATTAGCCGCTTTACGTTTGTGGGTCCGAAATTGTATTAACTAAGCCTAAATCAAATTTAAATCTAATTAACACAACCTTTAACATGCATCATAGGCCTATCAAGGGTCATCACTACGTAGAGATTGTCTTGCCTCAGCCTAGTGGCTATCTAAAAATAACTGATAGAATGCACAAATAGAAATATCCTAGGGTCGTCAATCTAAAGAAACTAATCTCATGCATTGGTTTAAACGAGATTACATGCAAAACATAATAAAATACATCAAGAACAGTATGAATAAACCCAGAAAACTCAGCCAATATTAATATCATTCAATGCATAATCCCAACCCAACGATACAAAAGAGTTTAGCTACTCAGAAACAAAGAGAAACTACAAATAAAGATGAAAGAATGCATAAAATATGACCTAGAAAGGTCTACACAATACCTAAAAACGAAAAGAGACGAAACTAATCGCAAAAGGGCCAAAATTCTAACCTAACAGTGGACTAAACCGAAGCCGTATATTTATAGAAAACGTCGCAACGTCGAGATGCCAGGCTCGGCGTCTCGACGCCACAGACTTTGATCTCCGTGTTTGAATCGCGTCGGCGTCAAGACGCTAGGTGCTGCATCTCGACGCCATCCCAAATCTGAGCTTGCTGTCTTTTTTCACGGTTTTGTCTCCTTAATTCCCGGTACGGGGCTTCAACCTTCGATTCTTGGTATCGTTCTTCAGGCCTGGTTCAATACACTTGGGTCTTTTCACCTCCTCACCGTCCAAGAACACCGAGATGGCTCCAAAACTCCATAATTGGCCCAAATTAACACCAAATTAGCGAGGTTGGCTCTCGACATCGCCTAAGCTCAATGTACCTGTAAGTAAGACAAGTAAAGCATAAAATTCCCCTAACAAGCTTAAATTAGAGGTGATAAAATATGTCTATTTTGGTCCTATCAAATACCCCCAACCTAAATCTTGCTAGTCCTCGAGCAAGGCATACACAAACCAAACAAAAAGATGTTGTGCATATAATTGTAAAGTGACTTAATCCTCAAGACTCAAACATTCCAAAAACTAAAGCAATCAAGAGACATTCACAGGAGACACAAATGAAAAGACAAATCAAAAGTTTTCAAAGATGAGAGTTCTATCCCACCTAAAGAAGACTTTACTAGCTCGGGATTGGTTTACTAAAATTTCATCCTATCTTCCCCCTACACTGGCACTAAGGTTTCGCTAAAAGGCCTAAATGGAACAAACTAGGTTGCTTCCTCTTTGCCTAGGTGCCTGAACAAGGAATTCCTTTTTCTCTTTCTTTTTCTTTTGCTTTTCTCTTTTTTTTCTTTTTCTTTTTGCAGGGGCACTATCTTTCACACTACAATGCAGGGACCCATAACCCGAGTTTAACCCTTGGTTGGCCTAACTAATCACACTGTAGGTAGCTCTTTTTACCCCTAAGCGCTCAATACAATGCAAGCATGCTTTTTCTCAAAATAAAAACAAGAAAGACGGGCATATGATTTTTCTTTTGGGCTCGCGCTCACCAACTCATTTTTCCTCCCTTTTTTTTAGTAGGCGTATTTTCTTTTTCTCTTCTAGGCAAGACTCCACACTCTATTTTGCAAAAAATCTAGACTCTCTCGTTAAACCTTACACCTATCGGGGTGACAACAGGAATATAAGCTAAGTAACTCGCTCCTAAGAATTCAAGTCCTACTTTAAAGCAAGAAACACACCCAACTCGTCCAAGACACATCCAAGAAAAGTTTTAAAAAGGCTCCTTTTTGAGCACTCATGGTCACAACTCTTCGAAAGCTATTAATTTTCGAAAAAATTTGAGTCAATCCTAGGAAATCATTACCACTTAAGCAAGCATATACACAGCAGACATGCAAGGCATTCATTAAGCACAAATGCTGGCATGACACTCAGATGCTCAAGGCCCAACAATAATACAAAGTAGAATCCCCCACCCCCAACCTAAAAGTTTACATTGCCCTCAATGTAATTAATCATACAAAACAAGACAATGTAAAAGGAAAATAGAAAACTTCCCTGAATTTGCGCTCATGGGAGGTGGATCACTTTTGCCTACAAGCATAGGGGCTTGCTTTTGGTACCGCCAATCCTATAAGATAAACAAGAAAACAAGCATAAAAGCAACTAATAAAAATGAACCTATGTTAACGGTCCGCAAGCAAACGGGTCGACAAGTAATATAAAACGGTAAGAATACCGAGTATCGAATCCACAGGGAGAAGTGTACTTAGGCAAGGAAATAAACTAAACACTAAAAATACGAAGATTTATTATTATTTAGGGAACTTTTTTTTTTTTTTGAAAAAATTATTTAGGGAACTAAACATGGTGAAAGTTGCAAACGAGATTTAAATAAGGCAATTAAACAAAACTGATCAAGCACTTTAGCAAGAGGGAGATTGAGTCAAATAAGAGGCGGGGTCTTGAATTCAATAATACAACTTAACAGTTATTCTAATTACTAAATTTTGTGTCCGACTAATTATAGATCTAGAATCTCCGTTAATCACATAGATTCTCTTGTCGGTTTCCCCTAATTATAATTAACTAATTTTAACAACCTAAGTGTCCTTAGTGTTATTAAATGGGCTAATTAGTGATTCCTGATTCATTATCGATCTCTAAGCCTAATCAACTAATCTCGCTGTCACTACGAGTAATTAAGCCTAGTTGAGTGGGTTATGATCTGACTTAGTTTCTCTCCGTCGAGTTTCCAATAAGTATCTAATCGCTATAAGTTTGGCCAGAATCTATAGAGCATTACGAACACCCACACAAATAATTAGTAAAGTGGACACGAAGATAGGCAATCAAAATAACATTAAACTATATTCCTTCATTCAAGACTCGTAAGCCGGGACTTTAGCTATCCATGTATGCTATAAGTACCAAAATTTCCCGTCTATACATGATATAAAGCAATAAATGAACAAATAAATGAGATAGGAGATGAACCGTCGAAGAACCCCTTGCTTGCGCCTTGGATCCTCCGCGAAAAAAGCTCCCGATCGCTCCAAAAAAATGCCCAAAAACAATAATTTCACGCTCCTCCCACTCTCTCTCAACCCGACCCTCAAGATGGCTCAAAGAGCCTTTAGAAATCCAATAAAAGCTCCTAGGGACCAAAATAATGAATTAATTGAATTTGCACAATAAAAACACATTAAAGCACAACAAAAACCATTAAATTTAAGGGTAAAATAGTGGCATTTATGCATGCTATCACACCCCCAAACTTAAGCTTTTCCTAGTCCCGAGCAAAATAAATTCTATGGATGCATGAAAAGAATCGCTCTAGCCTCAATGAATTAGAACTCTTAGGGAAATATGGAAAACATGCAAGTGGACTAAGCAAGCATAAACATACTCATGAAGAAATTTAAAAAATGAAACTTAGTATTAACGAATAGCATGCTCAAAACTTATCTAGTGGTTCTTTTACTAACCTAGATTAGTTTTATGGATTTTTCCATTTGTCTTCCCTCTACACTGGCTATGAGTCCTAACAGTTTAGAATCTAGGTATCATGCAAAACAAAGAAACAAGGGCGCCTTATTCTTTTCTTTTTCTCAGGGGTTTCCCCCAAACTTGCATTTTATGATCCTAAGGGCACTAGCTTTCACACACCGCTACGGGGACCCATATCCCGAATTTAATCCTTGGATGATCCTAACTGATCACAACGGAGGTTGCTCTTTTTACCCCTAGTTCTATTTTTTTCTTTTGCAAGCAAAAACTATTTTCTTTCTTTGTTTTCAACAGATAATTCTTTATCTATTGTTGCTTTTTCTTTTTGCAGGCATAACATTTTTTTTCTTTTCTTTTCACCTAGCTCTTAGAACAGTCAAGCATAATCTCCTAGTGTTAGAGGCTAAGCCTATCGGAGTGACAACAAACTTATAAAAGCCATAACAAGAATCTAGATTTTTCAAAGATCTCACAGGATAAGTTCATTGCATGCTTTAGACATTAATTCTAAGCAAAAAATTTCAAAATTTCTCAGTTTTCTGCAATGCTCCCAAATTTCACATTCACATAAACTCTATCCCCCAAAAACTTTAAATCAAATCCTAGGCTATCCTTGCTATCCAGTGGCGAATCCAGGATTTTATGTCAGAGGGGGCTTAAAGTGGTGTGAAGATAATTTTGAACACATCTATATAAATCTATTTATATTTATATTTTGATATTAGTTTGTGAAATAAAAGGTGACTTGTTTTTCCACCGAATTAAAAAAAAAAACTTAAAAAGAATAATAACTTTTTGTCACTCTAAAAAAACTGTTTTTTTTTTCATTTAACAGAATTATAGTCTCTTATTAAAAATAATTTACTAAAAGTTTTAAAAGATTTTTATTAATCTTCATAAAAAAGAATTATGTGATAATTTTTCTATACTTGTTAGGAAGAATTACGTGATAATTTCAAATGATTTTGAGTTGATTTTAAATGGAATCAAGTGAAAAATAGTTTATAAATCACTAATGAATAGTCTAAATTGATTTAAATATGAAAGTTTAAGGTTTAAATTAATATAATTATTAGTTTGAGGTTTTAATCAATACAACCCAAAATTTGGAGATTTTAATTGATTTTTAAAAAAATTATAGTATTTTTTTTTTTATAGAAAAAAAAATTATAGTATTATATATTTGTTATTGTTGATATTTTAGACATTTATATTTATATTTTTTTCTTAAAGAAAATATGATTTAAAAGACAAAATTTTAAAATTTTAACTTTAATTAGTTTTTATAAATTTTAACTTTAATTCGTTTTTATATAATATATAAAATGTTTCTCTAAATATATATATATATATATATATATATATAGAACTAAAAAATTGCAGGAACCGCATATTATACAACTTGAACACAGGCTGTTCCACTGGGCGTGAGGGGGGCCTTCCGTCAATAACCACCAAACCAACAGATATTTTTGTTACAATAAATTAATTATTTTGTATATAATATAATATTTAATGTGTGAAAGTTGAGGAGGGGCTCGAACCCCCCTGGGCCTACAGTAAATCCGCCGCTGTTGCTATCCTAACATGCATCCAGAAGAATTCAACTAAGCTCATAAGCAGCGAAAGCCTCCCCTCCAAACTTAAACTAAACATTGTCCCTAATGTTTAAAGCGGTTAAAGTGGGGATACTGAGACTTCCCTGACTTGTTTTGGAGAAACATCATCTTCCGGATCGGGAGAGCGCATTCTTTGGATTTTTTGGAGCTTGCTACATGGATCCTGCAAAACAAAATTGGATCACTAAGTCAGGGGGATTTATTTACTTTCGCAAAAGAAAGAACAACTAACTATTTTAATCCTTGGGTTGCCTCCCAAACAGCGCTTCTTTAACGTCTCTAGCTAGACGAGGCTCGATCCGCTCATGAAGGCTCGAAGTTAAAATTTTTGTCCTCCTCTGGGCCACTAATGAGATATCTTCCTGTCGCACATAAAGCAAAAAGGGGATGGAAAAAATACTCCCCTGGCCCATCTTCAGAAAACAAACTATTGAGATAAGAATCCATCACAAAAGCCATCATGTCAAACTTTTTTTCTAAATCCCGGTTTTCAATACAGTTATTTATAGAATCATCAAGCATCATAATATCTACTGGTCTGAAATCCTGAGATGGTTTCTCTAAAAGGACCATCCACTCATCAGGCGGAAAGTTCTGTACATGATCATCTACATGAGACTCACTTATTGTACTAGATGGTATGATGTTATCATCTAATTCATATTCATTAAAGTCCAGAACAGGTAATCCAAAACCTACCATCATTTCTTCATTATCAAACATAATATCATAAAAAAAATCATTACGATCAAAATCATCATCATCAGGTAAAAATTCAAGGCCAACAGAAAAACATGCATGAATGCTACAGACAGATTCATCCTGGGCAAAAGTGCTAAAAACTACTTTCTCACCATCAACATTCAAAGTTAGCTTACCCGTGTGTATACTGATCTCGACCTTACCTGTGGCCAAGAATGGTCTTCCCAGGATGATAGACACATCCTTATCTTCCTACATATCCAGCACCAAATAGTCCACAGGAAAAATGAACTTGTTCACCTTGACCAACACATCCTCCACAATCCCCATTGGTTGGGTTATGGATCGGTCAGCTAACTGGAGGGTAATGTTAGTCTCCTTCAATCCTGCAAGTCTAATTTTCCTGAAAAGGGAATAAGACATTAGATTGATACTAGCACCTAAATCACATAATGCCCTATCAAACAATACCTCTCCTATGGTGCAAGAAACAATAAAACTCCCTGGGTCTTTTCTCTTAAGAGGCATTTTCCCTAGAACTACCGTGCTACTATTTTCAGACAATCTCAAAACTTCTTTTTTCTTTAAACTTGTCTTCCTAGCAAGCATTTCTTTCATGAATCTCCCATAATTAGGCATATTAGATAGAGCATCTACCAACAAAATATTTACAATTAATATCCTAAAAATTTCTAAAAATTTGGCAAACTGCTCATCTAATTTCACATTCTTAAAACGATGGGGAAAAAGTAACTCCATGTAGTCAAAAGTCGGACATTCGCCCTCCTCCTGGGCGGGCTAATGTGGGACCCTCGATCGTGATGATTCCACGGGACCTTCTCTCCAACCTCATCTTCTTTCATATTCTCTTTCCCATTCATCTTCTTCTCTTCTTAGATTCCTGCACTTGTGATAGTCAAATCAAAATCAAATGAGCTAGGACGATTTTGGGACCTTTCTGTGGAGTTTTTTTTCTGCCTCAGCCCCTCCGTCTTCATCCTTGCTCTTTCTCTCTTCCTTCTTCTTCTCTTCATCTAATGAACTCTTCAACTGCGTCCCACTCTGGAGCGTGATGATCTTGCTATTGGGTTTTATGCCCTAAAACTCGTAGATAGTAAATGAAACAAATTAGTCGATCTCAATAAAGCGTTATTTGAGTAATTCAGTAATTTGGTTATTGAATAATCGAGTTTCAATTAATAAACCCTAAATCCAATAAACTAAGATCGAAGGTTTTTTAAATGAAACTTGGACTAGTATGTGGGGACATACGGGGATCGGTGTCAAAGTGACAACCTAAAAGGTCTATAGTATAGGGATAAGGCTGGGTACCTTATCCTGGTGACACTATGTGATACGACCCACCTTGTATTCGATACAGATGCAATGATCCAAACCATCCATGTAGGAGACATGCGGGTGGGGGTATCCTATGCAATGAGTTTGCATATGACCGGACCGCGAAATAGTAACCACTAGATGTAACGTCGTTAACTAGTTTAGGTTTCTATTTCAATAGGATGACCTAGGTAACTCAATCTCAATCCTGAGTCTGTTATGAACCCCTTTTCAGGAGGGATTGTCCTTAGATTTGTATGGGTGAGAGTGGCCAGTTTGCCGACTCGATAATCCTACCATTTCAGGGGCAAGACCGAATGGGAGTTGGGAACATAACAGTACAAGATGGAATTCACTTCTTCCCCTATTGGGGTAAGTAGATGTGTGTTCCCTTAAAGGTTGATTCCGAGGCTTGAACAAAGGTGTGTTGTCCTCTTCTGGCCCGAGAGGAATTCTTGTTTAGTGGTTGGACCCTAAGCAACTTGTTCATTAGAGGGATCGGTGGTACTTAAGGAACCAGAGGTAACCCAGGGGTAAAACGGTAATTTGACCCAACTGGTGTTACGAACACACGTGAAGGGTTGACTTACTGCATTGGTCGATATCCGTGGACACAGAAATATTCTACAGTGAGAAGAGTGCAGCTGTGGGTCTTTAGTGGAGTGACCCACAGTTAACGAATGTTGACTAACTTGGTTAATGAGTTTCGCCAATTAGTCTCGTATCGTTGGAGCTTCTGATCTGTAGGTCCATTAGGTCCCACTGGTAGCTCGTAAAGAGACTTGAGGCAATTAAGTATAAATTGTAAATTGAAAGTGTTCAATTTATTTAGGGGAATCATATAATGTATATTGATACATTATAATATAATGTTTATGAAACTTTATAATATAATTTTGAATTAATTTCAAAATTAATTCTTTAGAAAAAATATTTGAAAGATTTCAAATAATTAATATGAATTGGATTCATATTAATATAAATAGTTTAATAAAATCTCCAAGATTAAATATGTGATATTTAATTGGGTAATTAATTGATTATGAAATTAATTAATTATTTATTAAAATTAGATATGAATAAGATAATACATTTGATCTTATTCATGACCTTTTCCTATTAGGAAAAGGTCTTGGCCTTTACCTATAAATAGGACCTCTTGGGTGGGGTGAAAGGCATCCCATTCATTCTTCTACTCTCAAAGAATTCCCCTAAAGGCACCCTTTAGACTCCCACCAGTCTCCTGCCTCTAGAAGTCTCAGAGTCATATCGGTGTAGCCATAGTGGTGGTGTTCGCAGCAGTTCGTGATTATTTCACAAGCAGTTGGTGAATTTAATCCGAGTTGTCAACGAGAGTAAGTAATTTGTTACTAGTAATATATATTAGATTTAGATCTAATATTTTTGTATGCTTAGCCATAATATAAATTTATAATAGTTCTAATATTATTGCCAAAGTATTGGTATATTAGTTTAAACAAAATTAATTACGAATCGGTCCCAATCACGCTTCCGCTTTACGGAATTACGGAATTCCAATCCTTCAATTGGTATCAAAGTCGATCGTAGATCTAATTGTGTTTCTCTAAAATTTGCATTGGCTATTGGTGGGATTGATTAATGCATAACGTATGTACGGTTTGCATTGGACTGTTTAGGTTAATTTTATGGCCATAGATTTAACTGTTTTTATGTGATTTGATCATGTAAGGGCCTGGTGTTTTGGGTATTTTGTGTAAAATCGAGTCCTTTGTAAGTCCAGGTCTAGATTAAGTTTTTTATGAGATGAAAAACGTTGAATTCACGGCTGAAATCGAAGAAAAAGACGAAGAACAGGCGTTGTCACGATGTGCGGCGGTTCACGAGGACGTGTTTCAGGCGGTTCAAGGTAGCTGGCAGTCTTGTTCGAATGGTCCATCTGGACTGGGACCGATTTGGTCCGGTTCAGCTGGAATTTGGCTCGGTTTGTGTTTTTCGTTGCTGGTTCGAAGTGGTTCGGTCGGTCTAGACCAGTTATTTGGAGTTGTAGAAGGATTTTTAGGATAGAATTTATCTATAATTATTGTAATTTATGCTTTATTTTATCCTAGGGGCCAAAATTAACCGGTTCAATTGCTATTTAAATGCTTTGTGGATGTCATTTAGATTAAATCCCACCATAGGTTAAGCATGATCATGCATTTTAATATATTATAAATGCTATAATGTATGATATTAATGCATGATGGATGGATTTCATGAGTAATTTAATATAATGGTTATGTTAAATATATGAAATACAATAAGCATGTGGCATGACATTATATAGCTTGAATATAAGGAGTTATATTTAATTTAATGTCTTATGGATGCTTGGGTGATTTTCATGATTTGCATGATATAAGGAGTTATATTAAGAAAATATGAAAATCAATTTGCATTAAACATGACACATCCATAGTTTATATAATTGTTATATTAAGTCATGAAATGCAAATGTTATGGTTTATTGATTAATTTGAATATGATTGTTAATTAATTAAACCTTATAAAGTTTATTATAGGGATAATCATTAAAACTTATAAGAGTTATAAAATTAATGATTAGAAACCGTCAACCTATAATAAAGATTATTGCATGCAAACATAGGATCATAGGTAAATGAATTAATTTTAAAATGTTAAAAATTAATTAGACCTAAGATCTCGTTAATTCTAATAGGATTAGAATTAAGTCTTGCTTAGTATTAAAAATAGTTTTAATTGACTAAGTAGGAAAAACATTACTATGATTATAAGGGAACTCCACCGGTTAAGTTCTGTCTAAGGCTAGAGGTACTTAAGATGACGGTTTACGGGACACCTCCTACCTGGGAACTAACTCGGAATACCGGAGTTGAATTAATCATAGTTAAATGTTAGCATGCAATGTCACTAGGTTTTTTAAAGAGTTTAAATCACCTAGATCTTTAGAGTAAAAAGTTTACATTACTATGGTTATAAGGGAACTCTCCCGATGAAGTTTTGTCTAAGGCTGGAGGTACTTAAGATGACGGTTTACGGAACACCTCCTACCTGGGAACTAAATCAGAATACCGGAGTTGAATTAATCATAGTTAAATGTTAGCATGCAAGGTCACTAGGATTTTTAAAGAGTTTAAATCACCAAGATCTTTAGAGTAAAGAGTTTACATTACTATGGTTATAAGAGAACTCTCTCGATGAAGCTCTGTCTAAGGCTGGAGGTACTTAAGATGACAGTTTACGGAACACCTGCTACCTGGGAACTGACTCGGAACTTGAGTTGAATTAACCATAGTTATGTTAGCATGCAATGCTGCCAGGTTAATTAAAAGAGTTTAATTCACCTAAGACATTAGATTAAAGACCTCCATATAAGAGTTATATACAGGCATAAACTTAGATAGATTCACTTAGCCGGAATTTACGTAAGTAATAGACCCTATAATTATAAAAATACTTAGTGGGAGGGAATATATCAAAACAAGATTTTCATAAATCAAGTCTTGCTCTCACGTCCTTATAAGTTCACAACGTGAGGTTCATGCTTGGCCTCGAGTCACCCTTGGAGTGACCCCCTACGGATGGTGTTTGCATGGATCAATATCAAGGGGAATGAGGGAGTATTTTATAGTAAGTGGGAGCAGGACACGTGTCAATGTATCCTACAGTCTCCTCCATTAGGTTGCACAGTGAGATCCCCATGATCTGCCTACGAGTCGCCCTCGGAGCGATCACCCTACGGAGGGCTTGATCATGGGAGTCGGAACAACGCAAACTCCTGAATTGGATAGGGTTTCTTAGGTCCATTTCCAACTTTGACTTTCCCTACGGCAGCATTGTTGGGGCCGACCTATGAAATATGAAAAATGGAGGGTCACACTTACGGAAAATTGTTAAGGTGTTAATAATTTCCTGACCGAAAAAACGGTAGCTAACAACTATTGGAATATGAGTTATTCCGGGAATTGGGATTGACTGAGATTGTCTCAATTCAGAGGAGGAGTAGCTGACTACCCTACGGTAGCTGTTGTTCTAAACCTCAGAAGTATCGTTGCAAAATGAATGTTTATTCTATGGGTCGATCATTACTTTTGCTAAATTGATTGGATTAAAATAATAATATTATTTTGTGTAATGGGTTAATGCAACAATACTTACTAAGTTAATTTGTTCTATCAGCAATGAAACGTTCTTTGTATGCCTCTAATAATGCAAATTACAAAACCGATATTCTAATACAACTAAGAAAATGAACTTAAACACTAAATGCGTGGAATTGGTCTTAACTGAGGACGGTCCTCAAGCCCATATGTCTAATTTGTCCAAAATTGTTCATGATGAATATGACATAGACTGCTTAGCACATCTCAATGAAAATAAATTTGATTTATTGATCATTGAAACGTGTATAATGGAAAATGATGATACAGCCTGGATCCTTGATTCAGGTGTCACTCATCACGTATGCTCTTCCATTGAGGGAATGAGCTCCTGGCAATAGTTAGATGCTGGGGAAATGACTCTAAGAGTTGGGACTGGGGAGCTCATTTCAGATAAAGCAGTGGGAGATATTAAAATGTTCTTATCCAAGGAATGCTATATGTTATTAGATAACGTATATATAGTTCCTAAAATAAAAAGAAATTTGATTTCTATTTCTTGTTTGCTAGAACAAGGGTATTCAGTGTCCTTTTCTGTGAATGAAGCTTTCATTATTAAAAGGGGTGCTGATATATGTTCTGTAAAAATGGAGAACAATTTGTATGTCTTAAGACCAATAAAGTCTAGGGCTATTTTGAACAATGAAATGTTTAAAACAGCTGAGACTCAACCAAAAGGACAAAAAGTTTCTCAAAGTACCTATCTTTGGCACTTGAGACTTGGCCACATAAATCTCAATAGGATTGGGAGATTGGTTAAGAACGGACTTCTAAGCCAGTTAGAAGATGGTACTTTACCTCCATGTGAGTCATGTCTCGAAGATAAAATGACCAATCGACCTTTTACTGGAAAAGGTTATCGTGTCAAGGAGCCCTTAGAGCTCGTACATACGGATCTCTGTGGTCCAATGAATGTTAGAGCTCGAGGAGGGTATGAATATTTAATCTCTTTCATAGATGATTATTCAAGGTATGATTATTTATACCTAATGAGTCATAAGTCTGAAGCCCTTGAAAAGTTCAAGGAGTATAAGGCTGAAGTTGAAAACTTATTAGGTAAGACCATTAAAACACTTCGATCTGATCGAGGTGGAGAGTATTTGGACTTAGAATTCCAGAACTATTTGATGGAACATGGAATCTCGTCTCAACTCTCAGCACCAGGTACACCTCAACAGAATGGTGTATCTGAAAGGAGAAACAGAACCTTGTTGGACATTGTTCGATCTATGATGAGCTATGCTCAACTGCCTTATTCTTTTTGGGGTTATGCAGTAGAGACTGCAGTATATATTTTGAATGTAGTTCCCTCAAAGAGTGTTTCTGAAACACCATTTGAGCTTTGGAGAGGACGTAAAGCTAGTTTGCGTCACTTCAGAATTTGGGGCTGCCCTACACATGTGCTAGTGGCAAACCCAAAGAAATTGGATTCGCGTTCAAAGTTATGTCTATTAGTAGGCTACCCAAAAGAAACAAAAGGTGGATACTTCTTCGATCCACAAGAAAATAAAGTGTTTGTTTCAACAAATGCTACTTTCTTGGAAGAAGACCACGTTCGAGAACACAAACCACGCAGTAAGATAATGTTAAGTGAAATTTCTGGTAAAGCTACAGATTCATCACAAAGAGTTGTTGATGAGGCTGGACCTTCAACAAGGGTTGTTGATGAGCCAAGTACATCTGGTTAACCACATCATTCTCAACAGTTGAGAATGCCTCGACGTAGTAGGAGGGTTATTATTCAACCTGAACGCTATCTGGGTTTAGCAGAAACTCCAGCTGTTATATCTGATGATCGAATCGAGGATCCATTGACCTTTAGACAAGCAATGAATGATGTGGACCATGACTAGTGGGTCAAAGCTATGGACCTAGAGATGGACTCTATGTACTTCAATCAAGTCTGGGATCTTGTAGACCTACCTGAAGGGGTTAAACCCATAGGGTGCAAATGGATCTACAAGAGAAAACGAGACGCAGCTGGGAAAGTGCAGACTTTCAAAGCTCGACTGGTGGCAAAGGGTTACCCAAATGGAGGGGGTGGACTATGAGGAAACCTTCTCCCCAGTTGCCATGTTAATGTCAATAAGGATTCTCTTGTCCATTGCCACGTTTTATGATTATGAGAATTGGCAAATGGACATTAAGACTGCTTTTCTGAATGGCAATCTTGATGAGAACATCTTTATGTCTCAACCAGAGGGGTTCATTGCTCAAGGTCAGGAGCAAAAAGTTTGCAAGCTTAGACGATCCATTTATGGGTTGAAGCAAGCTTC
Source organism: Luffa aegyptiaca (assembly GCA_017139565.1). Lineage (NCBI taxonomy): Eukaryota > Viridiplantae > Streptophyta > Magnoliopsida > Cucurbitales > Cucurbitaceae > Luffa > Luffa aegyptiaca. Next base: position 17,465,261 of record CM029402.1, read on the forward strand.
CAGATCTTGGAATATAAGGTTTGACACGACTGTCAAATCTTATGGCTTTGACCAGAACGTTGATGAACCTTGTGTTTACAAAAGGATTATCAAAAGTTCAATAGTTTTTCTGGTGTTGTATGTAGATGATATTTTACTCATTGGGAATGATGTAGAATATCTAGCTGACATTAAAAAATGGCTATCGACTGAGTTCCAAATGAAAGATTTGGGTGAAGCTCAGTATGTTCTAGGGATTCAAATTATCAGGAATCGTAAGAACAGAACGTTAGCCCTATCTCAAGCATCATATATAGACAAGATGTTGTCTAGATATAAGATGCAGAATTCCAAGAGGGGTTTACTACCTTTCAGGCATGAAGTTCATTTGTCTAAGGAACAGTGTCCTAAGACACCTCAAGAAATTGAGGATATGAGACGGATCCCTTATGCTTCAGCTGTGGGCAGTCTTATGTACGTTATGTTGTGTACTAGGCGTGACATTTGCTATGCAGTTGGGATAGTTAGCAGGTACCAGTCCAATCAAGGGTTAGACCACTGGACTGCAGTTAAAAACATCCTCAAGTATCTTCGGAGAACGAGGGACTATCTGCTTGTGTATGGCTCTAAGGATTTGATCCTTACAGGATACACAGACTCTGACTTTCAAACTGATAAGGATTTTAGGAAATCCACATCAGGGTCAGTATTTACCCTCAACGGGGGAGCTGTAGTCTGGCGTAGCATCAAGCAAGGATATATTGCAGGCTCCACCATGGAGGCCGAATATGTCGCTGCTTGTGAAGCAGCTAAGGAGGCTGTATGGCTACGGAAGTTCTTGATGGATTTGGAAGTTGTTCCAAATATGAACTTGCCAATCACCCTTTATTGTGATAATAGTGGTGCAGTGGCAAATTCTAAAGAACCTCGCAGCCACAAGAGAGGCAAGCACATAGAGCGCAAATATCATCTTATTAGAGAGATTGTGCAACGAGGGGACGTGATCGTCACGAAGATAGCTTCAGAGCACAACATTGCTGATCCATTTACGAAGGCTCTCGCGGCTAAAGTGTTTGAGGGTCATCTAGAGGGTCTAGGTCTGCGAGACATGTACATAGAATAATCTAGGGCAAGTGGGAGAAGTGTACTCGGTATTGTGAATGCCCTAGTTTATTGTATTTATCTGTATTTGCACTTTTCATGTATTATACAGTATTAATACAAACCACTATTCCTACTTCAATGATTAATCATTCAATTTTGATTGTTGATGTACATTGTCCACTAGAGTTTTAGTTCAAGTGGGAGTTGTTGGGTTTTATGCCCTAAAACTCGTAGATAGTAAATGAAACAAATTAATCGATCTCAATAAAGTGATATTTGAGTGATTCAGTAATTTAGTTATTGAATAATCGAGTTTGCATTAATAAACCCTAAATCCAATAAACTAAGATCCAAGGTTGTTTAAATGAAACTTGAACTAGAATGTGGGGACATACAGGGATTGGTGTTCAAGTAACAACCTAAAAGGTTGGATACCTTATCCTGGTGACACTATGTGATACGACCCACATTGTATTCGATACAGATGCAATGATCCAAAGCATCCATGTAGGAGAATTGAGGGTGGGGGTATCCTATGCAATGAGTTTCAATAAGACCTGACCGCGAAATAGTAACCACTAGATGTAACGTCGTTAACTAGTTTAGGTTTCTCTTTCAATAGGATGACCTAGGTAACTCAATCTCAATCCTCAGTCTGTTATGAACCCATTTCAGGTGGGATTGTCCTTAGATTTGTATGGGTGAGAGTGGCTAGTTCGCTGACTCAATAATCCTACCATTTAAGGGGCAAGACCGAATGGGGGCTGGGAACATAACAGTACAAGATGGAATTCACTCCTTCCCCTATTGGGGAAAGTAAATGTGTGTTCCCTTAAGAGCTGATTCCAGGGCTTGAACAAAGGCGCGCCGTCCTCTCCTGGCCCGAGAGGAATTCCTGTTTAGTGGTTGGAACCTAAACAACTTGTTCATTAGAGGGATCAGTGGTACTTAAGGAACCAGAGGTAACCCAGGGGTAAAACGGTAATTTGACCCAGCTGGTGTTACGAACACACGTGAAGGGTTGACTTACTGCATTGGTCGATATCCGTGGACACAGAAATATTCTACAGTGAGAAGAGTGCAGCTGTGGGTCTTTAGTGGAGTGACCCACAGTTAACGAATGTTGACTAACTTGGTTAATGAGTTTGGCCAATTAGTCTCGTATCGTTGGAGCTTCTGATCTGTAGGTCCATTAGGTCCCACTAGTAGCTCATAAAGAGACTTGAGGCAATTAAGTATAAATTGTCAATTGAAAGTGTTCAATTTATTTGGGGAATCGTATAATGTATATTGATGCATTATAATATAAAGTTTATGAAACTTTATAATATAATTTTTGAATTAATTTCAAAATTTAATTCTTGAGAGAAAATATTTGAAAGAGTTCAAATAAATTTAATATGAATTGGATTCATATTAATTTTAATTTTAATAAAATCCCTAAGATTAAATATATGATATTTATTTGGGTAATTAATTAATTATTTATTAAAATTAGAGACATTTTTCTATTAGGAAAAGACCTTCCTTTTCCTATTAGGAAAAAGTCTTGGCCTTTACCTATAAATAGGACCCCTGGGGTGGAGTGAAAGGCATCTCATTCACTCTCCTATTTTCAGAGAATTCCCCTCAAGACTCCCTCTAGACTGCCACCAGTCTCCTACCTCTAAAAGTCTTAGAGTCATACCGGTGTAGCCGTAGTGGTGGTGTTCGCACTAGTTCGTGATTATTTCACAAGCAATCGGTGAATTTAATCTCAGTTGTCAACGAGAGTAAGTAATTTGTTACTATATATATATTAGATTTAGATCTAATATTTTTTTATGCTTAGCCTTAATATATATTTAGAATAGTTCTAATATTATTGCCAATGTATTGGTATTTTAGATTAAACAAAATTAATTACGAACCAGTCCCAATCACGCTTCCGCTTTACGAAATTACGAAATTTTAATCCTTCAGAAACATGATGCATGACATTAATTTAGCTAAATATAATTGTTATATTTAATTAATGTAGCATGCATGCTTAGGATTATTTTCATGAGAATTAATATAATTAGTTATATTATGTATGAAAATAATAAATATATAACAATGCTTGTTTTCATGTATGATTTAATATAAAATGTTATATTAATTAAATGAAAATGGAATAGCATTGAGCACGACATTAATTAGATTAATATAAGAGTTATATTATATTAATGTCAAATTTCATGTAATTTAATTTCGTGGATGTTTAATTAATATAATCGATATTAATTAAATGAAATTGAAATTGCATGAAGTGTGACACCACCTTAGATTAATAAAATCGTTATATTATTGTTATCGGCGTCATAATAATATGGTGTTTAATAATTAGAATATGATTGTTATTTTTCCAACACCATAGAAGCATGTTATAGGGCTAATCATTAAAATTTTATAATATGTTATAAAATTGATTAGAAACCGTCAACCTATAACAAAGAGTTGCATGCAAACATAGGAACTTAGGTTAAAATGAATTGATTTTAAAATGTTTAAAATTAACTAGACCTAAGCTCATTATAATTCTAATAGGATTAGAATTATTTTCTTACTTAGTATTAAAAATAGTTTTAATTGACTAAGTAGGAAAAACATTACTATGATTATAAGGGAACTCCACCGATTAAGTTCTGTCTAAGGCTGGGGGGTACTTAAGATGACGGTTTACGGAACACCTCCAACCTGGGAACTAACCCGAATTACCGGAGTTGAATTAATCATAGTTAAATGTTAGCATGCAATGTCACTAAGTTTATTAAAAGAGTTTAAATCACCTAGATCTTTAGAGTAAAGAGTTTACATTACTATGGTTATAAGGGAACTCTCCCGATGAAGTTCTGTCTAAGGCTGGAGGTACTTAAGATGACGGTTTACGGAACACCTGCTACCTGGGAACTGACTCGAAACTTGAGTTGAATTAACCATAGTTATGTTAGCATGCAATGTTGCCTGGTTAATTAAAAGAGTTTAATTCACCTAAGACATTAGATTAAAGATCTCCATATAAGAGTTATATACGGGCATAAACTAGATAGATTCACTTAGTCGGAATTTACCTAAGTAATAGACCCTATAATTATAAAAATACTTAGTGGGAGGGAATATATCAAAACAAGATTTTCATAAATCAAGTTTTGCTCTCATGTCCTCAAAAGTTCACAACGTGAGGTTCATGATTGGCCTCGAGTCACCCTGGGAGTGACCCCCTACGGATGGTGTTTGCATGGATCAATATCAAGGTGAATGAGGGAGTATTTTATAGTAAGTGGGAGCAAGATACGTGTCAACGTATCCTACGATCTCCTCCATTAGGTTGCACCGTGAGATCCCCATGATCTGCCTGCGAGTCGCCCTGGTAGTGATCACCCTACGGAGGGCTTGATCATGGGAGTCGGAACAACGCAAACTCCAGAAATGGATAGGGTTTCTTAGGTCCATTTCCAACTTTGACTTTCCCTACGGTAGCATTGTTGGGGCCGACCTCTGAGATCTGAAAAATGGAGGGTCACACTTACGGGAAATTGTTAATGTGTTAATAATTTCCTGACCGAAAAAAACGGTAGCTAAGAACTATTGGAATACGTGGCTGAGATTGTCTCAACTCAAAGGAGGAGTAGCTGACTGCCCTAAGGTAGCTGTTGTTCTAAACCTCTGAAGTATCGTTGCAAAATGAATGTTTACTATATGGGTGGATCATTACTTTTGCTAAATTGATTGGATTAAAATAATACGATTATTTTGTGTAATGGGTTAATGTAACATCACTTATTAAGTTAATTTGTTTGTTCTCAGCATGAAACGTTCTTTGTATGCCTCGAATAACGCCAATTACAAAACTGGTATTTCTAATACAACTAAGAAAATGAACTTAAACATTTATTGCGTGGAATTGGTCTTAACTGAGGACGGTCCTCAAGCCCACATGTCTAATTCATTTGAAATTGTTCATGATGAATATGACATAGACTGCTTAGCGCATCTCAATGAAAATAAATTTGATTTATTGGTCATTGAAACGTGTATAGTGGAAAATGATGATACAACCTGTATCCTTTTTTCAGGTGCCACTCATCATGTATGCTCTTCCTTTGAGGGAATGAGCTCCTGGCAACAGTTGGATGCTGGGGAAATGACTCTCAGAGTTGGGACTGGGGAGCTCATTTCAGCTAAAGTAGTGGGAGATATTAAAATGTTATTCTCCAGGGAACACTATATGTTATTAGATAATGTATATATAGTTCCCAAAATAAAAAGAAATTTGATTTCTGTTTCTTGTTTGCTAGAACAAGGATATTCAATGTCATTTTCTGTGAATGAAGCTTTCATTACTAAAAGGGGTACTGATATCTGTTCTGGAAAAATGGTGAACAATTTGTAAGTTTTAAGACAAATAGAGTCTAGGGCTATTTTGAACAATGAAATGTTTAAAACAACCGAGACTCAACCAAAAAGGCAGAAAGATTCTCAAAGTACCTATCTTTGGTACTTGAGACTTGGCCACATAAATCTCAATAGGATTGGGAGATTGGTTAAGAACGGACTTCTAAGCCAGTTAGAAGATGGTACTTTACCTACGTGTGAGTCATGTCTCGAAGGTAAGATGACCAAACGACTTATTACTGGAAAAGGTTATCGTGCCAAGGAGCCCTTAGAACTCGTACATACGGATCTCTGTGGTCCAATGAATGTAAGAGCTCGAGGAGGGTATGAATATTTCATCTCTTTCATAGATGATTATTCAAGGTATGGTTATTTATACCTAATGAGTCATAAGTCTGAAGCCCTTGAAAAGTTCAAGGAGTAAATGACTGAAGTTGAGAACTTGTTAGGGAAGACCATTAAAACACTTCGATCTGATCGAGGTGGAGAGTATTTGGACTTAAAATTCCAGAACTATTTGATAGAACATGGAATCTCGTCTCAACTCTCAACACCAGGTACACCTCAACAGAATGGTGTATCTGAAAGGAGAAACAGAACCTTGTTGGACATGGTTCGATCTATGATGAGCTATGCTCAACTGCCTAGTTCTTTTTGGGGTTATGCAGTAGCGACTGCAGTTTATATTTTGAATGTAGTTCCCTCATAGAGTGTTTCTGAAACACCATTTGAGCTCTGTTAGGAAAAGGTCTTGGCCTTTACCTATAAATAGGACCACTGGGGTGGGGTGAAAGGCATCCCATTCATTCTCCTACTCTCAGAGAATTCCCTTGAAGGCTCTCTTTAGACTCCCACCAGTCTTCTGCCTCTAGAAGTCTCAGAGTCATACCGGTGTAGCCATAGTGGTGGTGTTCCCAGCAGTTCGTGATTATTTCACAAGCAGTTGGTGAATTTAATCTGAGTCGTCAACGAGAGTAAGTAATTTGTTACTATATATATTAGATTTAGATCTAATATTTTTGTATGCTTAGCCTTAATATAAATTTAGAATAGTTCTAAGATTATTGCCAATGTATTGGTATTTTAGATTAAACAAAATTAATTACGAATCGGTCCCAATCACGCTTCCGCTTTACGGAACTACGGAATTCCAATCCATCACTTGCATTTCTCCCTTAGATTTACTTCCGTGTCGCTAGGGAACTTACCCTTCTGAAGGACATTCACTACAGTTGCAATCTGTCCCAGTTGGACCTCCATGTTCTTTAGAGCAACGTCATGGTTATTCACCGAAGTTAACAGAGTGTTCACTGTCGTCTGGAGATTTACATTCAAAACCTTTTCTTCTTTGATGAAGAGCGCCACCATTTCCACTAGGTTGCTTTTCTTCTCTTGAGAATTTGATTTTGATGCAAAACCTAGGGGTGGCTGCAAAACATTTTTCGAGTTAGCATAAGAAAACTTTTCGTGACTACGCAGACCTAGGTGGTAGAAGTTCGGCAGATTCTAATTCTGATTGAATCCTTGGTTGCCTATGAATTGAACTTGCTCCACCTCTTCTTTCTTCTTTGAATGGCTCTCAGCTAAATCGGTAATAGATTTCACCACCTCTAAAGATGAAAGCTTGTTCATGGCTCTTGTTAAGGAAGTCATCTGCGCTTTCAATGAACTTGAATCATCCAGCTCATATATTCCAGCCTTTTTCATTGGTGCCCTCTCCGTGGGCCATTGATAACTTGTGGACGTCATTTCCTCTAACAACTCCTTTGCATCATTGACAGTCTTAGACAAGAAACTTCCAGTTATAAAATAATTGTATCTGGAGCCAATCTGGGTAGCCGTGCTGAGGACATCTCCTTAACATCTCTTTATATCGCTCCCACGCCTCATAAAACTACTTATCATCGATTTTCTTGAACGTTCCAATCTCCGTGCGGAGTTTGGTGGTCATAGCGGGCGGGAAAAACTTTGTAAGGAATGCCTAAGCTAGTTCGTCCCAGGTGTTGATGCTACCAGGCTCCAATGATTCGAGCCAACCTTTCGCTTTATCTTGTAAGGAGAAAGGGAATAATCTCAGTCTAATGGCATCCGTGGTTACTCCGTTCATCTTTACTGTCCCACATATCTCTAAAAAGGACCGAAGGTGGGAGTGAGGATCTTCAGAAGCATGCCCTTTGAACGAGCAATCCTCTGTCATCTGAATCAAACCCGTCTTCAGCTAAAAATTATTTGCTTGAATGGGAGCATAAACGATGTCATAATTTTTTGTGGGGAGAATAAGTTGTAGAAAATCTCAGATAGCTTTGGTTCTTCTTCTTGTTGGGTCATCTTTTCTTTTAGTCTTTTTCCTTTTCGAATTGCTCTGATAGTCCTATCAATTTCAAGATCTAATGGAAAGAGATCAGCCTCCTTATATCTTCGCATGCACAGCCCCAAGGTTATCAAATTAAAAATTAAACTATTCACAAAAAATTAAAAAATTCAACTATATACACACTATATTAATATTCACCCTTTTCTTTTTAATGTTAGAAAATTAAATTGCCTAAATTAAACACAACTCCCCGGCAACGGCGCCAAAAACTTGTTAACAGGCCGCAAGCGAACGGGTTGACAAGTAATATAAAACGGTAAGAATACCGAGTATCGAATCCACAGGGAGATGTGTACTTAGGTAAGGTAATAAACTAAACACTAAAAATACTAAGATTGATTACTATTTAGGGAATTAAGCATGATGAAAGTTGCAAACGAGATTTAAACAAGGCAATTAAACAAAACCGATCAAGCACTTTAACAAGAGGGAGATTGAGTCAAATAAGAGGCGGGGTCTTGAATTCCAAAATACAACTTAACAGTTATTCTAATTACATAATTTTGTCTCCGACTAATTATAGATCTAGAATCTCCGTTAATCACATAGGTTCTGTTGTCGGTTTGCCCTTATTACAATTAACTAATTTTAACAACACAAGTGTCCTTAGCGCTAGTAAATGGGCTAATTAATGAGTCATGATTCATTATTGATCTCTAAGCCTAATCAACTAATCTCGCTGTCACTATGAGTAATTAAGCCTAGTTAAGTGGGTTATGATCTGACTTAGTTTCTCTTCGTCGAGTTTCCACTATGTATCTAATCACTATAAATTTGGCCAGAATCTATTGAGCATTACGAACACCCACACAAATAATTAGTAAAGTGGACACAAAGATAGGCAATCAGAATAACACTAAAATATGTTCCTTCATTCAAGACCCGTAAGCCGGAATTTTAGCTACACATGTATGCTATAAGTACCAAAATTTCTCGTCTATACATAGTATAAAGCAATAAATGAACAAATAAAGGAGATAGGAGATGAACCGTCGAAGAACCCCTTGCTTGCTCCTTGGATCCTCCGCGAAACAAGTGTTGGGTTTTATGTCCTAAAACTCGTAGATAGTGAATGATTAACGAATTATACACTTGTATCAATAAAGTGTTATTGAGGTTTATGCAATAAAGTGTTATTGTCATATTAAGTCTAGAATTGCACAATATGACCCAAATCCAATAAACTAAGATCCTAGGTTGTTTACATGTAACTTGAACTAGTATGTGGGGACATACGGGGATCAGTGTTCAAGTAACAACCTAAAAGGTCTATAGTACAGGGATAAGGCTAGGTACCTTATCCTGGTAACAATATGTGATACGACCCGCTTTGTATTCGATACAGACGTATTGATCCAAGGCGTCCATGTAGGAGACATGGGAGCGGGGGTATCCTATGCAATGAGTTTGCATAAGACCGGACCACGAAATAGTAAACCACTAGATGTAACACCGTTAACTAGTTAGGTTACTGTTTCAATAGGATGACCTAGGTAACTCAATCTTAATCCTGAGTGTGTCATGAACACCTTCTCACGAGGGATTGTCCTTTGATTAGTACGGGTGAGAGTGGCCTGCACGCCGACTCAATAAGCCTACCTTCTTGGGGACAAGACCGAGTGGGGGGCTGGGGTCATGACAATACAAGATGGAATTCACTCCTTCCCCTATTGGGGCAAGTAGATGTGTGTTCCCTTAAGGGCTGATTCCGGGTCTTGAACAAAGGCGCGCCGTCCTCTCCTGACCCGAGAGGAATTCCTGTTTAGTGGTTGGACCCTAAACAACTTGTTCATTAGAGGGATCAGTGGTACTTAAGGATCCAGAGGTAACCCAGGGGTAAAACGGTAATTTGACCCAGCTGGTGTTACGAACACACGTGAAGGATTGACTTACTGTATTGGTCGATATCAGTGGACACAGAAATATTCTACAGTGAGAAGAGTGCAGCTGTGGGTCTTTAGTGGAGTGACCCACAATTAACGAATGTTGATTGACTCGATTAATGAGTTTAGCTGATCAATCTCGTATCGTTGAAGCTTCTGATCTGTAGGTCCATTAGGTCCACTTGCTAGCTCATAACGGGTTCTGAGATAATATAGTCTTGATTATTAAAGGGAATATAAGTTAATTGTATTTTGATGCAATTAATATAATGTATGGAGATACATTATAGTATAAGTTTAATTAATGAATTGAATATGATTCAATTATAAAATCAATTAAATATTTGATATTTAATTAATGTGGATTCAATTAATAGAATTAATTGAATGGCCAATTTAATTCAATTGAATATGATTCAAATTGAATTAAATACTTTATATTATAATTCATTTAGTTAATATTGATTTAATTAAATTAATTAATTAAATATTTATTATTTAATTAGTCAATGGCCGAGATAGTTTTGATTAAGATCTAACGGTCTAGATCTAGTAGAGCAATAACTCCCTCCCCACTTATTGTACAGGGGAGAGGGAGTTCCCCAACTGATCACTCATTCCTCTCATTCACGCAAGTTACAGAGAAAGAAAGTTTTTTCTTTTCTCTCTTCCTCTCTCAAATTCCAGCACTTTACCTTGCTGAATTTTTTCCTTCCAAGACGAATTTTGGGTTCCCACCAGCCAATCTCAGTAATCCAAGAGATATAGCGGGTGAATTCGTGTGGTGGTGTCCATTGGAAGATCAAGAACATTATTTGGGAGCATAGTGCAGTTTGTTCATCAAACCATGTAAGTTTCTTGATCTAAAATCAATTTACAGCATGCTTAATCGGTTTTAATTTAGAAATTTGTTTCTGAATTTTAATTGCCAATGTATTGGTTTTTCGTAAACGAAATTGTGAAACGAATTGGTCTTGATTGCTTCCGCGGCCAAAGGGATTTTAACCCTTCAACAAGCTCTTGATCGCTCTAAAACATGCCCAAAAACAATAATTTCGCGCTCCTCTCACTCGCTCTCAGCCTGACCCTCAAGATGGCTCAAAAAGCCTTTAGAAAAGTGGAGGAAATGAATGCTTGATGCCAAAAATGAGTGCCAAACCGAGCCTTATATAGAGCTCCAAGGCCGACAACGTCGCGACGCTGTGACGTCAGTGACTTGTTGCCCAAGACGTCCAGCGTCGAGACGCTAAGGGAAACGTCTCGACGCTTTCCTTCGATTGAAAAATTCCAGATTCGTGACTTGGCTGATTTTTGGGCTTCTCCTTCAATCTTTTGGCAAAATTCTTCTTGATTTAAGATATTGGATGTTGGGTTTTATGCCCTAAAACTCGTAGATAGTAAATGAAACAAATTAATCGATCTCAATAAAGCGTTATTTGAGTAATTCAGTAGTTTGGTTATTGAAATAATCGAGTTTGCATTAATAAACCCTAAATCCAATAAACTAAGATCCAAGGTTGTTTAAATGAAACTTGGACTAGTATGTGGGGACATACGGGGATCAGTGTCCAAGTAACAACCTAAAAGGTCTATAGTATAGGGATAAGGCTGGGTACCTTATTCTGGTGACACTATGTGATACGACCCACCTTGTATTCGATACAGATGCAATGATCGAAAGCATCCATGTAGGAGACATGCGGGTGGGGGTATCCTATGCAATGAGATTGCATAAGACCGAACCGCGAAATAGTAACCACTAGATGTAACGTCGTTAACTAGTTTAGGTTTCTATTTCAATAGGATGACCTAGGTAACTCAATCTTAATCCTGAGTCTGTTATGAACCCCTTTTAGGAGGGATTGTCCTTAGATTTGTATGGGTGAGAGTGGCCAGTTCGCTGACTCAATAATCCTACCATTTCAGGGGCAAGACCGAATGGGGGCTGGGAGCATAACAGTACAAGATGGAATTCACTCCTTCCCCTATTGGGGTAAGTAGATGTGTGTTCCCTTAAGGGCTGATTCCGGGGCTTGAACAAAGGCGCGTCGTCCTCTCCTGGCCCAAGAGGAACTCCTGTTTAGTGGTTGGACCCTAAACAACTTGTTCTTGAGAGGAATCAGTGGTACTTAAGGAACCAGAGGTAACCCAGGGGTAAAACGGTAATTTGACCCAGCTAGTGTTACGAACACACGTGAAGGATTGACTTACTGCTTGGTCGATGTCCGTGGACACAGAAATATTCTACAGTGAGAAGAGTGCAGTTGTGGGTCTTTAGTGGAGTGACCCCAGTTAACGAATGTTGACTAACTTGGTTAATGAGTTTGGCCAATTAGTCTCGTATCGTTGGAGCTTCTGATCTGTAGGTCCATTAGGTCCCACTGGTAACTCGTAAAGAGACTTGAGGCAATTAAGTATAAATTGTAAATTGAATGTGTTCAATTTATTTGGGGAATCGTATAATGTATATTGATTTATTATAATATAAAGTTTATGAAACTTTATAATATAATTTTTGAATTAATTTCAAAGATTAATTCTTGAGAGAAAATATTTGAAAGAGTTCAAATAAATTTTAATATGAACTGGATTCATATTAATTTTAATAAAATCCCTAAGATTAAATATATGATATTTATTTGGGTAATTAATTAATTATGAAATTAATTAGTTATTTATTAAAATTAGAGACCATTTTCTATTAGGAAAGAAAATATTTGAAAGAGTTCAAATAAATTTAATATGAATTGGATTCGTATTAATTTTAATTTTAATAAAATCCCTAAGATTAAATATATGATATTTAATTGGGAAATTAATTAATTATGGAATTAATTATTTATTTATTAAAATTAGAGACCTTTTCCTACTAGGAAAATTCATTTTCCTATTAGGAAAAAGGTCTTGGCCTTTACTATATATAGGACCCCTAGGGTGGGGTGAAAGGCATCCCATTCATCTTTCTACTCTTAGAGAATTCCCCTCAAGGCTTCATTTGGACTCCCACCAGTCTCCTGCCTCTAGAAGTCTCAGAGTCATATCGGTGTAGCCATAGTGGTGGTGTTCGCACTAGTTCGTGATTATTTCACAAGCAGTTGATGATTTAATCTGAGTCGTCAACGAGAGTAAGTAATTTGCTACTATATAAATTAGATTTAGATCTAATTTTTGTATGCTTAGCCTTAATATAAATTTAGAATAGTTATAAAATTATTGCCAATGTATTGATATTTTAGATTAAACAAAATTAATTACGAATCGGTCTCAATCACGCTTCCGCTTTACGGAATTACGGAATTCCAATCCTTCATTGGACTCTTCCAAATGACCCACCTTGCATCTCCATGATTAATTCTTCATAATTGGGCTTCTTTTCCTCTCCAATTTCTCTAAAAATCCAATAAAAGCTCCTACAGACCAAAATAATCAATTAATTGAATTTGCACAATAAGAACACATTAAAGCACAACAAAAACCATTAAATTTAAGGGTAAAATAGTGGTATTTATGCATGCTATCAACCTATCTGAGAATTGAAAAGACAGAAAGCAGGAAAATTATAGAGTGCAAATGTTTAAGGTTGTTTGCTTGACCACGCTCTCCTCTATTCCTCCTTTTATGGTGGTTTCTTTTCACAGGTCCAGAATACATTATTTTTAGAAAATTGTTGTTTGACTAACTTTGGGGCCTGTAGAGAAGAATCAATAGAAGTAGAAAAAATATTGGAAGCAGAAGTGGGCTGACAGAAAATTCTCTCTGCCCTGAGTTTAGAAGACGAGCACTTGGTGATCCCACTAGATTTATCAGTAAAGGTTATCTGGTGCTCATCAACTACATCAAACAGTTCACCTTCTATGTCGGGGCATCTAATGGCAGATGAATGCATCTCGTTATTAGTAACCATGCATGATTTAGAATTTAACGTGCGATCATTCACTGGGTTAGGTTCAATCATTTAGTACTCAATAGAAGATGCATGAGGATTTTCAATATCATAAAAAATTTTAGAGTACAGGGTCTTATCCTGAAATCCCAATGATACAGCACCCCCATCCACATCAATAACTGTCTTGGCAGTCTTCATAAAGGGACGACCAAGAAGTATCGTAGCAGAAGACGGATGGTGATCAAGATTAGGGGTATCTAAAACATAAAAATCAGTAGGAAAGAACAAATCCTCTACCCTAACTAAAACATTTTCAACTATTCCAAGAGGTTTTATGCATGACTTATCTGCTAATTATATGATTATGCCAGATGTCTTTATATCAGTCAAGTTCAATCTCTTATAAACAGACACTAACATAACATTTATCGATGCTCGTAGATCTAACATGGCATATTTTATCTTAAAATCCCCAATCATACACGGTAAAGTAAACATGCCAGGATCAGAACATTTTACAGGTAAGTCATCAGACAATAGTGCACTTAAGTTCTCACTAACCTCTTCTTTACCTGATGACTTCTCCTTACCTTCGTACCAAGTTTTGGGGAACTCGACGTAGATTGGAATTTTCAAGATCGCCTCAAGTAATGGGATGTTCACCTTAACTTGCCTAAAAAAATCTAAATCATCCTGCACACTTGGAGTAGCAGGTTCAGTAAAGTTCACACGTGAAGCAAGAAAGAAATTCATATTATGTGAATCAAAAGAAGAAAATTTGTCAGAAGCAACAAAAATTTATTAGAAACAGCGAAGAATCCAGGGAGAAAGTTAGGTGTGGTTACTCCGCTCCACATTGCGCTCACATTAGCCTTTGGATTTACTTCAGGTTGGGCGGTTAACTTACCAGAACTTACTTGGGTTGCTAGCTGAGTGATTTGGTTTCCTAAATTCTGGATGGCATTCCTGGTCTCCTGCTGGAACTGCAGGGAGCTGTCAGTAAGTTTCTTTAAAGCCTCATCAAAAGACGTACCTGAAGTAGATAAAGTGGAAGCTTGATTTTGCTTGAACATCAGTGACCTCTGTTGGTTCCCATAGCTAAAATTTGGATGGTCTCTCCATCCTGGGTTGTATGTATTGCTATATGAGTTGTACTGCCTTTAATTTCCATTGAATCCACCAACAGGATTCACTTATCCACTCTCTTGGATCTTTGGGCAGGCATCGGTAGTATGGCTAGTCATTGAGCAGAGTCCACAGGCTTTCGCCTGCATCTATCCTGAACATAAAGAGCGAACAAGCTTAGTCAACTCACTCATTTCAGAACGCATATCGCTTACCTCACTCTTTGTGGCGGCTTGCACAACTGCGGTGGGCCCTCTTGTCCCAAATTGTTGAGAGTTCTCAGCCATACTCGAAATTAGTTGTCTAGCCTCAACTGGTGTTTTGTTGACTAGTGCTACTCTACTAGCGGCGTCCACCATACTCTGATCCATAGGTAGCAGTCCCTCGTAAAAATATTGGATCAATTGTTGATTCGAGATCTGATGATGTGAGAAAGTGGCACATAAACGCTTGAATCTCTCCCAGTACTCATGAAATGTCTCCCCAGTGATCTACGAAATGCCATAAATCTCCTTCCTGATGTTGGCAGCTCTACTCACTGGGAATAATTTCTCTAGTAATTGCTTCTTCATCTCGTTCCATGTACTGATAGAGGCGGAGGGAAGGTAATACAACCAATCTTTTGCTGAATCCTTTAGCGAAAAGGGGAATGCCCTAAGGTTCAGCACCTCCTCTGTCACTCCATGTGACCTCATACCAGAACTTACAATGTGAAATTTCTGCAAATGTTTGTGCGGGGTCCTCTACTGCACTACCACGAAAAATAGGGAGTAAGTGAATTAAACCTAACTTTAACTCAAAGTTACCTGTCGTCTTGGGGTAGGTAATACAAAGTGGCTGCTGGTTCAAATCTGGCGCTGCCAGCTGCCTCAACGTTCTCTCAGACATGGCTGGGGCTTAAACCTCGCCGAGATTGTTTAGTCTTCTCCTTCTTGCTCGCCTCCTTAATCAAGTCTCTGCTCTTGAGATCTCTGGTTCAAACCTAAGATCGTTGTCGTGCGAAGCACGTGTGATCATAAACCCTGCAAGCAAGAATTAAAAACACAAAATTCTATAAATACTAGAAAAACGCCCTTCCCCAGCAACGACGCCAATTTGATGGGCCAGAGTTGTCTAGGCTCCGAGTTGTCAAATAAATTTATAATCCACGACACTATAACTATTTTGTAGAAATAGTGGTTGGGGTCGAACACAGGGAAGGGGATCTAGCAGATGCAGAAATTTAGTGTTTATGCAACAGAGGGGTTTTGGAAAAGCCGAACAAAATGAAATAAAATACTAAATGTAAAAGAAGAAGAATAAAGCATGCGATAGATAGAAATAAGACAGAAATCAATATCATAAAGGGCCGTTGGATTGGGATTTCTTATGCTTGAATGGTATTTCACTTGGCTTCCTAGTTTTCTCTAAAAATCATTCTATGCCGATTTTATTAGTCTGGTTGGCTTCTTGGTTACTCGGAGGACCTTCCTACACTAACCTGTGTTTAATTAACCTGTTAACCTAGAACCCTGCAATTAACATGATTAATTAAATTATCATTATCGACCGCCACCCCTCATGCATAAAGTAGCAACCATCCGAAACCTCGCAATGACTACTAAATTATGTCTAACTAATCTAAAATAAGCAAGCCGAAACCTCGAAATTACCTACTTAAATTAGCCGCTTTACGTCAGTGGGTCCGAAATTGTATTAACTAAACCTAAATCGAATTTAAATCTAATTAACACAACCTTTAACATGCATCTTAGGCCTATCAAGGGTTGTCACTCCATAGAGATGGTCTTGCCTCAGCCTAGTGGCTATCTAAAAATAACTGATAAAATGCACAAATAGAAATCTCCTAGGGTCGTCAATCCTAAGAAACTAATCTCATGCATTGGTTTAAACGAGATCAATATCATTCAATGCATAATCCCAACCCAACGATACAAAAGAGTTTAGCTACTCATAAACAATGAGAAACCAGAAATAAAGATGAAAGAATGCATAAAATATGACCTATAAAGGTTTACACAGTAGCTAAAAACGAAAATAGACGAAACTAATGGCAAAAGGGCCAAAATTCTAACCTAACGGCGGACTAAACCGAAGCCCTATATTTATAGAAAACGTCGTGGCGACGAGACGCTAGGCTCGGCGTCTCGATGCCACGGACTTTGATCTCCGTGTTTGAATCGCGTCGGCGTCGAGTCGCTAGGGGCAGCATCTCAACGCCATCTTTAATCCGAGCCTTGCTGTCTTTTTTGTCGGTTTTGTCTCCTTAATTCTCGGTACGGGGCTTCAACCTTCGATTCTTGGTGTCGTTCTTCAGGCCTACTTCAATACACTTGGGTCTTTTCACCTCCTCGCCGTCCAAAAACACCGAGATTGCTCCAAAAGTCCATAATTTGCCCGAATTAACACAAATTTAGCGTGGTTGGCTCCTGACATCGTTAAGCTCAAAGTACCTGTAAGTAAGACAAGTGCCAACACATGTAAAAATACAATAAACTAGGGCATCTAGTATACCCTTTACAATTTCCTCTTCTTCTTCTTTGGCCCTCTCGGCCTCCTCTCTTTTCATTCTTTCATCTTCTTCTCTCATGGCCCTCTCGGCCTCCTGTCTTTCTTCCTGCTCTTTCCTTTTTCTCTCATTTTTTCTCTTTTTATCTTCATCCTCTACAGCTCTCTTTTTACTCAACTCCTCATCGGTCTTCATGCACCAAATTTCTCTATGTTGTTCTTCTCTTTTAGCCCTGAATTCATCCAAAACATCCTGCTCAACTATGTATCCTTCAAAAATAATAAGAACTCGTGCTACTGCCAACCGAATCATATTCTCAAAAACATCCGCCAGCAGTCTCGCTTTCATGAGTGGTTGAATTTCTAATGGTCTTTCGTTCTCAAATTTACTTGTCGATTTCTTTCCACTTCTTTTCTTACAATGATAAGTTACAACCGGCTTTCCCTTGTGCAAATTAGAGTCAGTTAAAGAACTTGCAACCTTACCCATTGAAGAACCTCCTTACCTCGAGCTTCCGCCTGCAATTGGGAATAGATTTTCAGCCTCTGAGTCTTGTTTCCTCCTCAATAGCAGTACGCCTTTTGGCTCCCATGGCTCGGATCATTGCGAACCACTCCTTGGATCGCTTCTTCAAGGGTTTCTCAATGCGTTGTTGCGTACGGCGGAGCCTATCGAAGGGTGTGGCCTTCTTTTGTCAAGAAACATTCAGATTTTCGCTCGTGGAGGTCGGCATTCTTACTGATGAAGGAGTTTGAGGCATGGTCTCGGTTCTTCGGCAGTTCTTGAAGAAGTCATGGGTCTTTTGGCTTTCTCTTTGTGCATACGTGAATGTGAGCCTTCCTCACGACATTAATCGACTTGCTTTGCTCGTGGGTTACTCCGATTACTCTGAGAACGATTAATCTTGTGCGGAATTTAGTGACTGGGTGTGTTCTTCATGGTTTCTTCTTTGTGGGTCTTCTCGGCTTCAAGAGAGAGTGTGGGAGTTGTTGGGTTGACTTGAATGCAAAGAAAAACCCCAAGGATCGTGGAAGAGAAAACATAAGTCACCCTATTTATAGGTTTCCCAATTTTAAGTTACGTGACCGTCATTTAGATGACGTCACTGATAGCGAGCATAGCTAGCTAGTTTTCCCTAATTAATTTAACTAGTCTTTTATAATTTATTGGCCAAAATGATGCGTTTTTGTGTTGTATTTGTAGGAAATAAATATTTGAGCTAATTGCGTGTTCGGGACATGAAAAGGGCTAAAAGATCGAAAAAGGATCAAGTTGGAAGAAGTCAAATTCAGCCCAGCTGATTAAAAAAATTAAAAATAAAAAAAACTTCATAGCGTCGCGACGCTCTCGGCGAATTTTCCAAATCCATAGTATCGCGACAGCGTCGCGACGCTGTCTAAAGCGTTCCGACGCTGTCGGCAGATTTTCTATAAATTCATGATTTTGTGCTATGGATTGGGGGAGTCCAATTGGTGAGATTTTAGCCCTAATTTCGACTAGAGACCTTTTGTGGGAGATAAAGGCAAGGCCAAGGAGCGGGAATCAAGCGAGAAGACGTGGAGATCGTGACGGGAACGTGCGGTGTCGGCGGATTCGAGTTTTCCTTTCTCTTTCCCTTAACTCTTGTAGTTTTTATGGCTTTTCTTTCAATTAGTGTTTGTAGTTTAAAGACTATGAATTGCTAGTTGTTTGTCTTAGGGATTGATGTAGTTGTCTTAGGTTGTTGGATTGATTTGTGGTATGAATATGCATATCTTTTACCTATGCAATTATGGTTAAATGCTTTCAATTACTTGATCACTAGTTGAATGATTTGAGTGTTGAATCTTGCTCGGGAGAGGGGATTTGGCCTAAGACTTACTTTATTTAATTGCATGACTAAAGTAGAAATTCTAAGTTTGTGACAGGATTTGGAATAACTTTAGAAGTTGCTTGAAGAACTAAACTCAAAGCCTTGCAAGTTAATGAACTTAGATAGGGATATCAAGTTGGTTGCATGCATAAGAAGCAATTATGCTCGGGAGAGATAGTTGTGATAAAAGGTTCCTAGACTTGGTAGAATAATTGCATGCTAAATTCATCCCATTAATTTATCCTCAATCTCAACAATGAAATCAATTCCCTAAGAGTCTTTCCATTTGAGTCTCCACCTTTATTTTGTGCTTTTTGTCTTTACTTTTATTTTTATCTTTGAGTTTTGCTCCCTAAATAAAATTGAACAAAAGTATCCACGGTACTTAATTTGCTAGAAATCCAATCCAGAGGACGACACTCGTTTTACACGAAAACACTATATTATTACTTGACCCGTGCGCTTGCGGTAGGAAAATTCCACATCAGTCACTGCCCTCAACCATCTGAAAAATGCGATCTCATTCCAGATACACTGGTAGAAATGTTGCGTGCCCGCAAGCGTACGGTTGCCACAAGTAATATAAAACGGTAGAGTACCGAGTATCGATTTCCACAGGGAGGATTGTGTTCAGACAAGATAATGAACCAAACACTAAAAATACTAAGACATGATATTATTTAGGGATCTAGACATAACGAAGGATGCAATCAAAATTATAGCAAAACAAGGAATTGAAATGATCAATCAAAGTGGCAAAGATGGAGAAAGAGTCAATTGAGAGGCGGGGTCTCGAAATCTGGATTATAGCTAACTCATTATTCTAATTATCATATCTTGTGTCTGACTAATTATACACCTAGAATCTCTGTTCATTACATAGGTTCTCCTTTCGGTTTCCCCTAATTATAACTAACTCATCTCAATAACCTAAGTGTCCTTAGCGCTATTAAATGGGTTAATTAATGAACCCTGATTCATTTTCGATCTCTAAGCCTAACCAACTACTCTCGCTGTCATTACGAGCAGTTAAGCCTAGTTGAGTGGGTTATGATCTATCTTAACTTCTCTCCGTCGAGTTTCCATTAAGAATCTAATCACTGTAAAATTGTCCAGATTCTATAGAGCATTACGAGCACCCACACAAATAATTAGTATAATGGACACAGAGATAGGCAATTAAAATAACAATTAACTATAATTTTTCATTCAAGACCCTCAATCGGGATTTAGCTATACACGTGTATCAAAACTTCCCGTCTATACATACTAGAAAACATAAATGAGCAATTAAAGAGTTTAGGAGATGAACCGTAGAGAGACCCCTTGCTTGCGCCTTGGATCCTCTGCGTTACAAGCTCCCAAGCACTCCAAAAAATGCCCAATACAAAATTTCTCACTTTCCTCACAACTCGATCCTCAAGGGAGGCTCCAAGAGCCTTGAAAGGACTAAAGAAATGAATTGGAGAATTGATTGATGATCAAATGGGGAGGTGAGCCGCGATATTTATAGGCCTGGAAATGGGACAGCATCGCGACACTGTGACGTCACCTGCTTGGGCGGCAAGACAACGCAGCGTTTCGACGCTAAGTGGCAGCGTCGAGACGCTGCCCTTCGGTCAGACTTCCAGCTTGCGTTTTTGGGCTGAATTCCGGGCTTCTCTCCAATCTTTGGCCCAAATGTCTTCTATAATGGGTCTTGGACTTCTCCCACTTGACCCAATGTGATCTTTCAAGATTATACTCCAACATTTTGGGCTTTTTTTCTCTTCTTTTTCTTCAATTTTCAATAAAATCTCCTAGGGACAAAAATTAAACAATTAATCGAATTTATATAATAAAAACACAATAAAGCGCATCAAAAGTTAATAAATTCAAGGACAAAATAGCAACATTTATGCTTGCTATCAAGAAATGCGATCGCATTTTCCCAGTTCTTCTGCTCTTTTATTTTTTTTTTCTCTGCTCCCTTTCTACTTTTCTTCTTTTCTTAGATAGTTGAAACAATGATAAACTTATTAAAATGTTCACACACTTAAACACAATTATTTTTCTAATGGAAATTTTCAAGTAAAAAGTCAAATCCAAAATACCTCGACCAATTCAACTCCCAGGTAAATCCCCAGGAAAAGGTGTTCCCTACGGTCATCTTAAATACCTTTTCCTAGACAGGATTTTCCTTAGACAGAGTTCTTTCTTGCCCATGTTATTTTGTTTTTGCTTTTTAACTTTAAAAATTTGGTATTATTATTTCAAAACATATCAATCCACATAATATACACAAGATTATAGAATAGAGATCATACCAAATCTATCACCTACACATAGGCTTCTTTAGCCCTTAAATCCCTTCCTCAATAAGGTTTAATTCTCTACCCATTAACCTTAAAATGTGTACCTTGGTGATCCACTAGCTCCACAATTCCATAATAAAAAAATTTCGTAATTTTAAAGGGTTCTGACCATCTTGACTTCAACTTGCCTGGAAATAGTTTCAATCTCGAGTTGAAAAGTAGCACTTGCTGACCTTTGTGAAATTCTTTCAGGTTTATCCTCCAGTCGTTCCATCTTTTAACTTTCTCCTTATACAGCTTTGCATTTTCATAAGGGAAGTGTCGTAGTTCTTCCAACTCATTTAACTGCAACTTCCTTTTAATTCTAGCCTTGCCTATATTGAAGTTAAATTTTTTTAATGCCTAATATGCTTTGTGTTCAAGTTCCAGTGGTAAATGGCAAGCCTTTCCAAATACAATTATATGTGGAGACATTCCCAAAGGTGCTTTGTACAGTGTTCTGTGCGCCCATAATGCTTAGTCAAGACGAAGTGACCAATCCTTTCGAGAAGGATCCACTGTTTTCTCCAATATAACCTTAATCTCTCGGTTAGAGAGCTCTGCTTGCCCATCTGTTTGGGGATGGTAAGCAGTTGCTACTTTGTGCGTGATATTATACTTAGAAAACATATTGGCTATCATCTTGTTCAAGAAATGCGTACCTTCATCACTTATAATAAATATGGGGGTCCCAAATCTCGTAAAAATATTCTTCATGAAAAACTTCTTCACTACTTTCGCATCATTGGATGATGTAGCTACAGCGTCGATCCATTTAGATACGTAGTACACTGCAAGTAGAATGTAAATATTCCCAAAAGGACGGAGGAAATGGGCCCATGAAGTCTATGCCCCATACATCGAAGATTTCTACTTCGAGTATAAAGTTAAGTGGCATCTCGCTCCTGGCTGTTAAGTTCCATGTTCTTTGGCATTGGTCACAATTCTTTGCAAATAGGTGGGCATCTATGAAAAGACTGGGCCAAAAGTACCCATTTGGGTGTTTTTGGTTGTAGTTTTCAAACCTGCGAAGTGCCCTCTATAAGGAGATGGATGAAATGCTTCCAGGATATATGGCACTTCATCCTCTGTTACACACCTTCTAAGTATTTGATCTGGTTCAAGCTTGTACAAATAAGGTTCATCCCAATAGTACTCTTTCACATCTTTCAAGAATTTTTTCAGTTGTTGAGCTTTTGCTACTGGAGGTTAAAATCCACTGACTAGGTAATTCACATAGTCCGCAAACCATGGAATCTTGATTGCTTTTATCGCCAATAGCTTCTCATCTGCAAACGCCTCTTGAATTTCCAGCCTCTTCTCCACTTGTGCCTCTTCCCCAAGCCTTGACAAGTGATATGCAACTTGGTTCTCTGTCCCTTTCCTATCTTGGATCTCAATGTCAAATTCTTGCAAAAGTAAAATCCAACGAATGAGACGGGGTTTGGCATCTTTCTTTGCTAATAAGTGCTTAAGGGATGTGATGACCACACAGTGCACGGGCCGCAAGTAATATAAAACGGTAGGTAATACCGAGTATCAAATCCTTAGGGAAACTGAATTAAGTCCATTAAGTATTAAGAACCGTCATGTTTAATTTTATTTAGAATACCAACTTTAAGAATGCAAGAATTAACAAATAACTTAGAATCATGCAATAAAATTGAAATATCCTATTAATGGGACTTGACCTAGGGTGTTAACTAGCTTTTTGGATATGTAGCTCAAGTACAAGGATGCATGTAACTACTAATCTTCAATTTCATAAATCTAGAAGTGATTTTAAGTGGATTTCTCTTTCAAGTTCCTCCACATCTCATACTAACATAACTAATTCATGTGTCCATTTCCTTAGTTAATCATAGTATGGCATTAAGCAACTTCATCTTAAATCTCTAAAAATTCTCTTTCACTCTCGTGTTCCAAGCAATTGCTAGCCATGCAATTAGGATCGAATCTAACTTCTCTCTGTCGAGTATCAATTTAGACCAACACATCAATCAATCCGTGATCAAGGGATTTAAAGCATTAAGCATGAATTGCATAGATGAAATATGAAGAACTTCGTTACAATCTCTAGTAATTAAGCTACAATATCTAATTAGCTAAGTTAACGACCCTAGGTCTCTAGATCTACTCACAAATGGAAATAATTTTGGCCAAGTGATCTTGATCCATGGTCCTAACCCAATCTACAATAAAGAATTACAAAGCAGAAAGGAAGAAATAACCGATAAGTTGATCCCAAGCTCCCGTCACGATCATATCAATTCTCGAGCCTTGGAATCTCGATCAATTCCACCTTTTCTTCACAACTCTACTCACTTTTTCTCTCTACTGAGCTAGGGGAGAAGCCCCCAAAATTGGATGCCATCAACCATGGAGAAATGGCTCTTTTATAGGTGCTACCCAAGATGCACAGCGTCGTGACGCTGTGACATCATTTTCTTGTCGCACACTTCATCCAGCGTCGAGACGCTCTAGCCCTAGCGTCGCGACGCTGGGCCTTCTAGAAGCCATCTCCACAAATTTAGCCATTATTTCTCCTTTCTTTTGGGCTTTTTGGGCCTCCACTTCAAATTAACTCTTTTCTTTTTTTCTTTAATGATCCAAAGTCTTCATTTTGATCCCAAAATTAGTAAAATTCCCGATTTTGCTTCACGAGCTCGGTTTTCTACAAAATCAACATAAACAGACATTAAAGCTCACAATTAACGCACAAAACTAGTCGAAATAACAAGGAAATAGATAGCATAAATGCATGCTATCAGGCTGAATGATTAGTGTGAACCACAACTTTAGTTCCTACTAAGTAAGATCTAAACTTGTCAAAAGCATAGACTACTGCTAGTAGTTCCTTTTCAGTTACGATATAGTTCAGGTGAGCTTCATCGAGTGTCTTGCTTCCATAGTAAATCGGTTGAACAATCTTGCCCTTCTTTTTTCCTAATACAGCTCCTACTGCGAAATCATTGGCATCACACATTAGTTCGAATGGTTGAGTCCAATTTGGCTCAATCATGACTGGTGCTGAACTAAGTGCATTCTTCTAAATATCAAAAGCTTGTTTACATTCTTCATCGAACTTGAAAGGTCTATCAACTACAAGTAACTTGCACAAAGGTTTAGATATTTTAGAAAAATCTTTGATAAATCTTCGATAAAAACCTGCATGACCTAAAAAACTTCTAACCTCTCGCACTTTCTTGAGAGGAGGAAGCTTGGATATAAGCTCTATTTTTGCCTTGTCCATTTGAATCCCATTTATGGAGATCTTATGTCCAAGGACTATCCCCTCTCGTACCATAAAATGGCACTTTTCCCAATTCAATACTAGGTTCGTCTCTTCACATCTCTTTAGTATTTGGTCAAGATTCTTTAAACAACTTGCAAAAGTTCCTCCAAAGACAGAGAAGTCATCCATGAAAACCTCTAACGTTTGTTCCACCATGTCCGAAAAGATCGCCATCATGCACCTCTGGAAGGTAGCTGGAGCGTTACATAGTCCGAATGGCATCCTACGGAAAGCAAATGTTCCCTATGGACATGTAAATGTTCTCTTCTCTTGGTCTTCTGGATCTATTGTAATTTGATTATATCTTGAGTATCCATCAAGAAAGCAACAATAATTTTTTCCCGCCAATCTATCCAGCATCTGATCTATGAATGGTAATGGGAAATGGTCTTTCCTTGTCACTTTGTTAAGTCAGCGGTAGTCGATACAGACTCGCCACCCTGTAATTGTTCTTGTTGGAATTAGCTCATTCTTTTCATTTTTGACTACAGTCATTCCACCCTTCTTAGGGACGCACTACACCGGGCTAACCCAACTGCTATCTAATATAGGATATATGACACCTGCGTCCAACCATTTAAGAATTTCCTTCTTGACGACTTCTGTCATTATAGGATTCAACCTTCTCTGACTTTTGATAGAATTTTTGGCACCTTCCTCTAAATTGATTATGTGCATATAGAATGAAGGACTGGTTCCTTGTATTTTTGCAATAGTCCATCTTATAGCCTTCTTGTGGCTTGATAAGACCTGCAACAAAGATAACTCATCTTCATCAGTAAGGTGGGCTGAAATGATAACTGGTAAATTTTATTCTTTCCAAGGTAAATGTATTTTAAATGCTCTAACAATGGTTTAAGTTCTAATTCAGGAGGTTCAATCACTGATGGATGCAGTGGCTTGAATTCTTCTTGGCTCAGTTCCAAGGGATTTCGCAGTGCTTCCACTAGAGCTACTATAGAGCCAATCTCGGTTGCTTTCTCTTGAATTGTTTCTATTCTCACACACCTCCTCTCTTGTTCCTCATCTTCAAGCAATTCTTCTAGAGTTTCACCTTTCAGTAGTTCCTACAAAGTAGGCAAAGAGAGTTCATCAATCTCATCAACTACAGAACACTCCTCAAAATCACCTGGATATTTGAGTGCATTCATAACGTTGAACGTGACTTGCTAATTGATAAGGGTAAAAAATATACCTATTTTGCCCTTATATTTAGATCATTTCTTTGTCAAAAATTGCATGTTTAGATCAATTTTACTGTTCCCGAGCTCAAAATATGTTAAAGTTGATAAGTTAAGGTGTTGAGATTCACTTTTGTCAAATTATGCCCATTTATGCTTAAAAGGACTCAATTTTAAAGGAATTTGACT
The DNA here is from genome assembly GCA_017139565.1 of Luffa aegyptiaca. Lineage (NCBI taxonomy): Eukaryota > Viridiplantae > Streptophyta > Magnoliopsida > Cucurbitales > Cucurbitaceae > Luffa > Luffa aegyptiaca. The sequence goes on from CM029402.1 coordinate 17,491,387, forward strand.
AAGTTTGTTGCTGTGTAGAAAAACAGAGGAAAAGCTGGAATTTCTCCAGAAATGCGACCGTATTTCTGGGAAGGAAAAATGAAATGCGATCGCATTTCTGGAAAAACAGAGACGGTTCCGAGTCATCCGCGGGTCGTTGTTGACGTGTCTTCTTCGCACCTAACCGGCTGTTTTGACCCCGAAACCGACTGGGCTACCTTCCAGCACGTATTTCGCAGCTCCTCAACCATTTCCCACACTATATAAGCTCGAGATTCGAAGTCAAATTCAAGCAGAACTCATTTGGAAGAAGAGGGTGGTGACAGAACCCAAGTTGACGCCTATGAGTAGGGATGCCCGAGGTCCTTCTTAGATGATTGAATTCTAACCTTAGTTAGACATCAAACCTTAGGGTTTGTAGGGATTTTCACCCATTCCCACTTGTAAAAGCGAGAGAGTGGAGTGTCTTAGCGAACTCTAGAAGGATTGAGTAAATAGAAAACCCATACAATTTAGCTATCTCCATTATTTTCCAGCTTTTGATACTTTTCATTATTCTGTATTCTTTACATTCTTATTTCAGTGAAAATGTATTCATTTGCACTTTATCTCACCATGAGTAGCTAAATTCTGCTGAGGGGTTCAATATGGTGAATTCCCTTATGGTTCAATAGCTTGAAAGTGTTTTATTTGCTTAAGTTTTGTTCAATGCATGTCATTTTTTATTGATTATCATTCTGATCTTTCTGAGTTTAACTTGATCACTTAGACTTTGCATGCAATGTGAGTTTGATCTCGAAAGGGACAAACGATATCGGTTCTCATAAAGGTGATATAGGAGAAAATGCTCGAAAGAGATTGTTCGGCGGTATAGGGCAAGCTGCCTAAGGCACCCTATATCGACTATAGGGTTATAGGTTGCATTTGTGAATTATCTATGTCGGAGTCGAGTCACAGAAATGTGCATAACGGTACTCGCTTAGCCTTCTAACGGTTCTTGGGAGCAAGGCCAAATAGGAGTTAAATCTGACCCAATGCATTGAATAGGCTTAAGTTAAATACTACATGATTATGGTTATTGCCTTAGGGATGAATCCATGTTGAATACCTCGTTTGTTTCTTATTGTTATTCTTTATTATTTATTGCTTGCTTCATTTATTTCTTTAAAAACCAATCATTCAACTTTTTTCTTTGGTTACCTTTTCAAAAGCAATCATTTGAGCAGTTTCTTCTTCAAAAACTAAATTTCCAATTTAGTCCTTGTGGGATCGATACCCTTGGAATACTTCTAAGGTTTTTTTATTACTACATGCGACAGTGTATACTTGCACTAGGGTTGGCTGAATTTATCTTTATTCTTATTTATCATCTTGTCTCACATCCATCTATTCAGCTGTCGACGCACCATTAATCGTTGATCCTCATGGTCAGTTCTACCTTCTGCACATCAATCAAGGTCCTACTCATCGCTAGGAGAGGTTGATCTAAGATGATCTGTACTTCCTTGTCTACTTCACAGTCTAATATAATATAATCTACTGAAAAAACAAACTTGTCCACTTTGACTAGCACATCCTTTATCTTGCCAATAGGATGTGTCAATGAACGATCTACTATTTGTAAAGTGACAGTAGTTGGTCTTGCTTCTCCAATTCCTAACTGTTTAAAAACTGAATACGGCATCAAGTTGATACTGACTCTAAGATCACATAGTGCCCTGCTGACATTCCTTCCTCCTATGGAGCAGGGAGTGGTGAAACTTCTTGGATCTTTTAGTTTTGGGGGAACATTGCTCTTAACCAGTGCACTCGAGCACTCTGTTAATGCAACTGTCTCATATTCGCCCACCCTGTTAATGTTAACTAGTGCACTCGAGCACATAGTTCGACATTTTTTCAAGCGCCTCCACCAATGGGATGTTGATGTGAAGTTGTTTTAAAATGTCTAAGAACTTTTTGAACTACGTATCTTGTGATGCATATTTGAATCTTTGAGGGTAAGGTGGTGGTGGTCTATAATCTGGATCAATGATGAATTTTTTTGGTTTTGCGGTCGCATTCTCATGCTCTTTATCTTTACTCGAACTTTCAATTTTGTCTTTGAAGCCTTCCGGCTCCTTGGTCTTTTCTGAAACTTCTTTATTCCTAACAAATTTTTTATTGACTTCTGGTTCTTTCTCTATAGTTTTTTCTAACACTTCCTTTGGGATTCTCCTAACTTCTTGATTAATCACGTATTCTGGTTCGCCATACTCTAATCCGCTCCTCAAGGTAATTGTGTTTACTGTTGGGTTTTATGCTCTAAAACTCGTAGATAGTGAATGTAAACAAATTGTATACTTGTTTTCAATAAAGTGTTATTTAGTTTCTACAACAAAGTGTTATTGTTAAGTATTTCACAATATGACCCAAAATCAAATAAACTAAGATCCAAGGTTGTTTGTATGTAACTTGAACATATATGTGGCGACATACGGGGATTGATGTTCAAGTAACAACCTAAAATGTCTATAGTACAGAGATAAGGCTGGGTACTTTATCCTTGTAACACTATGTGATACCACCCGCTTTGTATTTGATAAAGACGTATTGATCTAAAGCGTCCATGTAGTAGATGATGTGCATCATGTTGCTAATGACCTGCTTAAGTGTAAGTATACACTATCAAGTAATAAAGTGGAAAGTATTCCGGATATTGTACCCAAGAGAGATGGTGACTAGCTAAGTTAACACACAATCCAGCAAAATATGAACCTCCTATAAATTTGTGGCCACTATTGGTAACCAAGAAAAAAGTTTGATTGGGGTTTTGGTTTTAAGACAAAAACAAAGAGACAAAGAATTAAAGACAGATAAAAAAAAATCTATGAGAAATGTAAGGAAATTCAAATAGTTTCAACCTTGAGCTTTAGATCACCTTCACTTATGCGTCCACAATTTACTCAGGCATTGCAGACGGCTGAGACACACTGTCTATGTTGCCCACATAGACATGGTGTAGATAGAATATCTCAGTTGAACCCTCAATTCCCTGACAACCAGATTGTGAGTTAAGTCCAACTCCTAATCAGCTTTGCTATATGTGCCTTTAGAAGACTAAGCCAACTAGACATCTATTTCTAGGGCTAGTTGAAACTTAGATAAGTAATACTCATGACTCTTCAAACCCTAGTAGTTCTAGTCCTATTTCTAGGATGCAAGAAGTCAAAGTCCTACTTCTAGGATCTTTTCCACCATTGTTTTGCGAACCCACGCCTTTAACTCCAACCTTTCGGCCATCAGTTAAATGCAAACTATGCTATCCTAAGTGATCAGTTTAATCTAACATTTAAACCTTAAATTCAACAAAAACAAAAAATGCTAGAGGGAGCAAAGTTGCTTTTGGATAGGAAGGACTTTCTTCTTTTCAAGGAATCTACATATTGAACCCCTAAATAGAAGCTTAGCTCATGATTTAAAGTAAATTGCAAAACATAAAGAAAAGCAAACTCAACATGGAGAAAAGATAGTGAATTACTATGAAGGAGCTGAGTCCAAAAGATTAACTTACAATCAAAGGTAAATGAAAAGTAAATACAAAATGCTGGAAATTAAAGAGTGCAAAACATAAAATAAAGACAAGACTCTACTAAGGATCTCTCTCTCTCTCTATCTAGCTAGCTCTTGCCCTTTTTCAAGGAGAGACAAACCTTTCTCTTCTTCTTCTTTCGAATAAAAGAGCCGATAGAGACTGAGGGATCCGAAACTCAGAGTGGTTACAAGGTGAGAATAGAGAACTAAAATAAATCATAAGGACAAAAATTTCAAGCACCGAGCTCCCCTTGCTTCTTGCACCTTGGTCCCCTTTTATAGACCATGGAAGGTAAGGTTGGCTGCTGAGATCAGTGTGAGAAGGCCTTGGAAGGTAAGAATCCACGATCCTCGGAGATTTGATGTGGGATTGGGGGTTTTTCGGATGATTCTGTGTAGATCTCGTGAATCAAGGTATTCCATCGGAAAGCCCAGTTGCAGCCGCATCTTGGGCGCATTTTCCACTATGTTCTGCTTCAACAATTTTGTCTTCAGCATGGGGCTTCTTTCCTTTTATGGCTTTGTGGGCGCAACTTGATCACTTTACGCACATCCTTAGGTTTAGAAGCAGGCGCAATATTTCAGCTTTTAACTCATTTTTTCTCCGCTAACCTTTATCTCCTCTTGCGAGTGCATTCTCCTCGCAAAGACTTCTGTACAAAAACATTACTTGGATAAATTCTTTACAAAATAATCACTTTTTGTACAAATTAAGCTTAAATTCTATAATTCTATGATTTTTTTCATGATTCTACAAATTTTGCTAAAATGACTTAAAATGGTAAGATTCTAGGCACAAAGTCCTTGATTTCAAAACAATCACCTAAGCTTTTAAGGCTAAATAACGCACATAAATGAGCGTTGTCACACCCCCAAACTTAAGCCATTGCTTGTCCTCAAGCAAAATTAACAAGCCAGTAAAAACAAGAAATAAAAGATGTGCGTTTCATATGAAAGTTTAGTTTGTGAGTGCGCCTTTCAGGAAAGAACTCGACTCCTAACACTCTAGATTAACCACAGTTTTTCTAACATTAGGCCTTCACTGACACCTCTCAAGATAAAACATTCTCATGCTTTCCCACCTCTTTTTGCCTGTTATTCCACCTAACATTTATCCTTTCTCTTTCACAAGCCATCCTGACTCTCAAAAATGGAAAAGAAAAGCTAACTTCCCTCCCCTAAACTTATTAAAGATGCTGCTAGGCTTTCTTTCTCTTTTTCTCCATCTTTTTTTTTTTTGGCAAAGGAGAGTCTCATGGTCATCTATATCTTCGTTCCAACATACTAACACTTTGTGGTGAAAGTAGCTGACTACGAGCATAGCTCACCATTAAGACTGTAGCGCATACTCACTTCCCAAACTAACCTTTTATGCAGTGGAAATCGTTGGTGTCATGACCGCCCCTGGTTACTTGGTTTATTCAAGAAGGAGGAGTATCTCCTTTCTTTATTGCACATTTTTAAATGGCATTTTTTTAGCACTAGCAACAGACAAACATGATACATAAGAGAATACAAATACAAAACTGTCCCCCCAAACTTAAATGAGTCAATGTCCCCATTGACTAACATGAAAATCATAATAGTTGAGACTAATAATGATTGGCAAGTTAAGATCAAGTCTATCCTTCTTTGAATGTGTTATGGAGAAAAGAGTTTATTCAGGCTTCCTATTTTCAAAACTTGAAGTTACTAAAGCAATTAAAGAACTGAGAGAGCTTTAGTTATCATCATTAAGGACACTAAAAAACAAACAAACCTAAAAAGCACACTTCTCTTAATTTTTCTTAGAATTCCTTTTTCTTTAAAAGAGATATTTTTCATAATTTTATCCGACCTTTAAAACAAAGAAACAACTCATCTAAAAATGCAACATTCAAAGAAAATAGAAGAAACATACTAACCTAAAATAACAAAAATCAATTAAAGATAACTTAGACCCTACTTCCAGTCACCTATTGACGGACGACTTGTCGAGTGTCATATCAAATAAATTTATAATTCCACGACACTACAACTATTTTTGTAGAAATAGTGGTCGGGGTCGAACGTAGGGAGCAATCAAATTAATTAAATTAACTTAAGATTTTTCAATTAGTAACTAGAGGGGGGTTTGGCATGGAAGAAAATTTGAGGATGAAAAATAAAAATTGCTAGAAATTAAATTAAAAAATTTTAAATAACTAGAAAATAGAAGAATGGACTGACTAATCTTACCTCGGGATCGCGCAATTGGTTTCCGAATTCAGTTTGGCTCCAAATCATAGACTCTCTTATTTATCAAATTATTGGTTAATTGTCTAACTACCCACTGGAAAAGCCAACGGGATTAATGATCCCAATTATTTCTAACCTGACCAATGCATCGAGGCCAGAACCTAATTAAAAATTTAACTAATGACATCTCACTAATTGGATTTTAATCCCATTAAAAACGATGGATTGTTAGATAGAATTCATAAACTAGGAAAAGACTAAATTCATACGATTCTAAGCCTTAACTCCTAAATCTATCATGCAATTTTGACCAATTGGCTTAGAATGCCTTTTAATCAAGATTAACAATAGATTTATTCGCTACCAATTCTTGCAAAGCAATTGATTCAAAGATAATAGGTTGTCAATCCAAATATTCAAATCAATTGTAATATAAATTGGAGTTAAGAACACAATTAAACAATAATTCACTGAAATCTTAGATACAAGGTCTCAAAGGAATGCCAAACTTACATTCGGAGTCCCCAACTACAACGATCTACACTTAGTCGGACATTGCAACGCTCCAACTAAGCGTTGGGGCTCAACAAGCCGTCCCTATATATAAAAAATAATCTAATCAAATGCAAATTCATTGAAAACTAGAAAAATACAGAGAGAATCGGAGAACTACGGCAGAAATCGAAGGAAAAACGAGCATGAATGACCTAAAATGCAAAAACAGACTATTTATAAACCATGGCAGTGCCAAGATGTCGAGGCCAGCGTCTCGACGCTGACGCTAAATTGGCCCGCCTTCAATTTTCGTATCGTCGAGACGTCATGAGGTATCGTCTCGACGCTACCTCTCGGGAAAATGGGTGACTTCTTTGTTTCGGTTGACTTTTTGGTTGACTTTCCCTTCTTTTAATTACCAAAATACCCTTCTTGATCCCGAGAACACCAAAATTACCTATACATCAATAAGACTCAGAATTAGTCAATTTTCACAACTAATAGCATTAGGATAAGTAAGATTTACGGAAATAATTAGCACGAATTTGGTGTTATCACCTATCAATAAAAAATTAATGATTTAAAGAATAGAAGGGTGAAAGGAAAACTCCCCTAGGCGCTAGAAGGGTCTGCTCCATCGCCCAGTCTTGGATTCTAGTTTATTTCGGGGAATGGTGGAAGGTAGTCATCAAGATCATCCACCACATTCTCCAAGATGCACCTGACAACTCCATCTTGCTCTTTAGCATAAGTCATGTACTCTTTAAATTGGCTCCTCATCTTCTCCAAGTCTCTCCTTAAAACCACCAAATCATTTTCAGGTTGTGGTTTAGGGACTGGAGGTTGCAATTGACTTGCCGTCGCATATGGTAAATTATGTGACGATTTAACGGTCGCATTGCCTGCTGTAGCAGTGGCATCTTCAGGAGATTTTGAGTGTTGAGCTGCAGGAGAGGTTGCTTGAGCCTTCATTTCAGGTGAAGTCACATTCTGCTTGGCATTGACAATGAGCTTCTTGATTAAGCTTAACTCAATCAAAGTTTGGGACACTTTTTTCTCTTCTTTCTCCACTGGCTTTAGTCCTGCAAGCCTGCATATCTTGGTGATCAAGGTAGGGAAGAATAGCATTCCCACATTTTTGTGCCCACAATAGAGGATCTCCATCCATATGATTCATCCAAGGTTCAGATCCAGTCCCCTGTCTCTGGGTATAACCCTTTGCCATAAGTCTAACTATAAGATTACATCTCGTTTCTTCTTGTAGATTCCTTTGTAATCCATAGGTGTTACCCCATTAGATAGATCTACAAGATTCTAGATGGAATTGAAATCACATATTTCAATTTCGGGTCCATCGCTTTAATCCAATTGGTTCTTGTTAACATCATTCATTGCCTTGCTCTAAGACAATGAATCCTCTAAATCATCATTAGGTATGACAATCTGGGCTTCAATTAAGCCCATGTAACGGTTAGATTGTAGAACAATCCTCCCACTATATTGAGGCACTCTCAATTTTTGAGATAGATGTAACTAACCAATTGTGTTGGCCCTATCAACAACTCTTGTTAAAGGTCCATTGCATTAATCCAATTGGTTCTTGTTAACATCAATCATTGCCCTGCTCTAAGACAATGAATCCTCAAAGCCGTCATCAGGTATGACGATCTGGGCTTCAATTAAGCCCATGTAACAGTCAGATTGTAGAACAATCCTCCCACTTCATTGAGGCATTCTCAACTCTTGAGATAGATGTAACTAACCAGTTGTATTGGCCTTATAAACAACTCTTGTTAAAGGTCCAGCATCATCAACAATCCTTGTTGACTTATCAACAACTCTTGTTGATATTTCTGTAGCTTCATCTGTTAATTTTCTTAAAACGATCTTACTTTGTGGCTTATTATTTCTTATGTGGTCTTATTCTGAGAATGTAGCATTTGTCGGTACAAATTTTGTATTCTCTTGCGGATTGAAGAAGGATCCACATCTCTCGTTTTCATGGGGTAGCCTATGAATAGGTATACTGTTTGAACAGTGTTCCAATTTCTTTTTGGGTTGGCCACAAGCACATGTGTTGGACTCCCCAAAAATAACGTAAACTACTTTTACGCCTTATCCACAATTCAAAAGATGTTTCAGAAACACTTTTGATGGAACGTTGTTCAAAATATGCACTGCAGTCTACACTGCATGACCGCAAAACGAGTCAAGCAAATGAGCATAGCTCATAATGAATCGAACCATATTCAATAGGGTTCTATTTCTCCTATTTGATATACCGTTTTCCTAAGGTGTTTTCAGGGGTTTGAGAGTTGAGATGTAATTCCATGTTCTATCAAATAGTTCTTGGAATCTCTTCGTATACTCTACACCTCGATCAGATTGAAGTGTTTTTATCATCTCACCTAACAAGTATCCAACTTCACTCTCAAACCACTTTGAATTTCTCAAGAGCTTTAGACTTAAGTTGCATTAGGTTGAGATACCCATACCTTGAATAATTATCTATAATATAGATGAATTATTCATGCCCTCCCACTGCTTTAACATATTGGATCACAAGGATCCAAATGTACGAGCTCCAAGGGCTCTTTGGCTCTATAGTTCTTTTCAAGGAAAAGAATCTATTAGTCATATTGCCCTTAAGGCATGATCTATAAGGTAGCAGAGAGTTATCTTCTAACTTTAGAAGTATACTCTTGTCCAATATCCCATTCATATTGAGGTAAATATGTCCTAACCTTAAGTGCCAAAGAAAGGTATTTTCATTTAGGAGGAATCCTTTGCCTTTCATTTCTTTGAGTAGTAGCAGCCTCTGGCAACGCTGTGTTCATGACTGCCTTACTCTTGATTAGTCTTAAAAACATTTATGTTATTTTTCAGTTCAGCTGAACAAAAGTTAAGTCCCTTTCTTGAAATGAACTGCGTTAGCAGGGAAAGGTAAAGAGTGACATTGTTCCAGCCAATAAGATACAGAAATCAAATTTCTTTTGATCTTAGGAATTATATACACATTATCTAATAATATGTATTTGCTCCCACTGGGAAAAATAACTTAACGTTCGCCATTGCTACAGCCAAGACAACCTCTCTAATTCAAAATTTTGAGAGTTATCTAAATAGCATGAAGCTATTGCTAGGAATACATTTCTTTTAATAAGAAGAACAAACGTGATTTGTGACTATGAATCAAGTATTCGGATAGAATCACCATTCTTCACAAATTATGCTTCCAAGACTAGTAAATCGAATTTACTGTCTTTGGACAAGTCTTCTTTGGCTGAGCAAGGCTTACTCTCACATTCATTAATAAAACTTCTTAATGAATTGACCATTTGAGGCATGAGAACATTTCTCTGTTAAGACTAATCTTAAATTATTCGCCACAAATTAATCATTTAAGTTTGTTGTATAATCACCGTTATTTATTAAATAGGCGTAAGACTATGCACATATTTAATCATTGAATCGTTGAAATAACAAATTACTTGATTATTTATCACACTAACCCATTACAAGAGCAATACAAACAATTGCATAAAATCCAATCAGTTTACCAAAAACAAGCAATCATAGAACCCTAAGACTATTGATTTAGTTTTGCAACGATGTTTCAGAGGTTTAGAGCAACAGCCACCGAAGGGAGATCAGCTACTCCTCCTTTGAAATGAGACACTTCTCAACTAATTCTAATTCCGGGATAACTCATATTCCTATAGGCATTAGCCATCGTTATTTGGTCAAGGATTTGTTAACACACTTAACTCATCCTCGTAAGTGTAATCCTCCCACTTTCAGATCCCAGACGCACACACCAATAGGCTACCAAAGGGAAAGACAACTGTTGGTAATTAGCCTAAGTGACCCTATCCTTTTCAGGAGTTCACGGTGTTACGAATCCTATGATCAGGCCCTTCGAAGGGATGGTTGCTCCAGGACAACACGCAGGCGGATCATAAGACTCACGGTGTGACCTATGGGTGGAGACTGAGGGATACGTTGACACGTATCCCGCTCCCACTTACTATGGGCACTGTAACGCCCCGCGTTTCAAAATTAAGAATTTCTGAGATATTTTGGTGTTGGGATTGGTGTCCTAAAACTCGTAGATAGTGAATGTTAAACGAATTATATACTTATTCGATAACAGCGTTATCGAGATTAATTCAGTAAAGTTATTACTGAATAAAGTAAATTGCACATATAATAACCCAAATCCAATAAACTAAGATCCATGGCTATAGGATGAACACTTGAGCTTTATGTAGAGACATAAAAGTGGATCAAGCTTGAGTAATAGCCAAAACGGTCTATAGTATAGGGATAGGGTTGGGTACCTTATTCTGGAGACACTATGAGACGCAGCCCACTTTATAGATGGTATAGACGATGTGATCCTAAATCGTCCATGTAGAGACATGCGAGTGGGGGCGTCCTATGCAATGAGTTTGCATAAGACCAGGACCAAGAAATAAGTCGCTCTCGCTTTATAACACCGTTTACTGATGAGACTGACTATTTCATATGATGACCTAGGTAACTCGATCTTAATCCTGAGCTATCTATGAACTCCTTTTTATTCGGGCTTATCCTTAGATCTGCATAGGTGAGAGTGGCTCAGTATCGCCGACTCAATAAGCCTCCCATTTCAGGGATAGGAACGGGTAGATAGCTGGGGACATAGTCGTGCAAGAAGGAATTCACTCCTACCCGAATTAGGGATAGTAGAGAGGTTGTTCCCTTAAGTGCTGACTCCGGAGCTTGAACAAAGGGATCCCACCCTCTCATTGGCCCGAGAGGGACTCGGTTTATTGGTTGGACCATAAACCAATTGTTCATTAGAGGATCAGTGGGACTTGAGGAACTAGAAGTACTATAGGGGTGAAACGGCTTTTTGACCTAGCTATAGATACGAACAACCTGTGAAGGATCGACTTACTAATAATGGTTAAATCAAGTGGACGGAAATATATCTATAGTGAGGGGAGTGCAACTATAGGGCTATAGTGGAGTGTCCCGGTAGTTAACGAATGTTGGCTAGCTTGGATAATGAGATTAGTCGGTTAGCCTCGAATCGTTGGAGCCCATGATCTATAGGTCCATTAGGTCCCCCTACTAGCTCATATCGGAACAAAGCCTAGAACAAAAAGATAGGAAGCTTTGAATCGTTCAAAATCGGGAAAAAGGGTATTATCGTAAATTGTGTTTGACACAATAATTTAATTATGAATTAAATTAGAAAATGAGAGATGGAGTATTTAAAAGTGTTTTGAATACCATATATATGTATTAGGAATCATATATAATTCATGGCACTAGGTGATAAAGATTAATTGAATTAATCATGTAAAAATTACTTGGAATTGTACAAATTAATTGCCTAGAAATCAATTTCAATTTTGAATTGAAATAGGAATGAATTGCAAGCTGAAAATTGAGAATTTAGATTCAATTTTAAGTGGATTTAGTGGCATTCCCACTCTTGCATGTTGATGCATAGTGGAAAACAACACAACCATGCACTAGTTGCATGTGTTGTGAATTAAACACCTAGAATCCACTTTGAGTTGTAATTTCACCATGTGTCTAGTGTCATGAGGCTTCTCTTTGCATGGAAGATTTCTATATAAGGAGTATGAATCAGATTCAAATGAATGAGAGCCATTTTGCATATTGTTATGCTGCTGGATTTTGGTCTCAAACTCACTCATCTCCATATATCTCTCTAGTGCTTGAACCTTCAAGCATTCCCTTCCCATTCCCTATCTCTATAGACTCCCACAAGTCGTTCTTGGCCCGGAGAATAGTAGGGAAGACACTAGAGGTGGTCCACACACCGTTTGTGATCAAAGGAATCAAAGGGAGTTGTTGAATCGGTCTCCAAAAGGTTGGTAAAAATTCTGCTTTCTCCTTACGGTATTTGGACAACATGTTTTCATTTTCTAAAATTGATGTAGTTAAGTGCCTCCGATCCTAAAATTGCTTCCGCATGTGTTATATGAACACCTTCAATTGGTATCAGAGCATGATTAAGGCACCTAACATGCATTAATTTTAGCTTGGTGGGTAGCTTTTCATATGATGAAACTGTGTAAAAACTAAAGAAAATTGGTTTTGGGATTGATTTTAATTTTCAGTCAATTCGTTGGAATTAATTGTAATTGCCTACATGTTTATGGGCTTTAATGTGTTCATATGGAGTCTGTAAAATTTGAGAGTCAATAGAGTCCATTTAGGCCGTCAATTTGAAGAAATTCGGAGACTGCTCGCTGCTGGCCGAAAATTCCAGCATGTTGTTTTTTAGTTCCAGCTCAAGTACGTTCTTCTCGTAACGGTAAAATGGTCTGGTTCAAGCAATCCAAAGGTGGTTCGGGTCGGTTTGAATGGTTCGGAAGTGGTCCAAGCCCTATTTGAAATTATTATTGTAATAATTTTATTTTTTTTTTTGCTTGATTAAAAATCCCAAAACCAATTCACTTTAGTAAATTTAATTAATTATGCATTATTGAATGTATGTTTTAATGAAATAGTATTTTATGTGCATAATGTATGTCATTTATATTTAAAACCCCACCATAGGAAAGCATGTTCATGCATTTGTTTAATTTGAATAAGTGTTTTTTATTAATTCAAATGCAAGAGGGAAATTTCATGTTTTATTAATATAAGAGTTGTATTAATTTAGGGAGATTCATGCTTGAATGGTTAATTAAAATTGATTAATTCTTATAATAGTTATAATTATTAAATGATAAAATTAACCAAGCATGAAGCATGAAATTTCATTAGTTTGATTATAAGTGTTATACTCAAATTAGGCTTGTTATGGATTGTTTTTATAATTGTTATAAAAAGAGATAGAAATCTAAAATCTATAACAAGATTGAGTGCATGCTCACTTAGGTTAATGAACCTCCAAATCGATCAACTTGCATAGTTTAGGTCGATATCTTGTAAAACAACGGTTACGAGAGAACTCACCCGACAAGATGCTGTCTAAGGCTGGAGGTATTTAAGTTGAAGGTTTACGGAACACCTCCTACCTGGGCATCGAGTCGGTTCTTGAGTTAAGTTAACACGAGTTTTATGAGCATGCGTGAGCGGTGTGAGGTTTTAAAGTGTTATCACCTAGACATCGTAGTATAAAGAGTTATACAAACCTAGACATAGGTTGTTTCTAAAGGGTGCTTTTCTTATAACTTGAATGATTGATTGTTATATGCTTTAAAACACCATTAGAAAGCAAGTTATAGGGTTAATTCATTAAAAGTTATAAGAGTTATAAAAGTTGATGAATAGAAACCGTAAAATCTATAACAAAGAGTTGCATGCTAACATAGGATCTTAGGATCTTATCATTCTTTAAATGGTTTAAAATGAAATAGACCTAAGATCGCCTTTTTATAATAGGATTAGAAATATGTCTTACTTAGTTTTTTAAAATAGTTTTGAAATTCGAGTAAGTAGGACATAAGACCTTGGTTATAAGGGAACTCTCCCGACAAATGGTTCGAAACCTGAGTTGAATTAACCATAGTCTTACTAGCATGCAATGTCACTAGGTTATTAAAAGTGTTTAATCACCTAGACATTTAGTGTAAAGACCTTGTTTAATAAGGCATAGACTTAGATAGATTCATTTAGCCGGAATTTACCTAAGTAATAAGACCCTAAAACTTTACAACACTTTAGTGGGAGGAAAAGTATAGAAACGAAATATTCATATTAAGTTTCTACTCTCACGTCCCCCTGAGTTCACACCGTGAGATCCATGCTTGGCCTCGAGGCGCCCTGGGAGCGTCCCCCTACGGATGGTGTTTGCATGGGTTAATATCAAGGTGAATGGGGAAAGTGTTCATAGTAAGTGGGAGAAGGAAACGTGTCAAACGTATCCTGCGGTCTCCATCATTAGGTTGCACCGTGAGATTCCTATGCCCTGCCTGCGAGTCGCCCTGGGAGCGATCACCCTACGGAGGGCTTGCACATGGGATTCGGAACAACGCAAACTCCAGAAATGGATAGGGTTTCCTAGGGCCATTCCCAACATTAGCTCTTCCCTACGGTGGCATTGTTGGGGCCGTCCTCTGCGATTTGAAAATGATGGGTAACAGTTACAAGATGGTCTTGACCAAATTAACGTTAGCTAATAACTATTGGAGTAAGAGTTATTCTGGGAATAGTATTTGGCCGAGATTGTCTCGATTCAGAGGAGGAGTAGCTGACTGCCCTACGGTAGCAGTTATTCTAAACCCCTGAAGTATCGTTGCAAAATAAATCAATTGTATATATGGGTCGATGATTGCTTTTGCTAAATCTGATTGGATAAATGTGATTAATGGGTTTAGTGCATGTTTCTAATAGAGATTAATTTGTTTGTTTCAGCAATATGTCGAAAAACGTATGTGCTTTGTCAAATGCCAAATTAAACGGTTTAGTACATACGACTAAGAATACTTGCTTAAACGCTAAACACGTGGCAAAGAATTTAGGTTTGGTCTCAACTGAGGAATGTCCTCAAACTAACTGCATAGCCAAGAAAAACATGATCCACGACTCTAAATGCGATTTATTAGTCTTGGAAACGTGTTTAGTGGAAAACGACGATTCTGCCTGGATACTCGATTCAGGTGCCACTAATCACGTATGTTCTTCATTTCAAGGAATGAGTTCCTGGCAACAGCTAATAGCTGGAGAGATGACTCTTAAAGTTGGAACAGGAGAAGTCATCTCGGCTATTGCAGTGGGAGACATAAAATTATTCTTCACCAAGGAACGTTACATGATATTAGATAATGTATACATAGTTCCGAAAATTAAAAGAAATTTGATTTCTTTATCTTGTTTATTAGAACAAGGTTACTCAATTTCTTTTTCTGTTAATGAAGCGTTCATAACTAAAAGAGGTATTGATGTTTGCTCTGCAAACTTGAAGAATAAATTGTATGTTTTGAGACCAATTGAGTCTAAAGCTATTTTAAATCATGAGATGTTTAAAACCGCTAAGACTTAACTTAAAAAGCGAAGAGTTTCTCAAGATACCTATCTCTGGCACTTGAGGTTAGGCCATATCAACCTCAATAGGATTGGGAGATTGGTCAAGAGTGGACTTCTAAACAAGTTAGAAGACAACTCGTTGCCTCCTTGTGAGTCATGCCTTGAGGGCAAGATGACAAAACGACCTTTTACTGGAAAAGGTTATCATGCCAAAGAGCCCCTAGAGCTCATTCATTCGGACCTCTATGGACCAATGAACATTAGAGCTCGAGGAGGGTACGAATATTTCATCAGTTTCATTGATGATTATTCGAGGTATGCCTATCTCTACCTAATGCATCATAAGTCCGAGACTTTTGAAAAGTTCAAAGAGTACAAGGCTGAGGTTGAGAACCTATTAGGTAAGACGATAAAAACACTTCGATCCGATCGAGGTGGAGAGTATACGGACTCAAGTTTTCAAGACTATTTGATAGAGCATGGAATTACGTCCCAACTCTCAGCCCCTGGTACACCTCAGCAAAACGGTGTATCAGAAAGGAGAAACAGAACCTTGTTGGACATGGTTCGTTCGATGATGAGTTATGCTCAGTTGCCTAACTCGTTTTGGGGATATGCAGTAGAAACTGCGGTTTATATCTTGAACGTAGTTCCATCAAAGAGTGTTTCTGAAACACCGTTTGAGCTCTGGAAAGGTCGTAAAGCTAGTTTACGACATTTCAGAATTTGGGGATGCCCTGCATACGTGCTAGATGCAAACCCAAAGAAATTGGAGCCTCGTTCTAGATTTTGCCTATTTGTAGGCTATCCCAAAGAAACGAGAGGTGGATACTTCTTCGTTCCTGAGGAAAATAAAGTACTTGTATCGACAAATGCTACATTCCTAGAAGAAGACCACCTCAGAGAACACAAGCCACGAAGTAAAGTCGTATTAGGTGAACTATCTAACGAAGCTACTGAAACATCAACAAGAGTTGTTGATGATGCTGGCACCTCGAGTCAATCACGTCCTTCTCAAGAAATAAGAGAACCTCGACGTAGTGGGAGGGTTGTTAGACGACCTGATTGCTATTTGGGTTTAACTGAAACTCTAGTCGTCATACCTCATGACAGAATCGAGGATCCATTAACCTTTAAACAGGCAATGGATGATGTTGACAAGAACGAGTGGATTAAAGCCATGGACTTGGAAATCGAGTCCATGCATTTTAATTCAGTATGGGATCTTGTAGATCAATCTGAAGGGGTTAGACCCATAGGGTGTAAATGGATCTACAAGAGAAAACGAGATGCTACTGGAAAGGTACAGACCTTTAAGGCACGACTTGTGGCAAAGGGTTTTACCCAGCGGGAGGGGATTGACTATGAAGAAACCTTCTCCCCTGTTGCCATGTTGAAGTCGATCAGGATACTTTTATCCATCACTACGTTTTACGATTACGAAATATGGCAAATGGATGTCAAGACTGCCTTTCTGAACGGCAATCTTGAAGAAAGTATCTACATGTCTCAGCCAGAAGGGTTCATTGCTCAGGATCAAGAGCAAAAAGTTTGCAAGCTTAAACGATCCATTTATGGATTAAAACAAGCGTCTAGATCCTGGAATATGAGATTTGATACTGCGATCAAATCTTATGGCTTTGAACAAAACGTTGATGAACCTTGTGTTTACAACAGGATCATCAACAACTCCATAGCTTTCTTAGTACTGTATGTGGATGATATCCTACTCATTGGGAATGATGTAGGTTATCTAACTGACATTAAACTATGGCTAGCAACTCAATTCCAAATGAAAGATTTGGGTGAGGCACAATTTGTTCTAGGGATCCAAATTGTTCGAAACCGAAAGAACAAAACGCTAGCCCTATCTCAAGCGTCTTATATCGACAAATTATTAGTTAGATATAAAATGCAAAATTCCAAGAAAGGTCTATTACCTTTCAGGCACGGAATTAACTTGTCTAAGGAACAGTGTCCTCAGACACCTCAAGAAGTTGAGGACATGAGAAGTTTTCCCTATGCCTCTGCAGTAGGTAGCCTAATGTATGCCATGTTGTGTATAAGGCCTGACATTTGTTATGCAGTAGGGATTGTCAGTAGATATCAATCAAATCCAGGATTCGATCACTGGACAACCGTTAAAAATATCCTTAAATATCTAAGGAGAACGAGGGACTATATGCTGGTGTATGGTTCGAAGGATTTGATCCTTACAGGATACACTGATTCTGACTACCGATAAAGATTCGAGGAAATCTACATCGGGGTTAGTATTCACTCAAAATGGAGGAGCAATAGTATGGCGTAGCATCAAGCAAGGATGCATTGCAGACTCGACCATGGAGGCCGAATATGTAGCCGCTTGCGAAGCAGCAAAAGAGGCAGTATGGCTCAGGAAGTTCCTAACTGACTTGGAAGTCATTCCGAATATGCATCTGCCTATCACCTTGTATTATGATAATAGCGGCGCAGTTGCAAACTCAAAGGAACATCGCAGCCATAAGAGAGGCAAGCACATCGAAAGGAAATACCATCTCATCAGGGAGATTGTGCACCGAGGAGACGTGATCGTCACGAAGATAGCGTCGGAGCACAACATTGCTGATCCATTCACGAAGGCTCTCACGGCTAAAGTGTTCGAGAGTCATCTAGAAGGTCTAGGTCTGCGAGAAATGTACGAGAAATAATCTAGGTCAAGTGGGAGAATTGTAACCGGTATATCGATGCCTCAGTATACTGGGTATTTAGATGCCTTAGTTTATTGTATTTTTACTTTGTTATTAATACAAGTATTTATTCACCCATTGCTGTTATAGATTATAGTACATCCCACTAAATTAGAGTTTTAGTTCAAGTGGGAGATTGTTGGGATTGGTGTCCTAAAACTCGTAGATAGTGAATGTTAAACGAATTATATACTTATTCGATAACAGCATTATCGAGATTAATTCAGTAAAGTTATTACTGAATAAAGTAAATTGCACATATAATAACCCAAATCCAATAAACTAAGATCCATGGCTATAGGATGAACACTTGAGCTTTATGTAGAGACATAAAAGTGGATCAAGCTTGAGTAATAGCCAAAACGGTCTATAGTATAGGGATAGGGTTGGGTACCTTATTCTGGAGACACTATGAGACGCGGCCCACTTTATAGATGGTATAGATGATGTGATCCTAAATCGTCGATGTAGAGACATGCGAATGGGGGCATCCTATGCAATGAGTTTGCATAAGACCAAGACCGAGAAATAAGTCGCTCTCGCTTTATAACACCGTTTACTGATGAGACTAACTATTTCATATGATGACCTCGGTAACTCGATCTTAATCCTGAGCTATCTATGAACTCCTGTTTATTCGGGCTTATCCTTAGATCTGCATAGGTGAGAGTGGCTCAGTATCGCCGACTCAATAAGCCTCCCATTTCAGGGATAGGAACGGGTAGATAGCTGGGGACATAGTCGTGCAAGAAGGAATTCACTCCTACCCGAATTAGGGATAGTAGAGAGGTTGTTCCCTTAAGTGCTGACTCCGGGGCTTGAACAAAGGGATCCCGCCCTCTCATTGGCCCGAGAGGGACTCGGTTTATTGGTTGGACCATAAACCAATTGTTCATTAGAGGATCAGTGGGACTTGAGGAACTAGAAGTACTATAGGGGTGAAACGGCTTTTTGACCTAGCTATAGATACGAACATCCTGTGAAGGATCAACTTACTAATCATGGTTAAATCAAGTGGACGGAAATATATCTATAGTGAGGGGAGTGCAACTATCGGGCTATAGTGGAGTGTCCCGGTAGTTAACGAATGTTGGCTAGCTTGGATAATGAGATTAGTCGGTTAGCCTCGAATCGTTGGAGCCCATGATCTATAGGTCCATTAGGTCCCCCTACTAGCTCATATTGGAACAAAGCCTAGAACAAAAAGATAGGAAGCTTTGAATCGTTCAAAATCGGGAAAACGGGTATTATCGTAAATTGTGTTTGACACAATAATTTAATTATGAATTAAATTAGAAAATGAGAGATGGAGTATTTAAAAGTGTTTTGAATACCATATATATGTATTAGGAATCATATATAATTCATGGCACTAGGTGATAAAGATTAATTGGATTAATCATGTAAAAATTACTTGGAATTGTACAAATTAATTGCCTAGAAATAAATTTCAATTTTGAATTGAAATAGGAATGAATCGCAAGCTGAAAATTGAGAATTTAGATTCAATTTTAAGTGGATTTAGTGGCATTCCCACTCTTGCATGTTGATGCAGAGTGGAAAACAACACAACCATGCACTAGTTGCATGTGTTGTGAATTAAACACCTAGAATCCACTTTGAGTTGTAATTTCACCATGTGTCTAGTGTCACGAGGCTTCTCTTTGCATGGAAGATGTCTATATAAGGAGTATGAATCAGATTCAAATGAATGAGAGCCATTTTCCATATTGTTATGCTGCTGGATTTTGGTCTCAAACTCACTCATCTCCATATATCTCTCTAGTGCTTGAACCTTCAAGCATTCCCTTCCCATTCCCTATCTCTATAGACTCCCACAAGTCGTTCTTGGCCCGGAGAATAGTAGGGAAGACACTAGAGGTGGTCCACACACCGTTCGTGATCAAACGAATCAAAGGGAGTTGTTGAATCGGTCTCCAAAAGGTTGGTAAAAATTCTGCTTTCTCCTTACGGTATTTGGACAGCATGTTTTCATTTTCTAAAATTGATGTAGTTAAGTGCCTCCGATCCTAAAATTGCTTCCGCATGTGTTATATGAACACCTTCAATTGGTATCAGAGCATGATTAAGGCACCTAACATGGATTAATTTTAGCTTGGTGGGTAGCTTTTCATATGATGAAACTGTGTAAAAACTAAAGAAAATTGGTTTTGGGATTGATTTTAATTTTCAGTCAATTCGTTGGAATTAATTGTAATTGCCTACATGTTTATGGGCTTTAATGTGTTCATATGGAGTCTGTAAAATTTGAGAGTCAATAGAGTCCATTTAGGCCGTCAATTTGAAGAAATTCGGAGACTGCTCGCTGTTTGCCGAAAATTCCAGCAAGCTATTTTTTAGTGTTGGGTTTAATGTCCTATAAACTCGTAGTTTGTAAATCATTAAACATATTCTATTTCCAATAGAGACGTTATTGAGGTTATTCAGTAAAAGATGTTATTGAATATGTAAATTGCGAATGATTAACCTAAATCCAATAAACTAAGATCCTTGGCTATAAAATGAATACTTGAACTATATGTAGGGACATATCATAGGATCAAGTTCAAGTTTATAATCAAAATAGTCTATAGTATAAGGATAAGGTTGGGTACCTTATCCTGGGGACACTATGAGATCCTAAATCGTTCATGTGGTGACATGCGAGTGGGGGCGTCCTATGCAATGAGTTTGCATAAGACTGGACCACGAAATAAGTCACTTTCTCTTTATAACGCCGTTTACTGAAGAAACTGACTATTTCTCATAGATGACCTAGGTAACTCGTTCTTAATCCTGAGCTATCTATGAACTCCTGTTTATGCGAGATTATCCTTTGATCTGCATGGGTGAGAGTGGCCAGCATCGCCGACTCGACAAGCCTACCATTTTGGGGATAAGATCGAATAGATAGCTAGGGACATAGTTTCGCAAGACGGAATTCACTCCTACCCATTTCAGGGATAACAGAGAGGTTGTTCTCTTAAGTACTAACTCCAGGACTTGAACAAGGGGCCCCACCCTCTCGTTGGATCGAGAGGAACTTAGGTTTGATGGTTGGACCGCAAACCGATTAATCATTAGAGGATTAGTGGAACTTAAGGAACAAGAAGTACTATAGGGGTGTAATGGTTATTTGACCTAGCTATAGCTACGAACAACCTGTGAAGGAACGACTTACTAAACATGGTTAAATCAAGTGGACGGAAATATATCTATAGTGAGGGGAGTGCAACTATCAGGCTATAGTGGAGTGTCCCAGTAGTTAACGAATGTTGGCTAGCTTCGATAATGAGATTAGTCGGTTAGCCTTGAATCGTTGGAGCCCATGATCTATAGGTCCATTAGGTCCCTCTACTAGCTCATATCGGATTAAAGCCTAGAACATATTGATAGGAATCTTTGAATCGTTCAAAAACGGGAAATAGGGTTTTATCGTAAAACGTGTTCGACACAATGACTTAATTATGAATTAAATTAGGAATTGAGAGATAAGGTATTTAAAAGTGTTTTAAATACTATATATGTATTAGGAATCATATATAATTCATGGCATTAGGTGATAAAGATTAATTGGATTAATCATATCAAAATTACTTGGAAATGTCCCAATTAATTGCCTAGAAATCAATTTCAAATTTGAATTGAAATTGAAATGAATTGCAAGCTGAAAATTCACAATTAGGATTCAATTCATAATGGATTTAGTGGCATTTCCACTCTTGCATGATGATGCATAGTGGAAAACAACACAACCATGCACTAGATGCATGTGTTGTGAAGTAGACACCTAGAATCCACTTTGAGTTGCATCTTGACCATGTGGCTAAGTGTCATGAAGCTTGTCTTTGCATGGGAGAGGTCTATAAAAGGGGCTTGAATTAGATTCAAGAAGAAAAAGCTTTCATTTAGTGTTATGCTGCAAATTTTCTCCCTCAAATTCTCTCTCATTTCATCTCCTTCCAAAAGCTTGTACCATCAAGCATTCCCTTCCTATTTCTTTCTTCTATAGACTCCCACAAGTCTTTCTAGGCTCAAGAGAATAGTAGGGAAGACACTAAAGGTTGTCCAAGAGAAGTTGGAGAAAGATAATATCACAAGGAGTTCCTTACAAGTGAGCATCAAAGAGGTTGGTACTCATTTACTCTCTTTTCTACCCTTTCTAGAACATGCATGCTTTAGGAGTAAAATTGAATGTCTTAAGTGCTTTCGATCTTCAATTGCTTCCGCATGTGTTATATGAACACCTTCAATTGGTATCAGAGCATGATTAGAGCACTTAATTCGTTTTAATTTTGCTTTGGTGGGTACCATTTTGAAATTGAATTTTCTGTGTGCTAAAATGGAAGTGTTCTGGTTTGGCAATTTTTTGAGCATTCAAACCTTCATGAAATTGTAATTGCTCGGATATGTAAGAGCGTTAATGTGTGTACTATAGTCTGTAATTTTTATAGAGTCATTAGAGTCCTTATAGGCTGTAAAATCGAAGAAAAACCGGAGAAGACGCAGCAGAAAATGAAAATTCCAGCAGCAGTTTTTTTTTTCTTCTTCTTTTCCAGTCCGGTTCGGTTCAGCTGCCTTTGTTGGGGTCCGGTTCGGTCTGCTGCAGCTTATTTACACATATTTGAAGGCCGGTTCACTCCAAGGAGGGTCGGTTCGGGTCGGTTCGTAAAGCTCGGGATCATCACAAGCAATTTTATTGATTATTATTGTAATAATTAGTTGATTGTTTGTTTTAAATTGCCAAACCATTCCATTTTAGCTTGATTTAATTTCTTTTATGCATTGAGAATGTATGGTTTAATTGGATTAAATGTATGTGCATTATGAGCATGCCATATAGTTTAAAATCCCACCATAGGAAAGCATGTTCATGCATTTTTAATAAGTGTTATTAATAGTTCAAATGCATGAGGGAAATTTCATGTTTAAATTGATATAAATGTTGTATTGATTTAGGGAGATTCATGCTTGAATGGTTAATTAAAATTGATTAATTGATATAAAAGTTATATTAATCAAAAGATAAAATTAACCTAGCATGAAGCATGAAATTTCCTTAGAATTTTGTTTATGAGTTATATTCAAAAGGCAAGTTTGTTATAGTTTAGATTTATAATTGTTATAAATCACATAGAAATTTAAAATCTATAACAAAGAAAAAGGTGCATGCTCACTTAGGGTTAATTTGATCCAACTCTCGATCGATTTCAATTAGATTCAAATAGGTCGATAAGCTTGTAAAACATAGGTTACAAGAGAACTCACCCGACGAGATGCTGTCTAAGGCTGGAGGTATTTAAGTTGACGGTTTACGGAACACCTCCTACCTGGGCATCGAGTCGGTTCTTGAGTTAAAGTTAACCCAGTTTTATGAGCATGCACGTGTTGGGATTGGTGTCCTAAAACTCGTAGATAGTGAATGTTAAACGAATTATATACTTATTCGATAAAGGCGTTATCGAGATTAATTCAGTAAAGTTATTACTGAATAAAGTAAATTGCACATATAATAACCCAAATCCAATAAACTAAGATCCATGGCTATAGGATGAACACTTGAGCTTTATGTAGAGTCATAAAAGTGGATCAAGCTTGAGTAATAGCCAAAACGGTCTATAGTATAGGGATAGGGTTGGGTACCTTATTCTGGAGACACTATGAGACGCGGCCCACTTTATAGATGGTATAGACGATGTGATCCTAAATCGTCCATGTAGAGACATGCGAGTGGGGGCGTCCTATGCAATGAGTTTGTATAAGACCAAGACCAAGAAATAAGTCGCTCTCGCTTTATAACACCGTTTACTGATGAGACTGACTATTTCATGTCACCTAGGTAACTCGATCTTAATCATGAGCTAACTATGAACTCCTGTTTATTCGGACTTATCCTTAGATCTACATAGGTGAGAGTGGCTCAGTATCGCCGACTCAATAAGCCTCCCATTTCAGGGATAGGAACGAGTAGATAGCTGGGGACATAGTCGTGCAAGAAGGAATTCACTCCTACCCGAATTAGGGATAGTAGAGAGGTTGTTCCCTTAAGTGCTGACTCCGGGGCTTGAACAAAGGGATCCCGCCCTCTCATTGGCCCGAGAGGGACTCGGTTTATTGGTTGGACCATAAACCAATTGTTCATTAGAGGATCAGTGGGACTTAAGGAACTAGAAGTACTATAGGGGTAAAACGGGCTTTTGACCTAGCTATAGCTACGAACAACCTATGAAGGATCGACTTACTAATCATGGTTAAATCAAGTGGACAAAAAAATATGTCTATAGTGAGGGGAGTGCAACTATCGGGCTATAGTGGAGTGTCCCGGTAGTTAACGAATGTTGGCTAGCTTGGATAATGAGATTAGTCGGTTAGCCTCGAATCGTTGGAGCCCATGATCTATAGGTCCATTAGGTCCCCCTACTAGCTCATATCGGAACAAAGCCTAGAACAAAAAGATAGGAAGCTTTGAATCGTTCAAAATCGGGAAAACGGGTATTATCGTAAATTGTGTTTGACACAATAATTTAATTATGAATTAAATTAGAAAATGAGAGATGGAGTATTTAAAAGTGTTTTGAATACCATATATATGTAGTAGGAATCATATATAATTCATGGCATTAGGTGATAAAGATTGATTGGATCAATCATATCAAAATTACTTGGAAATGTCCCAATTAATTGCCTAGTAATCAATTTCAATTTTGAATTGAAATAGGAATGAATTGCAAGCTAAAAATTGAGAATTTGGATTCAATTTTAAGTGGAATTAGTGGCATTCCCACTCTTGCATGTTGATGCATAGTGGAAAACAACACAACCATGCACTAGTTGCATGTGTTGTGAATTAAACACCTAGAATCCACTTTGAGTTGCAATTTCACCATGTGTCTAGTGTCATGAGGCTTCTCTTTGCATGGAAGATGTCTATATAAGGAGTATGAATCAGATTCAAATGTAGGAGAGCCATTTTCCATATTGTTATGCTGCTGGATTTTGGTCTCAAACTCACTCATCTCCATATATCTCTCTAGTGCTTGAACCTTCAAGCATTCCCTTCCCATTCCCTATCTCTATAGACTCCCACAAGTCGTTCTTGGCCCGGAGAATAGTAGGGATGACACTAGAGGTGGTCCACACACCGTTCATGATCAAAGGAATCAAAGGGAGTTGTTGAATCGGTCTCCAAAAGGTTGGTACTAATTCTGCTCTCACCTTACGGTATTTGGACAGCATGTTTTCATTTTCTAAAATTGATGTAGTTAAGTGCCTCCGATCCTAAAATTGCTTCCGCATGTGTTATATGAACACCTTCAGCACGTGTGTGATGTGAGGTTTTAATCATTATCACCTAGACATCGTAAGTTTAAATGAACTTAGACTTAGGGTTATTCATTTAGCCGGAATTCGCCTAACTATAAGTATACCCAAAACCGTTTAAAATACTTAGTGGGAGGGGAGAGATATATCAAATCCATTTCCCTTTCACGTTCTCCCTTTTGTTCACAACGTGAGATTTATGCTTGGCCTCGTGTTGATTATAACTCAACTGCTCCATTCGGAAGGTGTTTGCATAAATCAATAACAAGGTGAATGGAGAAAGTATTTATAGTAAGTGAGTGAAGGAAGTCTGTCAACACATCCTGCGGTCTCCTCCGTTAGGTTGCACCGTGAGATTTCCATGTTACGCCTGCTTGTATGCCCTGGAGCTACTAACCATTCGGAGGGTTGTAACATGGAGATCGGAACAACGCAAACTCCAGAGATGGATAGGATTACTTAGGACCATTTCCAACATTAGCTTTTCCATTCGGTAGCATTGTTGGGGCCGTTCTCTGTAATCTTAAAACGGCGGGTCACACTTACAAGGGTTACTAAGTGTTAGTAAATTCCTGACCAAACGTAACGATAACTAAACAACTATAGGAATAAGAGTTATTCTAGGATTAGTATTTAGTCAAGAACGTCTTGGTTTAGTGAAGGAGTAATTGACTGCCCCTCGGTAGCGGTTGCTCTAACTCACTAAAGTATCGTTGCAAAATAATAATCCTGGGTACATTATTACTTTTGCTAAAACCTAATTGGATTTTGTCTAAAAATGGTTAATAAGCAATTTCTAATAGTTTTGTTTAATTTTTCAGCATGTCTAGCTCAACAGTACAATTACTCGCTTCGGATAAGCTTAACGGTGATAACTATGGAACTTGGAAGTCTAATCTAAACACAATACTAGTAATCGAGGACCTTAGATTTGTCCTTACCGAAGAGTGTCCGCCTAACCCTGGCTCGTCAACAAACCGAATTGTTCGAGAAGCATATGAGAAATGGACTCGAGCAAATGATAAAGCAAGAGTCTATATTTTAGCAAGCATTTCGGATGTCTTGTCGAAAAACACGAGAGGATGGTCACCGCGAGGGATATCATGACTTCGTTGCAAGGTATGTTTGGACAACCGTCCTCACAAATTAGGCACGAAGGTCTCAAGAATGTTTACAATTCCCGAATGAAGGAAGGTGCTTCAGTTAGGGAACATGTTTTGAACATGATGGTTCAGTTTAACATTGCTGAAGTAAACGGTGCTACAATTGACGAGGGTAGTCAAGTAAGTTTCATAATGGAGTCTCTTCCGAAGAGCTTCATTTAGTTCAGGACAAACGCTGTCATGAACAAAATAGACTTTAACCTGACTACTTTGCTAAACGAGCTCCAGACTTACCAAAGTCTCACTAAGAGGGGACATGAAGGGGAGGCAAATGTTGCTACAACCAAAAGGTTCCAAAAGGGATCATCCTCAGGAACCAAGTCTGGACCTTCCACTTCAAAGAATAAGAGTATTCAAATGAAGAAAAAGAAGGATAAAGGGAAAGGAAAAGCTCTAGTGGGAAGCAAGGCAAAACTAAAGCTGCAGATAAAGGAAAATGTTTCCATTGTAATGTAGACGGACATTGGAAACGCAATTGTCCCAAGTACCTTGCGGAAAAGAAGGCTGAAAAGGAAAAACAAGGTAAATATGATTTGCTCGTTATCGAAACATGTTTAGTTGAGCAAGATAGCTCTGCCTGGATATTAGATTCAGGAGCGACTAACCATGTATGCTCTTCTTTACAGGAAATTAGTTCCTGGCATATGGTGGAAGACGGCGAAGTAACTCTCAAAGTTGGAACTGGAGAGGTCGTCACAGCCAGAGCTTCAGGAACTCTTAAGTTGTCTTTTGGAGATAGATTTTTGTTACTAGAAAATGTCTTGTAGGTTCCCGATATAAAAAGGAACTTAATTTCTATCTCTTGTTTGATTGAACATGAATACCAAGTATCTTTTCATATTAATAAAGTGTTTGTTAACAAAAGAGGTATGCATATATGTTCTGCAAAACTTGAAAGCAACTTATACGTGTTAAGGCCAATTCAAGTTAAAGCTATTTTTAATACGGAAATGTTTAAAGTAGCAGAAACTCAAAACAAAAGGCGAAAAGTTTCTCCGAATACCTATCTTTGGCACTTGAGATTAGGCCACATAAATCGCAATAGGATTGAAAGATTGGTAAAGAGTGGACTACTAAATCAGTTAGAAGATGACTCGTTACCACCATGTGAGTCCTGCCTCGAGGGAAAAATGACTAAACGACCTTTTTCGGAAAAAGGTTATAGGGCCAAAGAACCCTTAGAACTCGTGCATTCGGATCTCTGTGGTCCTATGAATGTCAAAGCACGAGGAGGGTATGAATATTTCGTCAGCTTCATTGATGATTATTCAAGGTATGGCTACCTTTACCTAATGCATCATAAGTCTGAAGCCCTTGAAAAGTTCAAGGAGTACAAGACCGAGGTTGAGAACCAATTAGGTAAAACGATTAAAACACTACGATCAGATCGAGGTGGAGAATATATGGACTTACAATTCCAAGACTATTTGATAGAACATGGAATTACGTCTCAACTCTCAGCCCCTGCTACACCACAACAAAATGGTGTATCAGAGAGGAGAAACCGAACTCTGTTAGACATGGTTCGATCAATGATGAGCTATGCTCAGTTGCCTGATTCGTTCTGGGGATATGCAGTTGAGACTGTCGTATACATTTTGAACATGGTTCCCTCTAAAAGTGTCTCTGAAACACCTTATGAGCTATGGAAAGGGCGTAAAGGTAGTTTACGTCACTTCAGGATTTGGGGATGCCCGGCACACGTGTTAGTACAAAACCCAAAGAAGTTGGAACGACGTTCAAAAATTGTGCCTATTTGTAGGATATCCTAAAGAAACGAAAGGTGGTCTATTTTACGATTCTTAGGATAATAAAGTGATTGTATTGACAAACGCTACGTTCCTTGAGGAAGATCACATAAAAGATCATCGACCTCGCAGTAAGCTAGTATTAGATGAGATTTCAAGAAAAACTACAAAAGAATCTACAAAAGTTGTAGATCAAGCTGGTCCATCAAAAGTTGTTGATCAAACACATCCATCTCAGGTAGTGAGAGAGCCTCGACGTAATGGGAGGGTTATAATTCAACCTGACCGTTACATGGGTTTAACAGAAACTCAAACCATCATGTCTGATGATGGTGTAGAGGATCCATTGTCCTTTAATCAGGCAATGAATGATGTTGATAAGGACCAGTGGATCAAAGCCATGGATCTCAAAATGGAGTCAATGTACTTCAATTCGGTCTGGGAACTTGTAGAACAGCCGGATGGGGTAAAACCTATTGGTTGTTAATGGATCTACAAAAGAAAACGAGACCAAGCTGGTAAGGTTCAAACCTTTAAGGCTCGACTTGTGGCAAAGGGTTTTACCCAGCGGGAAGGAGTGGATTATGAAGAAACTTTTTCCCCTGTTGCCAAGCTTAAGTCGATTAGAATACTCTTATCCATTGCCACATACTATGATTATGAAATATGGCAAATGGATGTCAAGACAGCCTTTTTGAACGGCAATCTTGAAGAGACTATCTATATGGCTCAACCAGAGGGATTTATAGTCCAGGGTGAAGAACAAAAGGTTTGCAAACTTAAACGATCCATTTATGGATTGAAACAAGCATCAAGATCTTGGAATATACGTTTTGACACTGCGATCAAAATGTATGGCTTTGAGAAGAATATTGACGAACCTTGTGTTTACAAGAAAATCGTCAAATCCACTGTAGCTTTTCTAGTTCTATACGTAGATGATATCCTACTTATTGGGAATAATGTAGGATTCCTGACTGACGTAAAACAATGGCTAGCGACCCAATTCCAAATGAAAGATTTGGGTGAGGCTCAATTTGTTCTAGGCATTCAAATCATTAGAAATAGAAAGAACAAAACGCTAGCACTGTCTCAAGCATCATATATCGACAAAATGTTGGTACGATATTCGATGCAGAACTCCAAGAAAGGATTATTACCTTTTAGACACGGGGTTCACTTGTCAAAGGAACAAAGTCCTAAGACACCTCAAGAAGTTGAGGAAATGAGACGAATTCCCTACGCATCAGCAGTTGGTAGTTTGATGTATGCCATGCTGTGTACCAGACCCGACATATGCTATGCCGTAGGAATTGTCAGCAGATTTCAGTCCAATCCTGGTCATGCGCATTGGACTGCCGTTAAAAACATCCTTAAGTATCTAAGGAGAACTAGGGATTATACGCTCGTGTATGGAGCTAAGGATCTGATCCTTACAGGATACACTGACTCAGATTTTCAGACCGATATAGATTCAAGAAAATCAACATCGGGATCTGTGTTTACTCTAAATGGAGGAGCGATAGTATGGAGGAGTATTAAGCAAGGTTGCATTGCTGACTCCACCATGGAAGCAGAGTACGTAGCCTCCTGTGAAGCAGCAAAAGAGGCAGTATGGCTAAGAAAATTCCTAACAGAGTTGGAAATTATTCCAAATATGCAACTACCTGTCACCCTCTATCGTGACAACAGTGGTGCAGTTGCAAACTCTAAGGAACCTCGAAGTCACAAGCGAGGAAAGCATATTGAGCTCAAATACCATCTCATCAAGGAGATCGTGCAACGAGGAGATGTGATCGTCACGCAGATTGCTTCGGAGCACAACATGGCTGACCCGTTTACAAAACCCCTCACGGCTAAAGTTTTTTAGGGTCACCTAGTTAATCTAGGATTACGAGCTTTATTAGACTAGGGCAAGTGGGAGAAATGTAAGGGTATGGTTGATGCCCTAGTTTATTGTCTTTATACTTCTCTCACACCTAACTTTATGTACCCCACTAGAGTTTCTAGTCCAAGTGGGAGTTTGTTGGGTTTAATGTCCTATAAACTCGTAGTTTGTAAATCATTAAACATATTCTATTTCCAATAAAGACGTTATTAAGGTTATTCAGTAAAAGATGTTATTGAATATGTAAATTGCGAATGATTAACCTAAATCCAATAAACTAAGATCCTTGGCTATAAAATGAATACTTGAACTATATGTAGGGACATATCATAGGATCAAGTTCAAGTTTATAGTCAAAATAGTCTATAGTATAAGGATAAGGTTGGGTACCTTATCCTAGAGACACTATGGACGCGGCCCACTTTGTATTAAGTACAAACGATGAGATCCTAAATCGTTCATGTGGTGACATGCGAGTGGGGGCGTCCTATGCAATGAGTTTGCATAAGACTGGACCACGAAATAAGTCACTTTCTCTTTATAATGCCGTTTACTGAAGAAACTGACTATTTCTCATAGATGACCTAGGTAACTCGTTCTTAATCCTGAGCTATCTATGAACTCCTGTTTATGCGAGATTATCCTTTGATCTGCATGGGTGAGAGTGGCCAGCATCGCCGACTCGACAAGCCTACCATTTTGGGGATAAGATCGAATAGATAGCTGGGGACATAGTTTCGCAAGACGGAATTCACCCCTACCCATTTCAGGGATAGCAGAGAGGTTGTTCTCTTAAGTACTAACTCCAGGACTTGAACAAGGGGCCCCACCCTCTCGTTGGATCGAGAGGAACTTAGGTTTGATGGTTGGACCGCAAACCGATTGTTCATTAGAGGATTAGTGGAACTTAAGGAACAAGAAGTACTATAGGGGTGTAACGGTTATTTGACCTAGCTATAGCTACGAACAACCTGTGAAGGAACGACTTACTAAACATGGTTAAATCAAGTGGACGGAAATATATCTATAGTGAGGGGAGTGCAACTATCAGGCTATAGTGGAGTGTCCCGGTAGTTAACGAATGTTGGCTAGCTTAGATAATGAGATTAGTCGGTTAGCCTTGAATCGTTGGAGCCCATGATCTATAGGTCCATTAGGTCTCTCTACTAGCTCATATCGGATTAAAGCCTAGAACATATTGATAGGAATCTTTGAATCGTTCAAAAACGGGAAATAGGGTTTTATCGTAAAACGTGTTCGACACAATGATTTAATTATGAATTAAATTAGGAATTGAGAGATAAGGTATTTAAAAGTGTTTTAAATACTATATATGTATTAGGAATCATATATAATTCATGGCATTAGGTGATAAAGATTAATTGGATTAATCATATCAAAATTACTTGGAAATGTCCCAATTAATTGCCTAGAAATCAATTTCAAATTTGAATTGAAATTGAAATGAATTGCAAGCTGAAAATTCACAATTAGGATTCAATTCATAATGGATTTAGTGGCATTTCCACTCTTGCATGATGATGCATAGTGGAAAACAACACAACCATGCACTAGATGCATGTGTTGTGAAGTAGACACCTAGAATCCACTTTGAGTTGCATCTTGACCATGTGGCTAAGTGTCATGAAGCTTGTCTTTGCATGGGAGAGGTCTATAAAAGGGGCTTGAATTAGATTCAAGAAGAAAAAGCTTTCATTTAGTGTTATGCTGCAAATTTTCTCCCTCAAATTCTCTCTCATTTCATCTCCTTCCAAATGCTTGTACCATCAAGCATTCCCTTCCTATTTCTTTCTTCTATAGACTCCCACAAGTCTTTCTAGGCTCAAGAGAATAGTAGGGAAGACACTAAAGGTTGTCCAAGAGAAGTTGGAGAAAGATAATATCACAAGGAGTTCCTTACAAGTGAGCATCAAAGAGGTTGGTACTCATTTACTCTCTTTTCTACCCTTTCTAGAACATGCATGCTTTAGGAGTAAAATTGAATGTCTTAAGTGCTTTCGATCTTCAATTGCTTTCGCATGTGTTATATGAACACCTTCATTTATTTCCAGCTCAAGTACGTTCTTCTCGTAACGGTAAAATGGTCCGGTTCAAGCAATCCAAAGGTGGTTCGGGTCGGTTTGAATGGTTCGGAAGCGGTCCAAGACCTATTTGAAATTATTATTGTAATAATTTTAGTTTTTTTTTTGCTTGATTGAAAATCCCAAAACCAATTCACTTTAGTAAATTTAATTAATTATGCATTATTGAATGTATGTTTTAATTAAATAGTATTTTATGTGCATAATGTATGTCATTTATATTTAAAACCCCACCATAGGAAAGCATGTTCATGCATTTGTTTAATTTGAATAAGTGTTATTTATTAATTCAAATGCATGAGGGAAATTTCATGTTTTATTAATATAAGAGTTGTATTAATTTAGGGAGATTCATGCTTGAATGGTTAATTAAAATTGATTAATTCTTATAATAGTTATAATTATTAAATGATAAAATTAACCAAGCATGAAGCATGAAATTTCATTAGTTTGATTATAAGTGTTATACTCAAATTAGGCTTGTTATGGATTGTTTTTATAATTGTTATAAAAAGAGATAGAAATCTAAAATCTATAACAAGATTGAGTGCATGCTCACTTAGGTTAATGAACCTCCAAATCGATCAACTTGCATAGTTTAGGTCGATATCTTGTAAAACAACGGTTACGAGAGAACTCACCCGACAAGATGCTGTCTAAGGCTGGAGGTATTTAAGTTGAAGGTTTACGGAACACCTCCTACCTGGGCATCGAGTCGGTTCTTGAGTTAAGTTAACACGAGTTTTATGAGCATGCGTGAGCGGTGTGAGGTTTTAAAGTGTTATCACCTAGACATCGTAGTATAAAGAGTTATACAAACCTAGACATAGGTTGTTTCTAAAGGGTGCTTTTCTTATAACTTGAATTATTGATTGTTATATGCTTTAAAACACCATTAGAAAGCAAGTTATAGGGTTAATTCATTAAAAGTTATAAGAGTTATAAAAGTTGATGAATAGAAACCGTAAAATCTATAACAAAGAGTTGAATGCTAACATAGGATCTTAGGATCTTATCATTCTTTAAATGGTTTAAAATGAAATAAACCTAAGATCGCCTTTTTATAATAGGATTAGAAATATGTCTTACTTAGTTTTTTAAAATAGTTTTGAAATTCGAGTAAGTAGGACATAAGACCTTGGTTATAAGGGAACTCTCCCGACAAATGGTTCGAAACCTGAGTTGAATTAACCATAGTCTTACTAGCATGCAATGTCACTAGGTTATTAAAAGTGTTTAATCACCTAGACATTTAGTGTAAAGACCTTGTTTAATAAGGCATAGACTTAGATAGATTCATTTAGCCGGAATTTACCTAAGTAATAAGACCCTAAAACTTTACAACACTTTAGTGGGAGGAAAAGTATAGAAACGAAATATTCATATTAAGTTTCTACTCTCACGTCCCCCTGAGTTCACACCGTGAGATCCATGCTTGGCCTCGAGGCGCCCTGGGAGCGTCCCCCTACGGATGGTGTTTGCATGGGTTAATATCAAGGTGAATGGGGAAAGTGTTCATAGTAAGTGGGAGAAGGAAACGTGTCAAACGTATCCTGCGGTCTCCATCATTAGGTTGCACCGTGAGATTCCTATGCCCTGCCTGCGAGTCGCCCTGGGAGCGATCACCCTACGGAGGGCTTGCGCATGGGATTCGGAACAACGCAAACTCCAGAAATGGATAGGGTTTCCTAGGGCCATTCCCAACATTAGCTCTTCCCTACGGTGGCATTGTTGGGGCCGTCCTCTGCGATTTGAAAATGATGGGTAACACTTACAAGATGGTCTTGACCAAATTAACGTTAGCTAATAACTATTGGAGTAAGAGTTATTCTGGGAATAGTATTTGGCCGAGATTGTCTCGATTCAGAGGAGGAGTAGCTGACTGCCCTACGGTAGCAGTTATTCTAAACCCCTGAAGTATCGTTGCAAAATAAATCAATTGTATATATGGGTCGATGATTGCTTTTGCTAAATCTGATTGGATAAATGTGATTAATGGGTTTAGTGCATGTTTCTAATAGAGATTAATTTGTTTGTTTCAGCAATATGTCGAAAAACGTATGTGCTTTGTCAAATGCCAAATTAAACGGTTTAGTACATACGACTAAGAATACTTGCTTAAACGCTAAACACGTGGCAAAGAATTTAGGTTTGGTCTCAACTGAGGAATGTCCTCAAACTAACTGCATAGGCAAGAAAAACATGATCCACGACTCTAAATGCGATTTATTAGTCTTGGAAACGTGTTTAGTGGAAAACGACGATTCTGCCTGGATACTCGATTCAGGTGCCACTAATCACGTATGTTCTTCATTTCAAGGAATGAGTTCCTGGCAACAGCTAATAGCTGGAGAGATGACTCTTAAAGTTGGAATAGGAGAAGTCATCTCGGCTATTGCAGTGGGAGACATAAAATTATTCTTCACCAAGGAACGTTACATGATATTAGATAATGTATACATAGTTCCGAAAATTAAAAGAAATTTGATTTCTTTATCTTGTTTATTAGAACAAGGTTACTCAATTTCTTTTTCTGTTAATGAAGCGTTCATAACTAAAAGAGGTATTGATGTTTGCTCTGCAAACTTGAAGAATAAATTGTATGTTTTGAGACCAATTGAGTCTAAAGCTATTTTAAATCATGAGATGTTTAAAACCTCTAAGACTCAACCTAAAAAGCGAAGAGTTTCTCAAGATACCTATCTCTGGCACTTGAGGTTAGGCCATATCAACCTCAATAGGATTGGGAGATTGGTCAAGAGTGGACTTCTAAACAAGTTAGAAGACAACTTGTTGCCTCCTTGTGAGTCATGCCTTGAGGGCAAGATGACAAAACGACCTTTTACCGGAAAAGGTTATCGTGCCAAAGAGCCCCTAGAGCTCATTCATTCGGACCTCTATGGACCAATGAACATTAGAGCTCGAGGAGGGTACGAATATTTCATCAGTTTCATTGATGATTATTCGAGGTATGCCTATCTCTACCTAATGCATCATAAGTCCGAGGCTTTTGAAAAGTTCAAAGAGTACAAGGCTGAGGTTGAGAACCTATTAGGTAAGACGATAAAAACACTTCGATCCGATCGAGGTGGAGAGTATATGGACTCAAGTTTTCAAGACTATTTGATAGAGCATGGAATTACGTCCCAACTCTCAGCCCCTGGTACACCTCAGCAAAACGGTGTATCAGAAAGGAGAAACAGAACCTGGTTGGACATGGTTCGTTCGATGATGAGTTATGCTCAGTTGCCTAACTCGTTTTGGGGATATGTAGTAGAAACTGCGGTTTATATCTTGAACGTAGTTCCATCAAAGAGTGTTTCTGAAACATCGTTTGATCTTTGGAAAGGTCGTAAAGCTAGTTTACGACATTTCAGAATTTGGGGATGCCCTGCATACGTGCTAGATGCAAACCCAAAGAAATTGGAGCCTCGTTCTAGATTTTGCCTATTTGTAGGCTATCCCAAAGAAACGAGAGGTGGATACTTCTTCGTTCCTGAGGAAAATAAAGTACTTGTATCGACAAATGCTACATTCCTAGAAGAAGACCACCTCAGAGAACACAAGCCACGAAGTAAAGTCGTATTAAGTGAACTATCTAACGAAGCTACCGAAACATCAACAAGAGTTGTTGATGATGCTGGCACCTCGAGTCAATCACGTCCTTCTCAAGAAATAAGAGAACCTCGACGTAGTGGGAGGGTTGTTAGACGACCTGATTGCTATTTGGGTTTAACTGAAACTCTAGTCGTCATACCTCATGACAGAATCGAGGATCCATTAACCTTTAAACAGGCAATGGATGATGTTGACAAGAACGAGTGGATTAAAGCCATGGACTTGGAAATCGAGTCCATGCATTTTAATTCAGTATGGGATCTTGTAGATCAATCTGAAGGGGTTAGACACATAGGGTGTAAATGGATCTACAAGAGAAAACGAGATGCTGCTGGAAAGGTACAGACCTTTAAGGCACGACTTGTGGCAAAGGGTTTTACCCAGCGGGAGGGGATTGACTATGAAGAAACCTTCTCCCCTGTTGCCATGTTGAAGTCGATCATGATACTTTTATCCATCGCCACGTTTTACGATTACGAAATATGGCAAATGGATGTCAAGACTGCCTTTCTGAACGGCAATCTTGAAGAAAGTATCTACATGTCTCAGCCAGAAGGGTTCATTGCTCAGGATCAAGAGCAAAAAGTTTGCAAGCTTAAACGATCCATTTATGGATTAAAACAAGCGTCTAGATCCTGGAATATGAGATTTGATACTGCGATCAAATCTTATGGCTTTGAACAAAACGTTGATGAACCTTGTGTTTACAACAGGATCATCAACAACTCTGTAGCTTTCTTAGTACTGTATGTGGATGATATCCTACTCATTGGGAATGATGTAGGTTATCTAACTGACATTAAACTATGGCTAGCAACTCAATTCCAAATGAAAGATTTGGGTGAGGCACAATTTGTTCTAGGGATCCAAATTGTTCGAAACCGAAAGAACAAAACGCTAGCCCTGTCTCAAGCGTCTTATATCGACAAATTATTAGTTAGATATAAAATGCAAAATTCCAAGATAGGACTATTACCTTTCAGGCACGGAATTAACTTGTCTAAGGAACAGTGTCCTCAGACACCTCAAGAAGTTGAGGACATGAGAAGTTTTCCCTATGCCTCTACAGTAGGTAGCCTAATGTATGCCATGTTGTGTACAAGGCCTGACATTTGTTATGCAGTAGGGATTGTCAGTAGATATCAATCAAATCCAGGATTCGATCACTGGACAGCCGTTAAAAATATCCTCAAATATCTAAGGAGAACGAGGGACTATATGCTCGTGTATGGTTCGAAGGATTTGATCCTTACAGGATACACTGATTCTGACTACCGATAAAGATTCGAGGAAATCTACATCGGGGTTAGTATTCACTCTAAATGGAGGAGCAATAGTATGGCGTAGCATCAAGCAAGGATGCATTGCAGACTCGACCATGGAGGCCGAATATGTAGCCGCTTGCGAAGCAGCAAAAGAGGCAGTATGGCTCAGGAAGTTCCTAACTGACTTGGAAGTCATTCCGAATATGCATCTGCCTATCACCTTGTATTGTGATAATAGCGGCGCAGTTGCAAACTAAAAGGAACCTCGCAGCCATAAGAGAGGCAAGCACATCGAAAGGAAATACCATCTCATCAGGGAGATTGTGCACCGAGGAGACGTGATCGTCACGAAGATAGCGTCGGAGCACAACATTGCTGATCCATTCACGAAGGCTCTCACGGCTAAAGTGTTCGAGAGTCATCTAGAAGGTCTAGGTCTGCGAGAAATGTACGAGAAATAATCTAGGTCAAGTGGAGAATTGTAACCGGTATATCGATGCCTCAGTATACTGGGTATTTAGATGCCCTAGTTTATTGTATTTTTACTTTGTTATTAATACAAGTATTTATTCACCCACTGCTGTTATAGATTATAGTACATCCCACAAAATTAGAGTTTTAGTTCAAGTGGGAGATTGTTGGGATTGGTGTCCTAAAACTCGTAGATAGTGAATGTTAAACGAATTATATACTTATTCGATAACGGCGTTATCGAGATTAATTCAGTAAAGTTATTACTGAATAAAGTAAATTGCACATATAATAACCCAAATCCAATAAACTAAGATCCATGGCTATAGGATGAACGCTTGAGCTTTATGTAGAGACATAAATGTGGATCAAGCTTGAGTAATAGCCAAAACGGTCTATAGTATAGGGATACGGTTGGGTACCTTATTCTGGAGACACTATGAGACGCGGCCCACTTTATAGATGGTATAGACGATGTGATCCTAAATCGTCCATGTAGAGACATGCGAGTGGGGGCGTCCTATGCAATGAGTTTGCATAAGACCAGGACCGAGAAATAAGTCGCTCTCGCTTTATAACACCGTTTACTGATGAGACTGACTATTTCATATGATGACCTAGGTAACTCGATCTTAATCCTGAGCTATCTATGAACTCCTGTTTATTCGGGCTTATCCTTAGATCTGCATAGGTGAGAGTGGCTCAGTATCGCCGACTCAATAAGCCTCCCATTTCAGGGATAGGAACGGGTAGATAGCTGGGGACATAGTCGTGCAAGAAGGAATTCACTCTTACCCGAATTAGGGATAGTAGAGAGGTTGTTCCCTTAAGTGCTGACTCCGGGGCTTGAACAAAGGGATCCCGCCCTCTCATTGGCCCGAGAGGGACTCGGTTTATTGGTTGGACCATAAACCAATTGTTCATTAGAGGATCAGTGGGACTTGAGGAACTAGAAGTACTATAGGGGTGAAACGGCTTTTTGACCTACCTATAGATACGAACAACCTGTGAAGGATCGACTTACTAATCATGGTTAAATCAAGTGGACGGAAATATATCTATAGTGAGGGGAGTGCAACTATCGGGCTATACTGGAGTGTCCCGGTAGTTAACAAATGTTGGCTAGCTTGGATAATGAGATTAGTCGGTTAGCCTCGAATCGTTGGAGCCCATGATCTATAGGTCCATTAGGTCCCCCTACTAGCTCATATTGGAACAAAGCTTAGAACAAAAAGATAGGAAGCTTTGAATCGTTCAAAATCGGGAAAACGGGTATTATCGTAAATTGTGTTTGACACAATAATTTAATTATGAATTAAATTAGAAAATGAGAGATGGAGTATTATAAAGTGTTTTGAATACCATATATATGTATTAGGAATCATATATAATTCATGGCACTAGGTGATAAAGATTAATTGGATTAATCATGTAAAAATTACTTGGAATTGTACAAATTAATTGCCTAGAAATCAATTTCAATTTTGAATTGAAATAGGAATGAATTGCAAGCTGAAAATTGAGAATTTAGATTCAATTTTAAGTGGATTTAGTGGCATTCCCACTCTTGCATGTTGATGCATAGTGGAAAACAACACAACCATGCACTAGTTGCATGTGTTGTGAATTAAACACCTAGAATCCACTTTGAGTTGCAATTTCACCATGTGTCTAGTGTCATGAGGCTTCTCTTTGCATGGAAGATGTCTATATAAGGAGTATGAATCAGATTCAAATGAATGAGAGCCATTTTCCATATTGTTATGTTGCTGGATTTTGGTCTCAAACTCACTCATCTCCATATATCTCTCTAGTGCTTGAACCTTCAAGCATTCCCTTCCCATTCCCTATCTCTATAGACTCCCACAAGTCGTTCTTGGCCCGGAGAATAGTAGGGAAGACACTAGAGGTGGTCCACCCACCGTTCGTGATCAAAGGAATCAAAGGGAGTTGTTGAATCGGTCTCCAAAAGGTTGGTAAAAATTCTGCTTTCTCCTTACGGTATTTGGACAGCATGTTTTCATTTTCTAAAATTGATGTAGTTAAGTGCCTCCGATCCTAAAATTGCTTCCGCATGTGTTATATGAACACCTTCATTTGGATCAATTATTGAGTTCAAATAGGGATTTAAATTGATGGAATCAAATTATTTGCAGTGTTGGAATTTTTGGTTAAGGAATCAAATTTGTAATTTCAATCCCATAAATATGAAAATTTGATTGCCCAATGATTTACTCATTTTAGAAAGGAAATTAGGGCTTTAATTGGAGTTTTAAAGATTAGGTTTTATTAAAAGAAAAAAAATCAAACCCTAGCTCAATATTTTCCCTCCATTTTCTTTAGTCATGTCGTCAGCCCCCCCTCATGCGTTTTTCTTCACACGTGCAACCTCCAACTAGATCGTGTTCTTCCTTCTTCGACAGCCGCACACAAGCCTAAATTCTCTCGATTCATCTTCTTCTACAGCCGCGACCAACCCCTCCGTGCACAGCAGTCATCGGTGACATCACCCACGTTCGCGTCTTGACGGCGCGCGACAACAGCATCACTAGCACCGGCATGAGATCTCCATCTCCTCGGCGTCTCTCTCTCTCACTCACTCTCCCTCGGCTTATCCTACCTCCGGCATCGCCTTTCTCTCCCCCTCGTTGTCTCCTCCACGCCAACGAGCGATAGACCCATCCCTTCTCTCGTTTTTTCTTTCCGCCGGCAACCCCCCTCACTTTCTTCTTCATGCAACAAAATGCGTCACCGTCTTCTGCATTTCTAGGGAGCGTTCATGGCGACAAATACCCACAAACGTCAAGGCAACTTCCTAGTCTGTCTCAAGCGAATCGTCTTCGCAGGCAAGCGAGACCCACGCGTTTCCAGTGACTTCGACGCAAGGAATCCATGAATTGTGGCCTCACTGAATTTTAATCAATCTGCATGTTTTGGGGTCGTTGGCGCTGATTAACGAGTGTAACCATTACCGAAAGTCGGAACAACCTCATTTATGATCACCCATAGCCTATGGAGTTTCGATTTATGAAATCAAGCATATTCGAACATTGATCGACAAGGTCTTGAGGCTGTTTGGAGGCGTTCAGTAGATTTGAACTCCTTCCAAGCAAGTGTTCAATCCCGTTTGTTTTAGACTGATTCAAAATGTTCGATCTAGCTCTTTAGTTGTGTTGGGAGCTTGCCATAGTACTTTAGGAGCGCTTAAAAAAGATTAGTAAGTGGAATTCTACCTGTTGGGTCTGTTTGCTTGTATGCTAACATGTTTTGTGCTTTACTTGCTTGGTTTTATCATATACTGTATAGATATGTATGTTTTATGTGTTCATGAGGAGTTTTGAACATGTTGACTTGTTGTGTCATCTAATATATCAAACTGTTGTGCTGATGTATGTTAAGTTGTGGTGATGCGATGTTGCTGTGATAAGCTACCATGTTGTGGTTGGTTGTAAAGTATGATCTTAATTATATGAGCGTATGCAATTGTTGCATGGATTAAAACAATTGATATGAGTTAGAAAACATGATGAGGTTGTGCATTTTGAATTGTGAGCATGTCATTGACATATAGCATGGTCTAGAACCATGATGAGTAGGATTCATGCATTATAGTGAGATTGTGAGGTCGAAGACCTTATGTGTGGAAAATAAAAGTTAGGTGAATACCAGGTGCCTCGGGTAAAAATGGTCGAGGGGTGGTATGTCACCAATGGATAAGAGGAGCATCGGGTGACTTGGGTAATATGGCCAAAGGGCGATGTGATGAGTCTATACGTTGTGAAAGTCATCGGGTGCCTTGGGTAATATGGCCAAGGGGCGATGTACAGTTTGATTGTTAAGTCATCGGGTGCCTTGCGTAATATGGCCAAGGGGTGATGCACAGTTCGAGGCGTTGGGTAATATGGTCAAGGGTCGAACACTGAGCGCCACAGAGAAACGTCGAGGCCCTGAGTAATATGGTCAGGGATCGGCGTGATTCGAAGGGGTCAGTCTCAGAGAGCTTTGTGAGGGCTATGAGTGTTGAGCGAGCTCGTGGAGCTTGAGAGGAGATTGAGTTGCATGACATGATGCGGAATTCATGTGTTTTGAGTATGCATGGCATGGTGCGGAACTCATGTGTTAGGTGCATGGATGTTGTATGATTGTATTAGTTGAGTATGTTCTATGTGTTGCTCACCTTTTATATAAGGCATGTTATTGTGATTGAAAAGCATGATGTTTGCCTTGTATGTTGCACGTTGTTTGATGGCTCTTCAGGTGTGAGCCACTTACTCAGTACCGCTGTTTTGTACTGATCCACCACCAGGTTTTGCAGGTTATGAGACCATATTCGGACTTGGAGATGCAGAGGAGGCATGGTGAAAGAAATACCATAGCTAGCATATTTTGTCCATGTTTTTTTTCTTGTTACTTGCCCTTAGTTTGAGCTCAGGTTAGGTTGTGATTTAAGATGTTGTTGATATCCTTTATTTGTTGAAGGAGCAAGAGTTGGTAATAATTTGGTTGTATTGCTGTACATGTCGCTTAAAACTTTAAAAGTCTTTCTTTATGAGCGTTGTAATTTATTTAGGTAGTTTTTGATACGAGGCCTGACTCGTTCTTATATTCTGTTGTGTTGAGTTGGATTGTGTATGGATGTTGTGGAGTAAGATTGACTATCTGCTTAATTTGGCTTTAGAACTGTATATATATATATTGTCTATCAGGTGTGTTAAAAATTTGGGTACCTCATAATTTTGTCGTTATGCTGCCGAAATTTTTGGGGCATTAGGTTGTCATGAGAGTAAATGTTTAGTAGTGTCCCCTAGTTTAGGTGAAATTTTGGGGGCCTTACAGTTGGTATCAGAGCGGAGTTGGTCATGTAGACTGATCTAGGCAAAACTAGATTGTAAATTTTAACTGGTGTAAGGTTAGGTGTAATGTCTTTCTCAGCCTCCTCTCCATCACCAGGTATGTTGACTTATCACTGTTTTAATATATGATTTGTTCTTATAATATATATATATATATATATATATATATATGATTTGTGTGATTATTTGTTTTGCATTAGCATTGTTTGGCGTGCTTGTTG
Organism: Luffa aegyptiaca; assembly: GCA_017139565.1. Lineage (NCBI taxonomy): Eukaryota > Viridiplantae > Streptophyta > Magnoliopsida > Cucurbitales > Cucurbitaceae > Luffa > Luffa aegyptiaca. The sequence goes on from CM029402.1 coordinate 17,534,023, forward strand.
GCTTGTTCTAGATTGCTTTAGCTTGCATGTTTGCTTTGGGTTGGTTGCTAGTAGCTTTAGGATGCCCCTTTAGTTAGCTAGATAGCATGTTTTGATCTTATGCTTGTTGTTTGTTAGTAGGCGTAGGATGTTGCCTTAGTTGCTAGATAGCTTTGCTTAGTTTCTGCTTGTTGTTTGTTATTAAGTTTAGGTTATTGCCTTAGAGCTAGAGTTAGATCTTTCTTTACCTTGGAAGGTTATTTTGTTGGTTGCAAGAACCTAGGAAGGGAGCCCAAAACCCCATCGAATCAAGAAATTCCTTAGTAAGTAGGGAAGATGGATCAACTGTCGATGCATGCAAGACATTTGGAGTAAGGTGTATTAAGTTGGAACATGAAGGACTTTGGCAAATCTTGGATGTGAAATAGTTGATTTTTTGTTAGCAGACCATGAGTTGTCCTAAGAAGAAAGCTCACTTTAGGTTACCATTTAGCCAAAGTTTAAGTTCAAAAGAATAAAGATCGAGAATTCCAAGATGGTATCTAACCTGAAGACTGAGTGAATCTTGCAGCTTGGTGCGTAAGCATATGTTGCAAGCGTTATGGACTGCTGTGTAAAGTTGTTACTTGGAACAATCTTATTATCCAAGTCACCTTATCGAGTGAACGCAAGTTAAAAGAAAGAGCTTAAAGTATTGTTGGAAGGACCCTTGGACGAGAGATTTATTAGCTCTAGTGTTTCTCCCCAAGGGAATGGTTCAAAAGGCTTTGCATTGGTCATTGGGAGTGAGGAATGTGACAAGTGAAAGACAAGTATTCTCACCTAGCATTGGTGACTTTTTGACTAGCTTCAGGTAACAGAGGTATTCACAAATGAGATTTTGATCAAGCTACTATTAGCAAGGATCATGGAAGTTGGCGAAGATTGCTTTCAAAACCAAATGTGGACATTGTAAGCTTACTGAGATGTATTTGGACTTACTAATGCCTCGACACCTTTTATGGACTTCACAAACCAAGTCCTTTTTAAACTTGTTTGGGATAATGTTCTTTGGTGATTTGGTTTATTCAGGGACTAAGAAGACTCGTAATGATCACCTTGAGCAAGTTGTCGCAGTTTTGAGAGGTGACAAGTTGTACTCAATGTTGCTAAAAGTTGAGTTTTGGCTAAACAAGGCTGCCTTTCTTGAGCATTAGGATGCTAAGGATGGTATTGTGGTGGACTGTGCAAGATAGAAGCAAATTGCAATTGGTCTGGACCCAGTTAAGTGGCTTGGACTCAAATTGTCTTGGATTGGATTAGCAAGTACTTTTGGAAGTTTTGAGTTTGTTTAGAATCTTGCTAGTGTGGTAGCATCATGGACTCAGTTGACTTGCAAGATTCAAGAATACGACTTTCGCCTTGGACAAGGATTGTAAAAATTATTTATAGGAATTAATGGAACAATTGACTGTAGTCTCTCAACGTTCTATTTCTAATGGTTCGTGATGCTTAGTGGTCGACAAATGACACTTCGAAAAAGAAAAGAAAAAAAAAGGTTGTAAACTAATGCAATATGGAAAAGTTGTGTTTACACCTTGCATCATCTAAGGGAAACATGAGTTTAGCTATCACACTCATGACTTGGAGCTTGCAGTTGTAGTATTGGCTTAAAATATTTGAAGGCACCTTTATTATGGAGTAAAGATCCAAGCTCATAGGTCGCAAGAGTTTGAAATAATCCTTTATGCAAAAAGAGCCCAACTTGGGTCAAGGGATGTGTTTGGAACCAGTAGAGAGTTATGACCGCGTGATTAATTCTCGTCATGACAAAGCTATTATAGTATGCTCTTAGCAAGAGAACAAGTTGACATTCTTGGTATAATCTCAAAGGCGTTTCAACATTGTTGGCTCAATTGTTGGTGGTGCTAAGTTCGAAATAGTGGATTGAAGATGGCAAACACAATGATTTAGTTTTGACATTCGTGACCTATGTTCCTTCAAGAAGGATTAATGAAAGGAGTTCTGCATATTGTGGTGTATGGATATCTTAGTCCAAGTATATTGGACTATTTGGGAAAGTGAACACAATGGTTTAGCTATTTATAAGTTATCTTGACCACAAGCGTTGTTTGCAACAAATCGTGCTTCATGTGTCGTTGTTGGGAAGTGCACAAATGAGCCTTCGCGTATATTGAATCCAAAACTCTGACAGTTTAGTGGAAGTTGTTTTGCGAGCATACGACATTGGTAATGAGTGTCTTGGAAAGAAAAGTTGGAGCCAAGTTTAAGTGATTAAAGTTGTTGGGCAAGCATCTTTCGAGGACGAAAGTTCTTAACGTGGGGAGATTGTAACGCCCCTGTTGCTGTCGCTACCGCAAGCGCACGGGTCGCACAAGTAATATAAAATGGTAGTAATACCGAGTATCGAATCCTCAGGGAGGCGAAGCGAAAATTAAGCAAAAATAAAATCTCTTGAGCACTAAAAGTACTTAGGCAAAATAATATTTAGGGAACAGCTCATGCAAATAAGAAAAATTTAAGATTCAAAGCAGGAAAATAATTTGATCAATCAAATAAAAAATGGAGAAAGAGTTTTCTTTTAATGGGAAGAGGGGTCTTGAAAATCAATTATTAGCTAAACAATTGTTATAATTATCCTATCTCATTGCCCAACTAATTATACTCCTAGAATCTCCGTTAATCACATAGGTTCTCCTGTCGGTTTCCCCTAATTGTAATTAATTCATTTTAACAACCTAAGTGTCCTTAGCGCCATTAAAAATCATTAATTATTACGCTCTGATTCATTTTAGGAATCTAAGTTTAATCAACTAATCCCGGTGTCACGACGGGCAATTAAACTAGTTGCATGAATTATGATCTATCCTAACTTCTCTCCGTCGACTTTCCATTAAGAATCGAATCATTACACAATTGGCCAGATTGAATAAAGCATTAAGCACATCCATACAAATAATTAGGAAAAAGGGCAAGAGACAGGTAATTATAACAACATTTCAACTATAATTCCATTCCAAGACCCCAAATTGGGGTTTAGCTATACATAGCTAAAATATCCACAACATTTACAATAGAAAGCATAATTTAAGAGCATAAAAGGAAAGGAATTGACCGTCGAAAACCCCTTCGCTGACGCTTGGAGCCCCGCCGAACACTCTGTTGAGCTTCCTAAGATGCTCCCCAAAAACTCCCCAAAATATTTCCCACTAAAGAATTCTCTCAAAAAGGCTAGAAAGCCTTGAGAGAGGCTCCAAAGGAGCCTAAGGAGGGAGGAAAGGAAGGAATTGGTGGAATGATTGATGGTAAATGAGGCACCCAAGGGTGCCTTTTTATAGGCCCGGAATGGGGGTAGCGTCGCGACGCTACATTGCACAGCGTCGCGACGCTGCAAAGCACGCGTCTTGTTGCCCAAGAAATGGGTAGCGTCGCGACGCTGCCTTGCATAGCGTCTCGACGCTGCCCCAATTTTCAGAATTTCCAGCTTCGGTTTTGGGTTGATTTTTGGGCCTTCTCTTCACTTCTTTTGGGCATTTTCATAATGATTGGCTTCATTGGATCCCCTTTTGATCCATGCTTGGATTTGGGCTTCATTTGCTTCATTTTTTGCACTTTTTCTCCCAAAATCACCAACTTCGCTCCTAAGGACCAAATAACGGAATTCATTAAATATTTTCATTAAAAACACGATTAAAGCACAGAAAAGCCTAATAAATTTGGACTAAAATAGCGACATTTCTGCTCGCTATCACACCCCCAAACTTAAGCTTTTGCTAGTCCCGAGCAAAATAAATTCTAAAGGTGCATGAAATAGAATCGCTTAAGCCTTAATGATTTTGGAATTCCTAGGATAGAATGGAAAACTTGCAAGTGGAATAAGCAAGCACCGCATACTCATGAAGAAATCTTAAACTAGTTTGAACTTAAGATTAATGAATAGCATGCTCAAGACTTATCTATTGATTCTTTTACTAACCTAGATTAGTCTTATGGCTTTCTCCATTTGTTTTCCCCCTACACTGGCTAAGAGCCCCTAATAGGTCGGAGTCCTTCTATCATGCAAAAAAAAGAAACTAGGGTGCCTGTCATTTTCTTTTTCACGGGGGAGCAAAATTGATTTTTCTCTTTCTTTTGCTTTTTCTTTTGCTACTCCCCCAAACTTGCATTTTGATATCTAATGGTACTAGCTTTCACACTACGGTGCAGGGACCCTTAACCCGAATTTTATTCTCTTGTTGGCCTAACTGATCACACCGCAGGTAGCTCTTTTTACCCCTAGGCTTTTTCTTTTGTGCAAGCAAAAATTTTCTTTTTTCAACAGATTTTTCTTTTCTCTCATTTTCTTTTGTTGCTTTTGCTTTTCTCTCAGCAGGCATAACATTTTTTTTTTCTACCTAGCTCTTTAGAACAATCAAGCATGAACTTCCTAATATTAGAAACTAAGCCTATCGGGGTGACAACAAACTTTAAAAATCATAATAAGAATCTAGATTTTCAAAGACGTCATTAGATAAGGCTATTGCATGCTTTAGACATCAAAACTAAGTATCAAAAAATTTTAAAATTTCACAATTTCTGCCGTGCTCCCAGATTCCACAACATATAAACCATTTTCTCCCAAAATTTCTAAAATCACATCCTTGGCTATCATAGCTATCTATTCATGCATCCAAAAGAATTCAAATATGCTCAACACAGCGAAAGCCTCCCCCCCAAACTTAAACTAAACATTGTCCCCAATGTTTTAAGAACAGTAAAGCATAAAGAGGGATACTGAGACTTCCCTGAGCTAGGAGCGCTTTATCCTCTTCCTTTCGATCCAGAAAAATGGGATTCTTGGAATTTTGGGATTTGCTTAAGGTGATCCTGCAAAACAAAATTGGATCACGGAGCAAAGAAAATTATTTACCGCAAAAACAACTATCTAAACTTTAATCCTTGGGTTGCCTCCCAAGCAGCGCTTTCTTTAACGTCTTTAGCTAGACGAGGCTCGGCACGCTTACGGAGGCTCGAAATAAAAATTTTCATCAACCTCCGGGCCCTGCAAAAAATCACGCACCGAGTTGCATACCGCAAACAGGGGAGAAAAAAAACTTTCCCCTGGCCCATCATCACTAAAGAGATTATCATAATAACATTGCAGAAAATATGTAACAGCATCAAATCTCTTTTCTAAGTCTCTATTCACAAAGCATTTGTTAACAGGGTCATCAAGCGTTATAATATCTACCGGTCTAGGATCGAAAGATGGCCTATCAATCATGCCAGACCATTCATCAGAAAAAACATTTACATGCTCCTTAGATTCCTCAGACTCAGTATTAAAAAATGATTCGACTAGGCTATCACATGACTCACCATCAGAAGAATTAAAAAATTCAAGTTCTTCAGGGTCAGATTCTATACTATGCACAGATTCGAGTTCCTCTGGGTCAGATTCTATGCTATATACATCATCAGAACACGAATCAAAGGTATTAACATTATCAGGGTTCATGCATTCAGAAATGTCAAGATCAGACTCAATAGATTCAGTGTAATCACGATCAGACTCAAAATTATCTACCAAGTAATCTTTTTTATGCATTTCATGCTCATCCTCAATGTCAGGCAACTCTATATCATCATCAAAATTATCCATTTCAGGCAAATCTAATTCATTCTCAAAGGAAGGTAAACCATCAACTGCAGATCTTTCATTGTCACAAGCAGGCAAGTCTAATTCATTTTCAAAGTCAGGCAGTTCTAAATCATTCTCAAACAGAGGATTGTTCAAATATGCATTGTGATCAAAATCCTCATCATCCATAGGCACTTCTCCTAAGCCTAAGCCAAGATTAAACTCTACCTCCTCATCATCGTCAGTCAAGTATTCAGGACCAATAGAAAAACATGTATGCAAACTACATACAGACTCATCTTGTCCAAAAATACTAAACACAACTTTTTCATCATCAATGTTCAAGGTAAGCTTACCTGTGTGGACACTGATCTCAGCTTTACCTGTAGCTAGGAAAGGTCTACCTAGAATAATGGGCACCTCCTTGTCCTCCTTCATGTCTAGTACCACAAAATCTACGGGGAAGATAAACTTGTTGACCTTCACCAGTACGTCCTCCACAACACCCATTGGTTGGGTAATTGATCTGTCAGCAAGCTGGAGAGTGACGTCGGTGTCCTTCATACCTGTTAAACCAATCCTCCTGTAAACAGAATAGGGCATCAAGTTTATACTTGCTCCTAAATCACATAAGGCCCTATCGAAAGATGCTTCTCCTATGGTGCAGGGAACAGTAAAACTCCCTGGATCTTTTTGTTTAGAAGGCATCTTCCCAGATACTATGGTACTGCTACTCTCAGACAATTTAAAAATTTCTTTTTTCAGACTTTTCTTTCTAGAAAGCATTTCTTTCATGAATTTCCCATAATTAGGCATGTTATACAAGGCATCTACTAAGGGAATATTCACAGACAATTTCTTAAACATTTCTAGAAATTTTTTGAAACTGCTCATCTAATTTAACATTCTTAAAGCGTTGAGGAAAAGGTAACTCCCTGTAGTCAAAGGTTGGACATTCGCCCCTCCGCCTGGGCGGGCTAATGTGCGAGCCTTTGTCATGGTGGTTGCATGGGACCACTTCTTCCTCGTACAGTTTCTTGCTGTGCCTGCCATCCTGCTTTTTATCTTCTTTTCTACCTGCAAAATTGTTAGAAAAATCACAATTTAAGTCAATAGAGTCAGGAGGATGTTGGGACCTTTCAGATGAGGCTTTTTGTGCCTCAGCCCTTTCATCTTCATCCTTTCTCTTTTCTTCTTCCTTCTTCTTTTCTGAACTGTTCTCCAGCTGTCTACCACTTCTCAGTGTCACCATCTTGCACTGCTCTCTTGGGTTAGGCTTAGTGTCGCTTGGAAATTTTCCCTTTTGAAGGGCATTCACTGCTGAAGCGATCTGTCCTATTTGAACTTCCATGTTTTTCAGAGCTGTGTCGTGGTTATTGACTGCTGTCTGGAGATTGACGTTCAAAACTTTCTGTTCCTTTACAAACATAGCCACCAACTCCTCCAGGTTATTCTTCTTTTCAGGCGCACTGGATGATGCAAAACCTGGCGGCGGCTGCAAGACATTCTTTGTATTTGAGTATGAGAAGTTCTCGTGATTGCGCAGATTCGGGTGGTAGAAGTTTGGTATTCCTTGCGTAAATGGTCTGTTCCCCACGTACTGGACTTCTTCCACATCCTGACCTTCCTTCTTTGAATAACCTTCAGCTAAGGTGGAAATGGATTTGACCACCTCAGATGAAGTCAACTTGTTTAGCGCGTTGGTCAGAGATGCCATCTGTTCCTTCAATGAACTTGACTCATCCAATTCATATAATCCAGCCTTCTTTGAAATTGCTCCCCTCTCGGTTGGCCATTGATAACTGGTTGCCGCCATTTCCTCTAACAGATCTTTGGCTTCTGTCACTGTCTTGGAAAGAAAACTTCCTCCTGCTGATGTGTCTAGGACTGTCTTAGTGGAGGGATTCAATCCATTGTAAAATAATTGCACTTGGAGCCAATCAGGATATCCATGTTGGGGGCACCGCCTAAGCATTTCTTTGTATCTTTCCCACGCCTCGTACAACTGCTCCTCGTCAAGCTGCCTAAATGTTCCGATTTCAGTCCGGAGCTTGGTAGTCTTGGCAGGCGGGAAAATTTTGTTAGAAAATCCTGGGCAAGCTCATCCCATGTACTTATGCTGCCCGACTCGACTGATTCGAGCCAATCCTTTGCTTTATCCTGTAGAGAGAATGGAAATAGCCTCAATCTGATAGCGTCGGTCGGAACTCCGTTCATCTTCACCGTCCCACAAATTTCCAAGAATGATCGCAGATGTGAGTGTGGATCCTCAGAAGGGTGTCCCTTAAAAGAGTTATCGCGATCCATCTGAATCAATCCCGTCTTTAACTCAAAATTTGTAGCTTGGATTGGGGCGTAGACAATCCCAAAATTCTCGGTGGGAAGAACTGGCTGTAAGAAATCTCTAATTGCCTTGGGAGCTTCCTCTTGGTGGGGCATTGCTTCTGCTAATATTTTCTCTCTTCGAATGGATCTAAGAGTCCTGTCAATTTCAAGATCTAACGGAAACAAATTAACCACCTTGTTCCTTCGCATACAATACTCCCAATCAATCAAGAGAACCAACAAAATAAAACAAAAACAAATGATATTCACAAAATAATAAAAGAAAAATATTTACACCTAAATTACTATTTATCCCTTTCTTTTCGATGTCAAGAAAAATTAATTTGCTTAAAAATCAAGCCTCCCCGGCAACGGCGCCAAAAACTTGTTGCTGTCGCTACCGCAAGCGCACGGGTCGCACAAGTAATATAAAACAGTAGTAATACCGAGTATCGAATCCTCAGGGAGGCGAAGCGAAAATTAAGCAAAAATAAAATCTCTTGAGCACTAAAAGTACTTAGGCAAAATAATATTTAGGGAACAGCTCATGCAAATAAGAAAAATTTAAGATTCAAAGCAGGAAAATAATTTGATCAATCAAATAAAAAATGGAGAAAGAATTTTCTTTTAATGAGAAGAGGGGTCTTGAAAATTATTAGCTAAACAATTGTTATAATTATCCTATCTCATTGCCCAACCAATTATACTCCTAGAATCTCCGTTAATCACATAGGTTCTCCTGTCGGTTTCCCCTAATTGTAATTAATTCATTTTAACAACCTAAGTGTCCTTAGCGCCATTAAAAATCATTAATTATTACGCTCTGATTCATTTTAGGAATCTAAGTTTCATCAACTAATCCCGGTGTCACGACGGGCAATTAAACTAGTTGCATGAATTATGATCTATCCTAACTTCTCTCCGTCGACTTTCCATTAAGAATCGAATCATTACACAATTGGCCAGATTGAATAAAGCATTAAGCACATCCATACAAATAATTAGGAAAAAGGGCAAGACACAGGTAATTATAACAACATTTCAACTATAATTTCATTCCAAGACCCCAAATTGGGGTTTAGCTATACATAGCTAAAATATCCACAACATTTACAATAGAAAGCATAATTTAAGAGCATAAAAGGAAAGGAATTGACAGTCGAAAAACCCCTTCGCTGACGCTTGGAGCCCCGCCGAACACTCCCTTGAGCTTCCTAAGATGCTCCCCAAAAACTCCCCAAAATATTTCTCACTAAAGAATTCTCTCAAAAAGGCTAGAAAGCCTTGAGAGAGGCTCCAAAGGAGCCTAAGGAGGGAGGAAAGGAAGGAATTGGTGGAATGATTGATGGTAAATGAGGCACCCAAGGGTGCCATTTTATAGGCCCGGAATGGGGGTAGCGTCGCGACGCTACATTGCACAGCATCGCGACGCTGCAACGCACGCGTCTTGTTGCCCAAGAAATGGGTAGCGTCGCGACGCTGCCTTGCATAGCGTCTCAATGCTGCCCCAATTTTCAGAATTTCCAGCTTCGGTTTTGGGTTGATTTTTGGGCCTTCTCTTCACTTCTTTTGGCCATTTTCATCATGATTGGCTTCATTGGATCCCCTTTTGATCCATGCTTGGATTTGGGCTTCATTTGCTTCATTTTTTGCACTTTTTCTCCCAAAATCACCAACTTCGCTCCTAAGGACCAAATAACGGAATTCATTAAATATTTTCATTAAAAACACGATTAAAGCACAGAAAAGTCTAATAAATTGGGACTAAAATAGCGACATTTTTCCTCACTATCAGCCCCGCGTTTCAAAATTAAGCCTTTCTGAGATATTTGTGATCCATTATTGAGTTCAAATAGGGATTTAAGTTGATGGAATCAAATAATTTGAAGTGTTGGAATTTTTGGTTAAGGAATCAAATTTGTAATTTCAATCCCATGAATATGAAAATTCCATTGCCCAATGATTTACTCATTTTAGAAAGGAAATTAGTTCCTTAATTGGAGTTTTAAAGATTGGGTTTTATTAAAAGAAAAAAAAATCAAACCCTAGCTCAATATTTTCCCTCCATTTTCTTTAGTCATGCCGTCAGCCCCCCCTCTTGCGTTTTTCTTCACGCGTGCAACCTCCAACTGGATCGTGTTCTTTCTTCTTCGACAGCCGCACACAAGCCTGAATTCCCTCGATTCATCTTCTTCTTCAGCCGCGACCAACCCCTCCGTGCACAGCAGTCATTGGTGACCTCACCCACGTTCGCGTCTTGACGGCGCGCGACAACAGCATCACGAGCACCGGCATGAGATCTCCATCTCCTCGGCGTCTCTCTCTCTCACTCACTCTCTCTCGGCTTATCCTGCCTCCGACATTGCCTTTCTCTCCCCCTCGTTGTCTCCTCCACACCGACGAGCGATAGACCCATCCCTTCTCTAGTTTTTCTTTCCGCCGGCAACCCCCCTCACTTTCTTCTTCGTGCAACAAATTGCGTCACTGTCTTCTGCATTTCTGGGGAGCGTTCATGGCGACAACTACCCACAAATGTCAAGGCAACTTCCTAGTTCGTCTCAAGCGAATCTTCTTCGCAGGCAAGCGAGACCCACGAGTTTCCAGTGACTTCGACGCAAGGAATCCGTGAATTGTGGCCTCATTGAATTTGAATCAATCTGCATGTTTTGGGGTCGTTAGCGCTGATTAACGAGTGCAACCATTACCCAGAGTCGGAACAACCTCATTTATGATCACCCATGACCTATGGAGTTTCGATTTATGAAATCATGCATATTCGAACATTGATCGACAAGGTCTTGACGTTGTTTGGAGGCGTTCAGTAGATTTGAACTCCTTCCAAGCAAGTGTTCAATCTCGTTTGTTTTAGACTGATTCAAAGTGTTCGATCTAGCTCTTTAGTTGTGTTGGGAGCTTGCCATAGTACTTTAGGAGCGCTTTAAAAAGATTAGTAAGTGGAATTCTACCTGTTGGGTCTGTTTGCTTGTATGCTAACATGTTGTGTGCTTTACTTGCTTGGTTTTATCATATACTGTATAGATATGTATGTTTTATGTGTTCATGAGGAGTTTTGAACATGTTGACTTGTTGTGTCATCTAATATATCAAACTGTTGTGCTAATGTATGTTAAGTTGTGGTGATACGATGTTGCTGTGATAAGCTACCATGTTGTGGTTGGTTGTAAAGTATGATCTTAATTATATGTGCGTATGCGATTCATGCATGGATTAAAAGCATTGAAAACATGATGAGGTTGTGCATTTAGAATTGTGAGCATGTCATTGACATATAGCATGGTCTAGAAGCATGATGAGTAGGATTCATGCATTCTAGTGAGATTGTGAGGTCGAGGACCTTGTGTGTGGAAAAGAAAAGTTAGGTGAATACCAGGTGCCTCGGGTAAAAATGGTCGAGGGGTGGTATGTCACCAATGGATAAGAGGAGCATCGGGTGCCTTGGGTAATATGGCAAAGGGGCAATGTGATGAGTTATACGTTGTGAAAGTCATCGGGTGCCTTGGGTAATATGGCCAAGGGCGATGCACAGTTCGAGGCCTTGGGTAATATGGTCAAGGGTCGAACGCTGAGCGCCATAGAGAAACGTCGAGGCCCTGGGTAATATGGTCAGGGGTCAGCGTGACTCGAAGAGGTCAGTCTCAGAGAGCTTTGTGAGGGCTATGAGTGTTGAGCGAGCTTGTGGAGCTTGAGAGGAGATTGAGTTGCATGACATGATGCGGAATTCATGTGTTTTGAGTATGCATGGCATGGTGCGAAACTCATGTTTTAGGTGCATGGTTGTTGTACGATTGTATTAGCTGAGTATGTTCTATGTGTTGATTGCTCATCTTGTATATAAGGCATGTTATTTTGATTGAAAAGCATGATGTTTGCCTTGTATGTTGCACGTTATTTGATGGCTCTGTTGGGTTTTATGCCCTAAAACTCGTAGATAGTAAATGAAACAAATTAATTGATCTCAATAAAGTGTTATTTGAGTAATTCAGTAATTTGGTTATTGAATAATCGAGTTTGCATTAATAAACCCTAAATCCAATAAACTAAGATCCAAGGTTGTTTAAATGAAACTTGGACTAGTATATGGGGACATACGGGGATCAGTGTCCAAGTAACAACCTAAATGGTCTATAGTATAGGGATAAGGCTGGGTACCTTATCCTGGTGACACTATGTGATACGGCCCACCTTGTATTCGATACAGATGCAATGATCCAAAGCATCTATGTAGGAGACATGCAGGTGGAGGTATCCTATGCAATGAGTTTGCATAAGACCGGACCGCGAAATAGTAACCACTAGATGTAACGCCGTTAACTAGTTTAGGTTTCTATTTCAATAGGATGACCTAGGTAACTCAATCTCAATCCTGAGTCTGTTATGAACCCCTTTCAGGAGGGACTGTCCTTAGATTTGTATGGGTGAGAGTGGCCAGTTCGCCGACTCAATAAGCCTACCATTTCAGGGGCAAGACCGAATGGGGGCTGGGAACATAACAATACAAGATGGAATTCACTCCTTCCCCTATTGGGGTAAGTAGATGTGTGTTCCCTTAAGGGCTAATTCTAGGGCTTGAACAAAGGCGCGTCGTCCTCTCCTAGCCTGAGAGGAACTCTTGTTTAGTGGTTGGACCCTAAACAACTTGTTCATTAGAGGAATCAGTGGTACTTAAGGAACCAGAGGTAACCCAGGGGTAAAACGGTAATTTGACCTAGCTGGTGTTACGAACACACGTGAAGGATTGACTTACTGCTTGGTCGATATCCGTGGACACAGAAATATTCTATAGTGAGAAGAGTGCAGCTGTGGGTCTTTAGTGGAGTGACCCACAGTTAACGAATGTTGACTAAACTTGGTCAATGAATTTGGCCAATTAGTCTCGTATCGTTGGAGCTTCTGATCTGTAGGTCCATTAGGTCCCACTGGTAGCTCATAAAGAGACTTGAGGCAATTAAGTATAAATTGTAAATTGAAAGTGTTCAATTTATTTGGGGAATCGTATAATGTATATTGATGCATTATAATATAAAGTTTATAAAACTTTATAATATAATTTTTGAATTAATTTAAAAAAAATTAATTCTTGAGAGAAAGTATTTGAAAGAGTTCAAATAAATTTAATATGAATTGGATTCATATTAATTTTAATTTTAATAAAATCCCTAAGATTAAATATATGATATTTAATTGGAAATATATGATATTTAATTGGGTAAATTAATTAATTATGGAATTAATTAATTATTTATTAAAATTAGAGACCTTTTCCTATTAGGAAAGAAAATATTTGAAAGAGTTCAAATAAATTTAATATGAATTGGTTTCATATTAATTTTAATTTTAATAAAATCCCTAAGATTAAATATATGATATTTAATTGGGAAATTAATTAATTATGGAATTAATTATTTATTTATTAAAATTAGAGACTTTTTCCTATTAGGAAAAGGTCTCCCTTTTCCTATTAGGAAAAAGGTCTTGGCCTTTACTATATATAGGACCCTTGGGGTGGGGTGAAAGGCATCCCATTCATTCTCCTACTCTCAGAGAATTCTCCCAAAGGCTCCCACAAGTCTGCTGCCTCTAGAAGTCTCAGAGTCATACCGGTGTAGCCATAGTGGTGGTGTTCACACTAGTTTGTGATTAATTCACAAGCAGTTGGTGAATTTAATCTGAGTCGTCAACGAGAGTAAGTAATTTGTTACTTTATAAATTAGATTTAGATCTAATATTTTTGTATTCTTAGCCTTAATATATATTTAGAATAGTTCTAATATTATTGCCAATGTATTGGTATTTTAGATTAAACAAAATTAATTACGAATCGGTCCCAATCACACTTCCGCTTTACGGAATTATGGAATTCCAATCTTTCAATTGGTATCAGAGCCGATCGTAGATCTAATTTTGTTTCTCTAAAATTTGCATTGGCTATTGGTGGGATTGATTAATACATAATGTATGTATGATTTGCATTGAACTGTTTAGGTTAATTTTATGGTCATAGATTTTACTGTTTTTATGTGATTTGATCATGTAAGGGCCCGGTGTTTCGGGTATTTTATGTAAAATCGAGTCCTATGTAAGTCCGGGTCTAGAATACGTTTTTATGAGATAAAAATCGGAGAATTTGCGACGCTGTCACGATTACAGGACGCGCTTGAAATTCGCAACAGAACGGTTCAAGGCTGTTGGGCGGTCCGATTCACGCGGTCTGGCTGGGCTGGGACCAATTTGTTCCGGTTCAGCTGGAATTTAGCTCGGTTCGTGATTTTCGTAACTGGTTCAAAGTGGTTCGGGCGGTCTAGACCAGTATTTGGAGCTGCAGAAGGACTTTAAGGATAGAATATAGCTATAATTATTGTAATTTATGCTTTATTTTATCCTAGGGGCCAAAATTAACCAGTTCAATTGCTATTTATTTGCTTTATGGATGTCATATAGCTTAAATTCCTACCATAGGTTAAGCATGTTTCATGCATATTTATGTTATAAATGTTATAATATATGATAATTATGCATGAATTTAAATTTCATGAGTTATTTAGTATAATTGTTATATTAAATATATGAAATTGGAAAAGCATGATGCATGACATTAATTAGATAAATATAATTGTTATATTTTATTAATGTAGCATGCATGCTTAGCATTATTTTCATGAGAATTAATATAATTAGTTATATTATGAATGAAAATAATAAATATAAATCAATGCTTGTTTTCATGTATGATTTAATATAAAATGTTATATTAATTAAATGAAAATGGAATAGCATTGAGCATGACATTAATTAGATTAATATAAGAGTTATATTATATTAATGTCAAATTTCATGTAATTTAATTTCATGGATGTTTAATTAATATAATCGATATTAATTAAATGAAATTGAAATTGCATGAAGCATGACACCACTTTAGATTAATATAATCGTTATATTATCATTATCGGCGTCATAATAATATGGTGTTGAATAATTAGAATATGATTGTTATTTTTCCAACACCATAGAAGCATGTTATAGGGCTAATCATTAAAATTTTATAATAAGTTATAAAATTGATTAGAAACCGTCAACTTATAACAAAGAGTTGCATGCAAACATAGGACCTTAGGTTAAAATGAATTAATTTTAAAATGTTTAAAATTAATTAGACCTAAGCTCATTATAATTCTAATAGGATTAGAATTATTTTATTACTTAGAATTAAAAATAGTTTTAATTGACTAAGTAGGAAAAACATTACTATGATTATAAGGGAACTCCACAGGTTAAGTTCTGTCTAAGGCTGGGGGTATTTAAGATGACAGTTTACGGAACACCTCCTACCTAGGAACTAACCCGGAATACCAGAGTTGAATTAATCATAGTTAAATGTTAGCATGCAATATCACTAGGTTTATTAAAAGAGTTTAATTCACCTAGATCTTTAGAGTAAAGAGTTTACTTTACTATGGTTATAAGGGAACTCTCCCAATGAAGTTCTGTCTAAGGCTGGAGGTACTTAAGATGACGGTTTACGAAACACCTGCTACCTGGGAACTGACTCGGAACTTGAGTTGAATTAACCATAGTTATGTCAGCATGCAATATCACTAGGTCAATTAAAAGAGTTTAATTCACCTAGATCTTTAGAGCAAAGATTTATCATAACTATTGGTTACAAGGGAACTCTACCGGTAAAGTTCTGTCTAAGGCTGGAGGTACTTAAGATGACGGTTTACGGAACACCTGCTACCTAGGAACTGACTCGGAACTTGAGTTGAATTAACCATAGTTATGTTAGCATGCAATATCACTAGGTCAATTAAAAGAGTTTAATTCACCTAGATCTTTAGAGTAAAGATTTATCATAACTATTGGTTATAAGGGAACTCTACCGGTAAAGTTCTGTCTAAGGCTGGAGGTACTTAAGATGACGGTTTACGGAACACCTGCTACCTGGGAAATGAGTCGGAACTTGAGTTGAATTAACCATAGTTATATTAGCATGCAATGTCTCTAGGTAATTAAAAGTGTTTCATCCACCTAGACATTAGAGAAAAGACCTATATATATAAAAGTTATATACAGGCATAGACTTAGATAGATTCATTTAGCCGGAATTTACCTAAGTAATAAACCCTATAATTATAAAAATACTTAGTGGGAGGAAATATATCAAAAAAAGATTTTCATAAATGAAGTTTTGCTCTCACGTCCTCAAAAGTTCACAACGTGAGTTTCATGCTTGGCCTCGAGTCACCCTGGGAGTGACCCCCTACGGATGGTGTTTGCATGAATCAATATCAAGGTGAATGAGGGAGTATTTTATAGTAAGTGGGAGCAGGAACGTGTCAACGTATCCTACGGTCTCCTCCATTAGGTTGCACCGTGAGATCCCAATGATCTGCTTGTGAGTCGCCCTGGGAGCGATCACCCTACGGAGGGCTTGATCATGGGAGTCGGAACAACGCAAACTCCAGAAATGGATAGGGTTTCTTAGGTCCATTTCCAACTTTGACTTTCCCTACGGTAGCATTGTTGGGTCGACCTCTGAAATCTGAAAAATGGAGGGTCACACTTACGGGAAATTGTTAAGGTGTTAATAATTTCCTGACCGAAAAAACGGTAGCTAAGAACTATTGGAATATGAGTTATTCTGGGAATATGGATTAGCTGAGATTGTCTCAATTCAGAGGAGGAGTAGCTGACTACCCTACGGTAGCTGTTGTTCTAAACCTCTGAAGTATCGTTGCAAAATGAATGTTTATTCTATGGGTTGATCATTACTTTTGCTAAATTGATTGGATTAAAATAATAATATTATTTTGTGTAATGGGTTAATGTAACAATACTTATTAAGTTAGTTTGTTTGTTCTCAGCAATGAAACGTTCTTTATATGCCTCGAATAACGCCAACTACAAAACTGGTATTTCTAATACAACTAAGAAAATGAACCTAAACACTAAATGCGTGGAATTGGTCTTAACTGAGGACGGTCCTCAAGCCCATATGTCTAATTTATCCGAAATTGTTCATGATGAATATGACATAGACTGCTTAGCACATCTCAATGAAAATTAATTTGATTTATTGATCATTGAAACGTGTATAGTGGAAAATGATGACACAGCCTGGATCCTTGATTCAGGTGCAACTCATCACGTATGCTCTTCCTTTGAGGGAATGAGCTCCTGGCAACAGTTGGATGCTGGGGAAATGACTCTCAGAGTTGGGACTAGGGAGCTCATTTCAGCTAAAGCAGTGGGAAATATTAAAATGTTTTTCTCCAGGGAACGCTATATGATAACGTATATATAGTTTCCAGAATAAAAAGAAATTTGATTTCTATTTCTTGTTTGCTAGAACAAGGGTATTCAGTGTCCTTTTCTGTGAATGAAGCTTTCATTACTAAAAGGGGTGCTGATATATGTTCTGCAAAATGGAGACAATTTGTATGTCTTAAGACCAATAGAGTCTAGGGCTATTTTGAACAATGAAATGTTTAAAACAGCTGAGACTCAACCAAAAAGGCAAAAAGTTTCTCAAAGTACCTATCTTTGGCACTTGAGACTTGGCCACATAAATCTCAATAAGATTGGGAGATTGGTTAAGAACGGACTTCTAAGCCAGTTAGAAGATGGTACTTTACCTCCATGTGAGTCATGTCTCGAAGGTAAGATGACCAAACGACCTTTTACTGGAAAAGGTTATCGTGCCAAGGAGCCATTAGAACTCGTACATACGGATCTCTGTGGTCCAATGAATGTAAGAGCTCGAGGAGGGTATGAATATTTCATCTCTTTCATAGATGATTATTCAAGGTATGGTTATTTATACCTAATGAGTCATAAGTCTGAAGCCCTTGAAAAGTTCAATGAGTACAGGACTGAAGTTGAGAACTTGTTAGGTAAGACCATTAAAACACTTCGATCTGATCGAGGTGGAGAGTATTTGGACTTACAATTCTAAAACTATTTGATAAAACATGGAATATTGTCCCAACTCTCAGCACCAGGTACACCTTAACAGAATGGTGTATCTGAAAGGAGAAACAGAACCTTGTTAGACATGGTTCGATCTATTATGAGCTATGCTCAGTTGCCTAGTTCTTTTTGGGGTTATGCAGTAGAGACTGCAGTTTATATTTTGAATGTTGTTCCCTCAAAGAGTGTTTCTGAAACACCATTTGAGCTTTGGAAAGGGCGTAAAGCTAGTTTACGTCATTTCAGAATTTGGGGCTGCCCTGCACATGTGTTAGTAGCAAACCCAAAGAAATTGGATTCACGTTCAAAATTATGCCTATTCGTAGGCTACCCAAAAGAAACAAGAGGTGGATACTTCTTTGATCCAAAAGAAAATAAAGTGTTTATATCGACAAATGCTACTTTCTTGGAAGAAGACCACGTTAAAGAACACATACCACGCAGTAAAATTGTGTTAAGTGAACTTTCTGGTAAAGCTACAAATAAATCAACAAGAGTTGTTGATGAGGCTAGACCTTCAACAAGAGTTGTTGATGAGCCCAGTTCAGACGCTGGACCTTCAACAAGAGTTATTGATGAGCCTAGTACATCTGGTCAAGCCCATCCTTCTCAAGAGTTGAGAATGTCTCGACGTAGTGGGAGGGTTGTTATTCAACCTGAACGCTATCTGGGTTTAGCAGAAACTCCAACTGTCATACTTGATGATGGGGTTGAGGATCCATTGACCTTTAGACAGGCAATGAATGATGTGGACCATGACCAGTGGGTCAAAGCTATGGACCTAGAGATGGAGTCTATGTACTTCAATCAAGTCTGGGATCTTGTAGACCTACCTGAAGGGGTTAAACCCATAGGGTGCAAATGGATCTACAAGAGAAAACGAGACGTAGCTGGGAAAGTACAGACTTTCAAAGCTCGACTTGTGGCAAAGGGTTATACCCAAAAGGAGGGGGTGGACTATGAGGAAACCTTCTCCCCAGTTGCCATGTTAAAGTCGATAAGAATTCTCTTGTCCATTGCCACATTTTATGATTATGAGATTTGGCAAATGGACGTCAAGACTGCCTTTCTGAATGGCAATCTTGATGAGAACATCTTTATGTCTCAACCAGAGGGGTTCGTTGCTCAAGGTCAAGAGCAAAAAAATTGCAAGCTTAGACGATCCATTTATGGGTTGAAGCAAGCTTCCAGATCTTGGAATATAAAGTTTGACACTGCTGTCAAATCTTATGGCTTTGACCAGAACGTTGATGAGCCTTGTGTTTACAAAAGGATTATCAACAGTTCAGTAGCTTTTCTGGTGTTGTATGTAGATGATATTCTTCTCATTGGAAATGATGTAGAATATCTAGCTGACATTAAAAAATGGCTATCGACTGAGTTCCAAATGAAAGATTTGGGTGAAGCTCAGTATGTTCTAGGGATTCAAATTATCAGGAATCGTAAGAACAGAACGTTAGCCCTGTCTCAAGCATCATATATAGACAAGATATTGTCTAGATATAAGATGCAGAATTCCAAGAGGGGTTTACTACCCTTTAGGCATGGAGTTCATTTGTCTAAGGAACAGTGTCCTAAGACACCTCAAGAAATTGAGGATATGAGACACATCCCTTATGCTTCAGCTGTGGGCAGTCTTATGTACGCCATGTTGTGTACTAGGCCTGACATTTGCTATGCAGTTGGGATAGTCAGCAGGTACCAGTCCAATCCAGGGTTAGACCACTGGACTGCAGTTAAAAACATCCTCAAGTATCTTTGGAGAACGAGGGGCTATCAGCTTGTGTATGGCTCTAAGGATTTGATCCTTACAGGATACACAGACTCTGACTTTCAGACTGATAAGGATTCCAGGAAATCCACATCAGGGTCAGTATTTACCCTCAACGGGGGAGCTGTAGTCTGGCGTAGCATCAAGCAAGGATGCATTGCAGACTCCACCATGGAGGCCGAATATGTCGCTGCTTGTGAAGTAGCTAAGGAGGTTGTATGGCTACGGAAGTTCTTGATGGATTTGGAAGTTGTTCCAAATATGAACTTGCCAATCACCCTTTACTGTGATAATAGTGGTGCAGTGGCAAATTCTAAAGAACCTCGCAATCATAAAAGAGGCAAGCACATAGAGCGCAAATATCATCTCATCAGAGAGATCGTGCAACGAGGGGACGTGATCGTCACGAAGGTAGCCTCTGAGCACAATATTGCTGATCCATTTACGAAGGCTCTCACGGCTAAAGTGTTTGAGGGTCATCTAGAGGGCCTAGGTCTGCGAGATATGTACATAGAATAATCTAGGGCAAGTGGGAGAAGTGTAATGGGTATTGTGAATGCCCTAGTTTATTGTATTTATCTGTATTTGTACTTTTCATGTATTATACAATATTAATACAAACTACTATTCCTACTTCAATGATTATTCATTCAATTTTGATTGTTGATGTACATTGCCCACTAGAGTTTTAGTTCAAGTGGGAGTTGTTGGGTTTTCTGCCCTAAAACTCGTAGATAGTAAATGAAACAAATTAATCGATCGCAATAAAGTGTTATTTGAGTAATTCAGTAATTTGGTTATTGAATAATCGAGTTTGCATTAATAAACCCTAAATCCAATAAACTAAGATCCAAGGTTGTTTAAATGAAACTTGGACTAGTATATGGGGACATACGGGGATCAGTGTCCAAGTAACAACCTAAATGGTCTATAGTATAGGGATAAGGCTGGGTACCTTATCCTGGTGACACTATGTGATACGGCCCACCTTGTATTCGATACAGATGCAATGATCCAAAGCATCTATGTAGGAGACATGCGGGTGGAGGTATCCTATGCAATGAGTTTGCATAAGACCAAACCGCGAAATAGTAACCACTAGATGTAACGCCGTTAACTAGTTTAGGTTTCTATTTCAATAGGATGACCTAGGTAACTCAATCTCAATCCTGAGTCTGTTATGAACCCCTTTCAAGAGGGACTGTCCTTAGATTTGTATGGGTGAGAGTGGCCAGTTCGCCGACTCAATAATCCTACCATTTCAGGGGCAAGACCGAATGGGGGCTGGGAACATAACAGTACAAGATGGAATTCACTCCTTCCCCTATTGGGGTAAATAGATGTGTGTTCCCTTAAGGGCTGATTCTAGGGCTTGAACAAAGGCGTGCCGTCCTCTCCTAGCCTGAGAGGAACTCCTGTTTAGTGGTTGGACCCTAAACAACTTGTTCATTAGAGGAATCAGTGGTACTTAAGGAACCAGAGGTAACCCAGGGGTAAAACGGTAATTTGACCCAGCTGGTGTTACGAACACACGTGAAGGATTGACTTACTGCTTGGTCGATATCCGTGGACACAGAAATATTCTATAGTGAGAAGAGTGCAGCTGTGGGTCTTTAGTGGAGTGACCCACAGTTAACGAATGTTGACTAACTTGGTCAATGAATTTGGCCAATTAGTCTCGTATCGTTGGAGCTTCTGATCTGTAGGTCCATTAGGTCCCACTGGTAGCTCGTAAAGAGACTTGAGGCAATTAAGTATAAATTGTAAATTGAAAGTGTTCAATTTATTTGGGGAATCGTATAATGTATATTGATGCATTATAATATAAAGTTTATGAAACTTTATAATATAATTTTTGAATTAATTTAAAAAAAATAATTCTTGAGAGAAAGTATTTGAAAGAGTTCAAATAAATTTAATATGAATTGGATTCATATTAATTTTAATTTTAATAAAATCCCTAAGATTAAATATATGATATTTAATTGGGTAAATTAATTAATTATGGAATTAATTAATTATTTATTAAAATTAGAGACCTTTTCCTATTAGGAAAGAAAATATTTGAAAGAGTTCAAATAAATTTAATATGAATTGGATTCATATTAATTTTAATTTTAATAAAATTCCTAAGATTAAATATATGATATTTAATTGGGAAATTAATTAATTATGGAATTAATTAATTATTTATTAAAATTAGAGACTTTTTCCTATTAGGAAAAGGTCTCCCTTTTCCTATTAGGAAAAAGGTCTTGGCCTTTACTATATATAGGACCCCTGGGGTGGGGTGAAAGGCATTTCATTCATTCTCCTACTCCCAGAGAATTCTCCAAAAGGCTCCCATAAGTCTGCTGCCTCTAGAAGTCTCAGAGTCATACCGGTGTAGCCATAGTGGTGGTGTTCACAGTAGTTTGTGATTAATTCACAAGCAGTTGGTGAATTTAATCTGAGTCGTCAACGAGAGTAAGTAATTTGTTACTTTATAAATTAGATTTAGATCTAATATTTTTATATGTTTAGCCTTAATATATATTTAGAATAGTTCTAATATTATTGCCAATGTATTGGTATTTTAGATTAAACAAAATTAATTACGAATCGGTCCCAATCACGCTTCCGCTTTACGGAATTATGGAATTCCAATCTTTCAGGCTCTTCAGGTGTGAGCCACTTACTCAGTACCGCTGTTTTGTACTGATCCACCACCAGGTTTTGTAGGTTATGAGACCATATTCGAACTTGGTGATGCAGAGGAGGCATGATAAAAGAAAGACCATAGCTAGCATATTTTGTCCATGTTATTTTCTTGTTACTTGCCCTTAGTTTGAGCTCGGGTTAGGTTGTGATTTAAGATGTTGTTGATATCCTTTATTCGTTGAAGGAGCAAGAGTTGGTAATAATTTAGTTGTATCGCTGTACATGTCGCTTTAAACTTTAAAAGTCTTTCTTTATGAGCGTTGTAATTTATTTAGGTAGTTTTTGATACGAGGCCTGACTCGTTCTTATATTTTGTTATGTTGAGTTGGATTGTGTATGGATGTTGTGGAGTGAGATTGACTATCTGCTTAATCTGGCTTTAGAACTGTATATATATTTATATTGTCTATCAGGTGTGTTAAAAATTTGGGTAGCTCATAATTCTGTCGTTATGCTGTCGAAATTTTTGGGGCATTAGGTTGTCATGAAAGTAAATGTTTAGTAGTGTCCCCTAGTTTAGGTGAAATTTTGGGGGCGTTACAGGCACTTTCCCCATTCACCTTGTTATTGACCCATGCAAACACTTTCCGAAGGGAGGTCGCACTAAACGACACGAAGCCGAGCATGGATCTCACGTTATAAATATAGAGACGTAGGAGTAAAAGAAAAATTTACCTCCCACTAAAGTGACCTACCGTACATTTTAGGGTTTATTAACCTAGATAAATCCGGCTAATTCAATTTATCTAAGTCTAATTCTATTATAACTATTATAATGAGAATTGTAATGTTCTAGGTGAATTAAACTCTTTTAACAAACCTAGCAATACCATATGCTAACATGACTATGGTTATTTCAACTCAGGTTCCGGGTTTGTTCCCAAGTAGCAGGTGTTCCGTAAACCGTCAGCTTAAATACCTCCAGCCTTAAACAGAACGTAATCGGGAGAGTTCCCTTTTAACCATAGTAATGTAAAGTCTTTACTCTAAAGATCTAGGTGTATTAAACTCTTTTAATAAACCTGGTGACATTGCATGCTAACATTTAACCATGATTAATTCAACTTCGGTATTCCGGGTCAGTTCCCAGGTAGGAGGTGTTCCGTAAACCGTCAACTTAAGTACCCCCAACCTTAGACAGAACTTTTTCGGTAGAGTTCCCTTATAATCATAGTAATGTTTGTCCTACTTAGTAGGTTAAAACTATTTTAAAAAACTAAGCAAGACTTAATTCTAATCCTATTAGAATTAACGAGATCTTAGG
Organism: Luffa aegyptiaca; assembly: GCA_017139565.1. Classification (NCBI taxonomy): domain Eukaryota; kingdom Viridiplantae; phylum Streptophyta; class Magnoliopsida; order Cucurbitales; family Cucurbitaceae; genus Luffa; species Luffa aegyptiaca. Next base: position 17,557,672 of record CM029402.1, read on the forward strand.
TCTAATTAATTTTAAACATTTTAAAATTAATTCATTTACCTAGGATACTATGTTTGCATGCAATTTTTATTATAGGTTGACGGTTTCTAATCATCAATTTTAAACTATTCAAATTTTAATGATTAGCCCTATAATCATGCATACTATAGTTTTAAAATAATTAACAATCATATTCAAGTTAATATAATAAAACTATTGGATTGCATTGCATGAAATTAATATAACAATTATATTAAACTATGGATGTTTCATGCTCAATGCAACTTTGATTTCCATTATTAATAAATTAACAATTAAATTATTGCCAAAAATAGTAAATCAAAGTAGCATGCTGCAAACAATTTTATTAAATATAACTCTTTATATTTAATTAAGTAATTGCATGCATCATGCTTATCCATTTTCATGATATTAATATAACTCAACTATATATTAAAAACTCATGAAAATAAACCATGCATTTCAATCCATACATTATAACAAATTATAATATATATAAAATGTATGAGCATGCTTTATAACCTATGGTGGGATTTTAAATCTAAATGACATCCATAAAGCATTTAAATAGCGTATAAACCGATTAATTGGCCCCTAGGATAAAATAAAGCACCTAAATTACAATAATTTAAGCTATTTTATCCTATTACAGCCTTCTATAGCTCCGAACTGGACCAAAACCGCTCAAAACGTGCCAAAACCGTCCAAACCGAGTCAAAACCGCCAAAAAAATGGGTCAAAACCGCTTGAACCAGCTGGAAAACCACTGAACCAGTCAAAAACCACTACCCAGTCAACGAACCGATCAAAAAACCGTGCGGAATTCAATGAACCGCGCCCCTGGTCAGCGAACCATGCAAGCCGGTCAACAGACCGCTGATTCAGTCAACAAACCGCACCCCTCCAGATGAACCACCGAATACCGTTGAACTACGCGCCTAGAACGAACCGGACCGCTGACGTCGTGGACCGCGCGCACTCAGCTTCTAAACCACGCACGATGACGTCAGCATTGTGTATAGCCCTGATCCTGAAGCGCGCATTTCCGAATTTTCCCTTTTTTTTGAATTTCTGCACTGTTCCAGCCGCTGTTCTTCGTCGTTTTCTGCCGTTTTTGGCCAAATTATGTCCCAACCTTCATCGTAGAATACCCTATTCTAGACCCGAACTTACAGAAGATAATAGATTTACAAAATATGCCCAAAAAACGCAGGGGCCTTTACATTCAACCATTCAAGAAAACGTAAATCTATAGCCAAATTAATTGAAACCATTTATACGCAAACCATAACATTCATAATGCATAAATCCCACCAAGAAAAAATTGCAAATTTCAATTTAAAATCAAGAAACACTGAGTTGGCTCTGATACCAATTGAAGGGATAAGAGCCCCACGCAGCGGAAGAATTTAACAGGACCTACTCAGCATCTTAGATTCTAATTGAAATATCAATACAATTTGCAAAATATTACAGCAACAAATTTATATTTAATGGGCTGTATGTAGGCTGTAAACATGCTAAATGATCAACTAGATTGATCCTAGTGATCAAGGATTTCATAGAAAACTTACTTTTGTAGAAAGCCTTGATCAATTCGCCTTTTCTTGCCAATAAGAGTGAAAACGCAACAACCCTCTTGTACGAACACCACCAATCGGCTACACCGGTATATCTCTAAAACTTCTTGAAGCAGGAGACGTGTGGGAGTCTTTTGGGAGAGATCTCTGAGAGAAGGAGAGACAATGAGATGCTTTTCACCCCACCCCAGGGGTCCTATATATAGTAAAGGCCAAGACCGTTTTCCTAATTAGGAAAAGGAAGACCTTTTCATAATAGGAAAAGGTCTCTAATTTTAATAAATAATTAATTACTTCCATAATTATATAATTACCCAATTAAATATTATATATTTAATCTTAGGGATTTTATTAAAATTAAAATTAATATGAATCCAATTCATATTAAATTTATTTGAACTCTTTCAAATATTTTTCTCTCAAGAATTAAATTTTGAAATTAATTCAAAAATTATATTACAAAGTTTCATAAACTTTATATTATAATGCATCAATATACATTATACGATTCCCCAAATAAATTGAACACTTTCAATTTACAATTTATATTTATTTTCTTCAAGTCTTTGTCCGAGCTACCAGTGGGACATAATGGACCTACGATCAGAAGCTCCAACGATACGAGACTAATCGGCTTAAACTCATTAACCAAGTTAGTCTCCATTCGTTAATTGTGGGTCACTCCACTAAAGACCCACAGCTGCACTCTTCTCACTGCAGAATATTTCTGTGTCCACGGATATCGACCAATACTACAAGTTAGTCCTTCACGTGTGTTCGTATCCCAACTGGGTCAAATTACCGTTTTACCCCTGGTTTACATCTTTGTCCTTAAGTCCCTAGTGCTCCTCTAATGAAAAACCTGTTTGAGGTCCAACCAACAAACAGAAGTCCCTCTCGTGCCATAGAGAGGGTTGGGCCCATTGTTCAAGTCCCGGAGACACCACTTAAGGGAACACACCTCTACTTACCCTAGAGTCGGAAATGAGTGAATTTCATCTTGTGTGGTTATGTTCCCAGCTCCCCACTCGGTATTGTCCCAAAAATGGTAGGCTTATTGAGTCGGCGTGCTGGCCACTCTCACCCATACAAATCAAAAGACAACCCCTCGTGAACAAGAGTCCATAATCCACTCAGGATTGAGACCGAGTTCTATAGGTCATCCTAGTGAAATTGAAACCAAGCCAACTAACGGTGTTATAGTTAGTGGTTAACTATTTCGCGGTCCGGTCTTATGCAAACTCATTGCATAGGATACCCCCACTCGCATGTCTACTACATGGACGCTTTGGATCAATACGTCTGTATCAAATACAAAGCGGGTCGAATCACATAGTGTTACCAGGATAAGGTACCCAGCCTTATCCTTGTACTATAGACCTTTTAGGTTGTTACTTTCAACATCATTCCACGTATGTTCCCACATACTAGTTCAAGTTACATACAATCAACCTTGGATCTTAGTTTATTGGATTTGGGTCAAATAGTGCAATATTTAACAATAACATTTTATTGCAGAAACTAAATAACACTTTATTAAACACAAGTATAAAATTTGTTTACATTCACTATCTACGAGTTTTAGGGCATAAAACCCAACAACACGTTCTTCGCAGGGCAACGATCTTAGGTTTGAACCAGAGATCTCAAGCGCGGAGACGGGATTTAGGAGGCTAGAAGAAGAATAAGAGTTAATAATCTCGACGAGGTTGAAGCCCCAGTCATGGCTGAGAGAAGGTTGAGGCAGCTGGCAGCGCCAAATCTGAACCAGCAGCCACTTTGCATTACCAACCCCGAGACGACAGGTAACTTTGAGTTAAAGTCAGTATTAATTCACTTACTCCTTATTTTTCGTGGAAGTGCAGGAGAGGACCTGCACAAACATTTGCAGGAATTCCACATTGTATGTTCTGGTATAAGACCTCATGGAGTGACAAAGGCAGCGCTGAACCTGAGGGCATTCCCCTTTTCGCTAAAGGATTCAATTAAAGATTGGTTTTATTACCTTCCCTCCGGCACTATTAGTACATGGAACGAGATGAAGAAGCAGTTCCTGGAGAAGTTCTTCCCAGCAAACAGAGCTGGCAACATCAGAAAGGAGATTTATGGGATTTCGCATATCACTGGAGAGACACTTCACGAGTATTGGGAGAGATTCAAGCGCTTGTGTGCCAGTTTCCCACATCATCCGATCTCAGATCAACTATTGATCCAATATTTTTATGAGGGACTACTACCCATGGATCGAAGTATGGTGGACGCCGCCAGTGGAGGAGCACTAGTCAACAAGAAACCAGCTGAGGCTAGACAACTGATTTTGAGTATGGCTGAGAACTCTCAGCAATTTGGGACAAGAGGGCCCACCGCATTTGTGCAAGCCGCCACGAAAAGCGAGGTAAGCGAAATGCATTCTGAAATGAGTGAATTAACTAAGCTTGTTTGCACTTTGTGTTCAGGACAGGTGCAGGCGAAAACCTGTGGACTTTGCTCGATGACTAGCCATACTACTGATGTCTGCCCAGAGATATAAGAGAATGGAGAGGTAAATGTTGTTGGTGGATTCAATGGAAATCAAAGGCAGTACAACCCATACAGCAACACATACAATCCAGGATGGAGAGACCGTCCAAACTTTAGCTATGGGAACCAACAGAGGCCACTGATGTTCAAGCAAAATCAAGTTTCCACCTCCTTTGCTTTAGGTACATCTTTTGATGAGGCTTTAAAGAAACTTACTGAAAGCTCCCTACAGTTTCAGCAGGAGACCAGGAATGCCATCCAAAATTTGGGAAACCTAATCATTCAGTTGGCAACCCAAGTCAGTAAGATGGACAATAAAAGTTTTGGTAAGTTGCTTGCCCAGCCTGAAGTAAATCCTAAGGCAAATGTGAGTGCAATATGGGGCGGAGTAGTCACACCTGACTGTCCCCCAGGATTCCCTAATGTTTCTTAAGTTTTCTGTTACTTCTGGCAAATTTTCTTCTTTTGATTCACATTGTTTGGACACAAATTCTTTCCTTACTTCACCTATGAGCTTTACTAAACCTACTACTCCAAGTGTGCAAGATGATTTAGATGTTTTTAGGTGAGTTAAGGTGAACATTCTGTTACTTCAGGCAATCTTGAAAATCCTAGCCTATGCTGAGTTCCTAAAAACTTGGTATGAAGGTAAGGAAAAATCCTCAGGTAAAGAAGAGGTTGGTGAAAATCTAAGTGTATTACTATCTGAAGACTTACCTATTAAATGTTCGGATCCAGGCGTGTTTACTTTACCGTGTATGATCAGAGATTGCAAGATAAAATATGCCATGTTAGATCTAGGAGCATCGATAAATGTTATGCCTGTGTCTGTTTATATAAGATTGAACTTGACTAATATAAATACATCTGGCATAGTCATACAACTAGCAGATAAGTCATGCATTAAACCTATAGGAATAGTTGAAAATGTTTTAGTTAGGGTGGAGGATTTGGTCTTTCCTGCTGATTTTTATGTTTTAGATACCCTTAATCCTGATCATCATCCATCTTTTCCTACAATACTTCTTGGTTGTCCCTTTATGAAGACTGCCAAGACAGTGATTGACGTAGATGAGGGTAATGTATCGGTAGGATTTCAGGATAAGACCCTGTACTTTAAAATGTTTTATGATGTTGAAAATCCTCATGCATCTTTTGTTGAGTACTACATGATTGAACCTGACCCAGTGAATGATCGCATGTTAAATTCTAAATCATGCATGGTTACTGATAGCGAGCAGAAATGTCGCTATTTTAGTCCCAATTTATTAAGCTTTTCTATGCTTTAATCGTGTTTTTAATGAAAATATTTAATGAATTCCGTTATTTGGTCCTTAGGAGCAAAGTTGGTGATTTTGGGAAAAAAAGTGCAAAAAATGAAGCAAATGAAGCCCAAATCCAAGCATGGATCAAAAGGGGATCCAATGAAGCCAATCATGATGAAAATGCCCAAAAGAAGTGAAGAGAAGGCCCAAAAATCAGCCCAAAACCGAAGCTGGAAATTCTGAAAATTGGGGCAGCGTCGAGACGCTATGCAAGGCAGCGTCGCGACGCTACCCATTTCTTGGGCAACAAGACGCGTGCGTTGCAGCGTCGCGACGCTGTGCAATGAAGCGTCGCGACGCTACCCCCATTCCGGGCCTATAAAAAGGCACCCTTGGGTGCCTCATTTTGCATCAATCAATTCATTCTTCAATCCATCCTTTCCTTCCTTTGGCTCCTTTGGAGTCTCTCTCAAGGCTTTCTAGCCTTTTTGAGAGAATTCTTTAGTGGGAAATATTTTGGGGAGTTTTTGGGGGAGCATCTTAGGAAGCTCAAAGGAGTGTTCGGCGGAGCTCCAAGCGTCAGCGAAGGGGTTTCTCGACGGTCAATTCCTTTCCTTTTATGCTCTTAAATTATGCTTTCTATTGTAAATGTTGTGGATATTTTAGCTATGTATAGCTAAACCCCAATTTGGGGTCTTGGAATGAAATTATAGTTGAAACGTTGTTATAATTACCTGTCTCTTGCCCTTTTTCCTAATTATTTGTATGGATGTGCTTAATGCTTTATTCAATCTGGCCAATTGTGTAATGATTCGATCCTTAATGGAAACTCGACGGAGAGAAGTTAGGATAGATCACAATCCATGCAACTAGTTTAATTGCCCGTCGTGACACCGGGATTAGTTGATTAAACTTAGATTCCTAAAATGAATCAGAGCGTAATAATTAATGATTTTTAATGGCGCTAAGGACACTTAGGTTGTTAAAATGAATTAATTACAATTAGGGGAAACCGACAGGAGAACCTATGTGATTAACGGAGATTCTAGGAGTATAATTAGTTGGGCAATGAGATAGGAGAATTATAACAATTGTTTAGCTAATAATTGATTTTCAAGACCCCTCTTCCCATTAAAAGAAAACTCTTTCTCCATATATTTTTTTTTATTTGATTGATCAAATTATTTTCCTGCTTTGAATTTTAAATTTCTCTTATTTTCATGAGCTGTTCCCTAAATATTATTTCGCCTAAGTACTTTTAGTGCTCAAGAGATTTTATTTTTGCTTAATTTTCGCTTCGCCTCCCTGTGGATTCGATACTCGGTAGTACTACCGTTTTATATTACTTGTGCGACCCGTGCGCTTGCGGTAGCGAACAGCGAACAGTTACTGATAATGAGATGCATTCTTCTGCTATTAGATGCACTGACATAGATGATGAACTGTTTGATGTAGTTGATGAGCACCAGATAACCATTACTGATAAATCTGGTGGAGTCACCAAGTGCTCATCTTCTAAGATTAGGGCTGAGAGAATTTTCTGTCAGCCCACTTCTGCTTCCATTATTTTTTCTGCTTCTACTGATTCTTTTCTTCAGGCCTCAAAGTTACTAAAACAACAATTTTACAAAAACAATGTATTATGGACCTGTGGAGAGAAGCCACCATAAGAAGAAATAGAGGAGAGCGTGGTCGGACAAACGACCTTAATCATTTTCAATCTATAATTTTCCTGCTTTATGTTATTTCAATTCTTAGATAAGTTTATTTTTGTTAGTTTCTTTTATGCCTGTTTTCTTGTTTTTTGTCTTTTAGGATTGGCGGTACCAAAGCGATGCCTCTATGTTTATAAGCAAACGAAATTCGCCACCCATGAGCACAAAATCAAGGAAGTTCTATTCTTTTCCTATACATTGTCTAATCTTTTCATGATTGATTACATTGAGGGCAATATAAACTTTAGGTTGGGGGTGGGGCATTGTACTTTATATTCCTGTTGGGCCTTGAGCATCTGAGCGTCAGGCCAGCGTTTGTGCTTAATGAATGTCTTGCATGCCTGTTGTGTATATGCTTGTTTAAGTGATAATGATTTCCTAGGATTGACTCAAATTTTTTTGAAAATTTAAAGCTTCCGAGGAGTTGTGACCATGAGTGCTCAAAAAGGAGCTTTTTTAAAACTTTTCTCAGATATGTCTTGCACGAGTTGGGTGTCTTTCTTGCTTTAAAGTTGGGTGTCTTTCTTATTTCTGAGAAAAAGCATGCTTGCATTATATTGAGCGCTTAGGAGTAAAAAAGAGCTACCTACAGTGTGATCAGTTAGACCAACCAAGGGTTAAACTCCGGTTATGGGTCCCTGCATTGTAGTGTGAAAGCTAGTGCCCATCCTAAAAGAAATGCAAAAAGGAAAAAAAAAAAAAAAGGGAATTCCTAATTCAAGCACCTAGGCAAAGAGGAAGCAACCTAGTTTGTTCCATTTAGGCCTTTTAGCGAGACCTTAGAGCAAGTGTAGGGGGAAGATAGGATGAGAGTTGAGTAAGCCAATCCCGGGTTAGTAAAGTTTCTTTAGGTGGGATAAAACTCTCTTGTGCATGATAATCTTTGAAAAATTTTGATTTGTCTCCTCATTTGTCTCTCCTGTAATGTCTCTTGATTGCTTTAGTTTTTGGAATGTTTGAGTCTTGAGGATTAAGTCACTTTTCAATTATATGCACAGCATCTTTTTCTTTGGTTTGTGTGTGCCTTGCTCGAGGACTAGCAAGATTTAGGTTGGGGGTATTTGATAGGACCTAAATAGTCCTATTTTATCACCTCTAATCTAAGCTTGTTAGAGGAATTTTATGCTTTACTTGTCTTACTTACAGGTTCTATGAGCTTGGGCAATGTCGGGAGCCAATCACACTAAATTGGTGTTAACTCGGGCCAATTATGGAGTTCTGGAGCCATCTCGGTGTCTTGGATGGCGAGGAGGTGAAAATACCCAAGTGTATTGAAGTGGGCCTGAAGAACGACACCAAAAGCCGAAGACTGAAGCCCCGTACCAAGATGTAACAAGACAAAACCGAGAAAAAGACAGAATGCTCAGATTAGGGATGGCGTTGAGACGCTGCCCCTAGCGTCTCGACGCCGATGCGATCTCAAAGCGGAATGATAAGTCTGTAGCGTCTCGACGCTGCGATGTTTTCTATAAATATTAGGTCTCGGTTTAGTCTGCCGTTAGGTTAGAATTTTGGTCCTTTTGCGATTAGTTTCGTCTCTTTTTGCTTTTAGCTGTTGTAGACTTTTCTAGGTCATATTTTATGCATTCTTTCATATTTATTTGTAGTTTCTCTTTGTTTATGAGTAGCTAGACTCTTTTGTATCGTTGGACTGGGACTATGCTTTGAATGTTATTGATCTTGGCTGAGTTTTCTGGTAGTTATACTCTGTTCTTGTTGTATTTTCATCAAGTTTTGCACGTAATCTCGTTTAAACCAATGCATGAGATTAGTTTCTTAGGCTTGACGACCCTAGGAGATTTCTATTCGTGCATTCTATTAGTTATTTTTAGATAGCCACTAGGCTGAGGCAAGACAATCTCTACGGAGTGACGACCCTTGATAGGCCTAGGATGCATGCTAAAGGTTGTGTTAATTAGATTTAAATTGAATTTATGTTTATTGTTGAAGAATGACCATTTACTGTGGTATTTATGGCCATCACGACCTCCTCTAGCTTGTTCGTCCTGTTACTAGATTCTGCAATAAAAGCTCCAACAAGATCCTCTAAAAACTGTTTATTTTCTTGCTTAGGAGGGGTAAAGCCAGGAGGATTTAACACACTCTTAGTATTAGCATAAGAAAATTTCTCATGGTTTCATTTGCTAGGGTGATAGTATGTAGGTGTAGAATTATTATTATACCCCCTAGAATTAAAATTGGAAACATACTGAATCTGCTCTAGATCCTCCTCCTGAGATTGGGATGCGAGGGCAGCTACAGACTCGATCGATTGAGCACTCCCTATACCTGAAAATTTCAGAAAAGCATTAGCAAGGGAAGACATCTGGGCCTGAAGTGCACTTACGTTGTCAATCTCGAACACTCCAGCAGCAATCTTTTTCGGTGCAGACCGCTCAGATGGCCACTCATAACTGTTGGTGGCCATATCCTCTAATAGTGTGCACGCATTCTCCACGGTCTTGGACAACAGAGTCCCACCTGCAGCTGCATCAAAGATGGTTTTAGTACTGGGATTCAGACCGTTATAAAAGAGTTGGATTTGTAACCAGTCAGGATATCCGTGCTGAGTGCACTTCCTCAGCAACCCTTTATAACGCTCCCAAGCCTCGAACAGCTGCTCATCAAACTGCTACTGAAACGTCCCAATTTCGGTCCTCAGCTTGATCGTCTTAGCAGGGGGAAAGAATTCCTTCAAGAATGCCTGGAGCAAAGCATCCCAGGTAGTGATGCTTCCAGGTGGAATCGATTGCAACCAGTTACGAGCTTTGTCCTGCAAAGAAAAAGGAAGTAAACGTAAGTGAATGGCATCTTCAGAAACTCCATTTAACTTTACCGTCCCACAGATGTCTAGAAAGGATTTCAGGTGAGAGTTTGGATCCTCCGTGGGTGATCCTCTGTAAGCGCAGTCTCGAGCCATCTGAATGAGACCCGTTTTCAGCTCAAAATTATTTGCATTGATCAGGGCATATACAGTCCCCGATTGTTGCTCCTGAAAGACCGACTGAAAATAGTCCCTAATTGGCTTAGGCTCCTCGGGGTTAGGATTGGCCATTTGAATTGGATTTACTTGATTCTCCCTTCGAAGTCTATTATAAGTCCTCTCTATCTCCGGGTCAAAGGGAACTAAGGCCAACTCCCTAACCTTTCGCATGCACAAACTAATCTAACCTAAAAAAGGAAAATAAAAGAAAAGGGAATAAAACAAATTAGGAAAGAAACTAGAAAAGGAAAGAACTAAATCTAAAAAAGGAAAATATATTCTATGGAATGAAAAGGAAAACAAATAAGGAATGCAAAAAGCAAATATGGCAAAGACAAATTAGGAAACTAACAAATAAGGAAAAAAAATAATCCAATAAGGATAAAACTAAAAAGAAAAAATCTATCTTTGGAAAATTTAAACAAACATGGAAAAAACTAAATATGGCAAGAAAGCAAAAAAGGAAAAAAATGCAATCTACCTACAAAAAATAAAAAATAACCAACAATAAAAATACACCCTAAATTAAGACCGGACAATTTTTCTACGATATTACATTGATTAAATATGCCAATCCCCGGCAACGGCGCCAAAAACTTGATGCACGATTTTGATTACCGCAAGTGTACATGCCAAGTTATAATATAGTGAATTTTAATTTGAATGTCGTCCTCTGGATTGGGTTTCTAATCAATTTAATTACCGAAAATACTCAAGTCCAATTTTATTTAGGGAACCAAACTTAGTGAAATAAAGAATGAAAACTAACACAAAACTAAAGAGATGGAAATCAAATGATGGCAATTTCTTAGGGAGTTGATTTCACCAATTGGGATTATGGATTAATTAACGGATGATTAACATGCTATGACTCATAAATCTTGGAATACTAAACTCACACATATCTCTCTCGAGCATACATGATTCTCTCACATGCAATGAATCTAATATCCCTATATATCTAAATTCATTAACATGCAAGGCATTAAGGAAATCCTTTTTAACGATTCCTTTTTAACGATTTCTAGCATTACCTATTATCTCCCGATCTCAAGATTTATCCTAGTCATGCATAACGATTTCTAAGCTAAATCCCCTCTCCCGAGCAAGATTCAAACACAAACATCAATCAATTTATGGCCGGTAAATTGAAAGCATTAAGAACACGTTATGCATAAATGAAAGCATGAAATACATCCATAAATCAATCCAAAATTTCCCAAAGGCTACATCAATCCCTAAGATTAAGAACATAGCTACTCATACAACGCGTTACGATATAAACTAAGTCTAAAATAGCTATTGAAAACAACTAAAGTAAGAGGGAAAGAAGATTAAACGCTAAGTTGTCAAGACCGCATGTCCCCGTCACGATCTCCACGAGCAAAGCCTTGAATCTCGCTGAAGGTGTTCATATAACACATGCGGAAGCAATTGAAGATCGGAAGCACTTAACTACATCAATTTTACTCCTAAAGCATGCATGTTATAAAATTCCAGAAACAGAGAGAGTAGAAGTACCAACCTTTTTGCAGCTCAATAGGTGGACTTCCTTGGATTCTTTTCTTCTCCAATCTTCTTAGGACAACCCTTAGTGTCTTCCCTACTATTCTCCGGGCCAAGAACGACTTGTGGGAGTCTATAGAGATAGGAAATAGGAAGAGAATGCTTGAAGGATCAAGCTCTATGGAGATATGTGAAATGAGAGAGTTTGAGGCACAAATTCAGCAGCATAACATTATGGTAATTGCTGTATCTTTCTCAATCTGATTCCTCCTCTACTTATAGAGTGAATCCATGCATGAAGAAGCCTCAAGATGCAAGACACATGGTGGTGATTTGGGTGAAAGTGGAAGCTAGGTGTTCAAGTAACATAACATGCAAGAATGCATGTATGTGGTGTAATTCCACTTTCAATCTTCATGCAAGAGTGGAATTACAACACTTTCCACTATCATGTGATTTAAAATCAGATTTTAAACTTGCATTTTTTATATTAATTTCAATTCTAAATTGAAATTAATATTGATAATCAATTTTGAGGCTTGTCCAATCAATTATGCATGATTAATCAAATTAATCATTCTAACCTTGTGCATCTTATTATACATGAATCCTTATTCATATATATAGTATTTAAAACACTTTTAAATACTTAATCTCTCATTTTCTAATTTAATTCATAATTAAATTATTGTGTCAAACACAATTTACGATAATACCCTTTTCCCGATTTTGAACGATTCAAAGTATCCTATCTTATTGTTCTAGGCTTTATTCAGATATGAGCTAGTAGGGGGACCTAATGGACCTATAGATCATGGGATCCAACGATTCGAGGCTAACCGGCTAATCTCATTAACCAAGCTAACCAACATTCGTTAACTACCGGGACACTCCACTATAGCCCAGTAGTTGCACTCCCCTCACTATAGATATATTTCCATCCATTTGATATAACCATGTTCAGTAAGTCGATCCTTCACAGGTTGTTCGTAGCTATAGTTAGGTCAAATGTCCATTTTACCCCTATAGTACTTCTAGTTCCTTAAGTCCCACTGATCCTCTAATGAACAATTGGTTTATGGTCCAACCAATAAACTGAGTCCCTCTCGGGCCAATGAGAGGGCGGGATCCCTTTGTTCAAGCCCTGGAGTAAGCACTTAAGGGAACAACCTCTCTACTATCCATAATTTGGGTAGGAGTGAATTCCTTCTCGCAGGACTATGTCCCCAACTATCTACCCGTTCCTATCTCTGAAATGGGAGGCTTATTGAGTCGGCGATACTGAGCCACTCTCACCTATCCAGATCTAAGGATAAACCCGAATAAACAGGAGTTCATAGTTAGCTCAGAATTAAGATCAAGTTACCTAGGTCATCTCATGAAATAGTCAGTCTCGTTAGTATACGGTGTTATGGTTACAAGAGTGACTTATTTCTCGGCCTGGTCTTATGCAAACTCATTGCATAGGATGCCCCCACTCGCATGTCTCTACATGGACGATTTAGGATCACATCGTCTGTACTATCTACAAAGTGGGTCGCGTCTCATAGTGTCCCCAGGATAAGGTACCCAGCCCTATCCCTATACTATAGACCATTTTGGCTATTACTCGAGCCTGATCCACTTTTATGTCTTTACATAAAGCTCAAGTGTTCATCCTATAGCCAGGGATCTTAGTTTATTGGATTTGGGTTATTTAACGTGCAATTTACTTATTTAGTAACGACTTTACTGAATGAATCTCGATAACGACTTTATCGATCAAGTATATAATTTTTTTAATATTTACTATCTACGAGTTTTAGGGCACCAATCCCAACACCCGCTCCTCTCCACTTGCTTCAGCTTCCATAGAAGGTTTTTAGTCGAGATTTAGGCCAAAATTGCATCAAAAGAAGTCCCCTTTTTCAGCCCTAATCGCATTCTATTTATAGGAAAAAGTCGACAGCGTCGAGACGCTATAGGCACAGTGTCGCGACGTTGTTGCTATACCGAGCATTCTGTAAAGGAAAAATCCGAGAGCGTCGAGACGCTATTGTCACAGCGTCGCGACGCTATGACATTTTGCCGCCTGATTTAAATGAGGAAAGTCCAGCGTCGAGATGCCCAGAAGCTAGGGTCTCGACGCTGGTCTGCGGATTGCACTCTTCAATGGGCCCTTAGCTTCGATCCACTTCGTTTCTTTGGCATCTTTTTACATCCCGAACACCCGATTAACTCCAATTTCTCAATTTAGCTCCAAAATATATTTCCTACAAATAAAACACTAAATGCATAAATTTGACCAATTAAATATCAAAGACTAGCTAAGTTAATTAGGGAAAAATAGCTACCTATGCTCGCTATCAGACGCTAGTCATCAGTGTCGCGACGCTGAAGCAACTTCGGCGGCAAGACAATTACGTCACAGTGTCACGACACTTTGACGTCAGTGAAGGGATAAAAGCCCTGCGCAGCGGAAGGAATCACCGAACCTACTCAGAGTCTTAGATTCTAATTGAAATACCAATACAATTTGCAAAATATTACAGCAATAAATCTATATTTAATGGGTTGTATGTAGGTTATAAACATGTTAAATGATCAACTAGATTGATCCTAGTGATCAAGGATTTCATAGAAAACTTACTTTTGTAGCAAGCCTTGATCGATTCGCCTTTTCTGGCTAATGAGATCGAAAACGCAGCAACCTTCTTGTGCGAACACCACCAATCGGCTACACCGGTATATCTTTAAAACTTCTTGAAGCAGGAGACTTGTGGGAGTCTTTTGGGAGAGATCTATGAGAGAATGAGAGACAATGAGATGCTTTTCACCCCACCCCAGGGGTCCTATATATAGGTAAAGGCCGAGACTTTTCCTAGGAAAAGGTCTCCTTTTCCCAATAGGAAAAGGTCTATTAATAAGTTCAAATCTATTATCTGAACAATATCTAATTTTAATAAATAATTAATTAATTCCATAATTAATCAATTACCCAATTAAATATCACATATTTAATCTTAGGGATTTTATTAAAATTAATATGAATCCAATTCATATTAAAATTTATTTGAACTCTTTCAAATATTTTTCTCTCAAGAATTAATTTTTTAATTTAATTCAAAAATTATATTATAAAGTTTCATAAACTTTATATTATAATGTATCAACATACATTATACGATTCCCCAAATAAATTGAACACTTTCAATTTACAGTTTATATTTAATTGCTTCAAGTCTTTTTACGAGCTACCAGTGGGACCTAATGGACCTACAGATTAGAAGCTCCAACGATACGAGACTAATTGGCTAAACTTATTAACCAAGTTAGTAAACATTCGTTAACTGTGTGTCACTCCACTAAAGACCCACAGTTGCACTCTTCTGACTGCAGAATATTTCTGTGTCCACGGATATCGACTAATAACGGCAAGTTAGTCCTTCACGAGTGTTCGTAACTCCAGCTGGGTCAAATTACCGTTTTACCCCTGAGTTACCTCTATCTCCTTCAGTACCAGTGCTCCTCTAATGAACAACCTGTTTGTGGTCTAACCATCAAACAGAAACCCCTCTCGGGCTAGTGAGAGGGTAAGGCCCTTTGTTCAAGACTCGGAGACACCACTTAAGAGAACACTCATCTACTTCCTCAAAAGTCAGGAAGGAGTGAATTCCATCTTGTGAGATTATATTCCCAACTCCCCACTCGGTCTTGTCCCCAAAATGGTAGGCTTATTGAGTTGGCATACTGGCCACTCTCACTGATAACTCTCCAAAAGGGAGTTATTTAGACCTTATTTCTATGTTGATTTGTGTGTCTTTTGTGCTAAATAGGGTTGCTTTTAGATAGATATTATATGTTTTTACCCATTTGGAAGAATGGAAGCTTTGGAAGTTATTTGGTGCAGAATATATTGCTGAGCGACTTGAGGGAGCAAAAGCTGTGCTAGAGCAAAGCTGGGAGCAAAGCTGCCACGTCACAGTTCATTAGCCAATTTAATGAACTGAATTCTGTTAAGCTATTCTCGGGATAAAGGAGCAAGGAGAGTCATCCACGTGTCTAGGTCAACCTAATTCAAGCCTCCTATCACTCTATAAAAGGAGATAGCCGCCCAAGTCAAATTCATTCCTTTTTGGGAAGGAAATTCCATCCTTGGGAGGAACATTCCACTCTTGGAAGGGGATCATTCCTCATTTCCATTTTGGGAGCCGAATAGAGGAGAGAGATTGGAGACCAACAAGAAGACCATCAATTACAAGCTGATCAAGGGAATTAATATTTTCTTGTATTACTTTGTAGTTATGGATGCATATACTTATATTGTAATGTGTGTCTCTATGCGCTTTATGAACTAAGTAATTTTAGGCGTTGGTTAGGAAACATGTAGTTGTCGTGCTTAATCTCTATGCAATAAATGTCGATTGATGCATCTTGATTATTTGTTGTGCTCATTTATATTTTGTGCCCGCCTGGCCAGCCGGTATGAATACCATTCTCTGGTTTCAGGGATGATTTAGGGAATGTGTGGCATTTAATCACACTAGATCATTGTGTATTGGTGAACGCCAGTGACTGAGCTAGGGATAGCCAGTTGCCTAGTGCTTGATCGGTAGTGCTTCATTGGAGTTGAAACACATTCTAAAAAATCTGGAGTTCCGGGAGGAATCCGCTAATAAGACTGCGAGAGTTTTGCATGATCAATAATATTGCTAGAGCATCTTTTAAAACAATTACGAAATCCTGACCAGCGCCTGTTTCTGATCTATCTGCCTATTTGTTTACTTTCTGTTCTGTCATTTCTTTTGTTTCAGCATTCTATAAAAACCAATCATTCTAACCACCTATGAAACCATTAAAAAGCTCTACAAAATAGATAAAGTGAAAGCTAATTCAGACCTTGGATTCGATAAATACATATTACTTGTTGTGGACTGTGTATACTTGCACAGAGTTCTAGAGTCTTTTTATATCTTATTTTTACTCACTCTGGAAACCCAACACTCACCCATACAAATCAAAGGACAATCCCTCGTGAACAGGAGTCCATAATCCACTCAGGATTCAGACTAAATTAACAGTGTTATAGTTAGCGGTTACTATTTTGCGGTCCGGTCTTATGCAAACTCATTGCATTGGATACCTCCACTCGCATGTCTACTACATGGACGCTTTGGATCAATACGTTTGTATCAAATACAAAGCGGGTCGTATCACATAGTGTTACCAGGATAAGGTACCCAACCTTATCCTTGTACTATAGACCTTTTAGGTTGTTACTTTGAACATCGATCCCCGTATGTCCCCACATACTACTTCAAGTTACATACAAACAACCTTGGATCTTAGTTTAGTGGATTTTGGTCAAATAGTGCAATAATTAACAATAACATTTTATTGCAGAAACTAAATAACACTTTATTAATCACAAGGATAAAATTTATTTACATTCACTATCTACGAGTTTTAGGGCATAAAACCCAACAGTCAGCGTCGCGACACTATCGCACCTAGAGCTCTATTTAAGAAGCGTTTGGCCTCTGGATTTGATCATTAAGCAACATTCTCCAACACCATTTAAAGGCTCTTTGAGCCATTTTGAGGGTCGGGATGAGAGTGAGTGAGAGTAGCTCTTAAAGAGTGTTTTTCGGCATTTTTGGGATGAGTGGGAGCTTGGTTCGCGGCGGATCAAAGGCGTACACAAGGGATTCGTCATCGGTTTAGTTCTTATTCCCATTTCTTGTCCATTTACTATTTTTAACAATGTATATGCTGGAAATTTTGGTATTCATAGTGACAATGTATAGCTAAACTCTCGACATTCAGGTCTTGAATGAAGAAATGGAGTAATAATGTTATTCTGATTACCTCGTATTGTGTCCAATTTTACTAGTTATTTGTTTGGGTGTTCTTAATGCTCTATGAATTCTGGCCAAATTTGTAGTGAATCAATACTTAGTGGAAACTCGACGGAGAGAAACTAAGTCAGATCATGGTTGGTTCTTATAAAGCTATTCAATATCACACTAAAAATATCGTTGATATGTAGTAATCCAAGTATAAATTAAGCATAACCAAGAAATACCTGGAGTATTCCAGGGTCAACACAGGGAAGGAAGACAAAGGCATTTAACAATCTTACTAACAGTCATTCAGACGCATGGTGATAGGCGTAAATCATGCAGAAGGAAGTACACGCAAAAGAGAGTTGAAAATGAGTGCACAGAAATAAAGTTATGCGACAGAGTTGAGAGATAAACAGTTGAGAGAGGCTATCAAGGCTTTCATTGTGGCAACCACATGCATTGATAATTTATTTAGTAGCGCATAATATGAATGAAATCCTAATAATGCCTAAGTGAGAAATAAACATGTGATTCCCATCTGGTATTACACATGCGTTTGGCGTAGAACTGACAACGTTCTGTTCAGTTAGTTCATGTGTTGGTGTTGTTCTCTATTTACTTGCAAGTGATTGAATCATTCCTAAAACAATCTAAACACATTCATGAAATATCTCTCGCGGCAGTATTAAAACTAATACAACCTAGACTACATGTAATGCGTTTACTTGCTCTACTTAGATCCACATGCGTTACTCGTCAAGGATTTATCATGCTGCTACCGCAACCGGCTGACCATGCGTTCATTAGTAATGAAAGCATTATCGCATCTAAGCAGAAAGCATTGATTTTCATTCATTCAAACTTAACGCATACAAACAATATTATCGCCGCATGGGCGCCTAGGCTAAGCCTTAATAAAAGTAAATTAGCTCATGCAACAAAGAGAAAACATAGCGCAATACATATAATCGCGAGGTAACTACGCTAGTGCTTGCTATCTTCTTTTTCCGTTCTTCTCTTTCTCCCTCTCTTTCTCTCTCTCTCTCTCTCTCTGTTGCCGAATCCCCTTTCATCTGGAAAATGGGGGATTTTTATAAGCTAAGGATGCTAACTTCTCCAAGAAATTTGTTTGCGTGCCCCAACCTTCTTTTGCCAGCTTGCACATCAGTCACACGTCAGAATGACCATCCATCAACTATCGATGTACTTTTTCACGTGCTCGAAATGGCGCCTGGGCTGAAAGATAACTTGGGCAAGGGAAATATCTACAGAAACATGCGTTAATGGATATAGATATGCGATTTCTTGCCGCATTAAGGAATACACAATAAAAGATTGAATTATTGCAATTCTCTGTTGATATGCGCCTAGCCAGCGCATTATGGATCTTTTCCAGCCTTATTTAATTTAAATTTAGGTGAGAAATAACTTGCTTTTTGCAAGTTATCAAACCCCCAAACTTAAATTATTGCTTGTCCTCAAGCAATGCCCTCTATCCACTCTGCGAAAATAACTTAACTCTACAGATTTGGGTTTTTCATCCTAATCTTCCTCACCTTCTCTCCACAACTAAATTAAAAGATTTAGCCTTCGCAAGGTTTTTCTTTTTGGCTAAAGATTCTTTCTGCACTAGACTTTCTTTTCTACGACCACACCACAAGCTTGCTCACTACTAGGATTAGGCACAAGGCAAACTTTTTTTTAAAGCAGAAAGCATTAATTTATCAACATCAAAACGCATGCTTTCGTTTTGGCTTACCCACATTTGTGATGAAGGGTATCCAACTACGGGCATTACATTTTTTTGCTGCCCTGAACACTCATGGGATTCATATGCGCTCTCGCACAGTGGCAAACGATGGGTGTCATGAATGCCCCTGGCTACTGCCGCAAAGAAACCAGCGGAATGCATTCGCTATAACTACTCTACACCTATCGCACCCCCCAACTTAAATTGGGCAATGTCCCCATTGCCCCCCAAACTTAAACTTAGGAGTGCTTATGCGATGAACTAAGGAGCAGCTTTCTGCGTTGCGACAGCGTCAAAGCATCAAGCACTCAGAAAAATTCTTAAGGCAAAAGGGAAAACTAAAAGAAGAGAAATCTTCTAACGGAGCTTGCGGCGAAAAGGTTACCAGAAAACACGGAAGCTAAGAAATAATCCTAACAGCTAACGCAGAGACATTTTACAGATGAAGGCATTTCACGAAGACTACTACTTGAGAATGCGATAATGGCCCAAAATAGCGATTTCATTAATGCGGCAAACATAATACATTGAGCAAGCGCATTACAAAATTAATACAAAAAATAACAGGGATATTAATTGGAAAAGCAGGAATATCACTCCTTTAGTGGCATATTTGGGCGACGGATGAGGCAAATTTGGGCGCACTTAAGAGGGTCCAGCGCCGTCTGACCTTGGCTGAGCGCGCTGGTGGACAAACAAATCAGCAGGCGCAGAAGGCAATCGGCCAAAGACATTGGTCCAGCGCACTAAATACAGCATTAAGGCATCTAGGCGCGTTGCCATCTCCTCCTACTGACGCCACAAGGGTTCCACAATCTCCTTTAGATGGCTCGCATTTCTGCATAAACCCGCTCAACATCAATATCAATAATTTGTGGGGGTTGCACAATTGCTGGATCGACACGCGGCGGCTGATCAGGTGGCGCCGGGATCCGCTCATGAGGGTGCTGGGAATTTTCTACCGAGGTCTGCTAATCGCAGACTTCTACTTGATGCACATTCTCCATGCGCACTTCGGACTCAAAAGGCTGCCACAGGGGCGAGTCTTGATGTGGCGGCAAGGCTTGTTGGTTTTGAGCGTAGGCAGTGGTTTCCTACGCTGCAGGGCTGCTTGGAAGGATCTCGGGCACTTGCCTCGCCACAGGTCTTTAGTTTCGGCCCGCAGTCTGCTTCTCCACAGGTCTTCAGTTGCGCAGAGATTTTTACCAAGGAACTAATCTAATCCTATCAAATTAAGCTAACACAGAGTACAAAAAAAAAAATTAATGCGGTACGGAAGTAAAATAATACTGACTTGTGGGTGCTCTCTTGATGCAGATGAGAGCTCTTCCTCACTGGACCTAAATTCCTCACGTGCTCAAGGTGGATCTGTCAGGATGATGAGTTCAACAACCTCGTCTAAAGTCCCATCAATGTATGGTTTGATTCGCTGCTCGTTGACCTTAAAAATTCATTTCCCATCAGCAAAATGTAAATCTACGGCCCCGTGCGGATATATCTTATGGATAACGTAGGGACCCGACCAGCTAGATTTCAGTTTTCCCAGAAAAAGACTCAAATGAGAGTTAAGCAATAATACTTTCATACCTTCTTTCAGTACCTTTTTTGTGATCCTCCTGTCATGCCATTGTTTTTGCTTTTCTTTAATAATTTTGGACATTTCATAGGCGATGAGCCTAAACTCTTCCAACTCAGAGATCTGGCGCATTCTGGCTTCGCCTGCTGATAAGGGTAAAAAATATGCCTATTTTACCCTTATATTTAGCTTATTATCTTGTCAAAGTTGCATGTTTTAGATCAAATTTACTATTCCCGAGCTCAAAAAGTGTTAAAGTTGAGAGTCATATATGTCAAATTATGTTTGTTCTCCAAAAATCACCATCAACTATTTCTTTGGTTACCTTATCTAAGCAATCTTTGAACAGTTTCTTTTTCAAATTTGTGTTTCCAATTTAGTCCCTGTGGGATCGATACCTTTGGAATACTTCCAGAGATTTTTATTACTACATGTGATAGTGTATACTTGCACTAGGTTGGTTGAATTATTCTTAATCTTTATTTACCATCTTTTCTAACCTCCATCATTCAGTCCACACACACATTAAGTTTTTGGCGTCGTTGCCGGGGACCAAAAGTGAAACCAGTTTTGTTTATTGAGATTGCGATTTGATTGCGACCGCATTTCTGTCTTAAGAAGGATTTGACTTTGATTTGTAATTTTTATTTTTGCAGGTTAAGGCTAGTGCATGAGCAAGGGGTGTCCGCTCCTTGATATCGATCTTGAGATAAAAAGAACCTTTTGTTGTCGTCGGAAATAGCAAAGACGGACGAGAAGGGAACAACAAGAGTTAAGCGCACAAGATCCTCTTGAAGAAGCTTCTTATATACAAGAATTTCTGATGGACCAACCTGGAGTCGATCCTCAAGTTGACCCACAAAATCGTGGAAGGGAGCAGAATGGTGGGAGACTCTCTCCAGCACCTCCAGTTCCACCAGTGCCACCACATGAAAATCCAATTTATATTGCTGAAGACCGCAATAGAGCAATAAGGGACTATACCTTACCTGTTTTCCAAACTCTGAATCCAAGAATTCTAGAGCCACCAATAGAAGCTCCACAATTTGAGCTGAAACCAGTGATGTTTCAAATGCTCAATACCATGGGCCAGTTTTCCAGACTTCCGAGTGAAGATCCACATAAACATATCAAGCAGTTCTTGAGAATTTGTAGTTCTTTTAAAGTCACAAGAGTACTTGAAGATACATTGAAACTAAAGCTTTTTCCTTTTTCATTGCAGGGAGATGTTGAAGCCTTGTTGGACTCATTCCCTCCAAACTCCATCACATCCTGGAATGACTTGGTTGAAAAGTTTTTAGAGAAGTTTTTTCCTTCTAATAAAAATGCTAAGTATAGAGCTGAGATTATTTCTTTTAGACAATCTTATAATGAATCTTTAGATGCAGCTTGGGAGAGATACCAAAGGCTGGTCAGGAAGTGTCCTCATCATGGATTGTCTGCATGTATCATCATAGAGCATTTTTACAGTGGATTGGATCAAGCTTCAAAAGCTCTAGTCAATGCATCTGCTAATGGATCTTTCTTAAAGAAATCTGCAAATGAAGCACATGCCATATTGGACACAATTGCCACAAATAATAGACATTGGGGAGAGGCAGAGCAAACAATTTTAAAGAATCCAGTTAAATCAGTAGAGACGGAGGCGAATTCAACCATGCAAGCCCAGATCAATGCCATACACAAAATGATGATGGCATGACCATGGCCAACCAAGCAAACATAGCCCCCGCCAATGCTATCTCTTCTCCCTGTTGTGATATTTGTAATGAGGAGCATGTTACTAATAACTGTCCACTAAATCCTGCATCTGTTTTTTATGTAGGTCAACAAGGGAACCAGAACCGATGGAATCCATATTCGGCTACATACAACCCAGGTTGGAGACAACATCCAGACTTCTCTTGGGGAGGTCAAGCCTGTACAAGTAATTCCAATACAAATCAATTTGGGAAATCTCCAACAGGATTCAATTCCCAGCTTATGCAGCAGCAGCCATAGAAGAACTTCCAACCAGTCCAAGTTCAGAATCAAGAGTCAAATCTAGAGGCTCTGATGAAAGAGTACATGGCAAAAAATGATGCCGCTGTTAGGAATTTGGAAGTACAAATTGGACAGATCACTCAAGAAATCAAAAATAGACCACAAGGGACATTGTCCAGCAAAACTAAAAACCCTCACCGAAAAGGTAAGGAGCAGTTCAAGGTCGTCACCTTGAGAAGTGGATTAGAATACGATGGATCAGAATACCCCGTGAATCAAGAAGTAAGGAAAATCCCAGAAAAAGCTCTAGAAGAAGTTCCAGAAAAGAAGTCAGAAGTTACCACAGAAGTTTGTTAGAATAAAGAAAATAAAGAAAAGACCAAGGAATCAGAAGCCTTGGAAGAAAAAAGTGAAAGTTCAAGTTCAGAGAAAAAATAGGAAAATGCGACTGCAAAACCTAGAAAGTTTATTATAGATCCATATTACAAACCACCACCACCATATCCTCAGAGATTCAAGTATGCCTCACAAGATGCACAGTTTAAAAAGTTTCTAGATATCCTTAAGTTTGGGGGTGTTGGGTTCCTAGAGTGAGTAAAAATATGGTATAAAAGGACTCTAGAACTCTGTGCAAGTATACACAGTCCGCAGCAAGTAATAAGTATTATCAATCCAAGGCCTGAACTAGCTTCCACTTTATCTATTTTGCATAACTATTTAATGGTTTCAAAGATGGTAAAAATGATTGGTTTTTATAAGAATAATGTTGAATCAAAATAAATGACAGAACAGAAAGTAAACGGATAGGCAGACAGATTAGAAACAGGCGCTGGTCAGGATTTAGTAATTGTTTTAAAAGATGCTCTAGCAATATTATTGATCATGCAAACTCTCGCAGTATTATTAGCGGATTCCTCCCGGAACTCCGGATTTTTTGGAATGTGTTTCAACCCCAATGAAGTACGACCGATCAAGCACTAGGCAACTGGCTATCCCTAGCTCAGTCACTGGCGTTCACCAATACACAATGATCGTAGTGTGATTAATCGCCACACACTTTCTAAATCATCCCTGAAACTAGAGAGAGGTATTCACACCGGCTGGCCAGGCGGGCATAAAATAAGAATAAGCACAACAATTAACCAAGTTGCAATAATCAATATATTATTAGAGATGAAGCACGACAACTACATATTCCTTAACCAACGCCTAAAGCTACTTAGTTCATAATAAGCGTGGAAACACGAATTACAATCTGAGTAGGTGTGTCCATAGTCACAAGATAATAAAGAAAATAATAATCTCCTTAATCAGCTTGCAGCTGATGGTGTTCTTGGTAGTTTCCAATCTCTCTATACTACTCGGCTTCCAAGGAAAGTTGGAATACTTTTGACTTCGACGGCTACTTCCTTTTATAGAAGGATAGGAAGCTTGAATTAGGTCAACTTGGACACGTGTAGGGCTCTCCTTGCTCCTTTATCCCGAAAATAACTCAACAGAAGTCGGTTTACTAAATTGGATAACGAGCTGTGACGTGGCAGTTTTGCTTCCAGGTTTGCTCCAGCATAAAATTTGCTCCCTCAAGTCGCCCAGCAACAGATTCTGCACAAAATGATTTCCAAAGCTTCCATTCTTCCAAATGGGTTAAAACATGTAATATCTATCCAAAACCAACCCTAATAAGCACAAAGGACACACAAAACCCTATATAAATGAGGCCTAAATAACTACCTTTTGGGCAGTTATCAGGGGGTGTGATAACTCTCCAAAAGGGAGTTATTTAGGCCTTATTTCTACATTGATTTGTGTGTCTTTTGTGCTAAATAGGGTGCTTTTAGATAGATATTATGTCTTTTAACCCATTTGGAAGAATAGAAGCTTTGGAAGTTATTTTGTGCAGAATATGTTGCTGAGCGACTTAAGGGAGCAAAATCTGTGCTAGAGCAAAGCTGAGAGCAAAACAGCCACGTCACAGCTCGTTAGCCATTTTAACAAACCAAATTCTGTTAAGCTATTCTCGGATTTATGGAGCAAGGAGAGCCATCCACGTGTCTAGGTCAACCTAATTTAAGCCTCCTATCACTCTATAAAAGGAGATAGCCGCCCAAGTCAAATTCATTCCACTTTTGGGGAAGAGATCATACTCATTTCCAGTTTTGGGAGCCGAATAGAGGAGAGAGATTGGAGACCATCAAGGAAACCATCGTTTGAAAGCTGATCAAGGGAATTAATATTTTCTTGCATTATTTTGTAAATATGGATATGCTTACTCAGATTGTAACGTGTGTCTCTATGCATCTTATGAACTAAGTAGCTTTAGGCATTGGTTAGGGAACATGTGATTGTTGTGCTTAATTTCTAGTAATAAATATTGATTGATGCATCTTGATTAATTGTTGTGCTCATTTCTATTTTGTGCCCGCCTGGCCAGCCGGTATGAATATCTCTCACTAGTTTCAGGGATGATTTAGGGAGTGTGTGGCGGTTAATCACACTAGATCATTGTGTATTGGTGAACGCCAGTGACTGAGCTAGGGATAGCCAGTTGCCTAGTGCTTGATCGGTAGAGCTTCATTGGAGTTGAAGCACATTCTAAAAAATCCAGAGTTTCGGGAGGAATCTGCTAATAAGACTGCAAGAGTTTGGCATGATCAATAATATTGCTAGAGCATCTTTTAAAACAATTACTAAATCCTGACCAGCGCCTGTTTCTAATCTGTCTGCCTATTTGTTTACTTTCTGTTCTGTCATTTATTTTGCTTCAGCATTCTATAAAAACCAATCATTTTAACCACCTTTGAAACCATTAAAAAGATAAACAAAATAGATAAAGTGGAAGCTAATTCAGACCTTGGATTCGATAAATACTTATTACTTGCTGCGGATTGTGTATACTTGCACAGAGTTCTAGAGTCTTTTTATATCTTATTTTTACTCACTCTAGAAACCCAACAGTGGGAAAAAGATTGAAGGAGTAGAAGAACAAGACACAAATGGATCTACAGTAGCGAGAATAGAAGCTTTGAGAGATTCCTTAGAATCAAACCAAGAAGATATCAAGCCGTTGCAGCCATCTATGATTAACCCTCCAGATCCAGAACTCAAATCGTTACCAGAACATCTTAAATACAGTTTCCTTGGAGAAAACAAAACACTACCAGTTATTATATCAGCTTATCTCACTGACAAGGATGAAATGTATTTGCTACAGGTCCTATCTAGTCACAAAAAGGCAATAGGTTGGACAATTGCAGATATTCAAGGAATTAGCCCATCATTTTGCATGCATAGGATCAACCTTGAAGAAGGAGCCAAGAATTCCATTAACAGTCAACGGAGGTTGAATCCCATTATGAAAGAAATTGTCAAGAAAGAGATTTTAAAATGGCTGGACGAAGGAGTTATTTATCCAATTTCAGACAGTCGCTGGGTTAGTCTAGTGCAATGCATCCCCAAGAAAGGTGGGATAACTGTAGTGGAGAATGAGAAGAATAAATTGATTCCGACAAGGACAGTCACAGGATGGCGAGTCTACATAGACTATTGCCGACTCAATAAAGTAACCAGGAAAGACCATTTCCCGTTACCATTTATAGATCAAATGTTGAACAGACTTGCGAGGAAGGATTATTACTGCTTTTTAGATCGTTACTCAGGTTACAACCAGATAACAATAGCCCTAGAAGATCAGGAGAAGACCACATTCACATGTCCGTACGGGACATTTGCCTTTCGAAGAATGCCATTTGGATTATGCAATGCACCAGCCACCTTTCAAAGGTGTATGATGGCTAT
The DNA here is from genome assembly GCA_017139565.1 of Luffa aegyptiaca. Taxonomy (NCBI): domain Eukaryota; kingdom Viridiplantae; phylum Streptophyta; class Magnoliopsida; order Cucurbitales; family Cucurbitaceae; genus Luffa; species Luffa aegyptiaca. The sequence continues at coordinate 17,584,170 of CM029402.1, forward strand.
ATTCTCCGATATGGTAGAGCGGACATTAGAAGTGTCTATGGATGATTTCTCCGTCTTCGGTGAAACTTTTGCAGTGTGTTTACAGAATTTAGACCAAGTGCTGGAAAGATGTGAAGAAACAAACCTGGTATTGAACTGGAGAAGTGTCGTTTCATGGTACGAGAAGGAATAGTCCTTGGACACCGAATTTCTAGAAATGGAATTGAGGTAGACAAGGCAAAGATTGAAATCATATCCAAGTTGCCTTTTCCAAAAACAGTTCGAGATATCAGGAGCTTTCTAGCCCATGCAGGTTTTAACAGAAGATTCATTAAAGAGTTCTCTAAAATTTCTAAACCTTTGTGCAGGTTGCTCGAGGTAGATAGACCGTTCGAATTCGATGAAGATTGTAAGCAAGCTTTCGAAACTTTGAAGAATGCACTCAGTACATCACCGATCATAATTGAACCAGATTGGACTCAACCATTTGAGTTGATGTGCGATGCTAGTGACTTTGCAGTTGGAGCAATGTTATGTCAGAAAAGAGGAAAAATTGTGCAACCAATTTATTTTGCAAGCAAAACGCTCAACGAAGCACAGTTGAATTATACTGTCACGGAAAAGGAATTACTTGCAGTAGTATTTGGTTTTGACAAATTTAGATCCTACCTAGTGGGAACTAAAGTCATAGTTCATACTGATCATTCAGCTCTCAAACACTTGCTATCCAAGAAGGATGCTAAACCCCGACTAATCCGTTGGATTTTACTCTTGCAAGAGTTTGACATTGAAATCCAGGACAAAAAGGGAACCAAGAATCAAGTGGCATACCACCTGTCAAGACTTGGAGAGGAAGCACAATTGGAAAAAGGGCTGGATATTCAAGAATTGTTTGCAGATGAATAAATTCTGGCAGTAAGGGCAGTTGAACTTCCATGGTTTGCAGATTATGTGAACTACTTAGTTAGTGGACTAAAGCCCCTGGAAGCCACCGCTCAACAGCTCAAGAAGTTTCTGAAAGATGTCAAGGATTACTACTGGGATGAGCCATACTTATACAAACTAGGTCCAAATCAAATACTTAGATGGTGCATAACAGAAGAAGAGGTACCACTCATATTGGAAGCCTGTCACTCGGCTCCATATGGAGGACACTTTGCCGGATTAAAAACTGCAGCCAAAGTCCTTCAATCAGGGTACTTTTGGTCGAGTCTCTTCAAAGATGCACACCTCTTCACTAAAAACTGCGATTAGTGTCAAAGAACAGAGAATCTAACAGCTAAGAGTGAAATGCCTCTAAACTTCATACTCGAAGTGGAAATCTTCGATGTATGGGGAATAGACTTCATGGGCCCATTCCCCCCATCCTTTGGAAATATTTACATTTTTCTTGCAGTTGATTACGTATCAAAATGGATCGAGGCCATATCTACATCAACCAATGATGCAAAGGTGGTAAAGAAAATTTTCGTGAAGAATATTTTCACAAGATACGGAACTCCTCGTTTCATCATAAGTGATGAAGGATCTCACTTTTTAAACAATATGATAGTCAACCTACTTTCCAAATACAATATTAGGCATAGGGTAGCCACTGCTTACCATCCTCAAACGAATGGACAAGCAGAGCTCTCTAACTGGGAGATCAAAGCTATTTTGGAAAAGACGGTAGACCCTTCCTGAAAGGATTGGTCACTTTGGCTTGACGAGGCATTATGGGCACACAAAACTGCATACAAGGCGCCCTTAGGTATGTCTCCGTATCGAATCATATTTGGAAAAGCCTGTCACTTACCACTTGAGTTGGAACACAAAGCTTACTAGGCATTAAAGAAGTTCAATTTCAACATGGACAAAGCCATAATCAAGAGAAAGTCACAACTAAATGAACTGGAAGAACTCTGTCGCTTCTCCTATGAGAATGCAAAATTGTATAAGGAGAAGGTCAAAAGATGGCATGATAGAAGAATTCATCGAAAGGAGTTCCATAAGGGTCAACAAGTGCTACTCTTTAATTCCAGACTTACGTTGTTTCTAGGAAAACTGAAATCAAGATGGTCGGGACCATTCGAGATCATGAGAATTTTTTATTATGGAACCTTAGAGCTGATGGATCATCAAGGCATGCATTTCAAGGTGAATGGACAAAGAATCAAACCCTATTCAGGGAAGAATTTTGGGGCCGAAGAAGCCCTTGTAGCTATGATTGATCTGGTATGACTTCTATCTCTGAAAATTTATTTTGTACATTATGCAGATTTATAATAAATGATAAAAAAAAAATAATAGATAGGATAACAAAATATATGGGCAAGAGTAAAACTCTATCTAGGAAAAGGTATTTAAGCTGACCATAGGGAACACCTTTTCCTGGGGATTTACCTGGGAGTTTGAAAAGTCCAAGTTATTTTGTGCTTATCTAAGAAAAAAATGAATAATCATGTTTAAGTATGTGAACTTTCTAACAAGTTTATTATTGTCTCAGCCAATGAAAGAAAGAAAGAAAAACCAAGGAAAATAGTAGAAGTTAGAAAAAAATAAAGAAGGCATAAAACTGGGGGAAATGCGATAGCATTTCTTCCCAGTGCATTTGGAAATACGACCGCATTTCCCACATGGTCAGGGGCAGTGACACCATTTAAATGACGGTCACGTGACCTAATTTTGAGAAACCTATAAATAGCTGACTTAATTGTTTTCCTTCTTCACCAAACACTTAGACCTTTTGCATTCAAGTCAACTTCACCAACTCTCCACATTCACTCTATTGAAACCGAAACCCACAAGCAAGAACCATGAAGAACACGCCCAAATCTTCAATCCCTCACAAGATTACTCGATCTCAGAGTAATCAACGTGCCCAGAATACTGAACAAAGTGTTCGACGCCAAGAAGAGCAAACCGAAACAAGCATGCACGGAACGAGAAGCGTGAGACCCACGGGTTTTTCGCCAGTTGTTGTGGAACGAAGCACCATCGTTCAAACTTCTTCATCCTCGAAAATGTCGACCACTTCAAGGGAGAATCCGAGTAGTTCTCGACAAAGAAGACCCACGCCCTCTGTTTCTCTACACAAAACCCAAAAACCTGCAGGCCAGCAACTGAGAAAACGCTCTAAGGAGTAGTTTGCTATGATCCGTGAGATGGGAGCTCAAAGGCGTGCGACTCTTGAGGAGGAAGCAAGATTGCGTGATGCTGAAGAATCCGCCAAAGTGGAAGAAAGCTCTCGGCAAAGAGAGACTCCATCGGGTAACGTCTCCAAACCTTCTACTAATCCAACTTCTTCTTGCAAGGACAGACCTTTTGTGACTTACAGTGCAAGGAAGAAAGATTCCAAGAAGGTTGAACCCGAAAAGCCTCTGATTATTCAGCCCCTTAAAGTAGCTACAATGTTGTCGGATGTGTTCGAAGAGATGATCCGACAAGGCGTTGCACAAGCCCTCATCATAGCTAAAGGATATAGGGCTGAGCAAGATGCACTCAGGGAAATAAAGATGAGTTTGCAAGAAAAAGAGACTTGGATGAAGAGAGGGAAGCTGAGAAAAAGAAAGAAGAAGAAAGACAAGAGGCCGAGAGGGCCATTCAAGCTGAGAAAGAGAGAAAAGAAGACGAAGAACTCAGGAGGTTGGTTGCTGAACTCCAACGCCTGGAGAAAGAAAAAGAAAGAAGAGAAAATTTAAGAAAAGAAGAAGCAAGAAAGAAAAAACGCTGAGGTTTTTCTTGCAGCCTTTGAGCCACTACACAAAGCTCAAAGTGTGGTTGAACAAGTGCAAGAAGCTGAAGATGAGGCCCTTGAAGGGCCAGGAGAAAAAAAATCAGAAAAAGAAAAAGATGAAGAAAACGAAGGCCAGAATGCAACCGCATTTGGGCCGCATTCTGAGGAAGACCAAGAAACGGCCATTGAAGAGCAACAAGTTGATGAGGCCCTTGATCCGCTATTTGAGTATGATGTTAGAGGACCTCCACCAGCTGCTGATAGCACCTCTTTAGGAGAGAAAAAGAATGAAGAGAGAATTGAAGAAAAAAAGGTCGAGACATCTAATGACACTGAAACCGAATAAGATTCTGAAATAAAGGAATTGGATGATGACCAAATTCCTATTTCTGCAGCTTTGAGGAAGAAAAGAAGAAGAGAACTGAGAGCCAAGAGGGGGACAAAGAATAAAAATGATCCTATTTTTGCGAAGAGGCCAAGGACAGGGTCCATGGACGCCTCTCCTGCACCTCCTCCTACCTCCACACCTGTCAAACCAAAGATCAAATCGCCTAAAGCTCCATCACCAAAGAATTTGTTCCTTGAAGTCTTCAAGGATGTTAATTTCCAGGAGAGAATGGAGATTATGAGAAAAAGAGACTTCCTGAACGAGAAGGGATTCTCAAACAGAGCAGGGACTTTGCCAGACTTTGTAACCATGGTCATCTCGCAGTACAAATGGCAAGAGTTCTATGCTGGTTTGAGGGAGAAAAGCATGAGCATGGCAGTGGTGAGAGCTAAAATGGTCAGTTTTTCTTCGGTTAACATCAACAAGGTGTACCGGATCAAGGCACCCTTGCATCCAAGAGGGAATGATGCCATCAAGAACCCCTCGGCCAAACAATTGAAAGAAGCTTTGAAGATGGTGGCCAACAAGGGAGTTCAGTGGAAGGAATCTCAAACAAAGGTGAAGACATTAGTGCCCAATAATCTTAAGCCAGAACCGACAGTGTGGCTTCACTTCATCAAGAATAGATTGATGCCCACAACCCACGATAGCACCATTTCAGTAGAGAGGGTTATGCTTCTCTACAGCATCATGAAAGTGTTGGAGATAAACATAGGGAGCATCATCAGAGAAGAAATCCTTTCATGTGGAAGGAAGGGAGCGGGGAAGCTGTTCTTTGGGTCACTTATAACCCAATTGTGTCAGAGGGTAAAGATAGTCCCTGGAAAAGATGAGGAGCACCACTTTTTTAGGCCCACCATTGACTTACCTCTGATTGGGAAGCTTCAACAGAACAACGCTCAAAGGAAGGACAAGGCTTCCACTTCCCAAGCTACTCCACCTCCAGGGCTGAATCTTGCTTCACCTCCTCAGCACACTCCTGTTTTAGGGCCTACACCATCATCATAGGCCCTTACATTTGTCTTTCAACAGCTAGACCGGATTGTGGATAAGCTGAAAACTTATTGGGTCTACGCGAAAGAAATAGATGAAGCAATTAGAGAGTTTTACCTCTCATTCACCCCAGCATCGTCCCTGTGTTGCCTCAAGAAGAGAAAAAATCTGAAGATGAAGATGAAAGAGATGAAGAGAGTTCCTCGGATGTGGAATAGGGGAGTTTTTTTATCCCCTTTGTCTGTTGTTCTATGAATATTTAAACTGTTTTTGTGTATAGTTAGTTGTTGTTTTTAGTTTTTAGCATGCTTAGTTTTTGTTTTTGCTTGTTTAGTTGTTGTTCTTATTGCTTTAAATGCTTAGCTATTTGTCAATTATGTTCATAGGTTAGATTTTAGATAGCTTGCTGTTAGGATGGTTTAGATAAACTTGGGTTTTCAAACTTTTCTGAAAAATTTTGCTTGCTGTTTTTTGTGCTAAACCTATGAAATCTCTTTGAAAAAATCAACTTTATGAAAAATAATTGCTTGAAAAATGTTTTAGAAAAACATGTTTTCATTTGAGTTTTCTTTTAAGCCATTGATGATGATAATTAGAGCTTATTTCTATCTCATAAAGTGTCACCGTCACAACCGATTTGTTTTCTAGTCATAGGCTTTCCATTAGTCTTTTTCTTTACAGAATTTTCTTAAGTCTAAACTTCCTCATGTCTAACCTTTCTAACACATTAGGAGAGTTTAGCCTTGATGTTTTGAAAAAAAAAAGCCTCATGTTAAGCCCATGCCTCAAAAACAAAAGTCAATGAGGGCATTGCCTATCTTAAGTTTGGGGGGGTGCTTTACTTTGTAAATATATATGTTTTGTGTAAGTTTGAACTGCTGGAAAGAAAATATGTGCTCAATATATATCACTTAAAAAAAACGAGAGTTACTCCTCCTTCCTAGAGTTTACTGAGTAACCAGGGGCATTCATGACACCCATGGTTTGTCACTGAATGGAAGGTTTACTTAGGGAAGTGAGTATTAGTCCAAGTTAGTGATCCTTGCTCGTAGCTAGATATCTTCACCAAAAAGTGTCGATAAGCTAGAACAAAGGTAGAGGTGACAACAAGAATGCTCTTGGGAGAAAAAGAAGTTGAATAAAAAGAGCACCAGCAGTCAAATAAGTTTGAGGGAGATAGAAAAAGTCTAGTAACTCATGTATGCTCAAGGAACCTCAAGTCTTGTTTTTCTTAACTAAAAGGACTACACTAGGCTTAATGAGTAGTAGTTGGGCAGTTTAAACACATTAGTTAGGATGGACTAGGGAGAGTTTTGCTTTGAAAAAGAATAATAGAAATCCTCATGCCTAGGAAACTTAGAAGTTGTGACTGGCACTAGAGTAGAAACCTCTCCTAAAAGGCAAACTTTTTAGAAAACGATCTTGAGAAACATGTTTACTTGATTCCATATGGTTTATTCATGACATTTTGATTTGCAATTAAGTTAGATGCTAGTACCATGATTGGCAATTACCTATGATCCATAACATTTTGGTTTGCAATTATTATTAAGCTCTCACATTCTGATTGACAATTAAAAATTGATCTCTAACATTTTGATTGGCTATTGCTTGAGGACAAGCAATGAGTTAAGTTTGGGGGTATGATAAGGGTAAAAAATATAGTCTCTTATGAACGCATGAGGTTGCCACTGCAATAGCCTTGATATTTTTCGCATTTAAGTCCTTTCCTCAAATTATATTATTTTCTTTCCGCAATACATCTATTTTTTCAAACTACACCACTCAATTTTCTTTACTTACCTAGCATGTGGAGAGATTAAATCAGTGAATATATAATTTTTTTGTTCCATTTCCCTGTGGATTCGACCCTGAACTCATCAGGTACTACTTGATTTAATCAGTTTATACTTGGATTGATTTAAATCTGCGACTATTCTACCAACTATACTGATACTCAATCAAGTTTTTGGCGCCGTTGCCGGGGATCTGGCAACAAAAGTTTACTCCAGCTTTCACTGAATTAATACTCACAGTGCCTCCTGTTGAGTCATTTTCTCCAGGAACAGAGATATTGCATGCGTGCCGCCCGAGGGATTGAATTCGAGGTAGATCCTAAAATCGATAGAACATACCACAGAAGAAGAAGGAATCAAAGACCCCGAAGGGAAACAAAGGAAATGGCAGCACCAAACCAACCAAATAGACAATTAAACCCCATCCAAATGGCCGATGATAGGGCCAGAGGAATTAGAGATTACGCAGCTCCTGCAAATTGCAATTTCAATCCAGGGATAATTCAACCCACTCTAGAAACAGAGAGGTTTGAACTAAAACCTGTTATGTTTCAAATGTTGACAGCTGCAGGACAATTCGGAGGAAGTCCATCAGAAGATCCTCACTCTCACCTCAAGTCATTCCTTGACATTTGCAACAAATTTATCATCCCAGGAGTTACACCAGAACAGCTTCAGGTCATATTATTTCCTTACTCTCTGAGAGATGCGGCGAAAGTATGGTTAAATCAACAGCCAGCAAACTCCATCGCAACATGGAACGTTTTGGCAGAAAAATTCCTAGAAAAATATTTTCCACCTACCGCAAACTCCAGATTAAGAAAGGAAATAATGACATTTGCGCAACAAGATGATGAAACATTGAGCGAAGCTTGGGAACGATTCAAGAGCCTGCTACAAAGATGCCCGCATCATGGTTTACCACTATGCATTCAGCTAGAAACTTTCTACGTGGGTCTTAACAAGAATTCACAAATCTTGGTAGACTCATCCGCAAATGGTGCACTACTCAGAAAAACATATGATGAAGCCCATGAAATTCTAGATCGAATTGCACGGAATAATTATGAATGGGGATCTGCGGAAGATAGGCGACGAAGACCATTTAAGGCTAATTCAGGAAGTTTTGAAGTAGAGCCTATGACATCAGTAAACGCAAAAATTGAAGCGTTGACCTTAAAAATGGATGCGCTCACAGCCAGCACCGCACCCTTGATCGCACAACTCAACGCAGTAGGATGCGGAATTTGCGGAGAAGGACACACGCATGACCAATGTCCTTCAAACCCAGAAGCAGTTCTATATGTGGGAGCACAAGGAGTGACGCGCAACAACCCATATTCAAGCACATACAACCCAGGATGGAGAAATCACCCTAATTTCTCATGGAATGGAAACGCGAATAAACAACAACAAGGTAATATAAATCATGTGCCAAGATTATTCAATTCTAACAATGGCCAATCTGTGCAGGAACATTTCCAGCACAACATGGAAGGAGGAGGAAGCTCCAGAGCATCAGCCTCAAACGCATTAGAAGGCATGATGAGGGAATTCATGACTAGTCAGAAAGAATATATGGCCAAGAATGACGCAGTAGTTCAGAGCCAAGCCGCATCTCTCCGCAGCCTAGAGATTCAAGTTGGACAGCTTGCGTCAGAACTTAGAAACAGGCCTGCAGGAACATTGCCCAGCAATACAGAGGATCCAAAAGGGAAAGAACACTGCCATGCGGTGACTCTACGAAGTGGAAGACAATTACAGGTGAATGAACCTCTACCAACACAAGACGACCCATGCAAAAGTGCAACCACAGAAGGGCACAGCCTGCCGCTTGAAGAAAGAGTGATGCAAGGAGATGTATCCGAAAAGAAAAAAACGCACGTAGAAGAAGAGCCTGACGCATACAAGCCCACGCTACCTTTCCCACAAAGGTTGCGAAAGAAGAATGATGAGGCTCAGTTTAAGAAATTTTTGAATGTTTTGCGAGAATTGCATATCAATGTCCCACTTGTGGAAGCATTAGAAAAGATGCCAAGCTATGCTAAATTCTTGAAAGACATCTTGATGAACAAAAGGCCATGGAAGGAGTTTGAAACGGTTGCGTTAACCAGTGAATGTAGCGCAATACTTGCCAACAAGCTTCCCCCAAAATTGAAGGATCCTGGCAGTTTCACAATTCCTTGCTCGATAGGAGGAATTGATGTCGGCAAGGCATTATGCGATCTAGGCGCAAGCATCAATCTAATGCCATTATCTGTCTACAAACGCCTAAGGATCGGAGAAGCAAGACCAACCACTATTACACTTCAGTTAGTAGATAGATCTGTAGTCCACCCTGAGGGGAAGATCGAAGACGTATTAGTCAAAGCTGACAAATTTATTTTTCCTGCAGATTTCATCATTTTGGACTATGAAGCTGACAAAGAGATTCCCATTATTTTGGGAAGACCATTCCTTGCCACAGGACAGACTCTGATTGACGTACAAAAGGGAGAACTGACTATGCGCATGAATGATCAGAAGGTTGTCTTTAATGTTCTCTCTTCCCTAAAATATCCTGATGATCCTAAGGAATGCAACATGATAGCCCGCATGGATATATGCTCTCCGCAAGAGTTACTTTCAAATACGGCCAGTTCCCCAGAAGAAGGAGTCAAGGAAGATCAGGAAAGAGGAACCCGCATCTTGTCGCAACATGAGGAAGTGACCCACATATTAGACATGGAAGGAAGAGTTCCCGCCTTGCCTTCCATAATGCAACCTCCTGCGCTAGAGCTTAAACCCTTGCCAACGCATTTGAAGTATAAGTTCTTGGGGGAAAAAGAATCACTCCCAGTAATAATCTCATCGAAGCTTGACTCTTCGCAAGAACATCTACTAATGGAAGTTCTCGCAAGACACAAAGAGGCCATTGGGTGGAGTTTAGAAGACATAAAAGGTATCAGTCCTGCTTATTGCATGCACAAAATTCGTTTGATAGATGAATCTAATGAATTCATTGAGAGACAGAGAAGGCTAAATCCCGCAATGATGGAAGTAGTACGAAAGGAGATAATTAAATGGCTCGACGCAGGTGTGATATATCCCATCGCAGATAGCAAATGGGTGAGCCCAATTCAGTGCGTGCCAAAGAAGGGAGGCATGACAGTGGTGGCAAACGCAAACAACGAGCTAATTCCATCCCGCACCACTACAGGTTGGCGCATCTGCATGGATTATCGCAAGCTGAATGCGATCACCAAAAAGGACCATTTTCCTCTTCCATTCATTGACCAAATGTTAGACAGACTTGCAGGACAAGCTTACTACTGTTTTCTAGATGGGTACTCAGGATATAATCAAATCACCATTGCACCAGAAGACCAAGAGAAGACAACATTCACTTGTCCATATGGCACCTTTGCATTCAGAAGGATGCCTTTTGGACTGTGTAATGCGCCTGGAACATTCCAGAGATGTATGATGGCGATTTTTTCCGAACTTCTAGAAAAATCCGTGGAAGTTTTTATGGATGACTTCTCAGTATATGGGAAGTCCTTCACAAGCTGTCTAAAGCAACTGGAGCAAGTACTAGAAAAATGCAAGGAAACCAACCTGGTGTTGAATTGGGAAAAATGCCATTTTATGGTAGAAGAAGGAATTGTCTTAGGCCACCACATATCAAGCACAGGTATTGAAGTAGATAAGGCAAAAATTGATGTTATTAAGAACTTACCACCGCCTACATCTGTTAAGGGAGTTCGCAGTTTTCTTGGGCATGCGGGTTTCTATCGCAGATTCATCAGGAACTTCTCACAAATCTCGAAACCACTCTGCACATTGCTGGAAGCTAATAGGAAATTTGAATTCTCCAACGAATGCGTTGAAGCATTTGGGAATCTTAAGCATGCGTTAGTGAGTGCACCTATCTTGGCAACCCCAAATTGGAAAGAGCCCTTTGTCGTAATGTGTGATGCTAGTGACGTGGGAGTAGGTGCAGTATTGGCACAGAAAAACGAAAGGAATCTTCACCCCATTTATTACGCTAGCCGAACATTAAATGAGGCGCAAACAAACTACACAACAACCGAGAAGGAATTATTGGCGGTTGTGTATGCGTTTGATAAATTTCGTGCCTATCTGATTGGCTCAAAAGTCATAGTTTTCACAGACCATGCGGCAATAAAATACCTCATCTCAAAGAAGGACGCAAAGCCTAGACTGATTAGATGGATTCTATTGCTGCAAGAATTCGATTTAGAGATCAAAGACAAAAAGGGAAGTGAAAATTTAATTGCTGACCACTTGTCGCGACTGGAAGATAATGGGAAAGATGCTGCACCAAGGGTCCCTATCGCAGAAGAATTTTCGGATGAAAAGCTGTTCGTCATCAACAAGGAAGAACCATGGTTTGCAGACATTGCAAATTATCTTGCCGCAGGAATTCTGCCAGAAGAATACTCAGCGCAGCACCGTAAGAAATTCTTTCACGAATTAAAATTTTATTTATGGGATGATCCTTGTCTTTATCGCAGAGGACCCGACCATATTCTCAGAAGGTGCGTTGGGCATAGCGATGCGTTGAAAATATTGAAAGACTGTCACGAAGCACCGTATGGAGGCCATTTCGGAGGTCAACGCACTGCGGCCAAAGTTCTTCAAAGTGGATATTGGTGGCCTACTTTGTTTCATGACGCTAGAAAACACGTCGAAAGTTGTGATAGATGTCAGCGCACTGGAAACATCAGCGCCAGAAATGAAATGCCTCAAAATTACATAATAGAAATAGAGCCATTCGATGTCTGGGGCATTGATTTCATGGGACCCTTCCCATCATCGCAAGGAAACCAATACATTCTCCTCACAGTGGATTATGTGACAAAATGGATAGAAGCAATCGCCTGCGTTAGAAACGATGCGATAACCGTGACCAAATTCCTAAAAAGGAATATTTTCACAAGATTTGGAGTGCCGCGCAGGTTGATTAGTGATGAAGGAACCCACTTCATAAACAGAATTATGGAGAAGTTGTTGCGAAAATACAATGTCAAACACCATGTCGCAACAGCTTACCACCCGCAGAGCAATGGTCAGGCGGAAGTCTCAAATAGAGAGATAAAAAGAATTCTTGAGAAGGTTGTAAATATCAGTAGAAAAGATTGGGCGCATAACCTAGATGATGCGCTATGGGCATATCGCACTGCATTCAAAACACCCATAGGTGCATCTCCATATGCGCTGGTATATGGAAAAGCATGTCATCTACCATTGGAGTTGGAACATAAGGCGCATTGGGCAATGAAGCGCCTAAATTTTGACTTAGATGCTGCAGGGCAAGAACGATTGCGTCAACTGACTGAATTGGAAGAATTTAGAAGAAATGCATATGAGAATGCCAAGATAAATAAGGAAAAACAAAAGCTATGGCACGACCGCAGGATACAAAAAAAGGATCTCAAGGCAGGTATGAAGGTGTTATTGTTTAACTCACGTTTACGACTCTTTCCAGGTAAACTGAAATCCAGATGGTCAGGACCCTACATAATTCATAAAGTTTATCCATATGGGGCAATAGACCTGCATTCCACAGATGGAAAGAGGATTTTCAAAGTCAACGGGCAAAGAGTAAAACCATATATCGAAGGAACTTTGAATAAAGAAGTTGAGTTAATCCTTCTGAAAGATCCACCTTGAAGAAGCCACACAAGATAGGTCCAGAATAGAAGTGCTCTCAAATGCGCCAGGACCTAGCGCATAGAGCACTAACAGGTCAGAAGTTGTAAATATTTCCTTTCCGCATAATCTAGTTCTTTTGATAGGTTGAGCTTTAAGGAGATAATCTCATCGCATAAGTTTTTGGTTTAAGTAAAAGTCGCTGCGTTAAGAAAATTTTGTGTCTAGAAGGAAATCCCACCGCTGGCCAACTCGCATCCGCATCTCCACCTCACACGATAATAATCATATTAGCATTTAACCCCTGTTTTTCTCACATTACCCAAGGTAACCGCTCACATTCCTCCAAAACAATCATGATTTCCCACTCTAGTGGGATGCGAAAGGTTGCCAGTACCTAGGGACGCATGCCTTGCGTTAACTATAAGAAAGAGAAGCCCCTGCTGGCTTCTTCCTCATTTCTGCGCCTCCCTCGTACCAGAAACCCTAAACCATTTTTGAATCTTCTCCTCTCCCTTCCCGAAGAAGCCATGTCGGACTCACAAAATCTCTCCATCGCCGGTTATGCGGATGACGCCATCTCTTCGCCGGAAGTCGAAGGACCAAACAGAGATGTGATCATTTCTTCGGATGAAGAAGAGGGCAGCCAAAACCTTGCACAAATGGAAGAAGAAGAACCGGAAGTGGTAGATGGAGAACCTCCTCAAACCAGCTCAAACGCACAAACCCCTGCCGCACCTTCAACCTCCGGTAGCGATGAAGCACTCAACATCGCCCCACTAGATACATCCACCTTCTCCATCCAACCTATCACTTTACAGCCAGCTTCAAGCATTCCCACCCCTCGAAACCTCACTCCTTTTTCCTCTCCATTCCCATCTATTCCCCTGCTTCCAGCCACAAACCCTCCCTCTACCGTAGCCCACTTCATTGAGCCTTCACCTTCCTGTTTCCCATCTAACACCACTTCCTCGCCTCTACATTTCTCAGAACAGCAAGTCGCTGCATGGAACGACTTGCTGCAAGAACTCGGTGAAGAAGGCGATGAAATTCGCCAAAGAGAAGAACGAGAACGTGCTGCCGCAGAGTCCACCGCAGCAAATAAAGGCGATGGACCGAGCAATGAGGAAGCAGCAGCCATCGCAGCGCATAACCTGGCGACTATCGCAGTGGCTATGGAAATGTCGGACTCAGAGGATGAAATCCCCCTCACACGTCGCCGCAACATCCAACCCACAGGGGTCGCCATCAGAGAACCAAGCGAGGAACTTGCGGCGACCCAAGGCAAGAAACGGAAAGCACCTACCTCAGCCAAAGACAAGGGAAAACAAAAAGTAGGCGTCGAGGCCGAAGCAAAGGACTGGGGAAAATTTCAGGAGGAGAGGGGATTCAGTTGCCCCCTACCGCAGACAATGACTGACCAGATTTCCCAACGCAAATGGGAAATAGTCTGCGAGAATCCGGGAACTTACGCTCCTGCGTTGGTCCATGAGTTCTTCCACGCACAATGGAGAGATGAAATTGACGAAGTCATTGTACGCGGCCACGCCATCTCATTCTCCTCAGCACACATCAACAGCGTCTATGAGCTGCAGGACATCCCCAGCGCAGAAGGGAATAGGCTGCTCGAATGCTTGGATGAAGACTTCCTCAACACAGTCCTTCTCGCGGTAGCCAGTCCTGGGGCTAAGTGGGATGGGCATGGCGCAAAGAGGACCCTGAAATCGCAGTTGCTGGATTTCGAGGCAACTTTGTGGATGCACTGGATCAAAAACCGCATCATGCCAACAACGCACGACGCAACCCTCAGCCTCCAACGCGTGATCCTCGTGTACTGCATCATGAAGGGCACGCCAATTGACTTAGGGAAAGTCCTTGTGGACACCTTGCGCCACACTGCCACTAAGCCCAGAGGCGCGCTCTTTTGTCCTGGCCTCGTCACCTCGTTATGTCGCGCATCAAACCTCCTTCCCGCAGCAGATGAAGAAGTAAGAACAATGCGGAAGGATTTTGACGAGCAATGGTGGACACGTGTGACGGGCACGCGAGATAGACGCCTGCAAGGTGTCAGCCGCAGACCTTTAGCCCCCGCAGCGGAATCAATTGCACCAGCGCCTGAGAAGCAGAAAACGAAAAGGCGCAAGGTCACCGCAGGAAGATACCCTCGCCAGACGGCGCAAGGCCATCAACACAAATCCCCAGCACAGGAAAACACTGTCTGCGATGAGCCTCAAAATGCGCCACCGCCACCACCACCAGCGCAGCACTCACCGCCCTGCTTTGAAACTCATGCTGAAGAAGTTGCTGTCGAAGAAACCCAGCCCAGTCCTCCTCACATCAATGACATCCCTGACCAAACTCCTGAAACCACAACATCAGGCGAAGGCGCATCTGCTCGACCACTCGATGTAGACATAGCCCTCATCTTCTCAGAGCTGCGGCAAGTGTTCCAAGAAGTCACGGAACCTCTGCGTCTGCAACAAGAAAGACTGTGTCAGCAGCAGGCATCACTGCAAAGGCAATAAGAGGAGTTGTCGCAAAGAGTCAATGCTTTGCTCCTCTTCCTCACACATTGGACCAACTCTTTCCACCGCCTGCCTATCGCACCAAACCTTTTCACGCAAAGACCAGCTGGCGCAGGGCCTTCTCAGATGCGTCCACATAACATTCCTCCGGTTCCAAGGTTCCCTAGACCACCACCTCCACCACCGCAGGATTAAATTATCTTTCCTTTCTTTCTTTTGTTTTCCCTTCATGTATGCGCCGTGTTTTAATTGCATTATCATAATACATAAATATATCTCAACGCATGTTTCTTATCACTTTTCTCTGCCTTAATAATGACTCTTTATCTCTTAAAATCTTTGCGTTAACTCCTTTTGTCTTAATCAACGCATCTGACTTCTAATTTCTCTTGTCCGCATTACCTCGCTTGATTTAACCTTTGTCTTAATTTTCCTTAGAACATAAGGCAAATTCCTTCGCAGTTTCAACCTTGCTGCATCTCCACGTCTATTTTCCTCTGTCAAATGCGCGCCAAAGTAAGTTTGGGGGACAATAGGGACATTGTCCATCTTAAGTTTGGGGGAGTCGGCGCATAAGTATTAAATAAATAACATATGCGTTCCTCTAGGAATGCGGCATGTTTGTAGCCAGGGGCATTTATGACACCCATAGTTGCCACTGCGCGAAGACAAACGCATCCTATGAGCGTTAAGGGCAGTAAAAAAATGTAATACCCGTAGTTGGATACCCTTCATCACAAATGTGGGTAAGCCAAAACGAAAGTATACGTTTTGATGTCCATTTGATATCCATTGTTTTCTTTCTAAAAAAAAAAAAAAAAAAAAAGGGAGAGTTGAACGTATGCGCCCAGAACAGGCAAAGAATGGTTGAGTTATGGCAAGGAAGAATCTAAGCGCAAGGAACCTGCTTTAAGCAATGAAGAAAATTTGACAAAAGTCAAAACTACTGGAGTAATGCTTACAAGAAAAAGAAGTAGAAGGATGCCAAGATCGCAAGCAATAGAAGAGTTAAGTAATTCACGCAAAGTAGATAATAGGCATTGCTTGGGGACAAGCAATAGTTTAAGTTTGGGGGTTTGATTGCTTGCGAAATGCAAGTTATTTGCTCTCTAAATTTAGGCTAAAAGAAGGCAAAAAGAGCCTCCAATGCGTTATCTTAGCGCATAAAGAAAAGGGAAAGTGCTTTGATATAAGCGGAAGGCTATATTCATGTATGCGATAAGAAATTATAAACACAGAGCGCTAACGCAACTAATCTAGACATTTTAAGTATCTTTTCAGCGCAGGCACACTTTCCAAGATGATCAAAAGACAGAAAAAGATGGGTGAAAAGACAAGCGCCGACGCAGCCAGAACAAGTAGGCGATAAAGGAGGTTTAAAAAAGGGCGCAAGTGGCCTAAATGATGATTAAAGCTAACACAACTAGCGCAAGTGGACTTGCAAGTTGACCGTTGGTGACTTGAAGAAGTTTGCTCCCCTCACCTATAAATAGAACTCACTTATTCAAAGGAAGAGAGGGAGAAAAGAGAGGAGAAGAACCTTAGAAAGGAGCTGCAGAAATCTGTAAAGGGGAATACACTTGTGTGTAATGTATCTTTTCAAGTTTATCTGTTTTGCTTTCATGAGCTAAATCTTCTCATCAAGGCTTAGCGCAAGCGCCTCATGCGGCGATAAGCATCACTTGTAAGCGCATATTTTTGGTTTAATAGAAACATTGTTTGCTTTCTACTTAGTTGTGTTAATTCTTTTATTGCTAAGTCCCGCTTGGCCAGCTGGATGCGGTATCAGTATGATAAATCCTTGACAGGTAATGCATATGGATCTCTCTAAGTAGAACAAGCTAGCGCATGTCATGTAGTCTTGGTAACATTTAATTATTACCACTAAAAGATATTGCATGTTTGAGCTTTGATTGCATTATGACTAACGCAATCCCTTGTAAGTATTACGAGAACTGAACTTCACGCATAAAACTAGGCACAGAGTCATTTGCTAGTTTATTGTTAAAATGCATAAGGAGCACCGGAAGGAAAGCTTAATGATTTCTTCTCTTACTTAAGCATTAATGGATCAATTAATCAAAAATTAGCGCTACAAGTCTCTTATGAACGCATGAGGTTGCCACCGCAATAGCCTTGATATTTTTCGCATTTAAGTCCTTTCCTCAAATTATATTATTTTCTTTCCGCAATACATCTATTTTTTCAAACTACACCACTCAATTTTCTTTACTTACCTAGCATGTGGAGAGATTAAATCAGTGAATATATAATTTTTTTTGTTCCATTTCCCTGTGGATTCGACCCTGAACTCATCAGGTACTACTTGATTTAATCAGTTTATACTTGGATTGATTTAAATCTGCGACTATTCTACCAACTATACTGATACTCAATCATTATTCTGGGTATAACCAGATTACTATTGCTCCTGAGGATCAGGAAAAAATCACTTTCACCTACTGTTGGGTTCCTAGAGTGAGTAAAAATATAGTATAAAAGGACTCTAGAACTCTGTGCAAGTATACACAGTCCGCAGCAAGTAATAAGTATTATCAATCCAAGGCCTGAACTAGTTTCCACTTTATCTATTTTGTATTCAAAGATGGTAAGAAAAATGATTGGTTTTTTAAGAATAATGCTGAAGCAAAATAAATGACAGAACAGAAAGTAAACAAATAGGCAGACAGATTAGAAACAGGCGCTGGTTAAGGTTTAGTAATTGTTTTAAAAGATGCTCTAGCAATATTATTGATCATGCAAACTCTCGCAGTATTATTAGCGGATTCCTCCCGGAACTCCGGATTTTTTGGAATGTGTTTCAACCCCAATGAAGTACGACCAATCAAGCACTAGGCAACTGGCTATCCCTAGCTCAGTCACTGGCGTTCACCAATACACAATGATCGTAGTGTGATTAATCGCCACACACTCTCAAAATCATCCCTGAAACTAGAGAGACGTATTCATACCGGCTGGCCAAGCGGGCATAAAATAGAAATGAACACAACAATTAATCAAGATGCTTAGAATCAATATTTATTACTAGAATTAAGCACAGCAATCACATAGTTCCTAACCAACGCCTAAACTACTTAGTTCATAATATGCATGGAAACGCACGCTACAATCTGAGTAGGCATGTCCATAATTACAAGATAATAAAAGGAAATACTAATATCCTCGATCAGCTTGCAATGATGGTCTTCTAGGTGGTCTCCAATCTCTCTCCTCTATTCGGCTCCCAAAGGTGGAAGGAACTTCCCAGGAATGGAATGTTTTCTCCCAAGAGTGGAATGAATTTGACTTGGGCGGCTTTCTCCTTTTATAGAGGTGGTAGGAGGCTTGAATTAGGTCAACCTAGACACGTGTATGGCTATCCTTGCTCCTTTATCCCGAAAATAACTCAACAGAAGTCGGTTCATGAAGTTGGCTAACGAGCTGTGACGTGGCAGTTTTGCTCCCAGTTTTGCTGCAGCACAGAATTTGCTCCCTCCAGTCGCCCAGCAACATATTCTGCACAAAGTAGTTTCCCATGCTTCCATTCTTCCAAATGGGTTAAAACATGTAATATCTATCTAAAACCAACCCTATTAAGCACAAAAGACACACAAATCAGTATAGAAATGAGGCCTAAATAACTACCTTTTGGGCAGTTATCACACCCCCAAACTTGAACTATTGCACGTCCCGAGCAATACTAACCAACTTTTCCTTAAAGAATTCAAAACGTTAGGCAAAGCATAGCTTAATCAAACCAGACAATCCAATACTACCTTCAACCTTTACCTGAGCACTCTGCAAAATCAAGCTCTGCTGCAACAAAATAATTCTTCCGGCATGGACAAATAATCACCACTTTTAGCTCAATTCTAAGAACTTGCCACAGCTCAGCTTTATTATCAGACATATTAAAACACATTTTTAAGGGGTTTATATTTTTGTTTTTCAGACTTAAAGCAACCCTACAGTCATAAGCTCTTAAGCACGGGACGACCCACTTTATGGTGCAGTATACCCTTGCCTCAAACTTATCACCAACTAGGCTAAATACTCTTTGTAAAGCTAAAAAATCCTTAGTTATTCCATCTCTTGCCCCTCAGAATGGCAACATTTTATGATGAAGCTCACCTAAGTTCTGGGAGACAGAAAAACTGCTGGACTATCATTCATCCTTCAAAACTTTTGCTCCATGAATTTTCTTAGCAAAATTTTCAACAATCACCTTTTTCAGCAAATAAATTTTCATAATTCTTCACATTTCCTAGGTCACCTTTTGACGCGAAGACAAACTGTGGGTATCACAAATGTCCCCGATTACTCAATAACCTAACAAATTATTCCATGAAGGAGAGGAATGCTCGAGCAAAACAATTGGAGTAGCAAAAAGTCCCCCAAACTTGAATTGTTCATTGTCCTCAATGAATTATTAGTTTTGCAAGTATACCCCCAAACTTAAATTTTTCTATCTGAATTGTAAAACTAAGCGTGGGACTAGACCTAAGCTTAAAGCGGATCACATAAGTCAACACTACCTCCAGAATTTTCTTTACTGCAGCAACGACCAGGCCAGAGAAAATGCTCAAGCAAAGGTTTCTGAAGATCAAAATACCTTGATCTAATTAAGCTTAGCCAGTCCAAGCTTCAAAAATTCAGAAAGAGAATTAGTTAAGTTAGAGTTACTCAACGCTTATGGAACATAAATAACTTCGGAAATTTCATTAAAAACATAGAAAAAAGAAATTACAAAAGCAGATATATTTTTTTTAGCAGCAGAAAAATTAAAAAGAAACAAGCAAACATATTAGCAAGCGGGGTCAGATATGCACGAGCAAACAAAAATGGAAGAACAAAAGTAATGCTCGCTCAAAATCATCACATTAGTCAGTCTTCCTGACCCTGCTCTTCATCATCCTCCTCTTCTCTTTCAACAGGTGGGGGTGGGATCCAGGGGTTCAATAAATCTTCAGGGAATGCTGGAAGAGCTGGATACGGCTTGGAAAAATTATCCTGCAGCGCCTTCTTCAGATTGGCATCACGACCCTTAACATAGTTCCAGAAAGTTAAAGCTTGCCGCTCGGCAAACTCCTGCCTGCTGGCCGAAAGTGCGAGTTGTTCTAAAATCGTGTTGATGCCGTAGACCAGCCCGCCCTGACGTGCCTCTTGCGTACGCTGAAGCCGCGCCAAGTTGGGCGTGTCAATGATCCCCTTGTCAAACAAAATCACATCTCCCTCATTCTCTGGAACCCCTGCTCTCTTGCAAAGCATGGTAATGGTATTCGAGAAAAACAGCTTCCCCACCTTCTTCTTCCAACAACCAGAAATCTCATTCACAATCATCTTCCCTACATCAATGCTGAGAGACCGCAAAATCGCGAAAGCCAGAAGAACCCGTTCCCTCGAGACCGTCGAATAATGAGTCGTTGGAAGCATCCTCTGTCTGATAAATCCCATCCACGTGTTCGCTTCCCTCTTCAGATAAGCTGACTGAAACGTCCTTTTCCCTGTCTTGGACAGCTGCCACTATGCCCCTTCAATACCCACCTCCCGCACAGCATCACTTAACTGCTCATTAGATGGCGCTACAGTCATCTCATTATATGCTGCATGGGGGAAATTCTGAAGGTTATACAGTGCGATAATAGCACTAAGACTCCAGTCAACCTCAACTCCTCGAACAATTACCTGGAAACCATCTTCTTTGTCAATATTAGCATAAAATTCACGCACCACCTGCGCGTTTACAGACTCAGGCTTCGCACAAAACAACTCCCAGCCATGGTCTGCAATGCCGGTCCTCAGAAAATGCGGAAGATCACCGCTAAATCCTCTTTCAAACAGGAAGTCTCTTTTCAGCAGCTCAGCGTATTTTGCTCTGGCAAAATTGTTGACGAAGCGATCATGTTCTTCTATTTCATGGTGTTCTTCTGATGCTTCAGCAACACTTTTTCCCTTTTCCGCCCTTCGCTTGAGCAATCGCTCTTCCTCAGCCTTTTTCTCTTCCTCTTCTCTTTCTTTTTCTTCGACTTCCTTCTTCTCACGCTCTTCTTTTTCTGCATTCTCTCTTTCAGAATCAGTAGTTGGAGGCGAGGGGGTATCAGTTCGGACTACCTTAACACGGCCCGCTTTTCGCTTTATACGGCGGCATTTGGGCACTTCCGGCATGATCACCTCCAGCCGAGCCTCCTGTTCTTGCTCACTAACTTCTTCAGGCGCAACCTCTGCCTGTTCTTCTTTCACATCCTCGGCCTGCTTTTCTTGAACTTCCTCTGTATTTTCTTCTCGAACCTCCTCTGTATTTTCTTCTCGAACTTCTTCTGTATCCGCAACTCCTGGCTCAGACTGCCCTTGATTCCGTCCTTCTGGTTCTTTCGGATCCTCTTCAACCACCGTGGCAACGACATCTTCCACCACCTTCTCTACAACTTCTTGACCCTCAGCCCTCTGCTGTCTTCTTCTTCTTTTAGCTTCTTTTTCTTCTGGTGTCTTCTTCTTCTTCGCCTTTACTTTCGGTGCTTCGGGGGTCACGGGTACCTCCTCTTCCTCATTATCTCTCTCTTTTCTTGCTCTCGTTTTGGCCATGGAAGACTCAAAGGAAGCTTACCGCACACAGAGAAAGAAGAGAAATATAACTAGCAAGGGATGATCAAGAAAATGAAGTGAGAAAAACTTACCGAAGGTTTTGGAATAAATAGAGCTGCAGCAAATCAAATTGTAATCGAAAGGATTTGCTCTCATTAATTGATTTTACCGTTCAAAACCACATGCAATCTGAATAATTAAAACCATCAACGGTAAAATCTTGAATTCCAATCGCCCCTCGCAAATAATTATGCGCTGTCCAACAGAAAAGCCCTTGGATCTTCCCTGTGTGACACGTGGCCCCATCAGATGACTCATGCAATTTTACCTGCCCACAGAAAATTCAAAATCCAAACGGTAAAAGTAATTGTTTCACAAGGAATCCCTTCCTATTCGGACAGAAGATTTGCTTCAGCCATAACTTTGCCGCAACAACCTCCTGAACAAAAGATTATCTTCCAGAAAAATCTCGGATACGGAAAAATTAAAATAAAATCAAATCAGGAAATTCAAATTTTAAATTGACCGCTAAAATCAAATCTTATCTTTTATTTTTATTTGAAGCCGAATAAATCAAGAAACTCTTTATTAAATCTAAACCTAAACAGAAATTCAAATAACCGAAAATACAAACTAAATTAAAATCTACTAAAATCTAATTTAAACTTAATCAGATTAATTAAAAGACAATTCAATAAAATAAATAAATAAACCGAAAATAGAATCTAACAAAATCAATTAAAATTCTAAGCGGAATAGATAAAATCTATACTACCAACAATAAAAATATTCAAAACTAAAATCTGCTTAAAATAAATTATGCAGAATTTAAACAAACTAAATCTAAAATACTCGAAAAAACAAATCAAATCAAATCGCGAGAAAATAAAAACAAACACTGGGAGCTCAAAATATTGCTCTGCAAAATGCTCCCGCAAAAATCTTACTCTCTCAATCATCAACTAGCTTTAGGGAAGGATATTTCGTCTGGAACTCCTCTCCCCAATAATGTTTCACACGCTATCCATTCACTTTGAGCACACGGCCATAATCAACACATTGTCTAACCATAGATGCATCATTTGATAAATAAAAGTTCACCCCATGGAAAAATTCTTTCATCTGTTCTTTTGATAAACCAGGAGGCAAATTTCCAAAATCAAGGTAATTGGAAATGTCATCATACCAAGGTGTTTTCACTGCCTTAATATGAGCTACTGTAAATAACCGTTCATCAATGAAGCACACTTGGAACACTGATTTGAGAAGAATACACAAAGGCAACTTTATTAAGGCTTCTTCATCCTCCGGCATTAAATCTGATGCAACAATAATAGGCAACGTCTCACCTTCCCCAAGATACACATACTTTAGATGATCCGGCAAGGGCTTCAAATCTAAAGTAGGTGCCTCAATCAGGGATGGCTTAATCGGGGGAGCCTTTCTTTGATCTAAATCTAAAGACTCAAAAACATCCTCACACCTAAACAATTCTTTTTCATTTTTTCTTTCTAAAGAACAAACTTCTAAATCCTCTACACTAACCTCTCCATGATTTTCCAAATGCTTATTTGCCGAATTCCGAATTGCTGTCTCAATAATTGTGTTCTCCAGAATCCTAATGAAAGAGCAATCTTCCATCTCGTCTGGATACTTCATGGCCTTAAACACATTAAATTTTACTTCCTCATTACAGACTCTCATTGTTAATTTCCCTTTTTGAACACCTATTAATGCCCTACCAGTAGCCAAAAATGGACGTCCTAGAATAATTGGGACATCTTTATCAGCCTCATAGTCTAAGATAATAAAATCAACAGGAAATATGAATTTATCTACCTTTACTAAGACATCCTCAATTTTACCCTCAGGGTATGTGATAGACCTATCAGCTAGTTGAAGTGTGACTCTGGTAGGCCTAGCTTCACCAATACCTAGCTTTCGATAGACCGAAAGAGGCATAAGGTTAATGCTTGCACCTAAATCACAGAGTGCTCTACCTAACTCTTTTCCACCTATAGACACAGGTATAGTAAATGATCCTGGATCCTTAGCCTTGGTTGGTAGCCCATTTTTAAGAATAGCACTACACTCCTCAGTAAGAGATACAGTTTCAAACTCACCTAACCTCTTCTTTTTAGTTAAAATATCCTTAAGAAATTTAGCATAATTAGGCATTTGCTCTATAGCTTCTACTAAGGGGATATTTATATGCAATTGCTTAAGAATCTCTAAAAACTTTTTAAATTGACCATCCTGATTCTTAGGCTTTTGCCTTTGTGGAAAAGGTAGAGGTGGTACATAAGGTGGGGGCGGCACATAAGGTGGTTCCACATCTGGAACAGAACCAGATGCTCCAGCATCTTTATTGCTGCCCCAAGCACCCTGACCAGTCTCCAACTCTTTCTCGACAACAACATTTCTATCACAATTATTATCTATATCCTGGGTTTTACTAGGCTCTTTTCTTTCTTCTAGTGGCTTACCACTCCTAAGAGTCACTGCCTTTACCTGCTCCTTACCTTCCCTTCTAGGGTGTTCAGTATCTGAGGGAAGTTTCCCTTGAGGCCTTACCTTCAGCTCATTGGCTAGCTGACCCACTTGCAATTCCAGGGCTCTCATTGAAGCTTGATTACTTTGAATTGCGGCGTCTGTACGAGCCATAAATTCTTTCATCATTGCCTCGAGAGAATTCCCCAAATTTTTCTGGGGCAAAGCCTGCTTATTTTGCTGGGGCAATACCTGCGTCTTAGCAAATCCCAGCTGGTTCACTTTCTGTTGTGCTTGCACATTACTCCCTTGTCCTCCCCACGCGAAGTTGGGGTGGTTGCGCCAACCTGGATTATAAAAGTTAGAATAAGGGTTATTCCTCTTATTACCTACAAAAAACACAGAAGCTGGATTGCTGGGGCAAAACTCGTAGTTGTGATTTTCACCACAATAGACACAAGCTTCCTCTGCAACTTGGTTCACCACTGCAGCAGGCTCCACAACTGGCGGCTACTGATGACTAATCACTGTCACATTCTTAAGAGTGTTAGCAATCATTGCAAGATCAGCCCTAATGGTGGACACACCATCAACTTCTAATACACTCTTAACCTTTTTATTTGTGCCTCTAACATCTGAACACTGACAACTATTAGTAGATATTCTTTCTAAAATTTCATTGGCTTCGTTAAAAGTTTTTGCCAAAAGGGCCCCTCGAGCCGAAGCATCAACCATACCTTGAGTTACTGCATTCAATCCATTGTAAAATGTTTCCATTTGGATACAATGTGGTAGGCCATGGTGTTGGGATTGGTGCCCTAAAACTCGTAGATAGTGAATGTTAAACGAATTATATACTTATTCGATAAAATTACTGAATAAAGTAAATTGCACATATAATAACCCAAATCCAATAAACCAAGATCCATGGCTATAGGATGAACACTTGAGCTTTATGTAGAGACATAAAAGTGGATCAAGCTTGAGTAATAGCCAAAACGGTCTATAGTATAGGAATAGGGTTGGGTACCTTATTCTGGAGACACTATGAGACGCGGCCCACTTATAGATGATATAGACGATGTGATCCTAAATCGTCCATGTAGAGACATGCGAGTGGGGGCGTCCTATGCAATGAGTTTGCATAAGACCAGGACCGAGAAATAAGTCGCTCTCGCTTTATAACACCGTTTACTGACGAGACTGACTATTTCATGTGATGACCTAGGTAACTCGATCTTAATCCTGAGCTAACTATGAACTCCTGTTTATTCGGGCTTATCCTTAGATCTGCATAGGTGAGAGTGGCTCAGTATCGCCGACTCAATAAGCCTCCCATTTCAGGGATAGGAACGGGTAGATAGCTGGGGACATAGTCGTGCAAGAAGGAATTCACTCCTACCCGAATTAGGGATAGTAGAGAGGTTGTTCCCTTAAGTGCTGACTCCGGGGCTTGAACAAAGGGATCCCGCCCTCTCATTGGCCCGAGAGGGACTCGGTTTATTGGTTGGACCATAAATCAATTGTTCATTAGAGGATCAGTGGGACTTAAGGAACTAGAAGTACTATAGGGGTAAAACGGCTTATTGACCTAGCTATAGCTACGAACAACCTGTGAAGGATCGACTTACTAATCATGGTTAAATCAAGTGGACGGAAATATATCTATAGTGAGGGGAGTGCAACTATCGGGCTATAGTGGAGTGTCCCGGTAGTTAACGAATGTTGGCTAGCTTGGATAATGAGATTAGTCGGTTAGCCTCAAATCTTTGGAGCCCATGATCTATAGGTCCATTAGGTCCCCCTACTAGCTCATATCGGAATTAAGCCTAGAACAAAAGATAGGAAGCTTTGAATCGTTCAAAAATCGGGAAAAAGGATATTATCCTAAATTGTGTTTGACACAATAATTTAATTATGAATTAAATTAGAAAATGAGAGATGGAGTATTTAAAAGTGTTTTGAATACCATATATATGTATTAGGAATCATATATGATTTATTGCACAAAATTAGAATGATTAATTGGATTAATCATAAGAAATCATTTTGTAATGCCTCAAAATCAATTACCTAATGTTAAATTCAATTTGGAATTGAAATGAACATTAAATTGCAAGCTTGAAATTAGATTTCAATTTGTATTTGGTGGATTTAGTTGGAAATCCACTTATGCATGAACATTCAAAGTGGAAAGACAACTCACTCATGCATTGTTGCATGTCTTGTGAGATGTACACCTAGAATCCACTTGAACTTGCAAAT
Source organism: Luffa aegyptiaca (assembly GCA_017139565.1). NCBI lineage: Eukaryota > Viridiplantae > Streptophyta > Magnoliopsida > Cucurbitales > Cucurbitaceae > Luffa > Luffa aegyptiaca. The sequence goes on from CM029402.1 coordinate 17,610,558, forward strand.
ACACCATGTGTCTTGTGTCTTGAGGCTTGGCTTTGCATGGAGAATGTCTTTAAAAGGAGCTTGAATCAAATTCAAAGGAAGAGAGCCATTTCCTTAATGTTATGCTGCTGGAATTTGGACTCAAAGTTCTCTCATCTCTCATTCTTCTCCATTGCTTGATGCTTCAAGCATTCCCTTCCCATTCCCTATCTTATATAGACTCCCACAAGTCGTTCTTGGCCCGGAGTATAGTAGGGAAGACTCTAGAGGTTGTCCAAGGAGCATAGGAGAGGCAAACACCACAAGGAGTTCATCATAAGTGAGCTACAAAGGTTGGTGTTTTCTAAACTCTCTATTCTGTCTTTTCTAGAACATGCATGCTTTAGGAGTAAAATTGAATGTCTTAAGTGCTTTCGATCTTCAATTGCTTCCGCATGTGTAATATGTACACCTTCAGGGGACACTTTCGCAAAAGCTCCTTAAACCTCTCCCAAGCCTCACTAAAAGTCTCATCTTCAAGTTGCCTAAACCCTACTATTTCACTCCTTAATTTAGCATTTCTATTAGATGGGAAATATTTACTCAAAAAATTTTCAGCTAACTCATCCCATGTCCTAATTGATCCTAGAGCAAAAGAATTTAACCACGCCTTTGCTCCATCCCTAAGAGAATACGGGAACAAAGTTAATCTAAGAGCATCTCTAGGCACTCCTTGAATTACAAAAGAATCACTAACTCCTAGAAAAGACTTAAGATGTAAATGAGGGTCTTCAGATGACAAACCATGGAATTGACCTACGGTTTGCAACATCTGAAACATTACCGGTTTCATTTCAAAATTTGCCGCTTGAATTTGAGGACGTGCAATCCCTGGATTCAACTCATCAAACATTGGAAAAGCATATGCTCGAATGGCTCTGGTCCTATCGTTCGCTACCAAGATAGGATTCTCAGCCTGATTATTTTGTTGCTCATTTTGCTCCAGCAGCGGGTTTTGTTGCAGCAAAGGATTGTGCTGGGGGTTCGCTGGATCTTCAGGACCCTGCGGGAGACGCAGCACGTCAGCCATTGAATTCTGGTTTCTACGCTGCTCTCTCCTTCTTCTCCTGAATGTTCTCTCGATTTCTAGATCAAGCTCGAACCTCACCCCAGGCGGATCGCTCATGCACCAAACTCACACCTGCAAAAACAAAAGAAACAATCAAAAAGTTCTAGCACGAAACCACTAAAACACATACACAAAACAGATCAGATAAAAACTTATTCAAGTCCCCGGCAACGGCGCCAAAAAACTTGTTGGGTTCCTAGAGTGAGTAAAAATATGGTATAAAAGGACTCTAGAACTCTGTGCAAGTATACACCTTCCACAGCAAGTAATAAGTATTATCAATCCAAGGCCTCAACTAGTTTCCACTTTATCTATTTTGTATAATTCTTTAATGGTTTCAAAGATGGTAAGAAAAATGATTGGTTTTTTAAGAATAATGCTGAAGCAAAATAAATGACAGAACAGAAAGTAAACAAATAGGCAGACAGATTAGAAAAAGGCGCTCGTTAAGGTTTTGTAATTGTTTTAAAAGATGCTCTAGCAATATTATTGATCATGCAAACTCTCGCAGTATTATTAGCGGATTCCTCCCGAAACTCCGGATTTTTTGGAATGTGTTTCAACCCCAATGAAGTACGACCGATCAAGCACTAGGCAACTGGCTATCCCTAGCTCAGTCACTGGCGTTCACCAATACACAATGATCGTAGTGTGATTAATCGCCACACACTCTCAAAATCATCCCTGAAACTAGAGAGAGGTATTCATACCGGCTGGCCAAGCGAGCATAAAATAGAAATGAACACAGCAATTAATCAAGATGCTTAGAATCAATATTTATTACTAGAATTAAGCACAGCAATCACATAGTTCCTAACCAACGCCTAAACTACTTTTTTCATAATATGCATGGAAACGCACGCTACAACCTGAGTAGGCATGTCCATAATTACAAGATAATAAAAGGAAATACTAATATCCTCGATCAGCTTGCAATGATGGTCTTCTAGGTGGTCTCCAATCTCTCTCCTCTATTCGGCTCCCAAAGGTGGAAGGAACTTCCCAAGAATGGAATATTTTCTCCCAAGAGTGGAATGAATTTGACTTGGGCGGCTTTCTCCTTTTATAGAGGTGGTAGGAGGCTTGAATTAGGTCAACCTAGACACGTGTATGGCTATCCTTGCTCCTTTATCCCGAAAATAACTCAACAGAAGTCGGTTCATGAAGTTGGCTAACGAGCTGTGACGTGGCAGTTTTGCTCCCAGTTTTGCTGCAACACAGAATTTGCTCCCTCCAGTCGCCCAGCAACATATTCTGCACAAAGTAGTTTCCAATGCTTCCATTCTTCCAAATGGGTTAAAACATGTAATATCTATCTAAAACCAACTCTATTAAGCACAAAAGACACACAAATCAGTATAGAAATGAGGCCTAAATAACTACCTTTTGGGCAGTTATCACCTACCCTTACGGAACGTTTGCTTTTAGGCGAATGCCTTTTGGCCTTTGCAATGCTCCAGCAACATTTCAGCGGTAAATGCTGGCAATTTTTTCTGATATGATTGAGTCCACTGTTGAGGTATTTATGGACGATTTTTCAGTTTTTGGAGGGTCTTTTCAAAGTTGTTTAGATAATTTAGGTAAGGTGTTAAAAAGATGTGAGGATACCCATCTAGTTCTTAATTGGGAGAAATGCCACTTCATGGTGAAGGAGGGCATTGTGTTAGGACATAGGATTTCTAAGAATGGTCTAGAAGTTGATAGAGCAAAAATTGAGGTTATTGAGAGACTAGAACCACCGAATTCAGTGAAGGGGATTCGCAGTTTTTTAGGTCATGCTGGATCTTATAGAAGGTTCATAAAGGATTTCTCAAAAATCAGTAAACCTCTTTGTAACTTATTGTGCACTGATCATGTTTTTTACTTTAACGCAGATTGTAGGAAGGCTTTTGAGACTTTAAAGGCTGCTTTAATCTCAGCACCCATTCTTTGTGCACCTAATTGGAGTTTACCATTTGAGGTAATGTGTGATGCGAGTGACGCTGCAGTAGGTGCTATGCTGGGGCAAAAGCAGGGCAAATTTATTCATCCTATATATTATGCAAGCAGGGTTTTAAATGAGGCACAAGTCAACTATACAACTACTGAAAAGGAGTTGTTAGCTGTGGTGTTTGCTTTTGAGAAATTCCGGCCATATTTGGTTGGATCCAAAGTCACAGTGTTCACGGATCATGCAGCAATAAGGTATTTAATGTCTAAGAAATATGCAAAGCCTAGACTAATTCGTTGGGTTTTATTATTGCAGGAATTCGACTTGGAGATAAAGGACGAGAAGGGATCAGAGAATGTCATTGCAGATCACTTGTCTCGTCTTGATCCATCATCATCTTTGCTGAAGCAATCTGCCATCTTAGATTCTTTTCCAAATGAGCAGCTCTTTGCTGTGGAGGTAAAGGTAGTCAAGGATGCCCCTTGGTATGCTGATATTGCCAACTTTTTGGTCAAGGGAGTCACTCCTATTGATATGGAGTGGAGGCAGAAGAAAAAGTTTAAGCATGATGCAAAGTTTTTCTATTGGGATGAGCCATTTATGTATAAACAATGCTCTGATGGTATTATTCGTAGGTGTGTTTCAGGTGATGAAGCAAAGGAAATCCTGGTGCAATGTCACTCTTCGCCGTATGGAGGCCATTTCAGCGGTCAGAGGACAGCTATGAGGATTTTGCATTGCGGATTCTTTTGGCCTTCCTTGTTTAAGGATGCCCATTGGTTCTACAAGCAATGTGATGCCTGCCAAAGGAGAGGAAACTTGGGGCCCAGAGATGAGATGCCTCTTACTTACATTTTGGAAGTGGAGTTATTCGATGTATGGGGTATTGATTTTATGGGGCCATTTCCCCCTTCTAATGGTAATGTTTTTATCTTACTGGCAGTTGATTACGTGTCCAAGTGGGTGGAGGCCATTGCATGCCATCAGAATGATGCCAAGACGATTTCAAGGTTTCTCCAATCGCACATCTTTGCGCGGTTTGGGACACCTAGAGCTTAAGTAAGTGATGAGGGTACACATTTTGTTAATAATATCTTTGCTAAGCTTTTAGCTAAATATGGAATCAGGCATAGGATAGCTACCCCTTATCACCCACAGGCTAATGGTCAGGCTGAAATAAGTAATGGGAAATTAAATCAATTCTAGAGAAAGTAGTTCATCCATCTAGGAAAGATTTGTCTTTTAGGTTGGATGAGGCTCTTTGGGCTTATAGGACAACCTATAAGACTCCTCTAGGTATGTCTCCCTATCGGTTAGTTTATGGGAAAGCTTGTCACGTACCATTGGAGTTAGAGCATAAAACGTTTTGGGCTTTGAAAAAATTAAATTTTGATCTGAGTCGTGCAGGGGCAATTAGGATGCTGCAGCTTAATGAATTGGAAGAATTTAGCCAATTTTCTTATGAAAATTCGAAAATGTATAAGGAGTGGCATGACAAGAGAATTAAACCTAAGGAGTTTGTCAAAGGTCAAAAAGTGTTGCTTTATAATTCTAGATTAAGGTTGTTTCCTAGGAAACTTAAATCTAAATGGTCAGGGCCATTTATTGTGATTGAGGTTTTTCCCCATGGAGCAATTACTTTGCAAGATGAAAAGGATGGGAGAGTGTTCAAAGTGAATGGACAGCGTGTAGAACATTATTGGGGAGAGGAGTTCCAGTCGAAATATCCTTCCCTAAAGCTAGTTGATGATTGAGAGAGCAAGATTTTTGCGGGAGCATTTCGCAGAGCAATATTTTGAGCTCCCAGTGTTTATTTTTATTTCTCTCTGATTTGGTTTGATTTTAATTTGAATTATTGTAGATTTAGGTTGTTTAAATTTTGCATGATATTTATTTTAAGTTCGTTGATATTTTTTAATTCAGTAGATTTTATTTTCGAATATTTTTATTATTTTTGCCAGTTTAGTTTTTATTTATTCCGATTAGATTTTAGTAGATTTTAATTCAGTTTGTATTTTCGGTTATTTAAATTTCTGTTTGGATTAGATTTGAATAAAATTTCTCCTGATTTATTCGGTTTTGAAAATAAAAATAAAAGATAAGATTTTATTTGAGCGGTTAATTTATATTTGAATTTTCGATTCGATTTTTCTATTTTAATTTTGAATTCCGTATCCAAGATTCTTCAGGTAATCTTTTGTTTGGAAGGTTGTTGCGCAGAGCAATATTTTGAGCTCCAAGATTCGATTTTATGGCTGAGGCAAATCGTCCGAATAAGAAGGGATTTCTTATGAGATAATTACTTTTACCGTTACGATTTTGAATTTTCTGTGGGCAGGTAAAATTGCATGAGTCATCTGATGGGGCCACGTGTCACACAGGGAAGATCCAAGGGCTTTGCTGTTGGACAGCGCATAATTATTTGCAAGGGGCGATTGGAATTCAAGATTTTACCTTTGATGGTTTTAATTATTCAGATTGCATGTGGTTTTGAACGGTAAAATCAATTAATGAGAGCAATTCCTTTCGATTACGATTTGATTTGCTGCAGCTCTATTTATTCCAAAACCTTCGGTAAGTTTTTCTCACTTCATTTTCTTGATCATCCCTTGCTAGTTATATTTTTCTTCTTTTTCTGTGTGCGGTAAAAATTCCTTTGAGTCTAAAAATGGCTAAAACGAGAGCAAGAAAAGAGAGAGATAATGAGGAAGAGGAGGTCCCTGTTACCCCCGAAGCACCGAAAGTTAAAACAAAGAAGAAGAAAACATCAGAAGAAAAAGAGGCTAAGAGGAGAAGAAGACAGCAGAGGGCTGAAGATCAAGAAGCTGTTCATAAAGCGGCGGAGGATGTCGTTGTGGAAGAAGATCCGAAAGAACCAAAAGGACAAAACCCAGAGCAGACTGAGCTAGGAGTTGCGGATATAGAGAAAGATCGAGAAGAAAATACAGAAGAAGTTCAAGAAAAGCAGACTGAGAATGTGCAAGAAGAACAGGCAGAGGTTTCGCCTGAAGAAGTTAATGAGCAAGAACAGGAGGCTCGTGTGGAGGTGATCATGCCGGAAGTGCCCAAACGTCGCCGTATAAAGCGAAAAGCGGGTCGTGTTAAGGTAGTCCGAACTGATACCCCCTCGCCTCCAACTACTGATTCTGAAAGAGAGAATGCTGAGAAAGAAGAGCAGGAGAAGAAAGAGGCCGAGGAAAAAGCAAGAGAAGAAGGAAGGAGAAAGGCTGAAGAAGAAAGGTTGCTCAAGCGAAGGGCAGACAAGGGCAAAAGTGTTGCTGCGGCATCGGAGAAACCTAACGAAATAGAAGAGCAGCAATTGTCGTATGTCCGCTTCGTCAACAACCTTGCTAGAGCAAAGTATGCTGAGTTGCTGAAGAGAGACTTCCTGTTTGAGAGAGGATTCAGTGGTGATCTTCCGCATTTTCTGAGGGCCGGCATTACGGACCACGGCTGGGAGTTGTTTTGTTCAAAGCCTGAATCTATGAATGCGCAAGTGGTGCGCGAGTTTTATGCGAATATTGACAAAGAAGAAGGTTTCCTAGCGATCGTTCGAGGTATTAAGGTTGACTGGAGTCCTGGTGCTATTAACGCCCTGTTCAACCTTCGCGATTTCCCCCACGCAGCATATAATGAGATGGTTGTGGCGCCATCTAATGAGCAGTTGAGTGACGCTGTGAGGGAAGTTGGTATTGAAGGGGCGCAGTGGAGGCTTTCAAAAACAGAGAAAATGACGTTTCAGTCAGCCTATCTGAACAGGGAAGCAAACACATGGATGGAGTTTATCAAACAGAGACTGCTTCCAACAACTCATGACTTGACGGTTTCTAGGGAAAGGGTTCTTCTGGCTTTCGCGATTTTGAGGTCTCTCAGCATTGATGTAGGGAAGATTATTGCTAGTGAAATTTCTGGATGTTGGAAGAAGAAAGTGGGGAAACAATTTTTTTCCGAATACGATTACCATGCTTTGCAAGCGTGCAGGGGTTCTAGAGAATGAAGGTGATGTTATTTTATTTGACAAGGGGATCATTGACACGCCTAACTTGGCGCGGCTTCAGCGTACGCAAGAGGCATGCTAGGGAGGGCTTGTCTACGACATCAACACGATTTTAGAACAACTTGCACTGTCGGCCAGCAGGACTTCTCTATGGCACGAGAGGGACTTCTGTTTGTTGGTTGGACCTCAAACAGGTTGTTCATTAGAGGAGCACTGGTACTTAAGGATAAAGAGGTAACCCAGGGGTAAAACGGTAATTTGACCTAGTTGGGGTAGAAACACATGTGAAGGGCTGACTTGCTGTTGATGGTCGATATCCGTGGACACAGAAATATATCTGCAGTGAGAAAAGTGCAGTTGTGGTTCTATAGTGGAGTGAACCACAGTTAACGAATATTGATTAACTTGGTTAATGAGTTTAGCCAATTAATCTCATATCGTTGGAGCTTCTGATCTGTTGGTCCATTAGGTCCCACCAGTAGTTCTATTAGGGCGTTGAGGTAAATTTCTAAGGGAGAGTTGAATATTCGAAGGGGTTCGAATATTAAATTAAAATATGAATTTGATTCATATCAAAACTATAGGTTATAATTAATGTGCATTGGATGTAGATTAATACTATAGTTTATGTGAGAGATATATAATTAAATATATGATATTTAATTATAACATTAATTAATTAGTGTTTCGATTTAATTTAATTAAATATTGATTTAATTGAGTTACATTGAAACTATAGGTTAAGTGGAGTTCTTATATAAAAATGTTTTATATAATTATTATTAAATTAAGTGTTAATTTAATTATATTAGTTAATAATTTTGATTATTAATTAATTAGTTGATTTTTTAATCAGTTGAGTTAAACTGATTGGAAACTGATAGCGGGCAGAAATGTCGCTATTTTAGTCCTAAATTATTAGGCTTTTAAGTGCTTTTATTGTGTTTTTGTTGAGAAAATCTAATGTAATTCATTATTTTGTCCTAAGGAGCAAATTGTGGAATTTTGGTGTAAAAAGGCCCAAAAATGAGCATTTCAAGCCAATCTTCCAAGCATGGGTCAAAGGGGAAGCCCAAAAGTCAACAATCCATGTGAAGATCCAAAAAGAATGAAGAAGGCCCAAGTTTCAAGCCCAGCCCACGCGAAGATGTTCTGGAAGCAGCACAGCGTCGCGACGTTGGGAGGGTAGTGATAACTCTCCAAAAGGGAGTTATTTAGACATTATTTCTACATTGATTTGTGTGTCTTTTGTGCTTAATAGGGTTGCTTTTAGATAAATATTATATGTTTTAACCAATTTGGAAGAATAGAAGCTTTGGAAATTATTTTGTGCAGAATATGTTGCTGGGCGACTTCAGGGAGCAAATTCTGTGCTGCAACAAAGCTGGGAGCATAACTGCCACGTCACAGCTCGTTAGCCAATTTAACAAACTGAATTCTGTTAAGCTAATCTCGGGATAAAGGAGCAAGGAGAGCCATCCACGTGTCTAGGTCAACCTAATTCAAGCTTTCCTAAACTCTATAAAAGGAGATAGTCGCCCAAGTCAAATTCATTCCACTTTTGGGGACGAGTTCACTCTCATTTCCACTTTTGGGAGCTGAATAGAGGAGAGAGATTGGAGACCATCAAGAAGACCATCATTTGGAAGTTGATTGAGGAGATTAATATTTTCTTTTATTATCTTGTGATTATGGATATGCTTACTCAGATTGTAACGTATGTCTCTATGCATTTTATGAACTACGTAGCTTTAGGCGTTGGTTAAGAACATGTAATTGTCGTGCTTAATTTCTAGTAATAAATATTGATTAATGCATCTTGATTAATTGTTGTGCTCATTTACATTTTGTGCCCGCTTGGCCAGCCGGTATGAATACCTCTCTCTAGTTTCAGGGATGATTTAGGGAGTGTGTGGCATTTAATCACACTAGATCATTGTGTATTGGTGAACGCCAGTGACTGAGCTAGGGATAGCCAGTTGCCTAGTGCTTGATCGGTAGTACTTCATTGGATTTGAAACACATTTCAAAAGATCCGGAGTTCCGGGAGGAATCTGCTAATAAGACTACGAGAGTTTTGCATGAACAATAATGTTGCTAGAGCATCTTTTAAAACAATTACTAAATCCTGACCAGCGCCTGTTCCTAATCTGTCTGTCTATCCGTTTACTTACTATTCTGTCATTTCTTTTGCTTCAGCATTATTCTTATAAAAACCAATCATTTTTACCATCTTTGAAACCATTAAAGAGTTATGCAAAATAGATAAAGTGGAAGCTAGTTCAGGCCTTGGATTGATAATACTTATTACTTGCTGTGGACTGTGTATACTTGCACAGAGTCTAGAGTCAATTTACATCTTATTTTTACTCACTTTAGGAACCCAACAGGTAGCGTCGCAACGCTGTCTCTTTTCTTGTCGGGCAAGTCGAGTGACGTCACAGCGTCGCGACGTTATGCCCTTAGCGTCGCGACGCTGTCCCTATTCCGGGCCTATAAAAGGGACCCCTTGGTACCCCATTTTGGCATCAACATTCCATCCTTCCTTCCTTCCTTCCTTTCCTTTGCTCTCCTTGAGCATTCTCTCAAGACTTTTTAGCCTTTCTGAGAGTCAAGAGTGGGAAATTTTGTGGGGAGCTTGTGGGGAGCTTGTGGTGAGCACTCTAGGAGGCTCGGAGCGTGTTTTGGAGGGACTCCAAGTGCAAGCGACGGGGTTTTCGACGGTTACTCTCCTTACTCTTATTTTGCTCCAAATTATGCTTTTTATTGTATACATTGTGGATATTATGACCATGTATAGCTAAACCCATTTTGGGGTCTTGAAATGAAAATTCATAGTTAAATATTATTATAATTGCCTATCTCTTGTCCATTTTACTAATTATTTGTATGGATGTTTGTAATGTTGTATATGATCTGGCCAGTTATATATTGATTTGATTCCTAATGGAAACTCGACGGAGAGAAATTAGGATAGATCATAATCCATGCAACTAATTTAACTGCTCGTAGTGACAACGGGATTAGTTGGTTAAACTTAGATTCCGATAATGAATCAGAGCGTATTAATTAACGAATTTTAATGGCACTAAAGACACTTATGTTGTTAATATAAGTTAATTATAATTAGGGGAGGGGACACTGTTCAAAAGTATACCTATTCGTAGGCTGCCCCATGGAAACGAGAGATGTGGATACTTCTTCAATCCACAAGAGAATAAAGAATTTGTACCGACAAATGCTACATTCTCAGAAGAAGACCACATGAGAAATAATAAGCCACAAAGTAAGGTCATTTTAAGTAAATTAAATGATAAAGCTACAAAAATATCAACAAGAGTTGTTGATAAGTCAACAAGGGTTGATGATGCTGGATCTTTAACAAGAGTTGTCGATAGGGCTGATACAACTGATTAGTTACATCTATCTCAAGAGTTGAGAGTGTCTCGATGTCGTGGGAGGATTGTTCTACAACCTGACCGTTACATGGGCTTAACTGAAGCCCAGATCATCATACCTGATGATGGCATTGAGGATCCATTGTCTTAAAGAAAGACAATGAATGATGTTAACAAGGACCAATGGATCAAAGAAATGGACCCAAAATTAAAATCTATGATTTCAATTCCATCTGGGATCTTGTAGATCTATCTAATGGGGTAACGCCTATGGATTGCAAATGAATGACAAGAGGAAACGAGACGTTAAGAGTATCTACATGTCTCAACCAGAATGGTTCATTTAGCAAGATCAAAAGCAAAAGGGTTTGCAAGCTTGAGTGATCCATTCATGGATTGACCTAAGCAATTCGATCTTGGAATATATGATTTGATACTGTGATCAAATCTTTTGGCTTTGATCAAAACATCGGTGAATCTTGTCTTAACAAGAATATCGTCAATAGTTCAGTAGCTTTATTAGTGTTGTATATGATTGATATCCTAATTATTGCGAATGATGTAGGTTATCTTACTGACTAGTAAAATAAGCTAGCAGCTCATTTCCAAATGAAAATTTGGGAGAAGCTGAGTTTGTTCTTGGGATCCAAATTGTTATGAACCGTAAGAACAAAAAGCTAGTCTTGTCTCAAGTGTCTTATATCTACAAAATGTTAGTTAGATATAAAATGCAGAATTCCAATAAGGATTCACTACCTTTCAGACATGGAATTCTTTTGTCTAAGAAACTGTGTTTCCTAAGACACCTCAAGAAGTTGAGGACACGAGACGAATGCCCTATGCAGTAGGGATTGTCAGTAAGTATCAATCTAATCCAATATTGGATCACTGGAAAACCGTTAAGAATATTCTAGAGCATCTGAGGAGAAAGAGGAACTATATGCTCGTGTATGGGACTAAGTATTTGATCCTTACAAGATACACTGACATGGATTTTAAGACTGACAAGGATTTGAGGAAATCTACAACGGTATCCATGGTCAATCTTTACGAAGGAGCTATAGTATGTCATGGTTACAGTCTTGACCATATAGACCAAAAATATAGCTACTTATGAAACAGTGATAAAGGTTGTAAGGCTTAGGAAGTTCTTGACTGATTTGGAATGTGTTCCAAATGTGAACTTGCCCATCACACTTTATAATGATAGAGTGGTGTTGTGGCAAATTCAAAAGAACCTCGCAGCCCAAGACAAATAGACACATTGAATTGAATGGAATATTGCTGATTCATTCACGAAGGCTCTCTCGGCTAAACTGTATGAGGGTCATCTAGAAGGTCTAGGTCTACGAGTTATGTACAAAGATGAGATCTAGGGCAAGTGGGAGAAATGTAATGGGTATAGTGATACCATTGTGTAATGGGTATAATGATGCCCTAGTTTATTGTATTTGTACATTGTATATGATTATACATGTATTTATACACCCACTGCTGTACAGATTATTGTACATCCCACTAAACTAGAGTTTTTGTTCAAGTGGGAGTTTGTTAGGTTTTCTGCCCTAAAACTCATAGATAGTGAATGTAAACAAATTGTATACTTGTTTTAATAAAGTGTTATTGAGTTTCTACAATAAAGTGTTATTGTTAAATATTGCACAATTTGACCCAAATCCAATAAACTAAGATCCAAGGTTGTTTGTATGTAACTTGAACTAGTATGTGGGGGCATACGGGGATCGATGTTCAAGTAACAACCTAAAAGGTCTATAGTACAGGGTACCTTATCCTTGGTAACACTATGAGATACGACCCGCTTTGTATTTAATATAGACGTATTGATCCAAAGTGTCCATGTAGTAGACATGCAAGTGGGGGTATCCTATGCAATGAGTTTGCATAAGACCGGACCATGAAATAGTAAACCACTAGATATAACACCATTAACTAGTTAGGTTACTGTTTCAATAGGATGACCTAGGTAACTTAGTTTTAATCCTGAGTGTGTCATGAACTTCTTCTCATGAGGGATTGTCCTTTTGATTAGCATGGGTGAGAGTGGCCAATACGCCGACTCAATATGCCTTCCTTTTTGCGGACAAGACCGAGTGGGAGGCTGGGGACATGACAACAGAAGAAGGAATTCACTCATTCCCACTTCTAGGAGAAGTAGATGAGTGTTTCCTTAAGTGGTGACTCCAAGAATTGAACAAAGGGATCCCGCCCTATCACTGGCCCGAAAGGGACTTTCTGTTTATTGGCTGGACCATAAACAGGTTGTTCATTAGAGGAGCACTGGTACTTAAGGAGACAGATGTAACACAGGGGTAAAACGGTAGTTTGACCCAATCATGATTACGGACACTCGTGAAGGATTAACTTACCGGTATAGGTCTATATCCATGGACACAAAAATGTTCTACAGTGAGAAGAGTTCAACTGTGGGTCTTTAGTGGAATGACCCACAGTTAATGAATATTGGTTAACGTGATTAATGAGTTTAATCAATTAACCTCATATCATTGGAGCTTCTGATCTGTAGGTCCATTAGGTCCCCCTGCTAGCTCGTAAAGAGTAATTAGGAACAATTATATCTTGAGAGAATTTGAATAGTTCAAATTTATATTGGGAATTAAACTAATTGTATGAGATACAAATTAATATAATGTATAGTGATACATTAAAATATAAAGTCTAATTTGAAATTAAACTTTATTATTGTGAGAGAAATAAATATTTGAAGAAGTTCAAATATTAATATGAATTTGATTCATATTAAATTTATAGGATATAAGAGAATTTGAAGGAGTTCAAATTTTAAAAAGAATTTGATTCATATTATAGAATTAATTAATTGAAGGCCTAAAATTAAATATATGATATTTAATTGGGTAATTAATTAATTAACTAATAGAAGGTCTGAAATTAAATATATCACATTTAATTGGTGATTAATTAATTAAAGAATTAATTAATTGGTAATTAATCATTTATGGAAATGATTTAATCACTTATGGAAGTGATCAATCATTTATGGAAAAGATTAATCAATTATGGAATTGATTGGTTATTGAATTGATTAATTATGGAAAAGATTAAATCAGTTATGGAAATAATTGATTTTAAATGAATATTTTATTCATGACCTCTCTCCTATAAATAGAACACTAAACCTGGGGTTTAGGTACTACAACATAAGGCCACAAGAATGCACTCTTGCATTCTCTCTAGCCTCCCTCTCATATTCTCTCAACCCAAGAACTCTAGGGAGAATTTTCTCTCTAGAGTTTTTCCCATTCAAGATTAGGTAGTCTCACAACTACGTTCCTAATCTCAGAGTTATAGCGGGGAAGATCAATTGGTGGTGTCTCAATTGTTGACGCTTGGTCCAAAATCAAGAAAGGCGTTCTTGATATTTCAGAGACGACAACGACGGTATGTTTGCTTCTCTCCTTTAGCATTAGTTCTAAGGTTGTATGCTTAGCCTTAATAATTGATTTAGAATAGTTTTCTAAATTTTTGCCAATGTATTGGTATTTTGGTGAAAAACAAAATTAACTACGAAACGGTCCAATTGCGCTTCCGCTTTACGAAATTGGGGAATTCCAATCCTTCAGAGTGAACCACAGTTAACGAATATTGATTAACTTGGTTAATAAGTTTAGCCAATTAATCTCATATCGTTGGAGCTTCTGATTTGTAGGTCCATTAGGTCCCACAGGTAGCTCATTTAAGGTGTTGAGGTAAAATTTCTAAAGGAAATAATATAATGTATGAATATACATTATAATATAAAGTGCATAATTTTATTAAACTTTATAATATAAATTTATTTTGAATATTGATTCAAAATTTATTTAAGGGAGAATTGAATATTTGAAGGGATTCGAATATTAAAATTAAAATATGAATTGGATTCATATTAAAACTATAGGTTAAAAATTGATGCGCATTAGATGCACATTAAAATTATAGTTTAAACGAGAGAAATATAATTGAATATGTGATATTCAATTTAATAATTAATTAATTATTTTTTTAATTTAATTCAATTAAATTGGATTTAATTAAATTGTATTAAAACTATAGGTTATGTGGGAATATATTATATAAATGTGATTTATATAAATAATGTGATTAAATCAATTGTTGATTTAATTATTTAATAAAATGATTATTAATAAACATTTTTATTATTAATAATTTTTATTAATTAGAATTATCAGTTATGATAACTGATAACTCGTGGTCTTCCCAATAACCATAATATACACGTCTAAGGGAGAGTATTCAGGTGATAGTTATTTTCATCATCTGAGTTGCATTCTCTCTATCGCTCTCTCTCACTCTCGTTCTCTGTGTCACACAGAAAAAGAACTCTCCCTCCCATTCTCTTAGAGAAAAGGTTGCTCCCACAAGCAAACCTCATAAAAGATCTTTAGAGAATACCGGCTGAACCTCTGTGGTTATGTTCGTGGAGTTTTTTCCAGCAAAGAAGTTCTTTGTCGCTGCTGTATTTTCTGCAAAAATCCCAAGGAGAAGGAGTTTCGGTCAAGAACGACACCGTGAGCAAGTTTCCTTTGACCCTTGATTCCTTAGGCAAAAACCTTGATTAGATCTAGGTTTTAAATTTATTTACAGCATGCTAATAACCTTTAATACAGTAGTTTCATGTGATATATGATGCTGTAAAATTTGCTAATCGTATTGGTATTTCGTTTAGAATAAAATACAGTGTATGATCTCTGTTTTCTTTCGTTGCTTAAGGGTTTTCATCCCTTCAACTTACGATCGAGGTCTTGATTACAATAATCCAAGCTTAGACGACCATTGACGAGCTTAATCTAAGCCCCTAAGGCTTGATTAACCCACCCAAAACTAACCTAAACTTGGGAGAACTGAAAAGTAGAGAGAAAAACGAGAAGAACAGCGAAAGAATCACTAAAAATGGAGTTTGGACAACCTAGATACGAAAAAAACGATTTTATAGCGCACGCGCAGCGTCTAGACGCTACTATTCCAGCGTCTAGACGCTAGCCACAGGGTCTAGACGCTACTATTCTAGCGTCTAGACGCTAGTTCTTGGATTAGTAGCGTTTTGGAGCGTTTTTGTAGTGTTTTCGAGCGTCTCGACGCTAGTTTGGCCTTCAACGTGCGTTTACTTGATTTAACCGAGGGTATTTTCGTATTTTTCTCGCTTTGGCTCGTTTTCAACCTAAATCGGTCCCGAACTCATATTTTAGGCCTGCAACAATATTACAGTTAAATTAAAGTAATTTACACATAGAATTCAATGAAGATAAGCAATTTAGGAGGAGATAAACATATAACAAATTCGCTCTAAACATGAATATGGATGGCAGAGATTAGAGTGTTGAAATTTATCATGATCAAATCTCTGTGCTATATATGCTAAATATTTTGCCTAAGAGAAGCTAATGCATGCTAACAAATTATGAGACAAATCAAAACTTTTCCAAGAATATTCTCGCGTGTGTGTGTGTTTAGCCTCTCCTAAAGCAGCTCTTACTAGCCCGGGAATGATTTATAAGACCCTCCACCTATCTTCCCCCTACACTAGCACTAAGGTTTTGCTTAAAAGGCTAAATGGAATAAATTAGGTTGCTTTATCTTTACCTAGGTGGCTGAACAAGGAATTCCTTTTTTTTCCTCTCTCTATTTTTTTTTCTTTTTGCATTCTTTTTAGGCGGGGCACTAGCTTTCACACTACAATGCAGGGACCCATAACCCGAGTTTAACCCTTGGTTGGCCTAACTGATCACACGGTAGGTAGCTCTTTTTACCCCTTATCGCTCATGACTATTGCAAGCATGCTTTTTCTTATGAAAATAAAACAAGAAAGATGAGCATAATTTTTTTTTTCCAGCTCAAGCTTACTCACTCGTTTTACCACTCATTTTCTTTTAGCAGACATATTTTTCTTTTCTTTTTCCTAGGCAAGGTTCGCACGCTAATTTGCAAAAAAAAATTAGACTTCCTAGCTTAACCTTACACCTATCAGGGTGACAACAGATCCATGGAACTCATAAAACATTCATAAACCTTCAAGACTAACTAAAGGAAAAGGTCAAGTGCTCAAAACATGCAAAAAAACTCAAGAAAAAAATTTTAAAAGGCTCAAAATTTTGATAACATGCTTCACTTCAACAAAAACAAAAGAAAGAACATAAATGCACATGCATAAATGATCATAATTGATCAAAAATCCCAACACATAATCTCATCAATCAAAGCTAAAAAAAATTTAAATTTTGCTCAAAAGTTAGGTCCAATGCTCATCTGCATGGCCTCAAACAAATCAAAACAGAGCAAACAAGAAGTATAGAAACATAGCATCCATATAAAATGTAGTCTGATGCTTAGGTGCATCGAGACTCAACCTAGAATCCACTAGCATGCACATGCTTCCACCCCCAACCTAAATCATACATTATCCTCAATGTAGTCTAAACATGCAAACATAAGGGACAAAAAGAAAGGGAAACAGAAAACCTCCCCTGAATTTAGGCACAACGGTTGGAGTGGTGACACAACAGTTGGAGCGGTGACTCATTAATAGATTAGAATCCATCATTAATTTGCTATTACGACTATCATCTTTTTTTTTTTTTTTAACAACACCATACCAATAGATTAAAAATGGTAAATCTCTTGTATTTGATTTTTTTTAATATTAGTGATTGTTTGCATATTCATTTACTATTAATCATTCATATACCATATCAATAGAATAAAAAATGATAAGTGATATTTAACTTTATTTTTATCAATGATGGTTTGTATGCTCTTTATTATTATGTCACTCCCATAATTTCAGTTTTTGAAGGAATATGGTCAAAATAATTTTAGAGCTTTATTCTTAAAAAAAATAATAATAATAAATAATTTTAGAGCTTTCAGTATCTCAAAAAGGAAAGAAAAAAAAGAAAAAACAACCAAAAAGGAAAAAAGAGAAAAAAATAAAAATAAAAAAAGACAAAACCAAAACCAATTACTGAAATTTGAAGGCCAGATTAAAGACAGTGTCATAATTTCTTTAGTACATTCTTAGTTTTTTAAGGGATTTTATTAAATTTCCAACAAGAACCAAGAAAGGAAAAGAAAAATTGTAAGAGGCAATACAGAAAGCAAGGAGAAGAAAAGAAAGAAAATGCACATCAAACAAGAAGCTTGCGTCCTTGCTGAAAAGTTCTTGAATGACAGCTAGTTGGCGTTAAAACCCAGAAGAGAAAGTCAATGTTGAACGGCGGCGAAAAACCTTCAAACAGTAAACAACTTCTGAGAATGGCGATTGGCAAACAACATCAAATCCAATTGAATAGCGAACGGTGGCAAAGGGCTAACATCGGCTGAAAGAAAGAAGAGAAAGACGTTTTGTAGGTGAATCAAGTTAAATGATTTTGTGAACCACTGTGAGAGACAAAGAGAAAAAGAGAGTTTTTTTTAAGGAAGAAGAAGGAGGCGTAAGTTCATAAGGAATATGATTAGGAAGACACGTGTGGGCTTAGAGTTCTAACACCTTTTCATCCAGTTTGTTTAAATCCAAGAACTGAACTGAAATATACCGGTTTAGGTTGGTCTTTATAGTTATAAAACTCAAACCAAATCTTTATAGGTTACAACCCTATTATTTTGAAAGAAAAAACTCCTAGTCTAAACAGATATGATATGTACTAATACAAACATAACTCCACTGACACAAAATTTGTAATAATTATTAATAGGTCTTTGGTTCAAATCTCTCCATCTTCGTTAAAAAGAGGTGTGTGTGTTTTGTGTTTTTTTAAGACTTATCCAGGGGGTGCTGCACTGGGGCATCCAATTCCTCTTCTTTCTTTTTCTACTGATCTCACATTGAGAGCAGCTCCTTCTTATTTAGGGTCAGAAGATGAGAAATCTTCCTCTGATTCCGAGAAATCGGTCAAGCAGGGAGCTATCCTCGACTCACCTCTCGAGATATAAAAACTCCGTAAAAAAAAAAAACCATAGATGATATGTACTACGAGATAACTATAATTTTTTTCCTCAAATGGACATTGGAAATACGCAAGAGAATAAATAAACAAAATAACACGTAAAAACTAATAAAATTTGACATGGTTACCCCTATTGGTCACTATCGTTAAATTTAAAACACCATATTAAATGCGGGTACAATGAAATGAAAACATATGGATCTAAGTCCTCCTCTCATTTTCTTATTCTTTAATATATATCTATATAATAACTAATTTAAAGATATTATTTATTGCAAAACTACACAACAGATATTTTTACCATTAGGCTCGCATATCCCCCCCTGTGGGGACCCTTTGTAGTAGCAGTGGGAAACATGGCTTAATCAACCAGATATTTTTATCTATAAACTAAAATAAAGTAGCAATAAAAATATATATTTGTTTCATCTTCAACTTTAAGAGATGTCATGTGAGTCCTAAACTTTGAAACATCAATTTTTAAATTTTATTGAAATTAATCCATAAAGTCATAGTTAATGTTCCGTTAATAATATTAAAAGGCGAAATGATATTTATCGTGGTCAATATCAAATGATTGTCTTAAATTATTACCAACTAGATTATGTTGCATTTTAATACTTAAAAAGAAGATTTTTATTTATAGGGATATCTTGCATCTAGTAGATTGAGATACTATGGCTCCGTTTGATATTCATTTAGGCCCTGTTTGATAACCATTTGGTTTTTGGTTTTTGGTTTTTGAAAATTATGTTTGTTTCCTCACAATTTCCTTACATGGTTTTCATCTTTGTTAAGGACACATTTGAATTCCTAGCAAAATTCTAAAAACAAAAACAAGTTTTTGAAAACTACTTTTTTTAGTTTTCAAAATTTGACTTGATTTTTGAAAACAAGGGAAAGATGTAGACAACAAAACAAAGAAACTTGAGAGTAAAAGTAGTGTTTGTAGGCTTAATTTTCAAAAACCAAAAACCGAAAACGAAATGGTTATCAAACGGGGCCTTAGTTTTTGGTTTTTGGTTTTTGAAAATTAAGCTTATAAACCTCACTTCCAGCTACAAGTTTCTTTGTTTTTCTAATACCCATCTTTCCATGTTTTTAAAAACCAAGCCAATTTTTGAAAACTGTAAAAAGTAGTTTCCAAAAACTTGTTTTTGAAATTTGGAATTTGGCTAGGAATTCAAATGTGTCCTTGACAAAGATGAAGACCATAGTAGGGAAATTGGGAGAAAACAAGCATACTTTTCAAAAACCAAATGGTTATCAAACGGGACCTATATAATTCGAATTAATTTTATTTTATATATAAGTACAAATTAATTTCATATAGTAGTAAATTACTAATGCATTAATTCATTTCTAACTACTTTTGAGTATATAATTAAAAATGAGAACACCAATCTTAGTAATATAATTCAACTAACCAAAAGTATCAAATCTCCCACCTATTTTGTTGAACTAAAGCCAAAAATGAATGAAAGAGAATTAAAGAAAGAAAATTGATAAAGAAAATGAGAAAAAAAGAATCAATGGGTTACCCTTTAGCTTGCTTATAAGATGAGTCAGCTTTTAACTTTAAAGTTCAATTTTAGACTTGGATAAGTATATTCTAATTATTAACAGAAAAACAAAATTTACAAAATTTACTCCTAAGTTTGACAAAAGTGTATCATTTTTCAACCTAAGCTTTCAATTTTATCCAATTGAACTCTAAATTTAACAAATAATTATTATTATTATTATTTTTTGTTTTTTTGCCAACAAGAGTTTAGTTCAACTGGCATAAAGTCTTACTGGTAACCACAAGATCTGTGGTTCGAATCTCCCTTCCCCACATATTGTCAAAAAAAAAAAAGAAACAAATAATTCTTTTTTTTTTTTTTGTTTTAATTAACTTCCACTAAATTAACTAACAAATTTTAACAAAAGGTAAGGAGGTGTTCCTACACTTACTAATTTAAATAAAAGAAGAGACTTGCACAAAGTTATATCTCATCAATACACAAAACTAATTATTGAATAAGTCTCTCAAAACTCATAAATTTTTTTTAAAAAAAATCCAATTTTAATGTCTTTTTTTTTAAGCTGAATCAATTTTATATCAAAGATATATTTTACCATTCATTTGACACATGAATGAGATTTTTTTTTCTTAATATTTCTACGCATGAAAGTTCATTGAAAGAAAAAATTGTAATGATTATTCAAATTTAAGGTTAAAATTTCTAATTTAAGATAAATATTACACAAACACATATCCAAGTATGAGATGTCTGATTTAATTAAATTAAAATTTAATGTAAAAAAATTGATAGATCATGTTAAGTTAGAGGTAAATTTTGATTTCGTTTTTGCTAATTTTAATCTCTTATTAGACTTTCCATTGAAGAGTAATTAATATAAATGTTTTTACAGTTACATCCTACAAAATTGTTGGGATTTTATTAAAAGAAAGATATTAAAAAGACACCAAGGTTGAATTATTATAGAAATTTATATTTGCTTGAGCTTTGTCATTTTGCGTCTAGTGATTTGAAAACTCGCATTTCGTTGAAATTAATAGGGAATACACATTAAAAGTTTTTTTTTTTTTTTTTTTTTTGATAAATACACAACAAAAGTTTCATAAAGTTAAAATTGCAAACACATATCAAATTATAACGTTTAATAGGATGAAAGTGAAATTTCAATTTCAAATTAGCCTAAATTAATTATGTTAAAAATTAAAAATTCTCCCCAAAGGAAAAAAAATATCATTAAAAAATATATTTTCTTCCTACCGGCAACTATTTGAACACCCTTCTTCATAGGTATTGTAACAAGTCTACGCATCGCTAGACACTTTTAACATTCCTACCATAACAAACCTAGAAGCGATGCTTTTACATTCCTACTATAACAAAAATAGGGATCTAAATACAAACTAATGAGAATTACAGCCACATTTTTTTTTTTTTAACCTGAAGTTTCTGAAAAGAAAAAAAAAATCTTAAATCTTTTTTTTTTTTTTTTTTTTGGTATATGAAAACAAAGAGCAACTTTTTATCATTAATTATGTTATATGTGAAGAAAAGCAAGGGAGCAGAGTGTAATAAGGCAGTGCACAACACACCGCATGCAAAGTTTTTAGAGGCAGTAGAAATTAAAATGTTGTCCCGTTTGGAGAAGGACGTTTCATCTGTTAAGTCACTTTCCCACTCTACATTTTGTAGAATGACCTCTCACTCCCATCCTCATTGCCTACCCTAAACCCTAAATCCTAAACCCTAAATCCTAATCCTTCCTATCTATTATTTCTAACTTTATAGCCTTTCCTTTAAGCAAGCCTGTAAACCAAACACTCCGATCCCCTTTACTTTCAACCTTTTCTCTTTCTCCTTTGTGACCACTACCTAATGCCTAACACGATCCCTCCTCATTTTAGCCTCAATAATTTCATATCATTGTCTTTCTTCTTTTATCACTCCATCCAATTGGTAGGGTATTCTTTAAATTGAGTTTGAGATGGATCTTGAGATATGTATTTTTAACCTTAGAAAAGTTTTTAAGTTCTGTGTGATCAAACAAAAGGGTATAAATTAAAGTTTAATTTCTGAGATTTCAGGTTTGTATATATTTGGTCCTTCAACTTTTAGATTTGTGTCTATTTAGTCTCTCAACTATATAATAATTGTCTAATAGATCTTTAAACTTTCAAAGTTATGTCCACAATAGGTCTTTGAATTTTTACTTTTGTGTCTAATCAGACATTAATCTATTCAACCTTTTTTAAAATGCCAAAAATACCTTTTTGGTCTCTGAGTTTTGAGGAAAATGTATGTTTGGTCCATACTTTTCAAAATGAACCTTTTTAGTCTCTGAATTGTGAAAAATAGGTTTAAAAGGTGCCTAAGTTTTCAAAATATAGACTTTTTGAGTCCCTGGATTTTGAGAAATAAGTTTAAAAACGTCTCTCATATTATTTTTTTTTAAATTAATACTTTTAAAAACTTTTTAATTTAAAAAGCCATTCAATATTAAAAAATAATTAAAAAAATATTAATTTATAATAGTTGAAAAAATAATATGAGGGACCTTTTAAACCTATTTCTCAAAATTCAATGACGGAAAAGGTCTATTTTGAAAACTTAGAGCCTTTTAAACCTAATTCTCGAAACTCAGAGACTAAAAATGTCTATTTTGAAAACTTAGAGCCCTTTTAAACCTAATTCTCGAAACTTAGGGACTAAAAATGTCTATTTTGAAAGTTTAGAACCAAACACACCTATTCCTCAAAACTCAGGGACCAAAAATGTTTTTTCCCTTTTAAAATTCATGAACCTAGTCTACATATATAAAATTGAAAGCTTAGATTCCTATTAGACATAAAATTGAATTTTTATCTAATAGATTAGTTCTTCTTAAAAAAATTGAATATGTCATAGATTTATTGGATACAAAATTGAAAGTATTCAAGAGCTTATTAGACATTTTTAAGTTTAGGAACCAAATAGACATAAACAGGAAAGTTTAGAGACTAAACTTTGCAATTTAACCAAACAAAAACTAGAATTATAGGATTGAAACTAAAAAAAAAGTATCTTTGTTTATGGATGAGGTCATAATGGATAGCTAATGATCAGAGGAACCCCTGTTAAGTTTTTTTTTTTTTTTTTTTTTTTTCGAAAAAGAGTCTTTATCTTCTTCAACTATATATGCAACAACTCAATTTGATGTGGGATGACTCTCAGCTTTGATGGAAACATGAGATTAAAGAGACATAATATATGTTTGGACTATAACTCTAAATAGTGTTAATCTTTAATCCCTATGGATGTGTTTGGTTTAACTTTTCAAGTGTTTAATTTTGTAAATAATACATTTTGAAAAAATTTGTAGTGTTTGGCAACCACTAAAAATGACTTATTAGAAAATGAGATTGAGAAATAAATCATTTTGAGAGAAACACTTGAAACCAACTTTTTAAAAAAGAGTTTGTAAGTATACAATAACTTGTGTATAAAAACATTTATGAGAGAATGTAACCAAACACATAAATGTTTAAATTCTAAACAATTTTTATACAAAATGTTTTTTAAAGAATGCATTCTTGGAAAACATTTAAATTAAAATGTAATCCAAACGGACCCATAATCTTCTAAAATCAACACCGAGCATGTTCTTTTGTAGGTTACACCTCTTAATAGAAACTTTATGGGACCGATATAATTAAGAGTAGTTCTGTAATAGTTAATAAATTAATTTCAATAAGCAAATTTTTGTTAAGACACTTGTGGGAGAGAAAACACTAATAAAGTCCTTCCTCTAAAAACATTTTAAAGTACTTTTGAGGATTCTTAAAATTTTTAAAAACACTTCCATCCAAATAGTAAAAATAAATTACAGATTTTAATGAATTAAAAATTACTTTTCGCTATTTTAATTTAACTTCATATTGGAAGATGGGTAGCATATATGTTACTGAATTCTCTTCTATATACATAATTCAGTTCTTTTAAGCTAATTATGTTGTATGTATACCAATTAACGTTATTATTTATCTATCCTAAAATCGTAGAAAATATTTGAATTTAAAGGTGAATATTGACTTAATTTTCATCGGTGTGATTGTCAATAATAATTGTCAATTTACGTCTCTAGAAAAATCAGCTGTGATATGAAATAAATTAGGTTGGTTACATTTTTATTTTAAACAAAATAATGCAAGTTACAATGTTTCCTTAGCATGCTTAGCTATAATGACTAAAGTATATTAGGGTGGACACAGAGGCGGATTTACCTTGGGTCCAGGGGGGCTCGAGCCCCTCCTAAATTATAATGTTTTTAGTATTAGTATATAAATATTCGTACATTGTCGAAAAAATGTTGCATTGCCGTGTTGGTTTAGGCGCCTCAGCCCCTCCTGAATTGAGCGTGCATACCGAAGCTCCTTTAATTTCTTTTTTTTTTCACCATTCAGCGTGTTTTTAATATTTTTCTTTATTTTATTTATTTAAAAATACATGAAAAATAGCTCTTTAATTTTTTTTTTCACCCTTTAGCGTGTTTTTAATCTTTTTCTTGAATTTCTTGAACATATATATACTAGGTTTTTACCACGTGCGATGCACGTGTAATAATTGACTAAATTATTATGAAGTAAAATTAATTAAGATTGTATATACATTCTTATATTAGTTTTGTTTTTTTCTACTTCTATGATGATTTTTTTTTTGTTTTTTAATATGACTAATTTTAATATAATATAATATATATGTGACTTATCATAGCAAATGGAGTAACAATAATTATGTTAAATAATAATAAAAATACATGTTAAAGAAATTGGTTTATAAGTCAAAACTTCTTTATAAAAATTAAACCCTCAAACTATATGATAAATTTAAAATTAAACATTCAAACTATCAAAATATAAAAATTTGAGTTTTTCAAAAAAATAATAATAATAAAAATCTGATCTATTTTAGTCAATTTCTCTTTCTCTCTCTATTCTCTCTCTATCCTTTGTCCACTCCGACTACTTCCTACATTTCTCCCTGGGTCATTTCCCTCTTTTCAATCACTCACTCTTTCTCTACTTTTTCTTTCTCTCCCCATTCACTCTCTCTCGCGCTTCTCTCCCATTTTACTCTATTTAACTCCAACCTTGAAAAAGTTGAATAATTATTATCTTGTTCAGTTCAACATTATCTCTTTTGTTGTATTTGTATGTTGCACCTCAATTTGGGTTTATTTACATTATATTTTTTTATTTATTTGTTGATCGTTGTTTGTTTTATAGCCTATCCAAACCACAAATTTTACAGTGTTCCAATTTCCGTTTCCAGAAGTATGTAGGTTTAGATAAAAATAGGGAATATAGCGTCGTACTTTATTCTATTTCCAGAATAAAGTGGCAATGAGAGAAAATGTTCTATTCTTAATTGATGCATTTTGTTTCCAGAAGTTTGTATATTTCAAAGGAAATTATATATTTAAACTAAAACAATATATTTTTTTATTATTTTTTCATCTGCTTTAATAATTTATATTTACATAGTTCTTAAACATGACATGTAAATGATGGTGGTTACACATTTAAGTCAAATAAACATAAATTATCATATTATTTTAAATGTTTTATATTATATTTTTTTTTCGAATTAATATTAATTTAATCAAATAATTACCATAAAAGTTAAAACAATCATTGAAGATTCATATTTTAATACGTATTTATTGTCCATCAAACATAATCTCTCTTTTTAAAATTATTAACATTAGTTCTTCTTACAGATATCGACTTAACTTGGATTACTCTACCTACCACATCTATAATATGAAATGGATCCCATTTTCTTGTTTTGAATTGTTGGATTGAAAATTTTCTAAAAACAGACACTTTAATCTTCCAACCTTTGTCAAAAGGTTTGAGTTCTTCAATTAACATGTTTGTCATCTGAATAATAATAATAATAATAAAAAGATAAAAAATTATTTGAAAGAAAAGAGTACGGGTTAATTTGATAGTTATTGTATTTTTAAAAAGAAATTTGGAAAAACATATGCATTTGAAAAGATTTTGGAAAACCAAGCCAATTTGTTGCCTTTATTACAATTTGTGTGTGCAAAAGGCGGATTCATGATTTTCTTTTAAATATTTTTTTAATGACAATTTGCCTGTGGCATATTAAAGTATTAAACAAAAACGTTATAATTGAAGAGAGGTACCTGAAACGAACAATGAAGGAGATTAATAGTTTTTTTATGTGAAAACGAAGGGGAGGAGGTGAACAATTTATAGAGGGAATTTAGATTCAAATTCTAATGATAGAGTGTATCTAGATCATATGATAAAAAAAAAATACCTTATTTGTTTTATTACAAAAAAAAGAAAAATTAAAAAAGAACAAACCGATCAGTAAATTATTAAAATTTATATACGAATAGTGGGAACAGATCAGTAAATATCCTATTTGTTAATCTTTTAGTTTTTAATTAAAATAATTAGATTTAACTAAAATAATTATTTTAAGATTTTTTTTCAAAATTTGTTTTTAAAATTGTTGATCCAATCGTGAAAGTCATTTTTTTTTATCATTATGTTTGTTTTTTTTTTTCTTTTTAATTAAAACAATTAGATTTAACTAAAATAATTATCTTAAGGTTTTTTTTTTTCAAAATTTCATATTGGTTTTAATTTTTTTTTTATCCAATCGTGAAAGTCAATTGTTTTTTTTATCATTATGTTTGTTTTTTTCTTATTTTTTCTTATTTTTATAAGAAAATATTTTTCTCAAAATTTCATATAAAGATTTTTTTAATTTTTTTTACAGATTACCACTTTTTAATTTAAAACTAATGGGAGAAGGTGAGCAATTTATAGAAGGAATTTAGATAATTCTAGTTTGATTAGATTTTGGATAGAGTGTATATAGATCATATGATAAAAAAAAATATATCTTATTTTTTTTTTATTAAAAAAAATTAAAAAAAAACAAACCGATCAGTAAATTATTAAAATTTATGTATGAATAGTGGGAACGGATCAGTAAATACCCTATTTGTTAATCTTTTAGTTTTTAATTAAAATAATTAGACTTAACTAAAATAATTATCTTAGGATTTCTTTTTCAAAATTTGTTATTAAAATTTTTGATCCAATCGTGAAAGTTTTTTATCATTATGTTTGTTTTTTTTTTCTTATTTGTTTTTTTTTTTCAAAATTTCATATTAAATTTCATATTGGTTTTAAATTTTTTTTATCCAATCGTGAAAGTCAATTGTTTTTTATCATTATGTTTGTTTTCTTTCTTTTTTTTTTCTTTTTTTTTATAGGAAAAGATTTTTCTCAAAATTTCATATTCGTTTTTTTATTTTGTTTTACAGATTACCACTTTTTAATTTAAAACTAATGGGAGAAGGTGAGCAATTTATAGAGGGAATTTAGATAATTCTAGTTTGATTAGATTTTGGATATAGTGTATATAGATCATATGATAAAAAAAATATCTTATTTGTTTTTATTAAAAAAAAAACAAACCGATCAGTAAATTATTAAAATTTATATACGAATAGTGGGAACGGATCAGTAAATACCCTATTTGTTAATCTTTTAGTTTTTAATTAAAATAATTAGATTTAACTAAAATAATTATCTTTAGATTTTTTTCAAATTTTGTTTTTAAAATTTTTGATCCAATCGTGAAAGTCAATTGTTTTTTTATCATTATGTTTGTTTTTTTTTCTTATTTTTTCTTCTTTTTAATTAAAATAATTATATTTAACTAAAATAATTATCTTAAGATTAAGTCAATTGTTTTTTTTCTTATTTTTTCTTCTTTTTAATTAAAATAATTAGATTTAACTAAAATAATTATCTTAAGATTTTTTTTCAAAATTTCATATTAAATTTCATATTGGTTTTAAAATTTTTTTATCCAATCGTGAAAGTCAATTGTTTTTTATCATTATGTTTTTTTTCTTATTTTTTCTTTTTTTTAATAGGAAAATTTTTTTCTCAAAATTTCATATTCATTTTTAAATTTTTTTTTTTATAGATTACCACTTTTTAATTTTTGTATCTTTTATTTTTTTAATTAAAATAATTAGATTTTAACTAAAGTAATTATCTTAAATTTAAAGGGGTATTTTAGTCTAAAAATGTTTTTCACAGATCCTTGCTTTTTAATATATTATAGATTATAGATATAGATTATAGATTATAGATATAGATATGCACACAAGAAAAAGATTAAAATAATATGATTATTTTATTTATTTAAAAATATATACAAAAACTATTTTTCTAAAATTGACTTTTTTAATTCAAAAAAATTATATTTTATAAATTTAAATGGTAAGCTATATTTCCTTTAAAAAAATTATAGGCATAAATTATTTACAAATATGAAACTATAAAAAATAGATTAAATTACAAATTTCGTCCCTAGACCTAGATAGTATCAAATAGGTTCAACTTTCAATTTTATGCGTTAATCAATCCATGAACTTTTAAAGGTGGTGTTTAAATGTTCAATTTTAAGCCTAATAAATTCATGAACTTCCACACCAAAAAAAAAAAAAAAAAAAATCATCAACTCTCAATTTTATACTTATTAAGTCTTTGACCTATTCAACATTTTTTAAAACTCATGAATTTATTGAACATAAAATTGAAAGTTTAATATTATATTAGACAAAAAATTCAATTTTATGTCTAATATGACTGTTATTTTTTTTTAAAAAAAAATGTTGGACATGTCAAGGACTTGTTAGAGACAAAATTGAAAATTTAGAAACCTATTTGACATTTTTAAAGTTCGAAGACCTATTTTAACAAAATTGAAAGTTCTAGGGCCCATTAGACACAAAAATGAAAGTTCATGACCTAAACTAGTAATTTACCTTAATAAATATATAATATTATAATTTTTATTGTAATTTATTTCTAAAATTTTTTACATCAAATATAAACGGAAATAGATAGAAATGTTTTAAAAATTTTGTTTCGTTATTTTTTTAAATTTAATTTCATAATATTAAAACTTACATACGACAATTGCAATGAATTAGATTAGTAATTAAGTTTTCATTTACGAATTTTTAAAATTGCTTACTTGTAAATTACTTTTCCGGAATTTAAGGGAAGCCCCCTCTAAACAAAAAGTCTGGATCCGCCACTAGGTGGACATAATATTTCAATTATCAAATACTTAATTTCTAAATTTTTATAGGATCGTCATTTAAAATTTTATAAAATTTATATTATAAATTCTAATTTATTTACTCAAAATTATTTGATAAAATATAAAGAAAAAATTAATAATAGAGCAAAATGTTATTCAATTTAGATTTTAAAAATAAATTTACTGATTAAAATTATTAGAAGGGAGAAGCAACAATTAAATTAATTTTTTTTTTTTTAAAAAAAGAGGTTAGTTACAAATTAATGAAAGGATAAAATGGTAAATTTAAAAAGCTGTTAGTCGATACACCAGATTTTTAGGAAAACCAATTTTAAAAGTCGTTGTCCGTTGAATTTGACAAATCATGGGAGAAAAAGTAGTTTTATTTGAATTTGAACACTATTAGGGTGTGGTTGGTCTAACTTTTCAAGTGTTTAATTTTGAAAATAAATCATTTTGAAAAAATTTATAGTGTTTGGCGACCACTAAAAATGACTTATTAGAAAATAAGATTGATAAATAAACGAAACACTTATGTATAAAAACATTTGTGAGGAAATGGAACCAAACATATGAATGTTTAAATTATAAACAATTTTTATACAAAATATTTTTTAAAAAACATTCTTAAAAAACATTTAAATTAAAATGTATTCCAAACTGACTTTAAAAATGATTAAAATAAAAATTCTTGAATAGCCACCAACAAGAGTTGTCGTGGTGTGGGGAAGGTGGGAACAAAAGTGGGAACTTTTGCCAGGTTCCACTTGGAGCTTTGGCAATTAAATAAGTTCCCCAAAGTCAAATTTCTACCTCCAAACCGCAAAAATCTTTAGTATCATTTAATAAACCAAATACTATGCGGCTACCTGTAGCTGATAATAATAAAAGCCCTTTGAAGAAAAACGCCAAAATCCTACCTACTAATAATAGCAATGCCTCCTCCAAGATTAAACTAATGGTTTAAATTCGGCTTTGTTAGAATCTGTTCCTTCACTTTTTTTTTTACCCTTTATTAATGCAACCAGTAGACTATTCTTTTGTTTGACAATGTTACGTATTTATATGTATAAAGTTTATCTCTAAACTTGTAAAAGTTTTCTTAACTTTAAATTATGGTTTGATGTAGTCTCTATCCTTAATTTCATTCAATGAATGATATGTCATGTGTATTAGACAAATACTAAGCTATTTGATTCGACATGACAAACAAATGACAAAAGTCTACTAAACGTGTTACTTTATATCTATCATGTAGCACCAAAGCCACTATTATTTGCCTAATAGACTATGACACTTCATTATTTACTTTAGACAACGTTTTGGAGACAAAATCATTATTTTCATTGCAAAAATCACTTCCGTTTTAAAGTGTTGATGTTTTGCGTTGATACATGATTCAAAATTACTATAAGTGATTTTAAGGGTGAGCATCAATTGGTCGCTCTTCGTTTGCTTTTGAGCACAAATAATGTCGAAAACTAGCAATTCAATTTCGATTAGTGCTCGTTGGTTTTGGGAGTGACTATAAAACATACTGATTGACCCCAGTTATGGGTTTGTCGGAGTTGAGAAGAGAAAGGAAGGGGCGACGATGGCGATGGGAGAAGGGAAAGGAAGAGAGAGAACGGGCAACGACGGTTGGAGGAGGGTGATAAGTCTTAATGAATCACATTTATTATGTTTAATTCTCTTATATTTTGAATGATTATAACGCATAATTATAAAATTTGTGCCTAGTTTGATTTAGGTAGTCAAATATAAAATATTGGTAGAATTTAACTTAGTCGAATAAAAGGAAAAAGAAAAATATAAAGGTGCTGCAAACTTTCAAATTGAAAAGAAAAAAAAAAACACAAAAACTTGATTTGTTAATGGTCCAAGACTATGGCCCATTAACAAATCAATGTTTCAATCTTGTTCAGCGGATGAAGGTATTACCAACCCCTACCCCAAATGGGAAATCCTTATAAATGGCTAGATATACACAGTATTTTTGAAAAATGGTTAAACAGTTTTTTTCAATGAAAAATGGCTAAACCGTTTTTTAACCTATTTTCGTGAGGATCATCCTTCCAATTATACTCTTGAGTCAAGTTTCACGTTCACACCCTATTTTTAGGGAGCCACTATCTCATTTAATTTTTTTTTTTAAAAAACAGTTTATCCCATAAATCAACAAATTACAGTATCTATCGTCTCTCTCATATCTCTCAAAATTCAAATTCAGATTTTATCTTTATTAAAAGTGAAAGATTACATTGAAATTATGTTTTCTTTTTTAATTTTTGATTAGATTCTTAGATTTTAATTATTAAATCACCATCTTCATCGTTTTTCCCAACTTTTTTGTCATCCATCAATTTTTTGCTCTGTCGTTCTTATCACCATTGAAAGGGTTATTGATCTAATGTGACGCCCGTGCATTCCAATGTTAATGATTTCATGAATATAGTGAATGAAGTGTAAACTTATTTGGCTTGTACTCATGAGATTATTGAATTGCAATAAGGCACTTGGGACTTTGTTTTTGAAGTTTAATTATGGCGTTATATTGATTTCTCCCCAAAAGGCTTGTTAAATTTAAGTTGGCAGATTAAGGTCTTTTGGGAAACGCTGAACTTCCACGTTCTGAGTAAATTTGGTTAGCGGTTGGCTAACTTTGGTAATGCTATTATTAGAAGTTTTTGGGTTTAAAAAAAAATTGGTCAAGGGAAAGGGAATTAAGCTTAATTAGAAAGCAAAAAAAAAAAAACCCTAAGAGAACCCTTTTTCTCTCCATCTCTCTTTCTCTTCACGCGTATCACCCCCCCCTTGCGTTTTTCAGCTCCAGCCGCCGCCTCCCTTGCCCAGCAGCCGCCGTTCGCTCAGCCGCGCCGCACACCCAGCCGCCGTTCGCTCAGCCGCGCCGCACACCCAGCCGCCGCTTTTGTCCTTCTTTCTCTCTTTGCGCACGCTTCTCCCTCTCTCAGCAGTCTCCTCATCTCTGCGGCATCCCTCTCTCGTGTGAGACGCGAGCCCAGCCGCCGTTCGTCAGCCAGCCGACGCGCCGCCGCCGCTGAGACCTCCCTCTCCCCAGCTCTCTTCTGTGCGTTTCCTCCTAGCTCGGGCGGTGTTGATCCGCGATTCAGCCGTGAGGAGACCCGCGAGCTCGATTTCGTCTCTCTTGAGCGATTTCGGTAAGTTGGCCTAAGACCCATTCAATCTCTTCGAGTTTAGCTTGTGCCCATGCTTGTTTGAGTTCGAATGCGGGTTACCCATTCTTTTTCGGCTTCTAAATTGCAGGATTAAGCCCCACTGATCTGCTGTCCAGCAACCGTTTCGGCCTAACGTGAGCTTTGGAAGGTTCCTCACAAGCCGATCAACCTTAAACTGGATTGCCCATGGTTTGACAGCTTTAGATTGCTGTTTTAGGTGCTGGTCGGTAACTCCTAGCGCCCTTAAACCTTTGGAATTCGTTTATCTAGTTTTGGCTCGGTGTGTGACCCTTCTGGTGCCCTTTGTGTTGTAGTCTTGTATCAACTCGAGCTCGAAACAACACTAATACAAGTTGTCTTGGTGCTGTTCGGAAAATTCCAGCAAGCGTGTGGGTGTTTTTGGCGTAGGTAAGTAAGTTTAAATATTCTCTAGGCCATTTGAGTACCCTTCTCTATGCTGAAAATCAACCCTTTAATTGTAGATAAGCTGTCTTGTAACTAAAATCATTTTAGAGCATTCTCGAGCTCATTAGGCTGCCTACCAAGGACCTAAGGTTGGTCTTGAGTAAGTTCTCCCCTTAGGCACTTGTTCAGTTGCTTCAGGTTTATGAGCTAGTGTTAACCTCTAAATATTTCCTTAATTGCTTAGGGGCTTATCTGGATCAATTTGAGTTGGCTGAGGGTGTTTTAGGAGCCTCCAAGTTCTCTAGAGCATTTATAAGTATTGTAAGTAGTTTCTACTTACCGAGTTTGTTTGACTGCGTGAAGCCTATTTGTTTGTTACTTGCTTTTCCTATATACTTATGCCATATATGAACTGTTGAGATGTACTGCTTATGTTGCTTGAGATAAGTATGTACTGATTTGTTGCTGGTTATGAGCATGTATTGTACTCGTTGTGTTGTGATCGTTGTAGTGCTTGTGAGAAGCATGAGATGTGTCTTTGTGTTGCCTGAGATGGGCGTGTTTTGGGTGTTAAGCATGATGTGATGTTGGGTTAAGCACAGTTGAGTCTGGGCTGCATGTTGCATGGGGGATGTGTAGCATGAGTCGGGTGTGAGGCACAGCACATGGTGCGTAATTCATGTGTAGCGGAGCGTGACGCGGAAATCACGTGGGTTGTGAGTGCGGAGCGTGACGCGGAAATCACGTAAGAGTAGCGCAACACATGGCGCGGAATTCATGTGGGGTAGGTGCGGAGCGTGACGCGGAAATCACGTCAACTGCGCAGCACATGGCGCGGAATTCATGTGTAGCGGAGCATGACGCGGAAATCATGTAGTTGCGGAGCATGACGCGGAAATCATGTGGGGTCTAGTGCGTGTGTTGCATAGTGTGTGATGCATTTGCACAAGTTTATCGTTTTAAGCATGTTGTTAGTTATGGCTTGAAAGCATGTTGGATATTTGTGGTTGCTAAAGCATGATGCTTGTTCGTGGTTGTGAAAGCATGTTGAATGCGTGTGTAAAGCATGTTGATTGCTTTGTTTGTTGTTTGTGGCTTGGTAAGTGTGAGCTACTTACCAGTACCACGGTTGTACTGATACCCCCTTCCCCACCTTTCCCCAAACATTTTAGATGTTGCAGGTTACGTTGATGAGCTGGATCCTGGTGAGGAAGAGGAGAACTATGAGGAGGAACCCTAGGGCGATTGTCTTTCTTTCCTATGTTTTGATAGGCTTGAGTTAGTCACAATTCCATAATTTTTGTTATGCCTGAGTAGACTAGTTTGGTTTCGTGGTTTGTGGATTTGTTGGTGAGTTTTGGTTTAGTGGCTTGTCTATGGTCCTAAGTTTAGTTCCATTGTTTATTAATTTTTGCAATAAAATTGTTAGCTGTCGCTCTTTTGAATTTAGAGCTAGTATTAATAAAAGTTAGTGAATATTAAGTTCTTTTGCGTGATTTGAGTTAATGTATGTTTCAATGAGCCCTGACTTGTGTAGAGAAGTAGGTTGTGGATCTGAAACGAAGCTGGTGGAGTTGAGGTGGTTGTTTGAAGTGTTTTTATTCGTTTATCAGGTGTTATAAAAAAAATTGGTTCAGACCATTTTACGCTGTTATGCTGCCGAAATTTTCGGCACATCCGGTTTAAGTGGTTCAGTTCCATAGATAAGGGTTTAAGGGTTGAAGTAGCGTCTCTAGGCTAAGGGTTGGAAAACCTGGGGCGTTACATCTAACATCATAGGTATGTTAAATATTGTATTTTGTATTTATCTATCATTATTTTCCTCCTCGTATCCTATTTTTCAACCCAAAGTAATTTTCATTTTTTTCAAAGTCTTCAATGGTTTCCAAAAATGAAAGCTTTTGGAGGAAGATTAGAATGGAGAAAGGTGTCCAAAAGAAAATCGAAGGTTTCTCAAGAATTTTGTTTGTAATGGTTGGAAGAAGATGAGAATGGGAAAGACCGCACAATCTGAAGAAATTAAAATGGGGAGAATCTCAAAGGTTTCAGAAATTTTTTAAAAAATAAGGTGAATACTAAATCCCAATTTTCAAATTAAGTTTAAGGGAAATAGTGAGTGATGATTTCTTCTCGTTTTTTAGATAATTTGATCTTTACCATAGTGAAATTATTTGCACGTTGTCTAATAGGTTAGTTTACTATATACATTGTATTTGCATAATTTGTTTACTGAGTACACTGTATTTGCATAATTTTTCTTTTTATAAACTTGAATGTTTTTTATTGTTTTAGTAACATTTGTGAGTAATGATTCCTTCCCGTTTTTCAAGATGAATGAAATTATTTGTAAGTTTACTGAATACACTATGAAGTTAGGTTACTGAATACCCAACAAGATAATATAGGGTTTGGAAAAGAAAATAGGATTTTGTGTGTAATTGAATTTAGTAATTTAAATACACACAAAGTTAACTGATTCAATCATTTTCGTGCACTCCCTAATTTTAAGGTAAGTTAATAGATTTTTTTTTTTTTTTTAAATTCTACAATTCTCTCCCTCGATTCATGCTAATTGGTTTATTTTTATTATTTCATTGGTTATGTTTGTTAAATTTGAATTTGGATTTGATTGATTTTCGATGGGTCGTTAAATTAAGGGTATCCCTAGATTCTCTCCTAAATTTACGTTGTATTTGTATTTATAGTTCACTGGATTTACGTTGTATTTGAATTTATCAGTTCACTGGATTTAGATTTAGTTTATTGGCATTTTCGTCCAATTCATTGTAAAAAAAAAACTACTAAAAATAACAATTGGAAATTTTTCAAACGAAAAAAAATCATCTGACCATTTTTCAAAACTCCAAATTAAAAACAACCATTTATCTAGCTGTCCCATTACCAAATAGGGTTAATTATAAGAATAGCCAAAAGAAAAGGCTCGGCCCGTTCTGAAAAAATGGCAACTCTCTATATTCTTTAGATAAATGACCAAATAAATTTTGTGAATTTAAAAATCTAAATTATCAACTTACAAAAATACCCTCGATGCAAAAATATATCAAGTAGTTATATAAAATCTATGATTCAAATCAAATAAACTAAATCCGTTCAAAATTTCCTTAATAAAGATATTTGTTTATAAAAAAAAATAATAAAAATACAAAATAATTTTAAAAATTATTGAAGTACTTCCTGAAAGGAAAATATTGTAATATCTATATGAAGTCTGTGATTTTGAGTAATGCAAACATTTGGTTCAATAAAGATATGAAAAAAGTGCGCATAGAGGAAAATATCTGGTATGCAGAATTCCAATATGGTACCACTTCAAATCTGGGGTCATTATACATTACAAATTACAAAATTTGAAAATGCACAATAATTTAAAAATAGGGGCAGTTGCAGCAATAGCAAAAGGGAAACCTTTAATTGCAAGTGTGCCTTCAATTTTTTAAGATTGCAGATATAGCAAAAAAAACTTAGGCCCGACCCAAACAATAAGATGAAAAGTCTAAAATAACCTTATGTAGATTTTGACAGCAAGCCCATCCCAAACCCTAAAAATTTACCTTCAACCACGTGTTTCATCTTCCTATCTTTATCTCTTGATTTCATGCATTCGTCTTCCACTCAACGGTTCGTTTTCTGGCTTCTCCAACGATAGATTTTTCGGTGCCACGCGTTTCGTCTCCCTCTCTTTATCTCTCGATTTCACGCCTTCGTCTTCCACTCCAAAACGGTTCGTTTTCTGGCTTCTCCAACAGTAAAATTTTTGGCGCCATTTTCCAGTGAGTTTGATTGAGGTTTGCTTCCCTTCAGTCAAAGTGACTCGATCATTTAGAACAATGTATGTCTAAGTGTTTGCCTCCATCTATTTTCCACAAAAGCTTTAATTATTTTTCTACATCATCGTCTTCCACTCTAATGGTTCGTTTTCTGACAAAGAGTACATGCATGATTTTTTTTTTGTCGAAGATTCCTTGTTTGTTCCACCAGCTTGGTTTAACTCGACTTGAGACATTTGTCGATTATTGAGTCATAGAGTTGATGCATTTATCTTGCAGTCATAGTGCTGGTATATCAATAATAGTTTGAGTTGTTTTTGTTTTGTTTTGTTTTGTTTTAGTTTAAGTTAGTTTATCAATAGTAGTTTGAGTTATTTTTGTTGTTTTTTGTTTTAGGTTTAATCTATGCTGGTATATCAACCTGGTTGTATTATTCAATTTTGTTGTTTTTTGTTGTCGCCTAGTTCTTAGATTTATGTTTTCTTGTTATTTGGGTAACTTACTAATTTTCTTGAGTTGGTATATCGCCCGATTCAACTCGGTTTATTGATCTATTTTTCAAATTTAATTCAATTTGGGATATCGTCTAGTTCAGGCATAGTTTTATGATTGAGTCAGAGTTTATGCATTTATCTTGCAATCATAGAGTTGGTATATCAACAGTAGTTTGAGTTGTTTTTGTTTGTTTGTTTTTTTAGTTTAAGTTGGTTTATGAAAAATAGTTTGAGTTATTTTTTGTTTTTTTGTTTTTTTTGTTTTAGGTTTAATCTAAGTTGGTATATTGACAACATGCATAAATGCTACTATTTTATCCTCAAATTTAATAGTTTTTGTTGGGCTTTATTGTGTTTTTAATGATCAAATTCAATTAATTATGAATTTTTGTCCCTAGGAGCTTTTATTGGATTTTTGGAGAAAAAGTGGAAAAAGAAGTCCAATTCATGAAGAATTAATCATGGAGATTCAAGGTGGGTCATTTGGAGGAGTCCAAGACCTTAAATGAAGAAGAGTTGGGCCAAAAAAGTGAAGGACAAGCCCAAAAATAAGCCAAAATCCGAAGCTGGGAGTTGAGTCTGCGGGACAGCGTCGAGACGTTGTCCCTTAGCGTCTCGACGCTGGACGTCTTGGGCAACAAGTCAGTGACGTCAACGTCGCGACGCTGTCGGCCCTGGAGCACTATTTAAGGAGCAGATTGGCACTCGGTTTTGAGGCATCAAGCATCCAATTCCTCTAGTTTTCTAAAGGCTCTTTGAGCCATTTTGAGGGTCGGGGTGGAGAGTGAGTGAGAGGAGTGCGAAATTATTGTTTTTGGGCATTTTTGTAGCGATAGGGAGCTTGTTTCGTGGGGGATCCGAGGCGCAAGTAAGAGGTTCTTCGACGGTTCAGTTCCTATCCTCTTTATTTGTTTATTTATTGCTTTAGACCATGTATAGACGAGAAATTTTGATACTTATAGCATCCATGTATAGCTAAAATCCCGGCTTACGGGTCTTGAATGAAGAAATAGAGTTTTGATGTTATTCTAATTGTCTATCCTTGTGTCCACTTTACTAATTATTTGTGTGGGAGTTCGTAATGCTCTATAGATTCTGGCCAAATTTATAGTGATTAGATACTTAGTGGAAACTCGACGGAGAGAAACTAAGTCAGATCATAACCCACTCAACTAGGCTTAATTGCTTGTAGTGATAGCGAGATTAGTTGATTAGGCTTAGAGATCATTAATGAATCAGGACTCATTAATTAGCCCATTTAATAGCGCTAAGGACACTTAGGTTGTTAAAATGAGTTAATTATAATTAGGGAAAACTGACAGGAGAACCTATGTGATTAACGGAGATTCTAGATCTATAATTAGTGGGACACAATATTAGGTAATTAGAATAACTGTTAAAGTGTATTTTGGAATTCAAGACCCCGCCTCTTATTGGACTCAATATCCCTCGTTGTTTTTAATTTGCTTGATCGACTTTGTTTGATTGCCTTGTTTAAATTTCAATTGCATCTTTCATCATGTTGGGTTCCCTAGATAATAGGAGGCCTTAATATTTTTAGTGTTTAGAAATTTGCCTTGCTTAAGTTCACTTCTCCCTGTGGATACGATACTTGGTATACTTGCCGTTTCTTTATTACTTGTCGACTCGTTCGCTTGCGGATATAGTCGTTAACATATATCAACCTGGTTGTCTGATTCATTTTTGTTGTTGTTTGTTGTCGCCTATGATGACAGCAAAGTGCACGGGCCGCAAGTAATAATAAAACGGAAGTATTTCGAGTATCGAATCCACAGGGAGGTGAAACGATATTTAAGCAAAGCAATTAATTCTTGATCACTAAAGGTACTTGGGAGAAATATTATTTAGGGACCTAATCTTGATTGCTAAAATGAATTGAAAATTAAAGCAATTAAAGAAATTAAATTGGTCAATCAAAGAAATAAAATATGGAGAAAGAGTTTTGAGTGAGAAACGGGGTCTTGAAAATCAATTAATAGCTAATTAATTATTATAATTATCCTATCTCATTGCCCGACTAATTATACTCCTAGAATCTCCGTTAATCACATAGGTTCTCCTGTCGGTCTCCCCTAATTATAATTAACTTATTTTAACAACCTAAGTGTCCTTAGCGCCATTAAAATTCATTAATTAATACGCTCTGATTTATTATCGGTATCTAAGTTTAACCAACTAATCCCGTTGTCACTACGGGCAATTAAACTAGTTGCATGGATTATGATCTATCCTAATTTCTCTCCGTCGAGTTTCCATTAGGAATCAAATCAATATATAACTGGCCAGATCATATACAGCATTACGAACATCCATACAAATAATTAGTAAAATGGACAAGAGGTAGGCAATTATGGGCCTGTTTGGTAACGTTCTCGTTTCTTGTTTCTTGTTTCCAATTTTATTAAGAAATCTTAATAACTATGTATGTTTCTTGTTTCTCATTTTTTAGAAACACTCCCAAAATTTGTATAGAACTTTTGGGAACAACTAAAACTAGTTTCTCCTTTTTTGTTCTTGTTTCCAATTTTTTCCAAACATAAATAAGAATATAGGTTTATTATTATTGAATGTATAGGTGTTAGGGTCATGAAATTCTATTTTTCTTTATTAAAAATGAAGAAACGGAAACAAGAAACGAGAACGTTACCA
Source organism: Luffa aegyptiaca (assembly GCA_017139565.1). Lineage (NCBI taxonomy): Eukaryota > Viridiplantae > Streptophyta > Magnoliopsida > Cucurbitales > Cucurbitaceae > Luffa > Luffa aegyptiaca. The sequence continues at coordinate 17,650,194 of CM029402.1, forward strand.
AACGGGCCTATAATAACATTTAACTATGAATTTTCATTTCAAGACCCCAAAATGGGTTTAGCTATACATGGCTATAATATCCACAATGTATATAATAAAAAACATAAATTGGAGCAAAATAAGAGAAAATGAAGTGACCGTCGAGAACCCCGTCGCTTGCGCTTGGAGTCCTTCCGAAACACGCTCCGAGCCTCCTAGAGTGCTCACCACAAGCTCCCCACAAAATTTCCTACTCTTGACTCTCAAAAAGGCGAAAAAGCCTTGAGAGAATGCTCAAGGAGAGCAAAGGAAGGGAAGGAAGGAATGAAGGATGGAATGATTGATGCCAAAATGGGGTACCAAGGGGTCCCTTTTATAGGCCCGGAATAGGGACAGCGTCGTGACGCTGTGACGTCACTCAACTTGCCTGGCAAGAAATGGGACAGCGTCGCGACGCTGTCCCCACAGCGTCTCGACGCTGTGAGGCTTCCAGAACTTCTCCGCGCGGGCTGGGCTTGAATTTGGGCCAACTTCTTTCTTTTCTTGATTTTCACTTGGATTGTTGACTTTTGGGCTCCCCCTTTGACCCATGCTTGGAAAATTGGCTTGATATGCTCATGTTCGGGCCTTTTTTCACCAAAATTCCACAATATGCTCCTTAGGACAAAATAATGAATTACATTAGATTTTCTCAATAAAAACACAATAATAGCACTAAAAGGCTTAATAATTTAGGACTAAAACAGCGACATTTTTGCCCGCTATCAGCCTAGTTCTTATATTTATGTTTTCTTGTTATTTGGGTAACTTACTAATTTTCTTGAGTTGTTATATCGCCTAGTTCAACTTGTTTACTTATCCGTTTTTGAAATTTAATTAAATTTGGGATATTGTCTAGTTCAGGCCTAGTTCTATATATTGGTCATATTAAGATCCCTTGTTTGTTCTATCTAATACTGTTGTGTTACGTGGCATATCAGACCTCAAATCGAATCGACTTTAGTAAACTGGTCATATTAAGATCCTTTGCTTGTTCTATCTAATATTGTTCAAAGATTGATGTATGTTTTTGGTTTTTGTTGGACATTTTTTTTTTTTTTTAGTTTTTGGTTTACAAAGAAGAGTGGAAAAAGGAGAGTCTTCAGACAAAAAGAAAACGGAAAAGGACGAGAAGATAAAAAAAAAAGAAAAATGGAAAAAGGAGTCTTCAAAAGGAAAAAAAAAAAAAGAAAAAAACTACAAAAAGGGTGCAAAGCAGTGAGGTAAGTACATATGTTTTACTGATATACTTTTGAAATATTTGAAAAATTACTAAATTGTTTGTTTATGGAGTACTGATATACTAGAAAATAATACACTCATGTTTTAGTTTAAGAAAATGTCGATTATATTCTAATTGAGTATTGATATAATGTTGATATATGAGGAAAACTATCAAAATGAATGTTGATTGAGTTTTGATATACTTTTGATATACTTGAAAAACTAATATAGTGCATGTTATTTTAATGTTGATAGTTGCATGTGTTTAATTGAGAAAGATTGTTTATGCAATGCTCATATACTAGGAAAACTATCAAAATGATACACTCGTGTCTATTTTCAAATGAATGCTTATTGAGTTTTGATATATTGTTGTTATACTCGAAAAACTACTTAATTGCACGTTCTTTTAATGCTAATGATGCATGTCTTACTTGCGAATGATTGTTTCATTACTGAGATATACTTCTGATATACTTGAAAAACTACTAAAATCATAAACATGTTTTGTACTTTAATAGGACAATATTTCTTGGAACATTTGTCAAAAGGTTCTTTAGTATTCTAAACAAGAGGTACTGGAGAACATAGTGAAAACTCTCACACCTAATCAGTTAGAAATGTTCAAGTTACGACTATTTGGAAAATTTTTAGGTTTTAGAATTAAAAACTGTCAAGCTCAACTTTTAGTTCATTTGATTAGAAAGTTATCCAAGTGATAACACCTAATTAGTGCTATTTTATTGCCTTTATTCTAAGCTTGATAGATCCAATTTTATGGTTTATTTATCTATTTTATAGGTAATTCAAGCCTTGGAGGTTTTTGGAGCGGATCACACAATTTGGTGTTAATTCGGGCAATTTGGAGCATTTTTTAGCCAACTCTGATAAGACAACCCTAATTCTCAGCCCAAAGATCCAAGCTTTTGTGGAGCAAGAACCTTTGAAACAAAGAGATTAACACCTCCTTACACAAATTAGAACCAACCAAGAGAAAAGGCTAGAAATTGATTACCTCTTATGATCAATGATCTAGAAGCAAGATTGAAAATCTTGTTCTAGATTGAGTCATTTCACAATCAAACTTGATCAAGGGCGGATTGAATGGCTCAACATGCAATTTATCACAAGAATTGCGAGAATCCTAGAAAAAGGATTTCTAAGAAAAGTCTCAAATATGAGAGATCATACTTCATTCATCTTAATCTTGTGTTCAAATGACAAATTACATCCCTATCTATACTAAATGAAAAGACACCATGAAAGGACACAACCCTTCATCTATGTGGTCTAAATTCAACCCCTAACTTTTCAAATCCATGCATGAACCTTCATAAATACAAGTTCATGAATTCACAAGATACATAATACATTAAATATGTGAATGAATATGAATTTCTAGATTCATTGTGTCTTTTGGTTGAATAGGTGCCTTTGTGAATCTTGAAAGGATGCAACTTTTCATCATAATATTTGGATTGAGCTGGTTGATTGTATTTCCTTAGCATTGATCTTTAGGCTGGTGCAACGTCAATCTTGCAAACGTTGACCTTCATAGTGTCGTCCTCTCTTGGGTTAATGTGCAACATGTGAAATGGATGTGGAGCTAAACTTAACCAATCTTGTATGTGAATAAAGAATGCGCTGAAGCTTCTTAGCCTTGGCGCGTGTAATAGGTCCAGTTGGAACGTATGGAACACCATGATTCTTATCACAACTTGAAGTTTATAAATAAAGAGGGGGTGAAAAGACCAAAGCGGACTGTGACGAGCCCAAAAATTAGTGCCAAAGAATCAAAGGTTCGAGTCCCAAGCCAAGCAAACCAAAAGAGAACCAAAGAAAAATAAGCAGTGTGCTGGAATTAGACACAACGTCGAGATGCTGGCCTGATAAAACACGTTGAAGGCAGTAGCATAGCGTCGAGACACTGGCCTTCAAGCGTCTCGTTGCTACGACGATTTTATAAATAGCATTTTTGGTTTTTAGCGTCATTAGGTTAGATTTTTCGAGCTTTTTTTTTTTTTTTTTCGAATTCTCTCATTTTCTTTAGCTTTTCTGAGTTGCTTAAGACTTTTAGGTTGATTTGTATGCATTGAATTGAATTTACATTGTTGTTTTCCTTTATTATGAGCAACTAAATTACGTTGTATCGTTGGATTGGGATCTATTTTGAATAACTGTTGTTCTTGTCTGAGTTTACTAGTATTTTCTTTGAATTTCATGAGTTTTAATTGTTTTTTTTTTCATGTCATCTTGTTTAAATCAATGTGTATGATTGGATTCTTTGAATTGACGCCTCCTTGAGTTTAGTTATATGCATTCAATCAGTTATTTGGGATAGCCACCAGGCTGAGGCAAGTCCATCGCTAATTCTGGCATGATTACTGTAGATTCTTGATAGGCCTAATGAAAAGTGCAAAAAATATACCTATTTTGCCCCTTATTCTTAGCTTATTTCTTGTGAAACTTGTATGTTTTTGGTCAAAATTACTATTCCCGAGCCTAAAAAGTGTAAAACTTGGTAAGTTAGGTCTTTAAGAGTCATGTGTGTCAAATTATACATATTTGTGCTTAAAAGAACTCATTTTGGTGTGAATTTGACTTAGTTTTGGTGTTTTGCAGAAAACAGAGGAAAACAGAGAAATGTTGTTGAAATGCTATTGAAATACGACCGCATTTCTGCAAAGACAAAATGAAATGCCACCGCATTTCTTGACAGAAACAGAAAAGTCCGAGTCTGTCGCGGGTCGTTTTAAACGAGCTTTTCCCGCAACTAACCGACTGTTTTGACTCCGAAACTGACTGGGCTACCTACCAGCACCATTTTCGTGACTCCTCAACCACTCCTCACACTATAAAAGGCCTCGATTCGAAGGAAAATTCAAGCAGAACTCACTGAGAAGAAGAGGGTGGTGATAGAACCCTAGTAGACGCCCATGAGTAAGGATGCCCAAGGTCCTTCTTAGATGACTGAATTCTAACCCATAGTTAGACATCAAACTTGAGTGCTTGTAGAGATTTTCACCCTATTCCCACTTGTAAAGGAGAGTAGAGTGTCGAGCGTGTTGGGTTTTATGCCCTAAAACTCGTAGATAGTGAATGTAAACAAATTTATACTTGTGTTTAATAAAGTGTTATTTAGTTTCTGCAATAAAATGTTATTGTTAAATATTGCACTATTTGACCCAAATCCAATAAACTAAGATCCAAGGTTGTTTGTATGTAACTTGAACTAGTATGTGGAGACATACAGTGATCAATGTTCAAGTAACAACCTAAAAGGTCTATAGTACAAGGATAAGGTTGGGTACCTTATCCTGGTAACACTATGTGATACGACCCGCTTTGTATTTTGATACAGACGTATTGATCCAAAGCGTCCATGCATAGTAGACATGCGAGTGGGGGTATCCTATGCAATGAGTTTGCATAAGACCGGACCATGAAATAGTAACCGTTAGCTGTAACACCGTTAACTAGTTAGGTTTCTATTTCACTAGGATGACCTAGGCAACTTAGTCTGAATCCTGAGTGGATTATGGACTCCTGTTCACGAGGGATTGTCCTTTGATTTGTATGGGTGAGAGTGGCCAACACGCCGACTCAATAAGCCTACCATTTTGGGGACAATACCGAGTGAGGAGCTGGGAACATAATCACACAAGATGGAATTCACTCCTTCCCGACTTTTGTGGAAGTAGATGAGTGTTCCCTTAAGTGGTGTCTCCGGGTCTTGAGCAAAGGGTCCTACCCTCTCACTGGTCCGAGAGGGGTTTTCTGTTTGATGGTTGGACCACAAACAGGTTGTTCATTAGAGGAGCACTGGTACTTAAGGAGGTAGAGGTAACTCAGGGGTAAAACGGTAATTTGACCCAGCTGGAGTTACGAACACTCGTGGAGGACTAACTTGCCGTTATTGGTCTATATCCGTGGACACAGAAATATTCTGCAGTGAGAAGAGTGCAACTGTGGGTCTTTAGTGGAGTGACCCACAGTTAACGAATGTTGACTAACTTGGTTAATGAGTTTAGCCAATTAGTCTCGTATCGTTGGAGCTTCTGATCTGTGGGTCCATTAGGTCCCACTAGTAGCTCGTAAAAAGACTTGAAGCAATTAAATATAAACTGTAAATTGAAAGTGTTCAATTTATTTGGGGAATCGTATAATGTATGTTGATACATTATAATATAAAGTTTATGAAACTTTATAATATAATTTTTGAATTAAATTTAAAAATTAATTATTGAGAGAAAAATATTTGAAAGAGTTCAAATAAATTTTAATATGAATTGGATTCATATTAATTTTAATTTTAATAAAATCCCTAAGATTAAATATGTGATATTTAATTGAGTAATTAATTAATTATTTATTAAAATTAGATATTGTTCAGATAATAGATTTGAACTTATTAATAGACCTTTTCCTATTGGGAAAAGGGGTAGGAAAAGGTCTTGGCCTTTACCTATATATAGGACCCCTGGGGTGGGGTGAAAGGCATCTCATTGTCTCTCCTTCTCTCAGAGATCTCTCCCAAAAGACTCCCACAAGTCTCATGCTTCAAGAAGTCTTAGAGATATACCGGTGTAGCCGATTGGTGGTGTTCGCACAAGAGGGTTGCTGCGTTTTCAATCTTATTGGCAAGAAAAGGAGAATTGATCAAGGCTTTCTACAAAAGCAAGTTTTCTATGAAATCCTTGATCATTAGGATCAATCTAGTTGATCTTTTAGCATGTTTATAGCCTATATACAACCCATTAAATATAGATTTATTGCTGTAATATTTTCAAATTGTATTGGTATTTCAATTAGAATCTAAGACTCTGAGTAGGTTCGGTAATACTTTCCGCTGCGTGGGGATTTTATCCCTTCAATTGGTATTAGAGCCAACTCAGTTGTTCTTGATTTTAAATTGAAATTTGCAATTTGTTCTTGGTGGGATTTATGCATTATGAATGTTATGGTTTGCGTATAAATGGTTTCGATTAATTTGGCCATAGATTTACGCTTTCTTGAATGGTTCAATGTAAGGGCCCCTGCGTTTTTTGGCATATTTTGTAAATCTATTATCCTCTGTAAGTCCGGGTCTAGATTAGGGTGTTTCATGATGAAGATCGTTGAAAATCACATCCAAAATCGAAGCCAAACACGAAGAACAGTCGCTGGAATTTCCGAATTTTGCCTCCAGACGCAACAGCATCGCGCTGTTGGGTTTTATGCCCTAAAACTCGTAGATAGTAAATGAAACAAATTAATCGATCTCAATAAAGTGTTATTTGAGTAATTCAGTAATTTGGTTATTGAATAATCGAGTTTGCATTAATAAACCCTAAATCCAATAAACTAAGATCCAAGGTTGTTTAAATGAAACTTGGACTAGTATGTGGGGACATACGGGTATCAGTGTCCAAGTAACAACCTTAGTGGGAGGAAATATATCAAAACAAGATTTTCATAAATCAAGTTTTGCTCTCACGTCCTCAAAAGTTCACAACGTGAGGTTCATGCTTGGCCTCGAGTCACCCTGGGAGTGACCCCCTACGGATGGTGTTTGCATGAATCAATATCAAGGTGAATGAGGGAGTATTTTATAGTAAGTGGGAGCAGGAATGTGTCAACGTATCCTACGGTCTCCTCCATTAGGTTGCACCGTGAGATCCCAATGATCTGCCTGCGAGTCGCCCTGGGAGCGATCACCCTACGGAGGGCTTGATCATGGGAGTCGGAACAACGCAAACTCCAGAAATGGATAGGGTTTCTTAGGTCCATTTCCAACTTTGACTTTCCCTACGGTAGCATTGTTGGGGCCGACCTTTGAAATCTGAAAAATGGAGGGTCACACTTACGGGAAATTGTTAAGGTGTTAATAATTTCCTGATCGAAAAAACGGTAGCTAAGAACTATTGGAATATGAGTTATTCCGGGAATATGGATTAGCTGAGATTGTCTCAATTCAGAGGAGGAGTAGCTGACTACCCTACGGTAGCTGTTGTTCTAAACCTCTGAAGTATCGTTGCAAAATGAATGTTTATTCTATGGGTTGATCATTACTTTTGCTAAATTGATTGGATTAAAATAATAATATTATTTGTGTAATGGGTTAATGTAACAATACTTATTAAGTTAGTTTGTTTGTTCTCAGCAATGAAACGTTCTTTATATGCCTCGAATAACGCCAACTACAAAACTGGTATTTCTAATACAACTAAGAAAATGAACCTAAACACTAAATGCGTGGAATTGGTCTTAACTGAGGACGGTCCTCAAGCCCATATGTCTAATTTATCCGAAATTGTTCATGATGAATATGACATAGACTGCTTAGCACATCTCAATGAAAATAAATTTGATTTATTGATCATTGAAACGTGTATAGTGGAAAATGATGACAACATATATAATTGTTATATTAATTTCATGCAATGCAAGGCAATATATATAGTGTTATTATATTAACTTGAATATGATTGTTAATTATTTTAAAACTATAGTATGCATGATTATAGGGCTAATCATTAAAATTTTGAATAGTTTAAAATTGATGATTAGAAACCGACAACCTGCAATAAAGATTGCATGCAAACATAGGATCATAGGTAAATGAATTAATTTTAAAATGTTTAAAATTCATTAGACCTAAGATCTCGTTAATTCTAATAGGATTAGAATTAAGTCTTGCTTAGTTTTTCAAAAATAGTTTTAACCTACTAAGTAGGACAAACATTACTATGATTATAAGGGAACTCTACCGGTAAAGTTCTGTCTAAGTTAGGGGTACTTAAGTTGACAGTTTACGGGACACCTCCTACCTGGGAACTGACCCGGAGTACCGGAGTTGAATTAATCATGGTTAAATGTTAGCATGCAATGTCACTAGGTTTATTAAAAGAGTTTAATTCACCTAGAACATTACAATCCTCATTATAATAGTTATAATAGGATTAGACTTAGATAAGTTGAATTATTTGGATTTATCTAGGTTAATAAACCCTAAAATGTACGGTATGTCACTTTAGTGGGAGGTAAATTTTTTACTCCTACGTCCCTATATTTACAACGTGAGATCCATGCTCGGCTTCGTGTCGTTTTAGCGCGACCTCCCTTCGGAAAGTGTTTGCATGGGTCAATAACAAGGTGAATGGGAAAGTGCCCATAGTAAGTGGGAGTGGGACACGTGTCAACGTATCCCTCGGTCTCCACCCATAGGTCACACCGTGAGAGTCTTATGATCCGCCTGCATGTTGTCCTGGAGCAACCATCCCTTCGAAGGGCCTGATCATAAGATTTGTAACACTGTGAACTCGTGAAAAGGATAAGGTCACTTAGGCTAATTACCAACAGTTGTTTTTCCCTTCGGTAGCCTGTTGGTGCATGCCTCTGGGATCTGAAAGTGGGAGGGTTACACTTACGAGGATGAGTTAAGTGTGTTAATAAATCCTTGACCAAATAACGGTGGCTAATGCCTATAGGAATATGAGTTATTCCGGAATTAGAATTAGCTGAGAAGTGTCTCATTTCAAAGGAGGAGTAGCTGATCACCCTTCGGTGGTTGTTGCTCTAAACCTCTGAAACATCGTTGCAAAACTAAATCAATAGTCTTAGGGTTCTATGATTGCTTGTTTTTTTGCTCAACTGATTGGATTGTATGCAATTGTTTGTATTGCTCTTGTAATGGGTTAGTGCGATTAATAATCAAGTGATTTGTTATTTCAACGATTCAATGTTTTCATATGTGCATAGTCTTACGCCCATTTTATAAATAACAGTGATTATACAACAAATTTAAATGATTAATTTGTGGCGAATAATTTAAGATTAGTCTTGACAGAAAAATGTTCTCATTCATTAAGAAGTGTTATTAATGAATGTGACACTGAGCCTTGCTCAGCCAAAGAAGACTTGTCCAAAGACAGTAAATTCGATTTACTAGTCTTTGGAGCGTAATTTGTGAAGAATGATGATTCTACCCGAGTACTTTATTCATAGTCACAAATCACGTTTGTTCTTCTTATTAAAAGGAATGAATTCCTGGCAATAACTTCATGCTATTGAGATAACTCTCAAAATTTTGAATTAGAGAGGTTGTCTTGGTTGTAGCAATGGGGAACGTTAAGTTATTTTTCCCAGTGGGAGCAAATACATATTATTAGATAATGTGTATATAATTCCTAAGATCAAAAGAAATTTGATTTCTGTATCTTATTGGCTGGAACAATGTTTCTCTTTACCTTTCCCTGCTAACGCAGTTTATTTCAAGAAAGGGAGTTAACTTTTGTTCAGCTGAACTGAAAAATAACATAAATGTTTTTAAGACTAATCAAGAGTAAGACAGTCATAAACACTACGTTGCCTAAGGCTGCTACTACTCAAAGAAATGAAAGGCAAAAGATTTCTCCTAAAGGAAATACCTTTCTTTGGTTCTTAAGGTGTTAGGCTACTTTTGATCTCAATATGATTGGGAGCTTAGTCTAGAGTATACTTCTAAGTTAGTTAGAAGAACACTCTCTAATACCAATTAAGTCATGCCTTATGGGCAATATGACTGATAGATCTTTTACTGGAAAAGAGCTAAAAGAGCCAAAGAGCCCTTAGAGCTTGTACATTTGGATCCTTGTGGTCTAATATGTTAAAGCAGTGGGAGGGCATGAATAATTCATCTATATTATAGATAATTTTTCAAGGTATGTGTATCTCAACCTAATGCAACTTAAGTCTAAAGCTCTTGAGAAATTCAAAGTGGTTTGAGACTGAAGTTGGAAACTTGTTAGGTGAGATGATAAAAACACTTCGATCTGATCGAGGTGTAGAGTAGATGAGACTTGAGATTCCAAGACTATTTAATAGAACATGGAATTACATCTCAATTACCCCTGAAGCACCTTAAGGAAAGGGTGTATCAGATAGGAAATAGAACCCTATTGGATACGGTTCGATTCATTATGAGCTATGCTCATTTGCCTGACTCGTTTTGGGGTCATGCAGTGTTGACTGCAGCACATATTTCGAACAACATTCCATCAAAAGTGTTTCTGAAAGATCTTTTGAATTGTGAATAAGACGTAAAAGTAGTTTACGTTATTTTTGGGGAGTTCAACACACGTGCTTGTGGCTAACCCAAAAAGAAATTGGAACACTGTTCAACAGTATACCTATTCGTAGGCTACCCCATGAAAACGAAAGATGTGGATACTTCTTCAATCCGCAAGAGAATAAAGAATTTGTACCGACAAATGCTACATTCTCAGAAGAATACCGCATAAGAAATAATAAGCCACAAAGTAAGGTCGTTTTAAGTAAATTAACTGATGAAGCTACATAAATATCAACAAGAGTTGTTCATGATGCTGGACCTTTAACAAGAGTTGTTGATAAGGCAAGTACAACTGGTTAGTTACATCTATCTCAAGAGTTGAGAGTGCCTCAATGAAGTGGGAGGATTGTTCTACAATTTGACCGTTACATGGGCTTAATTGAAGCCCAGATCGTCATACTTGATGATGGCTTTGAGGATTCATTGCCTTAGAGCAAGACAATAATTGATGTTAACAAGAACCAATTGGATTAAAGCAATGGACCTTTAACAAGAGTTGTTGATAGGGCCAACACAACTGGTTAGTTACATCTATCTCAAAAGTTGAGAGTGCCTCAATATAGTGGGAGGATTGTTCTACAATCTGACCGTTACATGGGCTTAGTTGAAGCCCAGATCGTCATACCTGATGATGATTTAGAGGATTCATTGTCTTAGAGCAAGACAATGAATGATGTTAACAAGAACCAATTGGATTAAAGTAATGGACCCGGAATTGAAATATGTGATTTCAATTCCATCTAGAATCTTGTAGATCTATCTAATGGGTAACACCTATGGATTACAAATGAATCTACAAGAAGAAACGAGACATAATCTTATGGTTAGACTTATGGCAAAAGGGTTATACCCAGAGACAGGGGACTGTAATAAATTCTTATCTCCTGTCGTCATGTTGAAGTCTGTTAGAACTCTTGTCCATTTAGAATGGATGTCAAGACTACCCTTTTGAATGGTAATCTTGAGAAGAGTATCTACATGTCTCAAGCAGAATGGTTCATCTAGCAAGATCAGAAGCAAAAGGGGTTTGCAAGCTTAAGTGATCCATTCATGGATTGACCTAAGCAATTCGATCTTGGAATATAAGATTTGATACTGTGATCAAATCTTTTGGCTTTGATAAAAAACATTGATGAATCTTGTCTTTACAAGAACATCGTCAATAGTTCAGTAGCTTTATTAGTGTTGTATGTGATTGATATCCTAGTCATTGAGAATGATGTAGGTTATCTTACTGACTAGTAAAATAAGCTAGCAGCTCATTTCCAAATGAAAATTTGGGAGAAGCTAAGTTTGTTCTTCGAATCCAAATCGTTAGGAACCGTAAGAACAAAAAGCTAGCCTTGTCTCAAGTGTCTTATATCTAAGAAATGTTAGTTAGATATAAGATGCAGAATTCCAAGAAGGGTTCACTACCTTTCAAGCGTGGAATTCATTTTGTCTAAGAAACTGTTTCCTGAGACACCTCAAGAAGTTGAGAACATGAGACGAATGCCCTATGCAATAGGGATTGTCAGTAAGTATCAATCTAATCCAAGATTTGATCACTGGAAAACCGTTAAGAATATCCTCAAGTATCTGAGGAGAAAAATGAATTATATGCTCGTGTATAGGACTAAGGATTTGATCCTTACAGGATACACTGACATGGATTTTAAGACTGATAAGGATATCTGTCTGACATAAAAGAATGGCTAGCGGCCGAATTCCAAATGAAAGATTTAGGAGAGGCCGAATATGTTCTTGGAATCCAAATAATCCTGGATCGGAAGAACAAAACACTAGCCCTGTCTCAAGCAACGTATATTGACAAAATGTTGTCCCAATATTCGATGCAGAACTCCAAGAAGGGCTTATTGCCTTTCAAGCGTGGGGTTCACTTGTCTAAGGAATAGTGTCCTAAGACACCTCGAGAGATTGAGGATATGAGACAGATTCCTTACGCCTCCGCTGTGGGTAGCTTAATGTATGCAATGCTCTACACGAGGCCTGACATCTGTTATGCTGTAGGGATAGTCAGCAGATATCAATCAGTATCCATGGTCAAACTTTACAAAGGAGCTATAGTGTGGCATAATTACAGTCTTGACCATATAGGCCGAAAATATAGCTGCTTGTAAAGCAGCGATAGAGACTGTAAGGCTTAGAAAGTTCTTGACTGATTTGGAATGTGTTCCAAATGTGAACTTGCCCATCACACTTTATAGTGATACAGTGGTGCTGTGGCAAATTCATAAGAACTTTGCAGCCCAAGACAAGCAAGCACATTGAATTAAATTGAAATATTCACGAAGGCTCTCTCGGCTAAAGGGTATGAGGGTCATCTAGAAGGTCTAGGTCTACGAGTTATGTACAAAGATGAAATCTAGGGCAAGTGGGAGAAATGTAATGGGTATAGTGATACCATTATGTAATGGGTATAGTGATGCCCTAGTTTATTATATTTGTACATTGTATATGTTTTATACATGTATTTATACACCAACTGCTGAATAGATTGTTGTACATCCCACTAAACTAGAGTTTTAGTTCAAGTGGGAGTTTGTTGGGTTTTATGCCCTGAAACTCGTAGATAGTGAATGTAAACAAATTTTATACTTGTATTTAATAAAGTGTTATTTAGTTTCTGCAATAAAATGTTATTGTTAAATATTGTACTATTTGACCCAAATCCAATAAACTAAGATCCAAGGTTGTTTGTATGTAACTTGAACTAGTATTGGGGACATACAGGGATCGATGTTCAAGTAACAACCTAAAAGGTCTATAGTACAAGGATAAGGTTGGGTACAAACGCAATGATCCAACGCGTTCATGTGTTTGACATGCGAGTGGGGGTATCCTATACAATGAGTTTGCATAAGACCGGACCGCGAAATAGTTAACCACTAACTGTAACACCGTTAGTTGGCTTGGTTTCTATTTCACTAGGATGACCTAGACAACTCAGTCTCAATCCTGAGTGGATTATGAACTCCTGTTCACGAGGGGTTGTCCTTTGATTTGTATGGGTGAGAGTGGCCAGGACGCCGACTCAATAAGCCTACCATTTTGGGGACAATACCGAGTGAGGAGCTAGGAACATAATCACACAAGATGGAATTCACTCCTTCCCGACTCTAGGGTAAGTAGAGGTGTGTTCCCTTAAGTGGTGTCTCCGGGACTTGAACAATGGGCCCAACCCTCTCTATGGCACGTGATGCGCAATTTGCTAACCGCAAGTGTAGGGGTCAAGTAATAATATAGTGTTTTCGTGTAAAACGAGTGTCGTCCTCTGGATTGGATTTCTAGCAAATTAAGTACCGTGGATACTTTTGTTCAATTTTATTTAGGGAGCAAAACTCAAAGATAAAGATAAAAGTAAAGACTAAAAGCATAAAAATAAAAGTGGAGACTCAAATGGAAAGACTCTTAGGGAATTGATTTCATTGATTAAGATTGAGGATTGATTAATAGGAATGAATTGACCGTGCAATTATTCTACAAGCCAAGGAAACTTTTATCACGATTACCTCTCCCGAGTATAATTGATTCTCATGCATATAAACTAACTTGACATCCTTATCTAAGTTCATTAACATGCAAGGCATTATTCGGTTCGGTCCTTGTTATACTTCTAGAGATATTCTAAATCCCGTCACAAACTTAGAATTTCTACTCTAGTCATGCAATTGAACAAAGCAAGTCTTAGGCCAAATCCTCTCTCCCGAGTTAGATTCAACACTTAAATCATTCAATTAGTGATCAAGTAATTGAAAGCATTACACATAAAATTGCATGCATAGAATAAGAACACATTCATACCCAAAATTCAATCCAAAGATTTAAGCAACTACATCAAACCCTAAGACAAACAATTAGCAATTCATAGTCTTTAAACCACAAACACTAATTGAAAGAAAAGCCATAAAAACTACAAGAGTAGAGGGAAAGAGAAAGGAAAACTCGAATCCGCCGACACCGCACGTCCCCGTCACGATCTCCACGTCTTCTCGCTTGATTCCCGCTCCTTGGCCTTGCCTTTAGCTCCCACAAAAGGTCTCTAGTCGAAATTAGGGCTAAAATCCCACCAATTGGACTCCCCTAATCCGTAGCTGAAAAGAGGAATTTATAGAAAATCTGTCGATAGCGTCGAGACGCTATGGACAGCGTCGCGACGCTGTCGCGATACCGCGAATCGGGAAAATTTGTCGAGAGCGTCGCGACGCTATGAATAAAACATAAAAATGCATAAATTTGGGCAAATAATTGTAAAAGACTAGCTTAATTAATCAGAGAAAAATAGCTAGCTATGCTCGCTATCAGCACGAGAGGGACTTCTGTTTGTTGGTTGGACCTCAAACAGGTTGTTCATTAGAGGAGCACTAGGGACTTAAGGACAAAGATGTAAACCAGGGGTAAAACGGTAATTTGACCCAGCTGGGATACGAACACACGTGAAGGACTGACTTGTAGAATTGGTCGATATCCGTGGACACATAAATATTCTGTAGTGAGAAGAGTGCAGCTGTGGGTCTTTAGTGGAGTGACCCAGAGTTAACGAATGGAGACTAACTTGGTTAATGAGTTTAAGCCGATTAGTCTCGTATCGTTGGAGCTTCTGATCTGTAGGTCCATTAGATCCCACTGGTAGCTCGTAAAGAGACTTGAAGCAATTAAATATAAATTGAAAATGTTCAATTTATCTGGGGAATCAAATAATGTATGTTGATGCATTATAATATAAAGTTTATGAAACTTTATAATATAATTTTTGAATTAATTTCAAAAATTAATTCTTGAGAGAAAATATTTGAAAGAGTTCAAAAAATTTTTAATATGAATTGGATTCATATTAATTTTAATTTTAATAAAATCCCTAAGATTAAATATATGATATTTAATATCGTAATTAATTAATTATGGAATTAATTAATTATTTATTAAAATTAGATATTGTTCAGATAATAGATTTGAACTTATTAATAGACCTTTTCCTATTGGGAAAAGGAGACCTCTTCCTATTAGGAAAAGGTCTTGGTCTTTACCTATATATAGGACCCCTGGGGTGGGGTGAAAGGCATCCCATTGTCTCTCATTCTCTCAGAGATCTCTCCCAAAAGACTCCCACAAGTCTCCTGCTTCAAGAAGTCTTAGAGATATACCGGTGTAGCCGATTGGTGGTGTTCGCACAAGAGGGTTGCTGCGTTTTCAATCTTATTGGCAAGAAAAGGAGAATTGATTAAGGCTTTCTACAAAAGCAAGTTTTCTATGAAATCCTTGATCACTAAGATCAATCTAGTTGATCTTTTAGCATGTTTATAGCCTATGTACAACCCATTAAATATAGATTTATTGCTGTAATATTTTGCAAATTGTATTGGTATTTCAATTAGAATCTAAGACTCTGATTAGGTTCGGTAATACTTTCCGCTGCCTGGGGCTTTTATCCCTTCACTATTTTCGATCCTTACAAAAGATGGTTGCAACACCAGTAAGATGTTAGCAACAATAATCCAACACCTCATTTGGAGCAAGAATGTTTGTTTACTTTTGAAGACCAATATCAAGATCAATATGCCCAACAAAAAATGCAACAAGAGATGGAACCACAAGCGTAATATGGTACAACCCAATTTAGTCCATAACATTACTGACCGAGGTTGGGGTAGCTTTGTTCGCCATCCAGAGGCTTGGGTAGCACCCATAGTTCTGGAGTTTTATGCTAATATGGTAGATGGCTCCTCTTCTTCGTTCGTTCGTGGGCATTATATTCCTTTTGACTCCCAAACCATAAATAGTTTCAATAACCTACCCAACTTCGATAGGGATGGCTATAGCGCCTATATTAGTGACCACGTCGACGTTAATGACGTCATTCAGGTGCTATGTCGGCCAGGCGCAGAGTGGGTTCTTAATGGGAATGAGGTAGTGCGTTTTAGGACTACAAACCTCCATGTAGATCATCGGGCCTGGCACACTTTCCTATGTGCCAAGTTGATGCCGGTGGCGCACCTGAGTGATGTCACCAAGACGCGGGCCATTCTTCTCTTTGCTATAGCTACTGGCCGCTCTATTGACATCGACAAGGTGATTGTTCAGTCCTTGCGCCACATTCGTCGGTAGTAGGGCTCTGACATCCTTCATTGATCACTGCCCTCTGTCGCATTGCTGGAGTCGTGTGGGACTCCCAAGAGGAGTTGGTCCACCCCGGGGCACTTATCGACAAAAACTTCATCTGCAGATACCGAGTGCCTGGACCACAGGGTGCGCAGCCTGCTCTTCCCATACTTGAGCAGCCTGAGCAACTCGATCATGAGCAGGAGGTCCCACCTCCCACAGTCGAGGAGTAGATGCAGCAGATGCGACTTACTATGGAGCATCTTGCGGCGGATCAGTAGCACATTTTCCTGGAGTTTCAGCGCCAGCAGCGTCGAGAGCGATGCCACTTTCTCTACACCACGAGCACATATGCACATTCATATCAGTGCCAGGTCGCTTCCCGTACGGGCCAGCCTCTATCGCCACCTTTACCGCCGTACAAGTCGCCCGAGGATGAGGACGAGTGATGCCATGCCTTCCTCATCTTTTCACGGTTGTTTCTTTCCCCCTCATTCTTATTTTCACTGTATTTGTTCTCATTTTTGTCTGTATTTCTTTATTTGTTACATTGAGGACAATGTAATCTTTAAGTTTGGGGGTGGATTATTCGTTTTGGTCTGTAATTAATTGTTATTTTTTCTTTTGACCATGATTTGAGATGTTTGTGTTTTATCATTCTAGATGGTTTATCTTGTTTTATTATTATGGATTATCTTGAGTTTCATTGTGTTTTGGAGTTGAATATCTGTCTGTGAGTTGTTTTTCTTTTTGAGGGTTGTTGCTTTGATTATGACAGTCGATGAGGATACCTAATTTCAGAAAGCAGGTGAGTTATTCTGTTCAATAATAAGTAAAGACAGGATTCAAGATATTTTGATTTTATTTTCTGAATCTCTTGCACCCCTTGAGCACATAGTCTCCTGTCTTTAGTTTTGCGAGCTTAGAATAGGGTTATGTGATCTAAGCCTTGTTGTCACCTCGAAAGGTTTTAGGGACTAGTTTGATGGTTAATTTGCATGATAGTTAGTAATGTTACACTTAGGAGAAAATTATGCCTGTCATTATGTAATTTGCATGTTATTGAAAAAACAATGTGATGAAAAAAGAAAAAAAATGAATGAAAAAAAAACATGATGAAAATGAGCTTAGTAAATGAAATTGAATTAAGGTAAAAAAGAGCTACCTCTGTTGTGATCAGTTAGGCCAACCAAGAGTAAAACTCGGGTTATGGGTCCCTACAATAGGTGTGTGAAAGCTAGTGGCCGCCATTATAGATGATTGTTTAATCTGAAAAAGCTCAAAGTTTCGGGGTTGTATATCCCATTTAGGCACCCTAGTGGCATATTACCATCTTCAGTGTGGAGAGGCTTGATAATTGGAACTTAGGACTAGAGTAGGGGGAAAACGAGCAAAGGTTGCATAAAACTGTTCCGAGCTTACAAGATTAAGATAGGGAGGACTAGTCACACACACACGTAAAAGAGGAAAGAAATAAATGAGGTTTATCTTGATGAATGTGTTTGATCATTAATGTTTCAGTGTGACTTATCTGTGATTTGAAATTCTTGAGGCAAAAGTCATTAGCAGCATTTCCCTCAATTGTTTTTTATTGGCAGACTACTTTGATTCTTACTTTGCTCGGGACTAGCAAATGCTTAAGTTTGGGGGTATTTGATAGCTCAATTATTTGAGCTATATTTTATATTATTTTAGTGTTAGTCTTGAGGATTATTTGGCCAATTTTATGTGTATTTGGTTTAATTTTGTAGGAATCAAGCTTTTGGATGAAATTTGATGTTTTTGATGAATACCAATGATTTGGGAGCAAAAGAATAGATTAAAGTGAAGAAATAAACAAAGGAAGACAAGGTTCAAGGCCCCCATCCAACAGGGTAGCGTTGAGACGCTACCTCCACAGCGTCTCGACGCTGCGCCACTTTCCGAATTTGCTAGGGCATGCAACGCGATAGCGTCGCGATGCTGTGTCCCTAGCGTCGCGACGCTGTTGCGGCAGAATGTGGCTTATAAATTGAAAACGATGCAGCAAATTTGGGGGAGCTTCTTGGGAGAGAAAAACATGAATATTGAGAGTGAAATTCGGCCAGAACACTCAGGAGATCGTGGAGAGTTGATTTTCGGAGCTTAGATCGTGGGGATCGTGACAGGAACGTGCGGCAACCACGACTAGCGAGTTTATTTTTTCTCCCTTTATTTCTTGTACTGATTTTATGATGTTTTGGACAGATTTTGCTTGTGATTTTGAGACTATGAGTAGCTAATTTCCATTTCTTAGGGGCTTGATGTAGCCATTAGATTGTATGGATTAATTTAGGGATTTTTTGTGGACGGTGCGTAACGCCTTTTATTTATGCAATTGAATGCTTAATGCTTATAATCTCTTGATCACGGATTGTATGTTGTTTTATCTGAACTAATTGCTCGGGAGAGGGTAGTTTAGATTAGATTATCAATTGCATGACTTAGGTGGTTCTATAATCGGGAGATTTAGGATTGCTTGAGAAACCGTTATAAGGATTGATCTTTAATGCTTATGCTTGTTGTAGAAATTAGATAGGGATATCAATTTCTTAATTTTGCATAAAAAATTAATTGTGCTCAGGAGAGGCTTTTAATAATCAATAATCCTTGGTTTATGCAATTGTTACGTGTTCGTTCATATTTAATCATTGAATTAATTCATGCATCTAATAGGTGAAATCAATTCCCTAAGGTTTTTCTCCATTAAGTTTCCATCCATTTTTATTACTTTGAGTAGTTTTTAATTAATTGCATCTTTCGTGAATCTTTTCTCTAAATAAAATTGGGAAAATATACCTTTAGTAATTAGGTGAGCTAGAAAACCAATCCAGAGGACGACATTCGATTTTTAATCACTATATTATAACTTGGCCCCGTACACTTGCGGTTAGCAATTTGCGTATCAGTTCCAAAAGCTTGAGGATAGCAAGGAAGATCAAGTGGTGGTTCGTGACAATTTGGTGAAGAAAAACAAGCAACCAATTCATCCAATTTGAAGAACAAAGAGGTTGGTACTCACCGCCCATGTTTTTCTTCACAACATGTTTTGTATGATCAAATTGAAGTTATTAAGTGCCTAAAATCCAAAATTGCTTCCGCATGTTAGATATTAACACCTTCAATTTGGTCTCGACCCGGTTATACCGAAAGGTCGAATAGGTCAGGTCAATCCCTTGCAGATCGGGTCAAGGCAAGAGAAGAAAGTAAGGAAGGGAAGATCGTGGATTGGCCCACCCCCTCCTTGGCCTCGATCCAATGCCGAGGCCGACCAGGCATATACACCCGAGTCAGTGCTTTGGCAATAGGGGTCCATCTCCATGGATTCCTATAGGCCTCAATCGGTAAAGCTGGGCCCGGAACCGACCGGCTCAAGTAAAAGCAAAACCCTAGCGAGGGTGGAGGGATAAATATCCCTTCCAAGACCTTAAGAAGGATTGAAAAACCAGATCGTGAACGTTCCTTCTTCTCTATTTTGCTCATTCCTCTTTGTTTGTGACTTTACCTCTGATTAACTGACTTACGCATCGGAGTGTGTTTGGCAAGCACCACACCTATGTGCAGTGTTTACTCGTTGTTTGCAGGTCACGTCTTCCCCGTTTTCTATAAATTCAATGCTGGTGTCACATGAAGTCAAGTGAGTCGCTTGACCGGATTTTGCCATCAACAATACTTACAATCGAGGTTTCGATTACAACAATCTGAGCTTAGACGGCCATAGACAAGCCTAATCCAAGCCTCAAGACTTGATTAACTGACCTTAAACTACTCTTAACAAAGGGCTTACTAGAAAATACAAGAAATTTGAGAGTACATGAAAAATGACTAAAAACGAATATCATCTGACTTAATTCGAAAAATGAAGATTTTATATCCTAAACGAGAGCATTGAGATGCTACAAGTAGCGTCTGAACGCTTCAAAAGCCAGACGGTGAATAGGCGCGTGTGCACGACGTCGAGACATTGGGCACAACGTCGCAACGCTATGGACGAAAAATGCAAGGCACGCGTGATTCTAGCGTCTTAACATTGTTGCCAGCATCTCGACGCTAAGTCTTGGATCAGCAACATTGAGCTAGCGTGGGGCTGGTGTTGAGACTCTCTAGGGCCTGATTTTCAAGGCTTGCTCCCAATTTGTTGACTAGTGTACTTTTGAGAATGTTGACCAAATTGACCTTTTAATATTCTAAAAAGACCCCCTTTAGATTCCAAACACTCTCAAACAATTCGATCATCAAACACGTACCCACAAAATAACACAATTAAGCACAAGATTAACTAGAAAATTAGTAGTATTAGGTCTAAATAAATAGTACTAAATTGGTGATATCAAACTCCTCACGAGGCCCATCCTCACAGAGCAAATGGACATCAACACAAACAAACTAAAAAAGATTAGTACATTTTCACTATTTAAGGTCCCGTTTGATAACCATTTCAGTTTTTGGTTTTTCTGTTTTCGGTTTTTTGTTTTTGGTTTTCTGTTTTTTTAAAAACAAAAACCATATATGTTTGATAACTGTTTTTGTGTTTTTTGTTTTTAAAAAATTGAAAACCAAACTTGTTTGATAACTGTTTTTGGTTTTCAGTTTTTAAAAAATTAGAGAGATGAAAAGATGTTTTAGATAGAGAAAGATGTGTAGCGACATTGAAACGAAAATTTAGAGACACAAATATAAATATTTTCGAGAGAAAAGTTAAACATAGAAAAGTTAGAGACTTTGAAAGAAAATGTTTAGAGAGAAAATATTAGTTAAACTCCATAAAAGATATTAGTTATGGAAAAAAGAAAAAAAAGTTATGGTAGAAGAGATAAATTTTAGATAGAAAAATTAAATAAAAAGATAAATTTTAGATAGAAAAATTAAATAAAAAGATAAATTTTAGAGAGGTAGCAAGGTTAAGAGTAAAAGATATGCTAGAAAAAATAACGATAAATTAGAAAAATAAAGAAAAGGTGTAGTGAGAGAAAATTTTGGGAGACTTTTTTTTCCAAAAGAAAATGTAGAATATGTTTATTATGAATAGAAAAGTTATATATGGATAAATTTTTAGAAATAGATGAGTTGTAGAGGAAAAAAAGTTTTGAGGGAGAAAATTTTAGAGAGAGAAAAAGAAATTGTGTAGAGAGAAAAATGATTTAGAGAGAGAAAAAATATAAAAAATAATTTGTTGGAAAGAAAGAGGTAAAAGAGGGGGAAAAATAAGCATTAGAAGAAAAATGAGTTTTTGAAAAACAGAAATCTGTTTTTAAAAACTACTTTTTTTTGGTTTTTGAAATTTGTTTATAATTTCAAAAACGTTTTTAAAAAACAGAAAACCAAAAACAGAAATGGTTATCAAATAATCCTGTTTTTTAAAAATGAAAAACAAAAACAGAAAACAGAAAACGAAATGGTTATCAAACGGCCCCTTAATATTTGGTTTATTATGAGAATCTTGCAAATCTTTCACTAAAGCTTCTCTCCTGCTTTTTCTTATTCTTGCTATGTATTTTTCTCTAAAAATAATATATCTCGACCTTTTCAGTCTAAAATTTCTCTCTGAATTTTAATTTTTTAAATTTCTCTCTCTAACGCTCTCAGCTTCACTCTCTCTTGTAATTTCTCCTTTTCTCTTGAACATTTTTTCCTTTAGAATTTATCTCTTTCCCTCTAAATTCTGATTATCTTTCTTTAACTAATATTCTTTTTTAATTTTAAAAACTTTAACTAATGCTCTCTCTATTACTTTTTTTTTTCTCTCTCTAAATTTACCCTCTTCAACTTGTTCTCCAGAAAAAATATCTCTACGACTCAACTTTTATTTCTTTATATCTACATATTTCTCTCTCTAGCACGTCTCTATCTCTTCTTCTTCTTTTTTTTTTTTTTTACTAAACATTAAACCAAATATACTTATCAAACGATGTTTGATTTTCCCTTCTTTTTTTTTTCGATGAAAAAAAAAAGAGTTATCAAAATGTATAAGTTCTGTTTTATAAAAATAGAGAACCCAAAATCTCAAAATATAAATGGTTGTCAAATTGGGTTTTAATGAATCGATTTTTTAAAGCAACAAGCAATTTCGAGACAAGAAAAATTAGTATGTACCAGTCATATGAAATAAATAACTTTTTTAAAAAAAACTATGCAGGTGATTAATATGTCTCTTTCATCAAATTAAAACATAGATTATTTTTGACTCAATTTAAAAATATATTCTACTATACTGTGACATTATATTATCATTTTTCAGTGCTAATTTTTAAAGTAGATACGACATTCATTACCTTCTTAAAGTCAAAACTTTGATGTCCCACTCCCACGTTTGTTTATTAAAAAGAAAAAGAAAACACTAATATCAAACCAAATGGAAAAAGAAAAAGAAAAAAAAAACAAATATTAGTTACCAAAAAAGTACATATATAGATATATTGAGCCATTTTATTTGTTTAGGAAACGCCAAAGCTTTTACAGCATTTGAAGGCCATAGGGAACCGTAGAAGGAAGCAATAAGTTTAGGCTTGAGGGTTGGCCACGAGATAGGACTCAATGTACTTAAAAAGCCCTGCAGAGTTCTGTTTCCCCTCCTTGATCTCATCATGGTTCAACTTGGCATGGTCTTTGGTGTAATATTTGCTGAAGCCCTGCAAGATGGACCCTCCCACCGGCGACCCTTCAATATTGATCTCTGTCTCAATCTTCTCAATCTCTTCCCCGATCATATCGCCATCGATTATGGTGAACTTGTATATGAACTTCTCGTAGTCCACTACCTCCACTCTTTGCTTTAAGAACGTATACTTCCTGCCTGCACCCATTTGCAATTATATAATTGTCCCTTGTAGATCGTCTTTTGATGCAAAAATGTATTATATATCTGAGCAAACGAATTCAAACACATGTAGTATCATTTCTTGTATAACCAATAATAATTATTACTTGGTTGAGCCTGTGGTAGAGTGGAGTGTTAGAATAAAAGAATTGCTATTTTTTACCGTCGGCGAAGTTGATTTGCTTGACTGAGCCAGGGCCACCGTCGCCTTCAAGGAGGTCGATGCTCCGAATGACTTCTTGAGCGGCCTGGGGAACGATGTGGTTGAAGTCGAGGACGAGGGCCTTGAAAGCCTTGGCTGGGGGAATGATGGAGATGAATTTAGTGGGAAAACCTAGAACGCCCATGATCGGAAGACGAAGGAGAGAAAATGGAAGGTGGTGTTTAAATTAGAGGGCTAATTAAGGCGCTGGTATGTTTGGGGGTTCTAAACTCAACGCTATATATAGGGTTTTCTTTTGTGAAGGATTTAGGTTACATGAGCATCTTTGAATTGAATTTAGTAAAATTATTCCTCAACACATATTTAAAAACATGGAGTTGTTGTCAACATGAGCATAACTCTTGTACTAATGACCAAAAGGTCTATGATTCTAGTTAAGTTCAACAAAAGCATGGGTGGTGATCAAACCTTCAACTTTAAAAAGTGTTTTAATCTATTCTTAAATTTATTTATTTTTCTTAATGTCAAAAAAAAAAAAAAAAAAAAAAAAACCTAAAGTGAGCATAACTCAATGGTATTTTAACCAAATCAACATCAATGTATTCACACACCAAATTTTGGAATTTAAACTAGTTTATATTTGGTTTATAGATTTTAGAAACTAAGTCTTTTGGTCCTTGATATTTGAACTTATAGGGGCCGTTTGGCCCACTGTGTTCGTTATAATAGTGGGGGCTATTATAACCCACTCAGTGTTTGGGGCATCAACAAAAATAAGGGGTGAAGTTGGTTATTTTTCCCCTCCATGTTGCTACAGTAACCACTATTCAAATATGGTTTTTCTATATGAAATCATAAAATGACTTATTTTGTGAAAAAACCATGACTCTAAAACAAAGAAAATCAACCCTTACTTTAGGTTATTTTTGTTTCCTTTTAAGTTAAGGTAAACACATAATTTAACCCTTATACCCAAAACTTTATTTTTTTACAACCAAACCCAATTTTTTTTTATTAATATTTGAAGTACAAAGTTGCGTATGAGGAAAATAAACAAAACAAAAAAAGTCAGGAAAAAAAAAACAGTCAGCTTGAAACATAGACTATTTTAACCCAGACTAAAATAATCTGCATCCCAAACACTGCACCCCAAACACTGCACCCCAAACACAGGCTATTTTATCCCAGACTATAATAATCTGCACCCCAAACACAGACTATTATAACACCCAGACTATTATAATCCTCAGACTATTATAACCCCCAGCTATTATAACCAACTCAGTGCCCCAAACAACTAGTTTATCTTTGGTTTGTTAGGTTCCAAAAGTGACATATTTGGTCCCAAATTTTGAATTTTATTTTTAATTGGTGTCTAAAGTTTAAAAATGGTTTCTAAAATGTCTCCAAGTAGAATTGATTGTTGGTTGATATAACGAAATGACATTGTTAGCTTTCAAAACATTATCAAAGTCTAGCCCTCCAAACTTTGTTTTTTTGGTTCCGTCCTTGAGAGAGGATGATATTTTTTTAAAAAATAGAGTAGTTGACTTGGATAAAAACAAACTCTTAAAGGGTTTATGAACCAGTTAGAAAAGATAAAAAGATCGTGGATATATAATTGACAACAACTATCTCCATTGATTTGAGGTACTTTGGGTGAGGACCAAAAGTAAAATTATGAGGACTTATACCTTAAAAGATATAATACAAATAATATCATACCATTGTAGAAATGCAAAGATGTCTTTATTGTCACTAATAAAATAGAATCTGATCCACAAGAGCAATGTTCATGATCTTGATGTCGTCACCCTCCATCATTATATTTTTTACAAAAGATAAAGGGGAACAAAAGATGGCTTTCGTTTCATTTACTTTCTTGATGTGTATGTGCTTTTTTTTTTTTTGTTCCTTTTTCTTTTTTCAACTCATGTCACATTATCAATAAGAGAATAATTCAACTGCCATAAAGTTTCTATCCTCAACTAAAAGGTATGAGGTTCAAATCTCCGTTCCACATATGGTAAAAAAAAAAAAAAAACTCACCTTTATACGTGGAGAATATATGCCATTTAATTTAATTTTACTTTTCTCTCGGAAGAAAGTTGACTATAAGAGATAGTTGACAGTCTTCATATCCAAGTTTGTAAAACTCCTTTTACACCTCAGGCATATTATTTGGAATAATGCTTATTTTTCAAACAAGTTCTTTGGATTTTGAACTTTTGATTTTATGTGTATTCTTTTTCATGATTTTAAATTAGAAAAAAGTCATATTCCTTTTGGAGTTTTGGTTGAAGTTTCTATTGTAACAAATATCATCAAGTGAGAAAATGTTAAAGTAAATGAGATAATTATGCTATTAGTTTGATTTGTTATCTATTTAGGTTCAACAACAAGTATAGTTAGAGATCTGAATCTCTAACTTTTGATATACTACTAGTTGAACAATGTTCAAGTTGATTGATATATTTAAATTTCAATTTATTTTCGAGTTTGAATTTTTACTAATATAAATGAGAAGGTTGTTTAGATTTCATAACGGTAAAATGACTGTGTATGTTTGAAGAAATAAACAAATAATTTAAATAAGGTAGAATTTTTGCCACACAGATAATTTTGGACCACAGCCTAGTATTTTATATCTATGTATGCGACATTTTTTTAAAAAAGAAAAAAATTACAAATGAAAATGTACGTGAATGTACATATATTATGTTGATACCAAAATTCGGACGGGGAGAACTCACCTGACCTTCACATGACACCAACAGTAAATCCCCAACGGAAGTAATGTGAAACGATGTAATTTAATTTGGTTTCTTAAGAAACCAGTACATTGTGCAATATACAGAACATATAGAACGATTTCTACATTAATTCTTTGTTAAGCATGATTTATCTGCTGTAAAGGTTAAATAAATACTTACTTTTTAGAACCTTTACAACAAGTTGGAACTCCCTCGTACTAAATCACAAACACTGCAAATTTGGGACCAAATTCACATTAGGACACCACCAACCAACAACCTTGCTATTCTCTAAGTATGAATGATATGTGAATTTTGAGAGAGATTCAGAGAGATGATTGCTTGGAAAGTTTCTTTGTGAGACTACAATTGTCAGAGCCTCTCTCTGTGCATCTCAAGCCTATAGGAGAGGAGAGTAAAGGGGGGAGCTACACCCATAACTCTTCACGTCCCCACTCCATGCATAACTGCAGGGAGTTAAATACATTTTAATTTTACTTAACTTAAATTAATTAATTAATAACTAATTAAATATTAATTCATTCGTTCATTCATTTTCATATTTAAATGAATATCTCTAACATAACTTATAGTATTAATTCAAATAATTTAATTAAATTGAATTAAATTAATCTATTAATTAATTCACCAATTAATTAATTAATTAATTAAATATTTCATATTTAATTTAAACCTAAATTTGAATCATATATAAATGTATATTTCTCTCATGACCTATAGTTTTAACGTGCATCCAATGCGCATTAAATTTAACCTATAGTTTTAATATGGATCTAATTCACATTAAATTAATATTTGAACTCCTTCAAATATTTAATTCTTTCATAAATTAATTTTGCATCATATCAAAAATTAAATTTATATTATAAAGTTTAGGGAAAAATACACTTTTTGTCCTTGAAGTTTGAGTTTGATGTTTATTTGGTCCCTGAAGTTTAAAAAGTGACACTTTAGTTCCTGAGGTTTGAAAAATAGTTCTAAATGGTCCCTGAGTTAATTTGACCATTAGTTGACTAACGGAAAAATGATGTGGCATGTTGAGGTGACAAATTTTAATTGAGGTGACCAATTTAATAATTTTATATTATTATTTTTAGATTAATGTCATTTTATTTTTCTCCACTCTTTCCCTTTCTCTTTCTTCCTTGATCTTCTTTCTCCCCTCCCTTCTCCTTCTTCCCTTTCCTACGCTCTTTCACACAGTGAAAAAATTGGGTGTATTCTTGTTAGCATCTCTTTCGCACGGTGAAAGGATTGGATGTATTTTTGTTAGCATCTAAATCTCATACATTCCATCCATTGTTTGTATTTGTAATGTAAATTTGTTTTTAGGGTTAATTTTTCCCTATTACTTTTCCAAAAAAAAAAAAAATCTAGAATCCATTTCCCGTTCCCCTTCCTTTTCCCAAAATTTGTTCTTAGGGTTATATTTCTCATCAATCACTTACTTTAAATTTATATATCTTTATTTCCCCACTCTTTTTTTTTCTTTTGTTTTCATCAATTTCTTGATTTTCAATCCCCTGAATTGGTGCTTGCTTTTGCATCAGGGAGAAATTTTACTCAAATGAAGAACAAAGGGAAACAAATATTTCAGTATAGCACCATTGTATTTTAAGGGAAAAAAGTTCTCTCAACCTTTTTATATAGGTTTTGATGCTCATTTTCTTTCGGGCTTTGTTCTTTTGTGTCTTCTCAACTTTTCTTTTGAAAATATGGACTTTTTTTTTTTTTTTTTTTTTTTTTTTTTTTTTTTTTTTTTTTTTTTTTTACAGCAAGCTTTGTTTATTGTTGGGGAGGAAAGGGATGTTTCGGCGTTGAGGTGTGTGGTGGCAGGGATGATTATCGAAGAAGGTATTGGAGTGGTAAATGGATAGTAGTGGGTGGGGGTCAACGAATGATACCTGATGCGCAATTTGTATACCGCAAGTGTACGAGTCAAGTAATAATATAGTGTTTTCGTGATTAAACGAGTGTCGTCCTCTAGATTGGTTTTCTAGCAAATTAAGTACTGTGAATAATCTTGTCCAATTTTATTTAGAGAGCAAAACTTAAAGATAAAGATAAATCTAAAGACAAAAAGCATAAAATAAAGGTGGAGACTCAAAGGGAAAGACTCTTAGGGAATTGATTTCATTATTTAAGATTGAGGATTGATTAATAGGAATGAATTGATCGTGCAATTATTCTACAAGCCAAGGAAACTTTTACCACGATTACCTCTCCCGAGTATAATTGATTCTCATGCATATAACTAACTTGATATCCCTATCTAAGTTCATTAACATGCAAGGCATTATTCGGTTTAATCCTTGTTATACTTCTAGAGATATTCCAAATCCCGTCACAAACTTAGAATTTCTACTCTAGTCATGCAATTAAACAAGGCAAGTCTTTGGCCAAATCCTCTCTCTCGAGTTAGATTCAACACTTAAATCATTCAATTAGTGATCAAGTAATTGAAAGCATTACACAAAATTGCATGCATAAAATAAAAGCACATTCATACCAAAAATCAATCCAACAACTAAAACAACTACATCAATCTCTAAGACAAACAACTAGAAATTCATAGTCTTTAAACCACAAACACTAATTGTAAGAAAAGCCATAAAAACTACAAGAGTTAAGGGAAAGAGAAAGGAAAACTCGAATCCCTCGAAACCGGAACGTCCCCGTCACGATCTCCACGTCTTCTCGCTTGATTCCCACTCCTTGGCCTTGCTTCAGCTCCCACCAAAGGTCTCTAGTCGAAATTAGGGCTAAAATCTAACCAATTGGACTCCCCCAATCCGTAGCACAAAATGATGAATTTATAGAAGATCTGCCGACAGCGTCGCAACGCTGTCGCGATACTGCGAATTTGGAAAATTTGCCGAGAGCGTTGCGACGCTGGTCCTAGCGTCGCGACGCTATGAATATATATATATATATATATATATATATTTTTAAATCAGTTGGGCTGAATTTGACTTCTTCCAACTTGATCCTTTTTCGATCTTTTAGCCCTTTTTTCATGTCCCGAACACGCAATTAGCTCAAATATTTATTTCCTACAAATACAACACAAAAACGCATCATTTTGGCCAATAAATTATAAAAGACTAGCTAAATTAATTAGGGAAAACTAGCTAGCTATGCTCGCTATCAAACACCCCCAAACTTAAGCTTTTGCTAGTCCTCGAGCAAACTAAAAATCAAGCATACAATGGAAGAATGGATGCAACAAACATGACTCAATCCTCAAGGCTCAAAAGTCAATAATCAAGCAATCAAGAGACATGCACATAAGGACCAATGAGGGAGACAAATCAAAAGTTTTCCAAAATTAACTTGCACAAGCGAGATCTAACTTAACGAGATCAGACTCTACTAGCCCGGGATTGGATTACTAAACTCTCAACTCATCTTCCCTCTACACTGGCACTAAGGATTCACTAACGAGTCAATGGAACAAATTAGTTTGTTTTCCTCCATACTTAGGTGCTTATAATTGAAAATTACAACATGCATTTTTATGTGGCACTAGCTTTCACACACCTATTGCAGGGACCCTTAACCCGAGTTTTACCCTTTGGTTGGCCTAACTGATCACAACAGGGGTAGCTCTTTTTGCCAAAATTTTATTAAGCATTGCATTGCGCGCATAAGTCATGACTTTCCTTTTTTTTTTTTTTTAAATTGTAACAACAAGAATTATTTTTCTTTATGAGCATGATAAGCATATATTCTTTTCTTTCTTCCTAAGCAAGATCAAACATGCTAATTTGCAAAAAAAAATAACTCTTTAGCTCTTCCCTACACCTATCGAGGTGACAACAAGCATATGAACCTAATAATTCGCTCCTAAGCATTCAAATCCAAATCTAGCCAAGACAAATACTCTACTCATGCAAGACATCTCCTAGAAAAAGTTTAAAAAGTCTCCCTTTTTGGGCACTCATGCTTACAACTCATCGAAAGGTTGAAAATTGACAAGAAAGCCTATCCTAAGAAATCATAGTCATGCAAAAATAGCATCCAGAAAACAACCATATGCTCAATTCAAAGAAAGCTCAAAACTATAGCCCGAACTCAGATGCTCAAGGGCTCCACAAACATGCTATTCCACCCCCAAACTTAAAGCATGCATTGTCCTCAATGTATAACGAAAATAAGGCATAATCAAGCATGAGAACAAATAAAGAATGGAAGGAGTGAACAATACTGCCCTGGAATGATGACCTTTTCATGAAAGCTTGCAAGCAAAGAGGAAACTGGAACTAAGACCTACAAAACAAAAACAAACAATAAATAAAAAACGCAAAGAAAAACACAACTGAACTTACTTGGGTTGCCTCCCATAAGTGCTTGTTTAACATCATGAGCTCGACGTGCTCGTGCAGTCTGTCAAGGCACATAAAAATTCTCGTATTTCTTTGGACCCTTCTTTCTTGAATCAATAAAACTCACTATCGCTAGCAAGCTTACTAGTTTCTCATGGGCCCCTGAAACAGAATTATTTTTAGTATTTTTGTATAAAATAAACATAAAAGGAGAAAGATCAAAATAAAGAGACTCAGACTCTAAAACTGACTCGTGAGAATAGAAAAAAGAACAATCAAAATCTACAAAGGATGGAGAAGATAAATCAGACAAAGGCTTTTCAACCTCAAACTCTACCTCTTGAACTTCCTCTGTCACTACAAGCTCATTTTCTTTTTCTTCCTCACAGACATGTTCTTGATAGGTGCTATAACTCTCCAATTCTTCCCCATTATTTATGCAACTCACCCCTAAATGCTCATCCTTAGCAAGATCGAAAGAACTAAGCTCCTGAACGGGTGCCAACGAATCATCGGCCACATGACTCCCTAGACATCCTATGGAAGTGGATCCCACATCACTAACTTCCTTTGCGGTTTGAAGTCCTCTTATAATTTCATCAAATTTTAGACTCCTCAGTATAATTTTGAACTAGGCTTTCTAAGGAAGAATTTTCTTTTAAAGGGGTAAAACTTGAAGATGAAAAATTGGAATATGGTGTTGAATAAAAAGCCATTCAAATCAATCGAAGAAACAATGATAATTAGGCTTCCAATCAAATAATAACCCAACAAGAACAAAGGACTAAGACTCAAACAAAAAAGGAAAGAGAAGGAAAAAAGGAAAACAAAAATAAATAAGGAAAAAATCAATCACAAAAGGAAAGAACTAAAAAGGAGAATTACAACTATGGAAATAAAAACAAAAAAGGAAAAAAAAAAGAATGCAATCTACCTAAAAAAAAATAAAAATAAAAATACACCCTAAATTAAGACCGAACAATTTTTCCACAATATTAATTTAACTAAATATGCCAATCCCCGGCAACGGCGCCAAAAACTTGATGCGCAATTTGCATACCGCAAGTGTACGGGTCAAGTAATAATATAGTGTTTTCGTGATTAAATGAGTGTCGTCCTCTAGATTGGTTTTCTAGCAAATTAAGTACCGTGAATAATCTTGTCCAATTTTATTTAGGGAGCAAAACTTAAAGATAAAGATAAATCTAAAGACAAAAAGCATAAAATAAAGGTGGAGACTCAAAGGGAAAGACTCTTAGGGAATTGATTTCATTATTTAAGATTGAGGATTGATTAATAGGAATGAATTGACGTGCAATTATTCTACAAGCCAAGGAAACTTTTATCACGATTACCTCTCCCGAGTATAATTGATTCTCATGCATATAACTAACTTGATATCCCTATCTAAGTTCATTAACATGCAAGGCATTATTCGGTTTAATCCTTGTTATACTTCCAGAGATATT
Organism: Luffa aegyptiaca; assembly: GCA_017139565.1. Classification (NCBI taxonomy): domain Eukaryota; kingdom Viridiplantae; phylum Streptophyta; class Magnoliopsida; order Cucurbitales; family Cucurbitaceae; genus Luffa; species Luffa aegyptiaca. The sequence goes on from CM029402.1 coordinate 17,682,192, forward strand.
CCAAATCCCGTCACAAACTTAGAATTTCTACTCTAGTCATGCAATTAAACAAGGCAAGTCTTCGGCCAAATCCTCTCTCCCGAGTTAGATTCAACACTTAAATCATTCAATTAGTGATCTAGTAATTGAAAGCATTACACAAAATTGCATGCATAAAATAAAAGCACATTCATACCAAAAATCAATCCAACAACTAAAACAACTACATCAATCCCTAAGACAAACAACTAGAAATTCATAGTCTTTAAACCACAAACACTAATTGTAAGAAAAGCCATAAAAACTACAAGAGTTAAGGGAAAGAGAAAGGAAAACTCGAATCTGTCGAAACCGGCACGTCCCCGTCACGATCTCCACGTCTTCTCGCTTGATTCCCACTCCTTGGCCTTGCTTCAACTCCCACCAAAGGTCTCTAGTCGAAATTAGGGCTAAAATCTAACCAATTGGACTCCCCCAATCCGTAGCACAAAATGATGAATTTATAGAAAATCTGCCGACAGCATCGAGACGCTATAGACAGCGTCGCGACGCTGTCGCGATACTGCGGATTTGGAAAATTCGCCGAGAGCGTCGCGACGCTATGATTTTTGTTTTTTTGTTTTTTTTTTTTAAATTAGCTGGGCTGAATTTGACTTCTTCCAACTTGATCCTTTTTCGATCTTTTAGCCCTTTTTCATGTCCCGAACACGCAATTAGCTCAAATATTTATTTCCTACAAATACAACATAAAAACGCATCATTTTGGCCAATAAATTATAAAAGACTAGCTAAATTAATTAGGGAAAACTAGCTAGCCATGCTCGCTATCAATACCCATTGAAGAAGATGAAGAGGAAAGGAAAAAAGAAAGGAGAAGGGAGGGGAGAAAGAAGATAAGAGAAGAGAGAGAAAGGGAAAGAGTGGGAAAAAAGAAAATGACATGTAATCTAAAAAAATAATATAAAATTATTAAATTGGCCACCTCAACATGCCACACCATTTTTCCGTTAGTCAACTAACGGTCAAATTAACTTAGGGACCATTTAGAACTATTTTTCAAACCTCGAGGACTCTTTTGAAACTTCAGGGACCAAATGGACATCAAACTCAAACTTCAGGGACTAAAAGTGTATTTTGCCCTAAAGTTTAATTAAAATATAAACTTTATATTATAATGTATCACCTACATTATATTAGTGAATTTGAACATTTCAAAATCAACTCAAGACTAAATTACCTAAATACCCTTTACGAGCTAGCAAGGGGAACTAATGGACCTATAGATCAAAAGCTCCAACGACACGAGTTTAATTGACTAAACTAATTAACCACATTAATTAATATTTGTTAATTGTGGATCACTCCACTAACGACCCACAACTGCACTTTTCTCACTGTAGATTATTTCTGTGTCCACGGATATCGACCAATAACAGCAAGTCAGTCCTTCACGAGTGTTCGTAACACCAACCAGGTCAAATTATCGTTTTACCCCTGGGTTACCTTTGTGTCCTTAAGTAGTAGTGCTCCTCTAATGAACAACTTGTTTATGGTCCAACCATTAAACAGAAGTCCCTTTCTGGCCAATGAGAGGGTAGGGCATTTTGTTCAAGTCCCAGAGACACAACTTAAGGGAACCTCATCATGCTTAACCATATGATTTAATTTAAGAATTTTCTGTACATTTTATTCTTTCCTAATGTACTGGTATTCCAATTATTGAATCAAATTGCAAGATCAATCTAATTGCTTCCACTGGGGATTTCAACCCTTCAATTGGTATCAGAGCCTTCTCATAAATAAATTGTTGGGTTTTATGCCCTAAAACTCGTAGATAGTGAATGTAACCGTTGACCGGATATTAATGAAATAATATTGATATATTTTTCAATTAAATGTTATTAGTTATTTTATATTTGTCTTTGCCTAAAATAACCCTAATCCAATAAACTAGACATCCTAGGTTGTAATATGAGTCTTGAACTATATGTAACGACATATGGGGATCATTGTTCAAGAAACAGCCTAAAGGGTCTATAGTATAGGGATAAGACTGGGTGCCTTATCCTGGTGACACTATGGATATGACCCACTTTGTATTTGATACAAACGCTATGATCCAACGCGTTCGTGTAGGAGACATGCGAATGGGGGTATCCTATGCAATGAGTTTGCATAAGACCGGACCGCGAAATAGTAACCACTTGTTATAACACCGTTAACTAGTTGGGTTTCTATTTCACTAGGACGACCTAGACAACTTGGTCTTAATCCTGATTTGATTATGGACTCCTGCTCATGAGGGATTGTCCTTTGATTTGTATGGGTGAGAGTGGCCAATACGCCGACTCAATAAGCCTACCATTTTGGGGACAAGACCGAGTGGGGAGCTGGGAACATAATCGTACAAGATGGAATTCACTCCTTCCCGACTTTAGGGAAGCAGATGAGTGTTCCCTTAAGTGGTCACTCCGAGTCTTGAACAAAGGGCCGTACCCTTTCAATGGCACGAGAGGGTTTTCTGTTTGATGGTTGGACCACAAACAGGTTGTTCATTAGAGGAGAACTGGTACTTAAGGAAATAGAAGTAACCCAGGGGTAAAACGGTAATTTGACCCAGCTGGTGTTACGGACACTCGTGAAGGACTAACTAGTCGATATTGGTCTATATTCGTGGACACAGAAAATATGTCTACAGTGAGAAGAGTGCAACTGTGAGTCTATAGTGGAATGTACACACAGTTAACGAATATTGATTAATTTGGTTAATGAGTTTGACCAATTAATCTCACATCGTTGGAGCTTCTGATCTGCAGGTCCATTAGGTCCCACTGGTAGCTCATAAAGTAATTTGAGGCAACTAAGTGATAAATGTAAATTGAAAGTGTTCAATTTACTAAGGGAAACAATATAATATATATTGATATATTATTATGAGAGAAATTAATATTTGAAGAAATTCAAATATTAATATAGATTTGAGTCACAATAAATTTATGGAAGTTTGAAAGAGTTCAAATATGAATTAATTAATTTTAAGGCCTAAAATCTATTTGGGCAAAATTAATTAATTCAAGGCCGGAAATTAAATATGTAATATTTAATTGGTGGTTAATTAATTAAAGAATTCATTAGCCGGGAATTAATCAATTATGGAAATAATTAATCACTTAAGGAATTGATTAATCATTTATGGATATGATCTAATCACTTATGGAAGTAATTAGTCATTTGTGGAAAAGATTAATAAATTATGGAATTGATTGATCTTGGATTGATTAAAAAGGAATAAAGATTGAATCAATTTTGGAAAAGATTGATTTAATTGAATATTTTATTCATGACCTCTCTTCTATAAATAGAACACTAGACCTAATTGGTTCAGTACTCTTCTCTTGCTCTTAGACTCACAAGACAAGACCATAGAATTCTCTCTAGCCTCCCTCTTAGAGAAAGACTCCCACAAGTCTTTTGCCTCCTAGACTTAGAGACATACCGGTGTAACCTCTGTGGTTATTGTGTCTTTGAAGAAGAATTTTCCAGCGAAGAAACTACAAGGAAGCTGCTGCGTTTTCGTTTGTTGAAGCGTCGTTGGCGAAGAACAGTCAAGTCTACAACGAAGGTTTGTAACGGTTCTTTCCTGTTTCTTTAGAAAAGCATGAAAATAAATTTAGATTTATTTTTCAGCATGTTTATAGCTATTTTCCAGCAACTTTAAAGCATGTTTAAAGTTTATTTTGCCTTTTCGTAACGGTATTTTAATGTTAATTAATATACGGCGTAAGGTCCTTTCGATGCGCTTCCGCTGCCTGGGGACTTTTATTCCCTTCATAAATGACTCCCTTTACAATAAACACAAGCAATGGAAGAGTTTCGTTTGATAGGATATGGCTTGTTTTTCCATGAGGGGCTCGGGTGCCAATTCCAACCTTGGTCATCATAATTGGAGTAAAGACTTGAAGCATTCTTATTTTCTCCTTTCCCTGTATGGTGAACATAAGTTGGATTAAATGGACAAATTTCAAATGAAGAATGATACTCACCACAATGAACACAAAATTTGTAAGAATTTTGATGAACATAGGCAATGGGATTTGCAAATGTATCTATTTCTATCCTGTGGACGGTTGTAAGCAATCAAACGGTATAGTTCTGCCTCAAGGTCAAGAATGAAAGAAATAAGTCCTCTGCACATGCACCAATCCTTACGGTAAAAAAATCCCTACAAAAAGAATCGGGTACCTATGACAAAGGAATTTGCAGTTGCAAACCAATCGCAATTCCTGCTTTACAAAAACTAAAATTTGTGTTATTCAACCGTTTTTCAAAACTCCCTGGCAACGGCGCCAAAAACTTGACGTGGAGTGCAAGTATACACTATCAAGTAATAAAGTGGAAAGTATTCTTGATATCGTACCCAAGGGAGATGGTGACTAGTTGAGAAAAGACAAGATTCTGTAAGAATGGGAACCTCCTCTAAGTTTGCAACCATGGAGATGGTAACCAGAAAAATAATTTGATTGAGGCTTTGTTTTTAAGACAAAAATTTGAAATAAGAAAGTAAAAGAAAATGACAAAAACTTCAATGAGATAAACTGGAGAATTCACATAGTTTCAAACTTAACCTTTAGATTGGACCCACCTATGCACCCGCAATTTACTCAGGCATTGCAGTCGATTGAGAAACACTATCTATGTTGCCCACATAGACATGGTGTAGATAGCATCTCTCAATTGCATCCGCAATTGCCCTGACAACTAGATTGTGAGTTAAGTCCGATTTCTATTCAGCTCTACTGTAGGTGTGATAGCGGGCAGAAATGTCGATATTTTAGTCCTAAATTATTAAGCTTTTGGGCGCTTTAATTGTGTTTTTATTGAAGAAATCTAAAATAATTTGTTATTTGGTCTTTAGGAGCATATTATGGATTTTTGGTGGAAAAAGGCCCTAAAATGAGCTATCCAAGCCTAAAATCCTACCATGGGTCAAAGGGGGAGCCCAAGAAGTCAACCATGAAGAAGAGGTCCAAAAAGAATTGAAGTTGGCCCAAAATTGAAACCCAAATCCACGCCCATTGGTCTGAAATCCGCATAGCGTAGAGACGCTGTCCCATTTCTTGGCAAACAAGTCGCGTGACGTCACAGCGTCGCGACGCTGTGCCAATAGCTTCGCGACGCTGTCCTATTTCCGGGCCTATATAAGGACCCCCTTGGTGCCCATTTTTCTCATCAATCATTCCATATTCTTTCCTTCCTTCCCTTCCTTGGCTCTTTTTGAGCCTTCTCTCAAGGCTTGTTTAGCCTTTTTGAGAGTTCTTAGTGGGAATATTTTGGGGAGTTTCGGGGAGCACTCTAGGAGGCTCAAGGCGTGCTCGGAGGGACTCCAAGCGCTAGCGGCGAGGTCTTCGACGGTCATTTCCTTTCCTTTTATTTTGCTCATATTTATGCTTTCCATTGTATATTTTGTAGATATTTTAGCCATGTATTAGACCCCAATTTGGGGTCTTGAAATGAAAATATATAGTTAAATGTTATTATAATTGCCTTTCTTTTGCCCTCTCTTACTAATTATTTGTATGGATGCTCGTAATGCTGTATGCAATGTGGCCAGTTGTATATTGAATCGATTCTTAATGGAAACTCGACGGAGAGAAATTAGGATAGATCATAATTCATGCAACTTGTAACGCCCCAAGCCCAGGATTTGGAATCCGGATTCGGCACCTCACGGCCCCGACATTCTCCTACATCCCCTACGGCCTGGCAACGTCACCATACTTGTCTGAAACTGCTTCTAAGAGTGAAGAATATCCCCACAAACCAACACGGGGTCCTTTTAGCATGCTTTGTCTTCACTCACATGCTTCCTAGTAAAATTCCCAGGAGGTCACCCAACATAGAACTTCTCCAAGCCAAGCACGCTTAACTTCAAAGTTCATATGATTGAGCCACCAAAAAGGAAGGTGCACCTTGTTGGTATAGGTAGTACTATTAATTCTTTTAAGCTTATCTTGACCATACTTTCATGTCCTCAGGATCCCTCTCATTCGGATGTGATCGCGGTTCATTCATGTACCCCTCCTAACCTCGGGCGTCACATGCCCACCACTTCCGCCTTGGTTCGTCCCCGAACCACATCCTACTGGGAGAGGTTCCGCTCTGATACCATCTGTAACGCCCCAAGCCCAAGATTCGGAATCCAGATTCGGCACCTCACGGCCTCGGCATTCCCCTACATCCCCTACGGCCTGGCAACGTCACCATACTTGTCTGAAACTGCTTCTAAGAGTGAAGAATATCCCTACAAACCAACACGGGGTCCTTTTAGCATGCTTTGTCCTCACTCACATGCTTCCTAGGAAAATTCCCAAGAGGTCACCCAACATAGAACTTCTCCAAGCCAAGCACGCTTAACTTCAAAGTTTCTATGATTGAGCCACTGAAAAGGAAGGTGCACCTTGTTGGTATAGGTAGTACTATTAATTCTTTTAAGCTTATCTTGACCATACTTTCATGTCCTCAGGATCCCTCTCATTCGGATGTGATCGCGGTTCATTCATGTACCCCTCCTAACCTCGGGCATCACACAACTAGTTTAATTGGCCATCGTGACAACGGGATTAGTTGATTAAACTTAGATTCCTAAAATAAATCAAAGCGTAATAATTAACGAATTTTAATGGCGCTAAGGACACTTAGGTTGTTAAAATGGATTAATTAGAATTAGGGGAAACCGACAGGAGATCCTATGTGACTAACGGAGATTCTAGGAGTATAATTAGTTGGGCAATGAGATAGGTAAATTGTAATAATTATTTAGCTATTAAATTATTTTCAAGACCCCGCTTCTCATTAAAAACTCTTACTCCATATTTTTTTTATTTCCTTGATTGATCAATTTCAACCCTTTAATTGCTTTAATTTTACATTCATTTTAATTTCATGTTTTGGTCCCTAAATATTATTTAGCCCAAGTACCTTTAGTGTTCAAGGAATTTTTGCTTTGCTTAATTTTCCCTTCGCCTCCCTGTGGATTCGATACTCGGAATATTTCCGTTTTATATTACTTGCGATCCGTGCGCTTGCGGGCGGTATCGACCAACAAGTTTTTGGCGCCGTTGCCGGGGAGGTTTGATTTTTAAGCAAAATATTTTTTTCTTGACATTAAAAAGAAAGGGATAAATAGTAATTTAGGTTGTAAATATTTTTTTGTGAATATTATTTTATTTTTGTTTTTGTTTGGTTCTTTTGATTGTTTGGGAATGTTGCATGCGAAGACATAAGGTGGTTGAATTGTTTCCTTTAGATCTTGAAATTACCAGGACACTCAGATCTATTCGTAGAGAGAAAAGACTAACGGAAACAATGGATCAAGATGAAGCTCCCAAGGCAATCAGAGACTTTTTGCAGCCAATCCTCCCAACCGAGAATTCAGGCATCGTTTACGTCCCGATCCAAGCTAATAATTTCGAGTTAAAGACGGGATTGATTCAGATGGCGCGAGACAATTCGTTTAAGGGACATACTTCGGAGGACCCACATTCACATCTGCGATCATTCTTGGAGATTTGCGGGACCGTAAAGATGAATGGAGTTTCGGCCGACGCGATTAGATTAAGGTTATTCCCATTTTCTCTTCAAGATAAAGCTAAAGATTGGCTCGAATCAGTCGAGACGGATAGTATCAGCACATGGGACGAGTTTGCCCAGGCATTCCTGACGAAATTCTTCCTGCCTACCAAGACGACGAAGCTCCCTACTGAGATCGGAACATTCAGGCAAATGGACGAGGAGCAACTTTATGAGGCATGGGAGAGATATAAGGAAATGCTTAGGCGGTGCCCTCAGCATGGCTATCCAGATTGGCTCCAGGTGCAGTTATTTTACAATGGACTGAATCCTTCTACCAAGACGGTTCTAGACACATCATCAGCAGGTGGGAGTTTTCAATCCAAAACAGTGACGGAAGCCAAGGATCTTTTAGAGGAAATGGAAGTGGCCAGTTACCAGTGGCCGACTGAAAGAGGGATAGTTTCCAAGAAGGCTGGTATTTATGAAATAGATGAAGTTCTTTGAAGGCACAAATGGCATCGTTGACAAATGCGCTGAATAAGCTTACTTCATATGAGGTGGTCAAGTCCATCTCCACCTTGGCTGAAGGATACTCAAAGAAGGAAAATCAAGATGTCGAAGAACTTCAGTACGTAGGAAATAGAGCATTCACTCAAGGAGTACCAAACTTCTATCATCCCAATCTGCGCAATCATGAGAACTTTTCCTATTCAAACACCAAAAACGTATTTCAGCCACCGCCAGGATTTGCTTCAACCAGTACTCCTGAAAAGAAAAGCAAACTGGAGGAGATGGTGGCCATGTTTATCAAGAAACAAAAGGTGTTAAATGTGAATCTCCAGACAGTAGTTAATAACCACGACACAACTCTTAAGAATATGGAAGTTCAGATAGGTCAGTTCGCTTCAGCAGTGAATGCCCTTCAGAAAGGGAAATTTCGAAGCGACACTGAAACCAATCCGAGAGAGCAGTGCAAGATGGTGACACTGAGAAGTGGTAGACAGCTGGAGGTCAGTTCAGAGAAGAAATTGAAGAAAGAAGAAGAGAAGAACAAGGATGAAGATGGAAGGGCTGAGGCACAAAAAGCCTCCTCTGAAAGGTCCCAACATCCTCCTAACTCTATTGATTGTGATTTTTCTAACTCTTTTGCAGGATCAAAGAAAGATGAAAGGCATGAAGAGAAGCTGAATGAGGAAGAAGTGGTCCCATGCAACCACCATGATAAAGGATCGCACATTAGCCCGCCCAAGAGGAGGGGCGAATGTCCTACCTTTGACTTTAGGGAGTTACCTTTTCCTCAGCGTTTTAAAAATGTTAAATTAGATGAACAGTTTCAGAAATCCTGGAGCAATGTCACTCTTCCCCGATGGAGGTCATTTCAGCAGTCAGAGGAGAGCTATGAGGATTTTGCAATGTGGATTTTTCTGGCCTTCTTTATTTAAGGATGCCCATTGGTTCTACAAGCAATGTGATGCTTGCCAAAGGAGAGGAAATTTAGAACCTAGAGATGAAATGCCTCTTATATTTTGGAATTAGAATTATTCGATGTATGGGGTATTGATTTTATGGGGCCATTTCTCCATTCTAACGGTAATGTTCTTATCTTATTGGCAGTTGATTACGTGTCCAAGTGGGTGGAGGCCATTGCATGTCATCAGAATGATGCTAAGACGGTGTCAAGGTTTCTTCAATCACACATTTTTGCGCGGTTTGGGACACCTAGGGCTCTTGTGAGCGATGAGGGTACACACTTTGTGGATAATGCTTTAGCTAAACTTTTAGCTAAATATGAGGTTAAGCATAAGATAGCTACCCCTTATCACCCACAAGCAAATGGTCAAGCTGAAAATAGTAATAGGGAAATTAAATCTATTTCGGAGAAAGTAGTCCATCCATCCAGGAAAGATTGGTCTTTTCAGTTAGATGAGGCCTTTGGGCTTACAGGACAGCCTATAAGACTCCTCTAGGTATGTCTTCGTATAGGTTAGTGTATGGAAAGGCTTTCCATTTACCGTTAGAGCTTGAACATAAAATATTTTGGGCTCTGAAAAAATTGAATTTTGATTTAAGTCATGCAGGAGCAATTAGAATGCTGCAGCTAAATGAGTTAGAGGAGTTTCGTCAGTTTTCTTATGAAAATGCAAAAATGTATAAAGAGAAAACAAAGCGGTGGCATGATAAGAAGTTAAAACCTAAAGAATTTGTTAAGGGTCAAAGAGTCTTATTGTACAACTCTAGATTGAAATTGTTTCCAAGAAAATTAAAATCCAAATGGTCTGGACCATTTGTTGTGATTGAAGTTTTTCCTCATGGAGCAATTACTTTGAGAGATGAAAAAGATGGGCGAGTGTTTAAGGTTAATGGACAGTGAGTGAAGCATTATTGGGGAGAGGAGTTTCATTCGAAATATCTTTCCCTAAAATTGGCTGAAGAATAAGTGAGCAAGGGTTTTGTGGGAGCATTTCATATTGCAATGTTTTTAGCTCCCAGTGATTGTTGCGATTTTATTTTGTTGATTTGATTTGATTTTAATTTGAATTAGATTTTGTTGATTTTAATTTTATCTGATTTATTTTAATTTGTTAGTATTTTTAATTTTTGATGGTTTTTATTTTCGGTTTATCTATTTTGAATTTGGCCGATTTATTTTTAATTTATCGGATTAATTTTGGTTTAGATTTAGTTGTATTTTCGATTTTTAATTTTTGTATAGATTAGGTTTATAAATGTATTTCTTAATTTATTCGGCAATATAAGATTTGATTTGATTTTTGGCAGTTTGAAATTTAATTTGAATTTCCAGATAAAAGATCCTTCTAGAATCATATATTTTGAAGATCAGTTTGTTTTCGCAATCTTTTGGTTAGGATCAAATATTTCGTCAGATTATAAAGGGATTGGTTGAAGAATTAAATATTTTTATTGTTTGGGATTTATTTTTTATGTGGGCAGGTAAACGCGTGGAGCATCTCACACTTCCACGTGTCACGCAGTGGAGATCAAACGACTTAGCCGTTAGACGACACATCAGGGCATCTACCACAGGCGATTATTTTACCGTTTATTGGGATTAATTTTCCATGATTACATGCAAAATTAAAACAGTAAGTTTGATTTAATTGGGGCAGATCTTTTTGGATAGGATTTTAAGTGCTGGAGCCCTACTTAACCCAAGCCCTGGTACGTTTTTTCTTTTCACTTCATCTTCATCTTGCAATCATTTCTTCCCTTCTACTTTTCTTCTGTTGTTGTGTGTGCGAAAATACTTTAAGTTCTGAAATGGCCAAGACGAGAGGTAGAAGAGAAAGGGAGGTTGAAGAGGAAGAAGTGTCAGTGACACCTGAGGCACCGAAAAAGAAAACGAAGAGAAGGAAAACACCTGAAGAAAGAGAGGCCATATAGTTAAGAAAGTAGCAACAGGTCGAAGTTACAGAGATTCTGCAAAAGGTAATTGAGGCGATGTTGCAGAGGAAGTGGCTAGGGATGAACAACCAAAAGGCCCCGAAGAAGGAAAAAGGTCCGGAACAAGTGGAACAACCAGTCAAAACTGAGCAAGAAATACAAGAAAAGGGAGCAGAAGATGTGCTAGAGCAAGGTAATCGTCAGACAAAAGTTCAAGAACAATAGGTTCAGGGAGAAGTTGTGTCGGAGCCACCACGTCATCGCCGCCGCAAGCAAAAGGCAGGACGAATTAAGAGAGTTCGGATAGACACCCCATCTCCGCCAACAACTGAATCAGAGAAGGAAAATACAAAAAAAAAGGATTAAGAGAAAGAAGAGACTGAAAAGAAAGCTGAAGAAGAAGCCATGGTGAAGCAAGAAGAAGACAGAGGCAAAGGAGTTGCCGAAGCAACAGCCGAAGTAGCGAAAAAAGAAACTGAGGAACCGAGGGTGCCATATGAGCGTTTCGTCAACAATATTGGCAGAACAAAATATTTAGAGATGCTGAAGCGGGACTTTCTTTTTGAAAAGGGATTTGGAAACAATCTACCACATTTTCTGCGAGCAGGGATTACTAATCACGGATGGGAGCAGTTTTGTGCAAAGCCGGAGTCGGTCAACTCAAATGTAGTTTGCGAGTTCTACGCGAACATTGATGAAGGAGAAGGCTTCCAGGATATTTTTCGTGGAGTCGCGGTGGATTGGAGCCCAGGTGCGATTAATTCTTTATTTAATCTCCAAGATTTCCCCACGCCGGTTACAATGAGATGGTGGCAGCACCATCTAATGAACAACTGAATGCGGTTGCTAGGGAAGTAGGAATAGAAGGGGCCCAATGGAGGTTTTCGAAGACAGAGAAGCGTACTTTTCAGGCCGCTTATCTGAAGAGCGAAGCAAACACCTGCCTAGGCTTCGTGAAATTGCGTCTCCTACCGACAACCCATGACTCCACTGTCTCCCGCGATCGAGTAGTCTTGGTTTTTGCAATTATGAGGTCTCTAAGCATCGATGTTGGTAAAATAAATTCTAGTGAAATTCATACCTGTTGGCGGAAGAAGGTGGGCAAGATTTTCTTTCCAAACACAATAACTATGCTCTGTCAGAAAGTAGGGGTTCCAGAAAGTGCTGAAGATGTGATTTTATTATATAAGGGAATCATAGACAAACCATACCTGGCGAGGCTTCAGCGGACTCAAGAAGCGTGTCAAGGTGGATTGGTGTGCGACATCCATCAAATTTTAGAACAACTCCAACTTTCAGCTAGTAGACAGGAGTTTGTTGAAAGGCAAGCTCAGACATACTGGACTTATGTTAAAAGGAGGGATGCCATGTTAAGGAAGGCACATCAATCAAACTTTTCAAAGCCATATCCAGCCTTCCCTATATTCCCTGATGATTTGTTGAACCCTTGGATCCCACCACCGCCAGTCGAAAGAGAAGAAGAGGAAGAAGATGATTAGGGTCAGGAAGATTGAAGAAGGAAAAGAAGTTGGTCGAGCATTTATTTTGTCTGAATATTTTTGTTGCTTGCATATTCCTGACAAAGTTTCTTTTGATATTTCTGCTTTTCTGTTTTTGATGTTTTTATTTTCTGTTTTCTAGGCCACCAAATTATCTTGCTTATTGTAAATCTTTTATGATTTTTAATGAAATTTTGAAGTCTTATCTTTTCTATGGCACAACTGAGCATTCCTAACTTAACTTTTCTTCTGAATTTTTGAAGCTTGGACTAGTTAGCTTAATTAGATCAAGGTGTTCTGATATCCAGAAACCGTTTGCTTGAGCATTCCTTCTAGTCTGGTCATCGTTGTGGCAAGAAGTTCTGAGGTAGCATTGTCTTATTTTGATCCACCTTAAGCTTAGTCTTAGTCCCACGCTTAGTTTAAAATTCATATAGAAAAAAAATTAAGTTTGGGGGAATAATTATATGTTGCTAATTCATTGGGGACAATGAATAATTTAAGTTTGGGGGACTTCTAGCTACTCCGCTTGTTTTGCCCGAGCATTCCTCTCCTTCATAATAATTTTTCTAGGTTGTTGAGTAACCAAAGATATTTGTAACATCCACAGTTTGTCTTTGCGTCAAGAGATGGCCTAGGGAATATAAAAAAAATTATGATAATTTTGCTGTAAAAATTGATAGAGCAAAAATTTTGAAGGATGAATGATAATCTGGCAGTTTTCTATCTCCCAAGGCTTAGGTGAGCTTCGTCATAACATGTCACCATTCTGAGAAGCAAGGGATAGATAACTAAAGATTTTTGGGTTTAGCCTAGTTGGTGATAAGCTTGAGGCAAGGGTATACTGCATCATAAAATGATAATCTCATGCTTAAGAGCTTATGACTGTAGGGCTGCTTTAAGTCTGAAAATGAAAAGATAAATCCCCTAAAAAGTGTGTTAAAATGTGTCTGATAATATAGCTAAGCTGTGGTAAGTTCTTAGATTGAGTTAAAGGTGGTGATTATTTGTTCAATGTTGAAAGAACTGTTTTGCTGCAGTAGTTCTTGGTTTTGCAGGATGCTCAGGTAAACGTTGAAGGTAGTGTTGGAATATCTGCTTTGATTGAGTTGTGTTATGATCAATGTTTTGAATTTTCAAGGGAAGGTGAGTTAGTATTGCTCGGGACGCACAATAGTTCAAGTTTGGGGTATGATAACTCTCCAAAAGGGAGTTATTTCGGCCTTATTTCTATAGTGATTTGTGTGTCATTTGTGCCAAATAGGTGTATTATTAGATGAATGTTATATGTTTTACCCTATTTAGAAGAATGGATGCTTTGGAAGTTATTTTACAGAGAAAATAATGCTGAGCGACTTGAGGGAGCAAATTCCATGATCCAGCAAAGCTAGGAGCAAAACTGGCCACGTGAGCTGCACGTGATTCATTAATGAGGTGGCGTTTTTAGAAGCAATCTCGGATCTAGGAAGCTTGGAGAGCCTTTCACGTGTAATCTTTGACCTACTTAGGGTTGACTCCACTCTATAAAAGGAAGTAGCCGTCTCAAGTCAAATCATTCGAGGAGGAAAATCCAATTCCAAGTTGGAGACTCACTTTCCATTCTTGGAGTCGAATAAAGGAGGAACAATTGGAGACTCAAGAAGACTATCAACTACGGATTTCTTCAAGGGAATTTATCTTTTCTTGTAAAAGTTTGTAGTTATGGATGCACGTGAACAGATTGTAGCATGTGTTGCTTTTCATTCCATGAACTAAATTTACTTTAGGTGTTGGTTAAGACTATGTAATTGTCGTACTTCATAATCTAGCAATTGATATTGATTTTGAGCATCTTGATTACTTGTTGTGTTTATTCTTATTTTATGCCTGCCTGGCCAGCCGGTGTGAATATTTTCTCTTAGTTTCAGGGATGATTTAAGAGATGTGTTGCATGTAATCACACTAGACCATTATGTGTTGGTGGATGCCAGTGACTGAGTTAGGGATAACCAGCCGCCTAGTGCTTGATCGGTAGAGCGTCATTGGAGTTGAAACACATTCCAAAAGATTCAGAGTTCCGGGAGGATCCTGCTAATAAGACTGCAAGAGAATGCCCGATCAATATAATTGCTAGAGCATTTTTTTAACAATTATAGAAATCTTAACCAACACCTGTTTCCAATCAGTCTACTTTATCCGTTTACATTTCTGCTCTGTTATTTCTTTTGCTTCAGCATTATTTCAAAACTCAATCATTTTTACAACCTTGAAATCACTAAAAAGCTACATAAGGAGTGAAAGCTTTTCAAAACGTCATGGATACGATAAATTACTTATCACTTGTTTCAGACAATGTGCACTTGCATAGTATTCTAGAGATAATTATTACCACATTTTTCACCCACTCTAGAAGGCAACAGGTCTAATTAATTTTAAACATTTTAAAATTAATTCGTTTTCCTAAAATCCTATGTTTGCATGCAATCTTTATTATAGGTTGACAGTTACTAATCATTAATTTTATAACTTTTACAAATTTTAATGATTAGCCCTATAATATGCTTTCTATGGTTTTAATTAATTAACAATCAAATTCAAACTAATTAATAAACCATAATATATGCATTTATATGACATAATATAACAATTGTATTAATTTATGGATGTGTCATGTTCAATGCAGATTGATCTTCATATTTATTAATATAACTCCTTATATATAATAAATCATGAAAATCATCCAAGCGCAAGACATTTAATTAAATATAACCTTTTATATTTAAACTATGTAATGTCTACATGCTTATTCAATTCCATATATTTAACATAACTATTATATTAAATCACTCATGAAATTCATCCATCATGCATTAATTCCATACATTATAATATATTAAAATGCATGATCATGCTTAACCTAAGGTGGGATTTAATCTAAATGACATTCATAAATTACATTAATTTAGCAAAATTTTATCCCAATAAGTCTTCTGCCGCTCAAGACCCAGACCAAAATGACCCGAACCAGCTTGAATCGGCCTCCAAAACCTTGAACCAAGCCAAATCAGCACGAATTGGAATTGAATCGTTCAAAACAAGTCGAACCGAACCGCTTATATCAGAAACCGCCTCATTTGAAACCCTAGTCGCCACCGCTAGAAATCGACACAGCGTCGAGACGCTATGGAGCCAGCATCTGGTGATCGCTGGAAATCAACATAGCATCGAGACTTACGTATGAAATGAATTTATGCGACTGTTTCTTCTAATTTTGGAAAATTTGGTCTTGATCTCCATCGAATTTTGAGCTTAATCTAGACCGAGACTTACATTTTAAATGAATTTACAAATAATTGCCCAAAAACACAGGGGCCCTTACAATTTTGATCGAATCAACAGTAAATTCTAAGGCCAACTTTATAAAAAACATTCATTCGCAAACCACATTCATAATGCAATTTAATCCCACAAAAAACCAATGCAAATTTTAGTAAACTAAAATTAAACATACAAAAAGGGCTTTGATACTAATTGAATGATTGGAATTCCTAGCGGAAGCGTATAGGACCAATTCATATTTTAATTAAGTTTTCTAAAATACTAGTACATTGGCAAACCATACAGAACGATTCTATATATAAACTAGGCTAAGCATGCATAAGATCTAAATCTAAGAATTAAAATAACAAAAATACTTTCATGTTGATGACTTTCTTAAACGAACTCCCACAAAGAATAGTACGATGACAGCAGGGACACTACCACCAAGATCTTCCACTGCTATATCTCTAGGAATAGGAACCAAGTTGTGGGACTTGGTCTTCTTGAATTTGGGAAAAGAATTTCACTAGAATGTTGTGAAAATTCTTAGAGAGAAATTTTGCTTGAGAGTGAAGTGTGTTCTCAACTAGGAAGGCATTTTGTGATTTATATAGAATGTCATACCTTTTTTCCTAGTCGTAATAGGATAGAGATTTATTTAATTAATTACTTTTCCCAGTCGTAATAGAATAAGGATTTATTTAATTAATTAATAATAATTAATTAAATCATATTTAATTAATTATTTCATTTAAATCATATTAAAATGAACATCTCCCACTTAACCTATAGTTTTTAATTAAAAATTTAATTAAATTAAATAATTAATCAATTCTCTAATTAATTAATTACTAAATTAAATATCTTGTTTTTAATTTTAAGCCTACAATTAAATCATATTTAA
Organism: Luffa aegyptiaca; assembly: GCA_017139565.1. NCBI lineage: Eukaryota > Viridiplantae > Streptophyta > Magnoliopsida > Cucurbitales > Cucurbitaceae > Luffa > Luffa aegyptiaca. The sequence goes on from CM029402.1 coordinate 17,698,848, forward strand.
TTGTATTTCTCTAAATTAAAAGGTTTAATCTTAAATTAAACTTTATATTATAATGTATCACATACATTATATTAATTTTATCTCATACAATTAACTTGATTTCCCAAAATGAATTTTGAACTATTCAAATTCTTTTCAAAACTAATTGTTCCTAATTACCCTTTATGAGCTAGCAGAGGGACTTAATGGACCTACAGATCAGAAGCTCCAATGAAATGACGTTAACTGACTAAACTCATTAATCAGTTTAACCAATATTCATTAATTGTGGGTCACTCCACTAAAGACCCATAACCTTCTCACTGTAAAATGTTTATGTGTCCATGGATATAGACCAATAACAACAAGTTAGTTCTTCACGAGTGTTTGTAACACCATCTGGGTCAAATTATCGTTTTACCCCTAGGTTACCTTGATGTCCTTAAGTACCAGTGCTTCTCTAATGAACAACTTGTTTATGGTCCAACCATTAAACAGAAACCTCTCTCAGGCCAGTGAGATGGTAGGGCCCTTTGTTCAAGCCTCCCTAAAATGGTAGGCTTATTGAGTCGATGAATTGACCATTCTCACTCATACAAATCAGAGGACAATCCCTCGTGAACAGGAGTTCATAATACACTTAGGATTAAGACTAAGTTGCCTACGTCTGAAGGAATGAAAATCCTTTAAGCCGAAGAGTGTATCAAATCGTACACGTTGTTAATTGGGTTAAAACGAAATACTAGTACATTGGCCTTAATAAGCAGAACAATTTCTACAAAAATTCTAGACTAAGCATATGTTTATCTACTCTAAACGATTTAGAGTTTTAGGCAATTACGTGTTGGAGACCGAGTTCACAACACTATGCTCCATTGTTTCACATATAGAAGCCTTCTCCTTCCAACGAACACCACCAAAACTAAACACCCACTATACTCTGAATCCTTAAGATTTCTGGCTTGTGGGAACCTCGAATTTTTCTTGAAAAGGGAAGAAGACAACAAGAATAGTTGTTGAAAATTCTTTTTTTCGAGATGAGAGAGAGAGAGATTCTTCTTCTCTATGTATCCAGAAGAGTGAGTTAGAGAGATAGTGAAACCCCCTTCACAGTATTTCCAATTAGGGAGGCATCTGGCAACCAACTCCCAGAAACTACTGGGGAGTTATTTTAATTTAATAATAATTAAAATATATCTTAAAATTTATATATTATATATAATTAATTAAATTAAATTGAAATTTAACTAAATTAATTTTACTATATAGTTTTAATCTAACCAATTCAATTAAATCATATTTAATTGTATCAATTTATGCCAACCAATTAATTCAATAGTTAATTGTTCCCAATCTTTATTAAATATCATATATTTAATTAGTTTTACATTTGAATCATATTCAAATGTGCCTCTCTCTTTTAACATATAGTTTTAATGTGCATCCAATGTACATTAATTATAAACTATAAAATTAATTTAATTAAATCATATTTAATCAAATTAAATTAATTAATTACTTAATTAAATTTCATATATTTAATTAATTATCTATTTGAATCATATTCAAATAATTCTCTCATATACTATAGTTTTAATATGAATCTCATTCATATTAATTTTAACAACTAGTATTAATATGAATCTAATTCATATTTAATATTTGAACACATTCAAAAAATTTAATTCTCTCATAAATTAATTTTGAATCACATCCAAAATTAATTTTATATTATAAAGTTTAATTCAATAATTAAAGTTATATTATAATGTATCTCTATACATTATACTAATTGCATCACATACAATTAACTAAAATTTCCTTAATGAATTTGAACGCTTCAAATTCCATTCAAGACTATTTAACCTCAGAACCCTTTATTAGTTAGCAGGTGGACCTAGTGGACCTACAAATCAGAAGCTCCAACGATACGATATTAACTAGCCAAACTCATTAACCAAGTTAATCAACATTCGTTAACTGTGGGTCACGACTCACTCCACTAAAGACCCACAGCTGCACTCTTCTCATTGTAGAATATTTATGTGTCCACGGATATCGACTAATATCGGTAAGTTAATCATTCACGAGTGTTCGTAATGCCAGCTGGGTCAAATTACCGTTTTACTCGTGGGTTACCTCTGGATCCTTAAGTACCATTGATTCCTCTAATGAACAAGATGTTTATGGTCCAACCACTAAACAAAAGTTCCTCTCGAGCCAAGAGAGAAAGACGTGCCTTTGTTCAAGACCCAGAATCAGCCCTTAAGGGAACACTGATCTACTTGCCCCAATAGGGGAAGGAGTGAATTTCATCTTGTAATGTTATGTTCCTAGCCCCTGAAATGGTAGGCTTATTGAGTCGGCGAACCAGCCACTCTCACCCATACAAATCAAAGGACAATCCCTCATGAAAAGGAGTTCATAATACACTCAGGACTAAGATTGAGTTACTTAGGTCATCCTATTGAAATAGAAACCTATCTAGTCAACGACGTTACATCTACAAGTTACTATTTAGCGGTCCAGTCTGATACAAACTCATTGCATTGGATACCCCCACATGCATGTCTACTACATGGATGTGTTGGATCATTGCCTCTGTATCGAATATAAAATAGGTCGTATCACATAGTGTCATTAGGATAAGGTACTGATGCGCAATTTGCTAACCGCAAGTGTACGGGTCAAGTAATAATATAGTGTTTTCGTGTAAAACGAGTGTCGTCCTCTGGATTGGATTTCTAGCAAATTAAGTACCGTGGATACTTTTGTTCAATTTTATTTAGGGAGCAAAACTCAAAGATAAAGATAAAAGTAAAGACAAAAAGCATAAAATAAAGGTGGAGACTCAAATGGAAAGACTCTTAGGGAATTGATTTCGTTGATTAAGATTGAGGATTGATTAATAGGAATGAATTGACCGTGCAATTATTCTACAAGCCATGGAAACATTTATCACGATTACCTCTCCCGAGTATAATTGATTCTCATGCATATAACTAACTTGATATCCCTATCTAAGTTCATTAACATGCAAGGCATTATTCGGTTCGGTCCTTGGTATACTTCTAGAGATATTCTAAATCTCGTCACAAACTTAGAATTTCTACTCTAGTCATGCAATTGAACAAAGCAAGTCTTAGGCCAAATCATCTCTCCCGAGTTAGATTCAACACTTAAATCATTCAATTAGTGATCAAGTAATTGAAAGCATTACACATAAAATTGCATGCATAGAATAAGAACACATTCATACCCAAAATTCAATCCAACAATTTAAGCAACTACATCAAACCCTAAGACAAACAACTAGCAATTCATAGTCTTTAAACCACAAACACTAATTGAAAGAAAAGCCATAAAAACTACAAGAGTTAAGGGAAAGAGAAAGGAAAACTCGAATCCGCCGACACCGCACGTCCCCGTCACGATCTCCACGTCTTCTCGCTTGATTCCCGCTCCTTGGCCTTGCCTTTAGCTCCCACAAAAGGTCTCTAGTCGAAATTAGGGCTAAAATCTCACCAATTGGACTCCCCTTGGCCGTAGCATGAAAAGATGAATTTATAGAAAATCTGGCGATAGCGTCGAGACGCTATGGACAGCGTCGCGACAGATACCGCATTTTTGGAAATTTTGCATATAGCGTCGCGACGCTGGTCATAGCGTCGCGACTCTATGAATTTTTTTTTTTTATTTTTTTATTTTTTTAGATTGAAGACTCCAGTTGACTCCAATTGCTGAATTAAGCTTCAAACACATACTTCCTACAAATAAAACATAAAAATGCATAAATTTGGACAAATAATTGTAAAAGACTAGCTTAATTAATCAGAGAAAAATAGCTAGCTATGCTCGCTATCAGGTACCCAACCTTATCCCTATACTTGTTGGGTTTTATGTCCAAAAACTCAAAGTTCATAATCCTTTTGCAATAAAGATGTTATTCAGTGAATGGTTTGTTTATATACTCTAAATGCAATAGAAACATCCATGGTTATAATATGAAGTACTCGAACTATATTGTGGATATGGACAAGGATCAAATTCTAGTATATAACCTAAATGGTCTATAGTATAGGGATAAGGCTGGGTACCTTATCTTGGTAACACTATGGATGCGGCCTAACTTGCGAACGAGGCAAACGACGTGATCTTGAATCGTTCATGTAGAGACATGCTAGTAGGGGCATCTTGTGTAAAAGATGTTTACACAAGACTAGACCAAGAAATAAGTCACTCTTACTTTCTAACGCCATTTACTGTTAAGACTAACTATTTCATGCGATGACCTAGGTAACACGATCTTAATCCTTAGCTTACTATGAACTCCTGTTTGTTTGGGATTATCCTTTGATCTGCATGGGTGAGAGTGGCCCAACAACGCCGCTCAATAAGCCTACCATTTTGGGGATAAGACTAGATGAATAGCTGAGGACATAGTATTGCAAAACGGAATTCACTCCTACCCGAAATAGGGATAGTAGAAAGGTTGTTCCCTTAAGTGCTGACTCTAAGGCTTGAACAAGGGGCCTCACCCTCTCATTGATCCGAGAGGGACTCTGTTTAGTGGTTGGACCATAAACAAATTGTTCATTAGAGGACCAGTGGACTTAAGTGTTGGGTTTTATGCCCTAAAACTCGTAGATAGTGAACGTAAACAAATTTTATACTTGTGTTTTATAAACTGTTATTTAGTTTCTGCAATAAAATGATATTGTTAAATATTGCACTATTTGACCCAAATCCAATAAACTAAGATCCAAGGTTGTTTGTATGTAACTTGAACTAGTATGTGGGGACATACGGGGATCGATGTTCAAAGTAACAACCTAAAAGGTCTATAGTACAAGGATAAGGCTAGTTACCTTATCCTGGTAACACTATGTGAGACGACCCGCTTTGTATTTGATACAAACATATTGATCCAAAGCGTCCATGTAGTAGACATGCGAGTGGGGGTATCCTATGCAATGAGTTTGCATAAGACCGGACCGCGAAATAGTAACCGCTAGCTATAACACCATTAACTAGTTAGGTTTCTATTTCACTAGGATGACCGAGGCAACTTAGTCTGAATCCTGAGTAGATTATGGACTCCTGTTCACGAGGGATTGTGCTTTGATTTGTATGGGTGAGAGTGGCCAGTACGCCGACTCAATAAGCCTACCATTTTGGGGACAAGACCGAGTGGGGAGCTGGGAACATAATCACACAAGATGGAATTCACTCCTTCCCGACTTTTGAGGAAGTAGATGAGTGTTCCCTTAAGTGGTGTCTCCGGGTCTTGAACAAAGGGCCCTACCCTCTCACTGGCCCGAGGGGAGTTTCTGTTTGATGGTTGGACCACAAACAGGTTGTTCATTAGAGGAGCACTGATACTTAAGGAGGTAGAGGTAACTCAGGGGTAAAACGGTAATTTGACCCAGCTGGAGTTACGAACACTCGTGAAGGACTAACTGCCGTTATTGGTCGATATCCGTGAAAAGAGAAATATTCTACAGTTAGAAGAGTGCAGCTGTGGGTCTTTAGTGGTGTGACCCAGAGTTAACGAATGGAGACTAACTCGGTTAATGGGTTTAAGCCGATTAGTCTCGTATCCTTGGAGCTTCTGATCTGTAGGTCCATTAGGTCCCACTAGTAGCTCGTAAAGAGACTTGAAGCAATTAAATATAAATTGAAAATGTTCAATTTATCTGGGGAATCAAATAATGTATGTTGATGCATTATAATATAAAGTTTATGAAATTTTATAATATAATTTTTGAATTAATTTCAAAAGTTAATTTTTGAGAGAAAATATTTGAAAGAGTTCAAATAAATTTTAATATGAATTGGATTCATATTAATCTTAATTTTAATAAAATCCCTAAGATTAAATATAATATTTAATTGGGTAATTAATTAATTATGGAATTAATTAATTATTTATTAAAATTAGATATTGTTCAGATAATAAATTTGAACTTATTAAATAGACCTTTTCCTATTAGGAAAAGGTCTTGGCCTTTACCTATATATAGGACCCCTGGGGTGGGGTGAAAGGCATCCCATTGTCTCTCCATCTCTCAGAGATCTCTCCCAAAAGACTCCCACAAGTCTCCTACTTCAAGAAGTCTTAGAGATATACCGGTGTAGCCGATTGGTGGTGTTCGCACAAGAGGGTTGTTGCGTTTTCAATCTTATTGGCAAGAAAAGGGGAATTGATCAAGGCTTTCTACAAAAGTAAGTTTTCTATGAAATCCTTGATCACTAGGATCAATCTAGTTGATCTTTTAGCATGTTTATAGCCTATGTACAACCCATTAAATATAGATTTATTGTTGTAATATTTTGCAAATTGTATTGGTATTTCAATTGGAATCTAAGACTCTGAGTAGGTTTGGTAATACTTTCCGCTGTGTGGGGCTCTTATCCCTTCAATTGGTATCAGAGCCAACTCAGTTGTTCTTGATTTTAAATTGAAATTTGCAATTTGTTCTTGGTGGGATTTATGCATTATGAATGTTATAGTTTGCGTATAAATGGTTTCGATTAATTTGGCCATACATTTACGCTTTCTTGAATGGTTCAATGTAAGGGCCCCTGCGTTTTTGGGCATATTTTGTAAATCTATTATCCTCTGTAAGTCCGGGTCTAGATTAGGGTGTTTTATGATGAAGATCGATGAAAATCACGTCCAAAATCGAAGCCAAACACGAAGAACAGTCGCTGAAATTTCCGAATTTTGCCTCCAGACGCAACAGCGTCGCGACGCTATCGCAATTTCGCGAAACAGAGGTATCACGCGGAACGGATAATATTCATATATATAAAAACGTTTTATCTGCTGTGTTGGTTTGAGTAGCCTTCTATGAAACTGGAGGTCATGAGTTCGAGCCTAGTCTGGTGCAGGTTTGGCGAATTATTTTTATTTTCCCGCAGTTCTTCACTTTTGATCGGTTCTCGCTGGGTAAGGTGAAAGTTGACCGGTTTGTGACATGTTTGACTGGTTCTTGACTGGTTCAAGGAGATTTGACCCGGTTCATGCATTAGTTGCACGGTTCAGGCATGTTTTGGCATTTTGGGGTCCGGTTCGAAACATTTTGGGTCGGTTCGTGCGGTCTAGTTTGGTTCTGAAGCTGCAGAAGGATCTTTTTAGGATAAAATAGCTTAAATTATTATAATTTATGTGCTTTATTTTATCCTAGGGGTCAATTAATCGGTTTATACACTATTTAAATGCTTTATGGATGTCATTTAGATTTAAAATCCCACCTTAGGTTATAAAGCATGCTCATGCATTTTATATATATTATAATTAGTTATAATGTATGGATTGAAATGCATGGTTTATTTTCATGAGTTTTTAATATATAGAGTAGTTATATTAATATCATGAAAAAGGATAAGCATGATGCATACAATTATCTAGTTAAATATAAATAGTTATATTTAATAAAATTGTTTGCAGCATGCTACTTTGATTTAAAATTTTTGGCAATAATTTAATTGTTAATTTATTAATAATGGAAGTCAAAGTTGCATTGAGCATGAAACATCAATAGTTTAATATAATTGTTATATTAATTTCATGCAATGCATGGCAATATATATAGTTTTATTATATTAACTTGAATATGATTGTTAATTATTTTAAAACTATGGTATGCATGATTATAGGGCTAATCATTAAAATTTTGAATAGTTTAAAATTGATGATTAGAAACCGTCAACCTTTAATAAAGATTGCATGCAAACATAGGATCATAGGTAAATGAATTAATTTTAAAATGTTTAAGATTAATTAGACCTAAGATCACGTTAATTCTAATAGGATTAGAATTAAGTCTTCTTAGTTTTTTTTAAAATAGTTTTAACTAGGGGTGTAGAAAAATCGGGTCGGGTTGGTTGTACGGACAAACCAACTTGACCCAACAAAATGTCGGTTGTACGGACACCCGACCCGACTAGACCCGAATCGATCGGGTCGGGTCGGGTCAGGTCACCTTTCTTTGATCAAATAAAGAAAGAATAGGAGATGGCGATTAGGTTTCTTCCATCAAATAAAGAAAGAGAGGAGGAGGCGGTGACTGAGAGAGGGAGACGGCGAATGGTGGAGGAGACGGCGACGACGGCTGAGACAGAGGGGGAGACGGCAACTGAGCGTTCGTTAACAGAGGGCAACTGAGCGATCGTTAATAGAGAGAAGGGGAGCTGAGGAAGACGAAGACAAGTTGAAGATGGGGGTATGCCAAAGCGGTCCAAGGCAAGTCTGTAGACAAGTTTGTAAAGTAGAAATTATCAAACTATAAGAAAGGTTGAAAGAAAATAAAGAAAAAAGAAAAAAATAAAAAAAGAAAAGAAAATGGGAAAAGCAACAGAAAAGGGTCCCACGCTTTCTTCCATTTTCAAGGCCATCGAGTTTGAACCCTCTTTCTCTTTCTCTCTCGAGTGTGCTTCCGGAAAAGCGGCGGAAAAGTTGCTTCAAGAAAAGCGGCAGAAAACCTTAAAAGTTGTATTTAAGTAAAAGCAGAGAACCGAACCGAACGATTCGGTTCGGTTCGGTCTGAATATATGTAAAAACCGAACCAAACCAAACCGAACCGAAACGGTCCGATTCGGTTTTCCGGTTCGGTTCGGTTTTCTTTACCCCTAGTTTTAACCTACTAAGTAGGACAAACATTACTATGATTATAAGGGAACTCTACCTGTAAAGTTCTGTGTAAGGTTGGGGGTACTTAAGTTGACGGTTTACGGAACACCTCCTACCTGGGAACTGACCCGGAATACCGGAGTTGAATTAATCATGGTTAAATGTTAGCATGCAATGTCACTAGGTTTATTAAAAGTGTTTAATACACCTAGATCTTTAGTATAGACTTTACATTACTATGGTTAAAAGGGAACTCTCCCGGTTATGTTCTGTCTAAGGCTGGAGGTAATTAAGCTGATGGTTTATGGAACACATGCTACCTGGGAACAAACCCAGAACCTGAGTTGAAATAACCATAGTCATGTTAGCATACGGTGTTGCTAGGTTTGTTAAAAGAGTTTAATTCACCTAGAACATTACAATTCTAATTGGAATAGTTATAATAGGATTAGACTTAGATAAATTGAATTAGCCGGATTTATCGAGGTTAATAAACCCTAAAATGTACGGTAGGTCACTTTAGTGGGAGGTAAATTTTTTTTTTACTCCTACGTCCCTATATTTACAACGTGAGATCCATGCTCGGCTTTGTGTCGTTTTAGCGCGACCTCCCTTCGAAAAGTGTTTGCATGGGTCAATAACAAGGTGAATGGGGAAAGTGCCCATAGTAAGTGGGAGCGGGACACGTGCCAACTTATCCCTCCGTCTCCACCCATAGGTCACACTGTGAGAGTCGTATGATCCGCCAGCGTGTTGTCCTGGAGCAACCATCCCTTCGGAGGGCCTGATCATAGGATTCGTAACACCGTGAACTCCTGAAAAGGATAGGGTCACTTAGGCTAATTACCAATAGTTGTCTTTCCCTTCGGTAGCCTGTTGGTGCGTGCCTCTGGGATCTGAAAGTGGGAGGGTTACAGTTACGAGGATGAGTTAAGTGTGCTAACAAATCCATGACCGAATAATGGTGGCTAATGTCTATAGGAATATGAGTTATTCCGGAATTAGAATTAGCTGAGAAGTGTCTCATTTCAGAGGAGGAGTAGCTGATCACCCTTCGGTGGCTGTTGCTCTAAACCTCTGAAACATCGTTGCAAAACTAAATCAATAGTCTTAGGGTTCTATGATTGCTTGTTTTTGCTAAACTGATTGGATTGTATGCAATTGTTTGTATTGCTCTTGTAATGGGTTAGTGCGATAAATAATCAAGTAATTTGTTATTTCAGCGATTCAATGATTAAATATGTGTATAGTCTTACGCCTATTTAATAAATAACGGTGATTATACATCAAACTTAAACGATTAATTTGTGGCAAATAATTTAAGATTAGTCTTAACAAAGAAATGTTCTCATGCCCCAAATGCTCAATTCATTAAGAAGTGTTGTTAATGAATGTGACAGTTAGCCTTGTTCAGCCAAAAAAGACTTGTCCAAAGACAGTAAATTCGATTTACTAGTCTTGGAAGCGTAATTTGTGAAGAATGGTGATTCTACCCGAATACTTAATTCATAGTCACAAATCACGTTTGTTCTTCTTCTTAAAAGGAAGGAATTCCTGGCAATAGCTTGATGCTATTGAGATAACTCTAAAAAAATTTTGAATTAGAAAGGTTGTCTTGGCTGTAGCAATGGGGAATGTTAAGTTATTTTTCCCAGTGGGAGCAAATACATATTATTAGATAATGTGTATATAATTCCTAAGCTCAAAAGAAATTTGATTTCTGTATCTTATTGGCTGGAACAATGTTACTCTTTACCTTTCCCTGCTAATGCAGTTCATTTCAAGAAAGGGAGTTATTTTTTGTTCAGCTGAATTGAAAAATAACATAAATATTTTAAGACTAATCAAGAGTAAGACAGTCATGAACACTACGTTGTCTGAGGCTGCTACTACTCAAAGAAATAAAAGGCAAAGGTTTTCTCCTAAAGGAAAAATACCTTTTTCTTTGGCACCTAAGGTTAGGACATATTTTCCTCAATATGATTGGGAGATTGGTCAAGAGTATACTTCTAAGCAAGTTAGAAGATAACTCTCTGCTACCTAATAAGTCATGCCTTAGGGGCAATATGACTAATAGATTCTTTTGCTTGAAAAGAACTATAGAGTCAAAGAGCCCTTGGAGCTTGTACATTTGGATCCTTGTGATCCAATATGTTAAAGCAGTGGGAGGGCATGAATAATTCATCTATATTATAGATAATTATTCAAGGTATGTGTATCTCAACCTAATGCAACTTAAGTCTAAAGCTCTTAAGAAATTCAAAGTGGTTTGAGACTGAAGTTGGAAACTTGTTAAGTGAGATGATAAAAACACTTCGATCTGATCGAGGTGTAGAGTAGATGAGACTTGAGATTCCAAGACTATTTGATAGAACATGGAATTACATCTCAACTACCCCTAAAGCACCTTAAGGAACGGTGTATCAGATAGGAGAAATAGAACCCTATTGGATACGGTTCGATTCATTATGAGCCATGCTCATTTTCCTGAATCGTTTTGGGGTCATGCAGTGTTGACTGCAGCACATATTTCGAACAACGTTCCATCAAAAGTGTTTCTGAAACATCTTTTAAATTGTGGATAAAGACGTAAAAGTAGTTTACGTTATTTTTGGGGAGTTCAACACACGTGCTTGTGGCTAACCCAAAAAGAAGTTGGAACACTGTTCAACAGTATACCTATTTGTAGGCTACCCCATGAAAACGAAAGATGTGGATACTTCTTCCATCCGCAAGAGAATAAAGAATTTGTACTGACAAATGCTACATTCTCAGAAGAATACCACATAAGAAATAATAAGCCACAAAGTAAGGTCGTTTTAAGTAAATTAACTGATGAAGCCTGATAGCGAGCAAAAATGTCGCTATTTTAGTCCCAATTTATTAAGCTTTTTTGTGCTTTAATCGTGTTATTAATGAAAATATTTAATGTATTCTGTTATTTGGTCCTTAGGAGCAAAGTCGGTGATTTTGGGAGAAAAAGTGCCAAAAATGAAGCTAATAAAGCCCAAATCCAAGCTTGGATCAAAAGGGGATCCAAAGAGGCCAATCATGATGGAAAAGCCCAAAAAGAAGTGAAGAAAAGGCCCAAAAATTAGCCCAAACCGAAGTTGGAATTTCTGGAAAATGGCACAGCGTCGAGACGCTGTGAAGACAGCGTCGCGACGCTGTCCATTTCTTGGGCAACAAGACGCGTGCGTTGCAGCGTCGCGACGCTGTGCAATGTAGCGTCGCGACGCTACCCCCAATCCGGGCCTATAAAAGGCACCTCTTGGTGCCTCATTTTGCACCAATCAAATCATTCTTCAATCCATCCTTTCTTTCCTTCCTTTGGCTCCTTTGGAGCCTCTCTCAAGGCTTTCTAGCCTTTTTGAGAGATTTCTTAGTGGGAAACATTTGGGGAATTTTGGGGAGCATCCTTGGAGGCTCAAGGAGTGTTCGGCGGAGCTCTGAGCGTCAGCGAAGGGGTTCTTCGACGGTCAATTCCTTTCCTTTTATGCTCTTAATTATGCTTTCTATTGTAAATGTTGTGGATATTTTAGCTATGTATAGCTAAACCCCAATTTGGGGTCTTGGAATGAAATTATAGTTGAAATGTTGTTATAATTACCTGTCTCTTGCCCTTTTTCCTAATTATTTGTATGGATGTGCTTAATGCTTTATTCAATCTGGCCAATTGTGTAATGATTCGATTCTTAATGGAAACTCGACGAAGAGAAGTTAGGATAGATCATAATCCATGCAACTAGTTTAATTGCCCGTCGTGACACCAGGATTAGTTGATTAAACTTAGATTCCTAAAATGAATCAGAGCGTAATAATTAATGATTTTTAATAGCGCTAAGGACACTTAGGTTGCTAAAGTGAATTAATTACAATTAGGGGAAACCGACAGGAGAACCTATGTGATTAACGGAGATTCTAGGATTATAATTAGTTGGGCAATGAGATAGGATAATTATAACAATTGTTTGGCTAATAATTGATTTTCAAGACCCCTCTTCCCATTAAGAAAACTCTTTCTCCGCATTTTATTTTTTTATCGATTGATCAAATTATTTTCTTTAACTGCTTCGATTTTTGGAATCTTTTTAACTGCATGAACTGTCCCCTAAATATTATTTCGCCTAATTATTTTTAGTGCTCAAGAGATTTTTGCTTGCTTAAATTTCGCTTCGCCTCCCTGTGGATTCGATACTCGGAATTCTTTCCGTTTTATATTTCTTGTGACGACCCGTACGCTTGCGGTAAGCAACAAAGCCACAGAAATATCAACAAGAGTTGTTGATCAATCAACAAGGGTTGTTGATGATGCTGGACCTTTAACAAGAGTTGTTGATAAGGCAAATACAACTGGTTAGTTACATCTATCTCAAGAGTTGAGAGTGCCTCAATGAAGTGGGAGGATTGTTCTACAATCTGACCGTTACATGGGCTTAATTGAAGCCCAGATCGTCATACTTGATGATGGATTTGAGGATTCATTGCCTTAGAGCAAGGCAATGATTGATGTTAACAAGAACCAATTGGATTAAAGCAATGGACCTTTAACAAGAGTTGTTGATAGGGCCAACACAACTGATTAGTTACATCTATCTCAAAAGTTGAGAGTGCCTCAATATAGTGGGAGGATTGTTCTACATTCTGACCGTTACATGAGCTTAATTGAAGCCCAGATCGTCATACCTGATGATGATTTAGAGGATTCATTGTCTTAGAGCAAGACAATGAATGATGTTAACAAGAACCAATTGGATTAAAGTAATGGACCCGGAATTGAAATATGTGATTTCAATTCCATCTAGAATCTTGTAGATCTATCTAATGGGTAACACCTATGGATTACAAATGAATCTACAAGAAGAAACGAGACATAATCTTATGGTTATACCCACAGATAGGGGACTGTAAGAAATTCTTATATCCTGTCATCATGTTGAAGTCTGTTAGAACTCTTGTCCATTTAGAATGGATGTCAAGACTACCCTTTTGAATGGTAATCTTGAGAAGAGTATCTACATGTCTCAAGCAGAATGGTTCATTTAGCAAGATCAGAAGCAAAAGGGGTTTGCAAGCTTAAGTGATCCATTCATGGATTGACCTAAGCAATTCGATCTTGGAATATAAGATTTGATACTGTGATCAGATCTTTTGGCTTTGATCAAGAACATTGATGAATCTTGTCTTTACAAGAAGATCGTCAATAGTTCAGTAGCTTTATTAGTGTTGTATGTGATTGATATCCTAGTCATTGAGAATGATGTAAGTTATCTTAATGACTAGTAAAATAAGCTAGCAGCTCATTTCCAAATGAAAATTTGGGAGAAGCTAAGTTTGTTCTTCGAATCCAAATCGTTAGAAACCGTAAGAACAAAAGGCTAGCCTTGTCTCAATGTCTTATATCTACGAGATGTTAGTTAGATATAAGATGCAAAATTCCAAGAAGGGTTCACTACCTTTCAGGCGTGGAATTCATTTTGTCTAAGAAACTGTTTCCTGAGACACCTCAAGAAGTTGAGGACATGAGACGAATACCCTATGCAATAGGGATTATCAGTAAGTACCAATCTAATCCAAGATTTGTTCATTGGAAAAACCGTTAAGAATATCCTCAAGTATTTGAGGATGAAGAGGAACTATATGCTCGTGTATGGGACTAAGGATTTGATCCTTACAGGATACACTGACATGGATTTTAAGACTGATAAGGATATCTGTCTGACGTAAAAGAATGGCTAGCGGCCCAATTCCAAATGAAAGATTTAGGAGAGGCCGAATATGTTCTTGGAATCCAAATTATCCGGGATCGGAAGAACAAAACGCTAGCCCTGTCTCAAGCAACGTATATTGACAAAATGTTGTCCCGATATTCGATGCAGAACTCCAAGAAGGGCTTATTGCTTTTCAGGCATGGGGTTCACTTATCTAAGGAATAGTGTCCTAAGACACCTCAAGAGATTGAGGATATGAGACAGATTCCCTACGCCTCCGTTGTGGGCATCTTAATGTATGCAATGCTCTGCACGAGGCCTGACATCTGTTATGCTGTAGGGATAGTCAGCAAATATCAATCAGTATCCATGGTCAAACTTTACAAAGGAGCTATAGTGTGGCATAATTACAGTCTTTACCATATAGGCCGAAAATATAGCTGCTTGTGAAGAAGTAATTGAGACTGTAAGGCTTAAAAAGTTCTTGACTGATTTGGAATGTGTTCTAAATGTGAACTTGCCCATCACACTTTATAGTGATACAGTGGTGCTGTAGCAAATTCATAAGAACTTTGCAGCCGAAGACAAGCAAGCACATTGAATTAAATTGAAATATTCACGAAGGCTCTCTCGGCTAAAGGGTATGAGGGTCATCTAGAAGGTCTAGGTCTACGAGTTATGTACAAAGATGCAATCTAGGGCAGGTGGGAGAAATGTAATGGGTATAGTGATACCATTATGTAATGGGTATAGTGATGCCGTAGTTTATTGTATTTGTACATTGTATATGTTTTATACATGTATTTATACACCCACGACTGAATAGATTGTTGTACATCCCACTAAACTAGAGTTTTAGTTCAAGTGGGAGTTTGTTGGGTTTTATGCCCTAAAACTCGTAGATAGTGAATGTAAACAAATTTTATACTTGTGTTTTATAAAGTGTTATTTAGTTTCTGCAATAAAATGATATTGTTAAATATTGCACTATTTGACCCAAATCCAATAAACTAAGATCCAAGGTTGTTTGTATGTAACTTGAACTAGTATGTGGGGACATACGGGGATCGATGTTCAAAGTAACAACCTAAAAGGTCTATAGTACAAGGATAAGGCTGGTTACCTTATCCTGGTAACACTATGTGATACGACCCGCTTTGTATTTGATACAGACGTATTGATCCAAAACGTCCATGTAGTAGACATGTGAGTGGGGGTATCCTATGCAATGAGTTTGCATAAGACCGGACCGCGAAATGGTAACCGCTAGTTATAACACCGTTAACTAGTTAGGTTTCTATTTCACTAGGATGACCTAGGCAACTTAGTCTGAATCCTGAGTGGATTATGGACTCCTGTTCACGAGGGATTGTGCTTTGATTTGTATGGGTGAGAGTGGCCAGTACGCCGACTCAATAAGCCTACCATTTATGAGACAAGACCGAGTGGGGAGCTGGGAACATAATCACACAAGATGGAATTCACTCCTTCCCGACTTTTGAGGAAGTAGATGAGTGTTCCCTTAAGTGGTGCCTCCGAGTCTTGAACAAAGGGCCCTACCCTCTCACTGGCCCGAGAGAGGTTTCTGTTTGATGGTTGGACCACAAACAGGTTGTTAATTAGAGGATCACTGGTACTTAAGGAGGTAGAGGTAACTCAAGGGTAAAACGGTAATTTGACCCAGCTGGAGTTACGAACACTCGTGAAGGACTAACTTCCGTTATTGGTCGATATCCGTGGACACAGAAAATATTTGAAAGAGTTAAAATAATTTTTAATATGAATTGGATTCATATTAATCTTAATTTTAATAAAATCCATAAGATTAAATATATGATATTTAATTGGGTAATTAATTAATTATAAAATTAATTAATTATTTATTAAAATTAGATATTGTTCAGATAATAGATTTGAACTTATTAAATAGACCTTTTCCTATTAGGAAAAGGTTTTGGCCTTTACTTATATATAGGACCCCTAGGGTGGGGTGAAAGGCATCCCATTGTCTCTCCTTCTCTCAGAGATCTCTCCCAAAAGACTCCCACAAGTCTCCTGCTTCAAGAAGTCTTAGAGATATACCGGTGTAGCCGATTGGTGGTGTTCGCACAAGAGGGTTGCTGCATTTTCAATCTTATTGGCAAGAAAAGGTGAATTGATCAAGGCTTTCTACAAAAGTAAGTTTTCTATGAAATCCTTGATCACTAGGATCAATCTAGTTGATCTTTTAGCATGTTTATAGCCTATGTACAGCCCATTAAATATAGATTTATTGCTATAATATTTTGCAAATTGTATTGGTATTTCAATTGGAATCTAAGACTCTGAGTAGGTTCGGTAATACTTTCTGCTGCGTGGGGCTCTTATCCCTTCATTAAGGAATCAAGATGTACTATAGGGGTAAAACGAACCTTTGACCTAGCTATAGTTACGAACGACCTGTGAAGGATTGACTTACTAATCATGGTTATATCGAGTGGACGAAAATATATCTACAGTGAGGGGAGTTCAACTACTAGGCTATAATGGAGTGACCAGGTAGTTAACGGATGTTGGTTAACTGGGTTAAAAGGGTTTAGCAGGTTAAACCTCGAACCGTTGGAGACCATGATCTGTAGGTCCATTAGGACCCCTTGCTAGCTTGAGAATAACCTTTGGAACAATATGATGGAAGTAATTAGAATAAGTTCAAATTTGGTTTAGGGAAATGGCTGGTCACATTTGATATTATCGACACGTCGGGTTTTGGATAAACCGAGCTATGAGAGATTTAATATATTTAAATATAGTTTAAATATCGAGGACATGAATAGGGATTCATGGTTGAAAAATAAAATTTCAAAAATGTTCGGGATTGGTAGCAAAATATTAATTAATATTAGATATTAAATTAGCTATATATTTAATTATTTAATTAATAATTATTTTAAATTAATTTAAAACTCAAAATTCAAAATTGGATGTTAATTTTCAGATTATTAATTGTGGAAATTAAATAAACCAAAATTAAATTTAATTTGAATTAAGAAATTATAATTAAAATTGAATTTTAGGAGGTGGAGTGCATGGTGACTAACCCATGCACTCCCCCTTATTAAGCCACCAAATTACCCACTAAACTTTGGGTAATTTGGTGTCAAATCTTGGTGCTTCTTCTCAGCTTGAGTTCCTCTATAAATGGAGGTGATTTTGCTGAAGAAACAATGCTTGAATCCATAGGGAAATGCTGCCAAAATCTCTCCAAAACCCAAGAACTCAAAACCTCCATTGAAGCTTTGTTTTCAAGCTCTTTTCCCTTCCAAATTCTATCACTAGAGGATCCCACAATCCATTCCAAAGACTTGAGGATAGAAAGGAAGATCAAGTGGTGGTTCGTGACAATTTGGTGAAGAAAAACAAGCAACCAATTCATCCAATTTGAAGAACAAAGTGGTTGGTACTCATTGCCCCTGTTTTTCTTCATATGAACATCATGCTTTGTATGATCAAATTGAAGTTATTAAGTGCCTAAGATCCAAAATTGCTTCTACATGTTAGATATTAACACTTTCAATTGGTATAAGAGCATGGTTTGGACACCTAATTTTCTCTAATTTGATGATGGTGGGTAGCATTTTGAAAATGAATTTGCATGGGTGCTGAAATGGATATATTAGGATTTTGGCAATTTTTTTTCTCTTCAATTTGTTGATGAAAATGTAATTGCTCACATGTATACGAGCATTAATGTGTTGAGAAGAGTCTGTAATTTTTGGAGAGTCATTAGAGTCCATTTAGTGTTGTAATTGATCGAAAGAAGGAGAAGAACTCATGCTGGTCGAAGAACAGAGGGGTTCCAGACACATCAGCGTCGCGATGATGTTCTTCAGCGTCTCGACGCTGATGAGTTTTCAAAGCTAACACGTAAAGTTTCTAGATTTGGTCCGGTTCAGTTCCTCTCGGTCTGGTTCGCTCAATCTCGACAGGTTCAGCCCAGTTTGGTCCAGTTCAATGATGATTCAGCCCTTGGAGGTCCGGTTCGGTCCATTTCAAGTCGGTTCGAGTTTGTTCGAGATTCCCGGGAGCTTCACAACACATTTATTCATTATTATTTGTAATAATTTAGTTATTAGTTTTCTTTACTTGCCAAAACTGGTCCATTTCAGTGTGGTTTAATTATTTATGCTTTATGAATGCATGTTATAATTAGAATGAATGAATGCATAAGAGTATGTCATATAGATTTAAAATCCCACCATAGGAAGCATGTTTCATGCATTTAAGTATGTTATAAAGAGTTATAATATAAGTATGCATGATTTAGGTTTCATGTTAGATGCATTCTAAATAAATATTTCTTGTTAATTATAATCGTTATATAAACTAAACGAATATGAACAAGCATGCAACATGAAACTTCCTTAGCTCGATATTAAAGCGTTAACATCGAATAAAAAGCATGTTATAGGTTGATCTCTTTTATAAATAAGTTATAAACCGAGATAGACGATAAAATCTATAACCAATATAAAAGCATGCTCACCTAGGGTTAAACGAAACAAATCGATCAATCTCATAGAATAGGTCGATAACTTGTAAAGCTAAGGTTACAAGAGAACTCACCTAGTTTGATGCTGTCTAAGACTGGAGGTATTTAAGTTGACGGTTTACGGAACACCTCCTACCTGGGCATCGGGTCGGTAGTTGAGTTAGGTTAACCTAGGTTTTACGAGCATGCACGTGAGAGATGTAAGGTTATTATCACCGAGACATCGTAGGTTAATATTAAACCTAGACTTAGGTAAATCTTCGATTAGCCAGAATATGCCTAAGTGACAATATACCCAAAATACTTAGTGGGAGAAAAAGATAAATATAAACAGTTTTTTCTCACGCTCTCCTCATAAGTTCACACGGTGAGATTTATGCTTGGCCTCGTGTTGCTTACTAACGCCACTGCTCCATTCAGAAGGTGTTTGCATTGAGATCTCTATGTTGCACCTGCTAAGTACGCCCTACGGTCTCTTCCATTGGGTTACAAAGTATTTATAGTAAGTGGGATAAGGAAGTGTGTCAACACATCCTACGATCTCTTCCATTGTATTACACAGTGAGATCTCTATGTTGCACCTGCTAAGTACGCCCTGGAGCTACTAAACCATTCAGAGGGATGTAACATAGGAATCAGAACAAAGTAAACTCCAGAAATGGATAGGGTTTATTAGAGCCATTCCCAACATTAGCTTTTCCATTCGGTAGCATTGTTGGGGTCGTCCTCTGGGATGTGAAAATGGAAGGTCACACTTACAAGATAAACTAAACGTGAAGGAGTGAAGAACACTTGAGCGGAAACGTTAGCGGATCTTAGGCACTGATTTTCATTAATTTCGTTGATTAAAAGCCTGCCAAAAAAAACTTATAAAAACAGAGGATTTCGTACTTACCTCTTGGAGCTCCGAATTCAAGCAACTCTTTGATTGTTTCTTCACACGATCGAGCCATAGACGACCACCGAGATCTTCCCCGCTATTCTCCGGTCTTATAACAGGCTTGTGGAAACCCGAGCATGATGAATTGGGAAAGAAACTTTGAGAGAAAAAATGGGTTTTTGAGAAAACTTCCATGGCTTCTTTGGTTTTTGTTATCCACGGTTTTAGAGAGTAAAACACACACCACACGCCTCTAATTTCTCAAATCCCTCTCCTTTATAAAGGGATGATCATGCAATTGCTTTGATGGAGATTAAGACACCAAACACTCTTTGATGTAGGTGTATCAATTTAGGTGTCATTGCCATATTTCATGCATGAAATTCAATTGATTTGAATTTCAAAATTTGATTTCATGAAATAATTAATTAATTTCAAATGAAATTAATTTTAAACAAATCAACTACAACATATTTAGTTAATTAATTTAATATCATAAATTAAACTAATTTTATACACCAATCTCGTTATCTCTCAAAACCCGATGAATTTGAATCACTATTCAAATTTAAACCCGAATATCTCGAACGTGAATCCCTATTCATGTGTGTTGTATTTAAATCATATTTAAATAACTATATCTCTCTTAAAATATGGTTTAATTAATAATCAAACCAATACGTTTAAATTATATCGAATATAATTAATGACATCTCCCTAAATCGAATTTGAACGTTTTCAAATTCTTTCATCACTCTGCTATTAGGTTAATCCGTTTGAGCTAGCAGGGGGACCTAATGGACCTACAGATCATGGGCTCCAACGATCCGAGATTAACTGGTTGAACTTTTTCAATCCTAGTTAACCAACATTCGTTAACCAACGGGACACTCCACTAAAGCCCGTAGTTGAACTCCCCTCACTATAGATATATTTCTGTCCACCCGATATAACCGTGATTAGTAAGTCAATCCTTCACAGGTTGTTCTTAACTATAGTAAGGTCAAAAGTCCGTTTTACCCCTATAGCACTTCTTGTTCCTTAAGCCTTCACTGAGTCCCTAATGAACAATTGGTTTGTGGTCCGACCACGAAACCTAAAACCTCTCGGGCCAATGAGAGGGCGGCACACCTTTGTTCATGTTCCGGAGTCAGCACTTAAGGGAACAACCTCTCTACTATCCCTAAAGACGGGTAGGAGTGAATTCCATTTTGCAGGACTATGTCCCCAGCTATCTACCCGGTCTTATCCCCAAAGTGGTAGGTTGTTGAGTGTCGCTGTTAGGTCACTCTCACCCATGAAAATCAAAGGATAATCTCGAATAAACAGGAGTTCATAGTTAGCTCAGGATTAAGATCGAGTTACCTAGGTCATCGCTTAAAATATGTCAGTTTCACAGTAAACGGCCTTATAAAGTGAAAGTGACTTATTCCGCGGTTCGGTCTTATACAAACTCTTTTGCATAGGACGCCCCCACTCTCATGTCTCTACATGAACGATTTAGGATCACATCGTTTGTATTAAAACAAAGTGGGCCTCGTCACATAGTTTTTCCTAGGATAAGGTACCCAGTCTTATCCCTATACTATAGACCGTTTTAGGCTATGTACTTGAACCTGATACAGTTTTATGTCACTACTTATAGTTCGAGTGTTTCATGTTATAGCCATGGATTCTAGTTTATTGGATTTGGGTTAATTAATACATAGATAAACTAATCTTTCGACAACCAGAAAATAAACTATTCCAATAACGTTTTATATATAACTTTGTTACATTTTCTATCCACGAGTTTTAGGACATAAACCCCAACAAACTCCCACTTGGACTAAAACTCTAGTGGGCTATTCAACTCGTAGACCTAGACCATCTAGATGTCCCTCTAACACTTTTAGTCGTGAGGGCCTTAGTAAATGATTCAGCAATAATTTACTTTTGAGGTTATCCTCGTGACAATCACGTCCCCTCAACACATAATCTCTCGTATGAGATTTACTTTTCTGTTCTATACACTCGCCTCATATTTGGAACAGCTTTCCAAATGAACTTCCTAAGTCCTACAGACTCCTGAACCTGCTTCATAAGCAGCAACATACTTGGCCTTCAAGATGAAGTATGTGATACACCTTTATTCGATGCTTCGTCATCATATAGCTCCCTATTAAGGATGAATTGTGATGCCGATGTAGATTTCTTTCAAACCTTATCGGTATAATAAATTAGAGTCAGTGTATCCTGTAAGGATCAGATCCTTAACACCATACACGAGCCTATAAACCCTCGTTCTCTTAAGATACTTGAGGATATCTGTATTGTAGTCCAACGACTTTACCCTGGACTAAATTGGTATCTACTGGCAATTCCTGTAGCATACCATATGCTAAACATGACAACTGATTGTCCAGGTCGAATTTTGTCTCAGGTTCTCAACCTCTTGAGGCGTTTCAGGACATGCTCCTATGTCAAATGAATTCCATATTTGAAAGGTAAACAACCTTTCTTGGAATTCTAATCTTATGTCTAGCCAACACTTTTTTCCATATAAGATACTTGAGACAGAGCTAGCGATCTTTGTTCTTGTGATTCCGAACATTTTGGATTCTAAGAACATACTGAGCCTTTCCAACTCTCTTATTTTGAACTAGGCTACTAGCTTATTTCTAATGTCAGTTTGATAACCTATATCGTTCCCAATGAATAGGATATCATTTATACTAAACTAATAAAGCTACTATACTATTTCTAATTCTTTGTCGACTCAATACTTGTCAATACTCTGGTCAAAAACCATAAGTTTCAATCACGCATTAAACCTTATGTTCCAAGATTGATACCTTAGTTTAATCCATAGATGGATTGGTTAAGGTTGCTAACTTTTTGTTCTAGATCTTGGACTATGAACCCCTTTTGGTCTATACCAAAATTGAAGTACACGTACTCCATTTCCAGGTTCATAGTTTTTGACTTAATTGTCCTATCCACTTCATCCATCACTTTGTTAAAGGTCAATGGATCCTCAATATTGTCATCAGGTATGACGATCAGAGTTTCATTTAAACTCACACAATTTTCATTAGGTTGATTAACAACCCTCCCACTGCATTGAGGCTCTCTCAACAATTGAGAAGGACAACACTAACTTAATGTGCCGACTTGATCAACAACCCTTTGTTGAAGAACAAATCTTATTAACAACAATTTGTTGATATTTTTGTAGCTTTACTATATTAACTTTACTTAACACTATCTAACTGCGTGGTTGTGATTTCTAACTTGGTTTTCTTTTAAGAAAGTAACATTTGTCCATACAAATACTTTCTTTTGAACAAAGAAGTATCCATAACTCGTTTCTTTGGAATAACCTACAAATAAGCATGCTTTCGAATAAGGTTCCAGATCTTCGGGATTGTCTCAAATGAGGACATCCCTAAGTTCTGAAACAACATAAACACATTTTATGCTTTTTTTAGAGTTCAAATGATGTTTCAAAAACATTATTTTGAATGAACCATATTCGTATTTTAAATTGCAGTCAATACTACATATCCCGAAACGAGTTTAGGCAACGCATTATCGAATGAACCATGTCAAACAATGTTCTGTTTCTCCTTACCGATACATCACTTCTTCTATGATGTATTCGATATTGAGAGTTAGGATATAATTCCATGTTCTATCAAATAGACCTGGAATCTCAAGTCCATTTACTCTCTACTTTGATCGGATTGAAGTGTCGCTATTGTTTTACCTAATCTTGGTTCCCAACCTCAGCATTATACTATCTGAACTTCGAGAGTTCGGACTTATGACGTATTAGGTAGATACAATTATACCTTGAATAATTATTAGTGAAACTGATGAAATATTCATACCCTACTCGTGTCTTTATATTCATCGATCCAATAAGGATCTGAATGTACGAGTTTGAAGGGTCCTTTGGCACAACAACCCTTTTTCTAGAAAAAGGTCATTCAGTTAGCATTACCCTTAAGGCATGTCTTGTAGGGAGGTAATGAGTCGTTTTCTAACCTGTTTAGAAGTTAATTTTAAGCCAATCTTCAATCCTATTGAAATTTAATATGGCCTAACCTCAAGTGCCAAAGATAGGTACTTTTGAGAAACTTGTTGCCTTTCTTTTGAGTCTCGGCAATTTAAATATCTCATGATTTAAAATCGTTCCAGACTCTTATTGGTCTTAAAAACATATGTGTTATTCTTCATGTTTGCAGAACAAATATTGGCATCCTTTTGAAATGAACAGTTCATACAAAAGGTAATAGTATGGCCTTGTTCTTGCAAACAAAATATTGAAATCAAGATTTCTTTTAATCTTAGGAACCATATACATTAATTAACATGTATCGTTCCTTGAAAAGAGAATAACTTTATGTCTCCCACTGCTTTAGCAAAGATAAACTCTTCTATTTAAAGTCTAAGAGTTATCTTAATTAGTTCATAACTAGTGCTAGGAACTTATTCCTGGAAAAGAACATACGTGATTTAGTGAGCCCTCGTATCGAATATCCAGGTTGAATCACTAAGCACGTTTTCAAGACGAAAAAAATCATATTTCTAGTCTTGGATCATGTTCTTTTTAGCTAGGCAGTTTTTTATGTTTATTTTTATCCTGATCATTGCGAGAATGAAATAGATATAACATCTTGAGGACATATTACATTTTAAGACCGTTTCCATATCACTAACCACGATATAGTGTTTAAGGTTTGTTTAGTAGTATGTTTTTATACCAATGAGGAATTTTTGAGTATAAAAGAGGCACTTTATAGAACTTATACTTATCGCTAAAATTAAACTAATATCTAAATTGGTTGTCTAATGTTTTAACCCTTTTACTAATCCAATCAATTTAGCAAAATCAATTACGGGCCCTATAATCATAATTCTTTTGCAACGATACTTCAGAGGTTCAGAGTAACTGCCACTGAGGGGTGGTCAGCTAGTCCTTTTATGAATTGAGACATTCTCAACCAAATGTTAACACTATAATCATTCCTAATTTTGTTATTTGTGTAGTTACCGCTGTTTGGTCAATGATCACAATCCCGTAAGTATTATCCTCCATTTTCAGATTCTAGAGGACGGTCCCAACAATACTACCGAATGGAAAAGTCAATGCTGGGAATGGCCCTAAGAAATCCTTTATCATTATGTGAATTCACGACGCTACAATCTCTATGTTACAACCCTCTGAATGGTGTCGCAGCTCTGGGGCATACTTAGCGGGCACAACATAGGAATCTCACGGTGCAACCCAATGGAAGAGACCGAGGATATGTCTGTAAGTGTAACCCTCCATTTTTTAGATCTCAGAGAACGGTCCCAGTAATGCTATCGAATGGAAAAGTCAATGCTGGGAATGGCCCTAAGAAATCCTTTATCCTTATGGGGTGTTTACTGTGCTACAATCCCTATGTTACAACCCTCTGAATGGTGTAGCAGCTCCAGGGCGTGCTTAGCAGGCGAACATAGAGACCTTGCGGTGTAAACCAATGGAGGAGACCATAGGATGCGTTGACACGCTTCCTTCTCCCACTTACTATAAATACTTTCTCCATTCACCTTGATATTGATTTATGCAATCACCTTTCGAATGGAATGGTTACGTTAGTAAGTAATAAGAGGCTATGCATAAATCTCACCGTGTGAACTTTAGGGAGAACGTGAGAAGAAAAAATTATTTTCATATATCTTCTTCCTCCCACTAAGTATTTTAAAGATTAGGGTCTTTTACTTAGGTAAATTCCGGCTAAACGAATATATCTAAGTTAATGCCTTATATTTAACTAAATAAGGTCTTTATTCTAATGTCTAGGCGAATTAAACCCTTTTAATTTCCTAGTGACATTGCATGCTAAAAAGACCGTGGTTAATTCAACTCAAGTACCGTATTACCGGGAGAGCTCCCTTATAACCAAGGCCTTATATCCTACTTAATATATTTTAACTCAAATAAAACACTAAGTAGGAAGCTCTTCTAATCCTATTAGAAAATAGTGATCTTAGGTCTAATCGATTTTAAACGTTTTAAAATTAATTCATGTTTCCTAAGATCTTATGTTAGCATGCAACTCTTTGTTATAGGTTTAACGGTTTCTATTCATTAACCTTATAACTATTATAACTTTTAATGAATTTAATCCTATAACTTGCTTCTAATGGTGATAAAAGCATATAACAATCAACAATTCAAGTTATAAAAGTAAATCCCCATTCACAAAGCTTAAACATTTTGAAACTACCTATGTTTAGGTGATTTCTAACGGCATAACTATTACACTATGATGTCTAGGTGATAAAACCTCACATCTCTCACGCATGCTCATAAAACCGGGTTAACCTAACTCAAGTACCGGCTTGATGCCCAGGTAGGAGGTGTTCTGTAAACCATCATCTTAAATACCTCCAGCCTTAGACAGCATCTCGCCGGGTGAGTTCACTTGTAACCTTAGCTTTACAAGATATCGACCTATTCTATGCGAATTGTTCGAAATTGGATTCCATTAACCCTAAGTGAGCATGCATTTATCTTTGTTATAGGTTTTAACGTCTATCTCGATTTAATAACAATTTATAATATAGACAACCTATAACAACCATCTATGCTAAGGAGGTTTCATGTTGCATGCTTGTTCGTTTTCGTTTATTAATATAACGCTTATATTAAAACATCCATAAAAGAAAAATAAAAAAAATCCAACATGCATCTATCATGAAACCTAACATGCATTCCTATTATTATAACTCTTATAATTAATTACTAATGCATGGACATGCTTTCCTATGGTGGGATTTTAAATCTATATGGCATACTTTATGCATAATTAATTCTAATTCAATTATAACATGCATTCCTAATGCATAAATAATTAAACACACTAAAGCGGACCGGTTTTGGCATCCAAACAATCAAACTAAGCTAAATTATTACATTAATAATTAAATAAATAAGTAAACCGCCTTGGACAGCTCCTGAACTGACCCCGAACACCTCGAACCATGTTGAACCATCCATAAAATACTTGAACAGGACCAAAAGGCTTGAAATTTGGGTTGAACGGGGCTTGATGTAACTGAACCGGCCAGGAAACGATGAACCAGACTGAGAATGAACCGCCTGAACCGAACCACCGCCAAAATTCAATCATTTTGAATTTTTTGGGTAGCGTCGCGACGCTGATGAACAAGCGTCTTGACACACCCCGCCCCAGCTCTCTCGTAACTGTCTAGTGACGTGGTGTGCTGGCAAAGAATCCTAACTAACTATAGGACTCAAGGCCTCTACACGCTCTTAACCACGCTTAGGCTCTCAAGGAAACAAAAATTTGGGCAGAGTTTCCCCTAAAACTTGGCTAAAACACACCTAGAAAGAAACCACGCATATACCTATATTCATTAACTATATCACAACCAGAAACCAGAGTAGAGACCCAGGCATCTCAACCATAATATTCAGCCCAACACTTCGAGATACGATAAATATACAACTGACTACTCTTAGCAACACATGAACTTCCAACCCAAAACATCATATACATACAAAAGTACTAAAAACGCGGTCTCGAGTGGCAAGATCGGCTTCTGTAGGCTTGTCGAAACTCAGTCGCTACCCGGTAGAAAATTTTAAAAGGAAAAGAATGAGCTAACGCCCAGTGAGTGGTATTCATTTTCTTTTACGAAAATAGTTCTTGAAAATATTTAACTCAACTAACAGAAAATCGTGTAAAACGTATAGCTCGGGAACTCATAAATGTTAGCTTGCAAAAGGAAAATGCAGTAGTAACTCCCTTGAAGCATAACCAAAGAATCAACAAGAAAACTCACTAACCCTGTACCCTTATCTCTAGTCATACCGACGCAGAGTCTTCTCAATACGCTCAGCAGAGCAAACTCTGTCATACTAGGCATGGAATACATTCCACACTTAGTAGAGCAATTCTCTAGTCTTACGTGCACGCAGAACAAATCTCTCTCTATGTACTATGGAAACATATTCACACAGCACATGGGTAATCACCTAGGGTACGTAGAGCTAGCGACGTAAAAACTATTTTTCTAATATGAATTTCTTTATTCAAAACTTATCTAAAATCATTTTCTCTTGTAAGATAACGTTTCAAAAACACAAGCAACGTTTACAAATATCGAAGACATTCTAAAATTCTCAAATAAGCGCTCGTTGTTTCGAATGCGTCTAAAATGCATATTCCAACTAAGAAATCATAAAGCAAATGGAATTTAAATCATTTCTCTAAACATGTTTAACTCTAATTTTTCTCAAACTCATAAATATAGTACTTTTACTAGCGGAAAAATAATCATTAAAACAACCACTCACAGTCCTATCGATGAGAGAAATTCGGGTCGTAGGCCGTCCCGATCTCCGTTTGACCTGAAACATTTATTAAACCAACATATAAGTTCCCATTTAACTAAAATAACTAGTTTAGTTTAAGCACATATTTAAAATATTCCATGAACTCCCATTTTTCCTCAATTCACATTCTAGGTACTCTTTTGTCCCATCCTACAATTAAATACTATTATTCTTTCAACTTCCCCAAACATTTCTCCTCCTTTCTCTCTCTTCATTATTACATGGTACAACTTTCCTATCTCCCTTTTCTTCATCCAACACCAACTTCCTCTTTCCTCTTCTTTTTTTTCCAACTCAATTCACGATTTCCCTCCTTTCCTTTCATTATTATACTTTTTTTTTCCAAACTTTTGCCTTTTGTTTAAACCCAACCTTTTCCCTCTTTACTGTTCATCATCTTCAACCTCTCTCCCTAATTCTTCTTTACTTCCTTATTCAACCAAAACTCCATAAATCTCTCCATGATTACACCCCTTTCTTTTTCTTCTCTTT
The DNA here is from genome assembly GCA_017139565.1 of Luffa aegyptiaca. NCBI lineage: Eukaryota > Viridiplantae > Streptophyta > Magnoliopsida > Cucurbitales > Cucurbitaceae > Luffa > Luffa aegyptiaca. The sequence continues at coordinate 17,727,468 of CM029402.1, forward strand.
TCACACAAAACCACACCTCCACTTCCTTTTCCCTTCTTCTCTGGAAATTTCATCACCAAAACACTCTTACCCATAGCCAAAATTACAAGAAAAACTAACAAAACTTAAGGAATTCCAAGAGTTACTTACCAAACCCGTTGAGGAAACTTCGTGGTTAAGCTCAAATCTCCCAAAACAAATCGGTCCAAGAACCCTTTTTCTCTCCTTCCCTCGATTTTTCTTCTTCCCTCTCCCTCTACCGTTCTTCTCTCCCCGATGGCTTGCTTTCTTTTCTCTTCTTCTTTCTTTTTTTTTAACCTTCTCTCTCTTCGTGGGTGTTCCAGCCCTTTCATTTTCTCTTTTTTTTTTTTTTTATTTCTTCTTTTTTTTAATCCCCATTTGCCGCCTCACATTTTCCCATGTTTTTTTTTTTTTTGAAATCTTAAATGAGAGGAAACATCAAATGGGCTGGGCTTTACACGTCTCGACGCTGTTCATCCAGCAGCCTAGAAATCCCAGATTTCTTCATGCTCTGTTTTTCCAGCCAGCGACCTCTTCGTCTTCTCTCTTCGATTACAGCATAGTTTCAACTCTAATGACTCCCAAATTTTTACAGAATCTCATGCACACATTAAAGCCCATATACATGTAGGCAATTGAATTTTTAATCAAGAATTAAAAGCTTAATTTGATGCCAAAACCGAAACATCCAACTTTAGCAACACAACTCATTCAACAATTGAAATTCACCCACCAAACTCGAATTTAATGGAAATCAAGTGCCCAAACCACGCTCTGATACCAATTGAAGGAGTGAAGAACACTCGAGCGGAAGCATTAGCGGATCTTAGGCACCGATTTTCATTAATTTCGTTTATTAAAAGCATGCCAAAAAAACTTACAAAAACAGAGAATTTCGTACTTACCTCTTGGAGCTCCGAATTCAAGCAACTCTTTGATTGTTTCTTCACACGATCGAGCCATGAACAACCACTGAGATCTTGTCCGCTATTCTCCGGTCTTAGAACGGGCTTGTGGGAACCCGAGCATGATGAATTGGGAAAGAAACTTTGAGAGAGAAAATGGGTTTTTGAGAAAACTTCTATGGCTTCTTTGGTTTTTGTTATCCACGGTTTTAGAGAGTAAAACACACACCACACGCCTTTAATTTCTCAAATCCCTCTCCTTTATAAAGGGATGATCATGCAATTGCTTTGATGGAGATTAAAACACCAAACACTCTTTGGTGCAGGTGTATCAATTTAGGTGTCATTGCCATATTTCATGCATGAAATTCAATTGATTTGAATTTCAAAATTTGATTTCATGAAATAATAAATTAATTTCAAATGAAATTACTTTTAAACATTATTACTTTTGCTAAACTGAAATTAGATTGATTAAATAATCAATTAAATAATAAAGGATTTATTTTATGTTTTCAGCATGTCTAGCTCTTTAGTGCAACTATTAGCTTTTGAAAAACTTCACGACGACAACTACGGAACCTGGAAATCAAATTTAAACACAATATTAGTAATTGATGATCTTCGATTCGTCTTGACGGAAGAATGTTCGCCTAACCCTGGCTCAACAGGAACTCGAGTGAGTCGGGATGCCTATGACAGATGGACTAGAGCCAATGATAAGGCAAAAGTCTTCATCTTGATAAGCATATTTGATGTTTTGTCAAAGAAGCACGAGAGCATGGTTACGACCAAAGAAATTATGGACTCATTACAAGCGATGTTTGGACAACCGTCATCATCCCTTCGACATGAGGCCCTCAAATACGTTTACAATTCTCGGGTGAAAGAAGGAACTTTCTTTTGAGAGCATGTTTTGAACATGATAGCATTTCAATGCAGCCGAGGTAAACGGTACTGTCATAGATGAAAGCAGTCAAGTCAGTTTCATTATGGAATCTCTCCCGAAGAGTTTAAGTCAATTTCGCACAAACTCTGTGATGAACAAAATTGAATACAATCTGACGACTCTCTTGAATGAGCTTCAGACTTACCAGTCCCTTACTAAAGGTAAAGGACAACAAAACAAAGCAAACATTGTTTTTGGTAAGAAGTTCCTTAGAGGTTCGAACTCTGGAACTAAGTCTGGATCTTTCACTTCAAAGAATAAAGGTATTCAGTTGAAGAAAAAGAAAACTAAGGGAAAGGGGAAAGCTCCCATCACGAAGAAAGGCAAGAAGAAAAATATAGATAAATGAACTTGCTTCCACTGTAATGAGGACGGTCTCTGGAGAAGGAACTGTCCTAAATATCTTGCTGAGAAGAAAGCAGAGAAGGCTGAAGCTGCCAAACTAGGTAAATATGATTTACTCGTTATTGAAACATGTTTAGTAGAGCAAGATGACTCTATCTAGATATTAGAATCAAGAGCGACTAATCATGTATGTTCTTCTTTACAGGAAACTAGTTCTTGAAAGGCGCTTGGAGAAGGCGAGGTGACACTCAGAGTAGGAACAAGAGATGTCGTCTCGACTGAGGCAGTGGGAGCTATGCAGCTGTTGTTTAGAGATAGTTACATTTTGTTAGAAAATGTTTTGTATGTTCCAAGTATAAAAAGGAACTTAGTTTCTATCTCTTGCTTAATAGAAAAAATGTATAAAGTATCTTTTGAAGTCAATAAAGCGTTTATTATCAAAAGAGGATTCCAAATTTGTTCTGCTAAACTTGAAAACAACCTGTATGTGTTAAGACTGAATGAAATAAAAGTTGTTTTCAAAACCGAAATGTTTAAAACAGCAGAGACCCAAAATAAGAGACAAAAAGTTTCTCATGATACTCTTCTTTGGCATCTAAGACTAGGGCACATAAATCGGAATCGAATAGAAAGATTGGTTAAAAGTGGACTTCTAAATAAGTTAGAAGATGACTCATTACCACCGTGTGAATCCTGTCTAGAAGGTAAAATGACCAAACGACCTTTCTTTGAAAAAGGTCATAGAGCCAAAGAAACCCTAGAACTTGTGCACTCAGACCTTTGTGGTCCAATGAATGTCAAAGCACGAGGAGGGTATGAATATTTCATCAGCTTTATTGATGACTATTCAAGATATGAGTATCTTTACCTAATGGTTCATATGTCAGAGGCCCTTGAAAAATTCAAGGAGTAAAAAGCTGAAGTTGAAACCAAATTAGGTAAAACAATTAAAACTCTACGATCTGATCGAGGAGGAGAGTACATGGATTTAAGATTCCAAGACTATTTGATGGAACATGGAATGACTTCCCAGCTCTCAGCCCCAAGTACACCACAACAAAATGGTGTATCAGAAAGGAGAAACAGAACCTTATTAGATATGGTTCGGTTTATGATGAGCTATGCTCAACTACCTGATTCGTTTTGGGGGTATGCAGTTGAAACTGCAGTGTATATTCTGAACATGGTTCCTTCTAAAAGTGTTCCAGGAACACCTCACAAGTTATGGAGAGGACATAAAGGGAGTTTACATCACTTTAGGATTTGGGGATGCCCGATACATTTGTTGGTGCAAAACCCGAAGAAATTGGAACAACGTTCAAAATTATGCCTATTTATAGGATACCCTAAAGAAACGAAAGGAGATATATTTTATGATCGTCAAGAAAACAAGGTACTTGTATCGACCAATGTCACGTTCCTTGAGGAAGATCATATAAGAAATCATCAAACACAAAGTAAACTAATACTTAAAGGGTGTGTTTGGGGCAAGGGTTTGGGTTTTGGAAGTTGGAGTTTAGGAAATAGGGTGTTTTGTGAAATCTGTGGGTTTAGGAAGTCTGTGTTTGGGGTGCTGGTTTATGAAGTCTGATTTAGGAAGTCTGTGTTTGGGGCGCTGGTTTCTGAAGTCTGATTTAGGAAGTCTGTGTTTGGGGTGCTGGTTTCTGAAGTCTGTGTTTGGGGTGCTGGTTTCTGATGTCTGAGTTTCTGTTTTTTTTTTCAATGTTATACAATTATTCTAAAATTAATAATTTTAGATCTTCTTTCCATTAATTGTAAATATGGTTATTTAAGACACAATTTTGATCAAAAATACAAAATTCGATAGAAAGAAAAATAAAAGAAATGAATCTCCGTTCTTCAATTTATTTCCACACTTGTTGCACTTCATATATTTCCTCTCAATCTAATTTTGTAGGGTGAGTCTCTGTTCCATGGTTCTTTTTTCCAATTTTACTTTTGGTCAATATTAAGTCACTATTTCGAAAAAAAAAATAAAATAAGCATTGCAATTATTTTACTACTTGTTTTTTTTTTTTTTTTTTTAACTTTTCAATGCTACACGATTGTTATAAAATGGAGTAATGTAAATGACCATTCTATTAATTGGAAAATCAGGCTTCTAAGTCACTTTTCATGAAAACCCCATAAACGAAAAATAGGTAAAAATCATTCTCCATTCTTAAAATAAGCATTGCAAAACGATGTTGTCTGGTCATTACAAAATTCACTGGAATCATGTAGACCTTCGTCTTTGGTACATATTACATGAAGAAAATATTTGTTAATACAAACTAAGTTCTATGAAAATGACAAAGTAAGTGCAAGCAACAATGAAACATAGTACATACAACACACACAGAATAATATTGGCAGCCATTTTACATCATTCATTTCTTCCAAGAAGATGCATGCAATGTATTTTTCTCAAAGACATGGGCATTGCTAGGAAAGTCTCGGTTTGTTGCATATCATTGAGCAGCACATTGAGAAGTTGAGTTTTATCTCGTTCATCGAAGTGTGCCATTTCTTCTATGTCCTCGACCACCAACTTACGACGTGCAACGTCCCGTTCGTTCTTTCGTTCCGGCCACGATGAGATTCTCTGAAGACTGGTAATTTGACTGTCCATTGCATCCTTTATGACCTCAATTATCTCTCTCTTGTAGGAAGAACGTCTCCTACTACTCCCTGCTGATGATGCATCTTCTGGCCCGATTTTACTGCTCGTGTCAGACATATCCTCATCCACTTCATCTGTCACAATTGATGCCATTCGGTCGTAGATCGCTAAAGTATAATCGTTATAACAAAAAAGATTAATGTTAGGCGCGTACTGAAATACATAACCATGTATGGATAAGATGGTTAAAAAATGTTCGAAAATTAATAACACTTATTACCATTCTAATTTGTTTAAGTTAGACTTACACACATTTGTGTGTTATTGGTGACATTAGACGAGGAAAACGAATTGCAAAACATTTACAATAAAAAATGTACATGGGATAAGTGATACTGCAGAAACTTCGTGGACTGATTTCATTGACATTCGCAAGTTGATTGATTTCATAAACATTAGGAACTGGAAGATCAACCCTATACAAAAAATTGACGATGGGTTGACTATATTACAGTTAACAAAAAATGATGAAATGTCAGTCGAAGGTACATATTTTCGTAATTACAAATCAAAAGTAGTGTGGAGGAAAGTCTGGTAGGAAGTCACTGGCGTTCGTTGAGTAGTCCTCGTAGGAAGCGAAGCCTGAGGGTCGGTGGCACAGACAACATCATATTTTTCATCTTTGGGTCGGCGAAGAGGATGCGCATAAGAGCAACTCTCTCATCGTCCGATAGCTCTTGTTGCGCCAGGAGCATCTCTCCTACCGTGTCCCGCCTCTTGAACTCTTGCGCGTCTTGGGCGTCCGGCCAGTCAGCGATCTTAGTGAACTGTGTCTTCTGCATAGCCACTGACTGCCTCATAATATCAAGGGCTTCAGCTTCATATGAAGCTCTGCTCCGCTTTCGACTCTGGGAGGACCCTGTATTGTTTGGTCGGCTTGTCGGTGTGATGGGGACGTCCTCGAAGTCCATGTCCGCAGCCAAATTAATGTCCGGAGGAGCGGGGACATAACAATCCTGTGTCGCTTGGACATTCTGATCACCCTCGTCGTCCCCGTGGGTGCTGTCAGCCTGTTCCGCTGGAACATTACACGCGCCGCCGCTCGCCCTGTCTTTGGCGAACAAGAAAGCAAGATGCTCGTAATGAGGAAATGGCTTGTTCAGCAGCCCCTTTGCGCTCGAGTGTGACTGCATGTATTGAAGAGTGTTTTAGCAACGATAGTGTACATGAGTTACATCAATTAATGACTAGTGATCGTACCTTCACCCATGCATCATATACCTCCTTCTCAGCCTGGATGCATTTAAACTCATCATTCCAACCGAATCCACTGCAGCCCGGACCCAGCATCTCTGAGATGGCACTGTATTGCCGTTTCAAGGACCGTACCTTGCAGTCTATTACGGACGTTGACTCTATGGTGCAGGTCGGCATTTTATCTTTTATCATCCGCTTCAGTCGGGGTAGGTATCCGGGCCTGAAGGTCCCGTTGTCCCCTCTCCATCCAACTTCGTGGACGAGCTCCACGAGGGATTCCACCAACCTTGCCTCCTCCTGTCTCGTCCAGATGTGTTTCGTTTGTTTATCTGTACCTGCATCAGAAGGCTTTCTTGCGGCTGATCCAACTTTGATGAAATGATTACAGGCAGAGATTCTCCTTCTCCCAAAAACTTATACTTCAGATGCGTTGGGAGTGGTTTTAGCTCTAGCACAGGTGGTTGCACTTTGGAAGGTAAGGTGGGAATTCTTTCTTTGAGATCTAGCGCATGACTTACTTCTGTGGGTTGCGCTAGGATGCAATTATCCTCTATCTCTCCTGCGGCTTGTTCTTCCTTTGCTTCTTCTCGCGCAGTTCTGAGAGCATTTAATTGTAGCATTTCAAGTGGGGAACATACATCTAGGCATGCCACCATGTCGCATTCCTTGGTGTCATATGGGTATTTTAATGAGGTGAGCACATTAAAAACCACTTTTTGATCATTCATGCGCATGGTTAGCTCTCCTTTTTGCACATCAATTAATGTCTGGCCAGTCGCAAGGAACAGTCTTCCCAAAATAATGGGAACTTCCCTGTCAGCTTCGTAATCAAGTATGATGAAATCTGCTGGAAAAATGAATTTGTCCACTTTTACCAGAACATCTTCAATTTTTCCTTCGGGATGTACCACTGATCTATCTGCCAGTTCAAGCGTGACAGTGGTTGGGCATGTTTCTCCAATCCCTAGGCGTTTGTATACTGACAGGGGCATTAAATTGATGCTTGCGCCGAGGTCACATAAGGCTCTGCCAACATCAATCCCTCCTATTGAATAGGGAATCGTGAAACTTCCAGGATCTTTCAATTTAGGTGGGAGTTTGTTGGCGAGTATTGCGTTGCATTCACTTGTCAACGCAATTGTCTCAAATTCCTTCCATGGTCTTTTATTCGACAAGATGTCCTTCAAGAACTTTGCGTAGCTAGGCATTTTTTCCAATGCTTCCACAAGTGGAATATTGATGTGAAGTTCTCGCAAGACACTTAAAAATTTCATGAACTGGGTTTCGTCATTCTTCTTTCTTAATCTTTGAGGAAAAGGGATTGTGGGTTTGTATGCATCAGGTTCTTTCTCTGTGTATGCTTCTTTCTTTTTGGGCTCTTCTTCAGCTGCGTTCTCTTCTTACTCTTGGTTGCTGCCTGTTGCGATTGCGGTTTTAGTCAAATTTTCCTGCGCTGTCGCAGGGTCATTTGACTGCAGCTGTCTCCCACTACGGAGAGTTAGTGCGTGGAAGTGCTCCTTTCCTTTTGGATCTTCTGTATTGCTAGGTAATGCTCCCGCAGGTCTATTTTTAAGCTCTGACGCAAGCTGTCCCACCTGCATTTCTAGATTTCGCAAGGATGCGGGGGCTTTGAACCACCGAATCGTTCTTTGCCATGTATTCCTTCTGGCTTGCCATAAATTCTTTCATCATGGTTTCTAACGCATTTGAAGATGATGCTCTTTGGTTTCCACCTTCTGCGTTGATATTGCGCTGAAATTGGCCCTGCGATGACTGCTCACTGTTAGAGTTAAATAATCTAGGCGCAGGGTTTGCATTACCTTGTTGTGGCCGTTTGTTTGCGCCACCATTCCATGAGAAATTTGGGTGATTCCTCCATCCTGGGTTATACGTGTTCGAGAATGGGTTGTTGCGCACAGCTCCTTGTGATCCCACATAGAAAACAGATTCTGGATTCGAAGGACACTGGTCACGTGTGTCCTTCTCCGCAGATCCTGCATCCAACTGTATTGAGTTGCGCTATCAATGGTGTTGTGCTTGCTGTGAGCGCATCCATTTTGGTAGTCAACGCATCAATTTTTGCGTTGACTAAAGTGAGTGGGTCAACCTCAAAACTTCCAGAACTGGTCTTTATAGGTCTTCTTCTTTTGTCTTCCACAGTGCCCCACTCATAATTGTTGTGCGCAATGCGATCGAGAATTGTGTGAGCTTCATCATAAGTTTTTCTGAGGAGCGCACCATTAGCAGATGAATCTACTAATACTTGTGAATTTTTGTTGAGACCCACGTACAAGGTCTCTATCTGAATGCAGAGTGGTAGTCCGTGATGCGGACACCTTTCCAATAGGCTTTTAAAACGTTCTCATGCCTCACTAAGTGTTTCGTCTTCCATCTGAGAAAAAGTCATGATTTCCTTCCTTAGCCTCGAGTTTGCGGTAGGTGGAAAGTATTTTTCTAGAAACTTCTCGACTAAATCATTCCATGTCGCAATGGAATTTGCTGGTTGCTGATTTAGCCATACTTTCGCCGCATCTCTTAATGAATAGGGAAATAGGATGACTTGCGCTCATGCGTTACTCCTGGGATGATGAATTTATTACAAATGTCCAAGAATGATTTTAGATGAGAGTGTGGATCTTCAGCTGGACTTCCTCCGAATTGTCCTGCAGCAGTCAGCATTTGAAACATAACAGGTTTTAGCTCAAACCTTTTTGTTTCCAAGGTGGGTTGTACTATCCTTGGGTTGAAATTACAGTTTGTAGGGGCTGCATAATCTCTGACCCCTCTGACTCTATCATTAGCCATTTGGATGGGATTTACCGATCTGTTTGGTTGGTTTGGTGCTGCCATTTCTCCTGGTCGTCTTCGGGCTCGTCGATTTCTTCTCCTTCTATGATAAGTTCAGTCAATTTCAGGATCAACTTCAAAATCAATCTGGCGAGCAGCACGCATGCACTCTACGGTTCCCTGGAGAAAAATTACTCAACAGGAAACACGGTAAAAATATCAAACGGAGTGTTAGATCAAAAAGATTATTAAAATTTCGTTGCCTTTCCCCGGCAACGGCGCTAAAAACTTGATCGGTTGTCAATATGTAAATAAATTAATACAAAATTATCGTGGATATATATCAATCCAAGTATAAATTGACACAATCAAGTAATACCTAGTGAGTCTAGGGTCGAATCCACAGGGAAAGGCTATTTGCAAAGCTTTAATAATTTTTACTGATCTGAACCCAAGAACGCGTGATATTATGAAAAACTAAATAAGAGAGTTGATGAGTATGAAGATTAAATATTACAGGAAAGTAAAACATGTGTTGAGAGTAAAAAGGGAAGTCTTAAGGAGAATGTTATCAAGGCTGTTGCGGTTGCAACCTCATGCGTTTATAAGAACCTTGTAGCGCATACCATGACTAATTGATCCATTAATGCCTAAGTGAGAAAAGATCACAAGTTTCCCTTACGGTACTACTTCTGCGTTTGGCATAAAACTATCAAATGTTTGTTTGGCTAGTTCATGCGTGGGCTTAGTTCTCTAGCAACTTACAAGGGATTGCGTTAGTCTTAACGAAATCAAAGCTCATTCATGCACTATCTTTTAGCGGTAGTATTTATCTAATGCTATTAAGGCTACATGCAATGCGCTAACTTGTTCTACTTAGATATGTCCGCATGCATTACCTGTCAGGGATTTAGCATGCTGCTAACACATCAGGCTGGCCAGACGGGAGTTAGTAATGAAAATAGTATCGCAACTAAGTAGAAGGCAATAATGTTTCATTAAATCAAAGTATGCACTTACAAAATAGACTTATCACCGCATGGGTGCTTGCGCTAAGCCTTGATGAAGAAAATTAGCTCTTGCGAGCAAAATAATACATTACGCAATACATTGCAAATGCAAGTCTACTCTTAATCACAGCTCTCTGTGATTTCTCTTTCTCCTTTGCTGCTTTGATCTTCGTCTCTCTCCCTTCTCTCCTTTCATTTGAGCAGATGGCTTCTATTTATAGGCGAAGGAAACTAACTTCTCCAAGGAATTAGATGCTTGCTTCAGTCATCTTCAGCCCACTTGCACGTCTTTTAGCCCACTTGCGCGTCAGTGTGTCAGCATGGTTTTTTCATCCATCTTGTCTGTCCCATGATCGTCTTGGGATGTGTGTCTGCGCTGAGAGAAACTTGGGCAACATACAACTGAATCAATTGCGTTATCACCCTATACTTTTATAATTTCGTACCGCATACATAATTATAGCCTATCGCAGAAAACCATCGCATATTCCTTCCTTATTGCGCTGAAGTAACGCATCAATGTATCTTTTTGCCTTGTTTTAGCCTGAGTTTAAAGGATAAATAACTTGCTTTTTGGAAGTTATCAGAAGCGCAGGTGTTTACAGAAATGAGGCGGCAAATTAACGAAATTGTCGAGCCCCTGCGCCAACAGCAAAATGAGCTTTCCCAACGCATCAACTCAATGATGGTATTTTTAGTGCGCTGGACGAATTTCATTGGCCGGTTGTCGTTGCGCCAGAGCTCTTCGCACGCCCCCAATGGCTGCCAAGACAAGATGGCGCCGGTCCTTCCCACGTGCTCCCGCACATGCCCCCGCCGCCGCCCAGACATCCCCGCCCACTGCCACCGCAAGAGTAAAGATTTTTTTTTCTGTACTTATGAATTTCTTTTTGTCATGCGCAAACTTATATTGTACACGATTTCTTATCGCATGAATGAAATATCTTCTTTTGTCTGATCTATCACATTTTCTCATAAGCCTTAGCAGAATACCTAAATCTGTTAAATCCTCTGCGTTAGCTTTTCGGCTTTGCTCTTCGCATCCCATTTTTTTTGGATATCTTTTTCACTGCAGGCTTTTAAACGAAGGATTTCCCTTTAGTTATATTCCCCTTTTGCCTTAGGAAAATTTCTTTTTGCTTAGTGCTTTAGTCTCGGTCGCAGCTCAGCAAGCTTCTCCATCATCCATCGCACTCCACTTTAAGTTTGGGGGACAATGGGGACATTGTCTAATTTCAGTTGGGGGTGCGATCGTTAGTGCAAGTCATGTGTATGCGTTCCTTTGGTTTCTATGCGTTGGTAGCTAGGGGCATTCATGACACCAATCGTTTGCCTCTGCGGGAAAGCGCATTTGTATCCCATGAGCGTTTAGGACAGTAAAAAAAATGTAATGCCCGTAGTTGGATACCTTTCACCACAAGTGTGGGTAAGCCAAAACGAAAGCATGCGTTTTCATGTCGATAAATTAATGTTTTCTGCTTAAGTATATATATATATATCTTGCACATAAGCCTATCAGTAGAGAGTTTGCTGTGTTGACGCAAGATAGAGCATCTCAATGCAGGAATAATCCTTGCCCAAAAAGGAAATTTAGTGGAAGGCCAAATCCTTTGTTTTAGTCTCATAGAAAAAGATGAGGAAAAAGTGGGATGTAAGAGTCCAAAGAAGTTGAGCTAAGTCATTCTCGCAGAGTAGATAGAAGATTTTGCTTGGGGACAAGCAATAGATTAAGTTTGGGGGTTTGATAACTTGCAAAAAGCAAGTTATTTCTCCCTTAAATTTAAACTAAATAAGGCTAAAAAGATCCAAGTTGCGTTGGTCTAACGCATAATAATGAGGGAATTGAGGTAGCTAATCTTAAAAAGAAGTATTTTTAGATGCGGTTGGAAATTGTGTGATTTTACCCGCTAACGCATGAATTTGTAGTTGTTTCCTTGCCCAAGTTTTCTCCAGCACAGGCGCAAATCCCAGAGCATAATTCGTACGATGATAGCTGGAAAGATGATCGCTCTGATGTGTGACTGATGTGCAAGCTGGCAAAAGATGACTGGGGCAAGCAAGCCAATTTCTTGGAGAAGTCAGCTTCCTCAGCCTATAAGAAGCGGCCAGCTGCCAGAAGAAAAAGGGGGGAGAGTGGAGAGAGCACACAGCTAAAGAAAGAAACTAGAGAAGAGGAAAGATTCTCCCAGCGCAGCGAAATCATTGTGATATGATGTATTGCGTTATGTTTTTCTGTTTTAGCATGAGCTAATTCACTCTTATCAAGGCTTAGCTTAGGCACCCATGCAGTGATATGATTATTCTGTATGCGTACATTTTGAATGAATGAAAAATTAATGCTTTCTGCTTAGATGCGATAATATTTTCATTACTAACTCTCACCTGGCCAGCCGGAAGCAGTAGCAGCATGATAAATCCCTGACAGGTAATGCATGTGGAATTATCTAAGTAGAACAAGTTAGCGCATTGCATGTAGTCTTGGTTGTGTTATAGTTAATACTGCCGCAATAAGATATTTCATGAATGTGTTTAGACTATTTTAGGACTAACGTAGTCACTTGCAAGTCATTCGAGAACAGCACCAACGCATGAACTAATTGAACAAAGCAGTTGTTAGTTCTATGCCAAACGCATGAGTAGTACCGGAAGGGAATCACATGTTTATTTCTCACTTAAGCATTAATGGATCAATTAAGCAAAATATGTGCTACAAGATAGCTTATTAATGCATGTGGTTGCCGCAGCAAAAGCCTTGATAGCCTTGATAGCCTTGTCATCTGATATTTTTGTTAATTTCATCGCATAGTTTATTTCGCAGCACATTGTCATTCCATTACAGTCATCACTATTCAAAAGTTTATCCATAAAACCATGTGTTTGAGTGTTCAGTAGTATAGTTTATTAAAATCCCTTAGCTTTCCTTCCCTGTGGATTCGACCCTAGAATACTCTAGGTATTACTTGTTTATGTTTAATTTATACTTGGATTAATGCATATCAGTGATATTTCTATGTTAAATTAATCATCTCTCTGAGTATTCTTATTCAAGTCCCTGGCAACGAACCCAAAAACTTGTTGCCTTCTAGAGTGGGGTAAAAATATGATAAAAATAAGCTCTATAATACTGTGCAAGTATACACAATCCGCAGCATGTGATAAGTAATTTATTGTATCCACGAGGTTTTGAACTTTTTAATGGTTTCAAGATTGTTAAAATGATTGATTTTGATAAAATGCCGAAGCAAAAGAAATAACAGAGCAGAAAGTAAACGAATAAAGCAGACAGATTGGAAACAGGCGTTGGTCAGGATTTCTGTAATTGTTTGAAAAGATGCTCTAGCAATAATATTGATTAGGCAATTCTCTTGCAGTCTTATCAGCAGGATCCTCCCGAAACTCTGGATTTTTTGAAATGTGTTTCAACTCCAATGACGTGCTACTGGTCAAGCACTAGGTGACTAGTTATCCCTAACTCAGTTACTGGCGTCCACCAACACATAATGGTCTAGTGTGATTAAATGTCACACACCTCTCAAATCATCCCTGAAACTAAGAAGTGATATTCATACCGGCTGGCCAGGCGGGCACAAAATAGAAATAAGCACAACAAATAATCAAGATGCTCAAATCAATATCAATTACATAGAGAATGAAGCAAGACATCCCAACCAACACCTAAGTAAATTTAGTTCATGGAGTACAAAATAACACACGCTACAATCTGAGTATGTGCATCCATAACTACAAGAAATTTACAAGAAAATATTAATTCCCTTGAAGAAATTCGTAGTTGATGGTCTTCTTGAGGTCTCCAATCGTTGCTCCTTTATTCGGCTTCCAAAGATGGGAAGTAAGCCTCCACGAATGGAATAAGGCTTTCATCTCTTGAATTTGGAATGTTTTGGACTTGAAACGGCTGCTTCCTTTTATAGAGTGGAGTCAACCCTAATTAGGTCAAATTTTACACGTGGAGGGCTTTCCAAGCTTCCTAGATCTGAGATTAATTCAGCTAACGCCACCTCATTAATGAATCACGTGCGGCTCACGTGGCAGTTTTGCTTCTCGCTTTGCTGGATCATGGATTTTGCTCCCTCAAGTTTTCTCTGCAAAATAACTTCTAAAGCATCTAATCTTCTAAATAGGTTAAAACACATAATATTCATCTAAAAGTAATCCTATTAGGCACTAAAGACACACAAATCACTATAGAAATAAGGCCTAAATAACTCCCTTTTGGAGAGTTATCACTCACGCATGCTCATAAAACTCGGGTTAACTTAACTCAAGTACCAATTCGATGCCTAGGTAGGAGGTGTTCCGTAAACCGTCAACTTAAATACCTCCAGCCTTAGACAGCATCTCGTCGGGTGAGTTCTCTTGTAACCTTAGTTTTACAAGATATCGACCTATTCTATGCGAATTGTTCAAGTTGGAGGTTAGTTAACCCTAAGTGAGCATGCTTTTATCTTGTTATAGATTTTAGCGTCAATCTCGGTTTATAACACTTCATAAAGAACGATAAATCTATAACATTCATTTATGCTAAGGTGGTTCCATAGCGTCTATCTCGGTTTATAACACTTCAAAGTGGGTCGCGTCTCATAGTGTTTCCTAGGATTAAAGTACCCAGTCTTATCCCTATACTATATACCGTTTAGGCTATGTACTTGAACCTGATCCACTTTTATGTCACTACACAAAGTTCAAGTATTCATATCATAGCCAAGGATTCTAGTTTATTGGATTAGGGTTATTTAACGTGCAATTCACTCATTTTAATAACTTGAGTGAACGAAAACTCAATAACGACTTTATCGAACACAAGTATATAACTATTTGTTTCATTCACTATCTACGAGTTTTAGGGCACCAACCCCAACAATTCTTCAGGCCCGCTTCAGCACAATTGGGTCTCTTCACCTCCTCGTCGTCCAAGACATCGAGATGGCTCAAAAACTCCTTAATTCGCCTGAATTAACACCAATTAGCGTGATCGGCTCCCGACATAGCCTAACCTCAATTAACCTGTAAATAGGACAAGTAAAGCGTAAAATGACTCTAACAAGCTTAGATTAGAGGCGATAAAATAGGACTATTTAGGTCCTATCAACTACCTTTTTGAATGGTAATCTTGAAGAGAATATCTTTATGTCTCAGCTCAAAGGGTTCATAACCCAAGGTCAGGAGCAAAAGGTTTGTAAACTGAATCGATCCATTTATGGGTTGAAACAGGCCTCCAGATCTTGGAACATTAGATATGACACTGTGATCAAATCTTTTGGTTTTGACTAAAATGTTGATGATCCTTGTGTTTGCAAGAAAATCAACAAAAACTAGGTAGCTTTTCTAGTACTGTATGACATCCTACTCATTGGGAATGATGTAGGGTACCTGTGTGACGTTAAGGATTGGCTAGCGGCCTAATTCCAAATGAAAGTTTTAGGAAAGGCCCAATATGTTCTTGGGATCCAAATTATTCGAGATCGTAAGAACAAAATGCTAGCACTATCTCAAGCAACGTATATCGACAAGATGTTGTCTCGATATTCGATGCAGAACTCCAAGAAGGGTTTATTGTCTTTCGGGCAAGGGGTTCACTTGTCTAAGGAGCAATGTCCTAAGACACCTCAAGAAATTGAGGACATGGGACGCATTCCCTACGCCTCAGTTGTGGGCAGCTTAATGTATGTTATGCTCTGCACTAGGCCTGACATTTGTTATGCAGTAGGGATTGTCAGCAGGTATCAGTCTAATCCAGGGTTAGACCACTGGACCTCCGTAAAAGGTGACCTCAAGTATCTTCGGAGAACGAGGGACTACATGCTGGTGTATGGAGTTAAAGATTTGGTCCTTACAGGATACACCGATTCTGACTTCCAGTCTGAAAGGATTCTAGGAAATCCACGTCAGGGTTAGCATTCACCCTTAACGGGGGATTTGTAGTCTGGAGAAGCATCAACCAAGGATGCATAGCAGACTCCACTATGGAGGTTGAGTATGTAGCTGCTTGTGAAGCAGCTAAGGAAGCAGTTTGGCTCAGGAAGTTCTTGACAGATTTGGAAGTCGTTCCAAATATGAACTTGCCCATTACATTATACTGTGATAACAGTGGGGCTGTAGCCAATTCTAAAGAACCTCGCAGCCACAAACGAGGAAAGCACATCGACAGGAAGTATCACCTGATACGGGAGATTGTGCAACAAGGAGATGTGATCATAACCAAGATCGCTTCGGAGCACAACATTGTTGATCTATTTACGAAGGCTCTCTCGGCTAAAGTGTTCGAGGGTCGTCTAGAGAGTCTAGGTCTGCGAGACATGTATATTGTATAATCTAGGGCAAGTGGGAGATGTGTAATGAGTATAAGGATGCCCTAGTTTATTGTATTTTGTATATTTACTTTTCATGTAATGTACAGTATACATTTTCCATTTCCAACTTTGGATTATTTTTGTATATACATCCCATTATCTTGAGTTTTAGTTCAAGTGGGAGTTTGTTGGGTTTTATGCCCTAAAACTCGTGGATAGTAAATGTAACATTTGACTGAACATTAATAAAATGACATTTGATGTATTATTCACTTATTATTGTTTGTATTGTGTTTATCTTGTCTAAATATCCCTAATCCAATAAACTAAACACCCTAGGCTGTTAGTATGAGACTTGAACTGTATGTGGGGACATTCGGGGATCGTTGTTCAAGTTACAACCTAAAGGTTCTATAGTATAGGGATAATGATTCAAAATTAATATAAGGAAGAATTGAATATTCCAAGGAGTTCAAATATTAAATTTGAAATATGAATTGGATTCATATTAAAACTATAGGTTAAAATTAATGTGCATTGGATGCACATTAAAACTATAGGTTATATGAGAGAAATATAATTGAATATGCGATGTTCAATTTGATGATTAATTAATTATAGAATTAATTAATTATTTGTTTTAGTTTGATTAAATTTGATTTAATTAAAACTATATGGTAAATGAGGGATGTTCATTTAAATATTAATTCAAATGAATTAACTAATTAAATGTGATTTAAATTAGTTATAATTAATTTAATTAATTTTTATTAATCAAATTGATTTTTGGTTTTAATTTATTTTGAAATTAAAAACCTGCTAACTGATTTGATCAGTTTTCCTGATCGTGTGTGAGGTCACGAGAATTGCTCCCTCATTCTCTCAAAGCGTATAGAAGAGGAAGTTAAATCTTTTCTCCTGCACTTCATACATTTTTTCTCTCTGATTCATAGAAAGCTCTCCATATTCTTATCCTCTCCCAATCCCTCAGTTGAATTGCTCCCACAAGCTTCTCAACCAAAACCTTTAAGAAGCCTTATCGGTGGTTCTAGTGTGGTGGTGTTCACGAATATTTGGTGAAATTTTCAGCAAGATTTTTGCGTTCGTTGGGGCTGCTGTTAAATTGAAGAAAGGTTTAAGGATTTGGAGAATTCCTTCAGAGACTTCAACAGTAGTAAGTATCTTCTTAACCTATGAATTCTAGGAATAAAACTTGACTAGATCTAGGTTTTATTCATAATTACAGCATGTTTTATAATCTGTTTACAGCTTTTATAATTGGATTTAGATGCTGTGAATTTTGTCGTCATACGGGTATTCTAAACATTATTTAATTCAGTGCGGTTCTCTGATACGTTTTCGCTGCGTAAGGGATTTTAACCTTACAATGTGTTGGTGCAAAACCTTTGGGTCTGTGTTCACTCTTAATGGAGGAGCAATTGTGTGGAGAAGTATTAAGTAGAGATGTGTTGTTGACTCCATGATGGAAGCTGAATACGTTGCCGCATGTGAAGCATCAAAAGAAGCAATATGGCTTAGGAAATTTCTAACTAAGTTAGAAGTAGTTCCTAACATGCATCTGCTTATCACTCTCTATTGTGATAACAGTGGAGAAGTTGCAAATTTGAAGGAATCTTGAAGCCATAAATGAAGAAAGCACATTGAACGCAAATATCATCTCGTCTGGGAGATTGTATAGCGAGGAGACGTGATTGTCACAAAAATAGCCTTAGAGCAGAACATGGCCGATCCATTTACAAAAGCCCTCATGGCTAAAGTCTTTGAGCGACATCTCCAGAATTTAGGACTACGAGTTTTTAGCACTTGATGTAATTGCTAATTTCCTGACATTTTGTTACCTCACTTGAGTTTTAGTCCAAGTGGGAGTTTGTTGGGTTTTATGTCCTAAAACGCATAGTTTGTAATCTTTTTGCAATAAAGATGTTATTCAGTGAATTGTTTGTTTATATAATCTAAATCCAATAGATAAACATCCTTGGTTATAAAATGAAATACTCAAACTATAGTATGAATATGGACAGGGATCAAGTTCTAGTATATAACCTAAATGGTCTATAGTATAGGGATATGGCTGGGTACCTTATCCAGGTGACACTATGGATGCTGCCTACTTTGCGAACAAGGCAAACGATGTGATCTTGGATTGTTCATGTAGAGACATGCGAATAGGGGCATTCTGTGTAAAAGAAGTTTACACAAGACCGAACCATGAAATAAGTCACTCTTACTTTATAACATCGTTTACTGTTAAGACAAACTATTTCATGCGATGACCTAGGTAACTCGATCTTAATCATGAACTTACTATGAACTCCTATTTGTTCAGGATTATCCTTTGATCAACATGGGTGAGAGTGGCCAAACATCGCCACTCAATAAGCCTACCATTTTGGGGATAAGACTGGATGAACAGCTGGGGACATAGTATTGCAAGAAGGAATTCACTCCTACCCATATTAAGGATAGTAGAAATGTTGTTCCCTTAAGTGCTGACTTCGAGACTTGAACAAGGGGCCCCACCCTCTCATTGGCCCGAGAGGGACTCTGTTTAGTGGTTGGACCATAAACAAATTGTTCATTAGAGGACCAGTGGACTTAAGGAATCAAGAAGTGCTATAGGGGTAAAACGGATTTTTGACCAAGCTATAGTTACGAACGACCTGTGAAGGGTTGACTTACTAATCATGGTTATATCGAGTGGATAGAAATATATCTACAGTGAGGGGAGTGCAACTACTAGGCTATAGTGGAGTGACCGGTAGTTAACGAATGTTGATTAACTAGGTTAAAAGAGTTTGGCCTGTTAAACCTCGAATCGTTGGGGCCCATGATCTGTAGGTCCATTAGGTCCCCTTGCTAGCTTAAGGAATAAACTTTGGAACAATATGATGGAAAGAATTCGAATTGCTCAAATTCGGTTTAGGGAATATATCGGTCATATTGGATATTACCGACACGTCGGGTTTTTGGTTAAACCTAATTTTTGACAGTTTGATATATTTAAATATGATTTAAATATCGAGCACGTGAATAGGGATTCATGGTTGAGAAATTTCATTTCGGAAATGATCGAAATTGGTAGCAAAATATTAATTTAATATTAGATATTAAATTAATTTTATAATTGATTATTTAATTAATAATAATTTTAAATTAATTTTGAATTAATTTAAAATTACAAATTCAAAATTAATAATTGATTTTCAGATTGAATTAATTTAGGGTCTCTTAGGGTCATTCCCAACATTAGCTTTTCCATTTGGTAGCATTGTTGGGGTCGTTCTCTGGGATCTGAAAATGGCAGGTCACACTTACGATAAATTATTAAGTTGTTAATGATTTCTTGACCAAACAATGGTAACTAAACACTAACGGGATATGAGTTATTCTGGTGTTAGGATTTGGTTGAGAATGTCTCAATTCAGAGGAGTAACTGATCACTCCTCGATGGGAGTTACTCTAAACCTCTGAAGTATCGTTGCAAAAGAAATTCTAATTTATTTAGGGTCGATGATTACTTTTGCTAAATTGATTGGATTAGGTAATGGGTTAAATACTAGACAACCAATTTAAGTTCATTTGTTTGTTTTCAGCAATATGAATAGTTCTATAAGTGCCTCTTCTATACGCCTAATTCATTACTGGTATAAATTATATGACTAAGAAAAATAAATGTAATTGCTTTACTCTTGGAAAGGTGATCTAGAAACGGTCTTAGCTGAGGAACGTCTTCAGGATCCGGTGTCTATTTCATCTCGAATTGTTCATGATGAATATGGCATAGAAAACTACCAAACAGAAGGAAAGAATGCTAAAGACTCTAAATATGATTTACTCGTCCTGAAAACGTGTTTTGTGGAGAATAGTAATTCAGCTTGGATTCTTGATTCAAATTCACTAATCTCGTATGTTCTTCTTTTCACGAAATGAGTTCCTGGCCACAGTTGTGAGCTGGTAAGATGAACCTTAGAATTGAAACAGGAGAGTTCATCTCGGCTATGGCAGTGGGAGACATAAAGTTATTCTTCTCATGAATGTTACATGTTATTAGGTAATATGTGCAAAGTTCCAAAGATTAAAAAAAGTTTGATTTCTATATCTTGTTTTGCTAGAACAAGGCTATTCTATTACCCTTTTAATCAATGAACTGTTCATCACAAAAGGGATGCCAATATTTGTTCTACAAAATGGAGAATAACTTATATGTGTAAAGACCATTAGAGTCTAGAGCCATTTAATTCATGAGATGTTTAAAATTACTAAAGACTCAACTTAAAAGGCAACATGTTTCTCAAGATAACTATTTTTTGCACTTGATGTTAGGTCATATTAAATTTCAGTAGGATTGAAGATTGGCCAAGAATGAACTTCTAAACAAATTAAAAGACGTCTCATTACCTCCTTGTGAGTCATGCCTCGAGGGCAAGATGACTAAATAACTTTTATTTGAAAAGGTTATTGTGCCAAAGAACCCTTAGAGCTCTAATAGGACCAATTTGGCCCTATTTAATTAGTCTTAATCTTGCTAGTTTTATGTTTAACCATGTGCTTAATTGTGTTATTTTATAGGTATTTGGTGTTAGAGCTTCCCGGGAGCACTTTGGAGCAAAAAGGACTTAAAAGGAGCAAATTAGGCCAAATCCAAAGCATTGGAAGCAAGTGAAAAGAAGCCGAACAAGTTAGACCCGACGGCGTCTCGACACTACGAACATCACGGATCAGGCCAAATTAGCATCAGCGTCGAGACGCTGGCCACGGTGTCTTGACGATGCCATGTTATTTAAATAGCAGATTTTCGAGTTTTAGGTCATATTCTCAGCCGTCTTTCTTCATTTCTCTTCGATTATCTCTATTTTTTTCTCAGTTCTTTTAGTTTAGAATATTTTTTGAGAGGTTAATCAAGCCTTTGGGCTTAGATTAGGCTTGTCTATGGTCGTCTAAGCGCGGATCGCTGTAATCAGAACCTCGGTTGTAAGTTTATTTCAATTTTCATGAGATTTCTGTGCTGTTCTTGTGGATTTTATTGAATGTTTTTATGTTGCATCCTATCATTCTCGTTTAAACAATCTTGTTTGCATGTTAGTTTAAGAATTGATGCCACTTAAATTGAATACGAGCATGATTTATCTGTTATTTTTAGATAGCCACTAGGTTGAGGCGCATCCATCGCTAGTTTGACGGTAGCCTAGCGTAGACTTCCGATAGGCCTAAGAACATAGGAGAAATTGATTTAATTAAAGTAGAGAATTTCAATTCCTAGTTTAATTAGACAATTGTGGGCCTTGCGTGATAATGCGGTTAGTTAATTAGTAATTTTGAGGATTTATCGGATTGCTAATTTAACTAATTAGATTTAGATTGAGGATTTATCGGTCTAAGCATGAGGGGCAGCAGGCGCAATTAAAATAATTAATTAATTAGGATGTTCGTGGGCTATCGGGGAATCTAATTAATTAAGCACGGGCTGAGTAGGTGGGCTATCTGAAAAGCCAAGAAGCACTCTAGGCTCATAATAATTCAGTAAAATTAATATATAGAAAATCAATGAATAAATTTGAATAAACTAACACCGAGTAATTCCGATTGTAGTGATCGCCAAGGTACGATTAGCCTACCTTCCTTTTTATTTTCCCGTTTTTACTTTCCTGCAATTTAATTTTCAGTCTTTTATATTTCCTCGCATTTCAGTCTATCCAAATCCAACCCCTCTTTTTAGTCCAGTCATCGCAGTAAACTTGATTTAGACGAATTAACAATCGTGCTCCCTGTGTTCGACCCCGGCCACTACTGCTACAAGCTAACTTTAGGGGTTGTGGGATATAAATTTATTTGGCATGGACGTTGGAGAATTCGACACCCTCCTGCGTCCCGTCAAGCTCGTGCATTCAGATCTCTGTAGTCCAATGAATGTCAAAGCACGAGGGGGGTATAAATATTTCATCAATTTCACAAGCAGCTATGTTTTCGGCCTATGTGGTCAAGACTGTAATTATGCCACACTATAGCTCCTTCGTAAAGTTTGACCATGGATACTGATTGATATCTGTTGACTATCCCGACAACATAACAGATGTCAGGCCTCGTGCAGAGCATTGCATACATTAAGCTGCCCACAGCGGAGGCGTAGGGAATCCGTCTCATATCCTCAATCTCTTGAGGTGTCTTAGGACACTATTCCTTAGACAAGTGAACCCCATGCCTGAAAGGCAATAAGCCCTTCTTGGAGCTCTGCATCGAATATCGGGACAACATTTTGTCAATATACGTTGCTTGAGACAGGGTTAGCGTTTTGTTCTTCCGATCCCGGATTATTTGGATTCCAAGAACATATTCGACCTCTCCTAAATCTTTCATTTGGAATTGGGCCACTAGCCATTCTTTTACGTCAGACATATATCCTTATCTGTCTTTAAAATCCATGTCAGTGTATCTTGTAAGGATCCAATCCTTAGTCCCATACACGAGCATATAGTTCCTCTTTCTCCTCAGATACTGGAGGATATTCTTAACGGTTTTCCAGTGATCAAATCTTGGATCAGATTGATACTTACTGACATTCCCTATTGCATAAGGCATTCGTCTCATGTCCTCAACTTCTAGAGGTGTCTCAGGAAACAGTTTCTTAGACAAAATGAATTCCACAACTGAAAGGTAGTGAACCCTTCTTGGAATTCGGCATCTTATATCTAACTAACATCTGAAGATATAAGACACTTGAGACAAGGCTAGCTTTTTGTTCTTTATGGTTCCTAAAGATTTGGATCCGAAGAACAAACTTAGCTTCTCCCAAATTTTCATTTGGAAATGAGCTGCTAGTTTATTTTACTAGTCAGTAAGATAATCTACATCATTTCCAATGACTAGGATATCAATTACATACAACACTAATAAAGCTAGTGAACTATTGACGATCTTCTTGTTAAGATAAGATTCATCAATGTTCTTGATCAAAGCCAAAAGATTTGATCATAGTATCAAATCTTATATTCCAAGATCAAATTGCTTAGGTCAATCCATGAATAGATTACTTAAGCTTGCAAACCCTATTGCTTCTGATCTTGTTAAATGAACCATTCTGCTTGAGACATGTAGATACTCTTTTCAAGATTACCATTCAAAAGGGTAGTCTTGACATCCATTCAAAATGGACAAGAGTTCTAAAAAACTTCAGCATGTCGACAAGAGATAGAATTTCTTACAATCCCCTGTCTCTGGGTATAACCCTTTGCCATAAGTCTAACTATAAGATTACGTCTCGTTTCTTCTTGTAGATTCCTTTGTAATCCATAGGTGTTACCCCATTAGATAGATCTACAAGATTCTAGATGGAATTGAAATCACATATTTCAATTCCAGGTCCATCGCTTTAATCCAATTGGTTCTTGTTAACATCATTCATTGCCTTGCTCTAAGACAATGAATCCTCTAAATCATCATCAGGTATGACGATCTGGGCTTCAATTAAGCCCATGTAACGGTCAGATTGTAGAACAATCCTCCCACTATATTGAGGCACTCTCAACTTTTGAGATAGATGTAACTAACCAGTTGTGTTGGCCTTATCAACAACTATTGTTAAAGGTCCATTGCTTTAATCCAATTGGTTCTTGTTAACATCAATCATTGCCTTGCTCTAAGACAATGAATCCTCAAAGCCATCATCAGGTATGACGATCTGGGTCTTCAATTAAGCCCATGTAACGGTCAGATTCTAGAACAATCCTCCCACTTCATTGAGGCACTCTCAACTCTTGAGATAGATGTAACTAACCAGTTGTATTGGCCTTATCAACAACTCTTGTTAAAGGTCCAGCATCATCAACAACCCTTGTTGACTTATCAACAACTCTTGTTAATATTTCTGTAGCTTCATCAGTTAATTTACTTAAAACGATCTTACTTTGTGGCTTATTATTTCTTATGTGGTCTTCTTCTAAGAATGTAGCATTTGTCGGTACAAATTTTTTATTCTCTTGTGGATTGAAGAAGTATCCACATCTCTCGTTTTCATGGGGTAGCCTATGAATAGGTATATTGTTGAACAGTGTTCCAGTTTCTTTTGGGTTAGCCACAAGCACGTGTGTTGGACTCCCAAAAATAATGTAAATTACTTTTACACCTTATCCACATTTCAAAAGATGTTTCAGAAAACACTTTTGATGGAACGTTGTTCGAAATATGTACTGCAGTCAACACTGCATGACCCCAAAAAGAGTCAGGAAAATGAGCATAGCTCATAATTAATCGAACCATATTCAATAGGGTTCTATTTCTCCTATTTGATACACCGTTTTCTTAAGGTGTTTCAGGGGTTTGAGAGTTGGGATGTAATTCCATGTTCTATCAAATAGTCTTGGAATCTCAAGTCTGATATACTCAACACCTCGATCAGATCGAAGTGTTTTTATCATCTCACCTAACAAGTTTCCAACTTCAGTCTCAAACTACTTTGAATTTCTCAAAAACTTTAGACTTAAGTTGCATTAGGTTGAGATACCCACACCTTGAATAATTAACTAAAATATAAATGAATTATTCATGCCCTCCCACTGCTTTAACATATTGGATCACAAGGACCCAAATGTACAAGCTCTAAGGGCTCTTTGGCTCTATAGTTCTTTTCAAGCAAAAGAACCTATTGGTCATATTGCCCTTAAGGCATGACCTACAAGGTAGTAGAGAGTCATCTTCTAACTTGCATAGAAGTCCACTCATGACCAAGCTCTCAATCATATTGAGGAAAATATGGCCTAACCTTAAGTGCCAAAGAAAAAGGTATTTTTCTTTAGGAGAAATCTTTTGCCTTTCATTTCTTTGAGTAGTAGTAGCCTCAAACAACTCATCGTTCATGACTGCTTTACTCTCGATTAGTCTTAAAACATTTATGTTATTTTTCAGTTCAGCTGAACAAAAGTTAACTCCCTTTCTTGAAATGAACTGCGTTAGTAGGGAAAGGTAAAGAGTAACATTGTTTCAGCCAATAAGATACAGAAATCAAATTTCTTTTGATCTTATATACACATTATCTATTAATATGTATTTGCTCCCACTAGAAAATAACTTAATGTTCCCCAGGGCTACAGCCAAGACAACCTTTTTAGTTCAAAACTTTGAGAGTTCAAAACTTTTAGTTTTGCAACGATGTTTCAGAGGTTTAGAGCAACAGCCACCGAAGGGTGATCAGCTACTCCTCCTTTGAAATCAGACACTTCTCAGCTAATTCTAATTCCAGAATAACTCATATTCCTATAGACATTAGTCATCGTTATTCGGTCAAGGATTTGTTAATACACTTAACTCATCCTCGTAAGTGTAACCCTCCCACTTTCAGATCCCAAAGGCTCGCACCAACAGGCTATCGAAGGGAAAGACAACTGTTGGTAATTAGCCTAAGTGACCCTATCCTTTTCAGGAGTTAACGGTGTTACGAATCCTATGATCAGGCCCTCCGAAGGGATGGTTGCTCCAGGACAACACGCAGGCGGATCATAAGACTCTCACGGTGTGACCTATGGGTGGAGATCGAGGGATACGTTGACACGTGTCCCGCTCCCACTTACTATGGGCACTTTCCCCATTCACCTTGTTATTGACCCATGCAAACACTTTCCAAAGGGAGGTCGCGCTAAAACGACACGAAGCCGAGCATGGATCTCACGTTGTAAATATAGGAACATAGGAGTAAAAAAAAATTTACGTCCCACTAAAGTGACCTACCGTACATTTTAGGGTTTATTAACCTAGATAAATTCGGCTAATTCAATTTATCTAAGTCTAATCCTATTATAACTATTATAATGAGAATTGTAATGTTCTAGGGGAATTAAACTCTTTTAACAAACCTAGCAACACCGTATGCTAACATGACTATGGTTATTTCTACTCAGGTTTCGGGTTTGTTCCCAGGTAGCAGGTGCTCCATAAACCGTCAGCTTAAATACCTTCAGCCTTAGACAGGACGAAACCGAGAGAGTTCCCTTTTAACCATAGTAATGTAAAGTCTTTACTCTAAAGATCTAGGTGTATTAAACTCTTTTAATAAACCTAGTGACATTGCATGCTAACATTTAACCATGATTAATTCAACTCCGGTATTCCGGATAAGTTCCCAGGTAGGAGGTGTTCCGTAAACCGTCAACTTAAGTACCCCCAACCTTAGACAGAACTTTACCGGTAGAGTTCCCTTATAATCATAGTAGTGTTTGTCTTACTTAGTAGGTTAAAACTATTTTAAAGAACTAAGCAAGACTTAACTATTAGAATTAACGCGATGTTAGGTCTAATTAATTGTAAACATTTTAAAATTAATTCATTTACCTATGATCCTATGTTTGCATCCAATCTTTATTATAGGTTGACGGTTTGTAATCATCAATTTTAAACTATTCAAAATTTTAATGATTAGCCCTATAATCATGCATACTATAGTTTTTAAAATAATTAACAATCATATTCAAGTTAATATAATAAAACTATATATATTGCCTTGCATTGCATGAATTTTAATATAACAATTATATTATGCTATGGATGTTTCATGCTCAATGCAACTTTGATTTCCTTATTAAATAATTATAACAATTATAATATTGCCAATGAAGGTAAATCAAAGTAGCATGCTTCAAACAACTTATTAAATATAACTCTCTATATTTAACTAGGTAATTGCATGCATCATGCTTATCCATTTTCATGATATTAATATAACTCAACTATATATTAAAACTCATGAAAATAAACCATGCATTTCAATCCATATTATAACTAATTATAATATATATAAAATGCATGAGCATGCTTTATAACCTAAGGTGGGATTTTAAATCTAAATGACATCCATAAAGCATTTAAATAGCGTATAAACCGATTAATTCGCCCCTAGGATAAAATAAAGCACATAAATTACAATAATTTAAGCTATTTTATCCTAAAAATATCCTTCTACAGCTTCAGAACCAGGCTAGACCGCACGAACCGACCTGAACCGCTTCAAATCAGACCCCAAAATGCCAAACCAAGCTTGAATTGGGCTAGACCGGGCCAAACTAGCCCCTAATCACCGAATCGGACCGCCAAACTTACCTTCAGCCGCGCCTCATGAAATCCTAGCCGCATGCCGCAAGAAATCGCGATAGCGTCGTGACGCTTGCGCGATCGCAGAACTCCGCCTCACAAAATCGCGACAGCGTCGCGACGCTTCTGCGTCTGGAAGCAGAATCTGGGCATTCCAGCGGTTGTTCTTCGTGTTTGGCCTCGATTTTGGACATGAATTTCAATGATCTTCATCATCGAACACCCTATTCTAGACCCAGACTTACAGAGGATAATAGATTCACAAAATATGCCCAAAAACACAGGGGCCTTTACATTGAACCATTCAAGAAAGCGTAAATCTATGGCCAAATTAATCGAAACCATTTATACGCAAACCATAACATTCAAAATGCATAAATCCCACCATAAAAAAATTTCAAATTTCAATTTAAAATAAAAAACAACTGAGTTGGCTCTAATACCAATTGAAGGGATAAAAGCCCTATGCAGCGGAAGAATTTAACAGGACCTACTCGTTGTCTTAGATTCTAATTGAAATACCAATACAATTTAATGAAGGTGTTAATATCTAAAAAGCGGAAGCAATTTTGGATCTTAGGCACATAATATCAGAGCCAGGTTTCGATCCTGGGACCTGTGGGTTATGGGCCCACCACGCTTCCACTGCGCCACTCTGATGTAAGTTGTAAACCCGAGACTTCCTTGGAACATTTACTCTTGTCATCTATTGTGGTTTCATGGTTGAATTTAAGTTGTTGGGACTTGCTAAGTTAAAATAAGAAAGAAAAGAAAAGAAAAGGAAAAGGAAAATGGAAGGAAAAAAAAAGGAACAAATCAGCCAAAGGGAAATAAAAAAAAAAAAAAAAAAAAAAAAGAAAGGAGATGGGAAAAGACAGCAAGCGGTGGTTTAAAACCCACCACCGACAGCCTTCTTTACCAGCCCATTACCATCCATTTTTCAATCATTTTCCATCCAAATTTTCAGAGCACTTAAGGGAGAGAGTGAAGGAGGAAGAGGAAGAAGATTTTCGTGGTTTTGAGGTTGAAGTAGAAGGTCTCTGTATGTCAGTGGATCTTCTTCCCCTAGAGTTGCAGGCGTTGGATGTAATTTTGGGAATGGATTTCTTATTCACTCACTATGCTTCTATGGATTGCCATAGGAAGGAAGTGACTTTTAGGAAACCAGGTTTAACTGAAGTGGTTTTCAGAGGTGAGAGGAAGATTATTCCTACAAGTTTGATTTCAGCTCTGAAAGTTGAGAAGTTGTTGAGGAAGGGTTGCACAACGTTTCTTGCACACGTAGTAGAGGTGCAAGAAGAAAAGTTGAAACCAAAAGATGTTCCTGTAGTGAATGAATTTCTTGATGTTTTTCCAGCTGATCTATCGGGTTTGCCACCTGATAAAGAGGTGGAGTTCACTATTGAATTGTTACCAGGAACAGCACCTATTTCACGGGCACCATACAGAATAGCTCCGAGCGAGCTTAAGGAACTGAAGGTGCAGTTGCAAGGACTAGTTGACAAGGGATACATCAGGCCTAGTGTATCACCTTGGGGAGCTCCAGTGTTATTCGTGAAGAAGAAAGATGGTACCCTGAGATTATGCATTGATTACAGGCAGTTAAACAAGGTCACGATACGTAACAAATATCCTCTACCACGCATCGATGACTTGTTTGACCAGTTAAGGGGAGCAGCAGTGTTCTCTAAGATTGATCTGAGGTCAGGATACCACCAGTTGAAGGTTAGGGAATCAGATATTCCTAAGACAGCATTCAGGACGAGGTATGGGCACTATGAGTTTTTAGTGATGCCATTCGGTTTAACAAATGAGCCAGCAGTTTTCATGGACCTCATGAACAGGATCTTCCATCAGTATTTAGATCAGTTTGTGATAGTGTTCATCGACGACATACTAGTTTACTCAATTGACAGGAAAGCCCATGAGGAACATCTGAGGATTGTTCTATAGACACTACGTGATAAACAACTATACGCTAAGTTTAGCAAATGTGAGTTCTGGTTGAATCAAGTGGTGTTCTTAGGGCATGTAGTTTCAGCGGACGGAGTTAGTGTTGATCCGCAGAAAGTGGAAGCTGTTGTCAACTGGGAGAGACCAGCTAGTGCAACAAAGGTACGTAGTTTCCTCGGCCTGGCCGGATACTACAGACGTTTTGTTGAGGATTTCTCACGATTAGCATTACCATTGACATCTTTGACAAGGAAGAATGCTAAGTTTGAGTGGTCGGATAAATGCGAACAGAGTTTCCAGGAGCTGAAGAAGAGATTAGTGACAGCACCTATTCTGACACTCCTGTAACAGGGAAGGAGTATGTGATCTATTGTGACGCTTCGAGGCAAGAACTAGGTTGTGTGCTTATGCAGGAAGGAAAGGTAATAGCTTATGCTTCAAGGCAGTTGAAGAAGCATGAGTGTAATTACCCTACCCATGATCTTGAGCTAGCAGCAGTAGTTCTAGCACTGAAGATCTGGAGACATTATTTATTCGTGAGAAGTGCCACATTTTCACAGATCATAAGAGTTTGAAGTATATTTTTTATCAGAAAGAGCTGAATATGAGACAGAGGCGATGGTTAGAACTAATCAAAGACTATGACTGTACCATAGAATATCATTCAGGTAAGGCTAACGTGGTAGCAGATGCGTTAAGTAGGAAGTCGAGACTTTCGAAGAGTGCCTTGTGTGGTATTCGAGCAAGCTTGCTATGTGAGTTAAGAGGTTTCAAGGCAGTTATGACTGCAGGAAGCTCAGGGAGTCTTTTAGCACAATTTCAGGTTAGGTCTTCTTTAGTAGCAGAGATTGTGAGAAGACAGCCAGAGGACAGTAATTTTCAGAAGATGCTTGCAAAGTCCAAGCAAGGCCCAAAGGCAGAATTTGAGTTGAGAGCGGACGGAGCCATAGTTAAGTAGGGAAGACTATGCGTTCCGAATATTAGTGAGCTTAAGGGTGCAATACTAGAGGAAGCTCACAGTTCAGCTTACGCTATGCAACCAGGAAGCACCAAGATGTACAGAACTCTGAAGAAAACTTATTGGTGGCCTGGAATGAAGCGGGAGATAGCTGAATATGTCGATAGATGTTTGATCTGCCAACAGGTTAAACCAGTGAGACAGAGGCCAGGAGGACTCCTTAATCCACTGTCAGTGTCAGAGTGGAAGTGGGAGCATATTACCATGGATTTTCTATTTGGATTACCTCATACTTCTAGTGGACATGATGGTATATGGGTAATAGTGGACAGACTCACCAAGACAGCACGGTTTATACCGATTAAAGCGACGTCTACACTAGATCAGCTAGCTAAGCTATACGTCGACAAGATTGTGGGACAACATGGAGTGCCAGTGTCCATAGTTTCAAATAGGGATCCGAGGTTTACTTCTAAGTTTTGGCCTAGTGTGCAGAAAGCAATGGGAATAAAGTTGAAGTTCAGTACAGCGCTCCATCCCCAGACAGATGGTCAGTCAGAGAAGACCATCCAGACTTTAGAGGACATGTTGAAAGCATGTGTCCTTCAGTTTAAGGGAAGTTGGGATACCCACTTATCGCTTATGGAGTTCGCTTATAATAACAGCTACTAGTCTAGTATCGGCATGGCACCATTCGAGGCTTTGTATGGCAGACCATGCAGGACTCCTGTGTGCTGGAACGAAGTGGGAGAGCCAAAGCTAGTTGGTCCTGAGTTGGTACAAGTTACGTCAGACAATATTAAGCTGATTAAGGAGAATCTGAAAATAGCTCAGGATCGACAGAAGAGTTATGCAGATAAGCGACGAAGAGACTTAGAGTTCCAGTTTGGAGATCAGGTTTTCTTGAAGTTATCTCCGTGGAGAGGTGTTCTTCGCTTTGGGAGGAAAGGTAAGCTGAGTCCTAGATATATTGGTCCTTACCAGATAATAGAACGAGTTGGACCAGCAGCCTATAGACTTGAGTTGCCAGTGGAACTCGCTTGAATACATGATGTTTTTCATGTGTCCATGTTGAGGAAATATATTCCAGATCCATCCCATGTGTTGCAAATGCAACCGATTGAGCTGAAAGAAGACTTGAGTTATAAGGAGGAAGCGGTTCAGATCCTCGACAGGAAGAAGCAAATTTTGAGGAACAAAACGATCCCACTCGTGAAGGTTCTTTGGAGACGTCATGGAGTAGAGGAGGCAACCTGGGAGTCAGAAGATCAAATGAGGAGGATTTACCCGACTCTCTTCACCTAAGGACTTCTAAATTTCGAGGACGAAATTTAAAAAGGGGAGGGTAAGTTGTAAACCCGAGACTTCCTTGGAACATTTACTCTTGTCATCTATTGTGGTTTCATGGTTGAATTTAAGTTGTTGGGACTTGCTAAGTTAAAAGAAGAAAGAAAAGAAAAGGAAAAGGAAAAGGAAAAGGAAAATGGAAGGAAAAAAAAAAGGAACAAATCAGCCAAAGGGAAATGAAAAAAGAAAAAAAGAAAAAGAAAGGAGAT
Organism: Luffa aegyptiaca; assembly: GCA_017139565.1. Lineage (NCBI taxonomy): Eukaryota > Viridiplantae > Streptophyta > Magnoliopsida > Cucurbitales > Cucurbitaceae > Luffa > Luffa aegyptiaca. The sequence goes on from CM029402.1 coordinate 17,759,216, forward strand.
GGGAAAAGACAGCAAGCGGTGGTTTAAAACCCACCACCGATAGCCTTCTTTACCAGCCCATTACCATCCATTTTTCCATCATTTTCCATCCAAATTTTCAGAGCACTTGAGGGAGAGAGTGAAGGAGGAAGAAGAAGAAGATTTTCGTGGTTTTGAGGTTGAAGAAGATAGGAAAAGCTCATGCAAAGCCAGCCATAGCAGAATCTGAGATCAACCTGTCAACCTCTGGTTTTTTATTCGGTTTGAGCTACACAGAAGGAACTAAGAGGTGAGGTTTGATTTTCTTGAAATTTAGTTCATTTTCTAACAAATTTAATGAAGGAAGCTTGACCTAAATCGTACGAGAAGTTAATGGTTTTCGGAATGGAAAACAGAGCACAGGATTTTCGAGCAAAGCGGAGGATCTCTGGTTTTCTCTGGTTTTTCGAGGGTGTACAAGTTGAATCAGAAGCTCTATTTGGTATGGTTGGAAATCTTATCCAATTTCCTACAACTTTCATGAAGAATTTGTGAGCCCAAAATAACTTGAAGTAGGTTTAATTTCAGGAGGAAGATAAAGGGTAGCAGAAAACCTCGAATCTGTCTTGTCTGTGTTCGGGGCGTTTCTGGGCCAATTGGTTGAGAATCTCGTTTTCATTTCTTCAGGTAAGTTGTAGAGTGTTCATAAATGAAGAGTTTGATGTATAGTACATTAATTTTGGTTAAGTATTGAGGAAGTTATGGGTGTTGGAAGGTGTGGTATAGAATCTGGAAAATCTGGAAAGTAGAATGTGAATGTGATTCTTAATTCAATTGTTTAGAAATTCATGAGCATGGAAAGACAAAACTAATTATGGTTCTAATGCTCGGTTTTGGTTATTTGACAGGCCAAGAGGAAATAGGTCGAGTCTACAGACCAGGGAACTAGATAAGACAGTGAGTGACAAAATGAATTTCGAAAATTGTTTCCAACGGTTGTTCATGTTTAGACCTTTTATATGCTTTTCCATGAATGATATATGATTTCTATGAATGGTCTCAAGCATAAGTTTTGAGCTTAGATTTTCTAACGAGGTTAATATACGAGCACGTGGCTAATGACTTTATGAAAAGTAGCTGAAACGATATCTTTTAAAGTAAAGTATGGATTAGCAAGTACTTTTAAACGATTTTCAGTTTTTCACAAGCAAGTTGAGTAAGTTTAAGTTTTACGAAAGATAACGATAAGCAGGCAAGTTTTAATGTTTTCATGTGCTTTTCTGAGATTTCTATTGACTACATGACTGAGATATTGAGCCCGAGGCTATATGGTACCGTGTGCACACAGGTTATATTTCGTTGTTGACGTTGAGTGTACTCCGTGACAACGATGCTGTCGTGAGTACTGGGTGGGCCCCACTACGACAAAGACGATGGGAGTGCTGGGCGGGCCCCACTACATCGTAGGACTAGTAAATGTTGGTTGTACTGGGCGTGCCCTACACAACGTAGATCGGTCATGTTAGTTAAAACGTTTGATGTACTTAATATGCCTTGCTAGATTTTTAATGAGGAACTTGCGAGATGTTTTAGAAAGCCTTTATCCTTACACGTTTATGCTAAACGCTTTGATTGAGCATATTTATACGTTTAAAGGCTTATCACGTGTTTTGACTTCCGAATTTAGAGTTCGAAATTTAGTCACTCACTGGGCTTCATAGCTCATTCTTTCAAAATGTTTTTCCACTTCCAGGTAGAGATCGAGCTCCCGGTGCCTGATACACTACCAACGTCTGCTGAAAGCTCCAGATCAAGCTCCAGTACGTGGGTGGAGTTGTATACTGAGTCTGTCTATTATGTAAATGTTTTGTAAGGATTGGATAATTTAGTCCTAGAGGTCGTGGTTGTAAAACCCTAGTTGTATATGTTTTGGGTTGTGATATCTATATCAAGTTATTATCCGAACCAAGTTATGTCAGGGCGGCACCTCGTGTTTGTTGAAAGTTTTTTTTCAGGGATTCCACTGTGTTCTGTTTCATGTAGAATGTTTTATATCTATGATTAGTATGTTTATCAGGTTCAACGTTCAGGAGGGTCAGCGGGTATCGTTAGAGGAGGACGATGTCCGTTGGCTTCACGCCATCCTTCGGGCTAAGCTGGCAGGTGGTCCGGGAGGGGGTGTGACACATAATTTGTTCAATTTGATCATTCTTTGCATGTTGTCCAAGAAGAAGAAAAACAGAGAATAGTTTACCAACCTTCAATCAATGGAGAATTGGTTGGATTTCTTTGTTGTTTTTCTTCACCAACGAGTCACGAACCACCAAAGTGGGGTGAGTGCATGGGTTTAGTCACCATGCACTCCACCTCCAAAAAAATCAATCTTTTTTTATTTTTATTAAATCCATAATTATCCATGATAAGTTGGATAATTATTTGAACTTTAATAATCTGAAAAATTAAAATCAAATTTCAATTTTTAAATTTTAAATTAATTCAAAATTAATTTAATATAATTATTAAATAAATAATTAATTTAAAATTAAATATTAAATTAATATCTTTCCACCAATCCCTAACATTTCATAAATGTTATTATCAATCATTAGTCCCTATTCATGTTGTCGGTATTTAAATCATATTTAAATATTAAATACTCATCATAACGGTTTTCACAAAAACCCGACATATTGACAACGTCTATCACCTTTACTCATATTTCTCAACATTAACTAAAGCAATTCATATTTTATCCATCATATTGTTCTAAAGGTTAGTCTCGAGCTAGCAAGGGGACCTAATGGACCTACAAATCATGGGCTCCAACGGTACGAGGTTAAACTAGTCAAACTCTTTTAATCTAGTCAACCAACATTCGTTAACTACCGGGATACTCCACTATAGCCTAGTAGTTGAACTCCCCTCACTGTAGATATATTTGTGTCCACTCGATGTAACCATGATTAGTAAGTCAATCCTTCACAGGTCGTTTGTTACTATAGATAGGTCAAAAGGTCGTTTTACCCCTATAACACATCTTAGTTCCTTAAGTCCACTGGTCCTCTAATGAACAATTTTGTTCATGGTCCAACCATTAAACAAGATCCCTCTCGGGCCAATGAGAGGGTGGGGCCCCTTGTTCAAGCCTTGGATTCAGCACTTAAGGGAACAACCTCTCTACTATCCCTGAATAGGGTAGGAGTGAATTCCATATTGCATTACTATGTCCCCAGCCATCCATCTAGTGTTATCCCCAAAACGGGAGGTTTATTGAACGGAATTTTATGACCACTCTCACCTATGCAGATCAAAGGATAACCCTAAACAAACAGGAGTTCATAGTAAGCTCAGGATTAAGATCGAGTTACCTAAGTCATTGCATGAAATAATCAGTCTTAACAGTAAACGACGTTATAAAGTAAGAGTGACTTATTTCTCGGTCCAGTCTTGTGTAAACATCTTTTACACAGGATGCCCCTATTCGCATGTTTTTACATGAACGATCCAGGATCACGTCGTTTGCGTTATTCGCAAAGTAGGCCGCATCCATAGTGTTACCAGAACAAGGTACCCAACCTTATTCATTTACTATAGACCATTTAGGTTATATATTCGAACTTGATCCATGTCCATATTTACCATATAGTTCGAGTATCTCATGTTATAACCATGGATGTTTCTATTGGATTATAAGTTATAAATAAACAATTTCACTGAATAACATCTTTATTTATATAAAGGATAACAAAACTTGAGTTCTAGGACATAAACCCCAACAAACTCCCACTTGGACTATAACTCAAGTGAGATTACAATATTTTGTGAGGTCACTTAGCATTATATATCATATGCTAAAAGCTCGTAGTCCTAAACTTTGGAGATGTCCCTCAAACACTTTACCTGTGAGGGGTTTTGTAAATGGATCAGCAATGTTCTGTTGTGAAGTTATCTGGGTGACGATCACGTCTCCTCTTTGTATTATCTCCTGTATGAGATGGTATTTGCGTTCAATGTGCTATCCTCGTTTATGGCTTTGAGGTTCCTTTGAATTTGCAACTGCTCCACTGTTGTCACAATAAAGAGTGACTGGCAAGTGCATGTTTGGAACAACTTCTAACTCATTTAGAAATTTTCTAAGCCACACTGCTTCCTTTGATGCTTCACAGGCCGCAACATATTCAGCTTCCATTTTGGAGTCGGCAATACATGTCTGTTTAATGCTTCTCCACACTATTGCTCCTCCATTCAGAGTAAACACAGATCCTGATGTAGATCTCCTTGAGTCTATGTCGGTTTGAAAATCTGAGTCAGTGTATCCAGCAAGGATCAAATCCTTAGATCCATACACTAGCGAATAGTCTCTTGTTCTCCTCAAGTATTTTAGGATATTCTTAACTGCAGTCCAATGTGCCTGACCAGGATTGGACTGATATCTGCTGACAACACCTATTGCATAGCATATGTCGGGACGTGTGCACAACATTTCATACATAATACTTCCGATCGCCGATGCGTAAGGAATTCGTTTCATATCCTCAACTTCTTGAGCTGTTTTTGGACTCTGTTCCTTTGATAGGTGCAATCCATGTCTAAAGGGCAACATTCCCCTTTTTGAAATTCTGTAATGAATAACGATTCAGAATTTTATCGACATAGGATGCTTGAGACAGTGCTAGAAATCTGTTCTTTTGATCTCTAAGTATTTGGATTCCTATAACATATTGACCTTCTCCCTAATCCTTCATTTGGAATTGAGCTCCTAGTTACTGCTTAATGTCAAACAATACTCCCAGATTTTGAAGTGTCGTAAACTCCCTTTACGTCCTCTCCATAACTCGTAAGGTGTTTCTGGAACACTTTTTGAGGGAACCATGTTCAGAATATATGTTGCAGTTTCGACTGCAAAACCCCAGAATGAATCAGGCAATTGTGCATAACTCATCATAGACCGAACCATATCTAATAGGGTTCTGTTTCTCCTTTCTGACACACCATTCTGTTGTGGTGTACCAGGTGCTTAGAGTTGTGAGGATATTCCATGTTCTATCAAGTAGTCTTGGAATTCTAAATCCATGTACTCTCCTCCTCGATCAGATCGAAGAGTTTTGATTGTTTTGCCTAATTTATTTTCAACTTCAGCTTTATACTCTTTGAATTTTTCAAGAGCTTCTGACTTTTGAACCATTAGGTAAAGATACCCGTATCTTGAATAATCATCAATGAAACTGATGAAGTATTCATATCCTCCACGTGCTTTAACATTCAGAGGACCACAGAGGTCAGAGTGTATAAGCTCGAGGGTTTCTTTGGCTCTTTGACCTTTTTCAGAGAAAGGTCTTTTGGTCATTTTACCTTCTAGACAGGATTCACAAGGTGGTAATGAGTCATCTTCTAACTCATTTAGAAGTCCACTCTTAACTAGCCTTTCAATATGTTTTTGATTCATGTGTTCTAGTCTTAGATGCCAAAGAAGAGTATCTTGAGAAACTTTTCGTCTTTTATTTTGGGTCTGAGCTGTTTTGAACATTTCAGTATTATGAACAGCTTTTATTTCATTCGGTCTTAACACATATAGATTGTTTTTGAGTTTAGCAGAACAAATGTAACTAAGTCTTTTGAATATAAACACTTCATTGATTTCAAAAGATACTTTATATTCATGTTCTATTAAACAGAAGATGGATATTAAGTTCCTTTTCATATTAGGAACATACAAAACATCTTGCAACAAAATATATCCATCTCTAAAACAAAGATGTACTTCTCCCACTGTTGTGGCTGAGACGACATCTCCCGTTCCTACTTTGAGTGTCACCTCGCCTTCTTCATGAGTTTTCCAGGAACTAGTTTCCTGTATAGAAGAGCATACATGATTAGTAGCTCATGAATCTAATATCCATATGGAGTTATCATTTTCTACTAAGCATGATTCAATAACAAGTAAATCATATTTACCTATCTTGGCATCCTCAGCCTTTTCTGCTTTCTTCTCAACAAGATACTTAGGACAGTTTCTTCTCCAGTGATCGTCCTGATTATAGTGGAAGCAGGTTCCTCTTTCTGTAATCTTTTTCTTGCCTTTCTTGATCATGGGAGCTTTCCCCTTTCCCTTGTTCTTCTTTTTCTTCAACTGAATTCTTTTGTTCTTAGAAGTAGAAGACTCAGATTTATTCCCAGAGTTTGATCCTCTAAGGAACTTCCTACCAGAAACAACATTTGCTTCGTTTTCTTGTCCTTTACTTTTAGTGAGGGACTGGTAGACCTGAAGCTCGTTCAGGTGAGTCGTCAAGTTGTACTCAATTTTGTTCATAACTAAATTGGTACGAAATTGTATGAAACTCTTCGGGAGAGATTCCATAATGAAACTGACTTGACTACTTTCATCTATGACAGCTCCGTTTACTTCGGCTGCATTAAAATGCACCATCATGTTTAACACATGTTCTCGAACAGAAGTTCCTTCTTTCATCCGAGAATTATAAACGTACTTGAGGACTTCATGGCGAAGGGATGAGGACGGCTGTCCAAACATGGCCTGCAGTGAGTCCATTATTTCCCTTGCAGTTTGCATGCCCTCATGCTTTTTAGACAGAACATCACTTATGCTCGTCAATATAAAGACCTTTGACTTTTCATTGGCTCTAGTCCATCTGTCATAGGCATCTCGATTTACTCGAGTTCCTGTCGGGCCAGGGTTAGGAGGACATTCTTCCGTTAAGACGAATCGAAGGTCATCAATCACTAATATTGTATTTAAATTCGATTTCCAGGTTCCATAGTTGTCGCCGTTAAGTTTTTTTAAGCTAATAGTTGTACTAATGTGCTAGGCATGCTGAAATAATAAAATCCTTTATCAGTGAATTGAATATTTAATAAATCCAATTAAGTTTAGCAAAAGTAATAATGTACCCATCTCATTAATTATTTTGCCACAATACTTCAGTGAGTCAGAATAGCTGCTACCGAGGGGTAGTCAATTACTCCTTCACTGAATCAAGACATTCTTGACTAAAAATTCTATACCCAAAAATAACTCCTTTATTTTTTGTATCAATTTTAGTTATCGCTACTTTGGTCAAAGATAAGCTAAATTTAGTTATCTCGTAAGTGTGACCCCCCATTTCTTAGATTTCAGAGAACGACCCCAGTAATGCTACCGAATGGAAAAGTCAATGTTGGGAATAGCCCTAAGAATTCCGTTATCATTATGTGAATCCATGACGCTACAGTCTCTATGTTACAACCCTCTGAATGGTGTCGCAGCTCCAGGGCATGCTTAGCAGGCGAACATAGAGACCTTGCCTTTGCGAATCAATGGGAGAGACCGTAGGATGCGTTGACACGCTTCCTTCACCCACTTACTATAAATACTCTCTCCATTCACCTTGATATTGATTTATGCCATCACCTTCTGAATGCAATGGTTACGTTAGTAAGTAACAAGAGGCTATGCATAGATCTCATCGTGTGAATTTTAACGGAGAACGTGAGAAAAAATTTCTTTTCTCCCACTAAGTATTTTAATGGTGTTGGGTAAATTGTTACTTAGGCATATTCCGGCTAATTGAATATAATCCTAAGTCTAGGTTATAATTAACCTACAATGTCTAGGTGTTTTATAACCTCACATCTCTCACGTGCATGCTCGTAAATCCTACGTTAGCCTAACTCAAGTACCGGCCCGATACCCAGGTAAGAGGTGTTCCGTAAACCGTCAACTTAAATACCTCCAGCCTTAGACAGCATCGAACCGGGTGAGTTCTCTTGTAACCTTAGCTTTACAAGTTATCGACCTATTCTATGAGATTGATCGATTTGGTTCGTTTTAAACCTAGGTGAGCATGCATTTATCTTTGTTATAGATTTTACGTCTATCTCGTTTTATAAAACAATTATAATTGAGATCAACCTATAACAAACTTTCTATTCGACGTTAACCCTTTAAAATCGAGCTGAGGTAGTTTCATGCTGCATGATTATTCGTTTTCGTTTAAATAATATAACAATTATAATTAACGAGAACTAAACATTCTAACATGAAACCTAAATCATGCATACTTATATTATAACTCTTTATAACATACTTAAATGCATGAAGCATGCTTCCTATGGTGGGATTTTAAATCTATATGACATACTCTTATGCATATCTCATTCATAATTAATTATAATATGCATTCATAAAGCATAAATAATTAAACACACTGAAATGGACCGGTTTGGCAATCTAGGCAAGCAATTAAAACTAAATTATTACAAATAATAATTTAAAAATGAGTTGTGAAGCTCCTGGGAATCTCGAACCATCACGAACCGGCTTAATTGGACCCGAACCGGACCTCCCAAGTGTTGATCATCACTGAACCGGACCAAAGGAGTCTGAACCGGCCGAATTATGTTGAACCGGACGGGGATTAGACTGAACCGCTGAGATCTGGAAAACGTGCGCCTGTTCTTCAAAAACGCATAAGCGCCGCGACGCTTGATGAACAGCGTCGCGACGCTCTCGCAATTTGCAGCCCCTGTTCTTCGGCCAGCACGTGTTCTTCTTCTTCTTTTGATCAATTACAGCACTAAATGGACTCTAATGACTCCCAAAAAATTACAGACTCTTCTCAACACATTAATGCTTATATACATGTGAGAAATTACATTTTCATCAACAAATTGAAGAGTAAAAAATTTCCAAACTGTAATATATCCATTTCAGCACCCATGCAAATTGAATTTCAAAATGCTACCCACCATGATCAAATTAAAGCAAATTAGGTGCCCAAACCATGCTCTGATACCAATTGAAAGTGTTAATATCTAAAAATCGGAAGCAATTTTGGATCTTAGGCACATAATTCGTTCAATTTGATCATTCTTTGCATGCTGTCTAAGAAGAAGAAAAATAGAGCATAGTTTACCAACCTTGAATCAATGGAGAATTGGTTGGATTTCTTTGTTGTTTTTCTTCACCAACGAGTCACGAACCACCAAAGGATCTTCCTTGCTATCCTCAAGCCTTTAGAACGGATTGTGGGATCCTCAAGTGATGGAATTTAAGAGAGAAAGTATGAAGAACAAGCTTGCAAGGTAAGTTATGGTGAGTTTTCAATTTGGCAGCATTTCTCTATCTTTAAAGCATGATTTCTTCAGCCATCTCCTTGCCTTTTATAGAGGGATTAGAGATGCAAGAATGCTCCAGCAATTGACACTCAATTAACCAAAGATTAGTGGGAACTTTGGTGTCCAATTTGGGGTGAGTGCATGGGTTTAGTCACCATGCACTCCACCTCCAAAAAATCAATCCTTTTTTATTTTTATTTTTATTAAATCCATAATTATCCATGATAAGTTGGATAATTATTTGAACTTTAATAATCTGAAAAATTAAAATCAAATTTCAATTTTTAAATTTTAAATTAATTCAAAATTAATTTAATATAATTATTAAATAATTAATTAAATTAATATTTTTCCACCAATCCCTAACATTTCCTAAATGTTATTATCAATCATGAATCCCTATTCATGTTGTCGGTATTTAAATCATATTTAAATATTAAATACTCATCATAACGGTTTTCACAAAACCCCGACGTATTGACAACGCCTATCACCTTTACTCATATTTCTCAACATGAACTAAAGCAATTCATATTTTATCCATCATATTGTTCTAAAGGTTAGTCTCGAGCTAGCAAGGAGACTTAATGGACCTACAGATCATGGGCTCCAACGGTACGAGGTTAAACTAGTCAAACTCTGTTAATCTAGTCAACCAACATTCGTTAACTACCAGGACACTCCACTATAGCCTAGTAGTTGAACTCCCCTCACTGTAGATATATTTGTGTCCACTCGATGTAACCATGATTAGTAAGTCAATCCTTCACAGGTCGTTCGTTACTATAGATAGGTCAAAAGGTCGTTTTACCCCTATAGCACATCTTAGTTCCTTAAGTCCACTGGTCCTCTAATGAACAATTTTGTTCATGGTCCAACCATTAAAAAAGATCCCTCTCGGGCCAATGAGAGGGTGGGGCCCCTTGTTCAAGCCTTGGATTCAGCACTTAAGGGAACAACCTCTCTACTATCCCTGAATAGGGTAGGAGTGAATTCCATATTGCATTACTATGTCCCCAGCCATCCATCTAGTGTTATCCCCAAAATGGGAAGTTTATTGAACGGAATTTTATAACCACTCTCACCTATGCAGATCAAAGGATAACCCTAAACAAACAGGAGTTCATAGTAAGCTCAGGATTAAGATCGAGTTACCTAAGTCATCGCATGAAATAATCAGTCTTAACAGTAAACGGCATTATAAAGTAAGAGTGACTTATTTCTCGGTCCAGTCTTGTGTAAACATCTTTTACACAGGATGCCCCTACTCGCATGTCTTACATGAACGATCCAGGATCACGTCGTTTGCGTCATTCGCAAAGTAGGCCGCATCCATAGTGTTACCAGAACAAGGTACCCAACCTTATTCATTTACTATAGACCATTTAGGTTATATATTCGAACTTTATCCCTGTTCATATTTACCATATAGTTCGAGTATCTCATGTTATAACCATGGATGTTCCTATTGGATTATAAGTTATAAATAAACAATTTCACTGAATAACATCTTTATTTAATAAAGGATAACAAAACTTGAGTTCTAGGACATAAACCCCAACATTTGCAAAATATTACAACAATAAATCTATATGTAATGGGTTGTATGTAGGCTATAAACATGCTAAATGATCAACTAGATTGATCCTAGTGATCAAGGATTTCATAGAAAACTTACTTTTGTAGAAAGCCTTGACCGATTCGCCTTTTCTTACTAATAAGATCGAAAACACAGCAACCTTCTTGTGTGAACACCACCAATCGGCTTCACCGGTATAGCTCTAAGACTTCTTGAAGCAGGAGACTTGTGGGAGTCTTTTGGGAGAGATCTCTGAGAGAAGGAGAGACAATGGGATGTCTTTCACCCCACCCCAGAGGTCCTATGTATAGTAAAGGCCAAGACTTTTTTCCTAATAGGAAAAGGTCTCTAATTTTAATAAATAATTAATTAATTCCATAATTAATTAATTACCCAATTAAATATCATATATTTAATCTTAGGGATTTTTTATTAAAATTAAAATTAATATGAATCGAATTCATATTAAATTTATTTGAACTCTTTCAAATATTTTCTCTCAAGAATTAATTTTTTAAATTAATTCAAAAATTATGTTATAAAGTTTCATAAACTTTATATTATAATGCATCCATATACATTATATGATTCCCCAAATAAATTGAACACTTTCAATTTACAGTATATATTTATTTGCTTCAAGTCTTTTTCCGAGCTACTAGTGGGACCTAATGGACCTACAGATCAGAAGCTCCAACGATACGAGACTAATCGGCTTAAACTCATTAACCAAGTTAGTCTTCATTCGTTAACTGTGGGTCACTCCACTAAAGACCCACAGTTGCACTCTTCTCACTGCAGAATATTTCTGTGTCCACGGATATCGACCAATACTACAAGTCAGTCCTTCACGTGTGTTCGTATCCCAGCTGGGTCAAATTACCGTTTTACCCCTGGTTTACATCTTTGTCCTTAAGTCCCCAGTGCTCCTCTAATGAACAACCTGTTTGAGGTCCAACCAACAAACAGAAGTCCCTCTCGTGCCATAGAGAGGGTTGGGCCCATTGTTCAAGTCCCGGAGACACCACTTAAGGGAACACACCTCTACTTTCCCTAAAGTCGAAAAGGAGTGAATTCCATCTTGTGGGATTATGTTCCCAGCTCCCCACTCGGTATTGTCTCCAAAATGGTAGGCTTATTGAGTCGGCGTGCTGGCCACTCTCACCCATACAAATCAAAGGACAACCCCTCGTGAACAGGAGTCCATAATCCACTCAGAATTGAGATCGAGTTGTCTAGGTCATCCTAGTGAAATAGAAACCAAGCCAACTAAGGGTGTTATAGTTAGTGGTTAACTATTTCACGGTCCGGTCTTATGCAAACATTTGCATAAGTAGGCCTGCATTACTAAATATCTTTCATCTACAAGAAAACTCAAAATTCATCTCTGGATCCCCTTAATGCAAAATAGAACAAATCATATGCAGATGCATATCAAACCTACGTTAGTACTATTACTACCGTGTAATTCTAAAAAAAAATGGTTCTCCCAAAAAGTTTTCCGAGGTCTATGAAGATATCCTCAAAGTACGACAAGTTCTAAGCAACCAAATAGCCAGTATTGTACCTATCAACAATCTAAGGAGCATGGACACTTTAGTTTGGCTAGCATGTCCGTGTCGGACACTTATGGACACTCCGACACTGGTTAGGCACGTATTGGACACTTGTTAGCACAATTGATATGTGAAAAATACTAGTCGTACTAAGTCAATATAGGTCCATATTAAACCATTGTTAAGTATACTAAATAGACATAATACTAAATGACAAAATTAATAAATTTTAAGAGTGAAAGACATCAAACTAATTTTTGTAAACATACAAATGCCTAAGGCCCCGTTTGATAACCATTTCGTTTTTTGTTTTTGGTTTTTGAAAATTAAGCTTATAAACACCACTTCTACCTCCAAATTTCTTTGTTTTGTCATTTACCTTCATCCCATGTTTTCAAAAACCAAGTCAATTTTTGAAAACTAAAAAAAGTAGTTTTCAAAAACTTGTTTTTGTTTTTGGAATTTGGCTAGGAAACTAAAGGTGTCATTGACAAAGATGAAAACCATATTAAGGAAATTGGGAGAAAACAAGCATAATTTTCAAAATCTAAAAACCAAAAACCAAATGATTATCAAACGGGGCCTAAACTTATTGATTTTGAATTTTCTTCTTGTATAAGAATGATATATATTTTAAAAAATGTATATTTTACTAAACGTGTCTATACCGTGTCCATGTCCTAGATTTTAAAAAAATGATGTGTTACCGTGTCCGTGTCTCGTGTCCATATCCGTGCTTCTTAACCAAAAATCTCTAGAAAGGCTAAGCAACATAAAAGAAGATAGAAACCCCCAAATTCATTTCCCAAGGGAATGTGCACTAAGATGAAAAAAAAAACTTCCCGGATCATAATGGTCTTTTTGATATGGCAATGTCTCCAGCCCAATTACTAAAGAAATTCAAACTCCAAAATGCAATATACAATAGCAGAAATCTCCATGGTTAGAAAGGAAACCCAATTAAGACAGAGTTCCGAGATTGCTCAGAAAATATCGTAATTATAAAATAGGAAATCTACCATTGCACCTAGAAAGACAATTATTGGAGCTAATTTAGGGGTTTTACCTGGTTGAAAAAGGGATGGATAGTGTGGAAGCCATATCCTATTCCAGTGAACAACTGGATTTATGGAACCAGTTAAATGGTCCGCTGCGAGAGGAGGCTATCCAAAAAGATTATCATCCGCTGTGAGCAATCTAAAATGACAAAAACAACCTTTTTGCCTAATGAAACCTCGATAGTCGATACTACATTGTGTTTTTTAAACCCACAAATTGAACTGAACCTAACCAAACTGATCGGTTATTGACAATTTTAACCCAACCGGACCGAGAATTTGTCTAACCCAACCTAACCCTTATGATTTAGGTTGGGTTGGTCAAACTTTTTGAGTTTTCGGGTTTTTTTACACCCTTACTACCCTTGTTTCCTGTTGTCTTATTATTGTTAATTTTCTAATAATCATGTTGTCTTATTTTAGAATTTACTCATTTAAAACCACTTTGGTTTCTGAATTTTCATGGAAATATCAGTTTAATCTCTTAACTTTTTTTTGCAATGATTTAAGTCTGGTTTGATAACCATTTTTCTTTTAGTTTTTGGTTTTTTAAAATTAAATCTACAAACACTACTTTTTCCCATAAGTTTCTTTGTTTTGTACTTCTTTCCATATTTTCAAAAACCAACTCAAGTTTTGAAAACAAAAAAAAAGTAATTTTCAAAAACTTGATTTTGTTTTTGGAATTTGGCTAAGAATTCTCATGTATCTTTAACAAAGATGAAAACCATAGTAAAGAAATGAGGAGAAAACAAGTGTAATTTTCAAAAACCAAATGGTTATCAAACGGGGCCTTAGTTTTTGTACTTTTGATTTTGTAATAATTTAGTCTTTATACTTTATAATTATTCTCTATCATACAAATTATTGTTAAGCTTTAATAAGATTTCTTACTAATGTAAAATAATAAACTAATTAGAGACCCAATATACTCACTTTCCTAATTTTTTCCAAACATCCCCGTCTTCTTTAATATTTCTTTTAATTGCAATTACTATCCACTATCTCACGGTCATTTCTTATTAGGAAAATTACACAAACCACCCTCAAACTATGGATTTGTTACAATCGCACCCTTAGCTTTTCATTTCATCAATCAGGTCATGTATTTTGTTAAGTGTTGCAATGAGTCCTTTGTATTAAAAGTATAGGGCTTGTTTGGAATCCCGTTTTAGAGTGGAAAATAGCAGGTGTGCTAGTCGGTTGCCGTTCATCTCCATCACGCTTGATCCGGGAACCTTCACTCCTCAACACCCACTGCAAAATTTTTGAAGTCATGGGCATGCTGATATAGAGGTATGCATGCATATCCTTCATCTTTACAATCCTTTTTTTTCCTTTCAAGAACACAGAATAGGAATAATAATTTTCCTTTCTTGTTTTTTTTTTTTGTCTCATTGCTGTTATATATGCGCTATGCTCAATAAAATTGTTAGTTAAGAGCCCGTTTGATAACCATTTAGGCCCCGTTTGATAACCATTTCGTTTTTCGTTTTTGGTTTTTGAAAATTTAGCTTATAAACACTCTTTTCACCCATACATTTCTTTGGGTTGTTATCTACATCTTTCTCATGTTTTCAAAAACCAAGTCAATTTTTGAAAACAAAAAAAAATAGTTTTCAAAAACTTGTTTTTGCTTTTAGAATTTGACAAAGAACTCTAATGTTTCCTTAACAAAAATGAAAACCATGGTGAGGAAATTGAGAGAAAATAAGCATAATTTTGAAAAACCAAAAACCAAAAACCAAATGATTATCAAACGGAGCCTGTTTTTTGTTTTTGAAAATTTAGTTTTTTTGTTTTTGAAAATTATGCTTGTTTTCTCCTAAATTCCCTACATAACTTTCATCGTTGTTAAGGATCCATTTGAATTTCTAGCCAAATTCTAAAAATAAAAACAAGTTTTTGAATTTTTTTTTTTTTTCCTTCTTCTTCAAAATTGGACTTGTTGGTTTTTGAAAACAAGAAGAATGATACTAAAACAAAGAAACTTATAGGTGGAGGTAGGTATATATAAGCTTAATTTCAAAAAATAAGAAACCAAAAACCAAATGGTTATCAAATGGGGTCTAAATTGTTCAAATGCATTTTAAAATAATTTATAGTTATAAATTAATAATTATAATTGTATAATAAGAAGGCTGGTAAGTTTTAAAAAAATTATTTTATTTCAACTGGCCTTTTTATTCCTAATAATTGTATAATATATTTTTATTGGGTTTTGTGGATCATCTATGTTTTATTTTTTTTAATGATATTTTAATTTAAGTTGTGAAATGTAATGAAAAAAGAAATATTCCATTGCCCATAGATAATATTTTTTCCTTTTTATTTTGGATTTTGATTTAGAGATCTCTCGACACAAGACCGTGTTGATTGGAGGACAGAAAGAGCGGTCACCCCAGTAAAAGTTCAGGGCATGGCTAGTATGTCTCTTCGTAGACTAAATAATTAACATTTAAACAAATTTGAACTAATATATAATTATATGCACGTACATGTTGGGCACATTCAATCGTAGCTGCTATATATAGTGGGGGTCCACAAAATTGCTATAGGAGAGCTTTGTCGTCTATCTGTGCAAAAGTGATTGACCATTTCTCATTAGAAATGGTCTTTAAATATGTAATGGAGATAGGAATTCAGAAGGTAATTGACTACCGACAGAATAAATTCGGAAAAATGAGGTAAATATTTTCTCCTAACACAAAAAAAAAAAATTGTTACAAATAGATTCCGCACAATAATGAAAGGAATTTTATAAAACTCTTTGCAAACAACTTATTTGTGTAAACATTGTTTGTATGGTTTCTTTAACAACAAAAGGGTAGTCGTTCCTAATTTGTCAAACTAATTTTCTATTGATTTAACAATAAATAATTAACTCTTTAACTTTACAAGGTGTGTTTGAAGATCTCTTTCTAGGCGGGATCAATCACTGTATGACCGCTCTTAGATATACCTCACATTATATTATTTTAAAAAATTCATAGGAGATCGATTGGGAAGAAGAGGGATATATGAAAATGGTAAGACAAGTAAGAAACCAGGAAAGATCGAATCTATGTAAACGCAAGTTATCCAATTAAGTAATAACTCCAACATGTTCCCAAACAACATCAATGACCATACTGCTAATAGAACAGACGAACTAGACCTTGTTTTCTACTTTAGCAGTATGACTATTGATGTTGTTTGGGAACATGTTGGAGTTTCTTACTTATTTGGATAAATTGCATTTACATAGATTCTATTGGGGCCTTTCCAGTTTATCACCTGTCTCACCATTTTCATATACCCCTTCTCTCCCCAATCAATCTCCCATGAATTTTTTTAAAATAATATAATGTGGTGTATATCCAACAGCGATCATATAGTGATCGAGCCCTTCTCCAAAGGAACTTTCAAACACACCCTATAAAGTTGAAAGATTAATAATTTATTATTAAATCAATAGAAAATTAGTCCGACAAATCAGGGACGACTACCCTGTTGTTGTTAAAGAAACCATACAAGCAATGTTTACACAAATAAGTTGTTTGCAGAGAGCTTTTATAAATTTCTTTTCATTATTTTGCGGAATCTGTTTGTAATTGTAACAATTTTTTTTTGGTGTCAGGAGAAAATATTTACCTCATTTTTTCTGAACTTATTCCGTGGGTAGTCAATTGCCTTCTGAATTCCTACCTCCATTGCATATTTAAAAATCATTTCTACATCACCTCAAATTAATCCTTCTCGTGAGAAATGGTTAATCACTTGTTGCACAGATACACAACAAAACTCTCTTGTTGCAATTTTGTGGGCCTCCTCTATAGCAGCTATTGTTGAATATGTCCAACATGCTCCTACATATAATTACTAGTGTTTTACCACGTGCATTGCACGTGTAATTTTTTTAAATTTTTAATATTTATAATTATATATAATTCGGATAAAATATTATATTCAATACAATAATTTTTTAAAATTACTTAATATAAGTTTTATGTAGTCTTATTTAGTCGGTCACATATTTTTATAGTATAGGATATGTCTAACTGTTTATTCAATTCAATCACCATTGTATAAAATGTTTTATTTTAGTAATTTATGTTTTAATATTTTTTTAAATTTATCTTTAACAAAACAATAATGGCAATTTGAATTTTAAACGATTTAGTTTAGCTTGAATGAATCAACATGATTTTTTTTTTTTTTTGATAAAAAATGAATCAACATGATTAAATGATCGTACTTACTCGATTGATTTGATTCGGTTTATTAGTTTGACTCATTTTTTTTTATAATTTTAATGGAAATTATAAAGTTGAGTTTTTTAAACATGTTAAAAATCAATTGATAATTACTTTTAAAACTAACTATACTTAATATCAAATTGTCATTTTTGTGTTTTTGATTCATTGGATAAAAAATTGTGAAGGAAATAATTTTTTTTTTTAAAAAAAATCATACATAAACAACAAATACAATAAGAGGGTTAATTATAAAATAATATAAAAACATCTAAAAGATATTGATACCTCTTCATACGAATATCTGATAATAGGTTCACCTTTGATTGGTATTTGAGATCAATCCATTTTTCAAGATACAACGACGACATCTAATACAAACAACACTGCATTGCAATTCCCATAACATAGTTTGTTATACCAATATGCAATGCATTCTTTTAAATCTAAAAATATATGAAAGAACTAATAGAAGAAGAAAAACAAATCAAAATGAGAAAGCTAAATTGTTGTAGAAACAAATACCTTTACATCATACAACTTTTATGAATACCAAATAAAACTAACTTTAATTTTAAAACTATCGAAAATTACCTTAAAAAATTTTAAATTAAGGATAATAGTGTTACATTAGTTATTAGGATTAGAATAAAAGAAAATCAAAGAATAATAATGTTAGAATGATTTTTTTTTTAACAAAAAAAGTGTTAGAATGAAAACATATATATGTTAGAAATAGATACCTGTGTTGAAGATCGTTTTGAAGTATCTTCGTCCTTTTTTGGTAGTTAACACAACTTTGTAATTCAAATAAACTAATAAACTTATAGAGAACAAATTGGAGAGGAAAAAAAAAAAGACTAAAAAGAGGATACCCAAGTTTGTGTAGAAGAAAGTAGGGAGAGAGTTCTTTATATAGTGGAGTTGAAGAATGTTACAAAACTCTTGCAATTCCAAAACCTTTAAAATCCCACTATTGATTGTAATTAAATTTGAAGTTATAAAGTTTGTAATTAATTCATAGAAATTTAATGAATAAAACCTTTTATATTCAAACTCTTCACCTACCAACTTTTCACATTCTTATATATAGCTTCATTCTATCAAAAAAAAAAAAAAAAAGTATGTATATATATATATATATATACCTTCATTAAAAAAAAACTATTATTCTACTAATTTATTATATATAAAACTTGATTGTGTAGAATTTATTTAAATTATAGTTTTCTTATAACAATGGTTAAAATTTTTCCTACTATGATTTTATCACTAAAAGAAGGCAATATAAATTTTGTGAAATAAAAATATCGTCTTTTAAAACATTTAATATTCATTTTAGTACATTTAATATTCATTTTAGTTTAAATATCACATTTAGACAAAAAAATTATTAAATAATTAATAATCAATTCCTATTTATCCATATCCATTACTTTATTAAATATTTGAATGCAATACCGGTTTTTATAGTTATATAATTATCACATTTAGATAAAAAAAAATTATTAAATAATTAATAATCAATTCCTATTTATCGATTACTTTATTAAATATTTGAATGCAATGTCGGTTTTTATAGTTATAAAATTATTGTAGTGTTAAATAAATCACAAGGGCACATTTGTAATTATGTAAAAAAATAGAGGGTAAATATGTCCAAAAATGTTTTTTCAAGATCCTGGCTTTTTATATATTAAAGATATATTAGTTCAATTTTGTTTAAATGTTAATTATTTAGTACACAGAGAGACATACCAACAGTGCCCTGGTTTTTTACTGGAGTGACCGTTCCTTTTGTCCTCGAATTGACACGATCTTGTGACTGTCAACCTTCCCTGAGATCCCTAAATCAAAATTCAAAATAAAAAGGAAACAATATTAACTAATGGGCAAATCTCAAAAAACCTTCAAAGTGGTTAAGAAGTGTCTAAAAAGTGTTTAAGTGTCTTATGGAGACTAAAATGAGCTTTAACGTGCCTAAGTGAGCCTCTTAGGGGTTATTTGGGCCTCAGACTTGCGAAATTCAGACTTATTAAGTCTAAAAGATCGGACTTCAATAATTAACATTGTTGAAGTCCTCATTGCCTCGGTTTTGTCATTCGTCTCTCCTTTTTCTCTGGGGTTTCACGCTTCTCTCAATCCTTTCTCCCTCTTCGTTTCTCTCATTCTCTACTATCTTCGCCACTCGGATCCCATGCGTTCTTCAGACCTCTCATGCCCTCTCTCCCTCTTCATGTTGTTCTCCTTCTCCTTCCACATGCATATTTTTAGATCTGAAGTTTTGTTCTCAGATCTGTCTTCTCCTCTCTCCCTCTTCACGTTGCTCTCCCGTGCGGTCTCTCAAATCTCTCTTCTCCTCTCTCCAACTTCACAAATTTGAAGGTTTGTTTTCAAATCTTGATACGGTTTGTTCTTGGATCTCATTTTTTTGCATTTTTTTTTCTATTTCTCACCTAACCACAAACCATATCAGATCTCTCTTTCCCTCTCTTTTCCATACTTCATCTTCTTCACCCTTTTCGAAACCCTAGATCTATTTTCAAATCTAATTTGGTAAACCTCTTATTTACTTTTTTTGGTTTCAAAATCCCACCCCATGCTACTTCAACTTGCCACGTCCGTCGATGTTCCCTTCACCAAAAGTACGCTGGATCTGCATTGGTAGGGTTTTGGAGCTTGGTGAGGGGTGGGAATCATAAGTAAAATCTTTTGTCCCTTTTAGCCGGTTGATAATGACTAAACGCATGCAAGCAATCGATTTTTCCCTCTTTGTTTTGTTACTGTTTATTGGTTCTGATTAGGGTGCTCATTTGATTTTTCCCTCTTTGTCTTGTTACTGTTTCTTGGTTCTGTTTGGTGTGTTGTATCGATTTTTCCCTCTTTGTTTTGTTACTGTTTCTTGGTTCTGTTTGATGTGTTGTATCGATTTTTTCCTCTTTGTTTTGTTACTGTTGCTTCTTGGTCCTGTTTGGTGTGTTTTATCGATTTTTCTCTTTGCTTTGTTACTATTTCTTTGTTTTGTTCTGACTGATCCCCCCTCCGTTGGTTCTGTTTTCGTGGTGCATTTGATTTCCTCTTCGCTTGGTTCGGTTTAACAACATGCTCTACTTCATTTCCCCCTATTTTTTCATGGTGTATTTGTTAATTATCTTTGTTTGTTCGCTGCTAGTCACATTTGACACTCAATTATTCTTAAATATGATCTTGTTTCCATGATTTAATATTTTTCCTATACTTTGCATAATATTGTTTCCTTATATGCTTTTCGAATGTGGTGTCTGTATTATTATTGTCTTTGTTCCTTACTAGTCACAATTTTGCCAAATCCAAACTTCCTTAAGCCCCTTAACTCTCTGTTTGGGCCTATGGTTTGCAAAATTCGGACTTAATATTCTCCCTATAGTTTGCACAATGCTTGAAACTCATGCATCTGAGGCCGGTTAGAATGTTACGTTTATCTCTAAACCTGTTTGTTGTCCTGTTAGTTTATGACTATTCACGGTTAACTTGTTGTCACTGATTTAGTTGTGGTAAATGAAGTATGTGGTAGGTAGTTTGTGGTACAAATCTGATCTTGCATTAAATTCGAGTTTATTACATCCAACTACTTACTGCCCACTAATCTCATTTTAAAAAAGGATGAAGTAGATTGCATTTATGGTATTAAATGCAATTTGCCCACCTGCTTATGAACTCCAACTATCATCTTATTAATGCCCACTTATCTATTTATTTATACCAAACAATTTCTTTCTTTGAACCTTGAGAAAAGACTCCATTGCCTTATGCCCCTTCTCATTCGGTGAGTTATTCTCTAACCATTCATTCATTTCTTTTACCTTCTATTCTTATCCCAGTCCTTCCTCTCCCTCAAGCATTCTTTATGTTCTACTTTTATAGTGTAGTACGTGATCGATCTCCAACCACTGTTGTCGTTTGTGTACACCTACTTTCTATTAATGTAAGTTTGCTAATCTTCATAACAATCTTTTTCTTGCTTTTCTTGTGGTGTTTACTTTCATTTTACACTAGTTATATTTTCTATGCACCCATCTAACCATTTTGCTCATTTTCATTCCCTCATTACAGGTTGAATCAGTAAACACCTTTTGATAGAGGTTTTATTTTTTGGTTTTGTTGATGTAACTTAAATTTTTTTATGTACAGTAGGGACTATTTTCATGGATATTGTTGCTTTCATATGTGGTTTCTGTATGTTTATTGTCTTTGTTCAAAGTTTTCCATACTTTGAATAGATAATATTGTTCGTACAGTTTGCATAAGTTGAGCTTTTTTTAAAAAAGAAAGCAGTTTTCACACTTTGAGCTGTAATCAATTTTGATGTATATTGAGAAACCTCTCAATTTTCTAAATTATATCCAATTTTCCATAAGTTGATGTTTATTAAAAAGAAAATAGTTTTTCATACTGTTAATTTTTTAGGGAAAAATACATTGTTTCTTGAGGTTTGGGTTATGTTTCATTTTAGTCCCTAAGTTTTAAAACTAGACATTTTACTACCTGACGTTTGGATTTCGTTTCATTTTGGTCCATTCGTCCAATTTTTCGTTAACAACTAACGGATCGACATAGCACCATTTTTTTATTAAAAAAATATTTTTAAAATAAAATAATGATAAATTAATAAAATATTTTTATTTTCCCCTTTTTCTTTTTTCTTCTTCATCTTCCTCCCTTCCCTTTTATTCTTCTCCCTCCTCAAACCCCACCACTGTCACCATCGGCTCTCGTCACTGGCGCTAGCACCGACACCGTCCACAGGTTGTCGGAAACGCGAACGAGTCAGTTCGTGGTGATCGCGTGAAGAAACTGACGCCAGCATCGATCTTTTTTTCCTTTTCCTTCTCTTCTTCTCCCATCTCCTTCCCTTTTTCTTTTCCTTATCTTCTTCTCCTCTCTTTTATAGTCGGTGGTTACATGTCGTCTGGAGAGAAAATTGTTGGAGCTCGCTACAGAACAGAATCGTGTCGTCGCATGGAACGAACCCAGTCCAGATTTATAATGAAGGGGAACGAAGCTTTATTTATTTTTTTTTTTTTTTTGGGAAAAAATACACTTTTGGTCCCTGAGGTTTGGGTTAAGTTACACTTTGGTCCCTGAGTTTTCAAACTCAACAAAAATACCACTGAGGTTTGAGATAAGGAGCACTTTAGTTCCTGTCGTCTATTTTTCTGTTAAATACTAACGGTTGCTGACGTGACACTATTATTTTAATTAAAAAAAATATTTTTTCATTTTTTAAATAAAAAACATATTAAAATAATAAAATTTTATTATTTTATTATTATTTTTTAAATTCTCCCTCGCTTTCTTTCTTCTCCATCCATCTTCTTTCTCCTCCCCATCTTCTTTCTCCCTTCTTATCTCCTTCTTCTTCAGCTCCGGTGGCCGGTCGCCGCCGTCGGAATTTTTTTTTTTCTTCTTCTTTCTTCTTCCCTTCTTCTCTTCTTCTCCTTTCTTTTCTTTCTTCTGTGTTTTTTTTTTAAAAAATAACAGAGGAGAATCAGGGAGGGAGGAGCTCCTCGTCCCCGATTATTCTCCTCTGTTTTTTTTTTAAAAAAAAACACAGAAGAAAGAAAAGAAAGGAGAAGAAGAAAGAAGAAAAAAAAAATTCCGGCCGCCGCTGCCGCTGTTCGCCGGCGGCGGCTGCGGTGGTCGGCCGACCACTGGAGCTGAAGAAGAAGGGCTTGGGGAGGGAAGAGATGGAGAGGAGAAAGAAGATAATGGAGAAGAAAGTAAGAGAGAGAAATAATTAAAAAAATAATAATAAAAAAATAATATTTTAATATTTTAATATGTTTTTATTTAAAAAAATGAAAAAATAATTTTTTTTATTAAAATAATAGTGTCACGTCAACAATCGTTAGGATTTAACAAAAAAATAGACGGCATGGACCAAAGTGCTCCTTATCTCAAACCTCGGGGGTATTTTTGTTGAGTTTGAAAACTCAGGGACCAAAGTGTAACTTAACCCAAATCTCAGGGACTAAAAGTGTATTTTTTCCTTTTTTTTATAAAAAAAAAAAAAAAAGTCGGATTTGAGCCCCATTTTTTTATTTGGTTTTTGGGTGTTGGAATCTCCTTGGGAATGTGTTTTGAGCTTTATTTGCATAGGGTTTTTGCTTGATAAGGCTTCTTGTGAGTGGAGTCGAAGTGGGTTGCTTTGCTTTTGTGCTGTGGTTGTGGTTGAGGAAGGGAATTTGTGTTTTGTTCTTTGATTTTGTGCTATGGTTGTGATTGAGAAAGAAAGAAAAAAGAAGAAGAAAAGAGGGAGAAAAAGGAGGAGAAGAAAGGAGAAAAAAATGGGTGAATTTTTTTTTTGACGGCCAGCAGCGGCTGGGTGTCGATGGTACTGAAGGTAGGCTGGAATTAGGGTTTAGAGGAAGAAGATGGAGGAAGAGGGAGATGGGGAAAAAGAAAAAGAAAGAGAAAAGAATAAAGAATAAAAAAATCTATTTTAATATTTTTTATTGTAAAAAATTTAAATAATATTTTTTTAAATAAAAAAATGGTGTCACTGTTGAAGGAGAAATTTTGTCCAATCACAAATTGCCACGTCATTATCTAAAATTAATGACAAAATTACGAATAATTAAATTTGGGACCGATTATAAAGTGACATGTGTCCCAAATTTAATTTGAAGACAAAGTTGGCCAATTATAAATTTAAAGAGCCAAATTTCGATTTGATCAATTAATTAGAAAATAAATTATTTTGATCAAATTAATTAATTTGACCAATTAATTAACAAAATAATTAATTGGATCAAATTTCGGTCTTTTAAATGTCTGGGTCATATGGTTTTGGGTCAAATATGAACCGAACCCAAGACTAAAATGGTTGAGCCCAAGACCGATAAAGTCCAAGCCCAAGTTGTTAGGCCCGAAAGTCACCAGGGCCCATCCAGCGAGAACTCTATAAATAGAGGGGTTCTCCTCCATTTCAAGGGTTCAAAAATTCTAGACAGTTCAGAAATTCTACACTCTCACAAAGACAAGAGTTCAGAGTTTCAAAGCTCTCAAGCAGAACCAGAGAATTCAGAGAGACTCCACCAAGTCTGAAGACCGAAGACTCTCTGCAATCCATAAGTTCAAGACTTCAACACTTCTTGAAGACCAAACACTCTTCAAGACTTCAACACTTCTTGAAGACCAAACACTCTTCAAGACTTCAACACTCCTTGAAGACCAAACACTCTTCAAGACTTTAACACTCCTTGAAGACCAAGCACTCTTCAAGACTTCAACACTCCTTGAAGATCAAAAAACTCTTCAGGACATCAACACTTCTTGAAGATCGAAGACTCCTTCAAGACTGGAAGACTTCAAGCTCCAAGAATCCATTGAAGCTTCAGACTCGAGATCAAGCGTTCCAGCCCTCGAGTGAAACAAACTCACACACATAAGAGAGAGAATCAGAGGATTAAAGTTAGAGATTGTACACCCACACGCATACAAACATCAATTCAATATATTGTTTATTCCACGTGTCTCCATCTCCGAAGTTACGTGTGAACAGTCACGTCAACAATCTGTTAGTGATTAACGGAAAGTTGGAAGGAGGTACCAAAATGAAACAACATCCAAACCTTAGGGACTAAAATGCCAAGTTCTAAAACTTAGGGACCAAAATGAAACTTAACCCAAATCTTTTTCATTTTTTTTTAAAAAAGAAAGACTTCCACCCATTTTTGAGTTATATTAAGAAAATTAAAGGCTAAATTATAAAAAAATACCCCTGAACTATGGGGTTTGTTTCAAAAATGTCCCTGAACTTTGAAAAGTTTCAAAAATACCCTTGCCGTTAATTTTTGGATGGAAACCTTTAGAATTTATGGTGAGAGGACGAAAAAAGAAGAAGCATTTTTCAATAAGGGTATTTTAAAATTTTTTTTGAAAGTTCAAGAGTATTTTTGAAACTGAAACTTTAACGGTTTCCATCCAAAAATTAACGGCAAGGGTATTTTTGAAACATTTTTCAAAGTTCAGGGGTATTTTTGAAACTTTTCTAAGTTCAGGGGCATTTTTGAAACAACCCCCATAGTTTAGGGGCATTTTTTTATAATTTAGCCAAAATTAAACACATCTGCTTTCTAAAGTAGAGATAATTAAAGTATGAAATAAGTGTATTGAATTTTCAAAAACAATTTTCTAAACTTTTGAGTTAATTTAAAAAAAAATGGATGTAATTAAGTGATATTAGAGAAAACTAAAAACATCAGTTTCCTAAGTTGAGATAATTTAAAAATGACTAACTTTGAGTAATGAATTTTCAAACATTAGAACTAAGTTTGAAAAAAACCACAATTTTCCAAAGTGTGGGTTGATTTTAAAAAAAAGGAATGTAACAAACTTTGAGTTATATTTAGAAAACTAAAAACATGATGTGGTTTTATATGTTAATTGATAAAGTCATAAACACATCCCGTGTTCTTATAGACTTGAATATTCAAATTATGAGGACCTTGAAATTCTGTGGTGTTTGCTGGTTGACCCAGGGATTTACACTTCGTGGGTTAAATGTCACAAACAAGTGAACCAATTTAGGGGAGTGATAGCATCAATCTGTTGCACATTTATTTCCCTATATTTTGTTTGTCCTTATGTTAGTCAGTGCGAAAAACGATGAATTATGACTATAATATTGTTATAGGTCAATTCAAGGCCTTCAAAATCAAAAAGGGCAATTTGGTAATTAAAAATTTGGCCGACAAATCAAAGGTCAACCAAAAGTCATAGAGCAAGCTGGAAATTCTTCAAAAGCAGCACTTGGAGTGTCTCAACGCTCTAATTCTTTCCCCTCGACGTCCCAAACAGAAGGGGTAGTGTCTTCGAGACACTGTCGTAAGTTAGAGACCGAGATTTTTTTGCGTGTGCGTGATTTTGCTGCCTCTCCATTCGGAGCATCTCGAGTGGCCTTTATAACCTCCTTGATTCGAATTTAGGATTCATCTTCCATTCTTAGTAGTTTTTAGCCACAATTTCCTTTTTTCTTCTTGTAATCCTTTCCTCTTTCAGTTTAATTAGAGTTTTAGGATAGGTTTAGTTCAGTGGGTCGAGCTTGGGGCTTTGCTTGTGATGACGAGCTAGGCCAATTTTATGTAATCGGGACTCGGTAATTGTAAGTTCAGCTTTTATTTTATGAGATTACTGTTCTTTTATTGTTGATTAATTTTCTAAGTGAACTTAGCCCCGTACATACATATTTAGTAATGTTAGGAGAGATTGACAACCTCAACTGCAACTTGCTAAATATATTTGCTAAAAATGGTAGTAAATAAGAGTGCATTGTGGTGTGATTCACGCGTGGCCTAGGGCTAGGGGATTTAATTATTGTGATAAAGGCATTAATTCTCTCTAATCGCATGTATGGTTAATCTGACTAGTTTCCAATGCGATCTAGATTTAATTAATTACACAGTTAATTAGATTTAGGTTAGAATCGGGTTAAGTGTGTTGACTTGTCTGTGATAGTGGAACATGGCTCTCTGGCTTTTCCAGGAGTACGTTGAGCTTAGTTAATTAATCAAATATTTAGATAATCTAGGATTAAAATTACCGAACATACAATTTGAGACCCGATTGCATATCTCCGAGGTGAGATCTACCATCCTTTTATTTTCCCATCTTTTATCTTTATGCACTTTAATTTCAACATTTACTTTTCTGCATTTATTTTTCCCTCGCAATCTAATTCTCTCGCATCCAAATTCCTCCATTAGTTTGGTCATCACAATAAGTCTAGGTTACACAAATTATAATCTGTTCGACCCCGGTCACTACTACTGCAAAGTAGTTTAGAAAGCCGGTGATTATAACTTTTATTTGAATAGAGACCTCAACAATCTTTAACTTTCAAGGAGCACTGCACAAGTCACATACAACCTTTGCAGAAGTAGAGTATGCATTTAGGCATTATGTAACAACGATTAGTGGCCAACAAAATATGAATGAGCCATAACAAGTGTGTCGTACACTCCCTCCAATGAAGTCTAGTCATGTAGGAAGATCTAGTATTAGGCAACTGTTGATAGGGTTCATGGTTGGAATGATCGTAATATATTGTTGGGTTTTATGTCCTAAAACTCGTAGTTTGTAAACAGTGAACATATTTTAATTGCAATAAATATGTTATTGAGGTTTATTCAGTAAAGATATTATTGAATAAAGTGATTTGCATGTTGTTTAACCTAAATCCAATAGACTAAAAATCCTTGGCTATTGTATAAATACTTGAACTATATGTGGAGACATAAGAGTGGATCAAGTTCAAGAAAAATAGCCAAAACGGTCTAGTATAAGGATAGGGTTGGGTACCTTATCCTGGGGACACTATGGACACGACCCACTTTGTATTTAGTACAAACGATATGATGCTGAATCGCTCATGTGGAGACTTGCGAGTGGGGGTGTCCTATGCAATGAGTTTGCATAAGCCCGGACTGCGAAATCAGTCACTTCCACTTTATAACGTCATTTACTGTTGAGACTGATTATTTCATGCGATGACCTAGGTAACTAGATCTTAATCCTGAGCTAACTATGAACTGCTGTTTATTCGGGATTGTCCTTTAATCTGCATGGGTGAGAGTGGTCCGAGTTCGCAATAAGCCTACCATTTTGGGATAAGACCAGGTAGATAGCTGGGGACATAGTCTTGCAAGACGGAATTCACTCCTACCCGTTTTAGGGATAGTAGAGAGGTTGTTACCTTAAGTGCTGACTCCGAGTCTTGAATAAGGGGCCCCACCCTCTCATTGGCCAGAAAGGGACTCGGTCTGATGGTTGGACAATAAACCAATTGTTCATTAGAGGATCAGTGGGACTTAAGGAGCAAGAGGTAACTTGAGGGGTAAAACGGACTTTTGACCCAACTTTAGTTACGAATAACCTGTGAAGGATCGACTTACTAATCATGGTTATATCGAGTGGACAGAAATATATCTACAGTGAGGGGAGTGCAACTACTGGGCTATAGTGGAGTGTCCTAGTAGCTAACGAATGTTGGTTAATTGGGTTAAAGAGTTTAGCCGGTTAATCTCGGATCGTTGGAGCCCATGATCTGTAGGTCCATTAACAGAGCGACTTGTCGAGGATCACGTCAAATAAAATTTATAATCACCGACTACTAACCTACTTGCAGCAGTAGTGGCCGGGGTCGATCACAGGGAGTGGCAGTTAGTAATTACTTCCTATTTATTTTGAGTTGGAAAGCAGTAAATGGGGGATCTTGATGCGAAGGGAAATCAACATGCAGGAAAACTAAAGACAAGAATTTAAATTGCATGAAATTAAAAGACAGGAAATTAAATAGCAAGAAACATAAAATAGCAGAAAAATAATTTAATTGCACGACGCCGATTAGGGAGATTCCTGGGATTGAATGGTTTGTTTAATCATTGTATTGCTACCTTTTAAAGGCTAAATTTCTTTGCTTAGTTGCCCAATCGATCTAACCTGAATCCAGGAAAGACCCTAAGCCCACCTAAGGTATCTAACCCGATCATACATCGTCCATCGAATTAGAACCTAATTGATTAATTAATTAATTTGATTTAAACCATCAAACTAAACAACTAACCAATTGTCCTAAGTCTAGTGGATTGATTAGGACACTAGAAATAATTAGGCCTAAATTATTCCTAACGCTATTTTGGATCCTAGACCTATCATGCAAAGCAACAAAGTCAGAGAATTGCTCTTGGGACCCGTGTCCATGAATCAGTCTATGCACTACAAACATTAGCAAATAACAAACATATGAGTTGCGAGTTAAGATGTCAATCTGACCTACTGCGCATGCTTATTCTACGAATTGAATCCAAAAGTGTGCAATATAAATTGAATAAAAAAATCAGAATAGAAAACTCACAAAACAGTCCATTCTATTGTCCAAGAATCATTTAATCGATGTCAACGGGTTTAGACGGCGGTAAAGCCGACTAAAACCCGCGACCCAATACAACAATATGCAAGAAATACAATAGAATTCAACTAAAACTCATACAAAATTGAGGTCTGAAAGTAAAATACAGAGAACAATCGAAAAAAAAACAAAAAATTCAACATACTGACCTAACGGTGAAACAAAAACGAGGGTATTTATACAAATTTTAGTCGTAGCATCGACACGCTGGGTGTAGCGTCTCGACGCCACACCGTCTGGGTCGAATAATCAAAATTAGGCCTGCTTCGAGACGCTGGCCATGGCGTCTCGACACCGCGCCCACATCCAGCGTGCTTTCAACTCTTCTTTGGTCTTCTTTTGTTGCTTGCTCGGTTTGGGACTCGAACCTTTGACTGCTTGGAACTATTCTTCGGACTCGTCACGATCTGCTCGGTCTTCTCACCTCCTCGAGATCCATGGACTTCAAGGTAGCTCGAAAACTCTCTAAATCACCCAAATTAGCTCCAATTTGTGTGATTCGTACCTGATGCCTTCAATGCACAAATCATCTACAAAATAGACAAATAAACCGTAAAATGGACTCTAACAAGCTTAGATTAACAACAAATAAATAGGACTAATTTTGTCCTAGCATCCATCAGGTCCCCTTGCTAGCTCATATCGAACTAAACCTTAGAACAGTGTGATGGAATAATTTGAATCGTTCAAATTCGGTTTAGAGAGTTAACGTTAATTATATGTGATATTATTAACATAATAGTTTAATTATGAATTAAACTATAATTTGAGAGAGTTTGCCATATTTAAATATGATTTAAATATAGCACATATGAATTGGGATTCATATTTGAAAGATCGATTTTGAGAGAAGTCGGGCTTGGTGCAAATAATTTAATATTTGATATTAAATTAAATTAAGTAAAATGTTTAATTAATTATTTAATTTTAAATTAATTATTTGAATTAAATAAAATTCATTTTAAATTGAATTTTGGAAATTCAATAAAAGAGTGAATTTTAGGAGGTGGTCTTATTGTGTCATGCACAAAGCCTACATTAGCCACCTTAATCCCCACTCAATTGAAGCTTGATTTGGTGTCAAATATACCTTGCATTAAGATGCATGTAATCCTCTTTAAATGAAGGATTGAATGGTGGAAAGGTGGAAAGATTCAGGCTTGAACATACTGAAATGCTACCAATTTGTC
This sequence comes from Luffa aegyptiaca, assembly GCA_017139565.1. NCBI lineage: Eukaryota > Viridiplantae > Streptophyta > Magnoliopsida > Cucurbitales > Cucurbitaceae > Luffa > Luffa aegyptiaca. Next base: position 17,789,856 of record CM029402.1, read on the forward strand.
TACTCAAATCCAAAGTTCTTTTTTCCTCCTTTTGCTTGAACTCTCAAGTTTACCTCTCCAATTCCCATCACAATTGGATCCCACAATCCGTTCTAAGGCCGGAGAATAGCGGGGAAGATCCTAGCAGTAGTCCGTGATCGATTGGTGAACAATAACAACCCACGAGTTGCATCAATTTGGAGCTAAGAGGTTGGTACCAAAGAATAACCCTGTTTTCGATTGTATGAACTAGCATGTTCAATTCCTAAAATTGATGTAGATTAAGTGCCTTAGATCCTAATTGATATCGCATGCTTAATGTTAACACTTTCATGTATATCGTCGATTCTTACTTTTAATAGGTTAGGCGATAACCATGTCATGTACAAACATGGAGTAAAGTAAATAACAAATGTGACATCTAGTGTTCTAAGAACAAGAAGTTGTCCTTTTATATATTCTGGACCCTCGTGAATTGTGTGTTATCCTGACAATGATTACGAACTCCCAACGTTTACTATTACTGCTCTTAGAAATGTTCGTGAATGACCATCGTCTTTGTAGGCAACTTGTCTTTTTTCGCTTGATCCATGAAAGTGACTTATGTTGTCAGGAGAGCACGAGTATGGATAGAAGATGTTTTTCCATCCTCTGTAGTATGCTTAGGACGACGGGCGATTTGGTAGGAAAGAAAGCTGTAGATGTCAAAGAGATGGTAGCTATGTTCTTGCACATCCTCGCACATGATGTTAAGAACCAATAGTCCGAAGACAATTTGCAAGGTCCAGTGAGACAGTTTGGTATGTCGATTATTCCCTTATCGATCATAGTAACATAATCCGCATTTATTGGGACCCCTGCCCTTCGGTAGCATTGTTATAGCGTTAGGGAAAAACAGCTTCCCTACCTTCTTCCGCCAGTAGTCATAAATCTCAGAAGAAATGATTTTGCCCACATCAATACTCATCGAACGAAGAATAGCAAAAACAAGCAATACCTGGTCTCGAGACACCGTTGAATTGTGAGTTGTCGACAGTAAGCGTAGCTTGATGAAGCCCATCCATGTATTGGCCTCACTCTTCAGGTAAGCAGCTTGAAATGTACGCTTTTCTGTCTTCGACAGTCTCCACTGAGCCCCCTCAATGCCAACCTCTCGGACAACCGCATTTAATTGATCATTCGATGGTGCTACCACCATCTCATTGAAGCCTGCGTGCGGAAAGTCTTGGAGGTTGAATAATGAATTAATAGCTCTTAGGCTCCAGTCAACAGGTACTCCTCGGACGATAGCCTGAAATCCCTCTTGATCATCAATATTTGCATAGAACTCTCGAACAATGTTGGAATTGACTGGGTCTGGCTTTGCACAGAATTGACTCTAGCCATGGTTCGCTATTCCAGTCCTCAAGAACCGTGGCAAGTCATCGCCAAATCCTCGTTCAAACAAAAAGTCTCTTCTCAGCATTTCTATGTATTTTTCCCGAGCAAGATTGTTGATGAAGCGGTTGTACGGTAACCGTTGCTCTTCTGTTTCACTATCTTCAGGTTCCGACGATGCCTCTGCAATACCTTTGCCCTTGTCTTCCCTTTGTTTGGGCAAAATTTCTTCCTCAGCCTTTTTCGCTGCTTCCTCTCTTGCTTTGTCCTCGCCTTCCTTTTTCTCTTGTTCCTCTCTCTCTGCATTCTCTTTCTGAGAATCAGTTGTCGGAGGTGAAGGGGTATCAGTCCGGACTACCTTGACACGGTCGGCTTTTTGCTTCTGACGGCGACGACGGGGTACCTTCGGCATAATAACCTCGACACGAGCCTCTTGCTCTTGACCTTCCTGCTCATTGCCTCCTTCTTGCACAACCTCTGTCTGTCCCTCTCGTACATCCTCTGTCTGTTTTTCTTGAACTTCTTGCGTATCTTCAACTATTGGGTCAGTCTGTCCAGGGTTTTGTTCCTCGGGTTCCTTCGGATTCTCTTCCACAACCACCTCAGCAACAATATCCTCTACTACCTTCTGTACTCTTTCTTGATCCTCAGTCCTTTGTTGCCTACTTCGCCTCTTGGCTTCCTTTTCCTCCGGCATTTTTTTTTCTTTGCCTTCGTCTTTTGTACCTCAGGGGTAACTGGTACTTCTTCTTCCTCGTTGTCTCTTTCCTTTCTTCCTCTTGTTTTCGCCATTGGAGACTCAAAGGAATTACAGTAAACAGAAGCAAAAAGGAAAAATAAAAACGGCAAGGGATGAAAGCGGGAAGATGAAGTGAAAATAAACTTACCGAAGGCTGTTAATAAATAGGGCTTCAGCAAATTGAATTCTAACCAAAAGATTTTTGCTCTCATTAATTGAAATTACTGTTCAAATCCCATGCAATCGGAAAATTAAATCCATCAACGGTAAAATTCGAAGTTCAAACGCCCATGGTAAATGATGATGCGCTTTCTAACGGCTACACCCTTGGATTGCCCCTGCGCGACACGTGGCAACATCCGAATTCTTCATGAAATTTACCTGCCTACATCAAATTTAAAATCAAACGGTAAAAAATAATTAACCCAAAACTAAACCCTTCTTATTCGGACGAAATATTTGATTCGGCCATAAAATTTCCGTAACAAACCTCTGAACAAAGATTATCTTCTAGAAGAATCTTGGATACGGAAGAATTTAAATTCAAATCAGAAAAATCAAATCAAGAATTTTAAATTAACCGCTTAAATCAAATCTCTTTTATTTGAAGCCAAATAAATCAGGAAAAACTTTATTTAAAATCTAAACCTAAACAGAAATTTAAATAACCGAAAATACAAACTGAAATAAAATCTAACTAAACTAATCAGAATAAATAAAAACTAAACTTGGCAAAAATAATAAAAATACTCAAAAATAAAATCTACTGAATTAAAAATAACAACGAATTAAAATAAATCATGCAAGATTTAAACAAACCAAATCTAAAATAATTCAAATTAAAATCAAATCAAACTATCGAGAAATAAAATCAAAACAACCACTGGGAGCTCAAAATATTGCTTTGCGAAATGCTCTCGCAAAAATCTTGCTCTCTCATTCATCAACCAACTTTAGGGAAGGATATTTCGACTGAAACTCCTCACCCCAATAATGTTTCACACGTTGTCCATTAACTTTGAACACTCGCCCATCTTTTTCATCCTGCAAAGTAATTGCTCCATGGGGAAAAACTTCAATCACAATAAATGGTCCTGACCATTTAGATTTTAATTTCCCAGGAAACAATTTTAATCTAGAGTTATAAAGCAAAACTCTCTGACCTTTGACAAACTCTTTAGGTTTAATTTTCTTATCATGCCACTGCTTAGTCTTTTCTTTATACATCTTCGAATTTTCATAAGAAAATTGGCGAAATTCCTCTAGCTCGTTAAGTTGCAGCATTCTTATTGCTCCTGCACGACTCAGATCAAAATTTAATTTTTTCAAAGCCCAAAATGTTTTATGCTCAAGCTCTAATGGTAAATGGCAAGCTTTCCCAAATACTAACCTATAGGGAGACATACCTAGAGGAGTCTTATAGGTTGTCCTATAGGCCCAAAGAGCCTCATCCAACCTAAAAGACCAATCCTTCCTAGATGGATGGACTACTTTCTCCAGAATTGATTTGATTTCCCTATTGCTAATTTCAGCTTGACCATTTGCTTGTGGGTGATAAGGGGTAGCTATCCTATGCTTAATTTCATACTTAGCTAAAAGCTTAGTTAAGATATTGTTAACAAAATGTGTACCCTCATCACTCACTAGAGCTCTAGGTGTCCCAAACCGCGCAAAAATGTGTGATTGGAGAAACCTTGATACTGTCTTGGCATCGTTCTGATGGCATGCAATGGCCTCCACCCACTTGGACATGTAATCAACTGCCAATAAGATGAAGATATTACCATTAGAAGGGGGAAATGACCCCATAAAATCAATACCCCACACATCGAATAATTCCACTTCCAAAATATATGTAAGAGGCATTTCATCTCTAGGCCCCAAATTTCCTCTTCTTTGGCAAGCATCACATTGCTTGTAGAACCAGTGGGCATCCTTAAATAAGGAAGGCCAGAAGAATCCACAATGCAAAATCCTCATAGCTGTCCTCTAACCGCTGAAATGGCCTCCATACGGCGAAGAGTGACATTGCTCCAGGATTTCTTTTGCTTCATCACCTGAAACACACCTACGAATAATACCATCAGAGCATTGCTTATACATAAATGGCTCATCCCAATAGAAATATTTCGCATCATGCTTAAACTTTTTCATCTGCCTCCAATCCATATCAATGGGAGTGACTCCCTTTACCAGAAAGTTGGCAATATTAGCATACCAAGGGACATCCTTGACTACTTTTACCTCAACAGCAAAGAGCTGTTCATCTGGAAAAGAATCTGAAATGGCAGATTGCTTCAGCAAAGTTGATGTTGGATCAAGACGAGACAAATGATCTGCAATGACATTATCGGATCCCTTCTTGTCCTTTATCTCTAAGTCGAATTCCTGCAATAATAAAACCCAACGAATTAGTCTAGGCTTTGCATCTTTCTTAGACATTAAGTATGGGTGGAATTTCTCAAAAGCAAACACAACAGCTAACAACTCCTTTTCAGTAGTTGTATAGTTGTATTGTGCCTCATTTAAAACTCTGCTTGCATAGTAGATAGGATGAATAAATTTGCCCTGCTTTTGCCCCAGCATAGCACCTACTGCAACATCACTCGCATCACACATTACCTCAAATGGTAAATTCCAATTAGGTGCACACAGAATGGGTGCTGAGATCAAAGCAGCCTTCAAAGTTTCAAAAGCCTTCCTACAATCTGCATTAAAGTAAAAAACATGATCAGTGCACAATAAGTTACAAAGAGGTTTACTAATCTTTGAAAAATCCTTTATGAACCTTCTATAAAATCCAACATGACCCAAAAAAATCTGAATCCCTTTCACTGAACTCGGTGGTTCTAATCTCTCAATAACCTCAATTTTTGCTCGATCAACTTCTAGACCTTTCTTTGAAATCCTATGACCTAACACAATGCCCTCATTCACCATGAAGTGGCATTTCTCCCAATTAAGAACTAGATGAGTATCCTCACATCTCTTTAACACCTTACCTAAATTATCCAAACAACTCTGAAAAGACCCTCCAAAAACTGAAAAATCGTCCTTAAATACCTCAACTGTGGACTCAATCATATCAGAAAAAATTGCTAACATACACCTCTGAAATGTGGCTGGAGCATTGCAAAGGCCAAAAGGCATTAGCCTAAAAGCAAACGTCCCATACGGGCAGGTGAAAGTGGTTTTTTCCTGATCCTCAGGAGCAATAGTAATCTGGTTATACCCAGAATAACCATCTAAGAAACAGTAGTAGGCCTGACCAGCAAATCTATCCAACATTTGGTCAATAAATGGTAGAGGGAAATGGTCCTTACGGGTGGCTTTATTAAGCTTCCTATAATCCATGCAAACCCTCCAGCCAGTTACTGTCCTGGTTGGGATCAACTCATTTTCTCTATTAGTTACCACTGTGACACCTCCTTTCTTAGGAACACATTGGACCGGGCTTACCCAGTTGCTATCTACAATTGGATAAATAATGCCAGCATCCAACCATTTAATCACCTCCTTTTTAACAACCTCTTTCATTGCAGGGTTAAGCCTTCTTTGTTGCTCAATACTCCTAAAGGATCCCTCCTCTAGAGTGATTTTATGCATACAGAATGAAGGGCTAATTCCCTGAATGTCAGCCAATGTCCATCCTATTGCCTTGCGATATTGCTGCAGCAACTTTATTAAGGCCTCTTCATGCTCCGACATTAAATCTGATGCAACAGTAATGGGCAACGTCTCACCTTCCCCAAGATACACATACTTTAAATGATCCGGTAAGGGCTTCAAATCTAAATTGGGTGTCCCAATTAGGGATGGCGATGGCTTAATAGGAGGAGCTTTCCTTTCATCTAAATCTAAAGACTCAAAAACATCCTCACACCTAGACACTTCTTTTTCATTTTTTTCTTTCTACAGAACAAACTTCTAAATCCTCTACACTAACCTTTCCACGACCTTCCAAATGCTTGTCAGCCGAATCCTGCATTGCTGTCTCAACAATTGTATTCTCCAGAATCCTAATGAAAGAACAATCCTCCATTTCGTCTGGATACATCATGGCCTTAAAAACATTAAACTTCACTTCCTCATTATAAACCCTCATTGTTAATTCCCCTGTTTGAACATCTATTAATGCCCTACCAGTAGCCAAAAATGGACGACCAAGAATAATTGGGACATCTTTATCTGCCTCATAATCTAAGATAATAAAATCAACAGGAAATATGAACTTATCTACCTTTACTAAGACATTCTCAATTTTACCCTCAGGATATGTGATAGACCTATCAGCTAGTTGGAGTGTGACCGTGGTAGGCCTAGCTTCACCAATACCTAGCTTTCGATAGACCGAAAGAGGCATAAGGTTAATGCTTGCACCTAAATCACAAAGTGCTCTACCTAACTCTTTTCCACCTATTGAGACAGGAATAGTGAATGATCCTGGATCCTTAGCTTTGGTTGGTAGCCCATTCTTAAAAATAGCACTACATTCCTCAGTAAGAGATACAGTTTCAAACTCACCTAACCTCTTCTTTTTAGTTAAAATATCCTTAATAAATTTAGCATAATTAGGCATTTGCTCAATAGCTTCTACTAAAGGGATATTTATATGCAATTACTTAAGAATTTCTAAAAACTTCTTAAATTGACCATCCTGATTCTTAGGCCTTTGCCTTTGTGGAAAATGTAGAGGTGGTACATAAGGTGGGGGGCGGCACATAAGGTGGTTCCACATCTGGAACAGAACCAGATGCTCCAACATTATTATTGCTGCCTCCAGCACCTTTACCAGACTCCAACTCTTCTTCAACAACAACATTTTTATCATAATTTTTCTCTATATCCTGGGGTTTACTAGGCTCTTTTCTCTCTTCTAGTGGCTTACCACTCCTTAGAGTCACTGTCTTTACCTGCTCCTTACCTTCCCTTTTAGGGTGCTCAGTATCTGAAGGAAGTTTCCCTTGAGGTCTTGCCTTCAGCTCATTAGCTAGCTGGCCCATTTGCAATTCCAAGGCCTCATTGAAGCTTGATTACTTTGAATTCGGCATCAGTACGAGCCATATATTCTTTCATCATTGCCTCAAGAGAACTTTCTGAATTTTGCTGGGGCAGAGCCTGCTTATTTTGCTGAGGCAATACTTGTGCTTTAGAAAATCCCGACTGGTTCACCTTCTGCTGTGCTTGCACATTACTTCCTTGTCCTCCCCATGAGAAATTGGGGTGGCTGCGCCAACCTGGATTGCTGGGGCAAAACTCGTAGTTGTGCTCTTCACCACAATAGACACAAGCTTCATCTGCAACTTGGTTCACCACTGCAGCAGGCTCCACAGTTGGCGGCTGCTGATGACTAACCACTGTCACATTTTTTAGAGCGTTAGCTAACATTGCAATATCAGCCCTAATGGTAGACACACCATCAACCTCTAATACACTCTTAACCTTTTTATTTGTGCCTCTAACATCCGACCACTGACAACTATTAGTTGATATTCTTTCTAAAATTTCATGGGCTTCATTAAAAGTTTCTGACAAAAGGGCCCCCCAGCCGAAGCATCAACCATACCTTGGGTTGCTCCATTTAACCCATTGTAAAATGTTTCCATTTGGATACAATGAGGTAAATCATGGTGGGGACACTTTCGCAAAAGCTCCTTAAACCTCTCCCAAGCCTCACTAAAAGTCTCATCTTCAAGTTGCCTAAACCCTACTATTTCACTCCTCAATTTAGCATTCCTATTTGGTGGGAAATATTTACTAAGAAAATTTTCCGCTAACTCATTCCATGTCCTAATTGATCCTGGAGCAAAAGAATTTAACCATGCCTTTGCTCCATCTCTAAGAGAATACGGGAACAAAGTTAATCTAAGGGCATCTCTAGGCACTCCTTGAATTACAAATGAATCACTAACTCCTAGAAAAGACTTAAGATGTAAATGAGGGTCTTCAGATGACAAACCATGGAATTGACCCACGGTTTGCAACATCTAAAACATTACCGATTTCATTTCAAAATTTGCTGCCTCAATTTGAGGACGTGCAATCCCTGGATTTAACTCATCAAACATTGGAAAAGCATACGCTCGAATGGCTCTGACCCTATCGTTTGCTACCAAGATAGGATTCTCAGCCTGTTATTTTGTTGTCCATTTTGCTCCAGCGGTGGATTTGGCTGCAGCACACGATTCTGCTGGGGGTCTACCAGATCTTCTGGAGCCTGCGGGAGACGAGAAACATCAGCCATTGGATTTTGGTTTCTACGCTGCTTCTCCTTCTTCTCCTGAATGTCCTTTCGATTTCTGGATCATGCTCGAACCTTACCCCAGGTGGATCACTCATGCACCAAACTCACACCTGCAAAAACAAAGGAAACAATCAAAAAGTTCTAGCACCAAACCACTAAAACACATACACAAAACAGATCAGATAAAAACTTATTCAATCCCCGGCAACGGCACCAAAAACTTGTTGGGTTCCTAGAGTGAGTAAAAATTAGGTGAAAATTAGACTCTAGCACACTGTGCAAGCATACACAATCCGTAGCAAGTAATAAGTATTCATCGAATCCAAGGTCTAAATTAGCTCTCACTTTATCTATTTTGTGCAACTCTTTAATGGTTTCAAAGGTGGTTAAAATGATTGGTTTTTATGGAATACTGAAGCAAAAGAAATGACGGAACAGAAAATAAACAAATAAAGCAGATAGATTAGAAACAGACGCTGGTAAGGATTTAGTAATTGTTATAAAAGATGTTGTAGCAATATTATTGATCAGGCAACACTCTTGTAGTCTTATCAGTAGGATCCGCCCGAAACTCTGGATTTTTTAGAATGTGTTTCAACTCCAATGACGCACTACCGATCAAGCACTAGGCAACTGGCTATCCCTAGCTCAGTCATTGGCGTTCACCAATACACAATGATCTAGTGTGATTAAATGTCACACACTTCCCAAATCATCCCTGAAACTAGGAAGTGATATTCATACCGGTTGGCCAAGCAGGCATAAAATATGAATGAGCACAACAAATAATCAAGATGCATCAAATCAACATTTATTGCATAGAGGTTAAGCATGACAATTACATATTTCCTAACCAACACCTAAAGTTACTTAGTTCATAAAGTGCATAGTACCACACGTTACAATCTGAGTAAGTGCATCCACAATTACAAAATAATACAAGAAAATACTAATTCCCTTGATCAACTTCGTAATTGATGGTCTTCTTGTCATCTCCAATCTTCCTCCTCTATTCGGCTCCCAATGATGGAAATGAGAAATGATCTCTTCCCCAAGAGTGGAATGTTCCTCCCCAAGAAAGGAATTGGACTTTCCTCTCCAAGAATGGAATACCTTTGACTTAAACGGCTCTTCCCTTTTATAGAGTGAAGACGTGCTTGAATTAGGTTGACCTAGACACGTGGATGGCTCTCCTTGCTTCTTAAATCCGAAAATAGCTCAACAAACTTCGGCTCATTAAAATGGATAACAAGCTGTGACGTGGTCGTTTTGCTCCCTACTTTGCTGGAGCACAGATTTTGCTCCCTCAAGTCGCTCAGCAATATATTCTGCACAAAATAACTTCCAAGGCATCCATTCTTCCAAATGGGTTAAAACATATAAAATATATCTAAGCAACCCTAATTAGCACCAATGACACACAAAACACTATAGAATTAAGGCCTAAATAACTCCCTTTTAGAGAGTTATCAATAGTGAATGTAAACAAATTGTATACTTATTACAATAAAGTGTTATTGTTAAATGTTGCACAATTTGACCCAAATCCAATAAACTAAGATCCAAGGTTGTTTGTATGTAACTTGAACTAGTATGTGGGGACATACGGGGATCGATGTTCAAGTAACAACCTAAAAGGTTTATAGTACAAGGATAAGACTGGGTACCTTATCCTGGTAACACTATGTGATACAACCCGCTTTGTATATGATACAGACGTATTAATCCAAAGCGTTCATGTAGTAGACATGCGAGCGGGGGTATCCTATGCAATGAGTTTGCCTAAGACCGAACCATGAAATAGTAAATCACTAGATATAACACCGTTAACTAGTAAGATTACTATTTCAATACGGTGACCTAGCTAACTCAGTCTTAATCCTGAATGTGTCATGAACTGTTGGGGTTTATGTCCTAAAACTCGTGGATAGTAAATTTAACAAAGTTATATATAAAACGTTATGAGAATAGTTTATATTCTGGTTGTCGAAAGATTAGTTTATTTATGTTTTTATTAACCCTAATCCAATAAACTAGAATCCATGGCTATGATATGAAACACTCGAACCATATGTAGTGACATAAAAATGGATCAGGTTCAAGTACATAGCCTAAAACGGTCTATAGCATAGGGATAAGACTGGGTACCTTATCCTAGGAAAAACTATGTGACGTGGCCCACTTTGTTTTAATACAAACGATGTGATCCTGTGTCGTTCATGTAGAGACATGCGACTGGGGGCGTCCTATGCAAATGAGTTTGTATAAGGTCGGACTGGGAAATAAGTCACTTTCACTTTATAACGCCGTTTACTGTGAAACTGACTATTTCAAGCGATGACCTAGGTAACTCGATCTTAATCCTGAGCTAACTATGAACTCCTCCTATTTATTCGGGATTATTCTTTGATTTGCATAGGTGAGAGTAGGCCAATAACGCCGCTCAATAAACCTGCCACTTTGGGGATAAGATCGAGTAGATAGCTGGGGACATAGTTCTGCAAGATGAAATTCACTCCTACCCGTCTTTAGGGATAGTAGAGAAGTTGTTCCCTTGAGTGCTGACTCCGGAACGTGAACAAAGGCGCGTCGCCCTCTCATTGGCCCGAGAGGTTTTAGGTTTAGTGGTGGGACCACAAATCAATTGTTCATTAGGGACTCAGTGGAGGCTTAAGGAACAAGAAGTGCTATTGGGGTAAAACGGACTTTTGACTTTACTATAGTTACGAACAACCTGTGAAGGATTGACTTACTAATCACGGTTATATCGGGTGGACAAAAATATATCTACAGTGAGGGGAGTTCAGCTACGGGCTATAGTGGAGTGTCCCGTTAGTTAACGAATGTTGGTTAACGAGGATTGAAAGAGTTCAGCCGGTTAATCTCAGATCGTTGGAGCCCATGATCTGTAGGTCCATTAAGTCCCCCTGTTAGCTCAAACGGAATAAACCTTAGCACAGAGTGATGAAGGAATTTGAAAGACGTTCAAATTCGATTAAGGGAGATATCGTTAAATAATATTCGATATTGAAGGGGATGAAAGCCCCTAAGCAGCGGAAGCGCATCGATTGGACCTTACGCTGTATATTAATTAACATTAAAATACCATTACGAAAAGGCAAAATAAACTTTAAACATACTTTAAAGTTGCTGGAAATTGCTATAAACTTGCTTGAAAACTAAATCTAAATTTATTTTCATGCTTTTCTAAAGAAACGGGAAAGAACTATTACAAACCTTCGTTGTAGACTTGACCGTTCTTCGCCAATGATGCTCCAACGAACGAAAACGCAGCGACACCTTCTTGATTTCTTCGCTGGAAATTTTTTTTCAAAGACACAATAACCACAAAGGTTACACCGGTATGTCTCTGAGTCTAGGAGGCAAAAGACTTGTGGGAGTCTTTCTCTAAGAGGGAGGCTAGAGAGAATTCTAGGGTCTTATCTTGTGAGTCTAAGAGCAAGAGGGCTACTAAACCAATTAGGTCTAGTGTTCTATTTATAGAAGAGTGGCCATGAATAAAATATTCAATTAAATCAATCTTTTCCAAAATTGATTCAATCTTATTCCTTATTTAATCAATCCAAGATCAATCAATTCCATAATTGATTAATCTTTTCCACAAATGACTAATTACTTCCATAAGTGATTAGATCATTTCCATAAATGATTAATCACTTCCTTAATTGATTAATTATTTCCATAATTGATTAATTCCCGGTTAATTAATTAACCACCAATTAAATATCACATATTTAATTTCCGGCCTTGAATTAATTAGTTTGCCCAAATAGATTTTAGGCCTTAAAATTAATTAATTCATATTTGAACTCTTTCAAACTTCCATAAATTTAATGTGACTCAAATTTATATTAATATTTAAATTTCTTCAAATATTAATTTCTCTCATAATAATATATCAATGTATATTATATTGTTTCCCTTAGTAAATTGAACATTTTCAATTTACATTTATTACTTAGTTGCCTCAAATTACTTTATGAGCTACCAGTGGGACCTAATGGACCTGCAGATCAGAAGCTCCAATGATGTGAGATTAATTGGTCAAATCATTAACCAAATTAATCAATATTCATTAATTGTGTGTACATTCCACTATAGACTCACAGTTGCACTCTTCTCACTGCAGACATATTTTATGTGTCCACGGTGTTGGGATTGGTGTCCTAAAACTCGTAGATAGTGAATGTTAAACGAATTATATACTTATTCGATAAAGGCGTTATCGAGATTAATTCAGTAAAGTTATTACTGAATAAAGTAAATTGCACATATAATAACCCAAATCCAATAAACTAAGATCCATGGCTATAGGAAGAACACTTGAGCTTTATGTAGAGACATAAAAGTGGATCAAGCTTGAGTAATAGCCAAAACGGTCTATAGTATAGGGATAGGGTTGGGTACCTTATTCTGGAGACACTATGAGACGCGGCCCACTTTATAGATGGTATAGACGATGTGATCCTAAATCGTCCATGTAGAGACATGCGAGTGGGGGCGTCCTATGCAATGAGTTTGCATAAGACCAGGACCAAGAAATAAGTCGCTCTCGCTTTATAACACCGTTTACTGACGAGACTGACTATTTCATGTGATGACCTAGGTAACTCGATCTTAATCCTGAGCTAACTATGAACTCCTGTTTATTCGGACTTATCCTTAGATCTGCATAGGTGAGAGTGGCTCAGTATCGCCGACTCAATAAGCCTCCCATTTCAGGGATAGGAACGAGTAGATAGCTGGGGACATAGTCGTGCAAGAAGGAATTCACTCCTACCCGAATTAGGGATAGTAGAGAGGTTGTTCCCTTAAGTGCTGACTCCGGGGCTTGAACAAAGGGATCCCGCCCTCTCATTGGCCCGAGAGGGACTCGGTTTATTGATTGGACCATAAACCAATTGTTCATTAGAGGATCAGTGGGACTTAAGGAACTAGAAGTACTATAGGGGTAAAATGGGCTTTTGACCTAGCTATAGCTACGAACAACCTGTGAAGGATCGACTTACTAATCATGGTTAAATCAAGTGGACAAAAAAATATGTCTATAGTGAGGGGAGTGCAACTATCGGGCTATAGTGGAGTGTCCCGGTAGTTAACGAATGTTGGCTAGCTTGGATAATGAGATTAGTCGGTTAGCCTCGAATTGTTGGAGCCCATGATCTATAGGTCCATTAGGTCCCCCTACTAGCTCATATCGGAACAAAGCCTAGAACAAAAAGATAGGAAGCTTTGAATCGTTCAAAATCGGGAAAACGGGTATTATCGTAAATTGTGTTTGACACAATAATTTAATTATGAATTAAATTAGAAAATGAGAGATGGAGTATTTAAAAGTGTTTTGAATACCATATATATGTATTAGGAATCATATATAATTCATGGCACTAGGTGATAAAGATTAATTGGATTAATCATGTAAAAATTACTTGGAATTGTACAAATTAATTGCCTAGAAATCAATTTCAATTTTGAATTGAAATAGGAATGAATTGCAAGCTGAAAATTGAGAATTTAGATTCAATTTTAAGTGGATTTAGTGGCATTCCCACTCTTGCATGTTGATGCATAGTGGAAAACAACACAACCATGCACTAGTTGCATGTGTTGTGAATTAAACACCTAGAATCCACTTTGAGTTGCAATTTCACCATGTGTCTAGTGTCATGAGGCTTCTCTTTGCATGGAAGATGTCTATATAAGGAGTATGAATCAGATTCAAAGGAGGTAGAGCCATTTTCCATATTGTTATGCTGCTGGATTTTGGTCTCAAACTCACTCATCTCCATATATCTCTCTAGTGCTTGAACCTTCAAGCATTCCCTTCCCATTCCCTATCTCTATAGACTCCCACAAGTCGTTCTTGGCCTGGAGAATAGTAGGGAAGACACTAGAGGTGGTCCACACACCGTTCGTGATCAAAGGAATCAAAGGGAGTTGTTGAATCGGTCTCCAAAAGGTTGGTAAAAATTCTGCTCTCTCCTTACGGTATTTGGACAGCATGTTTTCATTTTCTAAATTGATGTAGTTAAGTGCCTCCGATCCTAAAATTGCTTCCACATGTGTTATATGAACACCTTCAATTGGTATCAGAGCATGATTAAGGCACCTAACATGCATGATTTTGGTCTCAAACTCACTCATCTCCATATATCTCTCAATGGCACGAGAGGGTAGGGCCCTTCGTTCAAGACTCGGAGTCACCACTTAAGGGAACACTCATCTGCTTCCCTAAAGTCGGGAAGGAGTGAATTTCATCTTGTACAATTATGTTCCCAGCTCCCCACTCGGTCTTGTCCCCAAAATGGTAGGCTTATTGAGTCGGCGTATTGGCCACTCTCACCCATACAAATCAAAGGACAATCCCTCATGAGCAGGAGTCCATAATCAACTCAGGATTAAGACCAAGTTGTCTAGGTCGTCCTAGTGAAATAATAACCAGTGGTTACTATTTTGCGGTCCGGTCTTATGCGAACTCATTGCATAGGATACCCCCACTCGCATGTCTCCTACACGAACGCGTTGGATCATAGCGTTTTTATCAAATACAAAGTGGGCCGCACCCATAGTGTCACCAGGATAAGGCATCCAGTCTTATCCCTATACTATAGACCCTTTAGGCTGTTTCTTGAACAGTGATCCCCATATGTCGCTACATATAGTTCAAGACTCATATTACAGCCTAGGATGTCTAGTTTATTGGATTAGGGTTATTTTAGGCAAAGACAAATATAAAATAACTAATAACATTTAATGGAAAAATATATCAATATTATTTCATTAATATCCGGTCAACGGTTACATTCTCTATCTACGAGTTTTAGGACATAAAACCCAACAGATATAACATAACGTATTGGTTTAATTATGCATTAAACCATATACTGGGAGAAATATAGTTATTTAAATATGATTTAAATATTGTAAATATGTATTCGATACATATTTTAAAATAAATATGAATAAAGATTCATATTCGTTGGGTTTTTGAGAGAAGTTTGGAATATAGTTAATTCAACATTTAATATTGAATTAAAGAATAATAATTAATTACAAAGTTAATTAATCTTGTAAATTAATTTGGTGAAATTAATTTGTATTTTAAATCAATTATTAGAAATTGATTTTAAAGCAAGATTGATTAAAGTTGAAAGATTTTCTAAATTTGAAAATCAAGAGGTGGTGGACATTCTTGACAACACCCACCATGAAACCAAAATTGGACACCTAATTCTTCTTCTCTTGACTCACAAGTTTGCCGTCTTCCTAAGCTTAAATTGAGTTGCATGATTTGCTTCATAGATATATATATAAGCTGAGAAGAAAACGGTGTGGGAGATGATTGCATTTTGCTGGAAATTTCTCTAAAAATAACCGTGGAAACAAAAGGTTGAAAAACCCATTTTTCTCTCTTTATCTTTCTCCACAATTCATCATGCTCGGGTTTCCACAAGCCCGTTCTAATGTCGGAGAATAGTGGGGAAGGTTCTAGCGGTAGTCCATGTCGAGTTTGTGTGGAGAAACAACCGAAGAGGTCCACGAATTTAAGCTCCAAAAGGTTGGTGTTCGATTCCCCTGTTTTTGTTCTTAAATTTCAGCATGCTTCAATCTTAGAAATTAATGAAAATCGGTGCCTAAGATCCGTAACCGCTTCCGCTTGAGTGTTCTTCACTCCTTCATGAACTCCTTCTCATGAGGGATTGTCCTTTGATTAGCATGGGTGAGCGTGACCAATACGCCGACTCAATATGTTTTTCTTTTTGGGGATAATACCAAGTGAGAGGTTGGGGACATGACAACATAAGAAGGAATTCACTCCTTCCCACTTCTAGGAGAAGTAGATGAATGTTCCCTAAAGTGGTGACTCCAGGACTTGAACAAAGAGATCCCGCCCTCTCACTGGCCCGAGAGGGACTTTCTGTTTAATGGTTGGACCATAAACAGGTTGTTCATTAGATGAGCGCTAGTACTTAAGGAAACAGATGTAACACAGGGGTAAAACGCTAATTTGACCCAGTTGTGATTATGGATGCTCGTGAAGGATTGACTTACCAGTATAGGTCTATATCCATGGACACATAAATGTTCTACAGTGAGAAGAGTTCCGCTGTGGGTCTTTAATGGAATGACCCACAATTAATGAATATTGGTTAACCTGATTAATGAGTTTAATCAGTTAACCTCATATCATTGGAGCTTTGGATCTGTAGGTCCATTAGTTCCCTACTAGCTCGTAAAGAGTAATTAGGAACAATTATATCTTGAGAGAATTTGAATAGCTCAAATTCATATTGGAAATTAAGTTAATTGTATGAGATACAAATTAATGTATAGTGATACATTAAAATATAAAGTCTAATTTGAGATTGAACTTTATTAAATGAGAGAAATACAATTAAATAAGATTTAATTGTAGGCCTAAATTAAATATGAGATATTTAATTTAGTAATTAATTAATTGGAGAATTAATTAATTTAATTTGATTTGATTTAATTAAAAACTATATGTTATGTGGGAGATATTCATTTAAATATGATTTAAATGAAATTAATTAAATTTGATTTAATTATTGATTTAATTATTGATTTAATTATTGATTTAATTAATTAATTAAATGAATTCTCACCCTATTAGAATTGGGAAGAGTAATTAATTATTAATTAATTATATATATCCTTAACCTATTATGACTAGGAAAGGGATATGACACTCTATATAAAGGACATAATGCCTCCCCAATTGATATCTCTCTCTCAACCCAAGAACTCTAGGGAGAATTTTCTCTCTAGAGTTTTTCCCATTCAAGATTAAGTAGCCCCACAACTACGTTCCTAATCTCAGAGTCATAGCGGGGAAGATCAATTGGTGGTGTCCCAATTGTTGACGCTTGGTCCCCATGAAATCAAGAAAGGCGTTCTTGATATTTCAAAGACGACAACGACGGTATGTTCGCTTCTCCCTATTAAATTTAGATCTAATATTTTTGTATGCTTAGCCTTAATATAAATCTAGAATAGTTCTAAGTTTATTGCCAATATATCGGTATTTTAGATTAAACAAAATTAACCACGAATCGGTCCCAATTATGCTTCTGCTTTACGGAATTACGGAATTCCAATCCCTTCATATCTAATTTCTTGCATAAGGATAAGGGAATAATATTAATGCTAGCACCTAAGTCACACAATGCTCTAAAAGAATAAGTACCAAAACTACAAGGAACCGAAAAACTCCCTAGATTTTCTAATTTCTCAGGTACTTTCTGTTGGACTCGGGCACTGCATGTCGAGGCTTGGTACACCGTGTCTACCTTCTTTTCCTTTCTCTTCTTTGCCAGCCATTCCTTCATGAATCTGTTGTACTGGGGCATCTCTAATGCTTCTACAAAAGGAATATTAATGTTCAAATTCATAAAAGCATTCATAAATTTATCAAACTGAACCTGATTGTTCTTTTTCTTCTCTTTGAGGACCAACATTGTGTGAGAAGGAATATGAGGCTCAGAGTCAGGCTTTTCAGCTTCATCTGATGATGTGTCCTCCTCAGCTTCTCTAGTAGGAGTGTCATACTCTTCAATCTTAGGCTCTTCAGTTTCTTCAATCTCCTCCTCCTAGTGCATAGAGATGGTCTTACAGTACTCCATCTGGGGTCTCTCCTACTCAGCTGGGGCCTTACCTTTTTGCATTGTATTGACAACACTCACCAAATGTCTCAGCTGAGTCTCTATGTTTTTTATCGCTGCACTGTGGCCAGTCACTGTGGTGTTGATGGCGATCACTGCCTCCTCCAGCTTGTTTGTCCTGTTGCCTGATTCTGCAATAAAAGCTCCAACAAGATTTTCTAAAGATGGTTTATTCTCTTGCTTTTGAGGTGCAAAACCAAGAGGATTTAAAACATTTTTATTATTAGCATAAGAGAAGTTTTCATGGTTTCTATTGTTAGGGTGATAATGTGTAGGTGTAAAATTATTAGATCCCCTAAAATTAGAATTAGATACATACTGAACCTGTTCTATGGTCTCCTCCTGAGACTGGGATGCAATAGCAGCAGCTGATTCAATAGATTGTGCACTCCCTGTAACTGAAAACTTCAAGAAAGCATTAGCAAGGGTAGACATTTGGGCTTGGAGAACACTTACATTATCAATTTCAAACACCTCAGCTGCAACCTTCTTTAGTGTAGACCGCTCAGATGGCCATTGATAACTGTTGGTGGTCATATCCTCTAGTAAGGTATGTGCATTCTCCACGGTCTTGGACAACAGGGTCCCACCTGCAGCTGCATCAACAATAGTCTTAGTACTTGGATTTAAACCATTATAAAAGAGTTTAATTTGCAACCAATCAGGATATCCATGCTGGGGGCACTTCCTCAACAGCTCCTTGTATCGTTCCCATGCCTCAAATAGTTGCTCATCAAACTGCTGCTGGAACGTTCCAATTTCGGTCCTCAGCTTGACTATCTTTGCAAGAGGGAAAAATTTCTTAAAAAAGGCTTGGACCAAAGCATCACAGGTGGTGATGCTTCCAGAGGGAACAAACTGCAGCCAATCACGGGCTTTGTCCTGCAGGGAAAAAGGAAACAAGCGTAAGCGAATGACATCCTCATTAACTTCGTTTATTTTTACCATCCCACAAATGACTAAAAAGGATTTTAGATGAGAGTTTGGGTCCTCGGTGGGTGATCCTCTGTATGCACAATCACGAGCCATTTGGATGAGACCTGTCTTCAGCTCAAAGTTGTTGGCATTGATCGGGGCATAGACAATCTCTGACTATTGTCCTTGGAATACGGGTTGAAAATAATCTCTAATGGGTTTGGGCTCCTCAGGTGGAATTGGATCGACCATTTGGATAGGTTCTCTAGTCTCCCTTCGAAGCCTATGAATTGTTCTTTCTATCTCGAGGTCCAAAGGTACTAAGGCCAAATCCCTATCTCTTTGCATACACAATCTAAACTAACCTAAGAAAAGGAAAATAACAGAAAAGGAAAGAAAACAATTAATGAAAGAAACTAAAAAAGGAAACAACTAATCTAAATAAGGAAAATATATTCTAGAAAAGGAAAAAAACACTATCAAATAAGGAAAGCAAAAACAAATATGGAAAATAACAATTAACGAAAATTTCCAACAAGGAAAAAAAATCTAACTAAAAAGGAAAGAAAAATCTAAGCCAGATAAAAAAAAACTAACAAATAAGGAAAAACAATCACACAAAAAAAAATCACTAAACTAGCAAAAAACAAATATGGAAAGAAAACAAAAAAGAAAAAGAATGCAATCTACCTAAAAATAAGAAATAAAAATACACCTTAAATTAAGACCGAACAATTTTTTCACAATATTAATTTAACTAAATAATATGCCAATCCCCGACAAAGGCACCAAAAACTTGATGTGGACTTTTCTTACCGCAAGCGCATGGTTCAAGTAATAATATAGTGATTTGTAAAATCGAATGTCATCCTCTGGATTGGATTTTAAGTTAAACTAACTACCGTGAATACTTTTGCTCAATTTTATTTAGAAATCGAAAAGTAATGAAATTTTGATGCAAATTAAAGATTTGATATTCAATTGAAAGAATTCTTAGGTAACTGATTTCGTCAGTTTAGTTTAGGATTAATTAGAGGGAATGAATTGTAGCGTGCATTTATTTTATGAGTCTAAGAACCTTTTATCACAACTATCTATCCCGAGCATAATTGATTCTCATGCAATATAATTAACTTGATATCCATATCTAAATTCATTAACATGCAAGACTTTTAGTTCTTTTGACAAATTCTAAAGTTATTCTAAATTCCGTCACGAGCTTATAATTTCTACTTTAGTTATGCAATCTTAATTAAGTTATGCAATCTTAATTAAGTCTATGCTAAGCCCCCTCTCCTGAGCAAGATTCAACACTTAGATCACTCAACTAGTGGTCAATTAATTGAAAGCAATTGCATACATAAAACAATTGCACAAAACATCCCGTAAATTTATCCATAAACATAAACGACAACATCAGTCCCTAAGAAACACGCTTAGCTACTCATACATGGTGTTACGATATAAACTAAGCATGATAAAGCCATAGAATCTAACTAAAGATAAGAAAAAGGAAGGAAAACTCCTGAATCCTTCGAAACCAGCTCGTCCCTGTCACGATCTCCACGTCTTCAAGCTTGGTTCTCACTCATTGGCCTTGCTTCAGCTCCCACAGAAGGTCTCTAGTTGAAATTAGGGCTAAAATCTCTCCAATTGGACTCCCCTTGGCCGTTGCAAATAAGGATGAATATATAGAAAATTGGTCGACGACATCGAGACGCTAGGGATAGCGTCTCGACGCTAGGGATAGCGTCTCGACGCTGTCGTGCTGCCGCCAAAGTAAATAAGGGAAATTCTTCCATCGTCGAGACGCCAAGAGGCAGTGTCGAGACGCTGGCCTCTTTGCCGTCCTATTCAGATTTGGAAAGTCTCTTGCGTCAAGACACTAGCTCTCGAGTTTGCCCACTTTGTCAAGCCTCCAACTTGATTCCTTTTTGCTGCTTTGGCTTCTTTTAGCGTCCCAAACACCCGATCAACTACAAATTCTCAATTTAGCTCCAATAATCAATTCCCTACAAAATAAACATTAAAGTGCATTAAAATGGCCAAAAATTACTCAAAGACTAACTATAATTTATCGGGAAATATAGCTCGCTATGCGCGCTATCATATATATATATATATTTATATATAATAATAATAATAATTATTATTATTATTATTATTATTATTACTATTATTATTATTATTATTATTATTATTATTATTATTACTCACTTATTCATTTAGGGTTTCCTTATAAAACTAAGCCCCAAATTGGTTCCAAAAGAAACCTAAATCCAGCTTTCCCCTCTCAATTCTCAACTTTCGAGAATTCATGAAGTCAAATAAATCTCAGGGAAAATTCTACATATTTTATTACAAATAATAAAAATTAAGTAAACTTGAAATTAACTTAAGACTTGAAAAAAAATTTACCTGAAAATTTGGGGTGTTACATTGCTGCTCAAACCAATCTCCAAATGGGAAGATCTGACGGACGACAATGAGACGATTGCAGCTCTTTGTGAAGTGCATTTACAGGGCAGTTTAATGGAGATGAATGAGGAAGTGGTTTTGATGGGTTGAAATTTTGACTCTGTAAATGGAAAGGAATAGAGAGAGGAGAAGGAAATTTGGAGAAGACGACATGCAGATGAGGAGAAGGGCTAGAGCACGACGTGTTCAACAAGTGGAAATGGATTAAAGATGACATCTCTTTTTTAATTCAAATCGTAATCTAGGGAAATAAAATCTATTTGAATAATTTAAGATTAAATTAGGAGAGATGAATTGTTTAGATACACCCAGGATAAAAGATATTGAAATTTTAGATGATGGTAAAAACGGAAATCTATGCACAAATAAAGTCACGTGACATGCACGATTTGGCCATTTTTCACTCGTTTTTCTTTTGTCTATACTTCTAAACCGACTTTGTTTTTTGCTATTTACAAGGATTTTCCGTCTTGTTTTCTTATGTGATCCACTAACTTTCGCCAAATAAAAACATGGAAGAGAGAAAAATGTTGCAATTCCCATGGGAGATGTGAGAGAGAGGTAGAAGGAAGGGAAGGTAGATGAGATGTAAATTTTGCAGAAGAGAGAATTAATGCGGCAATCAAGAGTGAATTTTTAGGTTTGTGTCAAATACGTCCCTAAACTTTAAAAAAATATATAATTAGTCCCTAGACGTTCAATTTTGTATCAAATAAGTTTCTAAACTTTAAGAAGTGTCTCATAAGTCCTTAAACTTTTGATTTTGTATCCAATAAGTCCTCGAGCTTTCAATTTTGTGTCTAATAAATTTTGTACCTATTTGACAATTTCAAATTCACAAACCTATTTGACACAAAATTGAAAGTCTAAAGTTTTTATAGGCACAAATGTCTAACAGATTCTTAATTTTAATAAATGGTGAATATGCAAACAACCTATTAGACACAAAGTAAAAAGTTCGAGGATCTATAAAGTTCAAAGATTTATTAGACACAAAATGGAAAGTTCAGAGACCGTTCAACTGGGAATGGGGAAGTGAGCAGGGAAAAATTGAAATGAGAAAAATGGGGACGGGATATATACTCTATGCCATGTTCAAGTTCCCTATCCCCAAAATATACATATGTGTGTGTGTATTATTTATCTATTTATTTATTAAAAAAACATTCTAGTCTTTCCAACTTTCCTCAAGATATTGTTATGTTTGGGTCATTTGTAATTATAAATTATATTATTTAAATTTAACTTATAACTTTATATGGTCAATTTGAGCATAGCATAGGGGATAAGGCACCAACTACCATCTAAAGGTTGACGGTTCGTTTTCTCACCCCACAATTGTTGAACTAAAAGAAAATGCCTTATAATTTGATATGTTTGAATCATATTATTGAATATTTAAACTATATGTAACCATTTAAATGAGAATTTTTCATGATGAATTAACTATTTAATTGAAATTTTTTCAAGAGAATGCATTTAATTGATATTTAAAAAAACAACGGAAACAATTTACCACAAAGAATTGGATCTCTAGGTAATCCCCACCCAGATCCCACGAAATTTCGCGGATGGAAAAGCCATTTCATCCTTGCCTCATGAAGATTTCTAGATCTATTAGATACTTTTTAATGTTTACACTTGTACTTTACGTGAAGTTTGAAAATCAAAATAGGGTTGTTAGAAGGATTTAAATAAAATTGATATGAGATTAATACATGATTTAAACTTAAATATTTCTCTTCATTTAAAAAAAAACATAAATATTTCTCGAACTAAAAAAAACCTTTAAAATATCTTGACATGATGGCATTTTACTGAAAGGTGATAGGGTGACAAACGTGATAAATATTTCTAATAGTCTTCTGGAGGGAGCTGGGGCTTTTTTCGCTGAAATTCTCTTGGGAATTCTTTAGGCACTTTTTTCGGTGATTTCGATCACTGGTTACTCGCATCTAGCTTTCTGGATGCGCTGATTTGTTTCTTGATTGTTCAACGGATTCTTTCCTTGTTTTACCGGATTGCAGCTTGATTGTATCAATCTTCCAAGATTACCAAGGATCAACGGTTTCACTTTTAGAAGTTTATATTGGTGTTGAGGATGGTTTGCTCTTCACTGCAATTCAAACGGTTTTCACCCAAATTCCACAGCTTGTGCTATTTTCTCACTATGGCCTTTGAAGATTTGCTCGAAAACTGGGAAAAAATTAGCTTAACTGCTGAAGAGGAGACCACTAAAGTTGATGTCGATCGTCAGGCGGCTGTGGTTACCAGTCAATCCTTAGGTTTCAGCCTCATTGGAAAACTGCTCGCTCCACGAATTATCTTGGGTGATGTGATGCGAAGGAATTTTAAATCGACTTGGAACATTCCAAACGAATTAATTGTGGAAAAGCTTGGGGCCAATTTGTTTCCTTTTCTTTGCGGACGGAAGAAGACCAAACCCGAGTGATGCGTCAGGGGCCATGGCTCTTCGACAAATTCCTGCTCGTGCTTTCGAAGCCCATTCCGATGGTGAAGCCTACAACCATGGAGTTCAAATTCGCAACTTTTTGGGTTCATTTCTGCGAACTCCCGATGGATCTCTACCATTGGTCGATGGCGGAGAGATTGGGCAATGCGATCGGCCAGTTCCAGGAGTACGACAATGGAGGTCGAGGGTACGGTTGGAAGGAAAGTCTTCGAGTTCGTGTTACCATTGATATTACGCACCCTCCGCATCACGGCATTAAGGTTCGGCTTGATGAACCATTGGGTAGTGTTTGGACTCCTATTAAATATGATAAGCTTCCTGAAATTTGTGCTTCTTGTGGCCGAATTGGGCATGGGACAAAAGATTGCAGCTCTTTCTATCTTGATGATGGTTCTTCCTCTCGACGGCCGTAATATGGAATGTGGATGTCGTTCACTGGTCGCTCCTCGAGTGTATTTCGATCTCCAAGCACCAGCCCGATGGGCATCAACAGGATGATGATGGATGCTTAACCAAACCAGAATGCATCATCCTCTCTTGATCAAGCCGTGGCTGTTGGACAAGACACGTGGTTGGAGAATTCCAAACGTTCCTCTCCGATGACGGGCTCCGGCAGCAGGCCCATGGAAATCTCGTTGGCGATGGAGGATTCAGTTACACTTCCTTTGATGGAAAATTCACATACATTAAATGTCCATCATTTTGGCATTAATGCTGTTGAATTTTCAAAAGTTAAAAAGAAGCTTGAATATGGGACGGTTTCTGCACAATCAAAGGCCCATCGTAAAGGCATGGCAATCGTAACAGATAGGCTAAACGGTTTTCATTTTATTTCGGGTACTGGAGAGATGAAACCGCCAGAAATTTCGCCTCCAACTTTAACGACCAAGGACTCAATTTCAACTCACAATGCAGCCAATCCACCAGTCAAGTTTTATTCCTTATCTGGCCGGTCTGAGGGCGTTAACCGGTTGGATGTGTCTCAGTTGAACATTATGGATTCAAAGAAGATTGATGATTGAGCCAGCATGAAAATGAAACCCATTTCCAAAATGAGTGAGGCTCCAGTTAGGGCTTCTTACCTGTCAAAGATCAGCCCAAATGGTAAAAGTTGGAAACACCGAGCCCGAAAGACAAACGTGGATCCCAGTTCCAGCGGGGCACTCGATAATCAGAAGAAACGCATGGGAGAGGGGTTAGCAAGAGGATCTCTAAAACGTGCACGAGCTGACGAGGATGACATACCAAATTCCAACGAACCAACGGTGGAGGCTGTCGAACAGCCCCACCGGGAGCCATGAAAACTCTTTGTTGGAATGTCCGTGGTCTGGGGAATCCTAGGACATTCCGAGCCGTTAGTGATGGTATACGTCACTATAATCCTCATTTACTGTTTTTTATGAAAATAAAATGTAGTGCGAATGCTCGTAATCTCAATAAAATTAAGACATCGTTGAATTATCCGG
The DNA here is from genome assembly GCA_017139565.1 of Luffa aegyptiaca. Classification (NCBI taxonomy): domain Eukaryota; kingdom Viridiplantae; phylum Streptophyta; class Magnoliopsida; order Cucurbitales; family Cucurbitaceae; genus Luffa; species Luffa aegyptiaca. The sequence continues at coordinate 17,815,231 of CM029402.1, forward strand.
GTTGTTTTTCTGTGCACTTTGTTGGTCGTAGTGAGGGTTTATGTTTGTTCTGGAATGAGGAGGTTGATGTCACAATAAGATCCTATTCAAAGTTCCTTATAGATGCATCAATCAAATGGGATGCTAAAATGTAGCGATTTTCTGGTTTATATGGCAATCCAAACCCCAATCAAAGAAATCACACATGGAATTTAATTCATTGTTTGCACAATCAGGATGACTCTGCGTGGGTCGTTGGTGGGGATTTCAATGTGACTCTTTTACAGGAGGAAAAGGAAGGTGGGATTCGAGTCAGGGATTCTCAGATCCAGATGTTTCGTGATGTGATGGATGAATGTGGATTACAAGATATGGATTTTGTGGGTGAAATGTTTACGTGGTCAAATAGACAAGATATGGAGACAGATAAATGAGAGGCTGGATAGGTTCATTGCGAATGAAGCTTTTCTTCAAGCGTTCTCGCATGGTTCCATTATGCATCTAAATTGGGCTCGATTTGACCACCGCCCAATCTTCGTTAACGTGAACCCCGATCTTGAAAACCATGGCAAGACGAAAAATTCGCGCATTTTTCGATTTGAGGAGGCATGGACTCAAAATCCTGATTGCAAACATATCTTCTCAGAATTGGGGTGTTGGGCGAACCAAGAGGTGGGCAGCCCACGTCTTGAATTTTGTCTACATAAAGGCAGAGCTAGATTGCAACAATGGGGCAAAGGCACATCTTCTTCTATTCGGCGCAGTATAGCGACACATCAGCATATCTTACTGGAATTATATGACGGGATGAGAGTTATCGAGGCTCCCACGTGTCAAAATGAATTTATAATCATCGATCAGTAAACTACTTGCAGCAGTAGTGGCGAGGTCGATCACATGGAATAACTGGTTTACTTCTAATCTCTTTTGTGTTTGGTGGTAGAAAGAGGGGTTTGAGAAAGATGGTGAGAATTGTGGGGAAGTAAATATGTAAGAAAGTAAATTGACAGAAAATTAAAACATAAGAAAGTAAACTGATAGAAAAATAAATGGAGATGTTGGCTAATCTCACCTTGCCGCTCATTGTAGCTGAAGACACTCAGGATTAGTACATTTACTTTTTACTCATCGATTAACAGATAATGATTTACATGCATGCTGTCTATAGGTGCTCTAAATCAATTGACTCGATCTCAACGTCCACCGACTCAATTACTAGTTACTAATTAATTAACCCCACGAACCCGTCAAAGTTAATTAATCAAGCAACTGCATTAAGAACTAGATACCCCTAGAGCGCTAACCCAACGGACCCATTGAACTAACATGCAATTGATCAATAGATTAACCTGGCCACAGTTAATAAATCAATTAATTGTTGCTCTAGACTAGAACACTCATAATCAACTAGAGGGAAATCTAATCAATCACTGAAGGATTTGGAATTCTCTAATTTCGTTAAAGCGGAAGCGTAATTGGGACCGATTCGTAGTTAATTTTGTTTATCAAAAAATATCATTACATTGGCAAAAATCATAGAACAAATTCTTTAGAAACTTAAGGCTAAGCATACAAAGATTAGATCTAAATATATAATAAAGAAAAGAGAAGCAAACCTCTGTTGACGTCTCTAAAAATCAAGAATGATTCTTGATTGCTTTGTAACAACGAAGAACACCACCATTTGGTTACACCGGTATATCTCTGAGACTAATGGAGGCAGGAGACTGGTGAGAGTCTTTTAGGAGAGATCTCTGAGAGAAGTAGAATGAATGGGATGTCTTTCACCCCACCCCAGGGGTGCTATTTATAGGTAAAGGCCAAGACCTTTTCCTAATAGGAAAATGTTATGAATAAGATCAACTCTTATTCATATCTAATATTAATAAATAATTAATTAATTACTCAATTAAATATCACATATTTAATCTTAGGGATTTTATTAAATTATTTATATTAATATGAATCCAATTCATATTAATTATTTGAACTCTTTCAAATATTTTCTCTCAAGAATTAATTTTGAAATTAATTCAAAATTATATTATAAAGTTACATAAACTTTATATTATAATGTATCAATATACATTATATGATTCCCCTAAATAAATTGAACACTTTCAATTTACAATTTATACTTAATTGCCTCAAGTCTCTTTACGAGCTACCAGTGGGACCTAATGGACCTACAGATCAGAAGCTCCAACGATACGAGACTAATTGGCTAAACTCATTAACCAAGTTAGTCAACATTCGTTAACTGTGGGTCACCCCACTAAAGACCCACAGCTGCACTCTTCTCACTGCAGAATATTTCTGTGTCTACGGATATCGACCAATAACGGCAAGTTAATCTTTCACGAGTGTTCGTAACTCCAGCTGGGTCAAATTACCGTTTTACCCCTAAGTTACCTCTACCTCCTTAAGTACCAGTGTTCCTCTAATGAACAACCTGTTTGTGGTCCAACCATCAAACAGAAACCCCTCTCGGGCCAGTGAGAGGGAAGGGCCCTTTGTTCAAGACCCGGAGACACCACTTAAGGGAACACTCATCTACTTCCTCAAAAATTGGGAAGGAGTGAATTCCATCTTGTGTGATTATGTTCCCAGCTCCCCACTCGGTCTTGTCCCCAAAATAGTAGGCTTATTGAGTCGGCGTACTGGCCACTCTCATCCATACAAATCAAAGGACAATCCCTCGTGAACAGAAGTTCATAATCCACTCAAGATTCAGACTAAGTTGCCTAGATCATCCTAGTGAAATAGAAACCTAACTAGTTAACAGTGTTACAGCTAGCGGTTACTATTTCGCGGTTTGATCTTATGCAAACTCTTTGCATAGGATACCTCCATTCGCATGTCTACTACATGGACGCTTTGGATCAATACGTCTATATCAAATACAAAGCGGGCCATATCACATAGTGGTACCAGGATAAGGTACCTAGTCTTATCCTTGTACTATAGACCTTTTAGGTTGTTACTTGAACATCAATCCTCGTATGTCCCCACATACTAGTTCAAGTTACATACAAACACCTTGGATCTTCGATTATTGGATTTGGGTCAAATTGTGCAATATTCAACAATAACATTTTATTGCAGAAACTTAATAACACTTTATTAAAACAAGTATACAATTTGTTTACATTCACTATCTACGAGTTTTAGGGCATAAAACCCAACAATCACAAGTATCGACTTAGACCCTAGATCTATCGTGTCAGCAACAAAGTCAGAGTCTGCTCTTGGGACCCGTGCTCATGAATCAATCAAATGCTAACTATTGAACTAACCCTCCATTAGCTACTTAGAAATTAGTTCCTTAGCGAGTTATTAACATACGAGCTGCGAGTTAGGGCGTCAATCTAACCTACTGCACATGCTAATTATAAAAGCGGGAATCTAAAGCTACAAACAACAAATAAATCATGCATAAAGTTCAAGATTCCAAAGATATTCAGCAAATCAGTGCAGAAAGCTCATGAATCTCATAAAAATACAAATGTACTTACAATCCCGAGGTTCCAACTACAACGAACGGTGCTTAGACGACCATAGACAAGCCTAATCTAAGCCCAAGGCTCGAGAACCCAACCTAATCTACCTAGAAACTATGAAATACAAATGGAGAATGAAAAATATGGGACCAAACCGAGAGAAACGACTCCCAAGAACTCCAATCGGATCTCCCTCTCAAAAGAAGAACTCTCAAAACTCTCCAAGCTCCTGCCCTAATCGCAAACTGATGCTTTAAATAATCGGACTGGCGTCGAGGCGCCGTGGCTAGCGTCTTGACGCCGACGGTGATGCTTCTGGCCCTCCGCTTCCGAAGCGTCGAGACGCTTGAGGATGGCGTCAAGATGCCATCTCTCGGGTCTCCCTGGTTTGGCTGCTTCAAAAGTTGATCCATTTGGCGTCGTTTTCGAGTCCTGAGCGCTCCACTTAGGTCTTTTCATCGTCTCGGCATCCCATGGACTTCAAGATGGATCGAAACCGCGCTAATTTCCCCGAATTAATGTCAAATTTGAATGTGAGCTCCTTTGAAGCGCTTGATACCAAACCGCTACAAAACATAACTTTAAACTAGATAATTGTCGTAAAACTAACAAGATTAAGGACAAATAAACATGGGCAATTAGGTCCCATCATTATACCGTAAGCCGCCTTCGTGGGACTTCAATGAGATTCAGAGAGTAGAAGATCAATTAGACAAAGCATTAGAAGATGAAGAAATCTACTGGAAACAACGTTCGCTTGAAAACTGGTTAAATTGGGGGGATAGGAACACTCGATGGTTCCACAAACAAGCTACACAGAGGAGGAAGAGAAATGAAATTCGAGAAATTCAAGACCCAAATGGTGGTTCGATCAAAGATAAACAGCAAATGGAGCAGGCTTTTAAATCATATTTCTCCCAACTGTTTTCTTCATCTAATCCTCAAATGGAGATCATTGATAATGCTTCACAGGATCTAAATGCAAAGGTGACGCCAAACATGAATGAAAGATTGTTAGCTTCGTTTACAAGGGGTGAGATTGAAAGAGCCATAAATCAAATGCATCCGTCCAAGGCGCCTGGTCCCGATGGCTTCTCCGCTCTCTTCTACCAAAAATTATGGACTGAGGTTGGTGACATTACTGTCTTAAACTGTTTGGATATGTTAAGCTTGATAAGATCAGTTTGAGATTGGAATGATACTTATATTGCATTGATTCCTAAAGTGAAACATCCCAAATTGATTTTTGAGTTTAGACCAATCAGTCTATGTAATGTTTCCTACAAAATAATTGTCAAAGTCTTAGTTAATCGTATGAAATGGGTTCTTCAAGACATTATTTCTTAAAATCAATCTGCATTTCTCCCTGGCCGGTCAATTTTTGATAATGTGATTATGGGTCATGAATGTTTGCACACTATAAAGAATAAAAGAATAGGGAGATCGGGATGGATAGCCTTAAAATTAGACATGAGCAAAACATATGATTGAGTGGAGTGGTGTTTTTTGGAAAGGCTAATGTTGAAACTTGGGTTTCATCCTAATTGGGTACAGTTGATTATGGATTGTGTTCAAACGCCAAATTTCTCCATCTTGCTAAATGGGGTTCCTTCGGGTAGAATAATACCCCACCGAGGACTACGCCAGGGGGATCCGCTATCTCCTTATCTGTTTTTACTAGTTTCAGAAGTGTTGTCTTCTCTTATTTCAGGGGCAGTAGCTAGGCATAATATATCTGGTATAAAATCGAGGAAATTTTGCCCAGATATTTCTCATCTCTTTTTTGCATATGACAACCTCATTTTCTGTAAAGCTTCAATAGAACAAGTTTGGGTGTTCCGATCTATTCTGGGTAGATATGAGAAAGCGTCTGGTCAGGTGGTAAATATTGATAAATCAACACTATATTTCTCCCCAAATGTGCCTCTCGAGTTCTGTTCGGTGATTTTCGATTTGTTGGGTATGCCTATGGTTGATAATCTTGGAAGATACCTAGGTGTTCCTTCATCTTTTACTAGAAAAAGGAGGGATGACTTTAAAGATATTAAGCAAAGAGTATGGCAGACTCTAGAGGGATGGAAGGGTCACTTTTTCTCTGTTGGAGGAAAGGAAGTGTTGATCGAGAGCATAGCTCAATCTATACCAACATACATTATGAGTTGTTTTCACCTTCCTAAAACTCTTTGTGATGACATACATTCTATGATGGCACGTTTTTTGTGGGGATCTACAGAAACCAATCGGAAGATTCATTGGAAGAAATGGAATCAATTATGCTTCCCAAAGGAGCTAGGTGGATTAAATTTTCGGGATTTGGAGACTTTCAACTAAGCTTTGTTGGCAAAACAGGTGTGGTGTTTATTTACTAACCCAAATTTACTGGCTTCAAAGGTAATAAAAGGAAGATATGCTAATCAGAAATCACTATTGCTAGCTCAAATCAAAGCTAACTGTTCAGTTTTCTGAAGGGGTTTTGTATGGGCTCGAGAGCTTTTGCAAAGTGGCATGCAAAAACGTATTGGGAATGGCAAATCTACCTACTTTTTTAAAGATCCATGGATCCCTAAGGAGATCACCTTTAAGCCAATTAAAGCTCCAAGGGTAGCGATTCAAGAAGAGGAGAGAGTATTTGAATTTATCACTCCAACAATGGGATGGGACTTGAACAGATTGAGGGAAGTGGTAACCAAGGAGGATGTAAATATTATTGAAACCATTCCAATTAGTGCATCTAATGAGGATGATAAATGGATATGGCAGTACTGCCCCAATGTGCTGTACTCTGTGCAGAGTGGATATAAACTCGCTAGGACTCTTTTAGTTGGCTAGGAATCGACTAGTAATGATGATCAGCGAAAATGGTGGAATACATTATGGAAATCGAAAATCCCACCAAAAGTCAAACTTCTTATTTGGCAAGCTTACCATGGGTGCTTACCAACTACTTATTGTCTTTGGAAACATGGTTTAGACATCTCGCCTATGTGCATCATTTGCAGATCAAAAATGGAGACTATTGATCATGCTTTATGTGGATGCAAACGATCCAAGCGGATATGTGACACTGTTTTCCAAATAGTGGATGTAACGATCCAAGTAGCAAATAACTTTGCTGACTGAATTGTATGGTTAGCGAGTCATCTCACGAGCGAGGAATTTGAAAAAGCATGCATTACGTTCTGGACTCTTTGGAATGACAGAAACAATTTTAACAATAATATGGATATTATGGATTGGACAAAGCGATGCGAGTGGATCTACCAATATTGGGAAGAAACCAGAGCTAAAGTGCGGTCTAATAATGCACCTACGGTGCGACAGGAACAGAACCTCGTGGAGCAGGTGAACGACGTCAGGTTATTTACGGATGCAGCGGTAAATCCACACATTGCAGGTGTTGGTTATGGGGCAGTTATCATAGGAACTGATGGCAACATCTGCGGAGCAATGGAGTTTATGGACTCGACGTCACACACACCATTGGCTGCGGAGGTGAACGCACTCATTCATGGTATTCACCTTCTGCAACATATGCACATTTCTATTGCATGTGTTTATTCGGACTCCATCAATGCTATTAAGATGATCGAGAACTTCAAATTACGTCTGATGTGCATCATTGGATTACACAAATCCAAGGGATGATCAACTCTTTTGAAGAATTATCTTTCATTCATGTGTCAAGGCAATGTAATAGGAGAGCTGATTACCTAGCTAGGGATGCTCTAGCTCGTCGCCGCTCTATGCTTTGGCTAGAGAATTTTCCACAATGGTTTATATCTATGAGTAACTTTACTCATTGCAAATGTAATATCCTATGTAATTGTTTGATGTAATGGAATGATACAAGTTTATCTCAAAAAAAAAAAAAAAAAATCATTCGATATTATTATTATTGTTATTGTTATTGTTATTATTATTATTTGACTAGTTTCATTAGGTGGTAAATAATGAAGATGTTTCATCTGAGCAACCAAGTTCTAATTTAAATCTATCTTATCTTATCTTACCACCTTAGTAGGTAAAGAAGAGAATTATTTTTAGACTATTTTACTCCTTTATCAAATCTTAAATTTACAAAACATACCACTAATAATTATTAAATTTATATACTTAATTTAAATCATAAAATAACATTTAAAAATCAAGAAGATCAAAAGTTGTTTTTTTGGACATTACTATCCTTAGTTTTTAAGATAATACCTAAATTGGCATTATTAAATTATTTTAAAATAAAAAATGGAATTACTAAAACAACAAGTTCTATACAAAGTTGTACACACCCAGGTGGGTACTAATAATTTCTACTTTTTTAAAAATTAATTATATATTTTTAGAATTGTTTTATCACTTATTATTATTTAATTACAAGTATACAATAAAATTAACATTAATTATTTAACCTCTTTTCACATTCTCACATTTATATATAACCTACTCATATATGTTTTTTTTAGTAAATACCAAATGTAAATATTTGAGAGGTTAGAATATGATAAGTTCTATATATTTATTTCTATAATTTAATTACTAAAATTTATGAGTTTATCTTTATGTTTAATGGTGAAATTTCAAAGGTATTACTAAAAGAACAAGTTCTAAACACTCAAGTTATATACCCAATCAAGGGAGCATAGCTCAGTAATTGACATGTACCCTCGATCAAGAAGTTCGAGGTTCGAATCCCCCCACTCCCAAATGTTGTTGTACCAAAAAAAAAACTCTACACACCCAAGTGGGTACTAATAGTTTCTACTTTTTTTAATTAATTATATATTTTTAGAATTGTTTTATCACTTATTATTATTTAATTACAAATATACAATAAAATTAACATTAATTATTTAACCTCTTTTCACATTCTCACATTTATATATAACCTACCCATATAGGTTTTTTTTTAGTAAATATCAAATGTAAATATTTGAGAGGTTAGAATATGAAAAGTTCTATATATCTATTTCTATAATTTAATTACTAAAATTTATGAGTTTATCTTTAAGTATGTTTAATGGTGAAATTTCAAAGGTTTTGTAACTTTTATCTCTTACAACTATAAATAGAGCTCTCTTCAACATTTATCTAAAAATATTTGAATTCTCTTATGTTTAGGTTTGTTTTTCTTCTTTTATTCATTGTCTTTTATTCATTCTTTGGAAATGACCTAAGCTATGCAGAGTAATATTCTCATTGACAAGGAAAAAAAAGATTCTCATTAACAAGAATAAAGTTATCGTGATGGAAATCTTAAGGGTTGTATTTTTTTTTTTTCTTTTGGTTATGTATGAGTATAAATTCGTACACATCTTTTGGATTAAATGTATAGATAGTCCATTCGAAGAGGCTAAAATGAAAAATGTCATGTCTTTTCAATTTAACGTTATATGTGTTGGTTGGGAGTGCGACCAAAATCCCACGGGAAAAGTACATAGATAGCCTAAATTTGGACCCTATATTTCATAAATGTCCAAGTTTCCCACTTTTTACAGAAAAGGCCTAATGGCTGAACTTTTTTTCATAAAAATCATGGTCCTTTTACGATTAAGCCCTCATATCCACTACTAACTATTTAAAAAAATAAAATAAAACCAAAAAAGGAAACACAAACCGTGGGTGAGAGATAGTGAACGGAAAAGGAAAGAGATTTTTGTAATTACTTTCCAAATTTGAAAGATCCCTAAAATCACCCCCAATTTTTCAAAAAAAAAAATCCCTAAAACCACTCACTATTTTTCCCAATTCACACACGGTTTCTCCTTCCCTTCATTCCTCCCTCATGATCTTTCTCCCTCATGGTCTCTCGACCACTCTTTCCCTCTTCATCTCCGATCCTTTTCTTGCCGCCGCCGACCAACCACCACCGGAAGCGCCGCCGCCGTCCAACCATCGTCATTGCAAACTCGAATAAGCAGCACTCATGCATCAATGGATACCACCAACCCAGTTGTTGCCCTCAAATTGTCGTTGTTTTATCGTGGGTATCGTTGAATTTCATCACCGCCGTGGTATATTTAATATATACATATGTATATATTATTTAAAAATTAAGGTTTTTTTATAGTTATATACAGACTTTTTTTTTCCAATATCTATATTTCTCCTAAATGCATTGGTATATTTAATATACATACATACATGTATATATATAATATATATTGGCAAATAACTAAATATACAAGTGTATATATTTAATACTATAGTAATGAGACAAGAAAAAAACTCGGTATACGTGGCTACAATAATGAGTAAAAAAAGGAAAACTTATGTACATAGTTATATATGAATATAAAGGAAAACTTATGTACATAGTATTGTTCAAAAAAAAAAAAAAAAAAAAAAAACTTATGTACATAGTATATATAAGCGGAATGAACAACTTCATCTTTGTTTTCTATCGCCAGGCCACAGCCACCATCTTCCTTTCTCCTATCTTTGTTTCTCATTCGTTTTTTCTGTTTGTTTCTCAGGAAAACTGCCCCACCCTTGACATTCCTCACCTTCTGCAAGATCTTTATGCTTTCTTTATTTGGGTATGTTTTGTTCTTAGTTTAATTGATCGAGCTATATATATATATATATATATATATATATTCGTAGTTTTCTTTTAGAATTCTTGTAATTTTTTCTTTCCTGGGTTCGACAAGTAAGATGGAGATTTGAACTTTTGACTATTGGAATGGTTAATGGAACCAAGTTGAGATTAAGAAGCAAGGAAGTTTGAATTTTTGTGTAGTAATAATAAGTGTAAAAATCATGAGATTGTGTGTTTGGTTTGCAGAATAGCCATATGCTTAAATCTTTATGGGACATATATACTAAACTATTATATATTGAATATTAACCAGAATATATAATAATCAATACAATATATGCATAGATTATAAACGGTATATTACTGGGAATATATATATATAAAATAACCGAAATAGTTATGTCAGTAAAATGAATATTAATCGAAATATATACACATTTTTTAGATATTCCAGCAAATATGTTATATATACTGCTGTCGGGAAGAAAAAACGGGAAGAAAAAAATCGATTAGCTTTTGTTCGGTTAATGAAGAAAATAGAAAACTGCTGTCACGAAGAAAAAAACGTGAAGGAATAAATCGATAAAGAAGGAAAAAGAGAAAAAAATGGATCAACCGAAAATTACCAAACAAGAGAACGAAAATGGATGAAATAAAAGGAAAATAAGTTGGAATCATTATGACAAGAAATCAAATCTCAAGAATCATATTTTCAAAATATTAAGGATTTAGTTAAGATAATATCTTATAAAATCTTATAAAATATGACAAGGGTAAAATAGTAAGGAAAAAATGCTGGAAATCTAATCTTGGAAATCTACAAAACTATGGACATTTATGAAAATATGTATATAAAACAGCCTATCTACCAAAATTTCTCAAATCCCATATGATGGGCTTATAAGGGAGGAAAAGTATCTTCATTGGTATGAGGCCTATGAATTTTACACACAATTTTCTCTCCCGAACTTTCCTGATCAAAAATAAACTTTAACGATTTCCATCCAAATTAACGGCAAGGGTATTTTTGAAACAACTTTCCAAAGTTCAGGAGCATTTTTAAAACAAACCCCATAGTTTAAGGGTATTTTTTATAATTTAGCTGAAAAGATTTAACACATTTATCATTTCCACTTATTTTAAAGGGTCATCCGTACAAAAAAAAAAACACCCATCTTTTATTCAAGATAAATGTCTAGTTAACCAATATTTGTACTCTCAATCATAATAATCATCAAAAAATTTCCCACTAAGATTTTACAAAAAAAAAAAAAAAAAAAAAAAAAAAAAAAAAAAAAATTGTAATAATAAAATTAAATTTTAAGATGAATTATGAAACATATTATGAGAGTTGAATTAAAAAAGATGAATAACAATTCTCAAAAAATAAAATAAAATAAAATAACAAATTTAAAAAAAGGTGTTAAAGCTTTGTAAATGAGAAGAAATGTAAAATAAATAGACAGATACCATATACAATGAAAAGACATGCAATGAAATGGATAAATAACCATTTTCAATACACTTCAAAAAAAAAAATAACCATTTTCAATAGTATACCTCCATTAAAATTTGTTAAGAACATATTGAGTACTCATTCAATATATTGAACAAATTCATGAAGGAAAATAAAAATTAAACAACTCAGACCTTGACATGGGATCAATCTATCAGACAATCAAAAAAAAAAAAAAAAAAAAATACAAGTCCCAATATTACAAAAAAGAACATGTTGAAAATACTATCGATACGGCCGCTTTTTATTAAGGTGCTCGGCGTGAATATTGCACTGATCTATCGCCTCAGGGTGTGCAGAATGTACTCAGCGTAAAGATCCCTGCAAATTTATTCAATTCAAAATCTTGTAAGAACAAAGATTGAAATGGAACTAGAATGTAGAATTCATTGGATCTGACTGAAAGACTTGCATTGAGTACTGAATGGCCTCTAGAGCAACTTCTGAAGGTAAGAAATCATTAACTGCCACCTCCTTGTTTTCGTTCTTTTTATCTGTGATTCCATATAGTTAAGAAATTTGTGTTCCTCAAGTTTAAACTTTTACATGTAGAAAACGTATGTGATGATGTTGTAAAAGAGTTAGCGAAACATTGTAACAGATTTGAAAGGATACAGTCTTCGAAGAAGCGGCGAATCTCGGAGAGACGGTGAGGAGGAAGCTCTTTGATGTCGTTGTAATGCTTGTATTCGGGATCGTCAGCACAAACTGCAATGATCTTATCATCCTTCTCTCCCTGGATCAAAAGCAACAATTTTGTTTTATTTGAGTGAATGATTTGATAGACAGGACAAAGTAGGTTTTGTTTCTTTTCATTGTCTCGAAAGTACCTGGTCAATCATGGGCATTAGTCCAATAGCCTTGGCTCGGAGAAAACAGCCAGGAAGAACTGGTTCCTATACAAACAAATCAATAGGTTTTTTTGTAAATCGTCACGGTGAATGAGGCGAAAACGTGCTGCAGGTACGAAATAACAGCAACACAAATGCAGAGTCCAAAATTTCTTAACCGTCTCTTTTCAGCTAATCCAAAAGTTAGAGACAAATTATAATGGAGTGCATTCTAAATTTTTCAGAACTTTTCTTCCTACAAGAGAGATTATAATGCAATACCAAATTTTTTTTCGGAAAAAGGATTTTAGCTAATGATATGGCTCCTAGTTTGCAAGTTTGGCACTTGATTGTACAAGATCCGTGAGAAGAACTTCAACTGAATGAGACAATAAGTAAATAAGAAAGAGTAATGTTCAGAGTATTACCTGCATAAGAACTAGAACGTCCATAGGATCATTGTCTTCGCACAGTGTGCGGGGGATAAAGCCATAATTATGAGGATAGACCACCGATGAATACAGAATCCGGTCAACCTGTTCATTTTGCACAGAATCAGAGCCTCCTAACATTTGGATTTAAACCAAAACACTTTTACACATCCGAGTGTCCAAACCAACTTGCACACACCTAATCTTTTCTCACAGGAACAAGCTGCTCTACCTCTGATTAATGAATAATGATGATATCTATTAATATCAAAGATTAAGATCTTTTCAATTACCTTGATAAGCCCGGTCTTCTTGTCAAGTTCATATTTAACTTTGCTTCCCTTTGTAATCTCAACAACCTGTATTGTTCCATCAATTAAGTCACGAATTGGAAACATTTGAAATCTTCTTTGGAGGGAAAAGAAAAGAAAAAGAAAAGGAAACAGACACAGAAAACTGGATTTTTGCTGGCTAAGGAAATCCAACTTGGATATTGTTTTATAGAAAGATATTATTTTGAAGCATCACAAATGGAAAGGTAATTCTAATTCCAATTAAAGTAAATGAAAAGGACAAACTCGTGTACAGTATAGGGCTTCTAAAGTGATATGAGACATTGCAACGTACTTTTATCTGTCTCATTTTCTCTGCACTCCCTAATTCAATGCTCAAATGAGACAAATCATATGGGCCAAACTAGAGGTCGGTGGAAGCTATTCTTAAAACTAATGTTCCACTTATCTAAAAGATCAGTTGAAGAGGAAACAGTATTCACAGATCCATAATCTTGGAAGAAAAGACAATCTCCGTCATCCATGAAAACAAACAAAGAAAATGACTTCTAAACAACTCTACTTCAGTTACTTTCAAATTCATGGCCTCAACGTACAGAATTCCATCAATTTTGAACATAAAAGGAAGAGGGAAAAACATACACAGTTGAAAATCTTGGGAGCTTCAGGTCCTGCAAACAACAAGGTAAAGTTAAATCCGAACAATCATGGCCATAATCACAATAAGGTCAAAATGAACAGCGTTTCAACAGATATGAGAATGTACCAATCTCAAGATCATGCCAAGGATGAGCAGCAACCGATCTTCTAGACAGAGACGAAAGGATCCTCTCATTCAACCTCGGAGCCTTCTTTTCACCGTTGGCATTCTCATCAGTACTCATATCTAACCAAAACGCACAAAATCAAATAAAATCACTTCTCATAAACATATAACCAATATCAAAAACAGCTAGGCGACTGCTTCCTCTAGCGATTCTAGATCAGAGAATCAGCGCCTTCAAGGTCAAGAAAACGAATAGATGAAAACCCAGAACGAATCAAAAGCTTATACAAGCAACCCAACGCGCGAGTGGAAATACGGAAAATCAAAAGCTAAATAAGAAGAAGAAAGGGAGTGAAAAGGGGGTACCTGAAAGGTTGCTGAAGGAGAGGGAAACGCAGAGATTGAACGGGAGAAGAGGAGAGATTAGAAAGGCAGAAAAGCTGGAAGAAAGCTGAGATGAAAATAGAGAAGGAAGAATGAATTTATAGAGAGGAGGAAGGGGGTTGTGATTGAAGAGCGAGTCAATTCGATGGGGAGAGAAGGAAGCTGCCTCTTACACCTGTTTGTTTACTTCGACGTTTCAAATTTGGTTGGTTCCACACCTAGCAGCTTTTATGCTTTTTTTTCATGCCCTTTGTGGGATTGCGAAGTCCAGATTTTTTTTTTTAAATTACTTTTTTTTTTCTTTTGAAAAGTATTAAAATTAATTATGAATTATGGAGTTTGTTTCAATAATAAAATCAACTTTCAAAAGTTTCATTTTAATCCTTAACTTTGAACTTTGTTTCAAAACAATCTTTGGAGACTTTTCTTCGTTAAATTTATGGACAAAAAATGACATATTTGCATATGTATTGTTGCTTATGTGAACAAATTTGAACACATACATGGAAACTACGATAAAAATCATGCAAACACATCCTTTTTCGTCCAAAAATTTAGCAGAAAAATATCTTCGAAGGTCGTTTTGAAACCAACTTCAAAGGGTTAAAATGGAACTTTTGAAAATTCAGAGATATATTGAAATCAACCACATAGTTCGATATTTTTAATAATTTAACCCTTTTTTTAATCCCAATTCTAAATATAGAAGATGTGATGTGAAATCTTTTTATTCTCTTGGGGTAAAAATCACTACTACACATTTGTAACTTTTAATTAAAAAAATGTCAAGAAAAATGAATAGAACGTGGAGCCTAGTGGAGGGATTCGAATTACAAACCTTTTACTCATTAGTACAAGTTTTATGTCAGTTATGTCATGCTCATGTTGACTTTAATATTATAATTTTAGTTCCTTAACTTTAAGGGTTATGTGCTTAATAGGTCCCACAACTAAACTTTTGATAAGTGGTAGAACTTTTAATTTTATGTCTAATTGGTTTTTAAACTTTAATAAGTTCGTAACTTTGAATTTTGTATCTAATATGTCAGTAGATTTTCACTCTTCAATCTAATAAGTCCTTTAAACTATTAAACGTTTTTTAAAAGTTTATACACCTATTAGCAACTTAATTTTAAGGCCTATTAGATGCAAAATTCAATTTTAATTTTAAAAAGTATTAATGTCTCAGGGACATGTAAGACACGAAATTAAAAATTTTACCTATTACACCTTTTTAAAGTTCAATAATTTATTAGACAAGTTTAGAGAGTTATTTGACATTTTTTAAAGTTTAAAGACCTATCAAACACCCATCTAAAAGGGAATTAAATTGAATTTTTTGTTTGATAACCATTTGGTTTTTGGTTTTTGGTTTTTGAAAATTAAGCTTATACACACATACTTCCACCTATAAGTTTATTGGTTTTAGTATCAATCTTCTACCTTGTTTTCAAAAACCAAGTCCAATTTTGGAAACAAAAAAAAGTAGTTTTCAAAAACTTGTTTTTGTTTTTAAAATTTGGCTAGGAATTCAAATGCAACCTCAACTAGGATGAATTTAGGGGAAAACAAGCATAATTTTCAAAAACCAAAAACCAAAAACCAAATGGTTATCAAACGTGGTTTAATAGTTTGTTTAAGTCTCAAAGTGTTGCATTAATAATGGATTTGATCAATTTTCTTTTTCGTAAATTTTTTATAGAAACCAAACCATAGTAGGTGTTTTTCATTTGATCAATATACAGTATCTAAAGTCATATTTAGTAGATCATGTGATGGTTTTTAAAATCTACTTAGATTCTTTTTAAATCCGCTAAAATGAAAATTTTAAGATTTCAGATTAAAAAAAACATGAAAGTTGAGAGAATAAAATAGAATGTTTAGAAGTAATTTGAATCAAAATAAAATAGGGGCAACTAGATAAATGGCCATTTTTAAATGGCTGTTTTGAAAAATGACCATCCGAATTTTCAATTTGAAAACTGGCCAAATGCTAATTTTAGTAAGTTTTTTTAGCAACAAAATGGACAAGAATGCCCCTAACTGAAATCTAAATTCAGAGATTATTTAAATTCAAATCACGATTTATGGAGGAAAAATAGGAGAACATAAAAAAATACTATATATCGATGAAAAAAAAAAACCATACATGTTACAGCTGGAATTCGTCATGTAAATTGAAGAAATTAAAGAAAAATCACTGTAGTTGTGATCTTTGTCTAATAACAATTAGAGTGTGTATGAAAACGGGTAAGGGTTTCTCCTAAAAAATTATTTACTTTTGTAGGAGAAGGAAGATTCAAAGGTGATTGAGACTGATGCAGAATAAAGTTCAAATGAGCTTTCAACAACTGGAAAGAATAACTCGGGTGAACGAAAACATGAAAGCAATAATCAATCTTAACGCTTACTTTTGGGGTAAAGGAAAACATGAAAGCAGTAACAAAAATGCAGAAATATACCTATGATCAATAGCTTTGCCATGTTGGAAGGAACGATGAAGACCAATAATCAATCAAACTTCAGAATGGTTGGAAAAGACGATGAAGCAATCTGATTTGCAAAATAAAAATCTACTGGAAAATTGAATATGAAAACTTAAAATCTGGATTTGAATTTTAAATGATAAAGAGATAATATATATGCTGTAACTAACCAACTAACCATGGCTTGATTCATGCGATAATTGTTTTTTTTTTTTTTCTAATTAAATCAGGTAGGGCTTCCTCAAATATAGGGTGGAACATGAAAATTGACTTAGGGGTATAATTGGAAGAACAAAACACGTGAAAATAGGTTAAAAATACTGTTTGGCCATTTTTCATTAAAAAATTTGGTTTGGCCATTTTTCAAAACTACACTGTAATTTTTGGCTATTTCTAAGGATATCCCTAAATTTAATCATTCAATCAAAAGGTCATAATGAAGACATATGACCTTAGAATTGTCCAACTTTGTCTTCAAATTAAGTTTACACACATGTCAATTTATAATTGGTCTCAAATGTAATCATTTATAAATATTTCATTCATTTAGAACAATGACAACAATTTGTGATTGATCGAAATTTCTCATTCAACACAATATCATCATCAATAAATTTAATTATGGGAAAAATACACTTTTAGTCCTTGAGGTTTGGGTTAGGTTTCATTTTGGTCCCTGAGTTTTCAAACTCAACAATTTAGTCCTTGAGGTTTGATTTTAGTTGCATTTTAGTCTCTTCATCCATTTTTCCGTTAAAAACTAACGGTTTCCTGATGTGGCACCTATTTTTTTTATTCAAATTTTTTTAAAATTTTAAAAATAAAATAATTAAAAAAATATTTTTTTAAAAATTTCATTTTCCCCCTCCTTTCTTCTTATTCTCAACCCAACCATCATCATCTTCTTCCTCTCAACCACCATCCTTCTTCTTCAACTCCGACGGTCGGCGACCACCGTTGGCCGGCACTGATTTTTTTTTCTTCTTCTTCTTCTCCTCCTCCTATTCTTCTCTTCTTCTTCTCTCTTCTCCCACTTTCTTTTTTTTTTTTTTAATAAAACAGAGGATGGAGGGAGGTCCCTCCTCTGTTTTATTTAAAAAAAAAAAAAAAACCAGTGCCGCCGACAGCCGAAGTTAAAGAAGAAGGATGTTTGTTGAGAGGAAGAAGATGATGGGTTGGGTTGAGAAGAAAAAGAAATGTAATGCCCCAGGCTCAGGATTTAGAATCCGGATTCTGTAGGTGTTAATATCACACATGCGGAATCAATTTTGGATCTTAGGCACACAGTTTGATCAATTTAATTCTTGAAGTCATGTTGTTCATAAGAACCAAAAACTGAGTAATAAGGTACCTACCTCTTGAAGCTCCCAATTCGTATAATCTGATGCTTTATAATTCACACGAACAGCTTTTGGATAACCACTTGGATCTTCTCTACTATCCTCAGACCTTGGAACGGATTGTGGGATCCTCAATTGATAGGAATTGAAAAGGAAAGCTTATGGGTATAAGCAAACTTGAAAGTATGAATATGGAAGTTCTTGGGAGAATTTTGGCAGCATTTTAGGTTGAAGAATTCCATTCATTTTCATCAGCTCATCCTCTATATATAGAGGAAAATCATGCACAAGAATTGCACCAAAAATTGACAGCAATTTGGGAGTGATTTGAGTCATGGATTAGGTGGTGCAAGAAGGCTAATCTAAGGTGATTAGTCACTAAGCACCACCTCCAAAAATTACCAACTTTTTTGAATTTCTTTTAAATTCAAAATTTGTAATTTAAACCATGAATCAGAATAATCCCACTTAATTATAATTTTATTTTAATTTAAATAAAACTTATTTAACTTAAAATAAAATCATTTAATTTAATATCTTATATTAAATTAATACCACTTGTGCAATCTTGGTTTTTCTCCCAACGAAATTTCTCGAACATGAATCTTTATTCACGTGTTTAATATTTAAATCATATTTAAATATATCCAACTCTCATCGTAATTAAACTAATATGTCGTTAAATATCGTATATAAGCGACTTTTGTATCCTTTTCCGAATTTGAACGTTTCAAATATTAACCTATCATATTGTTCCAAGTTTTATTCCTATTGAGCTAGTAGAGGGACCTAATGGACCTACAGATCATGGGCTCCAACGAAATGATGATAACCGGTTAATCTCATTAATCTAGTCATTCATTGTTCGTTAGCTTCCGGGACACTCCACTATAGCCCGTAGCTGAACTCCCCTCACTGTAGGTATATTTCTTGTCCATTTTAGATAACCATGATTAGTAAGTCGACCCTTCACCGGTTGTTCGTAACTAGAGCTAGGTCAAATGTCCGTTTTACCCCTATAGTTACTTCTTGTTCCTTAAGTTCCACTGATCCTCTAATGAACAACCAGTTCGAGATACAATCATTGAACCAAGTCCCTCTCAAGGTTATGAGAAGGCGGAGCCCCTTTGTTCAAGACTCGGAGTCAGCACTTAAGAGAACAACCTTTACTAACCCTAAAAAAGGTTAGCGGTGAATTCCATCTTGCAAAGTTATGTCCCCAGCTATCCATTTAGTCTTATCCCCAAAATGGTAGGCTTATTGAGTCGGCGATGTTTGGCCACTCTCACCCATGCAAATCAAAGGATAATCCTAAATAAATAGGAGTTCATAGTTAGCTCAGGATTAAGATCGAGTTACCTAGGTTATATGTATGAGATGTTCAGTTTCAACAGTAAACGGCGTTGTAAAGTGAAAGTGACTTATCTCCTGATCTGATCTCTATGTAAACTCTTTGCATAGGACGCCCTCACTCACATGTCTTATACATGAACGATTATGATCACATCGTCTGTCTTTAAAAAACAAAGCGAGCCACGCCAATAGTGTCCCCAGGATTAAGGTACCCAACCTTATCCATTTACTATAGATCGTTTAGACTATTTACTTGAACTTGATCCATACTTATGTCACACATAAACTTCAAGTATACATAATATAGCCATGGGTTCTTAGTTTATTGGATTTGTGGTTATATTTAGGCAAAACAAATATATAGAAATAATACTTCATTGAAGCAAGTCAAATGTTACATTTACTATCTACGAGTTTTAGGGCATAAAACCCAACAGATTTGGCACCTCACGACCCCGACATTCCCCTACATCCTCTGTAGCCTGGCGACGTCACCATACTTATCTTAAACCACTTCTAAGAATGAAGACTGTCCCCACTGATAAGGGTAAAAAATATACCTATTTTACCCTTATATTTAGCTCATTTCTTGGTCAAATATTGAGTGTTTAGGTCAATTTACTGTTCTCAAGCTCAAAATATGCTTAGTTTGATAAGTTAGGGTGTTGAGAATTACTTTTGTTGAATTTAACTCATTTGTGCCTAAAAAGACTTGATTTTAAGAGAATTTGACTTAGTTTGCTGTTGTGTAGAAAAACAGAGGAAAAGCTGGAATTCCCCAGAAATGCGACCGCATTTCTGGGAAGGCAAAATTGAAATGCGACCGCATTTCTGGAAAAATAGAGGCTGTTCCGAGTCGCACGCGGGTCGTTGTTGACGAGTCTTCTTCGCACCTAACCGGTTGTTTTGACCCCGAAACTGACTGGGCAACCTTCCAGCACCTATTTCGCAGCTCCTCAACCAATTTCTACACTATATAAGCTCGAGATTCGAAGTCAAATCCAAGCAGAACTCACTTGGAAGAAAAGGGTGGTGACAGAACCCTAGCTCGATGCCAATGAGTAAGGATGCCCGAGGTCCTTCTTAGATGACCAAATTCTAACCCGAGAGAGAGTTAGACATCAAACCTTGTGGTTTGTAGAGAGTTTCACCCATTCCCACCTTGTAAAAGTGAGAGAGTGGAGTGTCTTAGCGAACTCTAGAAAGATTGTGTAAACAAAAAAACCCATAATATTTAGCTATCTCCTTTATTTCCAGCTTGTGATTACTTTTCATTATTATTTCAATGAAAATGTGTTCATTTGCTTTTTATCCCATCATGAGTAGCTAAATCCCGTTGAGGGGTTCAATGTGGTGAATTCCCTTAGGGTTTAATGGCTTGAAAGTGTTTTATTTGCTTAAGTAGTGTTCATGTCATTCTTTATTGATTATCACTCTAATCTTGCTGAGTTTAATTCGATCACTTAGACTTTGCATGCTATGTGAGTTTGATCTCGAAAGGGACAAACGATATCGGTTCTCATAAAGGTGATATAGGAGAAAAAGCTCGAAAGAGATTGTTCGGCGGTATAGGGCAAGCTGCCTAAGGCACCCTATATCGACTATAGGGTTATAGGTTGCATTCGTGAATTATCTATGTCGGAGTCGAGTCCCAGAAATGGGCATAACGGTACTCACTTAGCCTTCTAACGGTTTTTGGAAACACAGGCCAAATGGAAGTTAAATCTGACCCAATGCATTAAATACACTTAAGTTAGATATTGCATGAGTATGGTTGTTACCTTGGGGATAAATCCATGTTGAATACCTCGTTTTATCTTATTGTTATTCTTTATTATTTTATTGCTTGTTTTGTTTATCTTTTCAAAAACCTTAATCAATCAATCTTATTTTTTTTGGTTACCTTTTTCAAAAGCAATCATTTGAGCAGTTTCTTCATCAAATATGAATTTCCAATTTAGTCCTCGTGGGATCGATACACTTGGAATACTTTCTAAGGTTTTTTATTACTACGTGTGACAGTGTATACTTGCACTTAAGTGTTGGCTGAATATTTCTTTTTTATTATTATCCAACTTATCTCACATTCCATCCATTCAGTTCACACACGCACCACCCACAAACCAACACGAGGTTCTTTTAGCATGCTTGCAACCGAAAAGGAAGGTGCACCTTGTTGGTATAGGTAGGTATCTATCAATTCTTTTAAGCTTATCTTGACCATTCTTTCATGTCCTCAGGATCCCTCTCATTCGGATGTGATCTCAATTCATTCATGTACCCCTTCTAACCTCGGGCGTAACATGCCCACCAGCTTCCGCTTTGGTTCGTCCTCGAACCACATCCTATTGGGAGAGGTTCCGCTCTGATACCATCTGTAACGCCCCAGGCCTAGGATTCGAAACCTCACGACCCCGGCATTGCCCTACATCCCCTGCAGCCTGGCGACGTCACCATACTTATCTTAAACCACTTCTAAGAATGAAGACTGTCCCCACAAACCAACACGGGGTCCTTTTAGCATCTTTTGTCCTCACTCACATGCTTCCTAGGAAAATTCCCAGGAGGTCACCCAACATAGAACTTCTCCAAGCCAAGCACGCTTAACTTCAAAGTTCCTATGATTGAGCCACCGAAAAGGAAGGTGCACCTTGTTGGTATAGGTAGTATCTATCAATTCTTTTAAGCTTATCTTGACCATTCTTTCATGTCCTCAGGAGGGGTACATGAATAAACCGAGATCACATCCGAATGAGAGGGATCCTGAGGACATGAAAGCATGGTCAAGATAAGCTTAAAAGAATTGATAGATACTACCCATACCAACAAGGTGCATCTTCCTTTTCGGTGGCTCAATCATAGGAACTTTGAAGAAGTTAAGCGTGCTGAGCTTGGAGAAGTTCTATGTTGGGTGACCTCTTGGGAATTTTCCTAGGAAGCATGTGAGTGAGGACAAAACATGCTAAAAGGACCCCGTGTTGGTTTGTGGGGATAGTCTTCACTCTTAGAAGCAGTTTCAGACAAGTATGGTGACGTCGCCTAGCTGCAGGGGATGTAGGGGAATGTCGGGGCCGTTGGTGCCGAATCCAGATTCCGAATCCTGGGCATGGGGCGTTACAAGAAAGGAGGGGGGAAAAGAAGAGGGAAAATGAAATTTTAAAAAATATATATTTTTTTAAATTATTATTTTATTTTTAAAATTTAAAAAATAAATTTTTAATAAAAAAACAAATATGTGCCACATCAGCAAACCATTAGTTTTTAATGGAAAAATGGATGGAGGGACTAAAATGCAACTAAAATCAAACCTCAGGAACTAAATTGTTGAGTTTGAAAACTCAGGGACCAAAATAATACCTAACTCAAACCTCAGGGACTAAAAGTATATTTTTCCCTTTAATTATTAACTGTATTGATAAATTATTATCTGGCATTATTTTGCACTTAAACTTGAATACGTAAATTCATTTTCTTTTTTCTTTTTTCTTTTTTTACAACAAAATTCATTTTCTTTTTGACGCTTTAATTATTCTCACTAAAAAAAAAAAGATAAAAATATTTGGAAGGAAATGAATGTCCATGCAGATAAAGAATTAGTTCCCTTTTCTTTATGAAAAAGTAGGCATTATGGTGCTGTTGGACATGCAAACAACTACTGATATCTCTCATTGCCATCCAAATAGCATCTAAAAAGTGGATTTTTATTTTCTTTCCTATGAATACATCGTGCGCCGAAGAATAAGATAATGCTTATGCTATGCTATCCAAGTCTCTGATAAACGTGGGCAGTGGCCACACATGAACTTATTAATTTCTTTATATTAGATCAGCTACCCATTTGAAAGCACTAATCTCACAATCACATATTAAGTATGGTAACAGTTTACAACAACATGGACGAGTCCTAAGTTTTGACCAAATTATAATGACAAAATTAAAACTTTTAAAGATATATCTAAAAAAAATTAAAACTTTTAAAGTTATAAAGATCCAATTGTAATTAAATCTGAACGATAGAAATTAAACTCAAACTTAAAATTACGACGGTCTCAATAAAAATTTAAGTCTAATTTCAACATAACTTTTAAGGTATATACCCTAATCAATTAATTAGAAGTTGAAATCCTCTCATCCGTTCAACTAAAAAAAGATAGACAAATACTAAAAAAGATAGACAAATAAAAATGAAGGCTAATAACATAACCTTGATTTATTCTTAAATTTTTAAAAATATATTAAATAGAAACGAGAGGACTTGTACATGTACTATTAATTTCCCGATAAGAAGAACACGTCTGGTCTACTAGGAGGGGAGGGGAATGGAATATTATTTTAGTATAATCAAACATGTGGGTCACTTTTTTTTTTCCAAAAAGAAAAAAAAAATTAATGTTGTTTTCAAATTCAAAGAAATTTCAAGGTTCTGCAGCTGTCCTCAGCATAACTCTAAACGATCTGTTCTGGAAGGATTTTCTTTTTTAAAAAAAAATCTTTATTAAAAATTTAATATTTTTCAAAAATAGGCTATTCTTTAAAAACAAATAAAGGTGCCTTTTTTTTTTTTTTAATTATGACTTTATAAATATTTGAAAATAAAATATAAAACGAAAAAGATACGAATAATCTTGAAAATCATTATTTCGGACTCTTTTAATGAAATAAAGTATCTAAATGAAGGATTTGTAAACTTTAAATTCATGAAACTTCCAAATTAAGATATCACATTTTAATTTAAATCATTAAGGTCCCATGATAATATTCCTTTTTTTACAACCAATTTATTTGGTAACAAAATTTTTAATCGAGTTTTATTTACTTTCTATATATTAGCTGACTCGGAAAAAAAACAAACAAACAAATTATATATCAACTTACTTTTTATTTTTTGAAAATATGGCTACTTATCAAGGAAGTGATAAATAATATATTGTTGAAGATCCCACGTTGAAAAGATAAGTGGAGAACTCACAATATATAAGATACATGAGTTACTCCACTCATTGTCAATTGGTTTTGAGATGGAACCCCATGTTATTTGATATAGTATCAGAGTCCATGAAACCCAAACGGGTATTCGGTCCCAGAAAAAGAAATTGGGATCCGATCCAAGAATGGTGAGGTGAACCCAAAGAGGCACCATCTTGAGGGGGCATGTTGAGGATCGCACATTGAAAAGATAAGTGGAGAACTCACAATATATAAGATACATGAGTTACTCCACTCATTGTCAATTGGTTGGAACCCCATGTTATTTGATATGGTATCAGAGCCCATGAAACCCAAACGGGTATTCAAACGGGTATTCGGTCCCAAGGGGGCATGTTGAGGATCCCACATTGAAAAGATAAGTGGAGAACTCACAATATATAAGATACATGAGTTACTCCACTCATTGTCAATTGGTTTTGAGATGGAAACCCATGTTATTTGATATATATAACTCATGTTTGAATCAAAATAAGTTAGATATTGGTTTGCAAGGAAAAATGGATGGTCCATATATACTGTGAATCCCACAAAGATCATGGGCACAACACATTGGAATATTATTATTTTGTGCTTTAGAAGGAGAAATCAAGCATATCATATCTAGATGATTTGTGAAGTACTACAATATTATAGATAAACTAGGACAGATTACAAAAGCACGTTTGATCTAATTTAGATTGTGAAGATCATTAACATCATTCATAGTACTAATGCATGAGTCTTGTTTGATGTAAAAGACCTATTTTATTAACAATAGTAATGACAATATATTTGAGATCAATGTTAAGGAATTTGATTGAACTTCGACTGAGTAATTGAATTTTTTGATGGTGACTTGGATAACATGCACACATCTTCTTCATAGTGACGCTCTAGTACATAGTCACTATCGAAGAAGTAGTCAATTGCTAAGTTCAATGTACTTCCATTCACCACGACAATTTTCTAGACGATTATATAGCAAATACAAGAGTTGGGGGAACCAACCTATGTGAATGAAATTGATTGGATTTTGGAAGTAGCTAAAGGTTCATAAAGCCAACATGATTGTTGAAGTTCGAGTAGTTAACACCATCAAATATGGTTTGGAAATGTGACCAAAGTCTCACATTGACTAGATAAATGGAAGACAATGATATATATAATGTGTTAATTTGCCCCTAGCTTCATCAGACGAGGGTTGTGCCATCTTTCCTCCGATAAGAATGCAAAGTATTTTATCTCATGGGAATAAAGTTTCTAAGAGGTGAGCGAGCCTGAAGCATATTGTATGCTTCAGTTGATGGGCAATTTTTTAAATTTAATTTTGAGAAAATAGTTATTACACTCTACTCTCATTCATCTCTCCGGTTCAACTTGATAAAAAGTTGGGAAAAATACACTTTTAGTCCCTGAGGTTCGGGTTATGTTTCATTTTGATCCCTGAGTTTTCAAACTCAACAATTTAGCCCATGAGGTTTGATTTTAGTTTCATTTTAGTCCCTCTATCTATTTTTCCGTTAAAAACTAACGGTTTGCTGACATGACACTTATTTTTTTATTATTTTTTTTTTTAATTTTAAAAATAAAATAATTAAAATATATATTTTTTAATTTTCATTTTCCATCCTATTTTTTCCCTCTTTTCTTCTCCTTCTTCTCAACCACCACCATCTTCTTCTTCTTTAACTCCGGTCGTCGGCCCTTGGCAACCGACGACTGCCGGCACTGTTTTTTTTTTTTTTTCTCTTCTCATCCTCTTCTTCTCTTCTTCTCTTCTTCTTCTCTCTGGACATGGAGAGAGGGGAACCTCCCTCGTCCTCGGTTTCGCGCCGAAAACCAGGGAAGAGGGATGTCCCTCCTCCCTCCCTCCTCTATTTTTTTTTTAAAAAAAAAAGAAAAGAAAAGTGGGAAAAGAGAGAAGAAGAGAAGAGGAGGAGAAGAAGAGGAGAAGAAGGAAAAAAAAAAACGCCCGCCGGCCGTCGGAGTTAAAGAAGAAGAAGACGATGGTGGTGGTTGAGAAGAAGAATAAGAAAAGAGGGGAAAAATAGGAGGGAAAATGAAATTTTTTTTTAAAAAAAAAATTAATTATTTTATTTTTCAAATTAAAAAAATATTTTTTTAATAAAAAAATAAGTGTCATGTCAGCATACCGTTAAGTTTCAAGGGAAAAATGGATGAAGGGACCAAAATGAAACAAAATCCGGGCTAAATTGTCGAGTTTGAAAACTCATTGACCAAAATGAAACCTAACCCATACCAAAAATGTATTTTTCCCTGAAAAGTTTTTAACCTAACTCAGTGTTTAAACTTGAACTCTTGTACTTATTTTAGTAACAATTTTCTTAATTAAAATTTTTGTTTTCAAATTATACTTTAAGATAGATTAATATTAGACTTATCTTTTTTATTTTGATTTTTTTTATTGAATTTCACATTAAATTAATTTGTAAATCCTAGATTATTCTTTCCATTTTTATAGTGTATTTAATTTAAATAATCTCTGAATTTAGATTTCGGTTAGGGACATTCTTGTCCATTTTGTTGCTAAAAAAACTTACTAAAATTAGCATTTGGCCATTTTTCAAATTGAAAATTCGGATGGTCATTTTTCAAAACAGCAATTTAAAAATGGCCATTTATCTAGTTGCCCCTTAAATTTAATTTGATCAAATTGAATCATATGTTATTTAAGTCAAATTTACCTTAATCCAACAAAATTCAAATCCAAATGGTAACAAAGCCTATGTCCAATGGCTGGGCTCAAATTAAAAGCGATTAAAGCCCAAGTTCATATGTCCACGGAAAACTCTATTGATAGAGTAGCTCTTCTCTTTTGAAGGGTTTAGAAATTGGAAATCTTAGCTAGAACACTCAAAAGACTTCTAGAAGATCAAAATATTCATTGAAGGACTTAAAAGGCTTGAGACTTATCAAAATACTTCAAAAACGAAAAAAAAAAAAAAAATCTTTGAACAACTAAAGATTTCAAGACGTTAATCAATTTTCCAAAAATGTTAAAGATTCAATCTCAAGAACAAGTTACAAAGCCCTTGAAACAAATTCATCATCGAGAACAAGCTACGAAGCTCTCAAGAAAATTTTATATTTGAGAGAGAAAGAATCAAATGATCAAATTTATAGATTTAACACTCATATTCCTATAAAATCAATACAAATCAACTTTCATTCCATGGATCTCATTTTCTTTTGAAACTATGTGGGAACAGACATATTTAATCTTATACCATATTATTAACCACCACATATATCTGAAATATTTCACAAAATTATTACTTTTGTAAATGCAAATATAGTTGAATCCCAAAGTTCAATATTTTATCTTAACATTAAAAGTCGTAGAGTGAGTGATACTTTAATGTTTTTGAACTTTTGAAAATAAACTAATAAAACATAAATAGATAAGTATGTAAATGTGAAGTAGATATAGGGCACTCTCATCGAAGGTAAGGATAAAGATGACTTCTCTATCTTTGTTTTTTAAAAGGAGGAATTCTTACCCTTCCTAATAAAAATAAATATAATATTTCATTTTAGTCCAAATATTTTATTTTATATTAAAAAAATGTCCAATAAACTAAAATGCATAAATATTAAATCTCAAATTAACAATACAAATAAATCCTAAAGTATGTAAACATCATATAATTTAGTTTTAAGGGGAGAAGATTGAGAAGTAATTTAGATTTATGGATTCATTAAAATTAGGGGTATAAGGAACCGAATCGACTCAATTGGGTTTGATTTTTTGTTATTATTTAGATTTGAACTGAAACGATCCATTGGACAAAGATTTAGGGATTCACACATTTTCTTTTTTGCGCCATTTTGATACTTTGGTCTCTCTTCCCTCTCACAACTTTTCTCTCTCCAAGCCTCCATTCGCGATTTCGTTCTCTCGCCATTTCAATCAACATTGCGCCGCGGCCCATTCCAATAACAATGCAGTGCTTAAACATGACGACGCTCCAATCAAGAGAATATCAACTCCGACAACGTTTGAACAAAGGGGGACTCCAACCTGAAACTAACCCGACTCGAGCCTCCGTAAAATCAAATATTACAAGGTCGGATTGGGTTGATAGGAAAACCAACCTGACCAAACCATTTATATATAAACAAAAAATAAAAAAATAAAAAAAAATAAAATAAAAATATAGTAATATTAAGAAAATGTAAATTAAATAGAAAAATTAAAAAAATAGAATTTACGGATAAACATATTATATTTTTACTATTTGGTTAAGGGGCGAATTTACCATTAGCCTTAGGGGCTCAAGCTCCCCCTCAATTCTTAATCTTTTTTTTTAGTACATCAACATTTGTGGTGGGGGATTCGAACTTCTTACCTATTTGTCGAGAATATATGTCAATTACCGTTGAACTATGCTTGCTTTGACATTCTTGATTCACTCATTCTACATCTATTTAAAAGTATTTTTATACGAATATGGTATAAAGACAAAGATTATTTAATGAAGTCGCCTAGCAAACCTTTTTAATAATTGTTGAATGTAGTTTCCAAAATCTACCTACCTTTCAAAGTACTTCTTTCATATATATAGAGTCCCTGAACTTTACTGTATATTATATTAATAGTAAAAAGTTTACTTACATTATAAAAATTCTTCTTTGTCTCATTGGCTATGACTCGAGTCCAGTGTCCTCTTTCATTTTGAGATTTGTTTTATTTTAGTCCTTATATTTACAAATGTGTCCAAATTTAGTCCTTTGTACTTTAAGTAAATCTTACCTATTGTTAGTGTATAGTTAACTTTTTTTTTTTTTTTTTTTTTTTTTTTTTGTCTCTAACCCTCTTTGTATAAATTTTGGAAATATATTAACATCGTGTCTTTTCTTAAATGAAAATTATTATCATTATTTTTACCAAATTTAATACAAATTTACTTCAAACTACCAAAATAAGTGATTTATTGAAAGTACGTGGACTAAATATTGACATTTAAAAGTATACAAATTAAAATGAAATGAGATCGAAAGTACATCGACCAAAATGATATTTTAATCTAAAAAGTGTCAATAATATTTTTTATTGAACAAACTAATATCAAAATATATCAAACCCCTAGTTTGAGATCTACATCTACAAAAAAAAAAAAAAAAAAAAAAATTATAGTGGGATGACCACTTGAATAATTTTTTTGGATGCAAAGGTGTGGATCCATCACTTATGCAAGCGTTGGAAAGCAGAGAAGGGTAGATGTAGGGGTGTACACAGGTTGGGTTGGGTTGGGGGAATTTTTTGGACCAACCCGAATTGAACCGAACATATATGGCAACCCAACTCAACCCAACCCGAAAATATCGGGTTGGGTTGGGTTGGGTTGCCGGGTTGTCTTTTTTTATTATTTTTTTAATATTAATTTTTTTTTTAAAAAAATAAAACATTTATGCTTATCCACAATAAATCTCAAGACACAAAAGTCTAAATTATTTAGATTAAATAAAAAAGAAAAGAAAAAAATAATACTTGACTTTATGGGGTTTGAAAGAAAAAAAAAGTTTATATAATTATTTGAACATGTGCTTCTTGTAAAAAAATAATATTAAAAATACATCAATAAATAATATATATAAAAAAATAAACACGTAGTTTGTTGTTTCTTAGGTTTGAACACAAGACGTACACAAGCATAGGAGGAGTTATGTCCACTGTGCCATACAGCTAATAGGTCAAAAACTCGGCATATTTTATATTTATCTTTGGTTCGGTTCAGGTTGAACTGAGCCATTTTTTTTGAACCCGTGAACCGAACCGAATTTTCAGTTTTATAAAAATTCAACCCAACCCAACCTTTACGATTTGGGTTGGGTATTCCGGGTTGTTCGGGTTGTCGGGTTTTTTGTACACCCTAGGTAGATGCCAGATTTAGAAGCTGTGAGAAAAAACGAAAGCAAATTCCAATGGCTCAGCATCATTCATCATTCTCTCTTACTCCAAGTCATACATACGAGGTATCCACCTGGCACCCCGCGATTTTAGCCTTATATCCCGTTTCTTTCTCACATTTAAGAAATCCTCACTCATGTACGCGTCATTTAAATCATCACGGATGAACGCAATCAACCTTTTTTCTTTACTATTTTTTCTTAAATAAATACGCAATCTACCTTAAATCACACCTTATTAATGCGATTTTTCTGTCATATTTCTAAAACTTGTTTCAAAAGAATTTTTTTCCCACCGGCAAGGATAGCAAAATAGCAAAAATAGAAATAAAATTTGTAACAATGTCATGAGCTTTTTAATGTTGTAAATATAACAAAAAAAAAAAAAAAAAAAAATCTCAACCCAAACATTAAAGTTCAAAAGTAAAAAAAACACCTAAAAACACATGGAAAATTGGAAGTTTAAGAAGTATATCAGGTATATCATTCACTGATCTACCTCAAATCTGGTATATATTAGTCAACTGATATATTAAATATATAATTATATCATATGTATATTTTGTGAATATAATATACTTCATATGAGATTTCTTTAGTTTAAATATCTTTGATATACTTCATTAACGAAGAATTAAGTAAATCAACTTTTTTGGACAATATGTGTGGTAGAGGATTCAAACCTCTAACCTTTTGCTCAAATGTGCATGTCTTATGCTAGTTGAGTTATGCTCATGTTGGAAATATATCATCGATATACTATATATCATGTTAATGATAAACTACTGATATACTAATATTATACTTGAAATTAAGTTTTTAGTGAGTACTGTTATTTGACTAATATACCAATGACATACTTGAAATTACATCTTATTGATATATTTATAAAACGAAAAAATTGCATTCCGTGACTTTTGTAATGCACCAACAATTAAAAATATATCAATGAACTTAAAAAGAAAATAATAAGTCTATCATTGATATACCTAGGTACTCATAATTAGGTATATCAATGTTATTAATTCTTTGAGTAATATAACAAATAAGGTATATCAATGATATATCAACATTCATAACAAATGTTATAGGTAATTTTGGACCACCATGGTGTACAAGGAGCTGACGAGGACAACCGGGCGGAGAAAGGACCAGGAGACGACCCAGAGGAAGACCGGACCAACGGGCCGGGCCAACGTGGCCCGACCCGTATGGTCGGCCGAGGCCCAAGGACGAGGCCGACCACTCGACCCGCTTGTGCGGGCCGAGTCCGTTTGCCTCCGCTCGGTCCCTCCTGCTTCTGGCCGCCCCGGTTCCGCCTGGTTTGTCCCGAAACGCCTCCGAATTCCTAAAAACCCTAGGAGCATGAGCAGGTATTTATACCCTTCTTCGCCACTGAAGAAAGGGACCGGTACTCAATTCTCGACTCTCTTCTCTTACTCTCTTGCTCTCCTCTTCCGTTTTCTAACTTAAGCATCGGAGGCGGTGTGGCTAGCACCACACCGGTGTGCAGGTTTACTCTTTTGCAGGCCACGTCTTCCCCCGCTCTCAAACAAATTCACTGTAGATTATCACGTGGAGCGAAGGTAATTTACCTAGCGAAATTTGATCATCAACAACAAATATAGAAGACAAACATTTAAGTTATAAACAACTGACATTTCATTTAAAATAAGAGAAAATAACATAACAAATAATACCATTTTAGTAGTATTTTTGGTATATTAGTAGTATATCATAAATCAATTAATATTCATTTGAGGTAAACACATGGATGTATCATTTTTAGTAGTATTTTGAGTATATCAACATTATACTTGAATAAAGATTTTGGGCTTTTCTTATGGGTTGGGCTAACTTCGTGTATATCAAATTTGGTACATCAGTTAATTGATATACTTTATATTTGTATATCAAATATACTACAAACAGTTGATACACCAACAAGGGTAAAGCTGTAATAATAAAAAAACAGAAATCAGATTTTAATTATTTTTGCTATATTTGCAAATCTAAAAAATCATGGTTAGATTTACAAATATCCTAATTTTTTTTAGATAATATCCTAATATATTTTTTTTCTATCCATTGCAATTTCCCTTCTTTTTAATTAATATTATTTTTTAACTAATTATGAAAATAAATTTACTTTATTTTACAAGAAATTGATAGGTCGTGGGAGACTTTACTAACGCGCTTATTAGAAAAATCTGTTAGGGCCCGTTTGGTACAAGGTTTTTGGAGATGGGAATGGGCAAGGGTTTCTAATACCCTTGTTTGTTTCAAGATTTCTGTGGTGGGCCCAGGAAATAACGCATTCCCAGGCATCATTTATGCCCATAAGCAAGAGTTTTCTATGCCCTTGCAAAAGCATGAGTTTTCTCTTTTCCCATCTCTTCTTTTTTATTTTTATATGCAATTTTATTTTGAATATAGGTAATTAATTAACTAATGGATACTAAATTAAAAATAATATAATAAATTATTTAATTAGATTAAATAATAATTTGTCAAGAATTTCATTTTTTTTAAAACAAATACTTTTTTCTAGGACTTTTAAACAAATACTTAGTCCAAGTTTATTAAAGGGATGTAATTACATATTTACTAAAATTATAATTAACTAGTCAATATTATCGAAAATATATTTAATTATTGAATTAAAATCATTTAAATGAATTTAGTATAAAAATTCATTTTTCAATAATTATAATTAATTACTTATCGATTATTTATAATCAATTAATTACTTTTTTAAATTTCCTTATAATAAATAAATAATCATATTATTATTAAATATTTATCTGATTAATTTTTATGGATACAATATATTAAATTATTGTAGTTAAAGATATTTATTAAAAAATTAATTAAATAATTTTAGTTTGTTAAATTAACATAGTTTATCCCATTAAAATCATTTCATGATTATTATTTCATTAATTTTTATTAATAGTTTGAATTAATTTTGATTATTTTATTGATTAATTTATTAAAATTACATAAAGTTTACCTGATTAATTCTAAAAAATAAATACAGACATAATTTGTTCTCATAAAATCCTGATGACATTCTCATGCACAACCAAACACAGTTATCTTTGATTCCCAGCAATCTTATTCCCAGCAATCTTATTTCCAGGCATAGTATTCCCAGGCATCATGTATTCCCAGGCATCTATAAAACCTTAAACCAAATGGGCCCTAAGGGTGTTTTGTGAAATCTTATTCCCAGGCATAGTATTAGGGTGTGTTTGGGGCAAGGGTTTGGGTTTTGGAAGTTGGGGTTTAGGAAATAGGGTGTTTTGTGAAATCTGTGGGGTTAGGAAGTTGGTGTTTGGGGTGCTGGTTTCTGAAGTCTGGGTTTAGGAAGTTTGTGTTTGGGATGCTGGTTTCTGAAGTCTGAGTTTCTGATTTTTTTTTAATGTTATACAATTCTTTTAAAATTAATAAATCAAAATGTTATTTCCATTAATTGTAAAATTGAGATTTTAAGTCACAATTTTGATTAAAAATCCAATTTTTTTTAAAAAAAATTCATTTTCCATTCTTCAATTTTTTTCCACACTTTGTTACATTTGTTATATTTGTTCTAAACATAGATATTGTTACATTGTTATATTAGTTATGTATATTATTAGTTTAGATTTAATTAACAAGATTTGTCCATTACAAGCTTATAAGGTTCTCAAAAGTGATTAAATCCAATGTTTAAACATTGGCATAAGGTTTCCTTCCCCTTCTTTTTCCATTTACTCCATTTCTTTATTCTAAAAAAAAAAAAAAAAAAAAATTCCTTTCTTTCCATTCTCTTTATTTATGTATTCTTAAATAAAAAAAAAAATAAAAACTCACTTTCTAAACCCTTCTTTTTATTTCTGACTTCTTAAATTAAAAAAAAAAATATTTCTTTCCCTTTCTAAACCCTTCTTTTTATTTCCAATTTCTTAATTTTTTTTTTTAAAAAAACATTCTTTCCCTTTCCTCTCTCTATGGCGATTTTTTTTCTCTCTCTTCCCCTCTCTCTCTCTCTGGATTTATCTTATCTTCCCCTCTCTGGATTTTTTTTCTCTCTGGATTTTTTTTTCTGTTTTGATTTCTTTATCTCTCTTCCCCTCTCTCTGTGATTTCTTTCTCCCGAGTCCCCTTTCTGTTACGATTCTCTCTCTTCCCCTCTCTCTTTGGATTTCTTTCTCTTCACCTCTCTCTGTTACGATTTCTTTCTCTCTCTTCACCTTTCTCTGTTGATTTCTTTCTCTTCCCCTCTCTCTTTCGATTTCTTTCTCTCTCTTCCCCTCTTTCTGTCGATTTCTTTCTCTTCCCCCTCTCTTTTTGTCGATTTTTTCTCTCTTCCCCTCTCTTTCGATTTATTTCTTTTTCTTCCCTCTCTCTTTCTCGATTTATTCTCGCGAGACTCATGGCGGCGAACTGAGACAATGGAAAACGGGGAGAGAAAAACGCGAAGATAATGGAGAACGGAGAGAGAAAACGCGTTTTAGGGGACTCGGGTTTGGGAACTCCGGATTTGGGAACTCGGGGTTTCGGAAGACAACGGCCCAAACACGGTTTTAGGGGGTTTAGGAAACTTGGGTTTTCGAAAATGGTGGCCCAAACACGCCCTTAATTGGTTGTTTGTCCTCTCTAATGTTTTTTTTTTTTTTTAAATAAGTCCTCTCTAATGTTTTTTTAGATCCATATTCGAGCCTTACTAAATATATAATTTAATTTTTCATTCTTTTTCTTCTACACTCCATTTTCTTCTTCTTGTTCATTTTTCCTTCGGTTTTTATTTTTTATTTTTTTTATCTTTTTCTTTCATTTGTTTTTTAAAAGATGAAATAACAATCTTTTTTTTTTCTTTCCTTTTTTTTTTAAAGATGAAATAACATTTCCTTATTTTCTTTATTTTATTTATTTTTTTTATTTTTCTAAAAAATAAAATAAAATAATTGCATTTTTTTTTAATTTTTTTTAAAAAATTGAATGTTATGGATGAATTTGGACCTAATTTTAAGAAAGTCAGAATGATAAGAGCCCAAAGTGGAAACATGCCTAATGAGACCCCTTGAGCCTAGATCAATCTCTTTTATGTCCAATTCCTAGAAAGAAAGGGAAACTCTCTTTCTATTCCCTCCCCTAGAAGGAAATAGGGAATTTTAAATCAACTATAAATAGAAGAGGGTAACTCCAAAGTAAGGGAAACTCCAAAGTAAGGGAGCTCAACTCAGAACTATTATTTTTTCTCTTAGTCTTCTTTCTCATTCTCAATTTACTTGCTACACTCATAACCTCCTAGCTGACTTAAGCATCAGAGCTGGTGTGGCAGACACCACAACGGTGTGCAGTTTTCTATTGTTTTGCAGGTCACGTCTTCCCCCTTCAAACAAATTTTTGCTGTCACGTGAAGGTCAGGTGAGTTTCTCCTGTTGGATTTTAGCATCAACAGTTGGCGCCATCTGTGGGGAAGAAAGTTTGCTTGTGAAAATTGTACACTATTTCCATATCATGAGTGAGAAGATGAAGAAACCTACTAGAATTTCGAGTCATTTAGAGGAAAGAAGATTCTTGGTCGAGGCCGACCCTACTTATACTGAGGCCGAGCCTAATTTTAAATTCCTGATTGATTGTGTTTTAATATTTGTTATCTTTCATTTACTCTAATGTCTTTCCATGTTATGCTTTGATGTAAAATGTGCAGGATTTTGCAAATTTAATCAAATTCTTCTTTATCAACTAGAGCAAAGCATCAGTCCACAAGCTGTTATGACATCTAAAAGTTTGACTAGGGTGAACAACAAAAATAAGGGGGTTACACAGGAGATATGCACTCCCTGTTAAACAAAAAGCAAGTATGAGGGGTGGTTATGCCTCCCTATTAAACAAAAAGCAAGAGGGGTTATGCCTCCCCTATTAAACAAAATGCATAAAGGGATATGTCTCCCTATTAAACAAAAAGCAAGAGGGGATATGCACTCCCTATTAAACAAAAAGCATAAGGGGTTATGCCTCCCTATTAAACAAATAGCACTCGTAAACAGGAATCAAAAGCTTGGATGCAAGAAGTTAGAATTTCTAGATGGCCGAAATCGACTTCAGCCTCAACAAAATAGAGCCCGCATGTATGAACTCCTAAGGTACAAAATTATACTTCAAATTTATTTCTACTCAAGAATATTTTATGTTTCAGCAAAAAAATTCTACTTGTGTAGGAGGCTTAATGTTATGGATGAATTTGGATGTAATTTTAAGAAAGTCAGAATGATAAGAGCCCAAAGTGGAAACATGCCTAATGAGATCCCTTGAGCCTAGATCCTAGAAAGAAAGGGAAACTCCCTTTCTATTCCCTCTCCTAGAAGGAAATAGGTAATTTTAAATCAACTATAAATAGAAGATGGTAACTCTAAAGTAAGGGAGCTCAACTGAGAACTAGCTATTATTTTTTCTCTTAGTATTCTTTCTCATTCTCAATTTACTTGCTACACTCATAACCTCCTAGCTGACTTAGGGTGTGTTTGGTTTAACTTTTGAAGTGTTTAATTTTTTTTAAAAATCATTCTGAAAAAATTTATAGTGTTTGGCAACCATTAAAAATGACTTATTAGAAAATGAGATTGATAAATAAACAATTTTGAGAGAAACACTTGAAACCAACTTTTTTAAAAAGTCTTTAGCATACAATTGAAGGTGTTCATATGGCAAATGTGGAAGCAATTTTAGGATCGGAGGCACTTAACTACATCAATTTTAGAAAATGAAAACATACTGACTTTTAAACTAACACAGAGAGCAGAATTGTAACCAACCTTTTGGAGACCAATTGAGCAACTTCTTTTGTTTCCTTGGATCACGAACGGTGTGTGGACCACCTCTAGTGTCTTCCTCGCTATCCTCCGGCCTTAGAACGATTCGTGGGAGTCTATAGAGATAGGGAATGGAAAGGGAATGCTTGATGGATCAAGCTCTAGAGAGATAATTTTGGGTGAGTGTGTTTGAGACACAATTCCAGCAGCATAACAGTATGAAAATTGCTCTCTTCACCCTTAATCTGATTTTTCATCTACTTATAGAGCAAATCCATGCACCTTGGAGTCTCAAGATGAAGGACACATGGTAGAGAGTCAAGCAATAGTGGATTCTAGGTGTTCATGTAATATTACATGCAAGAGTGCATGAATGAGTTGTTTTTTCACTTTGAATCACCATGCAAGAGTGGGATTCCAAAAAAATCCACTATCTCATCTTGATGCAAGATTACAAATTTATCTTGTAATTTAATTTAAATTCAATTCAAAATTGAGTTTGACTTAGTAATTGATTTGAAACCAATTTACAATCAATTTCATGTGATTAATCAAATTAATCAATCTTACCTAAAGTAATCCACTAATCATGAATCCTTATTCATGTATATAGTATTTAACACATATTTAAATAGTTCTATCTCTCAATTAATAATTTAATTCATAATTAAATTATTATGTCAATAATATAAAATATATAATTGACATTATAATTTCCTTTCTCGATTTTGAACGATTCAAACTTTTCTATCTTATTGTTCTAAGCTTTATTCCGATATGAGCTAGCAGGGGGACCTAATGGACCTACAGATCATGGGCTCCAACGATTCGAGGTTAACCGACTAATCTCATTAACCAAGCTAACCAACATTCGTTAACTACCGGGACACTCCACTATAGCCTAGTAGTTGCACTCCCCTCACCGTAGATATATTTCCGTCCACTTGATATAACCATGTTCAGTAAGTCGATCCTTCACAGGTTGTTCGTAGCTATAGTTGGGTCAAATGTCCATTTTAACCCTATAGTACTTCTTGTTCCTTAAGTTCCACTAATCCTCTAATGAACAATTGGTTTGTGGTCCAACCATCAAACCTGAGTCCCTCTCGGTCCAAGGAGAGGGTACGCAGAATATTGTTATTTCGTAACTGCTCATCAAACCGTTTCACGCCGCACGTCTCGCTCAACGTTCCGCGAATTCGAAAACTACCATCAGCGTCGAGACGCTGTAGGCAAAGCGTCCCGACGCTGGCCCGATTTTTTCCAGCCATTGTTCTTCAGCGTCGTGACTCCGTTGAGCAGCGTCACGACGCTACGCCTCTGGACAGCCTCTGATCTTCGTTTCCAGCAGCTGTTCTTCTCTGATTTCAACCTCGATTCGAGCACCGATCAACAAATTGATCCTAAATCTCTAGACACGGACTTACAAGACTCGATTTACATTAATTTTGCCCCAAAAACATGGGCCCTTACATGATCAAATCATAAAAAAAATGTAAATCTAATGCCAAAAAATACCAAAACAGTCTTTAAAGCAAACCACATTCATAATGCAAATCGATCCCACCAAAAACCACAACGCAAATTCTAAAATTGAAATTAAAATCACGAAATGGCTCTGATACCATTTGAAAGGAATTGAATCCTTAAAGCGGAAGCGAATTGAATCGAGCGTGATTTAATTTCAATTATTTCGAATACCGGTACGTTGGGCAAAACAGAAAACTATTTTCTAACGCTAAGCATGTTGTAATTCAAGGAATCTAAAACGATTTTAGATCAATGAAAACTTACGTGATGGAGACCGGGATTCACTGCACTATGCTCCTCAACGAATACTTCGTCACGATCTCTTGAACACAACCATCAAAGAGCACCCGCTATCCTCTGAATTCATGAGGCTTGGATTGTGGGATCCAATCTTGAGTTGGGAATTTTCAGCAAGGAAGATTGTTGGAATATTGAGAGAGGAAGAGAGAAAAACTCAGAGAATTCCACTCTGTTTTTCGTGAGAATGAGAGAATGAACGAGACCGTTGGGGAACTCCCCCTCCCCTGTACGATAAGTGGGGAGGGAGTTATTACCCTACTGGATCTCGATCGTTGGATCTAATCCAAACGATCTTGGCCGTCTATTAATTAAATAATAATAATCATTTAATTAATTAATTAATTATAATTAATTTAATTAAAACAATATTAATTAAATCAATTATAACATAAGGTATTTTAATTCAATCTGAATCATATTAAATTGAATTAATTTGGCCATTCAATTAATCTCATTAATTGAAACCACATTAATTAAATATCCAATATTTAATTAATATTACAATTGAATCATATTCAATTTTAATCTCTCTCATTTAACCTATAGTTTTAATGTGCATCATAATGTACATTAATATTAACTATAGAACTAATTTAATTAAATCACATTTAATTAAATTAAATTAATTAATTCTCCAATTAATTAATTCATTAATCAAATATCATATATTTAATTAATTTACTATTTGAATCATTATTCAAATAATTCTCTCATATACTATAGTTTTAATATGAATCTCATTCACATTAAATTTAACCTATAG
The DNA here is from genome assembly GCA_017139565.1 of Luffa aegyptiaca. NCBI lineage: Eukaryota > Viridiplantae > Streptophyta > Magnoliopsida > Cucurbitales > Cucurbitaceae > Luffa > Luffa aegyptiaca. The sequence continues at coordinate 17,854,933 of CM029402.1, forward strand.
TTTCAATATGAATCTAATTCATATTTAATATTTGAACTCTTTCAAATATTTAATTCTCTCATTAATTAATTTTGAATCACATCCAAAATTAATTTTATAATATAAAGTTTAATTCATCAATTAAACTTATATTATAATGTATCTTTATACATTATATTAATTGTATCAAACACAATAAAATTCCCTTAACGAATTTGAACATACTTCAAATTCTATTCAAGACTATTTAACCTCAGAACCCTTTACGAGCTAGCAGGTGGACCTAATGGACCTACAGATCAGAAGCTCCAACGATACGAGACTAATTGGCTAAACTCATTAACCAAATTAGTCAACATTCGTTAACTGTGGGTCACTCCACTAAAGACCCACAGCTGCACTCTTCTCACTGTAGAATATTTCTGTGTCCACGGATATCGACCAATAACAGTAAGTCAATCCTTCACGAGTGTTCGTAACGCCAGCTGGGTCAAATTACCGTTTTACCCCTAGGTTACCTCTGGATCCTTAAGTACCACTGATTCCTCTAATGAACAATCTGTTTATGATCCAATCAATAAACAGTAGTTCCTCTCGGGCCAGGAGAGGATGGGCGCCCTTGTTCAAGACTTGGAATCAGCCCTTAAGGGAACACACATCTACTTGCCCCAAATAGGGGAAGGAGTGAATTCCATCTTGTACTGTTATGTTCCCAGCCCCCATTCGGTCTTGCCCCTGAAATGGTAGGATTATTGAGTTGGCGAACTGGCCACTCTCACCCATACAGATCTAAGGACAATCCCTCCTGAAAAGGAGTTCATAACAGACTCAGGATTGAGATTGAGTTACCTAGGTCATCCTATTGAAATAGAAACCTAAACTAGTCAACGGTGTTACATCTAGTGGTTACTATTTCGCGGTCTGGTCATATGCAAACTCATTGCACAGGATACCCCCACTCGCATGTCTCCTACATGGATGCTTTGGATCATTGCATCTGTATCGAATACAAAGTGGGTCGTATCACATAGTGTTACCAGGATAAGGTACCCAGCCTTATCCCTATACTATAGACCATTTAGGTTGTTACTTGAACATTGATCCTCGTATGTCCCCACATACTAGTTCAAGTTTCATCTAAACAACCTAGGACTTAGTTTATTGGATTCGGGTCAAATTGTGCAATTTTAGTAACAATAACTCTTTATTGTACAAGCCTCAATAACAACGTATTGAGACAAGTGAACAATTTGTCATCATTCACTATCTACGAGTTTTAGGGCATAAAACCCAACAGATCCAATATTATGTCTCTACATATAGTTCGAGTTTTCACTTTATAGGCAAGGATCTTTGGTTTATTAGATTTAGGTTAAAAATTTGCAACTTACATATTCAATAACATCTTTTACTGAATAACCTCAATAACAAATTGATTGAAAATAGAATATGTTTAAAGTTTTACAAAACTACGAGTTTTAGGACATTAAACCCAACAAACTCCCACTTGGACTAAAACTCTAGTGGGGTACAAAAAAGTTAGGTGTGAGAGATACATAAAGACAATAAACTAGGGCATCAACCATACCCTTACATTTCTCCCACTTTCCCTAGTCTATCAAAGCTCGTAGTCCTAGATTTACTAGGTGACCCTCAAGAACTTTAGCCGTGAGGGGTTTTGTAAACGGATCAGCCATGTTGTGCTCCGAAGCTATCTGCGTGATGATCACATCTCCTCGTTGCACGATCTCCCTGATGAGATGATATTTGAGCTCAATGTGCTTTCCTCGCTTGTGACTTCGAGGTTCCTTAGAGTTTGCAACTGCTCCACTGTTATCACAATAGAGGGTGATAGGTAGTTGCATATCTGGAACGATTTCCAACTCTGTTAGGAATTTTCTTAGCCATACTGCCTCTTTTGCTGCTTCGCAGGCGGCTACATACTCTGCTTCCATGGTAGAGTCAGCAATACAACCTTGCTTAATACTCCTTCATACTATTGCTCCTCCATTTAGAGTGAACACAGATCCCGATGTTGATTTTCTTGAATCTATATCGGTTTGAAAATCTGAGTCAGTGTATCTTGTAAGGATCAGATCCTTAGCTCCATACACGAGCGTATAATCCCTAGTTCTCCTTAGATACTTAAGGATATTCCTAACGGTAGTCCAATATGCATGTCCAGGATTAGACTGGTATCTGCTGACAATTCCTACGACATAGCATATGTCGGGTCTGGTACACAACATGGCATACATCAAACTACCAACTGCTGATGCATAGGGAATGCGTCTCATTTCCTCAACTTCTTGAGGTGTCTTAGGACTTTGTTCCTTTGACAGGTGAACCCCGTGCCTAAAAGGTAATAATCCTTTCTTGGAGTTCTGCATCGAATATCGTACCAACATTTTGTCGATATATGATGCTTGAGATAGTTCTAACATTTTGTTCTTTCTATTTCTAATGATTTGAATGTCCAGAACAAATTGAGCCTCTCCCAAATCTTTCATTTGGAATTGAGTCGCTAGCCATTGTTTTATGTCAGATAGGAATCCTACATTATTCCCAATAAGTAGGATATCATCTACGTACAGAACTAAAAAAGCTACAGTAGAATTGTCGATTTTCTTGTAAACACAAGGTTCATCAATATTCTGCTCAAAGCCATATGTTTTGATCGCAGTGTCAAAACGTATATTCCAGGATCTTGATGCTTGTTTTAACCCATAAATGGATCATTTAAGTTTGCAAACTTTTTGCTCATCACCCTGGACTATGAACCCCTCTGGTTGAGCCATATAGATAGTCTCTTCAAGATTGTCATTCAAAAAGGCCGTCTTGACATCCATTTGCCATATTTCATAATCATAAAATGTGGCAATAGATAAGAGTATTCTAATCGACTTAAGCATGGCAACAGGGGAAAAAGTTTCTTCAAAATCCACTCCTTCCCATTGGGTAAAACCCTTTGCCACAAGTCGAGCCTTAAAGGTTTGAACCTTACCGGCTTGGTCTCGTTTTCTTTTGTAGATCCACTTGAAACCAATAGGTTTTACCCCATCCGGCTGCTCTACAAGTTCCCAGACTGAATTGAAGTACATTGACTCCATTTCGAGATCCATGGCTTTAATCCACTGGTCCTTATCTACATCATTCATTGCCTGTTTAAAGGTCAATGGATCCTCTATACCATCATCAGGTATGATGGTTTGAGTTTCTGTTAAACCCATGTAACGGTCGGGTTGTATCATAACCCTCCCATTACATCGATGCTCTCTCACCTCTTGAGATGGATGTGTTTGATCAATAACTTTTGGTGGACCAGCTTGATCAACAACTTTTGTAGGTTCTTCTGTAGTTTTTCCTAAAATCCCATCTAATACTAGTTTACTGCGAGGTCGATGTTCTCTTACGTGATCTTCCTCAAGGAATGTAGCGTTTGTCGATACAATCACTTTATTATCTTGAGGATCGTAAAATAGACCACCTTTCATTTCTTTAGAATATCCCACAAACAGGCACAGTTTTGAACGTCGTTCCAATTTCTTTGGGTTTTGCACCAACACGTGTGCTGAACATCCCCAAATTCTGAAGTGACGTAAACTACCTTTACGTTCTTTCCATAGCTCATAGGGTGTTTCTGGAACACTCTTAGAGGGAACCATGTTCAAAATGTATACAACGGTCTCTACTGCATATCCCCAGAACGAATCAAGCAACTGAGCATAGCTCATCATTGATCGAACCATGTCTAACAAGGTTCGGTTTCTCCTCTCTGATACACCATTTTGTTGTGGTGTAGTAGGGGCTGAGAGTTGGGACGTGATTCCATGTTCTATCAAATAGTCTTGGAATCGAAGGTCCATATATTCTCCACCTCAATTTGATCTCAGTGTTTTAATCGTTTTACCTAAGTGGTTCTCAACCTCGGTCTTGTAATCCTTGAATTTTTCAAGGGCTTTAGACTTGTGATGCATTAGGTAAATGTAGCCATACCTTGAATAATCATCAATGAAACTGATGAAATATTCATACCCTCCTCGTGCTTTGACATTCATAGGACCACAGAGATTCGAATGCACGAGTTCTAAGGGTTCTTTGGTTCTATAGCCTTTTTCAGAAAAAGGTCGTTTGGTCATTTTTCCCTCGAGGCAGGACTCACATGGTGGCGACGAGTCATCTTCTAACTGATTTAGTAGTCCACTCTTTACCAATCTTTCAATCCTATTGCGATTTATGTGGCCTAATCTTAAGTGCCAAAAATAGGTATTGGGAGAAACTTTTCGTCTTTTGTTTTGAGTCTCAGCTACTTTAAACATTTCCGTATTAAATATAGCTTTAACTTGAATTGGTCTTAACACGTATAAGTTGCTTTCAAGTTTTGCAGAACATATTTGCATACCTCTTTTGTTAATAAACACTTCATTAAGATCAAAAGATACTTGGTACATATGTTCAATCAAACGTGAGATAGATATTAAATTCCTTTTGATATTGGGAACATACAAGACATTTTCAAGTATAATAAATCTATCTCCAAAAGACAACTTCAGAGTTCCTGTAGCTTTGGCTGAGACAACCTCTCCTGTTCCAACTCTGAGGGTTACTTCACCTTCTGCCAACATTTGCCAGGAACTAGTTTCCTGAAAAGAAGAACATACATGGTTAGTTGCTCCCGAATCTATTATCCAGGCTGAGCTATCTTGCTCAACTAAACATGTTTCAATAACGAGCAAATCGTATTTACCTTGTTTCTCTTTTTCTGCCTTCTTATATGCAAGGTATTTTGGACAATTGCGTTTCCAATGTCCATCCACGTTACAGTGGAAACATTTTCTTTTATCTGCAGCTTTGGTTTTTGCCTTGCGTACCATCAGAGCTTTTCATTTTCCCTTTTCCTTCTTTTTCTTCATCTGAATACTTTTATTTTGAGAAGCCGAAGGTCCAGACTTGGTTCCTGAGGACGATCCTTTTTAGAACCTCTTGGCGGTGGAACGTTTGCTTCCCCTTCTTGTCCCTTTTTGGTGAGACTTTGGTAGGTCTGGAGCTCGTTCAGTAGAGTAGTCAGGTTATAATCTATTTTGTTCATGATAGCATTTGTCCTGAACTGAATGAAGCTTTTCGGAAGAGACTCCATTATAAAACTAACCTGACTACCCTCGTCTATGGTAGCACCGTTTACTTCGGCCACATTGAAATGGACCATCATGTTCAAAACATGTTCCCTTACAGAAGTACCTTCCTTCATACGGGTATTGTAAACATATTTGAGAGCTTCGTGCCTAGTTTGCGAGGACGGTTGTCCAAACATTCCTTGCAGCAAAGTCATGATCTCCCTTGCGGTGACCATCCTCTCGTGCTTTTTAGACAAGACATTTGAAATGCTAGCTAAGATATAGACTCTTGCCTTATCATTGGCACGAGTCCATTTATCGTAGGCCTCGAGAGCATTTCGGTTCGTCGACGAGCCAGGGTTTGGTGGACACTCTTCAGTTAAGACAAATCTAAGATCATTGATTACTAGTATGGTATTCAGATTTGACTTCCAAGTTCCATAGTTATCCCCGTTAAGTTTATTTGAAGCAAGTAATTGAATTAGTGAGCTAGACATGCTGAAAAATTAAACAAAACTATTAGTGCATTTACTTTTAACCACTTTTGATAAAACAAAAATCCAATAAGATTTTAGCAAAAGTAATAATGTACCCAAGATTATTATTTTGCAATGACACTTTAGTGAGTTAGAGCAACTGCTACCGAGGGGCAGTCAATCACTCCTTCACTAAACCAAGACGTTCTTGACTAAATACTAATGCCAGAATAACTCTTATTCCTATAGTGGTTTAGTTATAGCTACTTTTGGTCAAGAATATACTAACACTTAGTAGCCCTTGTAAGTGTGACCCGCTGTTTTAAGATCCTAGAGGACGGCCCCAACAATGCTACCGAATGGAAAAGCTAATGTTGGGAATGGTCCTAAGTGATCTTATCCATTCTGGAGTTTGCGTTGTTCTGACTTCCATGTTACAACCCTCCGAATGGTTAGTAGCTCCAGGGCATACAAGCAGGCAGAACATGGAAATCTCACATGCAACCTAACGGAGGAGACCGCAGGATGTGTTGACACACTTCCTTCACTCATTTACTATAAATACTTTCTCCATTCACCTTGTTATTGAATTATGCAAACACCTTCTGAATGGAACAGTTGAGGTATAATCAACACGAGGCCATGCATAAATCTCACGTTGTGAACAAAGGGAGAACGTGGGAGGAAAATGGATTTGATATATCTCTCTCCTCCCACTAAGTATTTTAAACGGTTTTGGGTATACTTATACTTAGGCGTATTCCGACTAATTGAATAAATCCTAAGTCTAAGTTTGTTTTTTTGACTTACGATGTCTAGGTGATAACGATTTATAACCTCACATCTCACACGTGCATGCTTATAAAATTGGGTTAACTTAACTCAAGAACCGACTCGATGCCCAGGTAGGAGGTGTTCCGTAAACCGTCATCATAAATACCTCCAGCCTTAGACAACATCTTGCCGGGTGAGTTCTCTTGTAACCTTTGTTTTACAAGCTATCGACCTATTTGAATCTAATTGAAATTGGTCGAAATTTGGATTCCATTTAACCCTATGTGAGCATGCACCTTATCTTTGTTATACATTTTAGATGTCTATCTCATTTATAACAATTATAAATCCAATCTATAACATGCCTAATTTGAATATAACAATTATAATCAAACTCAAGAAGTTTCATGCTTCATGCTTTGTTTATTTTCTCTTTTAATTAATATAACTTTTATATCAACTAATTAATTTTGAAAATAACCATTCAAGCATGCATCTCCCTAAATCAATACAACACTTATATTAATTTCATGAAACTTTATACATGCATTTAATTAATATCATAACTCTTATAATATACTAATTAATGCATGAATCATGTTTTCCTATGGTGGGATTTTAAATCTAAATGACATACATTATGCACAAAGAATTGAATTTAATTAAAACATACATTCATAAATGCATAATTAATTAAATTAACTAAAGTGAATTGGCTTTGGGATCTAAATCAAGCAAACACCTAAAATTATTACAATAATAATTCATAATGTGGGCTTGGACCGCTCCCGAACCATTCGAACCGACCCAAACCACCTTGAATTTCTTGAACACTTTTGGGCTGGAACTTCAACAGCATTCTGGAATTTTCGGCCAGCTTTGAACAGTCTCCGAATTTCTTCAAATTGACGGCCTAAATGGACTCTATTGACTCTCAAATTTTACAGACATCATATGCACTCATTAATGCCCATATAGATGTAGGCAATTACAAATTTATTCAACAAATTGAATGAAAATTAAAGCCAATCCCAAAACCAATTTACTGTAGTTACCAACACAGTTTCATCATATGAAAAGCTACCCACCAAACTAAAATTAATGCATGTTAGGTGCCTTAATCATGCTCTAGACCAATTTTAGGTGTTCATATGGCAAATGTGGAAGCAATTTTAGGATCGGGGGCACTTAACTACATCAATTTTAGAAAATGAAAACATGCTGTCTTTTAAACTAAAACAGAGAGCAGAATTGTAACCAACCTTTTGGAGACCAATTGAGCAACTCCTTTTGTTTCTTTGGATCACGAGCGGTGTGTGGACCACCTCTAGTGTCTTCCCCGCTATCCTCCGGCCTTAGAACGAGCTGTGGGAGTCTATAGAGATAGGGAATGGAAAGGGAATGCTTGATGGATCAAGCTCTAGAGAGATAATTTTGGGTGAGTGTGTTTGCGACACAATTCCAACAACATAACAGTATGAAAATTGCTCTCTTCACCCTTAATCTGATTTTGCATCTACGTATAGAGCAAATTCATGCACCTTGGAGTCTCAAGATGAAGAACACATGGTGGCGAGTCAAACAATAGTGGATTCTAGGTGTTCATGTAATATTACATGCAAGAGTGCATGGATGAGTTGTTTTTCCACTTTGAATCACCATGCAAGAGTGGGATTCCAACAAAATCCACTATCTCATCTTGATGCAAGATTACAAATTTATCTTGTAATTTAATTTAAATTAAATTCAAAATTGAGTTTAACTTAGTAATTGATTTGAAACCAATTTACAATCAATTTCATGTGATTAATCAAATTAATCAATCTTACCTAAAGTAATCCACTAATCATGAATCCTTATTCATGTATATAGTATTTAACACATATTTAAGTACTTCTATCTCTCAATTAATAATTTAATTCATAATTAAATTATTATGTCAATAATATCAAATATATAATTGACATTATAATTCCCTTTCCCGATTTTGAACGATTCAAACTTTCCTATCTTATTGTTCTAAGCTTTATTCCGATATGAGCTAGCAGGGGGACCTAATGGACCTACAGATCATGGGCTCCAACGATTCGAGGTTAACCGACTAATCTCATTAACCAAGCTAACCAACATTCGTTAACTACCGGGACACTCCACTATAGCCCAGTAGTTGCACTCCCCTCACCGTAGATATATTTCGGTCCACTTGATATAACCATGTCCAGTAAGTCGATCCTTCACAGGTTGTTAGTAGCTATAGTTGGGTCAAATGTCCATTTTACCCCTATAGTACTTCTTGTTCCTTAAGTTCCACTAATCCTCTAATGAACAATTGGTTTGTTGTCCAACCATCAAACCTGAGTCCCTCTCGGGCCAAGGAGAGGGTGGGGCCCCTTGTTCAAGTCCTGGAGTTAGTACTTAAGGGAACAACCTCTCTACTATCCCTGAAATTGGTAGGAGCGAATTCCGTCTTGCGAGACTATGTCCCCAGCTATCTATCCGATCTTATCCCCAAAATGGTAGGCTTATTGAGCCGACGAAGTCTGGCCACTCTCACCCATGCAGATCAAAGGGTAATCTCATATAAACAGAAGTTCATAGTTAGCTCAGGATTAAGATCGAGTTACCTAAGTCATCTTATGAAATAGTCAGTTTCTACAGTAAACAGTGTTAGAAAGAGAAAGTGACTTATTTCGCGGTCCGGTCTTATGAAAACTCATTGCATAGAACGCCCCCACTCACATGTCTCTACATGAACGATTTAGGTTCGCATCGTTTGTACTTAATACAAAGTGGGCCGCGTCCATAGTGTCCTAGGATAAGGTACCCAACCTTATCCTTATACTATAGACCATTTTGGCTATATACTTGAACTTGATCCAATATTACGTCTCTACATATAGTTCGAGTTTTCACTTTATAGCCAAAGATCTTTAGTTTATTGGATTTAGGTTAAAAATTTGCAACTTACATATTCAATAACATCGTTTACTGAATAAACTCAATAACGACTTTATTGAAAATAGAATATGTTTAAAGTTTTACAAAACTACGAGTTTTAGGACATTAAACCCAACAACAATAACTTGTGTATAAAAACACCTGTGAGGAAATGCAACCAAACATATTAGTGTTTAAATCCTAAACTATTTTTATAGAAAATGTTTTTAAAAAAAATGCATTCTTGAAAAACATTTAAATTAAAATGTATTCCAAACGAACCCTTAAGCATCAGAGCCGGTGTGGCAAGCACCACACTGGTGTGCAGTTTCCTCTCGTTTTGCAAGTCACGTCTTCCCCTTCAAACAAATTTACTGTTGCTGTCACGTGAAGGTCAGGTGAGTTTCTCTTGTCCGGATTTTGGCATCAACATTGAATATTATATTAAAATTTATTATTGTTTCTTAAAAAAATTAAAATTTAATTAAGTATTAATTATTCACTTCAAGAGATGTCCTATCAACATAATGTTTTCATAAAAAAAAAAAACTTCATTTGGTGTAAAAAGATCAAGATCATACTCCAAATAAATTTCTTTTTTGTTTTAATTTTTATTTTTTCAATTTGATGTTAATTGAGATTTATTTTTTGGTTTTTCATTTTTATCTAACTCAAAAAATTAAAATTTAATTAAGTATTAATTATTTCAAAAGAGGTCCTACTAACATAATTGTTTTTTAAAAAACATCATTTGGTGTAAAGAGACTATCTACTTCGAATAATTTTCCTTTTTCAATGTTATGTTAATTGAGATTTATTTATTTTGTTTTTCATTTTTATCAACTTCAAATTGAATATTATATTGCAATTTATTCTCTATTGAAGGAGAAATTTCGGCCAATCACAAATTGCCACGTTATTATTTAAAATTAATGACAAAATTACAAATAATTAAATTTGAGACGAATTATAAACTGACATGTGTCCCGAATTTAATTTAAAGACAAAGTTGGTCAATTATAAAATTTTAAGACCAAATGGACCATTTGATCAAATAATACAAATTTAATTGGGGCAACAAGAAAAGTGGCTAAAAATAAATAGGTGGCTTGAAAAATGGCTACACAAGTTTATAAATTAAATAGATGGCTAAACGATTTACTGATTAATAAATCCCTAATTGTAGAAGACAAAAATGCCCCCCAACAAACTACCTAACGTGTTCCTAACGTTTAAAATTAAAATTAGAGTTTATGAGAGATAAAATACACCCCTAAAAATAAGTTGGAGACATTTTAGGAAGTTTGAAATTCAAAAATTCAAGAAACCAAACTAATTTGAAAATCTAGATGTATCATATTGTTACTACTGGAAAAAGTTGTTTCCTGGAAAAAGGAGTCAATACCTTTATTGGGGAAGGAGTACAAAGTTCAACCTCCCCCAGCAACGAGAAACACCTTTGGAATGCATTAATTGGAAAAAACAGTCCTCTCAATCAGAAGATATACTACCTGCAACTAAGAAAATCTGTACTTAAAAAACAACTAAGAAAACGTTAGAAATTGCCTAGGAATTGAATCAACTAAAAAGATGAGAACTTAAATGCTACAATTATGACATGTCATATCACCGCACACCCTCCCACCAGAAACGCCTCCATGCATTCGTTCCACCCCGTCCGTCCATCTTCGTCTTCCACACCTCGAAACAATTGAGAGCCAAAATCATCCATTCCCCACCATTTTCCACCTCCAAACAGAGTGTATACTGCTATCTACCTCTCACACCACGCCGACGACCCACATCCACCGTGCCGACGACCTTCTCCCGCCGCGCCGACGACCATCTCTTGCATGCTCAATCGATTCTTCTTCTACGCGAGGACTGTACCAAAAAATTTGAACTAAGGTAACAGCTCCATTTCCCTTCCCTTATATTTGCAACAACCAGATACATTATCCCTGAGATTTTAGGGATTTTGTTTCTTCCTTGCAATCCGAGAATATACCGCTCGATTGTAACCGTATATTTTCGCATAGACCCGCAAGAAATGACATCCGATAAACCGGCGTCAAAACGATCGAGCCAAAGGTTAAAGGCGATTGGAGTAACACCCGGGAGGAAACACCCACCACAGACATCGCCCATCACGTTGGGCAGCGACCGCGATTCCGGGAGTGAAAAAGCCGAGATGAGCACCGCCAATTTAGTACCGAAGGAAGTTCATTCGAAGGGAGTGAAAAGAGAAAAAGATGACGGAGGATTGAGAAAGAAGAGAAGTGCACCCAAAAAACCAAAGACTAAGGAGAGAACCCAAAAAAATGATGATGACAAGTCTGAACCGAGTGAGGTATGTGGAGTTTGATACACCCATTCTCCCCCCACCCCCCACCATTTCTAAATGTAATTTCTTGTTAACGTTATTCAGTCAATGGCCAAAAAGGAAAAGATTGCCTTACCTAGAGACAAGAAGAAGAGTTCACTAAAAAAGACAAAGGAGAGACCAAAAAAGACTAAGCCCGCGGAGGTAAGACTCTGTATTTACTCTCTTTGTTGTGTAAAACATGTTGTAATTACTTATGTGATTGTGTGAAAAACAGGAAGAAATTGACACAAGCGAGAATAGGGGGGAAGACCATTCTATTGAAGACGATTACTCCTCAAGCGATAGCAGAGACGAAGGAGATGGTAAGAAAAAGAAAAAGGTGGACAAAAAGGTAAACAAGATCACCAACATCACCCCCTTGTGAATTACAATTAGAGAATTTAACTTTCTCAATTACATCCAGGATGCGAAGAAACCCAAGAGGAAGGACAAAAGGACAAAAAAGGATGAAAGTGAGGATGTTGAACCCACCAGAGCGGTATGTACTGATAAATACTATTTCATTGTTGTTGCAACTTCTCTGGAAAGTATGCTTGTGGTGTGCTCATATGTACGTGTGTGTGACCAATTATATACCCCCCCACCTTACAATCTATGCATTGGCAAGTCTGTATACATTGGTCGTGCAGGTCTGTATAGGGGAAATGCACTCATACATCTCTTGTATGCCTGTGTATGTGTATGTATCAGTATATACACCTATGCTCACATACATCTATTGTCTGTACGGATTGAACTGTTATATACACCTATGGAATTGTTTGATGTTGTTTTTTGGGGGTGATACATATGTTGCCTGCTTCCGTATGTGTGTGTATCAGTATGTACATCTATTATTTGCAGTTATCTCTGCCTCTTCATGAGTGTATTCGTTTAACTGTGCTAGTGTCCCTGTACGTGTGTGTATGTGATCCACCCCCTGTATCTTGTAAGTCTTAAATGCCCACCGACAATACACTCAGTCTTTCTTTGTGCTACTGTGTGCACCCATAATACCCTTCCCCACCCCCCCACACCTTACATTCTATACATTGGCAAGTCTGTATAAGAGAAATGCTCTCATTCTATACATTTGTATGTATCAGTATATACATCTATTGTTTGCAGCTATCTCTGCATCTTCTTGTCTGTATGGATTGAACTATGCTAGTGTGCTTGTACGTGTGTGTGCAACCATAATACCTCCCCCCGGGTACCATGTTCACCTGGATGCAATGCTTGATGCATGCCATGAACGATATTTGTCTATATTATTACATACATACTTACTCTAGTACACCCCCCGTATGGTTATGTACACGCTGCAATTTGTAGACACTGTCGTCTTCCTGTGTGTGCTACTACTTACCAACCTTATTCTTACCCTTTTTACCATTGATAATGATACAGGACGATGGCTACTTCATGCCGCTATCGAAGCGCAGCAAGGCCTTGAAAATTAATCTCTACACCAAAACCGAAATTATAGAAAACATCCGCCGAGTATTGGGGGATAAATGTCAGGATGCATTCAGAAACACCTGCTTTGGACACCTCCTAGACTTTTCATTCAAATAGACGTCGTCACAACTCCTCCTGCACTTGATTCAACATCTATGCAAGCCCAAGCGCACATTGGAACTCTATTTCAAGATCGAAGGGAAAATACTCAAATTTGGACTCCGAGAGTTTGCATTGATAACCAGACTGAATTGTGGTCCGTTGCCCCAAATCGACAAGGACAGACTACAGGAGTCTTCCAGGCTCAAGACCGAATACTTTGATGATGACGAGGCGGTAAAAAGGAAAACTCTCAACATCGTCTTCAAGGCAATCAAACGCGGTGATGAGTCAGACCTGGTAAAAATGGCCCAATTATATTGCCTGGAAAGCTTCATTCTCCCCCGACAGGAGAAGGTCCACATAGAAGATTATCACCTACTAATGGCCGACAACAAAGAGTTGTTCAATGCATACCCATGGGGGCGCGTCGCCTTCACACTGTTAGCAAGCTATATGCAAAAGGCGTGGTTAGCCGCGACAGTTCTGGAATAGGAGTGGGGGGATTTGTATATGCCATCCATGGGCATACGAGGTAATCCCTAACCTTAGTGCCCCGCCAACAAATTATGCTCGAAGGATAAGGAACAGAGTGTCGCGAATAATTAACTGGGTGTCTGACACGCAACCGGAATGGAGGGAGCTGCACGCAGAAATCTTTCAGTCCCCATCGGTCAGTAACTCCATTTTTGTGTTGTAAGATACGTATTTAACAGTATATACCCTTATTGACAAAGTATTTTGCAGCTGGAGGTCGTGCCATTAGAGCCAACGGAGGTGGAAATGCACATGCCGTACTTCCAGCCGTTCCTACAAGATGAGATGGCAGCCCGTATATTAGGCGGCGTCGGGGCGGTAACTAAAGGCGATGATACAATCCCCCCCAACTTTCATATTATTGGAGCGGCCACTGCAGACCAAAGGGCAGATGTGGGTGAACAACGTCACAAAGAAATAGTAGGAAAACTTGATAGGGTTTATTCGGTGTTCGGCGAGTTGATTGGCATATTGAGGGAAGTCCACGAAGATGTCGGTCCAAGTGCAGGGACTTCAAAAACCAAAGATGATCTGGAGGTATGTATATGTAATTACAGTGTGCTCTACCTTGTCCCCTACATACCCCTTACTGATTTTGTCTCTTGCCCCCCACTGCAGTAGGAGAAAAAAGAAGAGGAAAAGAAGAATGAGAAGGACAAGAAGGAAGACGACTATCCTTCGGAAAAAAACCCCGTCCACGTAATGACGATGACGACGACGACCCCACTGGGGGCCGTCCTCAGCAATCGGGGGGGTGTCCCTGTTATTATAGCAACAAATCCATCATTAGAAACTGGAACTACTGGAAACGAGGGAATAAAGAAAACGGGCGTTGACAAAGGCAACAAGGTACGATCCTTGTGATAAGTACATGGTCCATTACTGTGCGTTAGTTACTCACCTATGCTTCTTGCAGGGCTGTGGTGAAGAGAATGACCCAGTTAACCATGCAATCCTATCGATTGATGAAGCCAAAATTATTGAAAAGTTTAAAAGAGACAGAAAAGGAAAGGCTGTTATGGTGGTAAGTACTAATATAATCTTCAAGTGATCTATTTTATATACAACCTAAATCGTTGACTTCCAAACAGGGTCTACCTACTACAGTGCTGAAAACCCCATCCCCTCACACTACACAAAAATGGTCAGCGAAGGTAAAAATAGATACAGAGTACTATGACCTATTATGTAGATTGCAATTACCTGTTTATGTACTCTGACCTTTGGAGTTTGTAGGCAAAGGGGATAAGGATCGTCGAACCGGGCACTCCCAACATACAACATAGGACCCTGCTGCGTGAGGTGTGTCTGTGACACTACATATGTACAGACTATCTGTAGCAACATGTATGTATCTTTATATACTGTAAATGTGCACAGGTCAGCCCAAATATACAGCGAGGGAGTGTCGCCCGTGTGACGGGTGGAGATGAGGGGGGCTCAATGCAGGCTAAGGGCATTTAGATAGACGCACTGAGGGGGACGTGGATGAAGGATACCAATGAGGAACTGCCCCCCCCCCCAATTCTATCAGCCATCATTCGACCTGCAGCTTAGCCAGCCCAGGGATTAGACCCTTCCTTCGACCTTCTGAGCCTGGATTTGTTATCATTCTTATTAGATACCTCTTTTGAAACTTGAATTTATATCGTTGTTTTGCTACTTGACTTCTGAATGGTTTTGATTGTCTTTGACCTTTTTTTTGATTTTATTGCTGTTTTATAGAAACTTAACTTGTTTGGAATTAATATGTTGTTAATATTCCGTTTGCCATGGATGTTTTTATTGTTGTCATTCCTAATATATACAATTATATCCTTTGTTAACACCTCAAAAAAATAATTTCTTATCAATTTTTGTTCTTGGTACATACAAAGAATGGGCAGTAAACACATAACAACGTATCATTCTTATTAGATACGTCTGTTGAAACTTGAATTTATATCACTATTTTGCTTGATTTTGCTACTTGACATCCAATTGGTTTTGATTATTGGATTTTGTTGTCGTTTTAAAGAAACTGAACTTGTTTGGAATTAATATATTATTATTATATCGATTACCATGGGAGTTTTATTATTGTCATCCTTAGTATATATAATGATATACTTTATTAACACCTCAAAAAAATTATTTCTTGTAGAACTTTGTTCTTAGTTCATACAAAAAATGGACAGTAAAAACAACTGAAAACTTAGAACAAAAAATGACTCAATTCATCGATCGATGGGGGTGTTGCAACGTCTCCGGTTATGACCTAGCTGCCCACACCGCCCACACCTTTGAGTCTGAACCCTCTCGCTCCGGGGTCTAATCCTCTTCTTTTTTGGCCTCCCAGCACCACATTTTGAAATGGGCGGGTGGACTATGTTCGCTTCAACCGCTAATGTGGACATGTCTTGCCTCATGGAGCTGATGGGGTGCACGTTCGCGCTATACATCTTTTGTAGGTTTGAGTTCCGATAAAACTCGTGAACAAATGTATCAATGTTCAAACCTTTGCGACAAATAGCTATGCAAGCATGAGCGCATGAGATAAGATCCGACTCCCACCTCCTGCACGTACAACTCCGGTTGGTGATGTTTACCTCGAATTGCTTGTTCTGGTCATGAACTTGGAACTGCACATGGTCGACGGGGTATATCTGCGTATTCACGCCAAAATACAAAACATTATTAGGTGTGTGTATACGTAAATAGAAAATTAGTTTAACAAAAAACATTGTAAAATGAATACATCCATAGTGCGGCTTGCTTTCAATGCATCCCGTATTTCTCCTGCTGCATAGTCAGTAATTGTAGTCATTTGGAAGCTTGCATGGTTCCTCCTCTGATAAAACCATCGTTGTAAAAAATCCCTTATAAACTCCAACAGTGGAATTATAGGTAGTCCACGAGCCTCAATCAAAAAAGCGTTTAGGCTCTCAGAGACATTAGTGGTCATCAATACATACCGTTTGCTCGTGGAGAATGCACGGGACCAACGCGCATACCCTACCTCCTCCAGCTCACTCCTAATTGAGGGGATAATTTGCTCCATCTGCCTCATATAGTATTCAAAATCACCGTTGGTGTACGATTTAGCACATTTGTAAAACAGTTCGTCAATTCCCTTTGACTTATGGTATGACTTAATGTTCCTTAGCAAATGATAGATACACACGCCATGGTGTGCTGACGTATATACCTTCCTCACCCCATTACCAATGCTCTTGTGCCTGTTAGACACTATAACTAGATCATTTGGTTCTCCAAAAGCTGCTTTCAAATTCTGGAAAACCACTCCCATGACGCGTCGTTTTCAGAATCAACAATAAAGAACGCCAGTGGGAATATGTGTAAGTTACCATCGAATGTGCAGGCCGTTAGGAGCATACCATTGAATTTGTTTTTGAGTGATGTACCATCCACAGAAATGACCGACAGGCAATATTTCCAACCCTCAATGGACGCTGCAATACTCATAAAGAAGAATTTGAACCTGTCGTTTGAATCAACCTCCTGAGCAGTATACGTTCCTGAAAACAAAATGTTGGTAAATACAGGTATTTACTGGTATTACTATCAAAATCCATTCAAGCTGAAGTGAGAAATACCTGGGTTTTTTTCGATCAGCTTAGCTGCAAACGCTGGAATACGAGCATACGACTCTTCGGGGGAACCTCTTAACTCAGTTAGTGCCTTCTCCCTCCCCCTCCATGCTTTGTCATAACTGATAATGATACCATGGTTTTTCTTAGCGTACTCAATTATATCCCGCGGTGTGCTATGCATCTTGTTAGTGTTTCTCATTATAGCTTTGGCATAATCGCAAGCAACACCTGCAGTTGCCTGCTTGTGGTCGTTATGGACTGCATCAAAGGAACACGTGTGCTCATTGCTGAACTTTCGGACAATCCAAATCTGGCCTCTTGATATGTAGATGCACGTATATACCACGGGCACGAATCGTCTACGCATGATACCTTGAACTGCTTGCTGTTAGATTTAACAGTCTTGAATTGGAAACTTTCTTTCAGTGCTATGTTATACACAACCTTCTTCAAATGATCTTTGCAGGCAAATGTGCACCCCTCCGATACAGTAGCATGGTCTAGGGCAGTTTCAATGCCATCCGCGTTGATGAAGTCAAAATTCCTGTCCCCACGGGATGGGCCTGCGCCTGTCCCCACGATGTGTATACCAGTATCGACACCCAGAATGTCAACGACTACACAGCACCCCCTGTATGTACCGTTTTGAAATCCGTTGATCATCCAAAACACATCTCTGTCCTAAAAAATAATTATATTAATTGGGTTATTCGACCAGCTCCTGAAGAGTGTTAGCCGAGTAATTCTATTGTTGTCTTGGAGTTGGAGGTATTTCGCCACGCATACTTTAAACTCTTCGAGATTAGAATCACACCTAACATCCACACTTTCGGACTTGAATTTGCTGTAAATACCCTCAGCACTCCAGACACCACCAAACAATATTGTGACCTGTTGAACTGTCGCCATGTTAGATTGGGAACGACAATTACAACGGCAATGTGATCGTGATATGCAACAAATAGATAATAAACTATGACATTTAAATGAGGGGCAAAAATGTGGAGAAAAAAATAATTTTTTACCATTGGAAAACCTAAGCCTGAACAATAGGTAATTCCTTAAAGATCAAAACAGACCGCCAACCAATCCCATGTAAATCGAGATTCATCCACCGCGCAAAAAGGGGGGGCGTGAAACAAAAACAACTGTTAACGACGTTTGTATATAGCCGTATATACCAGGGGTAAAAATGTCAAAAAAAACAAAGGGAAACGGTTCCTAAAATTTCGGTAGCCACACCTGCAAAATCTGAACTTTCGTAGCCAAAAATCAAGAAGGCATTTTTTTTGTATGACGTCATACAGTATTTGGGTCAAGTTTAAACTAAACCCAAATCCAAATGACTAGGCCCAAAAATCATTCAAGCTCAAACCCACCTACCCATGGAAACTCTATGAATAGAGGAACTCTCCTCCATTTCAAAGGTTAAGAAATTCTACACTTTCACTCAAGAAAAGAGAATTCAGAGAGACTTCCGAGGATAAAACTAGAAGACTCCTTCACATCCTTAAATCCTTGAGTGCTGAACGACCAAACACTCTCAAGACTTGAACACTGCGTGAAGACCAAACACTCTTCAAGACTTGAACACTCCTTGAAGACCAAAGACTCCAAGACTTCAAGACTTCAAGACCCTAAGACGTCAAGACCCGAAGACTTCAAGACTCCAAGAAATAAATTGAAGCTTCAAACTCGAGAACAAGCGTTCCAGTCTGTAAGTGAAACACACTCACATACAAGAGAGAGAATCAGAGGATCAAAGTTAGAGATTGTACACCCACTCCCAGGACACCTAATAATTTTCCCTGTCCCTCACCCTCAGTTTTATTTTTACATAATATTATATTATGTTATCCCTCACACTTAATACTATATTATATACTTTTATTCTTTTCTTTTTCAACTTTCATTTATTAAATTTATATATTTATATAACTTCTTTTTTGTGTTTTAGATATTTATATAATTGATTCCGAAAGTATCTACCGCCACAACTTATATTTTGAAAATTTAACTTTGTTTTTTTAGATAGAAAATTTAACCTAATCAGCCTAATTTCTATTTTCCAAATGAATGTTTTTTTTAACAATATATTTTCCAAATGAATGTTAATTCTATTTTTTTAAACCTAATTAGAATTATTAAAAAAATTCAATTTTATACAAATTAAGTCATAATTAATGTCTCATTTATTAATTTAAATAATTTTCATGATTTTTTCTAAAGTTTCTGTCAGACATTGATATTAACATCCGACCTGATTTTTAAAGTGCAAATGATACTCTTAAGTCATGTTTATCTGACAAAGACAATAAAGAGATTCTTTTCTTACTTTATGAATTCGGTCAATATCTGATTGAGGCATTAATCGTTCATGTTTTATGTATGATGTTTAATCATGTTGATTATAACAATAATTTAGTTCGTGTTGCATTAATATTACTTGTTTTTTAGACATGATGATTAAAAATTGGTCAATTATAGTTTTAATGGTCATAATCGATGTCCCGTCTACAAACTCAACACTTCTCATCAATTTCCATTATTTGGCATTGATATTTCTATGTAAATATTATCTAGATTTTTCTCAAAAAAAAGAAAAAAAAAATTATCTAGATTATTAGTATATTGTAATAAAAATGACCATTAACTAATAATTCAAAAAATTTCCATTATTTATTAGTATGTTTCTACTTTGAATTATTTATTTAAAATTAAAATATTTATCCCAAGTTGATCTTAATTTAATGTTTTAATTGTCCATTCAAGTATAGTTCATAATTTTTAAATATCGATTGATTATAATTTAAGGGAAAAATACACTTTTGGTCCCTCAAGTTTGAGTTAGGTTCAATTTTAGTCCTTTTTCAAGCTCAACATTTTAGTAGCATTTTGGTCCCTCCGTCCATTTTTCCGTTAATGTAACTAACGAAAGTTGACATGACATTTTTTTTTTTTAATTTTTAAAATAAAAATATACTAAATTTATATTAAAAAAAGTATATCTTCATCTTTTCTTCTTCACCTCCTTCTTTTCTTCTTCTTCTTCTTTCTTCTTTCTTCTTCTTCATCACTATCACCATCACCACCATGAGAGGGAAGAAAGGGAAGAAGAAGAGAAAGGAGGAGAAGGGAAAAGAGAAGGAGAAGGGAATGGGAAGGAAGAAGAAAAGAAAAGGAAAAAAAAAAGGCGACGGCGGAGGACGACAGTGTCGTTGATGGGATTAAGGTTTGTGGGAGGGAAGAAAAAAAGTGGAGGAAAAAGATGAAGGAGAAAAAGAAAAAAGAAAAAAGGTAAAAAAAAAAAAGAAAAATTAATTAAAAAAATTATTATTTTAAAAAATAAAAAAAAATATATTTTTTTAAAATAAAAATAGGTGCCACGTTAGCATTCCATTGATATATAACGGAAAACTGGATGGAAGGACCAAGAGTGCTACTAAACTCAAACCCCTAGGGTTAAAATGTTGAGTTTGAAACTCAGGAACTAAAATGCAACCTAACCCAAACCTCAGGGACCAAAATTGTATTTTTTTCCATAATTTGTTTATGTATCATAATTAAAATTTCATTCATTTAATAATGCAAACGATTCTTACCAATTGCTATAAGTTTTTCAAAATTTTCGCTGACATTGACATTTTTATCAACATTTTATATATTTTAGATATGATGGTTAAAAATGATAATTTAGAATATAATTAAGCACAATTAAAGTTGGGAAAAAATGATTTTTAACACTAAACTTTGGGGGTTGTATCAATTTTAACCCTGAACTTTCAATTTCATCAAATTGAACCATAAACTTAACAAGTTGTATCAATTTTAACCTTGAACTTTCAATTTCAACAAGTTGAACCTCAAACTTATCAAATCATATCAATTTTAACCCAAAACTTGCATAAGTGTTACAATGTATACTTTTGGTTAACTTTCCGTTTGAACCACTGTACGTAATTGATTATTTCTTCCTTTTTTTTTTTCTTAATTCACATTGCACCTGAATTGGTTTCTTATAAATAAAATATTGGAGAAACTTTATTTTAGACGACTTTTTCTTGTTGTTGAGAACTTTGTGAGGGTTTTTTTGCTGCTATATATAAGATTACGAAAGCAAAAAAACTTTGAAGGTTTTTTATCTTCAAATATTTGTTGGTTTTTTCTTGTTGCTAAGAACTTTGTGGGATTTTTTTTCTTCTTTTACTGTTTTTTTCTTGCTAATTAGAAGAATGTACAAATGTAGGAAACGAAAATAAAGAAATTTCCAGTTTTTTATTTCTCATATTTCCTGGATTTTTCTTGTTGCCAATAACTTTGTGATTTTTTTGGGGAAAAATACACTTTTAGTCCTTGAGGTTTGGATTAGGTTTCATTTTGGTCCCTGAGTTTTCAAACTCAACAATTTAGCCCCTGAGGTTTGGTTTCAGTTTCATTTTGGTCCATCCATCCAATTTTCCGTTAATAGTTAACAGATTCCTGATGTGGCAAAAGTTTTTTATTAAAAAAATTATTTTTTAAGTTTTTTAAAATATAAATATAATAAAACAATAAATATATTATTATTTTATAATTTTTTTTCTTTCCCTCCTCTCTCTCTCCTGCTTCTTCTTCTTTCTTCCACCCAACCCCTTCTTCTTCTTTCTCTCATCCAACTCATTTTTTGGTCGTCTCGTTGCTCAAAAAGTGAGGGATAATGCCTATAAAGTTGTTGTCTCCTTCTAGTCTCTTCAGTTGTGTACTTATTTTTGTTTAGTAATTTTACTTTTTCTTTGTAAATTGGACCATGGATGTGATTTGGGATGGATGGAAAGTTTCATGTATTATATACACTATTATATTTTATTAATGAAATCCATGTTCGTTAAGAGTTGTTGTGTAAAAATACTTTCGGGATTTTATTTTGTGTATATGTGTCAATTCTAGTTTATTTACAGGTTTTTACAAAAGGAAGAAATAGTATTGTTGGTTAGCCACGTGTGCAACCAACAATTTTTTTTAATTTAATGTCGCCCATTTAATGTCGGACACTTTTAATGTCATAGCTTTTAATGTCTGACAATGACCGACATAAAAAACTGACCTACATTAAAACTGACTTTTAATGTCGGACAAAGAGTGGTTGACTGACATTAAAAGTAGGTTTTTAATGTCGGGCAATGCCCGACATTAAAAGTGTTCGACATTAAAAGCGACCAACATTAAAACTTTTAATGTTGGTGTTTTTAATGTCGGTGAGTGACCAACATTAAAGACTTTTAATGTCGGACATTGCCCGACATTAAAAGCCAAATTTGTTCTAGTGAAGAATTAAAAGTTCATTACATTCATTTGCTTTAAAGGAAACATATTGAAATCAAATCTCGGCATTCCAAGACATTGATTTCTCACCTCAAGAAAACTCAACATTGACATTCCAAAAATTGAGATTCCGTCGTTGGAGATTCCTTTATTTTGTAATAAACAAATAGAATCATGGTTTTATAAAGTAAGTATCTAACATATTAATTCAATGAGACTAGATGGCTAAAATTATAAAAAATAATACAAGTTCCAATTGCAACTAAGAATAGCAATTTAAACATAAACACATAACAAACAACTCTAAGGTTTAACTAAACAAAATGAAAATGATAAAATTGGAATTGAAACATGCTTGCAATTGTTAAATGTAACCTAGAGAATACTCACATAACTTCCTAAATGCTAAAAAAATACATTAACATAACGTAAAGGAAAGGAAAAAAAAAAAAAACTAAAACTTTATAAATAGCATGGAAAAAATAACCTCATATATATATAAAAAAAAAAAGAAAAAAAAACTATTGAAGAAAGAATTGAGATTCTTGTGTCGGTTGGGTTGAGAATAAAGTTTGAGGAAGTGATAATGTGAAATTGAGAGGGAGTGTGATGGTGAGAGGGTAAACTCGTTGGAGAGGAAAAGAGAAAAGCCTTGAGAGTAGGAGGGGGAAGTTAGGTGGGAAAGGGAGAAAAGTGTATCTAGAGTTTTAAGAGGGAGAGATTTGGAGAGTCTATTCTTAGCCCAAAAAAACGTGTGGAAAGGTCTTCCTTGGGCAAAGAAATCATGAAATGCAAGAATGGGAGGGCTCCCTATTTATAGCCAATTCCAACCACCACATATTAGGAAGGTGATCAATAAAATTAAATAATAAAAAAAATAAAATCTAATAAAAATGAAAAAGGAATCAAATTTTCATCTCCCATATTTACAAAATTTAAATTGCCAATCAATCCTCTAAGGAAACAAAATATTTTGATTAATTAATTTTGCCAAATACACCTAATATTTGATTTGGCAAATCAAATAAATAAAATATTTGACCTAATTTAAAAACATTTGAATTGGCTAATTTAAAGTTCTAGAATATTCTTTTTCCTCTCATTTTAAAAAATTGCTAAATTAAAATTAAATAAATATTGGACAAACTTAGGGGTCTACAGTTTTCCCCCCTTTGTTCATTCTTATAGAATAAAAGGATGGACAAAGGCGTAGACCTTATTTGTTCGAAATTTTATAGTTAACAAATAAATATAAATGAACAACCCAAGGTAAACCTTAAGTTTCTTTTTTTTTTTTTTTTTTTCCACCTCCATGATAAAGGTATCGGGCTAGGGATAGACAAGCGCCCGATGATGTACTAAGAGAGCGGGAGGTGAGGGATAAACAAGCACCTCCATGATAAAGGTATCGGGCTAGAGATAGACAAGCGCCCGATGATGTATTAAAGGAGTTGGAGGCCAAGGATAAACAAGCACCTCCATGATAAAGGTATCAGACCAGGGATAAACAAGCGCCCGATGCTGTATTAAGAGAGCTAGAGGTCAGGGATAAACAAGCACCTCCATGATAAAGGTATCGAGCTAGGGATAGGCAAGCACCCCATGATGTACTAAAAGAGCTGGAGGTCAGGGATAAACAAGCACCTCCATGATAAAGGTATCGGGCCAGGGATAGACAAGCACCCGATAATGTATTAAAAGAGCTGGAGGCCATGGATAAACAAACACCTCCGTGATAAAGGTATCAGGCCACGGATAGACAAGCGCTCAATGATGTATTAAAGGAGTTGGAGGCCAGGGATAAACAAGCACCTCCGTGATAAAGGTATCGGGCCAGGGATAGACAAGCACCCGATAATGTATTAAAAGAGCTGGAGGCCAGGGGTAAACAAGCACCTCCATGATAAAGGTATCGGGCTAGGGATAGACAAGCACCCGATAATGTATTAAAAGAGCTAGAGGCTAGGGATAAACAAGTACCTCCAAGATAAAGGTATCGACTATGTTTTTTTTTTCTTACTTATGTGCTTATGAATGCATGAGTTTTTCATGACAAAACATTTCGTGATATGAACTCTTATCCAAAACATTGCCCCAGTGTTTATGCATGAAGTTTGAAGCATAGTTTAAAAAACAAGGGACTGCTTAAAGAAGTTTTCTTCTTTTTTAAAGACAAGAATGAATTTATGAAAGACTTATTTTGATAAATGTCTTCTAATAGACACCTTTATCTGCAATTTGCCCTAGTATTTATGCAATATTTTTTTTTAAAACAAAACTTTACTCAAAAGAAAATTTTCGTGCATGTGCCTGTGTGTTTATTATTATTATTATTATTTAAACTCCATATCTTCCTTCCATGTCAATAAGCACTCCCCATGACTCATGAGTGAGCAAATTTTTCTGACCGAAACTGGCTGATATGAACGTTCATCTGCTGTTTGCTTTGGTCAATTGTGAGATGATCTTACAATCCATCTTTTATTTTGAGGATCATATTTTGCCTTGTAAGCACGCCCTTAATTTGTGCGACCTTCATTTTGCCTTTTTTTTTCTTCTCTCTTTTTTTTGTAATGCTTTTTTTTTGGGTCCCCCCTATTTTGCATTCTCACAATGATTCGTTTCAAAGAAAACTAACTAACTTTGAGAGAGAGAGGAAGAAAAGTAGATAATTTTATTGATAATAAAAAAAAATACATGGATTTGATAACTAATTTGAAGGCAAAAGGATAGCTTTTAAAGAAACTTGTCCATGTTCCAACATATGTGGAGATATAGATCATGCGAAATATCTCTTGACATAATCAGAATTGATTGGTCCTGTCAAATCATCTCCATCCATGGTTGTTAATAATAATGCTCCTCCTGAAAAAGCTTTCTTCACGACGAAAGGGCCTTCGTAACTTAGAGTCCATTTTCCTCGATGATCCTTCTGAATAGGGAGTATCCTTTTCAAAACTAGATCTCCTTCTCGAAAATGACGGTGACGTACTTTCTTATGGTGTGCTCGCATTATTTTCCGTTGGTATAGTTGTCCTCTACACAAGGAGGCCAATCTCCTTTCTTCAATAAAGTTCAATTGTTCATATCTTGTTCGTAACCATTCCACCTCTTCCAATTCCGTTTCCATCAAGACTCTAAGGGAAGGTATTTCTACTTCCATTGGAAGAACAACCTCCATTCCATATACTAGAGAGAATGGGGTGGCCCTAGTTGATGTGCGAACTGCAGTACGATATCCATGTAATGTCAATAAAGTTCAATTGTTCATATCTTGTTCGTAACCATTCTGCCTCTTCCAATTCTGTTTCCATCAAGACTCTAAGGGAAGGTATTTCTACTTCCATTGGAAGAACAACCTTCATTCCATATACTAGAGAGAATGGAGTGGCCCCAGTTGATGTGCGAACTGCAGTACGATATCCATGTAATGCAAATGGCAACATTTCATGCCAGTCTTTGTATGTAATTGTCATCTTTTCTACAATTCTCTTAATATTCTTGTTGGCTGCTTCTACTGCACCATTCATCTTTGGACGGTAAGCTGTCGAAGTTGAGTGCTTGATTTGAAAGTGCTTGCACAATTCATCCATCATTTTACTGTTCAATTTTTTTCCATTATCTGTGATTATTCTCTCATGTAGACCATACCGACAAATTAAATCTTTCTTGATGAACTTAACAATCACATTACTCGTGACATTTCGATACGAAGCAGCTTCAACCCATTTTGTGAAGTAGTCAATGGCTACAAGAATAAAACGATGTCCATTTGTAGCTTTGGGCTCAATTGGACCGATGATATATCTATTCCCCACATTGAAAAGGGCCAGGGTGCTGACATAACATGTAAGGAAGACGCTGGGGCATGAATCTTGTTCGCGTATATTTGATATCCAGCACGGAGAATCTGTTTGGACATCATATGACCATTTGCATGTGTTCCACAAACACCGTCATGAATCTCTTTCATAATGTTGTTCGCTTCTCTCGCATCGACACATCTAAGAAGGACCATATCGTGATTTCTTTTATACAATACCTCCCCATTCAAGAAGAATTTCATAGCTAACCTTCTTATAGTTTGCTTGTCATTTTCTGAAATTCCTTCAGGATAGTCTCTACTTTGAATGTATCGCTTAATGTCGAAATACCATGGTTTCCCATCCAAATCTTCTTCAATATGAAGACAATATGCGGGGACCTCTCTTTTCTCAATTCTAATTGGCTCTACTTCTTCATTTAGCTCAATTGTAAACATGGCAGACAATGTAGCTAAGGCATCAACTACTTGGTTATTGTCACGTGGAATATGATCAAAAGCAACCATCCTGAAATCCTGGCATAACTGAAGTATATATTTTTTGTAAGGAACCAATTTTGGGTCTCGAGTTTCTCATTCATCATTCAACTGATGTATGACTAATAAAGAGTCTCCATAAACTTGCAGTTTTTTCACATTCATATCACAGGCTGCTCGAATTCCCATGCTGCACGCTTCATATTCTGCAATATTGTTCATACAATCGAAGTACAATTTTGCTGTTAGTGGGAACAACTTATTTTTTGGAGATATCAGGATCGCCCCAATTCCATGTCCTAATTCGTTTGAAGCTCCATCAAATAACATAACCCATAATTCAAGATCCAAGCCTTCCTCTTCTGCGTCAATAGCCATGATGCTTTCATCAGGAAAATCTGAGCTCATAGGTTCGTAGTCCTCTAAAGGAAAATCTGCTAGATAATCGGCAAGAGCACTCCCCTTGATTGCATTCTTCGTAACATAGACTATATCATATTCTGCAAGTAAGACTTGCCACCTAGCAATCCTTCCTGATAATGATGGCTTCTCAAATATGTATTTTATAGGGTCCATTTTTTAGATGAGCCACGTCGTATAATATAACATATAATGCCTAAGTCGATGGGCCGTCCAAGCTAACACACAACATGTTTTTTCGAGTAACGAATAGTTGGCCTCATAATTTGTAAATTTCTTACTCAAGTAGTAGATGGCCCGTTCCTTTCTGCCTGATGACATGCATAAATGCCATCATTTTCCTATTAAATTTAGCTAGTTTTGTGCTTGAATTGTGTGCTTTAATGCTATTTTCTGTTTAAATTTCAGAAAACCGAGCCAAGGAAGCAAAATCGGATTTTTGAGAGAATTTGGATGATTTTTGGAGACTTTTTGAGCAATTTGGAGAAGTTCATTGTAGATCCAAGTCCAAAAGCCCAAAAAGAATGAGTTAGAAGCCCATATTCATGGATTTCAAGCTTTTATTATCAAGTTGAGTCAAGAAAGGAGCCCAAGATCCATTACATGAAGCAATTGGACCAAAGGAAATGAAGGAGGCCCAAAAATTGAGTCAAAATCGGGCCATTCTAGAAGATCCAGGGCCTAGCATCGCGACGCTAGGCAGCTATGCGGAAAGATCCAGAAATGGGGTAGTGTCGCGACGCTGTCCATGTAGCGTCGCGACGCTGCGACAACTTGGAGCCCAAGAAAAGATGACGTCAGAGCGTCGCGACGCTACGCCTGTTGGGAGCCTATAAAAGGGGCCATTTGCATCCAAGTTTTGTGTGCCAATTTGTGGGTTTTCACCCCATTCTAGAATCCACACTTTTTGGGAGAGTTTTGGAGCTTTGTTGAAGATCTTTGGGGCTCGGGATCGATGGAGGTCGGCGCGGGATTGAGGAGATTGACACTTTTATGAGCATTTATCTTCCCTTTTCCTTTATGTTTTAGTTTCTAGAATTGTTGTGATTAGGAATGATTGGATTTTAGTGATTATGGGTAGTTAATTCCTAAATTCTATGAGATTGATTTAGATGTTGAACCTTTGCTTGATTAATGAATTTATTTGGTTTACTTGTCATTACTGTTCATTTGTGCATTTTGTCCGTAATGCTTTTAATCAACTAATTACTGATTAAATGAATCGTTACTAAGTGGAGACTCGACGGAGAGAAGCTTAGACTAGAACTGAATGCATGACTAATGTTATTTACCCAGGTGACACGGGATAAAATAAATAACGTTAGAGGTTGTATTGAAGGGTCGTAATGCCATGCTAAGTAAATAAAGACGAGACCGAAAGGAGATTCTTTATTGAAAGGTATGAGATAGGAGGAGACCGACAGGAGAGTCCTTGAAATTAGGCTTCTAGACTTATGAATCAAATGATTAGTTAATCC
Source organism: Luffa aegyptiaca (assembly GCA_017139565.1). NCBI lineage: Eukaryota > Viridiplantae > Streptophyta > Magnoliopsida > Cucurbitales > Cucurbitaceae > Luffa > Luffa aegyptiaca. The sequence continues at coordinate 17,883,767 of CM029402.1, forward strand.
ATATTAGTTAATTGATTAAGCATTAAAGGTCCAATTGATGAAATCAACCACTCTAGAATTATCCCTCCAAATTGTGTCTCCATTTATCTTTTGCTTTCTAGATTAGCTTTTTGTTATTCTTTTCGGCATTAGATTTTGTTCTCTAAATAAAGCATAGCAAGATTATTCGTGGTAATTAATTGAATAAATCAAATCTCTGTGGAGACGATACTCTATACTCAAAATTACTATATTACTTGTGACGACCCGTACGCTTGCGGTAAAAAAAATCGTCGAACAAGTTTTTGGCGTCGTTGCCGGGGATTGGCTAATTTCATTCAATTAATATTGTGAAGAAATTGCTTGCTTTAATTTAGAGGTTTTATTTTGCTTTCTTTATTTTTATTTTTGGTCCATTGTTCTTGTTGTGCATTTAATTGGTGTTTGCATCTGACTGAAAGCCTGATCATTGTTGATTTAATTGTTTTAAATGGCTTTTAATAGTTTTGGGTGGCCCTTTAGGGAATCTGAGCCCGAAGAACCAACACCATCTTTCAATTTTTCCTTTTCAAATTATTCCCCTTTAAAAGAAAAATCTCCGTTAGAGGGTTTGCTTCAAGATTATATCAAGGATATTAGAGCCATGAATTTTGCTCTAGAAAAATCCTTAGGAAGATTGCAACCTCAAGAGGAGTGTGAAGTGCAGTCCGCTTCGTTAGAAAAAGAGTCTTCCTTAGAGAGCTTGCTCGAAAATTTTATCCAAGAGTCTAGAGCCATGAATTTAGAATCAGAAAAATCTATGAAGAGACGTCAGACCCAAAGGGATGATAGGGAAGTAGGATCCACTTCCATAGAGTGTCTAGTGAGTCATGTGGCCACTGATTCATTAGCGCCCATTCAGGAGCCTAATTCTTTCAATTTTGCTGAGTTTGAGCATATAGGGGTGAGTTGTATAGATTGTGAGGAAGAATTGGATAATTTTAGCACCCACCAAGAACAAGTTTGTGAGGAAGAAAAAGAAAATGAGGCCATAGTGTTTGAGGAGTTTCAAGAGATAGAGTTTAAGGTTGAAAGGCCTTTGTCTGTTCTATCCTCTCCATCCTCTCTTGATAATGAATGTTCTTTTTCCTGTTCTCACGAGTCTGTGTCAGAGTCAAAGTCCGTTTATTTTTATCTGTCTCCTTTTATGCTTTTATTATTAAAAAATCCCAAAAATATTTCTGCTTCTGGGGCCCATGAAAAGCTAGTAAGCTTGCTAGCGATAGAGTGCTTCATTGATTCAAGGAAGAAGGGCCCGAAGAAATACGAGAATTTTTATGTGCCTTGAAAGCCCGCACAAACTCGTCTAGCTAAGAGACGTTAAAAAAGCGCTTCTTGGGAGGCAACCCAAGTTTAATTTCAGTCAATTTTCTTTTCTTTGTTTTTCAGTTTTTTTGTAGTTAGAGCTTGTTGATCTTTCGTTCCTGTTGATCAATTTGAAGCAGCTCGAGACCACAATTTCTTCCAAATCACCCAATGAATGTTCAAGGCTGACATCCATGGTTTCTCTCGCACTCCAGGGCAGTACCGTTCTCCCTTTATCTTTTTAATTGTCCTTATGCATGCTTAATTAATCTGAATAATTAATTCGTTGAGGACAATGTACAATTTAAGTTTGGGGGGGGGGGAGGCTTTGTTGTTCTGATCTGAGCGAATTTTTTTTTCATGATGATTATATTGCATCTGTTTTGATGAGGACGGTCTATGATATGATCTAGATAATGAATTTTGTTCAATTTTTGTGAAATATCAAAGCATGTTCAAGATTCATATAAATTTAAATTTTTGCTTTGAATTCCTTGCACATGTTGAGCACTCAGCCTAGTTATATGGTTTTGAATGCTTAGAACTGGATTATTTTATCTAGATGTTTGTTGTCACTCCGATAGGCTTAAGATCTGATTTGAAAGTTGAACTACATAAGAGTTTGTAATGTTTTACTTGGGAGAAAAATTATGATTATTAGCCTGCAAAGAAAAGAAAAGAGGAAAAAAAAAATGCTCCACTTTCTTGAGAGCGTTAGTAACCAGGGGCATTCATGACACCCATCGTTTGCCTTTGCATGAAAGCGCTGGAAAGAAATGAGCATGCTTCGGCAACCTGAAAGATGAGTCGCTCGTAGTTGGATGCTTTCATCACTAATGTTGGCAAGCCAGAACGAAGGCGCTACATCTAAAAGGATTCTCTAAAAAAAAAAAAAAGTTTGGGGGAGGCATACCCCGTTGTTTCAGGAACCTTAGTGGGATATTGCTTTCTTGATTGTTGGGAAGCTGGATAATTAGAGCTTAGGGCCAGTGTACGGGGAAGATGAAATGAGGATTGTATAAACCTTTTCTAGGCTAGTAAAGGCCTAATAAGGAAGCTCGCACACACACACGCAAGGGATGAAGAGTTTAAATTTAAATTTCGTGATGAATGAATGTGTTTTAATATTTCCTTTAATTGTTAGAGTTCATTATTTTGATCATTGAGCTTAGAGTCATGCATATGCAATATTTGATTCATATATGAGGTTTTAGCTTTGCTCGGGACTAGCAAAGATTTAAGTTTGGGGGTGTCAAAAACTTGTTCGACGATTTTTTTTACCGCAAGCGTACGGGTCGTCACAAGTAATATAGTGATTTTGAGTATAGAGTATCGTCTCCACAGGGATTTGATTTATTCAATTAATTACCACGAATAATCTTGCTATGCTTTATTTAGAGAACAAAATCTAATGCCGAAAAGAATAACAAAAAGCTAATCTAGAAAGCAAAAGATAAATGGAGACACAATTTGGAGGGATAATTCTAGAGTGGTTGATTTCATCAATTGGACCTTTAATGCTTAATCAATTAACTAATATGGATTAACTAATCATTTGATTCATAAGTCTAGAAGCCTAATTTCAAGGACTCTCCTGTCGATCTCCTCCTATCTCATACCTTTCAATAAAGAATCTCCTTTCGGTCTCTTCTTTATTTACTTAACATGGCATTACGACCCTTCAATACAACCTCTAACGTTATTTATTCTATCCCATGTCACCCGGGTAAATAACATTAGTCATGCATTCAGTTCTAGTCTAAGCTTCTCTCCGTCGAGTCTCCACTTAGTAACGATTCATTTAATCAGTGATCAGTTGATTAAAAGCATTACGGACAAAATGCACAAATGAACAGTAATGACAATTAAACCAAATATATTCATTAATCAAGCAAAGGTTCAACATCTAAATCAATCTCATAGAACTTAGGAATTAACTACCCATAATCACTAAAATCCAATAATTTCTAATCACAACAATTCTAGAAACTAAAACATAAAGGAAAAGGGAAGAGAAATGCTCATAAAAGTGTCGATCTCCTCAATCCCGCGCCGACCTCCATCGATCCCGAGCCCCAAATATCTTCAACAAAGCTCCAAAACTCTCCCAAAAAGTGTGGATTCTAGAATGGGGTGAAAACCCACAAATTGGCACACAAAACTTGGATGCAAATGGCCCTTTTTATAGGCTCCCAGCAGGCGTAGCGTCGCGATGCTACGTCACAGCGTCGCGACGCTACATGGACAGCATCGCGACACTACCCCATTTCTGGATCTTTCCGCATAGCTGCCTAGCGTCGTGATGCTTCGGCCTAGCGTCACGACGCTAGGCCCTGGACTTCTAGAATGGCCCGATTTTGACTCAATTTTTGGGCCTCCTTCATTTCCTTTGGCCCAATTGCTTCATGTAATGGATCTTGGGCTCTTTTCTTGACTCAACTTGATAATAAAAGCTTGAAATCCATGAATTTGGGCTTCTAACTCATTCTTTTTGGGCTTTTGGACTTGGATCTACAATGAACTTCTCCAAATTGCTCAAAAAGTCTCCAAAAATCATCCAAATTCTCTCAAAAATTCGATTTTGCTTCCTTGGCTCGGTTTTTTGAAATTTAAACAGAAAATAGCATTAAAGCACACAATTCAAGCACAAAACTAGCTAAATTTAATAGGAAAATGATGGCATTTATGCATGTCATCACTGCCTGAGCTATCATAGTGTCCCAAAACACAACCCATGGACTCGTCGAGTACCGTCCTATATAAAATGAGTGGACGACCTGGCGTTGGAGGGACAAGTATTGGTGGATTTTTTAAATAACACTTGATTTTGTCAAATGCAACTTGACATTCCTCATTCCACTTGGTCGTATTACTTTTACGAAGGAGCTTTAAAATTTGTTCACATGTTGCCGTCAAATGTGAAATGAATCTTGATATATAGTTTAGTCTCCCTAAAAAGCTTCTAACTTCTTTTTGGGTTTGGGGAGGTTTCATTTCAACTATGGCTTTGACTTTATCTGGATCAACTTTAATTCCTTCCTGACTCACAATAAAGCCTAGCAGTTTTCCCGAAGAAACTCCAAAGATACACTTTGATGGATTGAGTTTAAGTTGATACTTTCTCAAACGCTCGAACAACTTATGCAATGTGACCACATGCTCTTTCCCAGGTCGAGACTTGGCAATCATATCATTGACATATACTTCAATTTCCTTATGCATTAAATCATGAAATAATGTAACCCCTTTGATATGTAGCCCCAACATTCTTTAAACCAAAAGGCATAACTTTGTAGCAGAACGTTCCCCATAGAGTAATGAACGTTGTTTTTTCTTGATCTTTAGGTGCCATTTTGATTTGGTTATACCCCGAGAAAACATCCATGAAGGAAAATGTTGAATATCCAGCTGTGTTATCTACTAAAACGTCAAGATGTGGCAAAGGAAAATTATCTTTGGGACTTGCTCGATTCAGATCTCTGTAGTCCACACACATGCTAACTTTTCCATCTTTTTTTGGAAGAGGGACTATGTTTGCTACCCATTCGGGGTATTTAGCCACAATGAGGAAACCCGCATCCAATTGCTTCTTCACTTATTCTTTAATTTTAACAACATATCCAGCTTTAATTTTCTCAATTTTTGTCGAACTGGCCCGCATCCCTCCTTTAATGGTAAATGGTGTACAACTATATTTGTATCCAAACCTGGCATATCTTGGTATGTCCATGCAAATACATCCCGATATTCATGTAGTAAAGCTATGAGTTGACTTCGACTTTCACCTTTAGAGGTATTCCCAACCCGAACCTCTTTAATTTCTTCACCTGTTCCTAAATTGATAGTTTATATTATTTCTTGGTGAGGTAAAGTGATCATTTCCTCTTCTTGTACTAAACGTAACAACTCAGGAGATATTTCCTCGGTAATGTCACTATCTTCTTCATCATATTCAACATTCGAGATTAGAACATTGAAATCAAGCCTGAAATCACTATCGCTTTTGCTTTCAAATGAATTGTTATCATTCCTGAATTAATTCGTGAGAGAGACAAGAGGGGGAGAAAGGAAAAAGAGAAGAGACTAGTAAATGATGTGAAATCAAAATGAGAAACAACTTTATTGAGAATGCAAAATAGGACGTCCTATTACAAAATGAAAATTCCTATAGTCTTGGGCATAACTAATAGGAAATAATGACAAAATGAAGGAAACTAAATTACTCTTGGGCTTCTTCAAAATGAATAGGCAATTCTGTGGATTCCCAGTTGCATAGTTCGAAACCTGGAGGGCACTTGTATACCAAGGAATCTACAGATTCCACATGTTCTTCAATGATGGCGGTGATGGATAAATCTGACATCTCTAATACTAACTTGTCTGCTTCGACTTTGCTCTTCTTGAAAGTCTCATAGAGATGGGGTATGATCATTCTCTTAGTACTTACTTCTCGATTTTCTAATCTGGCACTCCTCTGCTTTCTTTCTTCTTCTTGGACATTCTTCCAGTCCACAGCAGTTGGCTTATAACCTAAACCGAACTTTTCAATAGCCTTGGGCAGACATACTGGTTGTCTTCTCCCTTATTGATATTTTTCTAGGCCTTCACCAGGTTCAAATCCTTCTTTCATCATGGTTTTTGCAACCATCATTGAAGCTCTTGACAAAGACTGTTCTAGACTTCGATCCTAGGCATGGGTAAAAGTAGTAGCATTTGCAATCTCAAAAGATTGAAAAGAACATTCCAAAGCTTCCTCTGCTGCCTCCACATAAGGGGTTGCAGTACATTTAGTGACGAACACATCTTCCTGGCCGAATATGCTCACCAGAGTATTCCCAAAAACAAACTTTAATCGTTGATGCAGAGTTGACGGAATAACCCCAGATGAATGAACCCAAGGTCTCTCCAATAAACAACTATAGGTCGAAGTTATATCCATCACTTGAAATGTCACGTTGAAGGTGCAAGGTCCAATTTTAATGGGTAATTCGATTTCACCCACAACTTCTCTACGAGTCCCGTCGAAAGCTCTTATTACAGTGCTACTGTGTTTAATATGGGATGGATCTACAGGTAGCGTTAGTAGTGTAGACATTGACATCACGTTTAAAGAGAGGCCCCATTATCAACAAGGACTTTAGCTATCGCATAATCTTTGCACTTTACAACTATATGCAGTGCTTTAGTATGACCCATACCTTCTAGCGGAATCTCTTCGTCTGTAAATGTGTGTTGGAAGCAGTGATGTTTCCTACAATTCCACCCAACTTTTCTACAGTGATGTCATGATTCACATGTGCTTGGTTCAAAACATCCATTAAAGCTTTACGGTGTGGCTCTGAATTTAAGAACAGTGACAATATGGATATGCGAGCTGGTGTATGATGCAACTGTTCAATCACCTTATATTCACTGTGCTTGATCAGCTTCAAGAATTCACAAGCCTCTTCATCAGATACAACTTTCTTGGATGAGCTTCCCTTAGTTATGATAGGTTCTTCACTCCAAATTTCCTCTTGATCTTCTAGAAAATATTCATTTTCCTTTCCTTTTTCAACTCGGAGTTTTTGTTGGCTTTCGACTGGTGGTGCTTTTAAAATTTCTGGCTTATAGCACCTCCCACTCCTTGTCATTCCACTGATTCCCGAAATGTTGGTGACAATAGCAGCTTCTTCATTGAGGACATGACAACCATAATTCTATGGTACCGCTTTGTTGTCCTTATATTTGTAAGAACTAGGGATTTGGATAGTTAACGGTTGTGAGATGATCAAATTAGTTTGTACACCTGAAGGTTGTTCCTTAAAAAAGATTTCCAGGGGTTCTGGCTTGCATGAATCCTTTGTTGATATATCTTCTCCAATGATCATGTTTACCGAACGAATTTTCAGTTCATTTCCCAGCATCAGGCACATCACTACTTCACTGTAGGACAAACAATCATCCTTTGAACATTGATAAACAAAGTTTGATTCTCCTTCGCATTCAAATGAGACATGGATGGCATTGACTGTTGGGTTGCCATGATTGGGAAGTGGATTTTGTGTGACATCTGGTACCTCTTCTGCCTTTTTAAATTTTAGCCAGCCTGATTTTATCAAATATTGCACCTTGCCCTTGAGAGCATAACAATTTTCTGTTGAATGCCCCCCTGCTCCAGAATGATAGTCACATCTCGCATTTGGTTTATACCATTTTGGATACGGTGGTTGTACGGGTTCCATCTGTATTGGAACAAGTTGTTTATTTTGAATCAACTGGGGTAGAAGCTATGTATAAGTTACAGGGATGGGGTCATAATTCCTCTCGTTGAGCACCCGACTGGTTGGAATTTTGAGCATCTGATGAATAATTCATTTGTCCCTGTACCGTCTGACGACCTTGTCCTGACACATACGAGTTATTATATGAACTCTGGTTCATATTATTTGCCACTGGGTGGTGTACCATCATTTGACTGCTAAACGGTGGCTTCTGGCTATAGCTTATCTCATGGACTTCACCCTCTTTCTTTTTTTGAAGAATACTTTTTTTCTGGCTCGAGTCCGATACTGTGTCAACAATTCTTCCATATTTCATTCCATACTCTATTCTTTCTCCAATAGTTATGATATCTGAGAAATTCGTGGAAGCATTCCCAATCATACGATCGTAATAAGGGGATCGAAGCATATGTATGAACATAGTCGTTCATTTTTTATCTGTAAATCGCGGTTGAATTTGGGTTGCCATTTCTCTCCATCTTTGTGCATACTCCTTAAAATTCTCAGTACTCTTCTTTTCTAGTCGCTGGAGATCTAAACGGTCTGGAGCCATATCCATATTATGTTTATATTGTTTGAGAAATAGATCTGCCAGGTCCTTCCACTCCTAAACATGAGCTATTTAATTGTACATACCATCGGGATCCCAGTCCTGTCAAACTATCTTGAAAAAAAATGCATAAGTAACTTTTCATCTTGGACATGTGCAACCATCTTCCTGCAATACATAATCAAATGGTTTCTTGGACACGATGTCTCATCATACTTCTCAAACTTAGGTAACTTGAATTTTTGAGGAATAACAACATCAGGAACCAAACATAGTTGTGTTGCATCTATGCTCCCAAATGCGTCAGCACCTTCAATTGCCCTTAATCTTTCCTCTAAGAAATCCAACTTCCCTTTGGATGCAGTGTTTTCAATTTTCTCCAGCCCATTTCCCAAATTTCCTGACTTGCGAATGGGATCGACCTTATGTTGCCCCTATTGTGCATAGGAGTGGACTTGCTCAAGAATGAGAAATGTGGGGTTTTGACTTGCCCTTCCTCCTAATGGAGGCATTTGAGGTGCATGAGTATAGAAGATCGGTTGTACAGATGTAGCCGATGCCCCGCTATGTTGAGATACCGATGGGGTAAAACCTGGAGGTGCAACATCTTCTAGTTCAGGAGTTTCAGCCATAGGTTTCCCCTTTTCCGTAGTAATGATCTCCAGGATTTTTGACATTTGCTCTTTCAGAGATTCTACATCCTGTCTCAATTCTTGGTTCTGGTCATTACTTTGCTCACTCATTGAAGGGATAAAATCCCTACGCAACGGAAAGAATCACCGAACCTACTCATAGTCTTTGATTTTTAATTGAAATACCAATACAATTTGCAAAATATTACAGCAATAAATCTATATTTAAGGGGTTGTACAGCGGTTATAAACATGTTTAAAAATTAACTAGATCTAATCTAGATGATCCTAGTGATCAAGGATTTCAAAGAAAACTTACTTTTGTAGAAAGCCTTGATCGATTCGCCTTTTCTTACTAATAAGATTGAAAACGCAGCAACCTTCTTGTGCGAACATGTTGGGTTCCTAGAGTGAGTAAAAATTAGGTGAAAATTAGACTCTAGAACACTGTGCAAGCATACACAATCTGCAACAAGTAATAAGTATTTATCGAATCCAAGGTCTGAATTAGCTCTCACTTTATCTATTTTGTGCAACTCTTTAATGGTTTCAAAGGTGGTTAAAATGATTGGTTTTTATAGAACGTTGAAGCAAAAGAAATGACAGAGCAGAAAATAAACAAATATGGCAGACAGATTAGAAACAGGCGCTGATCAGGATTTAGTAATTGTTTTAAAAGATGCTCTACCAATATTATTGATCAGGCAAAACTCTTGCAGTCTTATTAACAGGATCCTTCCGGAACTCTGGATTTTTTAGAATGTGTTTCAACTCCAATGACGCACTACCGATCAAGCACTAGGCAACTGGCTATCCCTAGCTCAGTCACTGGCGTTCACCAATACACAATGATCTAGTGTGATTAAATGCCACACACATCCCAAATCATCCCTGAAACTAGGAAGTGGTATTCATACCAGCTGGCCAAGCGGGCATAAAATATAAATGAGCACAACAAATAATCAAGATGCATCAAATCAACATATATTGCATAGAGATTAAACACGACAATTACATATTTCCTAACCAACACCTAAAGTTACTTAGTTCATAAAGTGCATAGTAACACACGTGACAATCTGAGTAAGTGCATCCATAATTACACGTGACAATCTGGCTTCATTAAAAGTTTTTGCCAAAAGGGCCCCTCCAGCCGAAGCATGAACCATACCTTGGGTTGCTCCATTTAACCCATTGTAAAATGTTTCCATTTGGATACAATGTGGTAAACCATGGTGGGGACACTTTCGCAAAAGCTCCTTAAACCTCTCCCAAGCCTCACTAAAAGTCTCATCCTCAAGTTGCCTAAACCCTACTATTTCACTCCTTAATTTAGCATTCCTATTTGGTGGAAAATATTTACTAAGGAATTTTTCCTCTAATTCATTCCATGTCCTAATTGATCCTGGAGTAAAAGAATTTAACCATGCCTTTGCTCCATCTCTAAGAGAATACGGGAACAAAGTTAATCTAAGGGCATCTCTAGGCACTCCTTGAATTACAAATGAATCACTAACTCCTAGAAAAGACTTAAGATGTAAATGAGGGTCTTCAGATGACAAGCCATGAACTGACCCACGGTTTGCAACATCTGAAACATTACCAGTTTCATTTCAAAATTTGCTGCCTCAACTTGAGGACGTGCAATTCCTGGATTTAACTCATCAAACATTGGAAATGCATACGCTCGAATGACTCTGGCCCTATCGTTCGCTACCAAGATAGGATTCTCTGCCTGACTCTTTTGTTGTCCATTTTGCTCTAGTGGTGGATTTGGCTGCAGCACACGATTCTGCTGGGGGTCTACTGGATCTTCTGGAGCCTGCAGGAGACGCAGCACATCAGCCATTGGATTTTGGTTTCTACGTTGCTCTCTCCTTCTTCTCCTGAATGTCCTCTCAATTTCTGGATCAAGCTCGAACCTTACCCCAGGCGGATCGCTCATCCCCCAAACTTACACCTGCAAAAACAAAAATAAACAATCAAAAAGTTCTAGCACCAAACCACTAAAACACATACACTGAACAAATCAGATAAAAAAAACTTATTCAAGTCCCCGGCAACGGCGCCAAAAACTTGTTGGGTTCCTAGTGTGAGTAAAAATTAGGTGAAAATTAGACTCTAGAACACTGTGCAAACATACACAATCCGCAGCAAGTAATAAGTATTTATCGAATCCAAGGTCTGAATTAGCTCTCACTTTATCTATTTTGTGCAACTCTTTAATGGTTTCAGAGGTGGTTAAAATGATTGGTTTTTATAGAATGTTGAAGCAAAAGAAATGACAGAACAGAAAACAAACAAATAAGGTAGACAGATTAGAAACATGCGCTGGTCAAGATTTAGTAATTGTTTTAAAAGATGCTCTAGCAATATTATTGATCAGGCAAAACTCTTCTAGTCTTATTAGCAGGATCCTCCCGGAACTCTGGAATTTTTAGAATGTGTTTCAACTCCATTGACGCACTACCGATCAAGCACTAGGCAACTGGCTATCCCTAGCTCAGTCACTGGCGTTCACCAATACACAATGATCTAGTGTGATTAAATGCCACACACCTCCCAAATCATCCATGAAACTAGGAAGTGGTATTCATACCGGCTGGCCAAGTGGGCATAAAATATAAATGAGCACAACAAATAATCAAGATGCATCAAATCAACATATATTGCATAGAGATTAAGCACGACAATTACATATTTCCTAACCAACACCTAAAGTTACTTAGTTCATAAAGTGCATAGTAACACACGTTACAATCTGAGTAAGTGCATCCATAATTACAAAATAATACAAGAAAATACTAATTCCCTTGATCAACTTCGTAATTGATGGTCTTCTCGTAATCTCCAATCTTCCTCCTCTATTTGGCTCCCAATGATGGAAATGAGAAATGATCTCTTCCCAAAAGTGGACTGTTCCTCCCCAAGAAAGGAATTGGACTTCCCTCTCTAAGGATGGATATTCCCTTTGACTTGAACGACTTTTCCCTTTTATAGAGTGAAGACGTGCTTGAATTAGGTTGACCTAGACACGTGGATGGTTCTCCTTGCTTCTTAAATCCGAGTATAGCTCAACAAACTTCGGCTCATTAAAATGGATAACAAGCTATAACGTGGCCGTTTTGCTCCCTGCTTTGCTGGATCACAGATTTTGCTCCCTCAAGTCGCTCAGCAATATATTCTGCACAAAATAACTTCCAAAGCATCCATTCTTCCAAATGGGTTAGAAGATGCAATAATCATCTAAAAGCAACCCTAATTAGCACCAATGACACCCAAAACACTATAGAATTAAGGCCTAAATAACTCCCTTTTAGAGAGTTATCAGAACACCACCAATTGGTTACATCGGTATATCTCTAAGACTTCTTGAAGTAGGAGACTGGTGGGAGTCTTTTAGGAGAGATCTCTGAGAGAAGAAGAATGAATGGGATGTCTTTCACCCCACCCCAGGGGTCCTATATATAGGTAAAGGCCAAGACCTTTTCCTAATAGGAAAAGGTCTTTGAATAAGTTCAAATCTATTATCTGAACCATATCTAATTTTAATAAATAATTAATTAATTCCATAATTAATTAACTACCCAATTAAATATCACATATTTAATCTTAGGGATTTTATTGAAATTAAAATTAATATGAATCCAATTCATATTAAATTTATTTGAACTTTTTCAAATATTTTCTCTCATGAATTAATTTTTGAATTTAATTCAAAAATTATATTATAAAGTTTCATAAACTTTATATTATAATGTATCAACATACATTATACGTTTCCCCAAATAAATTGAACACTTTCAATTTACAATTTATACTTAATTGCTTCAAGTCTCTTTACGAGCTACCAGTGGGATCTAATGGACCTACAGATCAGAAGCTCCAACGATACAAGACTAATTGGCTAAACTCATTAACCAAGTTAGTCAACATTCGTTAACTGTGGGTCATTCCACTAAAGAGCCACAGCTGCACTCTTCTCACTGCAGAATATTTCTGTGTCCACGAATATCGACCAATAACAACAAGTCAGTCCTTCACGTGTGTTCGTACCCCAGCTAGGTCAAATTACTGTTTTACCCCTGGGTTACATCTTTGACCTTAAGTCCCCAATGCTCCTCTAATGAACAACTTGTTTGAGGTCCAACCAACAAACAGAAATCCCTCTCGTGCCATAGAGAGGGCAGTGCCCATTGTTCAAGACCCGGAGACACCACTTAAGGGAACACACCTCTACTTACCCTAGAGTCGGGAAGAAGTGAATTCCATTTTGTGTGATTATGTTCCCAGCTCCCCACTTGGTATTGTCCCCAAAATGGTAGACTTATTGAGTCGGCGAGCAGGCCACTCTCACCCATACAAATCAAAGGACAACCCCTCGTGAACAGGAGTCCATAATCCACTCAGGATTGAGACCAAGTTGCCTAGGTCATCCTAGTGAGATAAAAACCTAACTAGCTAACGGTGTTAGAGCTAGTGGTTGACTATCTCGCGGTCCGGTCTTGTGCAAACTCATTGCACAGGATACCCTCACTCGCATGTCCACTACATGAACGCGTTGGATCATTGTGTTTGTATCATAATACAAAGCGGGTCGTATCCATAGTGTCACCAGGATAAGGTACCCAGCCTTATCCCTATACTATAGACCCTTTAGGCTGTAACTTGAACATTGATCCCCATATGTCCCTACATACTAGTTCAAGCTTCATACTAATAGTCTAGGATGTTTAGTTTATTGGATTAGGGTTAATAAGACAAGATTTACTAAATACAAACAAAATAAATCATTTTATTAATATTCGGTAAAATGTTACATTTATTATCTACGAGGTTTAGGGCATAAAACCCAACACTCATGACTCTAGATTGTGATATAGTTTGGTAAGGATGTCGATTTGGAGGTTGTCGGGCTATCTTGAATCTTTGTTATTAACCCCCTTTTTCTGTAAAATGAAAACAAATGTTCCTTTTTATTTTTTTATACTTATTTTACACATTAATTTTTTGTTGTTTTTTTTTTTTTGTAATTTTAGTGAAGTGGAATGAATTTATGAGAAAAGAAATGAGCATGAAATAGAATGCTAGTTGGCTCAACTTGTTGTGTGAAATTGGAAAGAAAAGACATCAAACTTCATTAAATGATAATAACTGAAAGAAAGACATGACTTAATCCTAAGGTACTAAAGAAAGAAAGCCAACAATCTAAAAGAATATACTGAAGTAAGATAACTCCCTACATAAGATAGCTAAAAATTCTCCTAACTCTTCACTGTTAGACTGCAATGGTGAAATACCTCCTCTGAGCTCAAGTACCCATTTAGCGAAAACTCCAGCTCTTCTGGCTATTACTCTTATTCTTTCCACAACGTTATCTATTTGGACTCTCATACTTTCACAATCTCTAATTAAACTGAGGTTTTCTTGACGAAGAATCTCCGAATTAGCTTGATTGCTCAACAGTAAATCGCATCTCCCTTTCAACCGGTTATGCTCTGATAGAATCTTCGCTCCTAACTCTTGAACCCTTCAAATTCGATGCTCCAAATTTTCAATGAAGATACGCAGTGCCCCATTATTTTCTTCAGACTCAACAATTTTTCTAGTTCGTGCATCGATTAAAGCATTTAATTCAGAAACAAGCTGTCGAAATGATGCAATATTGTTTTCTAAGTTGACAATTCGTGCATCCTTCTCCTTCAAAGCTTTCTGTAAAGCAACCTTATCTTCTTTCATCCTTCTGGTCTTTTTATCTAGCTGTCTGTTTTCAAGATCTAACTCTTCACTTTATCTCTCGAGCCTGACTTGGTTTTTCAACAACCTCCTTGTTTCGATCAAATCTTTCTCTGTTTCTACAGCCTGTTACTTCCATTGGTCTATTTCTCGAAGTAGCTTCTCATTTTGCTGGTGAAACGACATATTCTCAGCCTTTAGGAGGATATATTCATTTGCACTTTTCCCTTGAACTGATGGCTCTCCCTTCTCTTTTATCCTTTTTCTCTTTCGAGTGGTACGAGCTATCCAGTGAGTCTCATACCACATTTTATATTCTGGCGTGGTTGCTTCGCTATGCTTTTCGATGTTGACTTTCCTGACCTCCTTCCAAGCTTTTATTGCTTGTAGCACCTTCTTATCTGAATCCTCTAACTCATAACCAAAATCGAAGTCACCTGGTCCATGTATCACGGGAAAAAATTGTTCTATCCACATTTGACGTAGGACCAACAAAGGATTATAGCTGGCACCTCCCCATGGACCTAGTAATGGAACGTAGTGGAACTTCCCGCATCTATAAATCACTGGTTTTAGAGGCATCCATAAGGCTCTCCATATCACATCATCATTTTTCAAATTTTCTAGGAATGCTATCCATGCTTCTTTACTTACAACAGTTCTCCTGCATTCTACAACCCCGAGTTCAGTGATAGGATTTCTAGCAAGATTCCATGGATTGGAAAACTTTACCTGTGGGTAACCGAACTCTGTTGGACATTTCAGATGACTCGTGAGCCAAATGTACAATAAATAAGAGCAACCAATGAACCCGCCTTTCCCTTTTGTTTTGTAGAAATCCAACGATCTTATTGTTTCAGCGAGGATGGGTATAATTGGGTTAATACCATGCTGGATTTGTAGAAACAACTTAGCGATTTTTACATCTACATATCCTTGAAGATTTGGGAATAAGATCGTCCCAAACATGCTTAGCGCGAAAAGTTCCAAGCTCACCCCTTCATTCCTGCATCGTTGAGTTAGATCTATGAGGTAGTCCAGAGGTATCCCTTCATTTCCACCTTTCTTTTTGATCTGATGCTCTATCTCGGTGGCAGTCAAGTTACCAGCAATTTTCGCCAAAGCCCTCTTACCTGTCAGTCTCTTGTCATAGAAATACAGCTTCGCTTCGAACATTACTGGCATTCGAAGTAGTTCCTGATACTCCTCCACAGTTGGTGACACACCATGAGAGTTAAACGTGAAACACTTATAGATAGGACTCCAAAAGTGTAGAGCGGCTGCTAAAGCATTTGCATCAACTTGAATGTACAAGAGGCTGACCACATATCCATATTTGTTTGTGAATGCAAACTTATGCTCTGGTGAAAATTCTTCCCATACCTCCTTTAGTTTTTCGATACTTCTGGTGGAATAATTGAAGTTGTCCGTCGTTGGAGGTTGATTTGAAATCTCTTTTGGTAGCTTTATTTTAGATTTGGCTTGTATCTTCTCAGACCATTCTTGTACGAGTTTTTGGCTTTCAATGACAACCAATGACTTTCCTTTCATTGTGGTCCTTGTATTCCTCTATATTTCAAATAATGAAGATTGATATATTTTCTTTCTAAAAAAATCTTTTAATTTTTTTTCCGCACAACAATATACGAGCATGAGATGGAAAAAAAAAACCTAAGGAAAGCACAAAAGTATGTTCATGAAGTATGCCTATAATATATGCTAAAATCAAGAATATAAATAGACATGATAAGCCAGAGTAAATTAAATAAATAAATAAATAACACACACATTAAAATAAATCAATGGATAATATACACACATCATTATATCAAACATGTGTGGTAAGGCTCTAATGTCTAACGGAGAAAAGTTCCTCAAGTTGTCCTCGATTCCCTTCCTTTTTCAAGAAAATAAATCAGAGGCACCCTTATCAGCATCCAGAATAAGGTCGACTTGAGTGAGAGTTTTCATGTGCCTACACGGGAGTTAAAACTCCACGAAGGTCGCCACTACTCATCCTCGATCCTAATCCTAATGGTAAAGCCTGGGTAGGTGGCTTGTGTACGTGTGTGTTTAAAAATAAAAGGAGAATAAATACAAAAAGCCAATACATATAAAATAACAACACAAGAAAAAATAAAAATGACCCGCTTTAAAGAAGTCCCCAGTGGAGTCGCCAAGCTGTCGCTACGGGTTTGCGACGCGGAGCGGCCGACTTTGTTCCCAAGAGGAGGAAAATGGAGTCGCCACCAGTCTTGATTTAGAGGGTGTGACTAGGCACCCGAAATATGCTAAAATGGTCTGCAAATAAAAGATTTAAGGCTCGGAGGTCTTTTGTGTATGGGAAAGGTATTAACACCCCACGACACTCGTTCAAAGAACAAAATTTTATTTTTCTTGTGTTATTTAAGGAACTTGGCTATTGTAAATACTAAAGAAGATTTTTTGTTGATTTTTTAAATGTCCCACATTTTAATTCTCATTATTCCATAAATAAATAGTGAGCAATAATTGTGGGTGGCATAAAGTCATTCAAAATTTGTTTGAATTTAATTTGGATCCCAAATTAGATTCATCACCTCAAGAATATTAGATTCATCCCAAATTAGGAAAGTTTTTTTTTTTTAACATTTGGTTTATTAATTTTGGAAAAATGTGTGAGTAAAAAATATTTTTTTAAGGGAAAACTCTTAATTAATTTTATTTTTAAAGAAAGTGGCCTTTTATGGAAAATAGATTTTGGATTGATTTATTATTTTGAAAATAAGGTTTATGAAACAAATTTTAACAAAAGCTTTTAATACATTCCTTTTAAAGAAAATGCCATTTACGAAATATGCTTCTTTAAGAAAAAGGTTTTAAAAGTAAAATATGAAGAATTTTTTATTTATGCTTTATAAGGAAGGAAATACTAAAATCAAATTCCGACATCCCAAGATTTTATTTTTTTCCTCAAGAAACTCAAATATCGGCATCCCGAAAATTCAAGATTCCATTGTTGGAAGATTTTTGTTTTGGAAACATTTAATTACGAAAAGAAATAGCGAGGAATATAGATTGACTACAACATCATAACATAGTGAAATAAAAAAAAAAAAAAATTCAGCAATATGTAATTGAGAGAAAATGCTTAAAAAAGAAGAAAACTACCATATTCAAGAATTAAAAGTTCATTACATTCATTTGCTTTAAAGGAAACATATTGAAATCAAATCTCGGCATTCCAAGACATTGATTTCTCACCTCAAGAAAACTCAACATTGGCATTCCAAAAATTGAGATTCCTTTATTTTGTAATAAACAAATAGAACCATGGTTTTTAAAGTAAATATCTAACATATTAATTCAGTGAGACTAGATGGCTAGAATTATAAAAAATAATACAAGTTCCAATTGCAACTAAGAATAGCAATTTAAACATAAACACATAACAAACAACTCTAAGGTTTAACTAAACAAAATGAAAATGATAAAATTGGAATTGAAACATGCATGCAATTGTTAAATGTAACCTAGAGAATACTCACATAACTTCCTAAATGCTAAAAAAAAATACATTAACATAACGTAAAGGAAAGGAAAAAATAAATAAATAAATAAATAAACTAAAACTTTATAAAAAAACATGGATAAAATAACCTCATATATATTAAAAAAAAAAGAAAAAAAAAACTATTGAAGAAAGAATTGAGAATAAAGGTTTTAAAAAAAAAAATACTTACAAAAGAATGCTTGTGTCCGTTGGGTTGAGAATAAAGTTTGAGGAAGTGACAATGTGAAATTGAGAGGGAGTGTGATGGTGAGAGGGTAAATTTGTTGGAGAGGAAAAGAGAAAAGCCTCAAGAGTAGGAGGGGGAAGTTAGGTGGGAAAGGGAGAAAAGTGTATCTAGGGTTTTAAGAGGGAGAGATTTGGAGAGTCTATTCTTAGCCCAAAAAAACGTGTGAAAAGGTCTTCCTTGGACAAAGAAATCGTGAAATGCAAGAATGGGAGGGCTCCCTATTTATAGCCAATTCCAACCACCACATATTAGGAAGGTGATCAATAAAATTAAATAATAAAAAAAATAAAATCTAATAAAAATGAAAAAGGAATCAAATTTTCATCTCCCATATTTACAACATTTAAATTGCCAATCAATCCTCTAAGGAAACAAAATATTTTGATTAATTAATTTTGCCAAATACACCTAATACTTGATTTGGCAAATCAAATAAATAAAATATTTGACCTAATTTAAAAACATTTGAATTGGCTAATTTAAAGTTCTAGAATATTCTTTTTCCTCTCATTTTCAAAAATGGCTAAATTAAAATTAAATAAAATATCGGACAAATTTAGGGGTCTATAGTCTCCATCGACATTTCCATAAAATCTGAACCTTGATATTTCCATCGACATTGATATTTCGATCGTTGGTTCTAATTAACCATATATTATAGGTTTAATTGGTTAGTCTCCTAAGAATACTTTAAAATAAAGGGAGTAGAACTCGGTTCATTGCACATAATATTACACGACAACTATGCAAGCTTGCATATAAGCAGTTTCATGGACATAAACTCAAATGAATCTCCGTATTATCATTCACATTTTTGCATCTCTTTTCAAATTGCACTTTTAGCATTTCAAACACCAACTCCACTATTTGTTTGTTTGGTTACCCAAGTTGCATTTTGTCAAGGCTTTTCACTAAACACTTTTTCAAATTCACACTAGTCTCTGAGGAATTAATTGATGTGGAATTTTCCTACCGCAAGTGTACGGGTCAAGTTTTAATATAGTGTTTTCATGATTAAATGAGTGTCGTCATCTGGATTGGTTTTCTAGCGAACTAACTACCGTGAATAATCTTGTCCAATTATATTTAGAGAGTAAAACTTAATGAAAAAGATAAATCTAAAGACAAAAGCATAAAACAAATGTGGAGATTCAAATGGAAAGACTCTTAGGGAATTGATAAGGAAATAAGTGACGAACCAACTCAATTAATTACTATGGTGAAAAGTTGCATCCTTTCCAGCTTAACAAAGACATCATTTCAACCAAGAGGCATAATGAATCTAAAAATCCATATTCATCCATCATATTTAATGCATTATGTACCTATTTAATTCATGTATTTGTATTTATGATGGTTCATGTATGGATTTGAAGGGTTGGGGTTGCATCTAGACTACATAGATGAAGGGTTGTGTCCTTTCATGGTGTCTTTTCAATTAGTATAAATAGAGATGTAGTTTGTCATTTGAACACAAGTTGAAGTTGAAGTTGAATTTGAATGAAATTTCAAATTGAGTTTATTCTCTCTTAAGCTTTTATGCTTTAATTTCTTTGTGTTCTTGTGTTTAAAATGCATGCTTAGAACTTTCAATCTAGTCTGATCAATTAGATTGTGAAGAGTTCGAAATCTTGAAGTTAGGAACGAGTTCTCCTTTCTTCTTGATCTTTTGATCATTTCTTCCAAGTGAAATCTGTTTAACTTTCTCGGGGTTGTCTTAGCATTTCGTTAATGGGGTTATTCTTATTATTGTTGTGGGGGTTCACCTGAAATAAGGGGAGTTCTCAAACGTAATTGAGATAGTTTCTTATCAATTTGGTATCAGAGCTTTAGGCTCTAGATCGAATATATGTTTTCGTTGTTGCATTTCTTTTCTTATTCTTCGTTTTGATTTTTTTTTTTGTTCTTGCTTTTCATTTGTTTGCATTCTGTCCAGAAATATAAAATTGAAAAAAAAGTGTCAATTCCGTTTATCGTTTCGTATTTTTGTCTTCTGCAATCCTATAAATCTTATTATGATCTACAACTTTGTCTTCTATGAGATCTTGAGATTCAGTTTGCTTCATATAGAAAATCGGTCATTTTGATAATATATTCTGGAAAACTGAGAAGGTCAAGATTGTTCAATTTCTGTACCTCTTGTTGTTCTTTGCTATAAAAGAGTGTTAGATATGAATTTTCTGATGATTAACCTCCCACTTGTGTTAGGATATGACTGTCTGGTATCCATTGGCTTCAGTTACATGTTGGATTTTGTGAAATTAAGTAGCCATTTGCCATAAATTTGGGGGTTACAATTTTTCACATTCAATTTTCCAGTCAATTACTATTCAATGCCCATGATCTTTTTTGATTGTAACTTCTCTTTATTGTGAAGGCTGATTTAAATTCCATAAGTCTTCATTTTATCCTTTGGATATTAATATATGGAGAGTTACATATAGAGTTTGATTTCCATTTAACCTTTGTTTTCTTTCTTAACTTGTTTCTTATTTGGTATTCATTTGACTCCATACTTACGTTATTTGAATTGTGTTCTAGGTGTTCTATGTATCACTTCATTGCAAACTTTGCTCATTGGCTCATGTGAGTGAGATTGAGAGTTTGTTGAGAGTGTGTTTGTCTTGGAGTGAAAACACGTGAAGGAGTGCTTGTGTGGTCCGTTTTCACTACTACAAATTTGTGTTTTCATGACACAAAGAGCAAAGCAAATAAAAGGGAGAGAGAAAAAAAGCGTCATAAATGTGTTGGGCGCGTAATTGGCGGGAAAAAACGTAGTTTTACAATTTTTCGGAAATTTATGACCATTTATAAGGGTCATAAATTTATGACAGTTTTTAATTGTCATTAATAAAAATAATTTTTTTTCTTCATTTTTATGAGAAAAATAAAAGAAACCCTAACATCTGTCCACCCTATCCCTCTTTCGTGTGTATTCGAAAAAAAGTATGTCATGTTCTTCTTCCATTCTCTCATCTTTCACACCCTCGTCTTCTTCCTCCCCTCTTATCTCCCACATCCTTAGCGTATTTCTTCTCTCTATCGGTGAAGGCTCGAAAGTTGTCGATTGAAGACGAAAGCGGCGCCCCCTACCAACGTGACAAAGCTCTACGGCATAGGGAAAAACAGGGCCAACGACACCTCTCTACAATCATCGGAAGAGTTTGTCCCCAATTGTAAGATAAACAGTGATTTGATATACTTTCTTTTCTTACGCCCTTAAAGAATTTGCTCCATTCTTGCTTTCCTTCAACCATTCAGATGAAACCTGCAACCTCCCCTATCTTTTCTCTTTAATTTTCTTCTAAAGATATGCATTTCTTATATGTAATTTTATTGAAAAATCTATGATTTTTTTATTTATTTTGAATTAGGGAACCAGTTAGATAACTTTGATTTTAAGCTATCTTTATGCTTTAGGACCACAAATTTCACGTATGGAAATAAAATTTCATACATTCATTCCTTCTGATCATGCCGACAATCCAAATGAGGTGTAGTCCTAGTGAATGGAAGTTTAATTAGATTGTTGGTAATAGGGCATTAGGTCTGGGGAATTTCCTTTTTCATCCTATATTCTTTGGTCGTCTATCATTTCCTCTCTGAGTGTATGCTTGTAATATTCTCTCTAAACAAAGAAACTATGCACTTAGAATGAGTGAGTTTATTCTGCAATTTGGATAAAAAAAAAAAAAAGAAACTGCTCATATGTTTATTTTAAGGCATGTGTATCTTTTGGTTTTTGTTGATCATCATTAGGAAAGTCGATTTTGTTTAGTTCTAGTTTCTTCAGTTTCTTTATTTCTTGTTGCTTTGTTGTTTGTGGAGTAAAATTTTTGGTTCCTTGTTTCTCTTATGAGTTGTGTTATTGACTCTTATTAGTAGGCTGTATACCCACACACACAATGTATTTAAGTTTGGTTATGTTAATTCTTAATGCTAGATTTGGGTCTAGGGTAAAACCAGTAGCCTAATCTTCTTTATGTAAGAATGTTCGGTCTTACTCAAATAAAGATTATCAACTGTATTTAATACATTTTTTTTATTAGTTATTGCTCTTTTGTAGCCAATAGATATACATATGTGTATAGTTTTACTTAGTCATCATGACAACTAAGTATAAATTTACTTTTAATACATGTGCTTTTGTAGTTCATAAGTTT
Source organism: Luffa aegyptiaca (assembly GCA_017139565.1). Classification (NCBI taxonomy): domain Eukaryota; kingdom Viridiplantae; phylum Streptophyta; class Magnoliopsida; order Cucurbitales; family Cucurbitaceae; genus Luffa; species Luffa aegyptiaca. The sequence goes on from CM029402.1 coordinate 17,906,213, forward strand.
AAGGTTTGATAACTCTAATGGTTTGTGTAGTTTGATGAGTTTAATATTTCTTTTGATGATAAGTTTGATTGTTATGTTCATAAGTTTTTGCTAAGTTTAGTTTAGTTTAGTTGTTATACTTTAAAAGCTCTTTAAGTCATGTTTTTAATCTTGGTATAGCCACTGATTGTAGTTCTAAGCGAATTCGAGCACTTCTACTTGCCAATCGGCAGACTTTCGGGCTCAAAATGGGCTTTTGGTGACTATCCACAACCCGAACAGCCTTGAGATTGAATGTCCATAGGCTAGGAGGTACAGATTAGCGATTTCGAACTCATTCGGTCATTGTTCAGCAAACATTCAAGGTCGTTGGATGTCGATCGGTAAGTTCTCATGCCCTTAAACCTTTAGAATGCAGCTAGATTAACTTTAGTATATATTAACTTTAGTATAGTTTATAACCATTGATTAGTTTAGGTTTTCTTCCTTTAAAGTTTTGTTTCCACTATACTTAGCTAGTTGATTTTACTACTGGGTAGATGTTCTTGTAATTGGTTTAAGTTGTGATCTGACTTTGATATTAATTTGTTAGTTTACATGTTTAAATGGTCTTCGTGTGAGCTGGTCATTTCGTTTTTAAAATTGAATTCGATAGACTTGTTTAGAAGTTTGAGGCATTTTTAGTTGTTGTATAAGCTGTAGCCTTTCATTTGAATAGTGATTGATGTGAGAACTGACTCGCTTTGATTTGTGGGAGTTGCTAGTGGAATTCTGTGTCTATAGAAGTGTGTTTCTCGTGTTTAACAGGTTAAGGGAAATTTTGGGTTAGTCTTATGTATACCATTATGCTGCCGAAATTTTTAGAGCATCCGATTTGGAGTTAAGATAGGGGCTTAGTAATGTTGTTAGGTCAGGTATAGAAACTTGAGGAGTTACAGTTTAGGAATAAGGTTTTCACATATCTTATTATTATTTTTTTAAATTCGTCTATACCTAATATCCTCAGTTAGTTGATGAAGAAAACTTAGAATGATTAACATGAATTAAGGTAGAGCTTGGAGGATAGCAATAGTATACATCATCAAAGCATGAAGCTTGGTTTATATATTTGATTTTTAAATATCATAAAAACCCAAATTTGTGGTAGTGTCAATGTTGTTGTATGAGACGAATCAAATTATGTATTTTGAGATAATTATTTTATCAATACATTAAGTTCTTTTGTGTTCTTTTTTTTTTATGTGTTTAGTTTGTGGGATCAATGTTTTGAGCAAGAAGAAGATTCATGCAAGATCAAATGTATTGAGTTGGAAATATTGTCACCATTTTAAAGGTATAACTCATACATATTGTTAAAATGAATATTATTGTTCTTATCTTGATGTAAGAAATATTACATTCAACTCTAAAATGAATATTGTTTGGTTGGTTATGTCTTGCAGGAACTCAACGAAGTCAAGAAAAATCATATTGTGGACAATTGATGTATGACCTTTTTTGTTAGGTTAGTGGCAAAAAAAACATATAGTATATTCCCTCATGGTTGAAGTCTAGTGTAAGAATTGTTGTGGTGTACAAAATCTATTACACTTTGTATGTAAAAATTTGACCAATTTGAGTTAAATGATATATAGAAGTTGTTATTTATGTATATATTTATTTTTTGTCAAGATTTGAGTGTTTTATTTTGGAAACATATGTTTATTCACAGGTATTAGACAAAATAATTTTTATGGTTTTGATGAATCAATATAAATAAATAAATAGTGATGCATCACTATTTATGATGGTTCATCAAAGTCATATAAATTATTTGGGTGACAACTATTCAGTATCATTATAAGCATTTTTTTTACAGTTTTATAACTGTCATGACATTTTTTTTGTTGACAACAAAAAACTGTCAACGAAAAGTTTTGTTTGACCATAAAACACTGTTGTTGTTGAAATTTTTGTGATAATGACCTGTTGTCATCAATAATCTTTTGTTGATAGTAATTAACTGTTATTAGTATATATATCTTGACAGAAAGATGATTTTCAGGAGTTATTTATTGACAATGTTCAATTGTTATAAAAAAAATTTACTGTGACAGTTATTAAATGTCATTAATATATTTTTTGTTGACAGTTGTTAAGTATCATGAAAAAATAATTATGACGGGTTTTTTAATAGCGTCATGTATACACTTTTCTTGATGGGGGCTTCTAGGACGCAAAAAAATGTCATGAAATGTGCTTGTGACAATTTTTCAATGTCATAAAAACCCAAATTTGTAGTAGTGTTTCTTTGTCACTTTGCATTCTTTTGCAACATGTTTCAAACAAGGAGTTCAAACAAATCCATGTTTCGTCAAGCATAAAAAAGTTGTGCGGAACATGTCCGTGATGATCCATTTTGGAAGCCTTTTCGTGAAAATTTGGATGAAATTCATAAATTCGTAAAGTACATGTCCGAATTATGTCACGAGTTGAATTTGTGGGACCAAACAATGGAGAGACAAGTCACAAAATTCCTTCAATAAGAAGAAGATTGTCCCATACCTCAAGATGATGTTTCAAATGATGAAGTTGTTATTGATGACGTGGTGACCAGCAAATAAAGTGTGTAAACATTTGTTGATCTATGTTTCTTTGAGACAAAAAGTGAGGAAAGTGAAAAAGAGAAAGAGTGTGAGAAAGAAATATTTGAAGCATATATTGAGACTAAAGAGAAAGAGAGTTCAGTTATTAGATTAGTGAGGATAACGTTGTCTTGTATTCAAAACGACAAATACAAGAACTTGTAATTGAAAGGACTTGTTTTCTGACGGGTGCACTTAAACTAAGTGTATCTACTTTTTCTAATGAGTTCTTGCAGGAAATTAAAATGCTTATCGAAAAGCAAGATTCAAAGTTTGCTTCAAATACGAGACAAAGCCAAGCTTGAGGGAACTTTTATGCCAAAGGGCAACAAATGAAGCGATGTTTGTATTTTGCTTCATCATCCATTCATGGCCGACAGTCACAAGTGAAGAACTCAAGGAGAGCAAGACTGCGAGATGCAAAAGATTTCAAGTTTGCACTACAAAGGGATCCTTGGATTCGAGGACGAATCCTCTTGAAGAAGGGGAGGATGATATGAACCGAGGTGTCTTAATCAAGCTACAAGAACCCAAGATAGTTACAAACTTTAGAGTTTGGTGATTGGAAGATAAATCTCGGATTTAAGGAGCTTTTATTGTAATTTTCAGTTTTAAAATTGTGTTTTTAATGTTTTAAGATACTTTTCAGCTAGTGGTCATTATAGCATTGATGGGCATGAAATTACAACCCTTCATATGACCATAGGTTGTGTTTGAAGGCTATAAATAGCCATCTATGTTGTTGCTTTGAAAAAAGATTTGTTTTGATGGAATTTCAATGAAAATTAAGTCTTTTGAGCCTAAAGGCCATGAGTATCTTTGCATATCTTGTGTTTAGTTTTGCATGCTAGGATCATTCAAGTAGCTTTGATCAAACTACTTGTGGAGTGATTCGAATCTTGAGTTTAGAATCGAGTTTTCTCTACTCTTGATCTTGATCATCAAGATAAATCCGTCTCTATCTCTTTTTTAAGATTGTTGATTTCAAATTGTAAATCTTGGATGGAAGATGGTTTGATATCAGATTTTTGTTTAAAGAAATCATTTCTTTGAAGGATTTCTGAAAGGCTGGATTGTTTTACTTCGATTTTTTCTTTGGCGAAATTTGTTGAACTGGAAGAAGACAAAGATTGTTTGAGGGTTTGAAGGATTGCTTTCTTCATCTCTTTGTCCTCTATGTGATCAATAGAGTTAAAGAGGACTTCCTGTTTAGTAGTAAGAACATTTATACAATGTCCTTCGCAATCCTTTTTACAAACTTTGACACCTTTCGATTGGTCACTCTGGCTTTGGCTAGAGGCCTCAGAGTTGGTGTCGTCGAATTGAAATTCGTTCAATTCTTGATCAGAACTATCATATTCAGAGGAATATTCTTCTTCTAAATCAAGTTCATTGATTCTTCTGGTTGGACATCTATTCGCATAGTGTCCTTCCTTTTGGCACTTGAAACAAAAGGTTTTCCCTTTGTTTTTAAAAGCAGTTTGATTTGGTTTAGGATTGTGCCGAGGTTGTCTCCTCTTATAACGAGGATTTGGGGTGAAATACTTTCTAGGAATATACTTCCTAGGTTGCCTATGATAGGACTGAGGTCTATCATAGAATGGGTTTTTGTAATACCTTCGGCTACTACGCCGTCGGACGATTTTGTTTGGGAGGCGGCCTGGTTCTTCGATACGCTCGCACCCGTATTGAGAGCAGAAAGCTTTCATATCTCTTAGCCTGCTCTTTTCATTCTTTTGAACCTTGCGTTGAACTTTGATTTCATTGCAAATATGCAGACCACAATTGATAACATATGATGTTAAATCACCATAGGTCAGATTGCTCCAGTTGATGTTACCATCATAGCGTTCTCTAAGAGTCAAATAAACTCTTTCGGAGACATAGCTCGGAAGTCCGTCAATGAACTTCTCTTTCCAATGGTTCCAATTGGGATCTTTCATATAATAGACCCTGGAGATGAACATATCTTTATACCAATTGAAATTAGCAAGGTTCTTGCATCTGAGGTTTTTGAGAATGGTTCTTTGGGTATCGTCATGCTTAACATTATGAGCAGTTGTGAATGCCCAAGAGATAGCATAGATTAATGCTTCGACAGCATCTTGCTGTTCTACCTCTTCTTCTATGACGACAACCTTTGGAGGGCTTTTTGAGGTTTCAGGTTTCGAGATAGGTTCTCCACCTATCCTGATACCTGGATCTGCTTTAGCATCAGAAATTTCTCTTTTTCTTATAACCTTTGTAGAATGCAACTTGATTTCCAACCGGATTTCAGCACTGAGGCAATCCCACCATGCCTTTAAGACTCCTGTAAAACCATTAAGCAAGGTTACACAGGCTGTATGGTTAGAATTTCCGTTTTCTTGATATGTTGTTGCTGCTATGAGCATTTCGGACAACATATCTTGGATTTGCCTATCGGATTTTCCATCAATATTCCAGACAATTATCGACTGTCCGTCAAATTGTTTGGATTTTACGAACTTACGACTTTGTTCGTAGTTGAGGTCTGGCATCGAAGGTCTGTGATACCAGTTTACACGGTCTCCTGGATTTAGATAACCCATCTTGTTAAGGGATTGAGGTTCATCTATCCGGAGTCCTGATAATTGATCAATGAGGGAATCAATATCACTGTCACTATCGTTAAGGACATTGATTTGGTTTGAACTTTCTCCTTTTGCTATAGCAGAAAGTTTTCTGTCAATCTCTTCCAGAAGTTTGGTCTTTGGAGTTTTAAGATTGACTTGCTCAAGAGGGCTAAACCTAGGTTTGATTGGTGCAGGAGGAGGATCAATTAAATCCTCTAATCGGTAAACTTGTTCAGCTATGGATGTTAGCATTCGATTTGAGAAATTGTTCTGCACCTGAATGCTTTTGATTTCTCTGTTTGTAGGAGGTTGGGCCTCTTCAGCTTCTCTGATGAGTTGGAAAGGTTTCGCGACAATTTTCTCATGGTAAAAACTGTCGAATTCAACATCTTCCATTGGAGGATAGTTTCCTTGTACTTCTCCTCTTCTCATAGTTTTCCATTTTTCCTTTTCTCTAATGGCACATATATGAGAATATTCTTTTCTCTGATTGAACCATCTAAAAAAGGAAATATGTTCTTGAAGCTTTTCTAGAGTTTGAAAGTACTCTTCTTTAATGACTTTTCTCTGTTCTTCAGAGTGAGTCTTAAAGAATCGTCTGGCTCTGACATTTCCAGATTGAACCATCTGGCTCTGACATTTCCAATGAAGCTTTGCATATAGCAAAGATCGAAAACAACCTTCAAGCCTGGGGTCTACCCAAGCTTGACAATAAAACAATCTATATGCACAACACGTTCAATTTCAAAGAACAACATTGCATAAAGATTGTTGAACGCAAAATTCCGGTCTATGGGAATATTGATTCTATTCAATTATTTCCAAGAGACGATATCCTCAAACACCGAAAGGATTTTCAGTTTCTCCATATAGGAGCTGTTCAAGTTGCTCTCCGTCCTATGTTCAGAACGGGTCTTGACACTCCTTTTCTTGCAATTCTGAGAGATAGACGTCACAAAGACTTCTCTAACTCTCTTCTTGGAATCATCGAGTCCAATCTTGCCGATGGTCCAGTCTATTTCAATTGTTTCCCAAATTTTATGGTGGCTCTTGATGACCCCCATATTCTCAAGACCTTAACCCTTGAAGTTACAGGTCAAGGTTTGAATCTTGAAGAAGGTGTCAAGAAGATGACGCTTCTATACAAGATCACCTACAAAACTCTCACTTCCTCAATGGAACCAAAAGCATTGGTTCAATCCCCTAAAGGGAAAACCATGCTTATTGAAACCAACATCAATAAATCCTCTGTAAGCGTCCCAAAGATGCTTTCATGGGATAATCTTACTAAGAATCCTTCTTGGACAATCGAAAATGCCTTTGTCCCAAAAAAGAAAGAGAAAGAACTTTCCCATATAGTCGAACATCCTGATGGGAGAGTTGAAATCAAGTTTGAGGATGAAGAACCTTGTTTCCTTGTGGTCAAGGAAAACATGAACAGAAAAGAGTTCATGAGCTCCAGACCAAGTACCTCTGGCATTAGGCCAGAGTCTTTTCAAAGCATTGGCAGAACTAACTCACTCAGAGTTAAATCTGTAAGGTTGGAACATGGAATTCCGAATCTCCAATATGAGGAAGAAAAACCTCCTTCTCCGACCCAAACCGATATGGAAACCGAATCGGTTTTCAAAAGCCAATTGAATGTTATCATTGCTGATAACGATTTCAAAGTGGACAGAGAAGCTCTGCAAAAGGAGTTTATGGCCAAAGAAAATAGAGAAGAAAGAAAACGATTCTTTAAGACTCACTCTGAAGAACAGAGAAAAGTCATTAAAGAAGAGTACTTTCAAACTCTAGAAAAGCTTCAAGAACATATTTCCTTTTTTAGATGGTTCAATCAGAGAAAAGAATATTCTCATATATGTGCCATTAGAGAAAAGGAAAAATGGAAAACTATGAGAAGAGGAGAAGTACAAGGAAACTATCCTCCAATGGAAGATGTTGAATTCGACCGTTTTTACCATGAGAAAATTGTCGCGAAACCTTTCCAACTCATCAGAAAAGCTGAAGAGGCCCAACCTCCTACAAACAGAGAAATCAAAAGCATTCAGGTGCAGAACAATTTCTCAAATCGAATGCTAACATCCATAGCTGAACAAGTTTACCGATTAGAGGATTTAATTGATCCTCCTCCTGCACCAATCAAACCTAGGTTTAGCCCTCTTGAGCAAGTCAATCTTAAAACTCCAAAGACCAAACTTCTGGAAGAGATTGACAGAAAACTTTCTGCTATAGCAATAGGAGAAAGTTCAAACCAAATCAATGTCCTTAACCATAGTGACAGTGATATTGATTCCCTCATTGATCAATTATCAGGACTCCGGATAGATGAACCTCAATCCCTTAACAAGATGGGTTATCTAAATCCAGGAGACCGTGTAAACTGGTATCACAGACCTTCGATGCCAGACCTCAACTACGAACAAAGTCATAAGTTCGTAAAATCCAAACAATTTGACGGACAGTCGATAATTGTCTGGAATATTGATGGAAAATCCGATAGGCAAATCCAAGATATGTTGTCCGAAATGCTCATAGCAGCAACAGCATATCAAGAAAACGGAAATTCTAACCATGCAGCCTGTGTAACCTTGCTTAATGGTTTTACAGGAGTCTTAAAGGCATGGTGGGATTGCCTCAGTGCTGAAATCCGGTTGGAAATCAAGTTGCATTCTACAAAGGTTATAAGAAAAAGAGAAATTTCTGATGCTAAAGCAGATCCAGGTATCAGGATAGGTGGAGAACCTATCTCGAAACCTGAAACCTCAAAAACCCCTCCAAAGGTTGTCGTCATAGAAGAAGAGGTAGAACAGCAAGATGCTGTCGAAGCATTAATCTATGCTATCTCTTGGGCATTCACAACTGCTCATAATGTTAAGCATGACGATACCCAACGAACCATTCTCAAAAACCTCAGATGCAAGAACCTTGCTAATTTCAATTGGTATAAAGATATGTTCATCTCCAGGGTCTATTATATGAAAGATCCCAATTGGAACCATTGGAAAGAGAAGTTCATTGACGGACTTCCGAGCTATGTCTCCGAAAGAGTTTATTTGACTCTTAGAGAACGCTATGATGGTAACATCAACTGGAGCAATCTGACCTATGGTGATTTAACATCATATGTTATCAACTGTGGTCTGCATATTTGCAATGAAATCAAAGTTCAACGCAAGGTTCAAAAGAATGAAAAGAGCAGGCTAAGAGATATGAAAGCTTTCTGCTCTCAATACGGGTGCGAGCGTATCGAAGAACCAGGCCGCCTCCCAACCAAAATCGTCCGACGGCGTAGTAGCCGAAGGTATTACAAAAACCCATTCTATGATAGACCTCAGTCCTATCATAGGCAACCTAGGAAGTATATTCCTAGAAAGTATTTCACCCCAAATCCTCGTTATAAGAGGAGACAACCTCGGCACAATCCTAAACCAAATCAAACTGCTTTTAAAAACAAAGGGAAAACCTTTTGTTTCAAGTGCCAAAAGGAAGGACACTATGCGAATAGATGTCCAACCAGAAGAATCAATGAACTTGATTTAGAAGAAGAATATTCCTCTGAATATGATAGTTCTGATCAAGAATTGAACGAATTTCAATTCGACGACACCAACTCTGAGGCCTCTAGCCAAAGCCAGAGTGACCAATCGAAAGGTGTCAAAGTTTGTAAAAAGGATTGCAAAGGACATTGTATAAATGTTCTTACTACTGAACAGGAAGTCCTCTTTAACTCTATTGATCACATAGAGGACAAAGAGATGAAGAAAACAATCCTTCAAACCCTCAAACAATCTTTGTCTTGTTCCAGTTCAACAAATTTCGCCAAAGAAAAAATCGAAGTAAAACAATCCAGCCTTTCAGAAATCCTTCAAAGAAATGATTTCTTTAAACAAAAATCTGATATCAAACCATCTTCCATCCAAGATTTACAATTTGAAATCAACAATCTTAAAAAAGAGATAAGGGATAATAAAACTGAGATCGAGCTAATAAAAATCGAACTCAGCAATCTAAAACTTAAATCTGTCAATTCTGATAATGAAGGAGAAGATTTCCTTCTAAATCAAATCACCAGAACACAGTTTCAAAAATGGTATTCTTTAATTACTCTTAAAATTGAAGATTTTCAAATCACCCTCAAAGCCTTAATTGACTCTGGGGCCGATCAAAATTGTGTCCAACAAGGTCTCATCCCTACCAAATATTTTGAAAAAACTACTCAAAAGTTGAGTAGCGCAAATGGTCAAGGGTTAAATGTTCAATACAAATTGTCAAATGCTCATATATGCAATAATAAAATTTGCATTATTTGCTCATTTCTTTTAGTAAAAGATTTAAAACAAGAGTTGATCTTAGGAACCCCATTCCTAACCCAACTCTATCCTTTGAGTATAACCGAAAAAGGTTTAGTTTCCAATTTCGACGGAACCGATATTATTTTCGAGTTCATCACTCCAATCCTTCCATATGATATTATGGAAGTTAGCGAGTTAAAATTGGAAGAAATCCAAAGAAAGCAAAAACAAATTTCCTTTTTAAAAGAAGAAATTAGCTACAAAAAGATTGAAGAAAATCTTAAAAACCCTTCTGTAAAAATCAGAATAAAGGATCTAGAAAGCAAAATTGAAAAAGAAATTTGCTCAAATCTTCCAAATGCTTTTTGGGATAGGAAGAAACACATTGTTAATCTTCCCTATTCAAAAGATTTTGATGAATCAAAAATCCCTACAAAGGCAAGACCTATTCAAATGAATGCAGAGCTACTAACATTTTGTAAATCAGAAATACAGGATTTACTCAAAAAGAAGCTGATTCGACCATCCAAAAGCCCATGGTCATGTGCAGCATTCTATGTGAACAACGCAGCCGAACAGGAGCGTGGTGTGCCAAGGTTAGTAATCAGACTAGATTGAAAGTTCTTCATGCATTCTAAACACAAGTTCACAAAGAAATTAAAGCATAAAAGCTTGAGCGACACTAAACTCAATCTGAAATTTCATTCAAATTCAACTTCAACTTCAACTTGTGTTCAAATGACAAACTACATCTCTATTTATACTAATTGAAAAGACACCATGAAAGGACACAACCCTTCATCTATGTAGTCTAGATTCAACCCCAACCTTTCAAATCCATACATGAACCATCATAAATACAAATACATGAATTAAATAGGTACATAATGCATTAAATATGATGGATGAATCTGGATTTTTAGATTCATTATGCCTCTTGGTTGAAAGGATGTCTTTGTTAAGCTGGAAAGGATGCAACTTTTCAGGGTTTTTTAGAAAAGTAAAACCAAAATTGAAAAAAAAAATGGGAGAAAACAGGTGAATCATAACAAAATTAGAAAAATAGAGGAGCGCGACCTTTTGTCGTTAGCGTGACGTGTACCGACAACGAGCTGAAGGAGACGACGAAGGAAACGGTGAATGGTGAAAGGGAACAGAGTGCAGTCGCGCCTCTTCCAGAGGTGTGACTTATCTGCCGACAGAATTTTCCAGCTTCGAAAAACTAGCTGATTTTTTTTATAAAAACCCATCCTTCAGTTACACTTATACCCGCCCCTCACCTCTCTTAACTATTCTCTCTTTCCAGCAGATAACATCTGTATCTTGAAATTTTTTTTTTCCCTTTTCATTTTCAGTTCTGTTCATTTTTTTGTTAAAAGTAATTTTAACATATGGAATCATTAGAAGTAATTTTAATAATTACTTATGCCCTTCATCCTTCGGTCCATTTTCTGCAGCATATGGAATTATTAGAAGTAATTTTAACACTTTTATCTATATTTAGGTATGAACATTTTTCTTACATATACCCATTTTCAATGGGATGAAAAATTTCAAATTTGAATAAGTATATTATTTTTGAATTAATTTTGTATATCCAATCAATGGCCAATTAATTGAACGTATTCAAACATAATTGCAAGAATAAAATAAAAGCACATTCAATCCATAAATCAATCCAATAATCTAAACAACTACATCAATCCCTAAGACAAACAATTAGCAACTCATAGTTTTGGAACTACAAACACTAATTAAAAGAAAAGTCATAAAAACAACTAGATAAAAAGGGAAAGAAAGGGATAAAACTCGAATCCGTTGAGATCGTACATCTCCGTTACGACCTCCATGCCTTCTCGCTTGATTCCCGCTTATTTTCCTTGCTTCAGCTCCCACCAAAGGTCTCTAGTCAGAATTAGGGCTAAAATCTAACCAAATGGACTCCCCTTGGCCGTAACATATCATATGGTATTTATAGAAATTCTACCGACAGCGTCAAGACGCTAGGGACAGCGTCTCAACGCTATCCTTTGCCGCCACAAACATAAAAGGAAATTTAAGCAGCGTCAGGTCTTTAACTTTGTTAAGCATCCAATTTTGATTCCTTTTTATTTCCTTAGCCACTTTTAGTGTCCCGAACATCTGAATAACTTCCAAATGCTCCAATTCTTCCTATAATGCATTTCCTACAAAATAAACATTAAAGTGCATTAAAATGGCTAAATAATTCTCAAAGACTAACTAAAATATACCGGGAAACATAGCCCATTATGCGGGCTATCATTAATACACTAAAATATTTCCATATATTACTTGTTGATGGTATATGCACTAACTTAACCGAGTTAAACTCTTTTGGCACATTCCAAACCTCCACTTTTATACTCTCTTTTGCAGATTCCAAGCCTCCACTTTTATTTCAAAACTTAGCCTCGATCATCAATAAATGTTGTAGAATTCAATCAATTAAACCAGTCCAATTACTCAAAAACAGAATTAAACTAATACTAAAATAAGAATATAAAAATGGAAGATAAAAGGAAGAAAGAAGAATACCAAGGTTATAGTAGTTCGACCAAAAACAAGGTCTACAACCACTTTAGTCCCTTCATTAATCAGTAGCTTCCATTATAGAGAATTATCACAAGTCCCATCAGCATCCAACTACAATTGACACTTGAATCAATTCAGAAGCGCAACTACTCAGCAACACAACAGCTCCCCTACTTACGAAGACCTTTCTTCCCAACCCACTCTTTGTAACAAAACAGAGATAAAGTTCTCTCTTAATCAATCAAGGGTAATGAACCTTATTTACAAGAATTGGCCACTCACACTCTTCTCACACATCATAATCCACACACATGCGAGAAGACAATCAGCATAATCAGGGGCCATGCAAAAAAATAAACCTGTACACAAATCTGTTAGAGAGTTGATTATAGAATAACTGGGTTGGATACAATCCACTGAGAATCTAGCTTGGATTACTTGGCTTCCACTTGGAAAGGATGTAAATATTAGTACAAAAAATCTCCACCTTGACAAATAATTACACAAACTACTTAAGTATAACGAAGGGACTTTAACAGGAACTTAACACTCCTTAGCATAATCGAGAGCCTTCCAGCAACCCTCAAACTTTCTTACTGGTAACACCTTTGTAAACATGTCAGCCACATTTTCTTCAGTTGCTATCTACTGTAGACATACTTTTCCATCAGACAAAACATCACAGGTAAAATAAAATTTAACATCTATGTGTTTTGTCCTATCATAGAAGGTTTGATTTTTAGACAAAAACACAGTGTTTTGGTTATCACAATGGATAACCACTTGATCATCAAAATTTTGACAAAACTCATTCATCATTTCTCTCAGCCATAAAGCTTCTTTTAAAGCCTCCGATGCAGCCATATATTCAACCTCAGTGGTTGAAAGAGCAACCATAGACTAAAGTACTGACCTCCAGCTTATAGTATTATGAACAAGCTTGAAAACCCTACCTGTTAAAGACATTTTATGATCACAATCAGTAGCAAAGTTAGCGTCTACATAACCTTCAACACTTAGATTATTCTTGCTATTCTTTCGATAACACAGTCCAGCATCTGTAGTTCCCTTAAGGTACCTTAACATCCATTTAACTACCATCCAATGTTGTCTACCAAGGTTAGACATATACCTACTAATCAAGCTCTTGCCATTAGCCAAATCAGGCCTAGTACAGGCCATTAAATACGTTAAACTACCAACTGTACTCGAATAAAGAACAATAGCCATATTTAATTTTTCTTCGTTTGTCTTAGGAGATTGATTAGCAGACAATTTAAAATGTTGTCCAACCGGAACTGACACTGATTTACAACTGCTCATGCAAAATTTATCAAGAAACCTTTTAGAGTAAGAGCATTGAGATAGGTTCAAAACACCAAGTTTCCTATCTCTAACAATATCAATGCCTAAAATTCGTTTAGCTTTTCTAAGGTCTTTCATTTCACAGTTTTGACTCAACTGACACTTGATTTTCTTATTTTCTTCTTTATCAGAGCAAGCAATAAGCATATCATTCATGTATAAAAGCAAAGATACAGACACTTTTATACTAACATGCTTATAATAAACACAGTGGTACAGTTGACTTCTATTAAAACCACACGAAGTAATGAAATAGTCGAACTTCAAGTACCATTGTCATAGTGATTGCTTCAAGCCATACAATGACTTCTTTAACAAACACACCTTATTCTCTATCTCCTTAGTATCGAAACCAGGTGGCTGATGACCGCAAAGTGCACGGGCCGCAAGTAATAATAAAACGGAAAGTATTATGAGTATCGAATCCACAGGGAGGAAGAACGGTATTTAAGCAAGATAATAAATTGATCACTAAAAATACTAAGAAGAAATATTATTTAGGAGCCAACACTTCATGCTAAAACAAATCAAGAATTAAAGCAATTAAACAATTCAGGCGATCAATCAAAAATAAAGATGTGGAGAAAGAGTCGAATGAGAAACGAGGTCTTGAAAATCAGAATACAGCTAATTAATTATTCTAATTGTCCTATCTCAATGCCCAACTAATTATAATCCTAGAATCTCCGTCTATCACATAGGTTCTCCTTTTGGTCTCCCCTAATTGTAATTAACTCATATTAATAACCTAAGTGTCCTTAGCACTATTAAATTCGTTAATTAATGAGATCTGGTTCATTATCGGAATCTAAGTCTAACCAACTACTCTCGCTGTCACTACGAGCAGTTAAACTCAGTTGCATGGATTATGATCTATCCTAATTTCTCTTCGTCGAGTTTCCATTAGGAATCAATTCACTATATAATTGGCCAGATCATATAAAGCATTATGAACATCCATACAAATAACTAGTAATTGGACAAGAGATAGACAATTATTAATAACAATTATCTATATACTTTCATTCCAAGACCCCCAAATGGGATTAGCTATACATGGTCAAAAATTCCCACATGTACATGATATAAAGCATAAAATAGAGCGAATAAGAGTAAGGAAAGTGACCGTCGAGAACCCCGTTGCTTGCGCTTTGGAGTCCCTTCGAACCACGCTCCCGAGCCTCCTAAAATGCTCGTTAGAAAATTTCCCACAAAAATCTCACACTCGACCCTCAAAAAGGCTGTAAGAGCCTTGAAAGGAGACTAAAGGAGAGGAAAAGGAAGGATGATTGATGGTTGATTGATTCCAAAATGGGGAGCAAGGGGCGCCTTTTATAGGCCTGGAAAATGGACAGCGTCACGACGCTATGACGTCATATCGACTTGTGCGACAAGAAATGGGACAGCGTCGCGACGCTAGGCCGATTCCAGAAGCTTCATGCATGGATTTTGGGCTGATTCTTGGGCTTTCTCCACACCTTTTGGATCAACTCTTTTCATTATGATTTATGGACTTCCTTCTTGACCCAACATGGAAATTATGGCTTGAATATCTCCAATTTAAGCTCTTTTTCTCCATAATTTCACAATTTACTCCTAGGGACAAAATAAATGAATTTAATTAAATATTCTATATAAAAACACTATAAAAGCATACAAAAGTCTAATAATTTAGGGCTAAAATAGCGGCATTTCTACCCGCTATCAGTGGTTGTTGCATATATATCACCTCAGACAATTCTCCATGAAGGAAAGTCATCATCACATCCATCTGTTCTAATTCCAGGTCAAAGGCAGTAGTTAGTGAGGTATAGATCGTATTGAAGTGTGTCTTACCACAGGTGAGAAAATCTTATTGTAGTCTACCCCCTCAACTTGTGTAAAACCGCGAGCTACAAGCCTAGATTTGAAACGGATTGGTTCTTCAGGATCAACAGTCTCCTTACGCTTGAAGATCCATTTACAACTCACTAAACGTTGCTTAGCTGGCTGATTAACCAACTCCCAAGTCTCATCCTTGATGAGTGATTAATACTTTTCGTTCATGGCCTGAAGCCATTTATCTTTATCCCCAGACTTCATAGCAGCCTCATAGGAGATTGGTTCATCTCTTTCTTGCTCCACCTCAGTGACAAGAGCATAGTATACCAGATCGGCATTGGCATATCTAGATGGAGGCCTGACCTGTCTACGTGTTCTGTCTCTTGCAAGCCTATAATCTTGCAAATTTTATGTTTGACTAATGTCTGTCACAACATGTATCTCATGATCACTTTCTGAAGACACTTTAGCTTGGTTCTCAGAGGATTTCATTGAGCTTTTTGATAACTCTCCAAAAGGGAGTTATTTAGGCCTTATTTCTATAGTGATTTGTGTGTCTTTTGTGCCAAATAGGTGTGCTTTTAGATGAATATTATGTGTTTCAACCTATTTAGAAGATTGGATGCTTTGGAAGTTATTTTGCAGAGAAAATAATGTTGAGCGACTTAAAGGATCAAAATCCATGATCCAGCAAAGCTAGGAGCAAAACTGCCACGTGAGCCACACGTGATTCATTAATGAGGTGGCATTTTCTGAATCAATCTCGGATCTAGGATGCTTGGAGAGCCTTCCACGTGTAATATCTGACCTAATTAGGGTTGACTACACTTTATAAAAGGAGATAGCCGTCTCAAGTCATTTCATTTCATTTTGGAGACTCACTTTCCATTCTTGGAAGCCGAATAAAGGAGGAACGATTGGAGACTTCAAAAAGACCATTAGCTACGAATTTCTTCAAGGGAATTAATATTTTCTTGTAAAATTCTTGTAGTTATGGATGCACATACTCAGATTGTAGCGTGTGTTACCTTGTACTTCATGAACTAAATTTACTTAGGTGTTGGTTAGGATCTATGTAATTGTCGTGCTTCATACTCTATGCAATTGATATTGATTTGAGCATCTTGATTATTTTTTGTGCTTATTTCTATTTTGCGCCCGCCTGGCCAGCTGGTATGAATATCACCTCTTAGTTTCAGGGATGATTTGAAAGGTGTGTGACATTTAATCACACTAGACCATTATGTGTTGGTGGACGCCAGTAACTGAGTTAGGGATAACCAGTCACCTAGTGCTTGATCTGTAGTACGTCATTGGAGTTGAAACACATTCCAAAAAATCCAGAGTTCCGAGAGGATCCTACTAATAAGACTACAAGAGAATTGCCTAATCAATATTATTGCTAGAGCACCATTTTAAACAATTACAAAAATCTTAACCAAAGCTTGTTTCCAATCTGTCTACTTTATCCGTTTACATTCTGCTCTGTTATTTCTTTTGCTTCAGCATTATTTCAAAATCAATCAATTTAACAACCTTGAAATCACTAAAAAGTTACACAAGATAGGTAGAGTGAGAGCTATTCAAAACCTCGTGGATACGATAAATTACTTATCACTTGCTCCAGATTATGTATACTTGCACAATATTCTAGAGCTTATTTTTATCATATTTTTAACAAACTCTATAGGCAACAAGTTTTTGGTGCCATTGCCGGGGACTTGAATAAGTTTTTATCTGATTTGTTATGTGTATGTGTTTTAGTGGTTTGGTGCGAGAACTTTTTTATTGTTTCTTTTTGTTTTTGCAGGTGTGAAATTGGTGCATGAGCGATCCTCCTAGGGTGAGATTCGAGCTTGATCCAGAGATTGAAAGGACATTCAGAAGAAGAAGGAGAGATCAGCAAAGAACTCAAAATCCAATGGATAACTTGTCGCGTCTCCCAGAAATTCTAGAAGATCAAGTTGATCCCCAGCAGAATCGTGTGCTGCAGCCAAATCCACCGCTGGGGCAAAATGGACAGTAAAATAATCAGGTTGAGAACCCTATTTTGGTGGCTAATGATAGGGCCAGAGTCATTCGAGCGTATGCTTTTCTGATGTTTGATGAGTTAAATCCAGGGATTGCGCGTCCTCAAATTGAGGCAACAAATTTTGAAATGAAATCGGTAATGTGTCAAATGTTGCAAACCGTGAGTCAATTCCATGGTTTGTCATCTGAAGACCCCCATTTACATCTTAAGTCTTTTTTAGGAGTTAGTGATTCGTTTGTAATTCAAGGAGTGTCTAGGGATGCCCTTAGATTAACTTTGTTCCCGTATTCTCTTAGAGATGGAGCAAAGACATGGTTAAATTCTTTTGCTCCAAAATCAATTAGAACGTGGAATGAGTAAGCGAAAAAATTTCTTAGTAAGTATTTTCCACCAACTAGGAATGTCAAGTTGAGGAGTGAGATAGTGGGATTTAGGCAACTCGAAGATGAAACTTTTAGTGAGGCTTGGGAGAGGTTTAAGGAGCTTTTGCGAAAGTGTCCCCACCACGGTTTACCTCATTGTATCCAAATGGAAACATTTTACAATGGGTTAAACATGACAACCCAAATATGGTCGATGCTTCTGTGGGAGGGGCCCTTTTAGCAAAAACCTTTAAAGAAGCCCATGAAATTTTAGAAAGAATATCAACCAATAGTTGTTAGTGGTCGGATGTTAGAGGCTCTAATAAAAAAGTTAAGAGTGTGTTAGAAGTTGATGGTGTGTCTACCATTAGGGCTGATATTGCTATGTTAGCTAACGCTCTTAAAAATGTTACAGTGGTTAGTCATGTTCCATAGGAACCAATGGTGGAGCCTGCTGTAGTGGTGAACCAAGTTACAGAAGAATCATGTGTCTATTGTGGTGAAGAGCACAACTATGAGTTTTGCCCCAACAATTCAGCTTCAGTGTTTTTTGTAGGTAGTCAAAGGAAAAACCCTTATTCTAACTTTTATAATCCAGGTTGGCATAACCACCCCAAATTTGTTTGGGGAGGGCAAGGAAGCAATTTGCAAGCCCCTCAAGCACAGCAAAAGGTGAACCAGTCAGGATTTGCTAAATCGCAGGCATTGCCCCGAAAAAATTCAGAGAGTTTTCTTGAGGCAATGATGAAAGAATATATGACTCGTACAGATGCCGCAATACAAAGTAATCAAGCTTCAATGAGAGCCCTGAAATTGCAAATGGGTCAGCTAGCTAATGAGCTGAAGGCACGACCTCAAGGGAAACTTCCTGCGGATACTGAACACCCGAGAAGGGAAGGTAAGGAGCAGGTGGTGCGGCAAAGGCTGAATGATGGATGTGAGATAAGATGATAGATAATAATAATGATAAATTCAGCCAACCTTAGTGCAAGTATACACTATCGCACGGAGTAATAAAAAACCTTAGAAGTATTCCAAGGGTATCGATCCCACGATGACTAAATTGAAAATTCAGATTTGAATAAGAAACTACTCAAATGATTGCTTAAAATAGGTAACCAAAGAAATAATTGATGATTGATTTTTTGGAAGATAAATGAAACAGATAAATAAAGAAATAACAATGATAAATAAAACGAGGTATTCAATATAGTTTCATCCCAAAGGCAAATAACCTTAATCATAGATTATTTAACTTAAGCCTATTCAATGCATTGGGTCAGATTTAACTTCTATTTGGCCTTGCTCCCAAGAACCGTTAGATGGCTAAGCGAGTACCGTTATGCACATTTCTTTGACTCGACTCCGACATAGATAATTCACGAATGCAATCTATAACCCTATAGTTGATATAGGGTGCCTTAGGCAGCTTGTCCTATACCACCGAACAATCTCTTTCAAGCTTTTTCTCCTATATCACCTTTATGAGAACTGATATCATCTTTCCCTTTCGAGATCAAACTCACATAGCATGCAAAGTCTAAGTGATCAATTTAAACTCAGCAAGATCAGAATGTTAATCAATAAAGAATGACATGAATTGAATAGAAACTTAAGCAAATAAACACTTTCAAGTTATTGAACCATAAGGGAATTCACCATATTGAACCCCTCAAAGGAATTTAGCTAAGCATGGTGGAATAAAGTGAAAATGAACAACTTTCCATTGAAAATAAAATGTAAAGAATACAAATAAATGAAAAGTGCCAAGTGCTGGAAATAGTGGCAGTAGCTAAATACTAGGGTTTTTTCTTTTATCCAATCCTTCTAGAGTTCGCTCGACACTCCACTCTCTCGCTTTTACAAGTGGGAATGGGTCAAAATCCCTACAAACCCTAAGGTTTGATGTCTAACTAAGGTTAGAATTCAGTCATCTAAGAAGGACCTCGGGCATCCCTACTCATGACGTCAACTAGGGTTCTGTCACCACCCTCTTCTTTCCAGTGAGTTCCGCTTGAATTTGACTTCGAATCTCGAGCTTATATAATGTTGGAAGTAGTTGAGGAGCCACGAAATAGGTGCTGGTAGGTAGCCCAGTCATTTTCGAGGTCAAAACGGCCGGTTAGGTGCACAAAAATCTCGTTCAAAACGACCCGCAACAAACTCGGAACGGCCTCTGTTTTTCTAGAAATGCGGTCGCATTTGATTTTTGCCTTGCCAGAAATGTGGTCGCATTTCTGGGCAAATTCCAGCTTTTCTCTGTTTTCCTGCACAACACCAAATTGGGTCAAATTCCTATCAAATTGAGTCTTTTTAAGCACAAATAAGCATAATTTGACAAATGTGACTCTCAACTCCCTAATTCATCAACTTTAACATATTTTGAGCTCGGGAATAGTAAAATTGATCTAAACATGCAACTTTTGACAAGGAAATGAGCTAAATATAAGGGCAAAATAGGTATATTTTTTACTCTTATCAGCAGGTACAGGCAGTGACTCTATGAAGTGGTAAGCCACTAGAAGAGAGAAGAGAGCCTAGTAAACCCCAGGATGTAGAGAAGAATAGTGATAAAAATGTTGTTGTTGAGAAAGAGTTGGAGTCTGATAAAAGTGATGGAGGCAGCAATAATAATGCTGGGGCATCTGGTTCTGTTCCAGATATGGAACCACCTTATGTACTGCCCCCACCTTATGTACCACCTCTACTTTTTCCACAAAGGCAGAAGCCTAAGAATCAGGATGGTCAATTTAAGAAGTTTTTAGAAATTCTTAAGCA
Source organism: Luffa aegyptiaca (assembly GCA_017139565.1). Classification (NCBI taxonomy): domain Eukaryota; kingdom Viridiplantae; phylum Streptophyta; class Magnoliopsida; order Cucurbitales; family Cucurbitaceae; genus Luffa; species Luffa aegyptiaca. Next base: position 17,926,616 of record CM029402.1, read on the forward strand.
ATTGCATATAAATATTCCTTTAGTAGAAGTTATAGAGGAAATGTCAAATTATGCTAAATTTCTTAAGGATATCTTGACTAAAAAGAAAAGGCTAAGAGAATTTGAAACTGTATCTCTTACTGTGGAATGTAGTGCTATTTTTAAGAATGGGCTACCAACCAAGGCTAAGGATCCATGGTCATTTACTATTCCTGTCTCAATAGGTGGAAAAGAGTTGCGTAAAGCACTTTGTGATTTAGGCGCGAGCATTAACCTTATGCCTCTTTCGGTCTATCGAAAGCTAGGTATTGATGAAGCTAGGCCTACCACAGTCACACTCCAACTAGCTGATAGGTCTATCACATATTCTGAGGTTAAAATTGAGGATGTCTTAGTAAAAGTAGATAAATTCATATTTCCTGTTGATTTTATTATCTTAGATTATGAGGCAGATAAAGATGTCTCAATTATTCTTGGTCGTCCATTTTTGGCTACTGGTAGGGCATTGATAGATGTTCAGAAACGAGAATTAACAATGAGTGTTTATAATGAGGAAGTGAAGTTTAATGTTTTTAAGGCCATGAAGTACTCAGGTGAAGTGGAAGATTGTTCTTTCATTCAAATTCTGGAGAACACAATTGTTGAGACATCAATTGAGGATTTGACAAATAAACATTTGGAAGATCATGGAGAGATTAGGGTAGAGGATTTAGAAGTTTGTACTTTAGAAAGAAAAATTGAAAAAGAAGTTTCTAGGTGAGGATGTTTTTTAGTCTTTAGATTTGGATGAAAGGAAGGCTTTTCCTATTAAGCAATCCCTGATTAAGGCACACACTTTAGATTTGAAGCCTTTACCGGATCATCTAAAGTATGTGTATCTTGGGGAGGGTGAGACGTTGCCCATTATTGTTGCATCAGATTTAATGCCGGAGGATGAAGATGCCTTAATAAAGTTGCTGCAGCAATACCGCAAAGCAATAGGTTGGACATTGGCTGACATTCATCTTTCTGTATGCATAAAAACACTCTAGAGGAGGGATCCTTTAGGAGTATTGAGCAATAGAGAAGGCTTAACCCTGCAATGATAGAAGTTGTTAAGAAGAAGGTGATTAAATGGTTGGATGCTAGGATCATTTATCCAATTGCAAATAGAAAAATTGAGTAAGCCCTGTCCAATGTGTTCCTAAGAAAGGAGGTGTTACGGTAGTGACTAATAAGGATAACGAGTTGATCCCCACCAGGACAATAACTGGCTGGAAGGTTTGCATGGATTACAGGAGGCTTAATAAAGCGACCCGTAAGGACCATTTCCCTCTACCATTTATTAACCAGATGTTGGATAGGTTGGTTGGTCAGGCTTACTACTGTTTCTTAGATGGTTATTATGGATATAAACAGATTACCATTGCTCCTGAGGATCAGGAAAAAACCACTTTCACCTGCCCTTATGGGACGTTTGCTTTCAGGAGAATGCCTTTTGGTTTTTGCAATGCTCCAACAACATTTCAGTGGTGTATGTTAGCAATTTCTTCTGATATGATTGAGTCCACTGTTGAGGTATTTATGGACGATTTTTCAGGTTTTGGAGGGTCTTTTCAGCATTGTTTGAATAATTTAGGTAAGGTGTTAAAGAGATGTGAGGTTACCCATCTAGCTCTTAATTGGGAGAAATGTCACTTCATGGTGAAGGAGGGCATTGTGTTAGGTCATAAAATTTCTAAGAGAGGTCTAGAAGTTGATCGAGCAAAAATAGAGGTTATTGAGAAGTTAAAACCACCGAATTTAGTCAAAGGGATTCGAAGCTTTTTAGGTCATGCTGGATTTTATAGAAGGTTCATAACGGATTTTTCCAAAATTAGTAAACCTCTTTGTAACTTGTTGTGTGCTGATAGTGTTTTTGACTTTGATGCAGATTGTAGGAAGGCTTTTGAGACTTTAAAGACTGCTTTGATCTCAGCCCCCGTTCTTTGTGCACCCAACTGGAGTTTACCATTCGAGGTGATGTGCAATGCCAGTGATGTTGCAGTAGGTGCAATGCTGGGGCAAAAGCAGGGCAAAGTTATCCATCCTATTGAAGGGATTGGAATTTCGTAATTCCGTAAAGCGGAAGCGTAATTGAGACCGATTCGTAGTTAATTTTGTTTAAGCTAAAATACCAATACATTGGCAATAAACTTAGAACTATTCTAGATTTATATTAAGGCTAAGCATACAAAAATATTAGATCTAAATCTAATTTATATAATAACAAGTTACTTACTCTCGTTGACGACTCAGATTAAATTTACCAACTGCTTGTGAAATAATCACAAACTATCGCGAACACTACCACTATGACTACACCGATATGACTCTGAGACTACTAGAGGCAGGAGACTGGTGGGAGCCTTCAAGAGAATTCTCTTAGAGTAGGAGAATGAATGTGATGCCTTTCACCCCACCCTAGGGGTCCTATTTATAGAAAAAGGCCAAGACATTTTCCTTATAGGAAAAGGTCATGAATAAGATCAAATCTATTATCTTATTCATATCTAATTTTAATAAATAATTAATTAATTCCATAATTAATTAATTACCCAATTAAATATCATATATTTAATCTTAGGGATTTTATTAATATATTTATGTTAATATGAATCCAATTCATATTAATTATTTGAACTCTTTCAAACAGTTTTCTCTCAAAAATTAATTTTGAAATTAATTCAAAATTATAATATAAAGTTTCATAAACTTTATATTATAATGTATCCATATACATTATATGATTCTCCTAAATAAATTGAACACTTTCAATTTACAATTTATACTTAATTGCCTCAAGTCTCTTTACGAGCTACCAGTGGGACCTAATAGACCTGCAGATCATAAGCTCCAACGATGTGAGATTAATTGGTCAAACTCATTTTATCAAAAAAAAAAAAAAGTTGGTCGAACTCATTAACCAAATTAATCAATATTCGTTAACTGTGTGTTCATTCCACTATAGACTCACAATTGCACTCTTCTCACTGCAAATATATTTCTGTGTCAACGGATATAGACCAATAACGACTAGTTAGTCCTTCACGAGTGTCCGTAACACCAGCTGGGTCAAATTATCGTTTTACCCCTGGGTTACTTCTATGTCCTTAAGTACCAATGCTCCTTTTTTCAAAAAAAAAAAAAAAAAAAGTACCAGTGCTCCTCTAATGAACAACTTGTTTGTGGTCCAACCATTAAACAGAAACCCCTCTCGGGCCCGTGAGCGGGTAGGGCCCTTTGTTCAAGACCCGGTGACACCACTTAAGGGAACACTCATCTAATTCCTCAAAAGTCGGGAAGGAGTGAATTTCATCTTGTGTGATAATGTTCCCAGCTCCCCACTCGGTCTTGTGCCCAAAATGGTAGGCTTATTGAGTCGGCATACTGGCCCCTCTCACCCATACAGATCAAAGGACAATCCCTCGTGAATAAGAGTCCATAATCCACTCAGGATTCAGACTAAGTTGCCTAGGTCATCCTAGTGAAATAGAAACCTAACTAGTTAATGGTGTTATAGCTAGCAGTTACTATTTCGCGGTTCGATCTTATGCAAACTCATTGCATAGGATACCCCCACTCGCATGTCCCCTACACGAACGCGTTGGATCATTACGTTTGTATCAAATACAAAGTGAGCCGTATCCATAGTGTCGCCAGGATAAGGTTACAAGCCTTATCCCTATACTATAGACCTTTTAGGCTGTTTCTTGAACAATGATCCCCGTATGTCTCCACATACAGTTCAAGACTCATCCCACAGCCTAGGATGTTTAGTTTATTAGATTAGGGTTATTTAGGCAAGATGTACATAATATAGACAATAACTCTTTATTGAAAAAACATCAAACAATACTTTATTTATGTTCGGTCAATTGTTACATTTACTATTTACGAGTTTTAGGACATAAAACCCAACACCTATTTATTATGCAAGCAGGGTTTTGAACGAGGCACAATCAACTATAAAACTACTGAAAAGGAATTGTTAGCGATTGTGTTTGCCTTTGAGAAATTTTGCCCATATTTGGTTGGAACCAAAGTCACGGTTTTCACAGATCATGCAGCAATAAGGTACTTAATGTCTAAAAAAGATGCGAAGCCTAGATTGATTCGTTGGGTTTCGTTATTGCAGGAGTTCGACTTGGAGATAAAAGACAAGAAGGGATCAGCAAATGTTGTTGCAGATCATTTGTCTCGTCTTGATCCATCATCATCTTTGCTAGAGCAATCTGTCATTTCAGATTCATTTCCAAATGAGCAGCTTTTTGCTGTTGAGGTAAAGGTAGTAAATAATACTCCTTGGTATGCTGATATAGCTAACTTTCTGGTGAAGGGAGTCACTCCTATTGATATGGATTGGAGGCAGGTGCAAAGGTTTAAGCATGATGCAAAATTCTTTTATTGGGATAAGTCATTTATGTATAAACAGTGTTCTGATGGTATTATTCAAAGATGTGTTTCAGGTGATGAAGCAAAGGAAATCCTGGAGCAATGTCACTCTTTGCCATATGGAGGTCATTTCAGCGGTCAGAGGACAGCTATGAGGATTTTGCAATGTGGATTCTTCTGGCCTTCTTTATTTAAGGATGTCCATTGGTTCTACAAGCAATGTGATGCTTGCCAAAGGAGAGAAAATTTAGGACCTAGAGAAGAAATGCCTCTTACTTATATACAAGATATCCATGCACAAGTTAATTCCTTGTCGCCTGCTTCCCCCCCCCCCCCCATATTTCTGGAAATTTGGTTCTCACTGTTTATGTCCTTAACCGTGAAACTCTTTCAAACTCTTGTTATGAGCTTCTTAAGTAACTATGATATATGTCTATATTCAGCTTAATTAAGGAAAAAATAACCTCTTTATCACTTTTTGTTTTGTGACTTCATTCTATTAAAGTAGCTAGTTGAAACAAGATTTTAATCAACAAGACTAACTATACAAAAGCATCGAAAAGCACACTATTAAAGATGATGATGCTACTATATGTTTCACGCTATTAAATAAGGTGTTTCCCTTTTCACTTGTGCATGCTAGAGAAGAGAATGTGGTGGGCTGTAAAAGAAAATCTTATCATACAAAACAACCTAAAACTAACCCAATATAATACTCCATGTGAGAGCTTAAATTCATGACAATAAGGTGTTTCCCTTCTAACATGTGTATGCTGAATTCACTCAAATGATGCTCATATAGAGGGATATGTACAAGTGTAAACAGTCAATGAAACAAGTAAGAAGGCTTAGATTGTTTCCTTAGATTGTTTTCAACATACAAGAAAAGCAGCAAAAACAATCATTTATTCTTTCCTGTTTCCAAACTAAATTCTCCATTTCTCCAAACTAACAACAAAAACAACAATCACAACATTTTCAACCTACAAAAACCAAATACAAAGGCAGAGAGAACATTAAACCTGTAAATGGCAGAAACACTCACCTTCACATTTCACTCTATCAGACTCTTCGTTAGCTATTGTATCCCTTTATGAAAGATTCAAAATCAAATCACAAAATGAGAAAAAATTGATAGCCCAAGTAAAACGAACTGAATATAAAGGCAGAGACTAAATTCTCCATTTCTCCAAACTAACAACAAAAACAACAATCACAACATTTTCATACTACAAAAACCATATACAAAGGCAGAGAGAACATTTCCATGTATTTCTAGAGAACTTACACTACCATAAGAGGTGTTGAACTGTTTTCTCCTTTTCCTGCAAAAATAACGACTTAGGTTATTTTTAATCTATTTTCTCCAAATCAAGAGAGTGATCACATCTCAAGATTGGTGCACAAGTTCTCTACAGATGGCAGCATAAGCAAAAAAAAAGAAACCTTACCAAAGGTAGCATCCTCCTCATTGGTGAATGTGTGACTCAATATAGATCCATACATTCAACAAGGATTCATAAAACAACACAAAGTGGGTGTTATTTGTTCTTCAATTTAGTATCAGAAAGTTGCCAAAGAAAACAACAAAGTGACTCATCTCTATGAACAAAAGGCTGTAAAATTTTCTACTCCAACCAATTTTTCCTTCATGCAAGCAGTTTTGAAAAAAAAAAACTGTAGTTTCCAAACACCATACAAATCTTCCTTCCCTAGAAAAAGAAATACCAACTTCAGTCCCCTTACATTCATTGGTGTTAAAGCTTTGATTTATTATTACCTTATGTAAATGATTTTCAGACTCAACAAACTTTTTAATGTTGCCTTTTTCTTTTGCGCATATTTGTGTGTGTATATATATATATAGGAAATTAGTCTGTAATCACAAGAAAATAAACATACAATTGCATAAGAATGCTAATTGTGAACAATTTACACATACGAGTTTAATGTGCTAAGATTGGACAAATCGAACAGATACAAGGACATCTGAATTGGAGCAAACCATGCAAGGCTCCGACTCCATATTAAGAAAGACTGTCGTTCATTATCGTCAAGCTCCTCCACCGACATTTTTGCATTCCACGGGGGCCTAAAACAAGAAACAGATTTACTAGGCCTCGTTTGATAACGTTCCCGTTTCTTGTTTCCCATTTCCCGTTTCTTGTTTCCTGTTTCTTGTTTCTTGTTTTTTTAAAACTAGAAACAAGAATATGTTTGATAACTGTTCCTGTTTCTTGTTTCTTGAAAAAAAAAAAAAAGAAACAGAAAGATAAACTTGTTTGATAACGGTTTCTGTTTCTTGCTAAGAAGCACGGACACGGACACGGATACGGGACACGGACACGATAGGACACGGCGATACGTCAATTTCTGAAAATGTAGGATACGGATACGTCGAGGATACGTTATTTTTTTATTATTTTTATTTAGATATATTAAAAGATTAAATCCAAAATACTTTAATTTTTTTTACTAACTACTAAAAATATTTAAAATTTAAAAAAAAAAAAACATGAATGAAAATTTAACTAGCTATTGAATTTAGTTTAAATTTTCAATATACATAAATGATACCCAACTCAATAAAGATTTAAAAAAAAAAAAATCGGCCACAAAATACCCATTAAAAGCCCAGCCCACCAAATAAAATCTATAAGCCCTAAACCCTCCCCAGACCCCCACCCCCCTCGATTCTGCTTTCCTCTCTTCTCCGATTCTCCCTCCATCTCTCCCTCTCTCTACCTCCGTCCTCCAACGCTTAACTTTCTGACGGCGGCGGCGACGGCAAAGACGGCGGCAGCGGCGCCGCCGAAGAGGGAGATCGTGGCTGGAGAAGAAAAAAGGTTGGGGAGCTTTTGCGATTATGAGGTTCGTTGGGTTCAAATTCTTTTTCTCCTCTTTTCTTCTTTTTTTTTTCTTCCCGTAAACAGACATTTGGACGGCCAGACGTGTCCGATTTGCGTATCCGATCGTGTCCGCACGTGTCCGATTTAAAAAAAAAAAAAAAAAAAAAGGGACACGGATTTTTGCGTGTCCGACACGTGTCCGGCGCGTGTCCGGACGTATCCGTGTCCAACACGTGTCCGACACAGATTCCCCAGCCATTTTTACGTATCCGTGCTTCATAGGTTTCTTGTTTCTTATTTCTTTTTTTCTTTTTCTCCTTTATAGTTTAAATAGAATTTAGTATATATAATATAAAAAAGATATAACATGCAGTAGAAAAGAAACACACTTCTATATGAAAAACCGCCCAACTACAACCTCACAACACTTCAGGTTCACAAAAGACTCCAAATATCCTAAAACTAAGCGAGTTAGGTCTCACATCAAGCACAATCTAAATCTAAACAATCATTAAAGGACATTGCGATCAAAAAAACTTTATTAGCCACAACTTTATTAGACCTTAATCATATCATAGCCTAAAACGCAAACACCCTCTAGCTTAGGAAGCAAATAAGCTATATAAACCTAATTGCCATACCTGTTATCCATTTCTGAGATATGACGTTTCTTTTGTTTCAAATCCCCTGCATTAAGGTCATGATTGTGCATAGAATTTCATTCTAAAGAACAAATCACTAGCACTGTATTCTTTTTGTAACCTTCAAAACATTAATAAGAAAAATAAATGTATTGTTGCTCAAAAACTGCAAGTTGCGAACCATTGATAGCAATAATATATCAGAGAGGAAGAGAGAATTACCATTTACTTGCATTAGAAATAATATGTCACATTTTCTTTAAAAGAATTCTTAATGATACAATGAAACTTTACTACAAAAGTTCTCTGTACAGTAGATGAAACTTGGTTTTTATACACAATTTTACACAAAGGAAAATTAAGAGGAGCTAAATAACTGGGATAAAATATTGCACATATCAGATTATGAGCAAGAGTTAATCAACGGTCACCAAGTAACGAGAGGATTTAAATTGAGCAAAACAATCGAAATTTAAATAATTCGGAGACAAATGAGTGGGCTAGTCTCTCTCATCTGCTTTCTTCCATCAGAATTCGAGTTATTGATGACACTTGGTCTTGGCCTATTGATTCGTCTAATGCATTCACAGTTAAATCTCTTATGGGAGATATGGTTGGTGATTCTGACCCCACATCGAGCAAATTATATAATGTGGTGTGGAAAGACGTTTATCCAAAGAAGATCAAAATTTTCATCTGGGAGCTTAGTCTTGGAGCTATTAATACGTCTGATCGACTTCAAAGACGAATGCCTTATTTGCACCTTTCTCCATCCTGGTGTGTTATGTGTTGTTCTGATGCTCAAAATACTTGTCATCTATTTGTGCATTGCTCCTTTGCTTCCCGTTATTGGTCTACAATCTTCAATGCCTTTGAGTGGTCCTTGGCTCTACCAAACAACATTTATGATGTTCTTGCTTCCATTTTTGTGGGACATCCCTTCCATGGTGTGAAGAAGATCCTTTGGCTTGCTCTTAACCGGGTCTTCCTCTGGTTTCTTTGGGGCGAAAGGAATGGTCGAATTTTCAGGGATTCTTTCTCATCTTTTGAGAACTTTATGGATTTGATCCTTTTTTATGCTTTATATTGGTGCAAATGTAAACATCCATTTTCTGATTATAGTCTTTCTTCTTTAATTCTTAATTGGAGATCTTTCTTGTAATCACCTTCTTAGGTATTGGAGTTTTACTCCTTTTATTTCATTTATCAATGAAATTTGTTTCCCTTCTCAAAAAAAAATTGAGCAAAACAAGGTTGAAGACTCGCTCAAGTCCTCCTCCCTTCAATGAGTTTTCCCCCAACAACAATCTATCTAAATAAGCGAAAATACAAGAAAGTACTCATTAGTTAGAAACAAAATGCAGCAGTGCCTATATATAAAATCACTAGTGGTTCATTACCCCCGCCATTTTAACTTTGGACACATAAAAATTGTTTAAAAAAAAAACAAAAAAAGGGGTAGAATACTAACCATTCCCTAGTGGTGATTACCTTTAGTGCACCATGCTCTGTTACCATAAAGGAAATTGTATAGAACACTGTACAATTTGTTTAGCAAAGGTTAATTTTCAATAATGATTTCCAAAAATTAACGGTAGTCTTTCATAAGACTCATTACACCATGCCTAAAGGAGAAAATGCATCATAAGATCATTACAAAAGTGAATTAGAACAAAAGAAAAAAAATAAGGGAAGGAAGGTTACAAGCACACGGAATAGGCAGCGTCCATCTCCAGTAACTGTTTGGACCGTATAGTGCTCAAATTTCCTCAATGCTGGCGATTCACTGCCCCTAAGAGTAGCAATTTATGAATTCGAAAAACAACAGGGTTCAAAAACTCTCCCCAAGTAAAAGAGGGCAAATGAACTACAGCACGGGTCCAATTTTAGCAAAGAGTGGGTGAGCGCCATTCATAGAAAAAGGGAAAGAATGAGTAACTGAGTTTGAAGGTGAACTTGAACTTACAAGTGAAAAAACAAGCTCAAATCGAGCAATTCCTTGCTGCAATTGCTCGAGAATTGCCGCTACAAGATGAACAAACAAACAATAAACTTATAGATAAAGAAAGAAATAGGAAACATGAGAAAGAAGAAAGAAGAAACTAGTTGAGCTCTTACAATTTTGAGGCTTCTCCACCATAATATCCGTGTAGACGAACGTAGACAGAGTCGGTGCTCTACCCACAAACAGCAGACAGTGAACAGATCACCCACGAATGACGGACAGATCTACCATGATACCCACGGTAGTGAACGAAAACCCACGGTGGAAAACCTAATATCTAGCCCATAGTGGTGAACGAAAACCCAAGGCGGTGCAAAAACCCACAATACACATGGAAAATCTACCACGAACGCAAAATCCCATCGTCAACAAAAACCCACGGTGGACACAGAGAAACCCACTGCGATGAACTAGGAGGGGACGTTGAACGAAATCAGAAGATGGCGACAGTGAATGGGGAAGGAAAAGAAGTTGAACATGGTGTCTAGGGCAGATATCGACATTGTAGCCTTTTCTTTAGAAAAGAAAACTTGCTGCATATTTTTTATCCCGTCCGTCATTGTTTATGCGTGCTTTTTCTTTTTCTACCGTCATTAAATGCAATATTTGCAGTAGTGTTGCATTGCAATATTTTTGTTGCGATTTTATTTTATTTCGTGGATTTTATTTTATTCTGATTTGAATTATTTTGAATTATATTTTGTTGATTTTAATTCTATCTGATTTATTTTAATTCGTTGGTATTTTTAATTTTCATAGCTTTTATTTTAATTTTAATTTTAACTTTAATTTTTTTTTGCCGATTTAGTTTTTAGTTTATTTGTATTTATTTTGATTTAATTGTATTTTTCGTTATTTTAATTTTTTGTATAAGATTAGATTTTTAATAATGAATTTCCTAATTTATTCGGCAAAAGAAACATAAGATTTGATTTGATTTTTGGCGGTTTAAATTTTAATTTGAATTTTTCTGTATAAAAGATTCTTCTAGAAGAAAATCTTTGCTGATTAGTATTTTTTCGCAATCTTTTGGTTGGATCAAAATATATCATCAGAACATTAAGGGATTGGTTGAAGAGTTAAATATTTTACCGTTTGGAATTTAAATTTCTGTGGGCAGGTAAAACGTGTGGAGCATCTGGTGCTTCCACGTGTCATGCAGTGGAGATCCAACGGCCTAGCCGTTAGACAGCACATCAGCAATTACCACAGGGAAAATTTTACCGTTTATTGGGATTAATTTCCATGATTACATGCAGGTTAAACGATAATATTCTAATTAATGGAGGAATATAATTCGATTAGTATTTTAAATGCTGGAGCTCCATTTAAATCAAACCCTGGTACATTTTTCTTTTCATTCATTTTCTTCTTGAAATTGTGCTTTACCTTCTGCTTTCTTTTTGTTGCTTCGAGTACGAAAAATCTTCGAATTCAATATGGCAAAGACGAGAGGAAGAAAAGAGAGAGAAGTTGAGGAAGAAGAAGTAGTTGTTACGCCTGAAGCCCCGAAGAAGAAGGCGAAAAAGAAAAGAAAACTTGCAGAAAGGGAAGCCAAGTGGCTTAGAAGACTACAAGAGGCTGAAGTTTCTGAAGTACTGCAGAAGGTCATCGAGGATATTACAGAAGAGGTAGTTGCAGAGGAAGAACCGAAAGATCCCGAAAAAGAAAAAGATCCGGAAAAAACTGTTGAAACAGAGCAAGAGATACAAGAAAAGGCAGCAAAGGATATACAAGAGCAATGTAATCATGAAAAAGAAGTGGTTCAGGGAGAAGTAGTGCAGGAACCGCCGCGTCGCCGCCACCGCAAGCAGAAAGCGGGACGGATTAAAAGGATTCGAACATACACTCCATCTCCACCTACAACTGAATCGGAAAAAGAGGAACCAGAGAATCAAGGGAAAGAAGAGGACGAAAAGAAGGTTGTAGAAAATGAAACTGAAAAGAAGATTCGTGAAGATAGAGAGGCAAAGGTATTGCAGGAGCAGAAGTTCAAGCAGAGGTGGCAGAGCTGGAAGAACGAAGATTACTGTATGAGCGCTTCATCAATCATTTTGTTAGGGAAAAATACATAGATATGTTGAAGAGAGATTTTTTGTTCGAGAGAGGGTTTAGTGGTGACCTTCCACACATTTTAAGAGCAGGCATAACGAACCATGGCTGGGAGTTGTTTTGTTCTAAACCAGAACCCGTGAACTCGCAAGTGGTGCGCGAGTTCTATGCGAACATTGACGAGAAAGAAGGTTTTAAAGTGATTGTTCGTGGGGTAGTTGTTGATTGGAGTCCTGAAGCAATTAATTCACTGTACAATCTTCAAGACTTCCCACAAGCTGGATATAACGAGATGGCGGCAGCGCCATCTACTGAGTAGTTAAATGGAGCTGTTCAGGAAGTAGGAATAGAGGGAGCACAGTGGCGACTCTCGAAAACTGAGAAAAGGACTTTCCAGGGCGCCTACCTGAAGAAGGAAGCAAATACGTGGATGGGATTTATCAGGCAGAGGTTGCTTCCAACAACTCATGACTCCACAATCTCTCGGGAAAGAGTTCTTTTGTCTTTTGCAATTAAAAGGTCTCTTAGCATCGATGTGGGTAAGATTATTGCCAGTGAAATTTTTGGATGTTGGCGTAAGAAGGTTGGGAAATTGTTCTTTCCAAATACAATCTCAATGCTCTGTAAGAGAGCGAGGGTTCTGATAGTGGACAGAAATGTCGTTATTTTAGTCCTAAATTATTAAGCTTTTGAGCGCTTTAATTGTGTTTTTATTGAAGAAATCTAAAATAATTTACTATTTTGTCTTTAGGAGCATTTTATGGACTTTTTGTGGAAAAAGGCCCAAAAGTGAGCAATCCAAGCCAAATTTCCATCCATGGGTCAAAGGGGGAGCCCAAGAGTCAACCATGAAGAGAAGATCCAAAAAGAATTGAAGTTGGCCCAAGTTTCAAGCCCAAACCGCGCCTGCCTGGTCTAGAAACCGCACTGCGTCGAGACGCTATGGGGACAGCGTCGCTGTCCCATTTCTTGGCGGACAAGTTGGATGACGTCACAGCGTCGCGACGCTGTGCCGATAGCGTCGCAAAGCTGTCCCTATTCCGGGCCTATATAAGGCCTCCCTTGGTGCCCATTTTTCTCATCAATCATTTCACCACCATTCCTTTCCTTTCTTTCCTTTGCCCTTTTTGAGCATTCTCTCAAGGCTTTTTAGCCTTTTGAGAGTTTAGAGTGGGAAAATTTTGGGGAGCTTTTGGGAGCACCCTAGGAGGCTCGGGGCGTGCTCGAAGGGACTCCAAACGCTAGCGACGGGGTTCTCAACGGTCATTTCATTTTCTCTTATTTTGCTCAATTTATGATTTCTTTTGTATATCTTGAGGATATTATAGCCATGTATAGCTAAACCCCAATTTGGGGTCTTGAAATGAAAAGTTATAGTTAAATGTTATTATAATTGCCTATCTCTTGCCCTTTTCACTAATTATTTGTATGGATGCTCGTAATGCTGTTTATAATCTGGCCAATTATATACTGATCCGACTCTTAATGGAAACTTGACGGAGAGAAGTTAGGATAGATCATAATCCATGCAACTGGTTTAATTGCTGATGACATGCAAAAATGTCATCATTTTCCTATTAATTTTAGCTAGTTTTGTGCATGAATTGTGAGCTTTAATGTATTTTTATGTTGATTTTGTAGAAAACCGAGTTCGGGAAGCAAAACCAAGAATTTTACCAATTTTGGGTATAAAAAGAAGACTTTGGGCCATAAAAGAATAAAAGAAAAGAGAACATTTGAATTGGAGGCCCAAAAAGCCCAAAAGAAAGAAGAAAGGAGGCAAAAATCCGTGTTTAAGGCTTCTAGAAGGCCTAGCGTCGAGACGCTAGGACTAGAGCGTCTCGACGCTAGGTGATCAGCGAGGAAAAATCCAGAATCGCGGTAGCGTCGCGACGCTGTCCGCGCAGTGTCGCGACGCAGCGACAACTTCTGCTCCAAGAAAACCTGACGACGCTGTGACGTAGCGTCTTGACGCTGTGCGTCTTGGGCAGCAAGAAATGTCCGTTTCAGCTCCTATAAATAGCCCCCTTTCCTTTGGTTATTATCATCCCATCTTGGGGAGCTCTCCCCTAGCTCAATAGAGAGAAAAAGTGAGAAGAATTGTGAGGAAAATGGGAGGAATTGAGCGAGATTCCAAGGCTCGGGATTCGAGATGCTCGTGACGGGAGCTTGGGATCAACTTATCGGTTATTTCTTCCTTACTTCTTTGTAATTTCTTATTTTAATTTGAGTTAGGCCTATGGATCAAGATCATTTTGACAAAATTATTTCCATTTGTAAGTAGATCTTGAGACCTAGGGTCGTTATTCTAGTTAATTGGATATTGAAGCGCAATTACTTGGATTATGTAATGAATTTCTTCGTATTTCATCTATGCAATTCATTCTTAATGCTTTTAATCTCTTGATCACGGATTAATTGATGTGTTGGTCTAAATTGATACTCAACAGAGAGAAATTAGATTAGATCCTAATTGCATGGCTAACAATTGCTTGGAGCACGAGAGTGAAAGAGAATTGTTAGAAATTGATTATGAAGTTGCTTAATGCCATACTATAATTAACTAAGGAGATGGACACATAAATTAGTTATGTTAGTATGAGATGTGGAGGAACTTGAAAGAGAAATCCGCTTATAATTACTTCTAGATTTATGAAATTGAAGATTATTAGTTACATATATCCATGTAATTGAGCTACAAATCCAAGAAAGCTAGTTAACACCCTAGGTCAAGCCCCCCTTTGATAGGAAAATTCCCTTATACTTGCATGTTTCTTTTAGTTTCTTTAATTCTCGCTTTGTCAATTCGAGTTGAAATTCTAAATAAAATTAAAACATGATGGTTCTTGGTACTTAATAGATATAATTCAAATTCCCTGAGGATTCGATACTCAGAATACTTTCCGTTTTATATTACTTGCGATACCGTGCGCTTGCGGTAGCGACCAACAATTGCCCGTAGTGATAATGAGATTAGTTGATTAAACTTAGATTCCAATAATGAATCAGAGCGTTAATGGCGCTAAGGACACTTAGGTTGTTAAAATGGATTAATTAGAATTAGGGGAAACCGACAGGAGATCCTATGTGATTAACGGAGATTCTAGGATTATAATTAGTTGGGCAATGAGATAGGATAATTGTAATAATTATTTAGCTATTAATTGATTTTCAAGACCCCACTTCTCACTCAAAACTCTTCCTCCATATTTTTTATTTCTTGATTGATCAATTTGATTTCCTTTATCGCTTTAATTTTTAAATTCATTTTTGTTTCATGGTTTGGTCCCTAAATATTATTTCACCCAAGTATTTTTAGTGTTCAAGGAATTATTGCTTTGCTTAATTATCGCTTCGCCTCCCTGTGGATTCGATACTCGGAATATTTCCGTTTTATATTACTTGCGGCCCGTGCACTTGCGGTATAGGCTCATAACATGTTCCAGAAAGTGCTGAAGATGTAATCTTATTGGACAAGGGAATAATTGACACACCAAACTTGGCACGGCTTCAATGGACGCAAGAAGCACGTCAAGGAGGGCTAGTCTGTGGCATTCACCAAATCTTAGAACAACTCACACTTTCAGCCAGCAGGCAAGAGTTCATCGAGAGGCAAGCTCAAACCTATTGGACTTATGTTAAAAGACGTGATGTTGCATTAAAGAAAGCACTGCAAGCAAACTTTTCCAAGCCTTATCCAGCCTTTCCTGTATTCCCGAATGATTTGTTGAACCCTTGGATCCCACCTCCACCCATTGAGAGAGTAGAGGAAGATGATGATGCTGGTCAGGAGGACGAGATGAAGAAAATTACCGAGCGAGCATTTGTTTTGTTCAATCATTTTTGTTGCTCGCTCATTGTCCTGACCATGTTTTTCTGTCATGATTGCTTCTTTTTCTATGTTTCTATTTTGCAGGCCTTTTTAGAAATTTAATCTGATCTTGTAATTTTTCTGTTTTCTTAATGAAATTTCTGAAGTATTTTCTGTTCTATAGCACACTGAGCATTCCTAACTTAACATTTTCTTCTGAATTTTTGAAGCTTGGACTAGTTAGCTTAATTAGATCAAGGTGTTCTGATCTTCAGAAACCTTTTGCTTGAGCATTTCTTCTAGCCTGGTCATCGCTGCGGCAAGAAGATTCTGAGGTAGTATTGGCTTATTTGATCCACCTTAAGCTTAATCTTAGTCCCACACTTAGTTTAAAATTTAGATAGAAAAAGAATTAAGTTTGGGGGTATAATTATCATGTTGATTCATTGGGGACAATGAATAATTTAAGTTTAGGGGACTTTTAGCTACTCTGCTTGTTTTGCTCGAGCATTCCTCTCCTTCATAATAATTTTTCTAGGTTATTGAGTAACCAGGGACATTTGTGACACCCACAGTTTGTCTTTGCGTCAAAAGATGGCCTAGGAAATATTGAAAAATGATAAAAAAAAATTATTTGCTGAAAAGAAAAATTGTGAAAATTTTGCTGTGAAAATTGAAAGAGCAAAAGTTTTGAAGGATGAATGATAACCTAGCAGTCTTTTATCTCCCAGGGCTTAGGTGAGCTTCATCATAAAATGTCACCATTCTAAGAAGTAAGGGATAAATAACTAAGGATTTTTGGGCTTAACAATGAGTATTTAGCCTAGTTGGTGATAAGTTTGAGGCAAGGGTATACTAAAGTGCGTCATCTCATGCTTAAGAGCTTATAACTGTAGGGCTGCTTTAAGTCTGAAGAACGAAAAAATCAATCCCCTAAAAATGTGTTTAAAAATATCTGATAATATGGTTAAGCTGTGGTAAGTTCTTAGGATTGAGTTAAAGGTGGTGATTATTTGTTCGATGTTGAAAGAATTATTTTGCTGCAGTAGTATTTGGTTTTGCAGAATGCTCAGGTAAAGGTTGAAGGTAGTGTTGGATTATCTGCTTTGATTAAGTTGTGCTATGACTAATGTTTTGAATTTTCAAAGGAAGGTTAGTTAGTATTGCTCGGGACGCGCAACAGTTCAAGTTTGGGGGTATGATAACTCTCCAAAAGGGAGTTATTTAGGCCTTATTTCTATAGTGATTTGTGTGTCTTTTGTGCCAAATAAGTGTGCTTTTAGATGAATATTATGTGTTTTAACCTATTTAGAAGATTGGATGCTTTGGAGGTTATTTTTCCGAGAAAATAATGCTGAGCGACTTGAGGGAGCAAAATCCATGATCCAGCAAAGCTAGGAGCAAAACTACCACGTGAGCCACACGTGATTCATTAATGAGGTGGCGTTTTCTTAATCAATCTCGGATCTAGGATGCTTGGAGAGCCTTCCACGTGTGATGACCTAATTAGGGTTGACTACAGTCTATAAAAGGAGATAGACGTCTCAAGTCATTTCATTCCATTTTGGAGACTCACTCTCCATTCTGGGAAGCCGAATAAAGGAGGAACGATTGGAGACTTCAAGAAGACCAATAGCTACGGATTTCTTCAAGGGAATTAATCTTTTCTTGTAAAATTCTTGTAGTTATGGATGCACATACTCAGATTGTAGTGTGTGTTACCTTGTACTTCATGAACTAAATTTACTTAGGTGTTGGTTAAGATCTATGTAATTGTCGTGCTTCATACTCTATGCAATTGATATTGATTTGAGCATCTTGATTATTTGTTGTGCTTATTTCTATTTTGTGCCCGCCTGGCCAGCCGGTATGAATATCACCTCTTAGTTTCAAGTATGATTTGAGAGGTGTGTGGCATTTAATCACACTAGACCATTATGTGTTGCTGGACGCCAGTAACTGAGGTAGGGATAACCAGTCACCTAATGCTTGATCGATAGTACGTCATTGGAGTTGA
This sequence comes from Luffa aegyptiaca, assembly GCA_017139565.1. Lineage (NCBI taxonomy): Eukaryota > Viridiplantae > Streptophyta > Magnoliopsida > Cucurbitales > Cucurbitaceae > Luffa > Luffa aegyptiaca. The sequence continues at coordinate 17,944,383 of CM029402.1, forward strand.
AACACATTCCAAAAAATCCAGAGTTCTGGGAGGATCCTACTAACAAGACTGCAAGAGAATTGCCTAATCAATATTATTGCTAGAGCATCATTTTAAACAATTACAGAAATCTTAACCAACGTTTGTTTCCAATATGTATACTTTATCCGTTTACATTCTGCTCTGTTATTTCTTTTGCTTCAGCATTATTTCAAAATCAATCAATTTAACAACCTTGAAATCACTAAAAGTTACACAAGATAGGTAGAGTGAGAGCTATTCAAAACCTTGTGGATACGATAAATTACTTATCACTTGTTGCAGATTGTGTATACTTGCACAGTATTCTAGAGCTTATTTTTATCATATTTTTAACCCACTCTAGAAGGCAACACTTTTACATAGATCAAACTCAACTCCAATTGATTTCTTCTCAAGATCTGAACAAGTACTCTTTGGTAGGGGCCCTTCAAGAGCAATAGTTTGTTCATCAAACCCAACATCACGGCTTATCAAATACTTTTCCTCTCCCTTTTCCAAACACCATAAACGATATCCTTTAACTCCTTGTGGATATCCCGAAAATAGGCACTTCTTTGCTCGATGATCTAACTTGTCTTCCTTGGAATGTGCATAAGCAACACACCCAAATACCCTTAGATTATCGAGATTTGGAGGTTTACCTGTCCATTTTTCAAGTGGTGTTTTAAAATCAATGGCAGATGAGGGGCATCTATTAATCAAATAAGCAGTTGTCATTACAGCTTCGCCTCAAAACTCCTTGGATAGGTTTGCATTGGACAACAAACATCTTACACGCTCAAGGAGTGTTTTATTCATACTCTCAACAAGACCATTCTGCTAAGGGGTGCCCTTTAGTGTTAGGTGTCTCATAACCCCTTCCTTTTAACACATGTGTTAAACTCATTACTTAGGAATTCAGGTCCATTGTCAGTCCTCAAAGATTTCACTTTCCTTTTAGTTTTTTTTTCACTAGAGTTTTCCACTCAACAAACTTGGTGTAATTTTCAGCCTTATTCTTCAGTAAATACACCCAAACTCTACGAGAGAAGTCATCAACTATAGATAAGAAGTAATGTGCTCCACCTAAAGTTGATGTTTTCTCGGGTCCCCACAAATTAGCATGCACATAATCAAGTATGCCTCTCGAAATGTGCTTTCTCTTGCTAAATGATACCCAAGTAGTCTTTCCATAGATACAATGTTCACAATTGTCAAGGGTGCCTATCTCACAGTCTCCTGACAGCCCCTGTTTTTTGAGTTCTTTGAGACCTTTCTCACTTGCATGCCCCAGCCTCATATGCCATAACTTGGCCTTTTTCTGATCTTGGGAAGAGGCAATCGCAGCTGTTCCCAACAGTGCGTTTACCTGTAATAGGTATAAGCCATTGGTTAGCTTCCCCTTTAGCTTGACCATGACACCCTTTACAATTTTCATAGTGTCGTTTTCTGTTTTGCAAACATATCCTCCTTTGTCAAACATACCAAGGGATATCAAACTTCTCCTAAGGTCAGGTACATATCTTACATAAGTGATAATCCTCACTTGATTGTCAAACATCCTTACTTGAACCGAGCCTATTCCTTCAACACAACATTCTTGGTTATTACCCAACAAAACCTTACCTCCTTTATGCAGGGATAAAAGCCCATGTGCAGCAGAATTTTACCAGACCATTAACTCAGTTTTAATTAACAAACCAAAATACCAGTACGTTGGGCAAAATACAGAGACATACATCAACATGAATTATGCTGTAAAACTAAGTTAAGCATGCTGAAAATTGATAATTAAAGGATCTAATCCTAATTATTTTGTCTTTTACAGAGAAGAAAAAAGTCAGAGTCTTACTCTCGTTGATGGCTTTGGAGGGCTTCACCAAATCTCCTTTGGGATGAAATCTTCTCTGCAATTCCACAGCAACACTACCAAAAGATCTTCACTAGTATATCTCTAAGGTATGCGTTGAGGCTTGGGAGTGGGCACCAAACTTTGAGAGGGAATTTTCTGGAGAGAACTATTCTGAGAGAAAATTGCAGAATCCAATCGATCACACAACCAACTGAGAGCGTATAATCAATAACCTCCCAAGTCATATGTCGAACGGTTAGCAAGTGAGGGATCAGATGATTGTGGATCTACTTCCACGTGTTAGTCAAAAAATAACTCCCCATCAGTTACGTTTAACTGATAAAAAAAAATTAAAATTAAATTCAATTATAAAAGTAAATTAAATTAATAAAATTAATTAATTAAATCCTATTTAATTAATTAATTCATTTAAATCATATTTAAATGGATACCCCTCATATAACCTAAGGTTTTAATTCAATCAATTTAATTAAATCAAATTAAATTAAATTAAATTAAATAATTAACTAATTCATTAATTAATTAATTACTGTAGGAGTGAAAAACACTCGAGCAGAAGCGATTATGGATCTTAGGCACTGATTTACATTAATTTCTCAAGTAAAAACATGCCGAAAATAAACTTGAAAACAGAGGAACTCGAAACTTACCTCTTGGAGCTCCGAATTCGACAGCTCCGTTGGATGTTTCTCTACATGATCTAGTCATAGACCACCGCTAGTGTCTTCCTCGCTATTCTCCAGCCTTAGAACGGGTTTGTGGGAACCGGGTATGTGATGAAAATGGAAGAGAAACTTGAAGCTTCAAGCTACGGGTGAGAGAAAGAAACATGGAGTTTAAGAGAAAATTTTCTACAGCCTTTTGATGAGTTTTCCAGCAACTCACACACTAGCTTTCATTCCCTTCAATGCTTATTTAAAGCATCAACATGCATCAACTTTTAACCATCAATTGATAGCATGAAGAATGAGAAAAACAACTCATGGGGCAGGTGTCACATTGAAGTATTTTACCTCTTGATTTTTATGATTTTAATGAATTTCAAAAAATTCAATTTTCTTAACTTAATTTTATACTAAAATTAATTTAATTAAACATTTTAATTAATTATAAATGATTAATTTAATATCAAATATTAAAATAAATAATTCACACCAATCCCGACCTTTCATCACACCGATCTCTCGAACGTGAATATCTATTCATGTGAACAATATTTAAATCGTATTTAAACATTTTTAATTCTCTCAAAATATAGCTTAATCCATAATTAAACTATAACGTTCAATAATATCGTATATAATTAACGTTAATTCCCTAAACTGAATTTGAACGATTCAAATTCTTTCATCACATTGTTCTAAGGTTTGGTCCATTTGAGCTAGCAGGGAGACCTAATGGACCTACAGATCATGGGCTCCAACGATACAAGATTTAACCGGTTAAACTGATTAACCTAGTTAACCAACATTTATTAACTAACGGGACACTCCACTATAGGCCGTAGCTGCATGAAGGATTGGAATTCCCAATTCCGTTAAAGCGGAAGCAATTGGATCGTATTGTATTTAATTTTGATTCATCAAAATACCAATACATTGGCAAATAATTTCAGAAACAGAAATTCCTAGGCTAAGCAATGAATTTAGCACTAATCTAAAAGAACGAGAAGCATACCGTCGTGGGCGACTCTGAATTCAAGAACGCTTCTTGATTATGCCGCTACATTGAACACCACCATAAGATTTCGCTGCTATATCTCTGAGGTTAGGAACCAGATTGTGGGATCCGTCTTGAATTTGGGAAAAAATCATCAGAGAAGAATTTTCTTCTCTGTTTCTTTGTTGAGAGAGTCTGAAAGAGAGATACGTGATTGAGAGATACTGCTAGAAGCCAAAAATGAGAAGAACCTTAGTGACCCCTCCTTAGGCATGTAGATAATATGAGGGAAGGTTGAGATTAAATCTTAACCATCCATCTCATCAGATGGATATTAAGTTATCTAATAACCTAATTGATTAATTAAAATCAATTAATTAAAATTAATTCAATTAATTAAATGCCAATCAATTAATCACATCAATTAATTAAGCATTTGTGCATTTAAATCATATTTAATGCACAACCCTCAAATAATATATAGTTTTAATTAAAATTAATTAAATCGCATTTAATTAAATTAATTAAACTACACAATTAATCAATTCATAATCAATTAATTCTTTGACCAATTAAACATCACATATTTAATTAATCAAACATTTGAATCATATTCAAATGTGCATCTCTCTTATAACCTATAGTTTTAATATGAATCATATTCACATTAAAATTAATCTATAGTTTTAATTTAATTAAATCACATTTAACTAAATTAAATTGAACAATAATTAATTTAAAATTAATTAAACATCTACCATATTTAATTAATTACATATTAGAATCATATTCTGATATATATCTCTCGTATAATATAGTTTAATTAAATCACATTTAATTTAAACTAAATTGAATAATTAATTAATTCACAATTAATTAATTTATTCACTAATTAAATATCACATATTTAATTAGTTATATATTTGAATTCCAAATATATTATTCTCTCAATTTAATAAAGTTTAATCACAAATTAAATTTTATATTATAATGTATCAACATACATTATATTAATTGTACTTCATACAATTAACTTGATTCCCAAATTGAATTTGAAAAATTCAAATTCTTTTCAAGATAATTTGTTTCCAATTACTCTTTACGAGCTAGCAGGGGGACCTAATGGACCTACAGATCAGAAGCTTCAATGATATGAGGTTAACCAATATTCATTAACTGTGAGTCACTCCACTAAAGACCCACAACTGCACTCTTCTCGCTGTAGAATATTTCTGTGTCCATGGATATTGACCATTAACGGTAAGTCAATCCTTCACGAGTGTTCGTAACTACAGCTGGGTCAAATTACCGTTTTACCCCTGAGTTACCTCTGTCTCCTTAAGTACCAGTGCTCTTCTAATGAACAACCTGTTTATAGTCCAACCAGTAAACAGAAAGTCCCTCTCGAACCAGTGAGAGGGCGAGATCCCTTTGTTCAAGATCCAGAGTCACCACTTAAGGGAACACTCATCTACTTCTCCTAGAAGTGGGAAGGAGTGAATTTCATCTTGTGTTGTCATGTCCCCAGCCCCCCACTCGGTCTTGTCCCCAAGAAGGTGGGCTTATTGAGTCGGCGTGCAGACCACTCTCACTCATACTAATCAAAGGACAATCCCTCGTGAGAAGGAGTTCATGACACACTCAGGATTAAGACTGGGTTACCTAGGTCATCCTATTGAAACAGTAACCTAACTAGTTAACGGTGTTACATCTAGTGGTTTACTATTTCGTGGTCCGGTCTTATGCAAACTCATTGCATAGGATACGCCAGCTCGCATGTCTCCTACATGGATGCCTTGGATCAATACGTCTGTATCAAATACAAAGTAGGTCGTATCTCATAGTGTTGGCAAGATAAGGTATCTAACCTTATCCCTATACTATAGACCTTTTAGGTTGTTACTTAATCACTGATCCTCATATGTCCCCACATAATAGTTCAAGTTACATATAAACAACCTTGGATCTTAGTTTATTGGATTTGGGTTATATTGTGCAATTCTCAACTTAAATTAACAATAACACTTTATTGTATAAGATTCCACAATAACACTTTATTGACACAAGTATACAATTCGTTAGTATTCACTATCTATGAAACACTGCACTTCCCTCACTGTAGATATATTTCTGTCCACTCGATATAACTATGATTAGTAAGTCGATCCTTCACAGGTTGTGAGTAACTATAGTTGGGTCAAATGTCCGTTTTACCCCTGAAGTTAATTCTTGTTCCTTAAGTCCCACTAATCCTCTAATGAACGAAGTGGTTTGTGGTCCAACCACTAAACCGAGTCCCTCTTAGGCCAAATGAGAGGGTGGGCACCCTGTTCAAGACTCGGAGTCAATACTTAAGGGAACAACCTCTCTACTATCCCTAAAGGTGGGCATGAGTGAATTCCATATTGCAAGACTATGTCCCCAACTATCTACCCGGTCTTATCCCCAAAATGGTAGGCTTATAGAATCACCGATGTTGAGCCACTCTCACCCATGCAAATCAAAGAATAATCCTGAATCTACAGGAGTTCATAGTTAGCTTAAGATTAAGATCGAGTTAATCTTGGGAATCAAGTTAATCGTATAAGATACAATTAATATAATGTATGGTGATACATTATAATATAAAGTTTAATATGAGATTAAACTTTATTATATGAGAGAATTATATATTTGAAAGAGTTCAAATATATAGCTAATTAAGTATGTGATATTTAATTAGTGAATTAATTAATTAATTATTCAATTTAGTTTAGATTAAATGTGATTTAATTAAACTATATTATATGAGAGATATATATTAGAATATAATTCTAATATGTAATTAATTAAATATGGTAGATGTTTAATTAGTTATAAAATTAATCAATTTTGAATTAATTAATTGTTCAATTTAATTTGGTTAAATGTGATTTAATTAAATTAAATCTATAGATTATGTGAGAAATGCACATTTTAATATAATTCAAATGTTTGATTAATTAAATATGTGATATTTAATTGATCAAAGAATTAATTAATTATGAATTAGTTAATTGTGTAGTTTAATTAATTTAGTTAAATGTGATTTAATTAATTTTAATTGAAACTATATATTATGTGAGGGTTGTGCATTTAATATGATTTAATGCATATGTATATATATATAATTAATATGAGATGTTTAATTATATATAGTTAATTAATTAAATAGTTCAATTAATTAATTTATATTATAATTGATTAATTAAATAACCAACTCCCCAATTAGGGGAGTAGTTATTAGCCTCACATTAACTTCACGCTAAGAGGGGTCTTGGTGGATTTCATTCATTTTTCCTGTAGAATGCAGAATGTCACAATCTCTCAAAATATTTCTCTCTCTCATGCTCTCTAAAAAAGAACTAAAAAACACAGAGGAGTTCTTCTCTTCTCTGTAACTTCCCAAAACATAAGACAGAGTCTCACCACTCCGTTCCCAAACTCAGAGAATAGCGGGGAAGATTAAATGGTGGTGTCCGTTGAAGAATTCAGAGTCGTCAACGGAGGTATGCTTCTCAATGCTTAGTCTAGATTTAATGAATTTTGCCAATGTATGGATATTCTGTTAGAACAAAATTAATTTACGAACGGTCCAATTGCTTCCGCTGTAACGGATTTGGGAATTCCAATCCTTCAGAAACAACTAAAGTTAAGAGAGAAAGGAGATTAAACACTATTGTCGCTGAAACCACACGTCCCCATCACGATCTCCACGAGCCAAGCCTTGAATCCCGCTCCTTTCCTTTGCTTAAGCTCCCACAGAAGGTCTTTAGTCGAATTTAGGGATAAAATTGCATAAAATGAACTCCCCTTGGCCAGCCACAATCGCATAATATTTATAGCAAATCTGTTGACAGCGTCAAGACACTATAGGCAGCGTCGTAATGCTATCACATTACCTCCCATTCTGTTTATGGAATAATCGAGAGCGTGGAGACGCTATTGTCACAGCGTCTCGACGCCGTGACCTTTGCCACCTGAATCAAATAAGGAAAATCCCAGCGTCGAGACGCCCAGAAACTAGCGTCTCGAAGCTGCAGGCTCTCGGATTTTTCTCATCTAAAAGCTTCCAACTTTGATTCTCTTCGTTTCCTTAGCCTCTTTTCGTGTCCCGAACACCCGATCAACTCCATTTTCTCGATTTAGCTCCAATAATTGATTCCTACAAATAGAACATTAAAAATGCATAAATTTGGCCAATTTAATTTCAAAGACTAACTAAAATAGATAGGAGAAAATAGCTTGCTATGTTCGCTATCACTCCCCACTCGGTCTTGTCCCCAAAATGGTAGGCTTATTGAGTCGACGTGCAGGTCACTCTCACCCATACAAATCAAAAGGCAATCCCTCGTGAACAGGAGTCCATAACCCACTCAGGATTGAGACTAAGTTACCTTGGTCATCTTAGTGAAATAGAAACCTAACTAGTCAACAGTGTTACTACTAATGGTTACTATTTTGCGTTCCGGTCTTATGCAAACTCATTGCATAGGATACCCCCACTCGCATGTCCTCTACACGAACGTGTTGGATCATTGCATCTGTATCAAATACAAAGAGGTCGTATCCATAGTGTCACCAGGATAAGGTACCCAACCTTATCCCTATACTATAGACCCAAGGCTGTATCTTGAACAATGATCCCCGTATGTCCCCACATACAGTTCAAGACTCATAATAACAACCTAGGATGTTAGTTTATTGGATTAGGGTTATTTAGGCAAGACAAACACAATACATACAATAATACTTTATCGAATAATACATCAATAACATTTTATTAACATTCGGTCAAATGTTACATTTACTATCTACGAGTTTTAGGGCATAAAACCCAACACTTTAATGCTTTCAAAGAATTGGAACCAGTGTTTGTTGGGAGTCATATGAAATGAGCATCCTGAATCTAATATCCAATCACTAGTTACTTCAACCTAAAAAATAGTTAGAACTTATGTTGATTCATATCCTTCTGAAACATTTACATTATTAGAGTCATCTTCTTTTTTGTTTTCATTTTTCCTCTTGTTTTTAAGTTCATAACAGTTCCTCTTGATGTGTCCTTCTTTATGGCAGTGGAAACATCGTTTTGTTTTACTCTGGGATTTAGATCTTCAACGATTATTGCTACGGTTATAAGTTTTTTTTCTCTGGTCTTCCTCTAACGATTAAGGCTTCACTTTCCTTGGACTTAGCTTTCTTCATCTCTAATTCCCTAGATCTTAATGCATTTAAGACAATGTCCATGGTTAGGCTGTCTTTACCATAACATATGACTGATTTTACTTCATTATATGACTCTGACAGGGAATTAAGCAATATGATAGCCTAATTTTCATCAGAAATCGTTTTTCCATTAATATTCAAGTCCAAGGTGATCTTATTATATTCATCTAGGTTCTGTTTTAGATCTTTTACTAGCATCCATCTTGTAATCAAAGAATTTTTCTTTCAGATACAGCTTATTTGATCTAGTCAAATATAATGCATCCAGCTTAGACCATACCTCAAGTGCAAATTTAGCCCCATATACCTACCTCAACACATTATCCGCTAGGTACAAAATGATGGTCGAATACGTTGTTTCTAGCATCTCTTCCTTCTCAGCTACTGTCATCGTTGGTGGATGTGTCGCTAGATCGTCTAGAGCCTTCGAAACCTTCTGCTGCACAAGAAGGGCTTGCATCTTTTTCTTCTAGAGGGAAAAAAGCTCCTCTACCGTCAAATTGCTCCACCTCAAACTTCGTCGCCATAATCAACAACTCGAGGAACTTAATTCAGAATATCAGAGTCCTCCGACAGCAAGCTCAGATACCAATTGTTGTAGAATTCAATCAATCAAACCAGTCTGATTACTCAAAAATAGAAGTGAACTAATACCAAAACAATAATGTAAAACTGGAAGATAAAGGGAAGAAAGAAGAACACCAAGGTTATAGTAGTTCGACCAAAAACAAGGTCTACATCCACTTTAGTCCCTTCATTAATTAGTAGCTTCCATTACAGAGAATTATCACAACTCCCATCAACACCCAAATACAATCGACACTTGAATCAAGTTAGAAGCGCAGCTACTCAGTAACACAACAACTCTCCTGCTTACGAAGACCTTTCTTCCCAACCCACTCTCTCTAACAAAACAGAGATAAAATTCTCTTTTAATCAATCAAGGGTAATGAACCCTATTTACAGGAATTGGCCACTCACACATCATAATCCACACACACGCGTGAAGACAATCAGCATAATCAGGGGCCATGTGCAAAAATACCCCTGTACACAAATCTGTTAGAGAGTTGGTTATAGAATAGTGAGTTGGATACAATCCAGCTTGGATTACTTGGCTTCCACCTGGCAAGGCTGTAAATATTTGTCAGCACAATAATAAATTACTCACACTCTGTGGTATTTTAATTGTTAACATACAAAAAAATTACTATAAAATAAGATAGTAATCAACTAAATCAAAGTTTATTATTGGTTGTAGTTATTTTAATTAAATAGTATGCTATTTAGTAAGCACATTTTCAATTTGTTAGAAATATGAAAGGATATTTTTTATAATTATAATTTGTCTCGTTCCTATTTCGACCCTAGACAAATTTGTAAGTAAATAGCATCAATGGAATAACATTCCTATTTTGATTTGATCCCATTGTAATGATGGCTTGTTATTCTGATTCCAGTGAGTAGCATAAGAGCTGAAAGATACATTGATTGGCAAACCTTCATGCATATGCTCTACTTATTAATCCAATATGTTTTCTACTTTGATTTGTTAACAACGGTTTCGATCTGTTTTATCAATTCTTACAATATATATGTTCACTTTTACAAGGTGGCTTCTAAGATTTATCTTCATATTCTAAACAACCAATCCAGAGTTCTCATCAACAACCACTTACATAGGCAAGAGAAAGAAGTATTTTCATGGCAGAAACATGTTTTAAATTAAACTTCTGCCTAAATTGAAACTATTCATGGAGCAAGGATTGAGTCAGGAGACATTGATATCATTTGAAGAAGGCTTGAATTGGAGAAAGTTTCCTCTATTGCAGGCCCCCTCGTGCTGCCTCCGCCGACGCTTTCTTTCATTACGTGCGTCAACTCCTTCGAAACGTCGCTCATCCGCAACTTCCCGTCCCGGCCGAAAAGCAAGCACCTTGTGGCAAGGTCTGCAACTATCTCTATTTGCTCTCTTCTATGGGGAGGTTGCTCATGATAGTATAGAAGTGGATCTACAACCTCTTCTAGCTTCCCAATTCTTATCTTTTGCAATGCTACCATTGGGAGGTCTGAGTTCTTTAACCCTGTGACCATTTCAAGAAGCACAACTCCAAAGTCATAAACATCATTGTTGTGGAAAGATGAGGCTTCGAGGGTGTGAGATTTGTCCTCGGTCGGAGAGTTTAGTAGTCCGAATCCCGAAACCTTAGCCGAGAAATCCGTGTCGAGAAAGATATGACACGATTCGAGATGGTTGTGGAAAATTGGGGGAGACACCTCACATTGTAGGAATGCAAGAACACTAGCTGTTTCAGCAGCTATTTTCAATCTCCTATACCAATCAAGCGTCGGTTTGGTCGGTTCGATTCCTTTCTGGCGATGCAAATGTTTCTCCAATGTACCATTTGGGGGATGCTCGTAAACAACCAATGGAGCGCAGCCAGGATCGATGCAGCAGCCGAGGATGTGGGCAACATTCTTGTGTGCGAGTACATACAGAACCTCAATTTGGGACAGGACATTCATAAGGTCGGCTTGGTTCTCGCATCGCAGCCGGTGCACGGCTACTCTCGATCCATCCCCGAGCACCCCGGCAAAGATTGCTCCGTTGCTGCTCTCGACAAGCTTGGCATTGTCCCCAAATCCCCTGGTGGCTTGCTGTAGCTCATGGTAAGTGAATAAATGAGTCCTGCAAGCTTTTTGCAACAATGCGTTGCTGTGGCCAGAGTTGAGTGAGGCTTGTTTGATGGGTCGTCTTAGTATGCAAAAAAGTCCGATCAGAGAGGCTATAATGAAAAGAGGAGCAAGAACCCCTGCACATGAACCATATAAAAATATCATTTCACAACGATCAAATGAATGGTTGAATTTGCATCACACAAAAATTTGTTCACAATTTTTTTTTAATGTAAAATGATCTCACAGATAAATGCCCTACTATCTACTTTCATGATTATTTTATTTTATTTTAAAATATTCTGCTTTTAGCTCTAGAACTTTTTTAGTCAATTATTTCAGTGTCTTCATGAAAAATATTTAATGGAAACTTAAAATAAATAGCATTTTCTTTATTTACCTTATTCGTAGATATGTATTTTGGAAAAGTGCTTGATACAACACCTAGTAGGTGTACTATGGAATTTTAAAACAGATTTAGATATTTATTAAATTGTTAATTGAAAGAACTATTAATAGGGATAAAAATTCAGAAAGCAAAATAGAGTCATCAGAAAAATTGAAAGATCTCTAGTAATCAAGTACCTGTAAAGATAACAAGCTGTTTCTCACTCCGTCCTTTGACATGGCAGCTACTCCCATACTCCTCGCGCCCATTCTTAACGCAGGCTATGAAAGAAAACACACAACAAAAAGCACAAACAAACATCATCATCTGAAAGTAGAGAAATATTTGAGGAGAAATTGAAGAGCACTGACATTTCAAGCAGCCAAATCCATGAGCAAAGCCATCGCCAACGAAGCCATCAGAACAGGAGCAGCGAACCCCATGAGGAAGGGCAGTGGCATTAACAACAAAGCCATTCTCATCACAAATCCCATCCGACAAATTCCTCGGAAGTCCCCATTCCAATTTGACCCCTCGCTTCCCAGTACTGGACCCCCTCGTCACGACCCAGCTCGAGAATCCCCTGCAGCCGAGCTTAGCGAAGACCGAAAAGTCGGCCCCGTCTCGCCACACGGTGCGGTCGGTCAGCGGGTAGCAGCAGGCGGGCGGGTAGCGGGGAGCTCCGTCGCAGGCGGGCAAGACAAGCTTCTCGCAGGCGGCCTTGCAGAGGGAGGAGTCGTTGCAGTCGTAGAGGCCGAGGACGTTGTCGTTGGAGATGGCGAAGGAGGGGTTGGCTGAGAGTGGGTAGAATGCGTTCAAGTCGTTGTACTGGCGGCAGGGGGATGGGCCTGGGAAGTCCACCAAAACGCCGTCGGACAGGAATTCCAGGATGCGGAAGGATTCTCCGGTGAGGTTTAGGAAGAGGGACGTGGAGTTGAGGCAGTACAGAAGAAAGGGCTTTGGGATTGAGAGTGGTTGTTCGCAAGAACTAGTGTTCAGGTGGAAGGGGAAGGGGATTTGAAGGTTGCCGCATTCCGCGCTGCAGGCTGTGGAGGAAACCGCCGCTGGACGGAGGAGGAGGAGGAGGAAGAGGAGTAGTGGTGGCGGCGGTAGCATGGTTAAAGATGGAAGAGAGAGGAGAGGGAGGAAGAAATATGTAGCAGAAATGACAGGGAATGTTGTGGTGCCATGGCAGAGGAGGGAGGAAGGAGAGGAGAAAAAATATTCAATGCTTCCGATATAGATTTGGAAATACAGTTTTTTAATGGAAAAAAAATATTGTTTGGGCATCCGTCACTAGTCGGTGAAACTCTGCTTTTTAATGGGGTGCACTTTTTAGTGACTCAAATTTTTTTTTTTTTTTTTTTTTTAATCTTAGTGACTCAGATTGTTTAGTTCAATTTAATTCTCTATTAAACATAATAGAAATAGGTATGATATTGGAATTTCTTGCTAATACTGTTACTATTTTTGTTTTTTAATTTTAAATAGGAGACAAAAATGAAAAAGAAGAGAAAGAAACATGATGTTTTGCCTTTTCTCTTTTCCAAAACAATAAGTAAATGGAAGATTTTCGAGGGTGATTAGAAAGAGATTAAGAGTATGTTTGGTTTAATTTTTCAAGTGTTTAATTTAAAAAAAAATCATTTAAAAAAAATTCTAGTGTTTGATAATCATTAGAAATAATTTATTGAGAAATAAATCATTTTGAGATAAACATTTAAAAGATTTTTTTTTTTTTTTTAAAAAAAAAAGTTTTTAAGTATAGAATAACTTGTATATAAAAACAATTATGAAGAAATGTAATAAAAAATATGAGTGTTTAAATCATAAAAAGTTTTTATACAAAATGTTTTTTAAAAAATGCATTTTTGAAAAACACTAAAACTAAAGGGTATTCCAAACGGACTCTAGAATAAAAAAAAAAAAAAAATTAACAATACTCAAGAGCAATATACCTCTTGAATTTGCTATTATTCTTTTTAAATTCTCTCATTTTTCAATGTTTGAGAATTGAATCACTAAGGCCTCATTTGATAATCATTTGGTTTTTGTTTTTTTGAAAATTATGTTTATTTTATCTCAATTTTCTTACCATGTTTTCATATTTGTCAAGGTTCATTTAAATTTCTAGCCAAATTTCAAAAAAAAAAAAAAAGTTTTTGAAAACTACTATTTTTAGTTTTCAAAATTTGGCTAGATTTTTTAAAAATATGGAAAGAAGGTATTAGAAAAACAAAGAAATTTGTAAATGAGAGTAGTATTTATAAACTTAATTTTCAAAAATAAAAAACTAAGGTCCCGTTTGATAACTATCAAGAATAGAAGAGAATGAAGATAATTCTCATTGATATCCTCAAATGATTTACAGACTCTCCTTAAATACATGAGAGAAATAACAACTCTCCTTAAATACATGATATAAGTTGTTGACTCTCCTTAAATACATGAAGCTGTTAGAGAAATAACAAACTAGCTGTAACAACTTGTTAACAAACTATTAACCAAGGTAAATAAGGTAATATACACATATAACAATATATCTAATACCCGCCCCTCAAGATGGACAGTGAAGATTCATAATTCCCATCTTGACCATGAAACCTTTCAAAACAGAAGCAGCCAAAGGTTTAGTGAACATGTCTGCAAGTTGAGAAGCTGTCCGAATGGGCAAAAGCTTGAGCAAACCTGCATCAATCTTGTCACGGACAAAATGACAATCAATCTCAATGTGCTTCGTGCGTTCATGGAAAGTCAGGTTAGAAGCAATCGAGATAGCAGCTTGATTATCACAATAGACCACAGCTGGTAAAGGAGAAGAAATATGCAAGTCAGTCAAAAGATGTGAAATCCAAGTCAGCTCACTGGAAATAGAAGAAAGAACTCGATATTCTGCCTCTGCAGAGGAACGTGAAATTGTTGCCTGCTTTTTGGTCTTCCATGAAACAAGAGATTCACCCAAGAAGACACAAAAGCCGGTAACAGACTTGCGGGTGTCAGGGCAAGAACCCCAATCAGAGTCAACAAAACCTTTAAGCTGAAAATCATTAGTAGCCTTGAGTAAAATCCCTTGGCCTACAGTACCTTTGAGGTACTTTAACAAATGGTGTGCTGCCTTTAAGTGATCAGTATATGGCTTAGCAATGTATTGACTAAGCTTGTGAACACAAAAGCAAATATCAGGGCGAGAAATTTGGAGATACAAAAGTCGTCCAATTAAACGACGATACTCAGAAGCAGCGGATGAATCAAGGATAGTACCTGAAGTTGCCGACAAACGTAAGGAAGGATGCATGGGATGAGAAATCGGTTTAGAAGCCAGAAACCCACAATCCTTCAAGATTTGTAAGCAGTACTTACTTTGGGAAATATAAATTCCGTGTTTAGAGCGTGACGATTCAAGCCCAAGAAAATATTTTGCAGCACCTAGGTCTTTCAACTTGAAATGAGAATGTAACACATTCTTTACAACAGTAATCTCAGCAGAAGATGGACCAGTGATAAGTATATCATCAACATACACCAGGAGTGCTATAAAAGAAGACCCTTTTCCTCTAGTAAACAGGGAGTAATCAGCTTTGGACTGAGAAAATCCATGAGAAACTAGCACGCTAGAAAATTTAAAAAACCACTGGCGTGAAGCTTGTTTGAGACCATAAATCGATTTGTGAAGTTTACAAGCAAGAGGAGTAGTAGAAGTAGCCTTAACATCAGAATAATATCCAAGGGGCAATGACATGTAAACTTCCTCAAGCAAATCCCCATTTAAAAAGGCATTATTAACATCTAGCTGAGCAAGATTCCAACCAAATGAAGTAGTAAGAGATAAAAGGAGTTTCACTGTAACCATTTTAGCAACTGGAGAAAATGTATCAAAGTAATCAATACCTTCTTGTTGGCTATACCCTTTGGCAACCAGGCGTGCCTTGTATCGATCGATTGAACCATCAGCTTTATGCTTCACACGATATATCCATTCACAGCCCACAGCTTTGTGACCAGGCGGTAAAGGAACCACAGACCAAGTGCGAGTTCGTTCCATGGCTGCTATTTCCTCATCCATAGCAGTTTTCCAATGAGGAAACTTTATTGCTTGGTGAAAATATGATGGCTCAAAAGTCGTGGAAACATTAAGAATGAAATTCCTGTGAGGAATATTAAACTTGTCATAGGACAAAAAACGCTGAAGGGGATAAGGAAACTTATCAAGAACACCTGTCGGTTGATGAATCAAATTACAGTGATAATCCTGAAGGAAGCCAGGGGGTTGACGAGCTCGCGTAGATCGTCTAATAGGTTGGATAATACCAGTCTCATGAGCTTCAGGCAAATCATCAGAGACTTGTAAATTTGAAGGAGAAAGTCCAGCATCTGAGTTATCAACACAATCAGTAGAAACATGTTCAGAAGTATTATTTTCAGAAGTAGCCTCATGGACAACATGCTCAACAGTACCATGAGCTTCTGAAATAGAAGTAGACACATCAGGAACATGCTCAATATGGACAATATTCTCAGAAGTGTTTTCAGCAATTGTAGAAGAGTTAGCCCTTGTAGTAGGTACAAAACCAGAAGCTG
The DNA here is from genome assembly GCA_017139565.1 of Luffa aegyptiaca. Taxonomy (NCBI): domain Eukaryota; kingdom Viridiplantae; phylum Streptophyta; class Magnoliopsida; order Cucurbitales; family Cucurbitaceae; genus Luffa; species Luffa aegyptiaca. The sequence goes on from CM029402.1 coordinate 17,960,804, forward strand.
GGCATGGAAGGACGAAATCTGAAAAAATATCATCCACACATGGTTCATCATGTAAAGTATGAAAGGGAAATTGATTCTCCATAAAAACAACATCACGAGACACAAAAATCTGTCGGTTGGAGATGTCATAAACACGATATCCTTTCATACCAGGGGGATATCCAATGAAGACACAAGCAGACGCACGAGGATCAAACTTGGATCGGTGAATAGACAAAGTGGAAGCATAACACAAACATCCAAACGTGCGAAGTAGAGAATAATCAACAGCTTTATTATGCATAATAGAGAATGGTGTAGCATTCGACAAAAGAGGCATTGGTATACGATTGATAATATAAGCTGCAGTCAAAACACAATCCCCCCAAAACCGAATTGGCACCTGAGATTGAAAAAGTAAAGATCTAGCAACATTCAACAGATGTTGATGCTTCCTTTCAACCACCGAGTTCTGTTGAGGACGTTCAACACAAGAAAATTGATGTTGAGTACCAGTTGAGGCAAAAAAAACTCATCAAAACGGAGCTCGGGAGCATTGTCCGACCTGAAAATCTTAACAACTTTGGAGAACTGAGTCTAAACAAGCTTAAAAAATCGAGGTATTATAGTATGAACATCGGATTTTGCACGCATAAGATACACCCATGTATAACGAGAACAGTCATCCACAAGAGTTAAGAAAAATCGATGGCCATTATATGTAGGGGATTTAAAAGGACCCCAAATGTCACAATGGACTACATCAAACACATGTTCAGCCACATTATTATTGAAAGGAAATGATAACCTTCTCTGTTTGGCTAGAGGGCATATAGAACAAGGTTTAACATGTAAATCAGAAAGAGATAGTTTATTTTGCATCAAAGATAGGCGTTTAAGAATCGTACCGTCGATGAAACCTTCCTTGTTCTTACCGGAGAGAGCCATCATCACCGCTCGACTCCAAGAAGCATAGTTATCGGCACCAACCAGCGGTTGATAAAAGAGCGTGGTCGTCGAAGCAAAGGAATGGTGCAACAGAAAAGGATTTAATTGAGCGTCAATGTCCAGAGAAAAATCGCTTGAATTGTCTTTGTCCGCCATTGAAGATTGAACGAAGAAGCGAGATCTGGAAAAATTGGCGCGAGTTTCAGAGATGCTCTGATACCATATCAAGAATAGAAGAGAATGAAGATAATTCTCATTGATATCCTCAAATGATTTACAAACTCTCCTTAAATACATGAGAGAAATAACAACTCTCCTTAAATACATGAAGCTGTTAGAGAAATAACAAACTAGTTGTAACAACTTGTTAACAAACTATTAACCAAGATAATTAAGGTAATATACACATATAACAATATATCTAATAATAACCATTTCAGTTTTTTGTTTTTGGTTTTTCTGTTTTCTGTTTTCTGTTTTCAAAAAATAAAAACTATATGTGTTTGATAACAGTTTTTGTTTTTTGTTTTTCAAAAACAAAAAACCAAACATGTTTGATAACTGTTTTTTGTTTTATGTTTTTAAAACCAAAAATAGAAAATCGTTTGATATCTATTTTTTATTTTATATATTTTAAAGAAACAAAACTTAAACTATTCTTATAGTATTTTTTGTATTTAATGTATTGTGGTGTTAAAAATACAACTATTTTGAATGTATTAACTACTAACTATCGATTAAAAGACAAATAACAAAATAAACATATCTAAAATGTCTAAGTAACAATTATTATAGATCAATTAATAAAATAATAAATAATAAATTGTACAATATGCTACATGCAATGATGAAAAAATTTATCAATATATCGATATATTGATAAATCGGAGGATTCGACATGGATATAAGAGGATCGATTGATAACTCCAATATCTTTTATAAAGATCCATAAAACATAAAAAGATATCATATATTAATCCAATATAAATATAAATACTAATAACAAGATCTATAACTTAGTTTGGATATAAAAATAACTTAATTATTAATTTAAATAATTATTTTTTTATTATTTTTATTTATAGAAAATTTTGTGGATATCAATATTTTATCGGTATATCCATAAAATTGAAATCTCAAATATCAATATTGACATCGATATTTTCATCATTAACTATATGTATATTTTTCAATGTGCTTATAGAATATAAAGACATTTGTTTTAAAATATAGGATAATTGTAATGGGTGGCAAAATTAGGGTAAATAATGGCAAATTTAGCAATTTTTTTTAAAATATTTGCAAATATGGCAAAATTTTTGAATTAATTTTTTATATCCCCGTTTTGCCCTTGAATTGCGCTCGCACGTCTTTTGGTTTTCTTCTTTCCGATCGATTTGGCTGGATCGCTTGGATTTCTCTCATCTCTTTTTGATTTGGTAGGTTTCTATCAGTGATAGAAATCTTCTATCAGTGATAGAAAAACGTTCTATCAGTTATAGAAGTTTTCATCTATCACTGCTAGAATTAACTTTCTATCAGTGATAGAAGTTTTCTATCACTGATAGAATCTAGAAAAACGTTCTATCAGTGATAGAAATCTTCTATCACTGATAGAATTAACTTTCTATCACTGATAGAATCTATCAGATAGAAAACTTTCTATCAGTGATAGAAGATTTCTATCACCGATTCGTTTTCCTCTCGTATAATCGGACCGAATCTCTCCGAGAAAACCGGTGAGGGGAAGATGAATACGGAGTCGGATTTTGCAGTGATGCCAGACCGATGGAACTTTTGGAGAAAGAGGCGGAAGTTGTTTTCTCCGACGTCTTTCCGGTACGTGGACGACCGCGAGGTCCGCCATGGCTCGAGTACCTCGCATGTAGAGAGTCCCCATTAGTTGCAGCGCCGCCATCGAAACGGCAGAGGTGGTCCTCTTCACCGTGGGCGGTTTCTGCTTCCACATTTCGCCGAACCAATTCCACCGATTGTCCGACGGCGTACGGACTTCAATCGGTGTCGATTTCTGGGAGAGGAGCCTTCGTGGAGGAGTGAGGTTCATTTTAATGGCGGGGTCGAAGGTGGAGAGAGTGAAGAGAAGAAGAGAAAACAAACACGGGTTTAAGGTGGGTATTTTGGTAATTTTACTTTTCAAACGGTGAGATTTTGCCATTTTTGCAAATAGTTTCGCGGGCTGCTAAATCTGCAATTATTGGGTCAACTTGCTACTTTTGCAACCGGCCCTAAAATATATGAAATCGAACATTTAATATCACAAAGTATCTCTTGATCACATTGCAAAGTATGAATGTGTCGATAGTGGAAAACTTTTTTCTACCCTCGTAGTTAACATCTAACATTTTTAAATTCATGTAAATGATATCTTTTCCCACGATAAAGTAATAGAAATTTATACATTCTTGAGTAGTAGAAATCAAAAGATAAAATCAATTTAAGACAAGAGAGTTTGAAAAAATATTGTAATTTTTTTAGATGCTAAAAAAAATCTCCTCAATTAAACTAAAGATGGTTCAAAATAGTTGCACATTTTTTTTCCAGTAATGCTCAATGGAAGGTTTTTTAAAATATACATATATGATAAGGATTTTCACTTTGTTAAAAAAAAATGAAAAAAATAAATAGAAAGATGAAAAATGTTGGACATTAGAGATTAGGGAGGGTGCTGGCAGGTGGATGTATGGGCAACAGAAGCTGTAGGAATTTGAAAACCAAAAACCGTTTTTAAAAACCATTTTTCCTTTATAATTCAAAAAACGTTTTTCAAAATAAAAAAACTAAAAGCTCAATTGGTTACCAAACAACCCTGATTTTTAAAAACCAAAAACTGAAAACCAAAAACAGAAAACAAAATGGTTATCAAACCAACCCTAAATGATTATCAAATGAGAACTAAATGATTTTTAAATGTTGAGGACTTTAATTTTAATGTGATTTTTATAGTTAGGTGAAATTTTATTAATCATCTACATCCATATCTTTTACACAGTACAAAACCATATAATTTTTCCAAGTTTCTACTCTTAAATTTTAACAAAGAAAATAAAATTGATTGTAATGGCATGAAATACAAATAGTTAATAAGTGAGGTTTGATTGAATTGTAAACTGGAAAGAGAAATTATGGTGAACAAATAATGAAATTCAATGAATATAGATCTGAAATAGAGTATTTCAAAATGTGAAGACTGAAGAGTATAAAATGAGGCTTTAGGAGAAAGCAGGAGGTGTTCTTGAAGTTGGGAGAGGGGAGACGGGGGTTTGGAGAAATGGTCTGTAGAATGGGGTACATTTCGTACGCAGATACGTGTGGGATGTCGTGCTGTTTTTGGCCGACGAGTCCAATCGAGTCTTTCAATTCACTCATCTCTACCTCTCTCTCTCATTTCTATGCTGCATGGTTTCCTTCTTTTTCTTTTTTAAGTTTCCTAACTACGGAATTACTCTTTCAACTTTTATATTTTTGCATCTTTTCTGCTGCCATTTCCATTTTTATCGGTTTCCTCAATTTTGTTCTTCCAACTCCAACGCTCATTTCCCGCCCTATGAAATTCTCACACCTCTTATCTTACTAACCTATCAAAACAATTTTATATTTTTGGCAAAAAATCAATTTTGATCTCTGAACTTAACGAATCGTATCAATTTTAACCTCAAACTTGTATAAATGTTGCAATGTAGACCTATGGTCAACTTTTCATTTGAATTTGCTATTAAAACATGTAATTGACAATTTCTTTTCTTTTCTTTTCTTTTTTTTAATTCACATTGCACCTGAGTTAGTGTTTTGTAAGAAATTTGTTGGAAAAACTCTTTATCAGAAGAAATCAAATATCTCAGAGTATTCTTTTCATTATTATCCAAAAAAAAAATCACAAAAGTATTGGCAAGAAGAAAAATCTAGCAAATATGAGAAATAAAAAACTTGAAATTTCTTTATTTTTCGTTTCCTACATTTGTACATTCTTTTAATTAGCATTAAAAAAAAAACAGTAAAAGAAGAAAAAACAAATCACACAAAGTTCTTAGCAACAAGAAAAAACTAGCAAATATTTGAAGATAAAAAACCTCTAAAGTTTCTTTGTTTTCGTAATCTTAGATAGTAGCAAAAAAAAAAAAAGCCCTCACAAAGTGCTCAACAGCAAGAAAAAATCATCTAAAATAAAGTTTCTCCAATATTTTATTTATAAGAAACCAATTTAGGTGCAATGTGAATGAAGAAACAATCAATTTCGTATGGTGGTTCAAACGGAAAGTTAACCAAAAGTATAAATGATAACATTTATGCAATTTTGGGGTTAAAATCGATACGATCTGATAAGTATGAGGTTCAATTTGATGAAATTGAAAGTTCAGGGTTAAAATTGATATAACTTGGTAAGTTTATGGTTCAATTCAATGAAATTGAAAGTTCAGAGTTAAAATTGATACAATCCTCAAAGTTCAGGGTTGAAAATGATTTTTTCCCTATATTTTTGTGATTTTCTTTTTAATCTGTGCTTTCAATTCTTTCATTCCCTCTTCTTTAGGGTAAAAAGAAGATGGGAAATTATCAAAAATAGCACAAAAAAAGGGCATTGAAGAAATATGAGATGGGTTTTAAATTGAAAGAGTAGTAGGATTTTTAGGGCAGTGAAATTACAAAATTACACTTAGTAAAAATTCCCAAAATTTTACCCTAATTCTAACTTTTACATCTCACGCTCCTCCCACGTTTCTCCCTTCACGCACGCAGACAAGGAACCAAACGAAGGAGACGATGATGGCGACGACGGACGAGTAGATGACGGCGACCAGACGACGACAGCGACAACAACCACAACGAAGGAGAAGCAGCATATTCACGGCTGGAATGATTGGAACAACGAGCTGACGGCGACTAGATGACGACGACCAAGCGAACGACAACATCAACCACAACAAAGGAGAAACAGTATATTGATCATAATTTCTCTCATTGGATAGGTTTAAGAAACTTTCTTTTCTACTTTTTTTTGTTACTAAAATAGTTTTTTTTCCTTATGTTGTTACTTGAGGAACAAAATATGAATTGTTTGGTGCTTTTTTTATTTTCTTTTTTTTTTTGAGATATTTGACTGAATATTTTTTTTTAGCCAAGATGAATTTCATTCGAATTAAGAAAGACCCAAAGGGCCAAGATATACACAGGCAACATAAATTTGTTGTACTCTTTATAGAGACATGACAAAAAGAAAAAAAAAAGAATGTGAAAGTCTGATTAGTGTCACTAGGATCAATTTGTTGTGATTTTGAAATGTTTAGCCATAAATTGTTGTTCGTTACTTTAATTATTCTACTTTTGTATTGTCTAGTTATGATTTATTTGAAGCTAGTATTTTGATTTTGGTATTTTATAGGTACGAGAAACTATGTGAAAAAAAACATAATGCAAAAGTAGACTCTTTCTAGGTTATTCTACTTTGTTATGGTCTTTGTGGAATGTCTAGCTAGTTATTGCCTTCTTTAAATTGCGGTTGTGTTGGTGTGTTGAGCAGGCGACGTGTTGTGCTTCCCTATATGATTCTTTTGGAATTTGTGAGTGAAAATTAATGCTTGTTATTGAATTCATGGTTTTTACGAGGTTTATGTCAATGATTGCATTGGTATGTAAGTACGAGAAACTGCGAGAAAAGAAAACAATAATATGAAACTAGTTCACGTATTGATGTGTTGTGCTTTCCTCTATGGTTCCTTTGGAATGTGTGAGTATAACTTGATGCTTGTTACTTGAATTCATGATTTGTACTAGGTTTATGTCAATTATTACATTGGTTTGTAAGTACTAGAAACAATGAGAAACTGCGAGAAAAGAAAACAATATAAGAGTAGTTTATGTATTCACGTGTTATGCGTTCCTATAGAATGTGTGGGTATAACTTGATGCTTTTTACTTGAATTCATGATTTTTACTATGCTTATGTCAATTATTGCATTGGTTTGTAAGTGCGAGAAACTGTGAGAAAAGAAAACAATACGAAACTAGTTCACGTGTTGATGTGTTATGCTTTCCTACATGGCTCAATCTCATTATATTACAAACTCTTTGATTTCTTGTTTCCTTAATTTTTAAATCAGTTCATCATATTCTCAACTAAATGTTACGGTTTTAATCTCCACTCCTACATCTTTTTTTTTTTTTTGTTTATTTTGGTCCATGTACTTTCATAACGTTCCTTTTGATCTCCATACTTTTAAAAAATGACCAATTTAATCCTTATATGCAAAATTTGAGTGTAAATTTTATATACAATGGAAATTTTTAATATAAATTTATGACTATGTTTAAAGAAATGTTGCAAAAATTATGATCGAACAAAAATGAGAAAAAATGAAAATGAAGGGACTAAATTAGTCATTTTTTAAAAGTTTAACCACCCTAAAAATGAAACAAAACACTGAAATAGAGGTTTTGAAATTACTAAAATGAACCAAAGCAAAAAGTATAGGAATGAAAATAGCACCAATACCTAAAATATTTAATGAAAAAGTGGTCTGACTCATTGTTCTAGTTGTATATATTTATAATTTTGAAGGTTCAAAATTTTGTTAAAGCTTCTTTTACATTTTTTAAGACTGCTAAAGTCTCAACTTTATATTTTTCCAATTTCTTTATATATAAATGATGTAAAATATATGTATGTATATTATCATGAAGAACTATTAATTATATATCTGGATATGGCTAATGGACAATAAATTAGACTATATCATTTTTTAAATTAATTTCGGACTCATTTTATAACCACAAAGACTGAGAGTAGGGCCAACATGAGCATTGCTCAACTGACATAAAACTTTATTGATGACCAAGAGGTATATGGTTCGAATCTCCATTCCACATGTTGTAAATAGACTATGTTAAGGGACTACCAGACACACACAGATCTCCACAATGGTATGATATTGTCCACTTTGAGAATAAGCCCTCATGGCTTTGCTTTTGGTTCACCCCAAAAGGCCTCATACCAATGGAGATACTTGTCCTCCCTTATATACCCATGATCATTCCCTTATCTAGCCAATGTGGGACTTTGGTCGCACTCCCAACAATCCTCCCCTCGAACAAAGTACCACTGAGCCTCCCCTCAACTAGTCATCTATCCGTCGAACTCTTCTTTTACCAAGAGTCCGTCAAACTCTCTGGGTTCCAACTCTCTAGGCTCCATCGCTTTACCGAGAGTTTACTCTTATCCGGGACAACTCCTTTTCTCCGGAGGGGTATGGCTCTGATACCAACAGTCACGGTCGTACTCTTTCAACCGTGCGGCGCCATGATCTAACACGCGACCATGGCCAGCCTTAAGGGTCATCTCTAACCCATAACACTTTTTCGCGGGACTTTGGTGCTTCATCAAACCTTAGGCGAGGTTCTTTCATCCTCCCCCGAACTCAAATCATCTTGCAGCGGAATAACATTCGGTCATAAACGTCGCCCGTACGTGTATTTTCCCTCATTCGCGACTCTACCCGACTTGCCTCTACTCTAGGCCAAGTCTAAAGGCTGAACCTTGCCTCTACATCAGGCCAAGGTCATTTGAACGCAACATCGCATCTCATTTCATCATCTTCAATCTCGATAACACGGTCCACACGCTTCTACATCGATCTGGAACTTCGCCAGGATGTGTTCTGACCCTTGAACGGGTCAAAACGGCCTTAAAACGCTCAACCGAAGCTTACTGGGTGATTTCAGCACTTATCGGGACCTACCGGGGCATTATAACACTTACCGGGGCTTTTCGACGCCTACCGGGCCATTATAATGCTTACCGGGACATTTCGGGCAAATACCGTGCCAACCGGGAACTATTGGGTTCCACTGATGCTTCACGATGCCACCCCGAGCCTCGGGATGTCATATGACTTAACCGCTCACTCGGACCTGCTTCTCGAGAACCGACCCATGGGCTTTGCTTATAATTGGGACCTCCCGGACATCCATCCATCCGAGCACTTACCGAGGCATGAACCCTTCCGTGTCCATGCCGAGTCATTTTCGTATAGCGTGCCGCAACCCGACCATATGGTGCAACCTCTAGCCCATGGGTAGGGGCGCAATGTCGGCACACCCGTGCCGCCCGACACTGTCCTTGGAAACCCATTCCCAAAGGAAGACGCCCAAGACACTCGTCTTGCAACGCTCGCCCACGCCATGACACACGCATGTGCCATGGGGTAGCTCACTTAGGCCACAGGGCCCAGGGGGGGTGGAGAGCTGACACCATGCCTCCCCCTATAGTGCATTCTGAGGCATATTTGGTCTGACACCCTTGCACGTCATTTTCACGAGGAGTCGTACGCCAACGTGGAGCGCCCGTCTGGTGTCCGATTGACACGAAACTTTGCGGGCTTGCATACTTCACTCATATGCACTAAACTCCAGAGCCGCTCGTCAAAACTCATGAAGAAACCCTGACTTCCGAGGTCATGGCCCGGGGCCCCATCTGACCCCCATTAAGCATACCACTGATGCGTCTGACAACACCGTTGCTTCTCAATATGCTCATGCCTTCATCTGACATTCATGCCCACTCATTTTGGTGTGTTAGATGATGCATCGTCCTCCTCGATCGCATCATGGCACTTCTCTCTCTCGGTCCTCTAACATGGCCCAATGGGTGACACTCGTCGTGGCACCACTGCACTGTCTGCTCAGTGAGGGTCACAACCTACTCTCTTCTTAGTATGGTTGTGACATTCTCCCCCACTTAAACTGTCATCGTCCTCGATGACATACTTGGGGGCACAATCCACATCACAACACGATGGATTGCGACACTCTCCCCCACTTAATCTCGGCATCGTCCCGATGACGATCTGACTTCGGACTAGCTGCTGACGGACCCGCTAAAATATTGTGCATTAGAACGAATATGGAACTTGCGCACTACCTATGAGCTATCCCACCCACGGACCTACTCGCGCCCAACTTTAGGACTTGGCCCTAAGACTCGCAACATAGGCAAGGCAAAAACAACTGCCCAATGGCTACGAGCTATCCCACCTTCGGACCTATACTTGTCGCCCAACTTTAGGACTCGGCCCCGAGACTCGCAACGTAGACACGGCAAAAAGCACACTGCCTGCAGACTACCCCCTTCACTTTGGACTTGCCTCGCCTGAATTGAGAACGACCCGAGGATCTTCTAACAGAACACGAAAAAAGCTTCGACATTCTCTTCGCCTCCGCTTACGGGGAGCGTGCCCTGATTTCTCTTTGGCACTCTTGGCCACTTACACACATATTCTCTGAGTGGCACATAAAAAGGTGCACCCCTCGGGGTGAGGCTCGCAAGCCTACCACGGAATTCTGTCATCGTGACACCATCCCTACTTGTGCGGACATCTGAAAGCTTCGACACAGCCCTCTCTCTCTGTTGGCACTCCCCTTCGGCCAACTATCAACTGGCCACCTTCATGTGGTAATCGCTGCAACGACGCTTCTCTGATCTTGCAACAGCTTCATCTCTTTCTGCACTGTCTCCAGCTTGGTGCTCCATCTCGAGCAAATTGCTGGTCTCGACAACTGTGAAGCCACCCACTTAGGCATGTGGAATGATTTAAGGGACACACTCGCTCGACACACGAGCGCTCTCACAGGATAAGCAACCCATTCTCTCGGGTTCTTTCCCTCTCAACTTGGCTCTACGCAGCCCAAATCGCCCACCCATATAGGCTTTCCTGATGCTCAACTTGGCACTTGACCGACGCATGTCGCACTCAACCCCCGACTTTCTCTGCTTGCAACCATTAACACTATCCCTCTGGTGGTAATGGCTCTTTCGAAGGCACCCTACCTGGTACACTATTAGGTTTCCAGAGTGGGTGAAAATGTAGTAAGAAATAGACTCTAGAATTCTGTGCAAGTATACACAATCCGCAGCAAGTAATAAGTATTTATCGAATCCAAGGTCTGAATTAGCTCTCACTCTATCTATTTTGTTTAGTTTTTCAATGGTTTCAAAGGTGGTTAAAATGATTGATTTTTATAGAATGCTGAAGCAAAAGAAATGACAGAACAGAAAGTAAACAAATAAGCAGACAGATTAGAAAACAGGCGCTGGTCAGGATTTAGCAATTGTTTTAGAAGATGCTCTAGCAATATTATTGATCATGCAAAACTATCGCAGTCTTATTAGCGGATTCCTCCCGGAACTCCGAATTTTTTAGAATATGTTTCAACTCCAATGAAGCACTACCGATCAAGCACTAGACAACTGGCTATCCCTAGCTCAGTCATTGGCCTTCACCAATACATAATGATCTAGTGTGATTAATTGCCACACACTTCCCAAATCATCCCTGAAACTAGGAAGTGGCTGGCCAGGCGGGCATAAAATAGAAATGAGCACAACAAATAATCAAGATGCATCTATCAACATTTATTGCATAGAGATTAAGCACGACAATTACATATCTCCTAACCAACACCTAAAGTTACTTAGTTCATAAAGTGCATAGTAACACACGTTACAATCTGAGTAAATGCATCCATAATTACAAAATAATACAAGAAAATACTAATTCCCTTGATCAACTTCGTAATTGATGGTCTTCTTGTAGTCCCTAATCTTCCTCCTCTATTCAGCTCCCAATAGTGGAAATGAGAAATGATCCCCTTCCCAAAAGTGGAATGTTCCTCCCAAGAAAGGAATGAATTTGACTTGAGACGGCTCCTCCTTTTATAGAGTGATAGCAAGCCCTAATTAGGTCAAATTGGACACGTGGATGGCCCACCTTGCTTCTTAAATCCGAGAATAGCTCAACTGAATTCAGTTCATTAAATTGGCTAACGAGCTGTGATGTGGCAGTTTTGCTCCTTGCTTTGCTGCAACACAGAATTTGCTCCCTCACGTCGCTCAGCAATATATTCTGCACAAAATAACTTCCAAAGCATCCATTCTTCCAAATTCGTTAAAACACATAATATATATCTAAAAGCAACCCTATTTAGCATAAAAGACACACAAATCAATATAGAAATAAGGTCTAAATAACTCCCTTTTGGAGAGTTATCATACACCTTCTGATTTCTTCTCTTGCCCAAACTGATCCCCAAGCCCTTGGCAAATGAACTTGGTTCTTGCACTCTGACGGGTTGGACTCCTTCAACGACATGCCCATACACGACATTCGTGAGTCACAAAGAGTCCGGCTTCGCCACCCTTCTCTGTCTCTGTTACTGACTGCACAACTGTCCTGCCCAAACTGGCACTCTTAACACAATCGTGGAGTTTTCAATCAAACCGACAGGTTTCTCTCTCTGTCTCGTCCGACTACGCACACAAAGTGGGGCTCTGATTGCAGCCCAAAGCCTAAACTAGGCTCTGATACCAACTGTCAAAGGACTACCAGACACACACAGATCTCCACAATGGTATGATATTGTTCACTTTGGGCATAAGTGATAAGGGTAAAAAATATACCTATTTTACCCTTATATTTAGCTCATTTCTTGGTCAAATATTGAGTGTTTAGGTCAATTTACTGTTCCCGAGCTCAAAATATGCTTAGTTTGATAAGTTAGGGTGTTGAGAATTACTTTTGTTGAATTTAATTCATTTGTGCTTAAAAATACTTGATTTTAAGAGAATTTGACTTAGTTTGCTGTTGTGCAGAAAAATAGAGGAAAAACTGGAATTCCCCAGCATTTCTGGGAAGGCAAAAATGAAATGCGACCGCATTTCTGGAAAAACAGAGACCGTTCCGAGTCGCACGCGGGTCGTTGTTGACGAGTCTTCTTCGCATCTAATCGGTTGTTTTGACCCCGAAACTGATCGGGCAACCTTCCAGCACCTATTTCGCAGCTCCTCAACCACTTTCTACACTATATAAGCTCGAGATTCGAAGTCAAATCCAAGCAGAACTCACTTGGAAGAAAAGGGTGGTGACAGAAACAAGCCAATGAGGACATTGTTTACATTTAAGTTTGGGGGGGTGCTTTATGCTTTACTATGTAAATATCTTTTGTAAATTTGTACTGCTGAAAAAAAAAGATGTGCTCAGTATGTGAAAAAAAAACAAAAACAAAAAAACAAAAAAAAAAAGAGAAAAACCGAGAGTTACTCCTCCTTCCTAGGGTTTACTGAGTAACCAGGGGCATTCATGACACCCATGGTTTGCCACTGCATGAAAGGTTTACCTAGGGAAGTGAGTATCATTCCGAGTTTGTGAACTTTGCTCGTCGCTAGATATCTTCACCACAAAGTGTCGATAAGCTAGAACGAAGGTAAAGATGAAAGCAAGGATGCTCTGGGGAGAAAAAGAAGTTGAACAAAAGGAGCACTAGCAGTCAAATAAGTTTGGGGGAGATGGAAAAGGTCTAGTAGTTCATATAAGCTTTTGTTTCTCCTAGAGATTGTTTTCTTAGACTAAAAGGACTACACTAGGCTCGATGAGTAGAAGTTAGGTAGTCTAAGCATGTTGATTATGATTGATAAGAGAGAGTTTTGCTTTGAAAAAGAACAATAGAAATCTTCATGCCTAGGAAACTCAGACGTTGTGACTGGCACTAGAGTAGAACCCTCTCCTGAAAGGCAAACTTTTGAGAAAACTATCTTGAAAAGCATGTTTACTTGATTCCATGTCACTTGATTTGAAATTGAAAGTTGATACTAGTACCATGATTCATTACTATACATGAACTCTAACATTTTGATTTGCAATTAATATTGAGCTCTTACATTTTGATTGGCAATTAAAGAATTGATCTCTAACATTTTGATTGGCAATTGCTTGAGGACAAGCAATGAGTTAAGTTTGGGGGTATGATAAGGGTAAAAAATATACCTATTTTACCCTTATATTAAGCTCATTTCTTGGTCAAATATTGAGTGTTTAGGTCAATTTACTGTTCCCGAGCTCAAAATATGCTTAGTTTGATAATTTAGGGTGTTAAGAATTACTTTTGTTGAATTTAATTCATTTGTGCTTAAAAAGACTTGATTTTAAGAGAATTTGACTTAGTTTGCTGTTGTGCAGAAAAATAGAGGAAAAGCTGGAATTCCACAGAAATGCTACCGCATTTCTGGGAAGGCAAAAATGAAATGTGACCGCATTTCTGGAAAAACAGAAACCGTTCCGAGTCGCACGCGGGTCGTTGTTGACGAGTCTTCTTCGCACCTAACCAGTTGTTTTGACCCCGAAACTGACTGGGCAACCTTCCAGCACCTATTTCGCAGCTCCTCAACCACTTTCTACACTATATAAGCTCGAGATTCGAAGTCAAATCAAAGCAGAAATCACTTGGAAGAAAAGGGTGGTGACAGAACCCTGGCTCGACGCCAATGAGTAGGGATGCCCGAGGTCATTCTTAGATGACTAAATTCTAACCCGAGAGAGAGTTAGACATCAAACCTTGTGGTTTGTAGAGAGTTTCACCCATTCCCACCTTGTAAAAGTGAGAGAGTGGAGTGTCTTAGCGAAGTCTAGAAGGATTGTGTAAACAAAAAACCCATAATATTTAGCTATCTCCTTTATTTCCAGCTTGTGATTACTTTTCATTATTCTGTTTTCTTTACATTATTATTTCAATGAAAATGTTTTCATTTGCTTTTTATCCCATCATGAGTAGCTAAATCCCGTTGAGGGGTTCAATGTGGTGAATTCCCTTAGGGTTTAATGGCTTGAAAGTGTTTTATTTGCTTAAGTAGTGTTTAATGCATGTCATTCTTTATTGATTATCACTCTAATATTGCTGAGTTTAATTTGATCACTTAGACTTTGCATGCTATGTGAGTTTGATCTCGAAAGGGACAAACGATATCGGTTCTCATAAAGGTGATATAGGAGAAAAAGCTCGAAAGAGATTGTTCAGCGGTATAGGGCAAGCTGCCTAAGGCACCCTATATCGACTATAGGGTTAAAGGTTGCATTCGTGAATTATCTATGTCGGAGTCGAGTCCCATAAATGGGCATAACGGTACTTGCTAAGCCTTCTAACGGTTTTTGGAAACAAAGGCCAAATAGGAGTTAAATCTGACCCAATGCATTAAGTACACTTAAGTTAGATATTGCATGAGTATGGTTGTTACCTTAGGGATGAATCCATGTTGAATACCTCGTTTTATCTTATTGTTATTCTTTATTATTTTATTTGCATGTTTTGTTTATCTTTTCAAAAACCCAATCAATCAACTTATTTTCTTTGGTTACCTTTTTCAAAAGCAATCATTTGAGTAGTTTCTTATTCAAATCTGAATTTCCAGTTTAGTCCTCGTGGGATCGATACCCTTGGAGTACTTCTAAGGTTTTTTTATTACTACGTGCGACAGTGTATACTTGCACTTAAGTGTTGGCTGAATATTTCTTTCTTATTATTATCCATCTTATCTCACATTCCATCCATTCAGTTCACACATGCACCAATAAGCCCTCATGGCTTTGCTTTTGGTTCACCTCAAAAGGCCTCATACCAATAGAGATACTTGTCCTCTCTTATATACCCATGATCATCCCCTTATCTAGCCAATGTGGGACTTTGGTCGCACTCCCAACAGACTAAGGGTAGGACTTGATAAAATTTGAATAATTGTAATATATCTTTTTAAATTTTAAGATTAAAATTATACTATTAACTTTATAATTACTAAAAAAACATATAATATTAAGGGTTATTGTAATAGTAGGAATTTAAGGTTTGTTATTTGTAAATATAACAACTTTTAAAAAAATTTGCAAATATGACAAATTTTAGACTTCAATCACAGTGCATGTAGTCTATTAGTGATAGACTTCAATCATAGTGCATGTAGTTTATTAGTGATAGACTACTATCACTGATAGAATAGTCTATTAGTAATTATTGCAATTGTGATTAAGCTATATCGCTGATAGACTTCTATTACTGTTAGACTTTAATCTTGTTACATTTGCAAATAGTTTTGTCAAATCTATCAGTGATAGACATCTATCACTGGTATACTTCAACCACAATGCATGTAGTCTATCAATGATAGACTATTATCTTTGATAGAATAGTCCATCAGTAATAATTACACTTGTGATTGAAGTTTCTCGCTGATAGACTTCTATCACTGGTAGACTTCATTTTGCTATATTTGCAAATAGTTTTAAATATTGTAATATTTGCAATTATTTTAATCTATTTTGATATTTGTGCAAACAAACCTAATATTAATTTTATAAAAAAGAAGTGCAGACAGATTACATTGAGAATTACCTACAGACGTTGTCCCTAAATATTCCTAAACAATTCCTCCCGATTCCTTAAATCAAAATTTAGTTTATAATATGGGAAGTTTGTACGAATGACCCATTTTTGGAGGTCGTACTGAAATTTGACCTACTTTTTCATAATAATGGACAATGCCCTTTTGCTGATGTCACCGCACACATTTTATGACCGCGTTGCCCCTCCACAAGCCAGCGAAATTGATTCCCGCTCTCGATCCACGATCTCGCTTCACGCTTTCATTTCTCAGACAGTTTCCTAAATTTTTATTGTTTTTAATTGATTCACAATTCTCGCTCTCTCTCGATGTCGTACTCTTGTTTGCGCTCTCGCTTCACAGTCCGATGAAAAATGATGCTTCATATTTTAAAATACTCGGTTACTTAAACGGAAATTCTCGGTAACATAAACGACGTTGTCACTTCTGTCTCTTCACTTTAACTCCTCAGTTACTTGAATGACGATCTCACCGACCACATGTAGGTTTTTTGTGGATTGGTGATAATTCTTGCTTCTCGGTCCGAGTCATGGTCTCACTTCTTGAACCTTCTTTTACTTCTTTCTCTTTTTTTTTTAGTGGCTTGTAATTGATTTCACAACTCTCGCTCTCGAGGCTGAACGACCCTCTAGCTCTCGCTTATCGAAAATCCTTGGTTACTTAAACAATGCTCTCACTTGTCTCTTCACTTTAATTCCTCGGTTACTAATAGGACCAATTTAGTCCTATTTATTTGTCCTTAATCTAAGCTTGTTAGAGTCGGTTTTACTGTTTATTTGTCTATTTTGTAGGTGAATTGTGCAATGAAGGCACCGGGGACGAATCACACAAATTGGAGCTAAATTGGACGATTTAGAGTGTTTTCGAGCTAACTTGGAATCAACGGATGTTGATGAGGTGAGAAGAATCGAGCGGATCGTGACAAGCCCGAGTAATAGTGCCAAGGAGTCAAAGGTTCGAGTCCCAACCCGAGCAAGCAAAGGAAAGCCAAAGGAAATGTGAAGACACGTTGGAAAATGGCATGGCGTCGCGATGCCGTGGCCCAATTTTAAATCTTTGGCCCAAAGGTGTAGCGTCGAGACGCTACGACTTAAATTTGTATATAAACCTTCGTTTTTCTATTCTGCTGTAGGTCAGTTTTTATGTAGTTTCTGGTTTCTTTTCTGATTGTTCTCTGTATTTTTCATTCCAGACCTCTTATTGTATGATTCTGAGTTTATTTTGATTGAATCCTTCTTATCTCATTGCACTTTGTAGCGGGATTTAGTCGATTTAATCGCTGGCTAAACCCATTAACGTCGATTAGGTGATTTTTGGGATATTGAATGGATTTAGTTTGTGAGATTCAGTTTTGAATGTATTTCAATGTATTTGCAATTGTATTTTGGATTCAACTCGTATAATAAGCATGCATGATAGCGAGCATAGCAAGCTATTTTTCCCTATCTAATTTAGTTAGTCTTTGTGATTAAATTGGCAAAATCTATGCACTTTAATGTTTATTTTGTAGGAAATTGTTTATTAGAGCTAAAACGAGAATTTGAAGTTGATCGGGTGTTCGAGATGCCAAAAGAAGCCAAGGAACCGAAAAGAACCAAGTTGGAGGCTTCAAAAATGAGGCACATCCGAGAGCTAGCATTGAGACGCTGCTTTCTGGGCGTCTCGACGCTAGAAAATTCCCCTAAAACAGAATGGGCGGTAAAGGCGACAACGTCGTGACGCTGCCCTAGAGCGTCTCGATGCTGTTGATATTTTCCTTAATTTCATGAGGCGACAGAGGACAGCGTCGCGACGCTGTCGGCAAATTTCCTATATATTCATCCTTTTGTGCTAGGGATTGGGGGAGTCCAATTAGAGAGAATTTAGCCCTAATTTCGACTAGAAACCTTCTGTGGGAGCTGAAGCAAGGCAAGGGTCGGGAACCAAGCTTGAAGGCGTGGAGATCGTGACAGGGACGTGCCGGTTTCAACGACTTCAAGTGTTTTCCTTCCTTTCCCTTATCTTTAGTTAGATTTAATGACTTTATCATGCTTAGTTTATATCGTAACACCATGTATGAGTAGCTAAGCTTGTTTCTTAGGGATTGATGTAGTCGTTTGTTGGGTTTTATGCCCTAAAACTCGTAGATAGTAAATGAAACAAATTAATTGATCTCAATAAAGTGTTATTTGAGTGATTCACTAATTTGGTTATTGAATAATCGAGTTTGCATTAATAAACCCTAAATCCAATAAACTAAGATCCAAGGTTGTTTAAATGAAACTTGAACTAGTATGTGGGTGTAGGTGTTAATATCACACATGCGGAAGCAATTTAAGATCTTAGGCACACAATTTGATCAATTTAATCCTTGAAGTCATGTTGTTCGTAAGAACAAAAAACAGAGTAATAAGGTACCTGCCTCTTGAAGCTCCTAATTCGTATAATCCGATGCTTTATAATTCACACCAACGGCTTTTGGACAACCACTTGGATCTTCTCTACTATTCTCAGGCCTTGGAACGGATTGTGGAATCCTCAATTGATAGGAATTGGAAAGGAAAGCTTATGGGCATAAACAAGCTTGAGAGCATGAACATGGAAGTTCTTGGGAGAATAAATCCACTAATTTTCATCAGCTAATCCTCTATATATAGAGGAAAATCATGCATAAAAAATGCACAAAAAATTGACAACAAATAGGGAGTGATTTGAGTCATGGATTAGGTGTTGCAAGAAGACTAATTTGATGTGTTTAGTCACTAAGCACTTCTTCAAAATTACCAATTATTTGAATTTCCTTTAAATCCAAAAAAATTGTAATTTTTAATGAAAAATCTGAATAATCCCACTCACTTTTATTTTCATTTTAATTTAAATAAAATTTTTATTTAATTAAAATGATAATAAAATTAATTAATTTAATATCTTATATTAAATCAATATCACTTGTTCAATCCATATTTTTCTCCTAACGAAAATTCTCGAACATGAATCCCTATTCACGTGTTTAATATTTAAATCATATTTAAATATATATAACTCTCATTTTAAGTTTAATTCATAATTAAACTAATATGTCGTTAAATATCGTATATAACCGACTTGTGTATCCTTTTTTGAATTTGAACGTTTCAAATTTTATCCTATCATATTGTTCCAAGTTTTATTCCTATTAAGCTAGTAGAGGGACCTAATGGACCTACAGATCATGGGCTCCAACGAAATGATGATAACCGGTTAACCTCATTAACTAAGTCATTCATCGTTCGTTAGCTTCCGGGACACTCCACTATAGCCCGTAGCTGCACTCCTCTCACTGTAGATATATTTCTTGTCCACTTTAGATAACCATGATTAATAAGTCGACCCTTCACTGGTTGTTCGTAACTAGAGCTGGATCAAAAGTCTGTTTTACCCCTATAGTTACATCTTGTTCCTTAAGTTCCACTGATCCTCTAATGAACAATTAGTTCGTGATACAATCACTGAACCAAGTCCCTCTCAAGGTTATGAGAGGGCGGGGCCCCTTGTTCAAGGCTCAGAGTCAGTACTTAACGGAACAACCTCTTTACTAACCCTAAAACGGGTAGTAGTGAATTCCGTCTTGCAAAACTATGTCCCCAGCTATCCATTTAGTCTTATCCCCAAAATGGTAGGCTTATTGAGTCGGCGATGTTTGGCCACTCTCACCCATGCAAATCAAAGGATAATCCTAAATAAACAGGAGTTCATAGTTAGCTCAGGATTAAGATCGAGTTACCTAGGTTATATGTATGAGATGTTTAGTTTCAACAATAAACGGTGTTGTAAAGTGAAAGTGACTTATCTCCTGGTCTGATCTCTATGCAAACTCTTTGCATAGGACTCCCTCACTCACATGTCTTATACATGAACGATTAGGATCACATCGTCTGTCTTTAAAGAACAAAGCGAGTCGCGCCAATAGTGTTCCCAGGATTAAGGTGGTAACGTCAGTAATTTAAGGTAAATTTCAAATTTCATTAGTTTTGGAGTTAATTTGGCTTAAGTTGTGCAAATTTGAAGTTGGAGGGAAATTAAAAGGTTTTAAAATTGGTGGAATTTTAAGAATTAATGTTGGGATGGCATTTTTGTAAATAAGTGAACGTTAGAGCTAAGCCCAAGCCCAAGAGTTCTTTTAAATGGAGTCGCACGAAGCCCTAGGTGTGGAGCAAGCCATCTGATTTTTTCCCCTTCCTCTCTCTTTGTTGTGAACCTTCAGCAGCCTTCCTTTTTTTTCGATTTTTTCTTCTTCTTGTACCAGCCGTAAGAAACATGGGCAGCATCCCTCACCGGCGACAGCACGCGACAACGACGATGGTAGCAAAGTAGTCCGGCGGCGCGCGTCCCTCTGGTGATAACCTCCACGGAGGTGCAACAGCGGTACAGCTGGCATTTCAGCGTGGATCTCGCGGTTTCCGGCGACGTAAGGGCGTGGGTCTCGTTTTGTGGTGAGTTCTCGGTCTAGAGCTTTGTTTTCCGGCAGGTGTAGCTTCTGCAGTTGACGGAATCCGGCGAGTAACAGTACGATCAGTAGAGAGGCGCGGTCTTGGGTAGTTTGGGCAAAATTTCCGGTGATCTTGAGCACTTTCGGGAGTGGGTAAGCGAGATGTACAGCCCTTTCAGATTGATTTTTAGTTTTGGCGAATGCCCATTGATTTATGACTTTAATTCTTTGGGTATTTTAGGCGTATGGATCCAAAATCGTTGAATCTTGGAGAAATTTGAAGTCTGCCCAGCAAGCATTATTTTGTTTTGGGTAAGCCTCGATCTTGTTTTGGCCTTCGTGGTTTGTTAGACTAATTAGAAAATTAGTAGGATAGTTTGGGATAAGTTTGTGTATTGTTCCTGTGTAGAAAGTAATCGTTTGATTAAGGTCGAGGTTGGCGTTGTTGGAATTAATTGGAATTTTAGATCGAGAATAATTAAGCCAAGGTAAGTGGCTTTACTGTTGAACTTTTAAGTTGGAAGCGCGTGTTTGATTTTCCAAAATTTATGTGCTTTATGAGTAGTTTGAATATGTTTCCGTTTATGAAAATTGTTGAAAGCATGAAATTTATTATTATTGCTTGCAATTGTTGATGTTTGAAATATTTGAGTTGATGGTCTCTCAAAATTTTATTATAGGGAAAAATACACTTTTGGTCCCTGAGGTTTGGGTTAAGTTACACTTTGGTTCCCGAGTTTTCAAACTCAACAAAAATACCCCTGAGGTTTCAGATAAGGAGCGATTCGGTCCATGTCGTCCATTTTTCTGTTAAACCCTAACGGCAAGCTGACGTGGCACTATTATTTTAATTTAAAAAATGAATTTTTAATTTTTTAAAATAACAATATATAAAAATATAAAAGATATTATTATTGTTTTTATTTTTTTTAAAATTCTTTCTCTCTTTCTTCTCCATCTTCTTTCTTTTCTTTTTCTTTCTCCCTCCATCTTCTTCCTTCCCCATCCCATCTTCTTCAGCTCCGGTGGCCGGCCGCCGAAATTTTTTTTCCCTTCTTTCTTCTTCTCTTCTTCTCTTCTTCTTCTTTCTTTCCTTTCTTCTGTATTTTTTTTAAAAAATGGGAGTTTCGGGGAGGAGGAGCTCTTCCTCCCCGAAACTCCTTTTTTTAAAAAAAAAAAAAACAGAAGAAAGGAAAGAAGAAGAAGAAGAAGAAGAAGAAGAAGAGAAGAGGAAGAAAGAAGGGGAAAAAAAAAATTCCGACGGCCGGCCACCGGAGCTGAAGAAGAGGGATGGGGAAGGAAGAAGATAGAGGTAGAACGAAGATGAGAAGAAAGAAGATGGAGAAGAAAGAGAGTGAAAGAATTTAAAAAAATAATAAAATAATAATATTTTTAATATTTTTTATTTTAAAAAATTAAAAATTCATTTTTTAATTAAAATAATAGTGCCCCGTCAGCTTGCCGTTAGGGTTTAACAGAAAAATGGACGGCAGGGACCAAATTGCTCCTTATCTCAAACCTTAGGGGTATTTTTGTTGAGTTTGAAAACTCGGGGACCAAAGTGTAACTTAACCCAAACCTTAGGGACCAAAAGTGTATTTTTCCCCTTATTATATGTATGAGTTTAAATTATTTATGAGTTTTTTTCTTAAATATTCGAAAGAGTACATGAAATTGATGTTGTAACGTCGGCAAATTTGAGGTAAAGCTTGTTTTCCTTTTATTTTGAGTATATTGAGTTGAGTTAAGGGTTTTGGTTATGTGGTAAAGCTGAGGGGCTTTTTGGTAAATATTCTAAAATGAGAAGTTTGCCCTAAATCTCTTTTCTTTCGTTTTTGCCGCAGCCACTATTCCCCATCTCCCTTCTCGATTTTTCGGTCTCAAGCAAAGTTGTTCCCTTGCGCTTTTTTTTTCTTGCACCGTGTACTCTCAGTCGCCGTCAACCCTTCTTTTTCTTTTTCTTTGTGAGTCCCTTCTTTGTCGTCTCCACCGCCCAGCTGTGACCGTGCAACGCTCGACCTCCGGCGGTTTGCTTCGTCCCCTCCGACGTGTTCGCAGGTCTGCAGCGGTGGCCTTCATCCTTCGGTCGGCAGGTGAGTTCCATCCTTCTTTGGGTGTTCTTTTCTCGCAAATATCTCTTATCCCTCACAGATCTCACTTCCGACCTCCCTCTCCTCTGCTTTGCGTGTTGTAGCATCGTGGGTGGTCGTGATTAGCATCAGTTTTTTGGCAGTAGCACCGTAGGCGCGGACAACAGTGTTGGTAGCCATTTTCTGCATTTTCTCGGTGTTTTTAGGTGAGTTCTCGCAGTGGGTAAGTTGGTTTGAGGCTTATGTGGGTTAGTTCTTGCATTTAAATATTTACCCACTCATAGTTCTGTCCGTTCAGCAGGCATTCATTTCATAACCGGCGTTTCTAGTAGCGGTCTCCAAGTTTCTGTGTAGTTGGGCACTATCAGCAGTGGGTAAGTGTTCTAAGCTTGTGCTTTGGTTGGTTTTATGGTGCTAGAGGCTTACCCATTAATTGTGGCAATTGTTTCCAAGGTTTCGTGGCATTCGGGATTGTATTTGTTGTTTTGGAGCATAATTTGAAGGCTTGGACAACAAGCTTAGTTTCTGTTTAGGTAAGTAGCTTTTGGACATGAAGTAGTTGCTTTTGGAATCATTGTATGCTTATTAGTAGTGAATTGAAGTTTTGGATAAGTTTTCATGCTTTGGTCAAATGTTCCTTGGTATGTTGTATGCTTACTTGAATATGGTTTAAGTGTTGTTTACTTGGACATGACTTAAGTGTTGCTATGCTTGTAGGATTAAGTAAGTATGCTTGAATGTTTCAAAAAAAAAAAAAAAAAAAAAAAAGTAAGTATGCTTGAAATGTTTGATGCATGATTGTTCTGGATTGTGTTCAAGTTATTGGAGGATGGGTTAAATGTTCGTTGGAGTTGTGATTGGAGTTGGGTTGTGATTCTGACTCAGTTGTGTTTATAGAAGTGCATTGTTATTATTTCCAGGTGTAGAAAAATTTTGGGTTCCCTATATGTATGTCGTTATGCTGCCGAATTTTCGGTAGCCTCATAGTGGTTTAGGGATCATATTACCTTTCAGGAAAGGCTTAGAATAGGGACCTCGACTATGTTTTAGGGCCTCAGGTAGACTTATTAAATTCCTCAAGTCTTACATAGCTAGAGTGTGTTCCTTCCCCATCTCAGGATTGATAGAACTTAGTTCCAGGCACGATTACGTGTGTTCTATTAGTTGACTGTTAGAGCTCAGTTTTTCAGGCACGCTAGCGTGCGCTCTCTCAGTTCAGGACGGTGTTGAGCTTATGATCAGACACGTTGTTCGTGCGCCAGTTGGCACCAGGCATGTTTACATGCGTCGGTTGCTCCACCGTATTTTTATCTTTACATTCAGGGGTGTTGTGTTGGGATAGGTGTAGTTCTGCTAGAGGTGGCCAGCTAGTCTCTAGTTTACTTACCTTAACCGACTGACCCACACAACACTCTAGTTGGCACAGGTTGGGGATAGGTTAACACCTTAGACAGAGCATGTTTATGTGATCAGTTGTGGCCCTAGGGTTAGAAACCCGAATGTTGATTCCAGTTAGGTCCTTATGTCGCTAAGACCCAGAAATTCAGGAACTCAGTTTCAAGTTACTAGATCTCATGTTTTCAGTTTCGGCTCTTAAGTGGGCTACTTACTGAGTATATTCTTATATACTCACCCATGCTACATGTCTTTCCTTTTTCAGGTGGTACTTGAGGGCGTTGGCGATTGGCGAGGGTCGTGGCTTGACTGGCTATGGGATTGCAGCTGCAAACTATGTCATCTTTCCTTAGGAATTCAGTTTCTTTCATCCTAGGATTTGTTTTATGTTGAACCTTTATTTTGAAACGATTGTTCTACTTTTGGAATTTATTCAGATGTTATTATTTCATTATTTATTCGAGGAACTTATTCATGTTTTGGGCCCTATTTGAATTAAATGAAAAACATTGTTATTTTCCGCTTTGAAGTTTACAAAGTTTTCCATACTCATGCATGTAGTAGCGACCCCCTTTGTATGTTTTTATTCCCTCTTTAGTCGGGTCGTTACAGTTGGTATCAGAGCCCAGTTTCTAGGTTCTGTAGACTCGCTTACATCGTAAGCATCAAATTTTCCATAGCCAAGTACAAGTAAGCACGCCTCGTCATCGCCAGGTATGCCAGTACCAAGTAGGAAAGAGCGTTATGAATGATGATCTATGTTATGCTTGAAACTTGAATCTATATAATTTTGTTATCTGGTTAGCGTGAGTTGGTCCCAGCTATTCGTGGCAAGGAGGATTTAGCCTGACCCGTTTTATTGTCTTTTGAATGCTAGACTATGCCTCCACGTATTCGAGGTCGAGGATGGGGTCGTGGACGTGGTAGGGGTCAGGTACCTCTAGAGCAAGTGGTTCCTCCAATGGGTCACCAAGCTGACAATGGACCCGAGATTCAGATGTCGCACCCCCAGCGCCAGCACAGACAGTCACCCTGACGCTAGAAGCCCTTCAAGCTCTCCTGAGCAACATTACGACCAATCAGACAGCTCAGGCGAATCAAAACCAGGATCAAGCAGGGTCGACTGAGAGCTCCAAGTATCTGAAGGACTTCAAAAGATATGACCCGCCGTCGTTCAATGGGAAAATGGTGGACCCTACTGCCGCGGAGGCTTGGATAGCCAAGATGGAGGATATCTTCCTTTACATGGGATGCCCCGAGGCTCAGCAAGTCCCATGTGCCGTGTTCATGCTGAGGGAGGACGCGCTGATGTGGTGGCCGTCAGCAGAGAGATCTATCAATACCACCGCAGGTCCCGTCACGTGGTTCCAGTTCAAGGAGGCTTTCTTCCAAAAGTATTACTCCACGATCATCCAGTACCGGAAGGAGGAAGAGTTCCTGGCTTTAAAGCAAGGTAACAAGTCTGTGGAGGAATACGAGCTGGAGTTCACGCGCTTGTCCCGTTTCGCCCCAGAAATGGTAGATACTGAAGCAAAGAAGACGAAGAAGTTCATCTCGGGCTTCAGGGACGATGTGCAAAGAGTGGTAGGGGCACTTGGCCCAGCTGATTATGCGGCAGCCCTTCGAGCAACCACGTTTAAGGGTATGCCGGCTGCAAGTGCAACCCCGGTGGCCAAGGAGCCAGAATCCAACGCAGGTCAGAAGAGGAAGTTTAATCGCAGTTTCTCCAAGCCGCAACAGAACTCCCAGAATCGACGATCCCCGCGTCAGAGTAATGATGGCAAGGAAAATCCCTTGTGTCCTAAGTGTGATCGTCGTCATGAAGGTCAATGCTTGGCGGGCTTGGGAGTATGTTTCAGGTGTGGAAAGGGTGGGCACATGGCCGCAGAGTGCCCCCGAGGCAAAAACTCAGATCCTAGGCGACCCTTTGGTTCAAATCAGGCCAGCACCAGCACCCAGAAAGGTTCAGCCCATGCCTCTACCAGCAAGAAAGCTGGTGATTCCAATGCAGTGGTGACAGGTACATTATTGGTTCTTGGGCATTATGCACATGTTCTTTTTTATTCAGGCTCTACGCATTCACTTATATCTGATGTGTTTGTTAAGCATGCCCGGATAGAGTTAGAGCCATTAGGTTTTAACTTATCAGTTTCTACCCCGGCTAGAGTAGAGTTGTTATCTAGAGAGAAGGTTAAAACCTGTCAGGTATTAGTGTCGGGTCGTCTGTTAGATGTGACACTAATCGTGCTAGAGATGAGAGATTTTGATGTTATCCTGGGCATGGACTGGTTAGCTGAGAATCATGCCATCATTGATTGCCATCAGAAGGAAGTATTATTCAAGCCTCTAGAAGGAGCGAGCTTCAAGTTCAAAGGGATCAGATCAGAGACTGTTCCTAAGGTGGTATCTGCAATAAAGGCAAGGAGGCTCGTGGATCGAGGAACGTGGTGCTTTTTAGCCAGTGTGTCAGATACTCGAGTTGAAAAAGCGGGAATAAGCTCTGTACCAGTGGTCAGTGAGTTTATGGATGTATTCCCTGAAGATCTTCCAGGTTTGCCTCCGGTTCGAGAAGTGGATTTCAGCTTCGAGCTTGAGCCAGACACAACCCCTATTTCTAAGGCACCCTACAGAATGGGTCCAGCAGAACTGAAAGAACTCAAGGTACAGATACAAGAACTCCTGGACAAGGGTTTTATTCGCCCTAGTGTTTCACCTTGGGGAGCCCCAGTCCTTTTTGTGAAGAAGAAAAATGGATCTATGTGCTTATGCATCGATTACCGGGAGTTGAATAAAGTGACGATTAAGAATAAGTACCCACTTCCTCGCATAGATGATTTGTTCGACCAGTTGCAGGGAGCGTCAGTATTTTCAAAGATTGACCTATGATCAGGCTACCACCAGTTGAGGATAAGAGATGAAGATATTCCCAAGACTGCGTTCAGAGTGTTTAAAGAATACCTTGACACCTTTGTGATCGTGTTTATCGATGATATTCTGGTTTACTCCAAGTCAGATGAGGATCACGAGACACACCTCAGAAGGGTTTTGACAACCCTAAGACAAAATCAGTTATATGCCAAGTTCTCCAAGTGTGAGTTTTGGCTCCAGCAAGTGTCTTTTTTAGGACACGTGGTGTCGAGTGATGGAGTTTCAGTTGACCCAGCAAAAGTTGACGCAGTTACCAAGTGGCCTCACCCGTCCACAGTCATTGAAGTTCGTAGTTTCTTGGGGTTAGCAGGATACTATCGTCGTTTTGTGCAAGACTTTTCCAAGATAGCCACACCATTGACACAGTTGACCCGAAAGGGTAGTCCGTTTGTGTGGAATGGTGCTTGTGAAGCAAGTTTCTAGAAGCTCAAGCAGAGGTTGGTTTCAGCTCCAGTGCTCATAGTTCAGATGGATCAGGTTCGTTTGTTGTTTACAGCGACGCCTCCAAGAAAGGGTTAGGTTGTGTTCTGATGCAGCATGGTAAGGTTATTACCTACGCCTCCAGCCAGCTAAAGGACTATGAACGCAACTATCCGACGCATGATATGGAATTAGCAGCGGTAGTCTTTGCCCTGAAGATTTGGAGACATTATTTGTATGGTGAGAAGATCCAAGTCTTTACAGATCACAAGAGCCTTAAGTATTTCTTCACGCAGAAAGAGCTTAATATGAGACAGCGCAGATGGCTTGAGTTAGTGAAGGACTATGATGTGGAGATTCTTTACCACCCGGGTAAAGCGAACGTGGTTGCAGATGCACTCAGCAGAAAGGTAGCTCATACCTCAGCCTTAATCACAGACCAGACTCACATAAGGACTGACTTGGAACGTGCAGGGATAGCAGTTCTGGTAGGGGAAGTTGCCTCACATTTGGCCCAGTTGTCAGTTCGGCCGACGTTGAGACAACGTATCATAGAAGTTCAGAGGAAGGATCCCAGCCTTAATGACCTCTTCCACTAGGTAGAGACAGGTCAGGGAGATGAGTATTCTCTATCCTCAGACGATGGGCTTCTTTTTCGAGGGCGATTATGCGTGCCTGAGGGTGATGAGCTCAGAAATGAGGTTCTCATCATCGCCAGATATGCCCTTGCAATAAACTATGTTTTAAATAATTATATGTTTAAGTAATTACTATTCCATGAGATGCATGATTTCCCTTTCCATTTAGTTTTCGGCTAGATTATTAAATAGGCTTAGTTTGGGTGGGGAGATTCGAAAGGATGCCTCAACGTAGAAGAGAATCAGGCAGGCATGGTAGACCAGTCGGAGCAAGAGATAATCCTGATGCAGTGAATCCACCCTTGGAACAACCGATGAATGATGAGGAACCATCGGTAGCACAACCTAAGGAACGTACCACGATGACACTGTTACTACAGGACCTTGAGAGACCAAAGTTTTTGTAAAAAGGAACTAGATAATCAAGGTGGTCTCCTGAGAAAAGCTTCAAAGGAAACTTTTATGAGTACGCTTGTGGAGTTTAAAGTTGGTAAGCTAAGTAAGGTATTTTGATTTTCACGTATTGTGCCAAAAAGAATAAAAAGGTACAAAATGAAGTAGGTGATTATAGGAAGAACTGTTACAAAATACCTAGCTTAGTCATTAAGATCAATAAGTAAGTCCAACTAGTTTGGGAGAGACTTGAGACTTAAAGATAAGTTGTGTTACTGAGGAGCTTTACTATCTTTACAAGACAAGAGCAATCGATAGTTGAGACTCCAAGTGCATGTGTATGGCTCGATCCTTATTCATTTGACTGATGTTCAGGAGTCTTTAGGATTGTTGAATAAATTTAAGAAACCCAACAGTGGGGACATACGGGGATCGATGTTCAAGTAACAACCTAAAAGGTCTATAGTACAAGGATAAGGCTGGGTACTTTATCCTGGTAACACTATGTGATACGGTCTGCTGTGTATTTGATACAGACGTATTGATCCAAAGCGTCCATGTAGTAGACATGCAAGCGGGGGTATCCTATGCAATGAGTTTGCATAAGACCTAACCATGAAATAGTAAACCACTAGATATAACACCGTTAACTAGTTAGGTTACTGTTTCAATAGGATGACCTAGGTAACTCAGTCTTAATCCTGAGTGTGTCATGAACTTCTTCTCATGAGGGATTGTCCTTTGATTAGCATGGGTGAGAGTGGCCAATACGCCGACTCAATATGCCTTCCTTTTTGGGGACAAGACTGAGTAGGAGGCTGGGGACATGACAACACAAGAAGGAATTCACTCCTTCCCTCTTCTAGGAGAAATAGATGAGTGTTCCCTTAAGTGGTGACTCTGAGACTTGAACAAAGGGATCCCGCCCTCTCACTGGCCCGAGAGGGACTTTCTGTTTATTGGTTGGACCATAAACAGGTTGTTCATTAGAGGATCACTGGTACTTAAGGAGACAGATGTAACATAGGGGTAAAACGGTAATTTGACCCAGCTGTGGTTACAGACACTCGTGAAGGATTGACTTACCGGTATAGGTCTATATTCGTGGACACAGAATTATGTCTCCAGTGAGAAGAGTGCAATTGTGGGTCTTTAGTGGAGTGAACCCACAGTTAACGAAAATTGATTAATTGGTTAATGAGTTTAGCCGATTAGATCTCATATCGTTGGAGCTTCTGATCTGTAGGCCCATTAGGTCCCACTGGTAGCTCGTAAAGAGACTTGAGGCAATTAAGTATAAATTGTAAATTGAAAGTGTTCAATTTATTTAGGGGAACCATATAATGTATATTGATACATTATAATATAAAGTTTATGAAACTTTATAATATAATTTTGAATTAATTTCAAAATTAATTCTTGAGAGAAAATATTTAAAAGAGTTCAAATAATTAATAGGAATTGGATTCATATTAATATAAATAATTTAATAAAATCCTTAAGATTAAATATATGATATTTAATTGGGTAATTAATTAATTATGGAATTAATTAATTATTTATTAAAATTAGATATGAATAAGATAATAGATTTGATCTTATTTATGACTTTTTCCTATAAGGAAAAGGTCTTGGCCTTTTCCTATAAATAGGACCCCTGGGGTGGGGTGAAAGACATCTCATTCATTCTTTTACTCTCAGAGAATTCTCCTGAAGGCTCCCACCAGTCTCCTGTCTCTAGTAGTCTCAGAGTCATACCGGTGTAGCCATAGTGGTAGTGTTCGCAGTAGTTCATGATTATTTCACAAGCAGTTGGTGAATTTAATCTGAGTCATCAACGAGAGTAAGTAACTTGTTATTATATAAATTAGATTTAGATCTAGTATTTTTGTATGCTTAGTCTTAATATAAATCTTGAATAGTTCTAAGTTTATTGCCAATGTATCGGTATTTTGGTGGAAACAATATTAACTACGAATCGGTCCCAATTACGCTTACGGTTTATGGAATTACGGAATTCCAATCCCTTCATCGTTTATGTTTATGGATTGATTTATGGGATGTTTTGTGCAATTTTTTTATGTATGCAATCATGTTTGAATGTTTTCAATTAATCGTCATTAGTTGAATGATCTAAGTGTTGAATCTTGCTCGAGAGAGGGGGTTTAGCGTAGACTTATCTAAGACTGCATAACAAAAGTAGAAATTCTAAGCTCGTGACGGAATTTAGAATAACTTTAGAATTGGTCAAAAGAACTAAAAGCCTTGCATGTTAATGAACTTAGACAGGGATATCAAGTTAATTATATGCATGAGAATCAATTATGCTCGGGAGAGATAGTTGTGATAAAAGGTTCTTGATAATTATATGCATGAGAATCAATTATGCTCGGGAGAGATAGTTGTGATAAAAGGTTCTTAGGTTCATAAAATAAATGCACGTTACAATTCATTCCCTTAAATTAATCCTAAACTAAACTGACGAAATCAATTCACTAAGAATTCTTTCAATTGAATCTCACATCTTTAAATTGCATCACCTTAGTTTTCTAAAATTCACTACTTTTCGGTCCCTAAATAAAATTGAGCAAAAGTATTCATGGTACTTAGTTTGACTTAAAATCCAATCCAGAGGACGACATTCGATTATACAATCACTATATTATTACTTCACCCGTGCACTTGCGGTAGGAAAAGTCCACATCAAGTTTTTGGCGCCGTTGCCGGGGATTGGCACATTTAGTTAAATTAATATTGTGAAAAAATTGTTTGGTCTTAATTTAGGGTGTATTTTTATTTTCTTAGGTAGATTTCATTTTTTTTCCTTATTTGTCTTCTTTCAATATTTGTTATTTTCCTAGTTTAGTGTTTTTCTTATTTGTGTGATTTTTTCCCTTGTTTGTTAGTTTCTTTATTTTTCTTTGATTTTTCTTTCCTTTTTAGCTAGATTTTGTCCTTGGTAATTTTCCTTATTTGTTATTTTCCATATTTGTTTTTGCTTTCCTTAATTTGATAGTATTTTCCTTTTCTAGAATATATTTTCCATATTTAGTCTAGTTGTTTCCTTTTCTAGTTCTTTTTTCCGTAATTGTTTTCTTTCCTTTTCTATTACTTCCCTTTTTAGGTTAGTTTAGATTGTGTATGCGAAGGAATAGGGATTTGGCCTTAGTACCTTTGGACCCCAAAATTGAAAGAACAATTTATAGGCTTCAAAGGGAGACTAGTGAAAATATCCAAATGGTCGACCCAAATCCACAAGAGGAGCCTAAGCCATTAGAGATTACTTTCAGCCTGTGTTTCAAGGGCAACAATCGGAGATTGTCTATGCCCCGATTAATGCCAACAACTTTGAGCTGAAGACCAGTCTCATCCAGATGGCTCGTGATTGTGCATACAGAGGATCGCCCACCGAGGACCCAAACTCTCATCTAAAATCATTTTCAGACATTTGTGGGACGGTAAAAATAAATGGGGTTTCTGAGGATGCCATTCGCTTACGTTTGTTTCCTTTTTCTTTGCAGGATAAAGCACGAGATTGGTTGCAGTCTATTCCCCCTGGAAGCATTACCACCTGGGATGCTTTGGTCCAGACCTTTTTGAAGAAATTTTTTCCTCTTGCAAAGATGGTCAAGCTGAGGACCGAAATTGGAACGTTCCAGCAGCAGTTTGATGAACAACTATTCAAGGCAAGAGAGCATTACAAAGAACTATTGAGGAAGTGCCCCCAGCATGGATATCCTGATTGGTTGCAAATTCAAATCTTTTATAACGGTTTAAATCCTAGTACTAAGACTATTATTGATGCAGCTGCAGGTGGGACTCTATTGTCCAAGACCGTGGAGAATGCACGTACTTTATTGGAGGATATGGCCACCAACAGCTATCAGTGGCCATTTGAGCGGTCTACACCGAAGAAGATTAGAGCTGAGGTGTATGAAATTGATAATGTAATTTCCCTCCAAGCCCAGATGTCTTCCCTTGCTAATGCTTTCTTGAAGTTTTCAGGTACAGGGAGTGCACAAACCATTGAGTCAGCTTCTGCTTTAGCATCTCAGTCTCAGGAGGAGACCATAGAACAGGTTCAGTACGTATTGAATTCTAATTTTAGGGGATATAATAATAATTCTACACCTACACATTATCACCCTAACAATAGGAACCATGAAAATTTCTCTTATGCTAACACTAAGAATGTTCTTAATCCCCTTGGTTTTGCCCCTCAAAAGCAAGAAAATAAACAATCTTTAGAGGATCTTGTTGGAGCTTTTATTGCAGAATCTAGTAACAGGACGAACAAGCTAGAGGAGGTAGTCATTGCCATCAACACCACGGTGAATGGCCACAGTGCAGCCATAAAAAACATTGAGACTCAGCTGGGACAGTTGGTAAGTGTTGTAAACACCATGCACAAAGGTAAGGCCCCAACTGAGTTGGAGAGAACCCAGATGGAGTATTGTAAGGCCATCACTGTGCACGAAGAGAAGGTAATTGAGGAGACTGAGGAACTTGAGATTGAAGAGTACGATACACCTACTGGAGAAGCTGAGGAGGACACATCAGATGAAGCTGAAAAAGCCTGATCCTGAGCTTCCTATTCCTTCTCCCACGGTGTTGGTCCTCAAAGAGAAGAAAAAGAAGAAAAAGAAGAAAAAGAAGAAAAAGAAGAAAAAGAAGAAAAAGAACAAGCAGGTTGAATTTGAGAAGTTTATGAAAGCTTTTATGAATCTAAACATCAATATTCCTTTTGCAGAAGCACTAGAGATGCCCCAGTACAACAGATTCATGAAGGAATGGCTGGCAAAGAAAAGGAAGGAGGAGAAGGTTGACATGGTATACCTAGCATCAACATGTAGTGCCAGAGTACAACAGAAGGTACCTGAGAAATTAGTAGATCTAGGGCGTTTTTATGTTCCTTGTAGTTTTGGTACTTATTCTTTTAGAGCATTGTGTGACTTAGGTGCTAGCATTAATATTATTCCCTTATCCTTGTGAGACATAGGTGAGATTAAATCTACCCCTGTTAGGCTTCAATTGGCTGACCAGTCTGTAGTTAGATCAGTTGGCATTATAGAAAATGTTTTACTCAAAGTAGGTAGATTTGTACTCCCTATTGATTTATATGTTATGGATATGATGGAAAATCCTTCAGTACCTATCATACTAGGGAGACCATCCTCGCTACTGGGCGAGTTATCATTGATATCGAGGGCAGGGAGCTCACTGTTAGAGTCCGAATGAAAAAGAAATATTTAAAGCTTTTGAAGACTCTAAAGGTCGTACAAAAGCGCTCGTGATAGGCTACAGAAAAGGTGCAAGCAAGAGCACCTCTCGTGAATTCACAGAAAAGAAACCTCCTTGATGCATGCACGTTCAACACGTCGAGCTGAAGACGTTAAACATGCGCTTATGGGAGGCAACTGATGACCGATCACCGCAAGCGCACGGGTCGTCAAGTAATATAGTGATTTTGAGTATAAGAGTATCGTCTCCACAGGGATTGGGTTTATTCAATTAATTACATCAAATAATCTTGCTTAGCTTTATTTAGAGAACAAAATCTATTGCCGAAAAGATAAACTAAAAAGCTAATCTAGAAAGCAAAAGATAAATGGAGGCACAATTTGGAGGGATAATTCTAGAGTGCTGATTTCATCAATTGAACCTTTAATTGCTTAATCAATTAGTCAATTTAGCTTAATTAATCATTCAATTCATAAGTCTAGAAGCCTAATATCAAGGACTCTCCTGTCGGTTTCCTCCTATCTCATGCCTTTTAATAACGAATCTCCTTTCGGTTTCCTCTTTATTTACTTAGGATGGCATTACGACCCTTCAATAACAACCTCTAATGTTATTTATTCTATCCTGTGTCACTCGGGTAAACAACATAAGTCATGCATTCGGTTCTAGTCTAAATTTCTCTCTGTCGAGCTTCCTCTTAGTAACAATTTATTTAATCAGTGACCACGATTAAAAGCATTAAGGACAAAATGCACAAATGAACGATAATGCAACCAATTTAATTCATTAACCAAGCAAAGGTTCAACAAACTAAATCAAACTCTTGGAATTTAGGAATTAACTACTCATAATCACTAAACATCCAATAATTCCTAATCACAACTATTCTACAAACTAAAAGTAAAGGAAAAATGGAAGAGAATTGTTCATAAAGTGTCGATCTCCTCGATCCCATGGTGACCTCCATCGATCCCGAGCTCCAAAGATCTTCAACAAGGCTCCCAAAACTCTCCCAAAACTCCCAATTTTAGTCTTGAATCGAGACTAGAGTGAAAACCCTCAAATTGGCCCCCTTAATCCGGATGCAAAATGGTCTATTTATAGTTGTCCAGCAGGGGTAGTGTCGCAACGTTGACGTCACAGCGCCGCGACGCTGTTACGTCACATTCTTGGGCTCCAAGTCGCGACGCTGTTACGTCATATTCTTGGGCTCCAAGTCGCAACAGCATCGAGACGTTGTCCCGTTTCCAGATCCTTCCTCGCGGCTGCCAAGCATCGAGACGCCCAAGGCTAGCGTCTCGACGCTAGGCCTTGGTCTTCAAGAATGGCCCGTTTTTTACTTCAATTTGGGCTTCCACTTTGCTTTTCTTGGGCTTTTGGGCTTGGATCTTCAATGATCTTCTTCAAATTGCTCCAAAAGCTCCCAAAATCATTCAAATTCTCTCAAAAACTCCAGTTTTGCTTCCTTGGCTCGGTTTTCTGAAATTTAAACATAAAATAGCATTAAAGCACACAATTCAAGCTCAAAACTAGCTAAAAATTAATAGGAAATAGATAGCATTTATGCATGCTATCAGCAACCCAAGTAAGTTTGATTTTGTTTTTATGTTTTTAATTTGTTTGTTGTTTTTGTTTTGTAGGTGTTCTTGAACTCTTGGCTTGCAAACATCCATGAGAAGGTCATCATTCCAGGGCAGTATTGTTCACCCTTTCCATTCTTTTATTTGTTCTCATGCTTATGTATGCTTTACTTTTATATACATTGAGGACAATGCATGTTTTAAGTTTGGGGGTGGAATGCTTTGCATGTTGAGCCCTTGAACATCTGAGTTCGGGCTATATTTTTTAGCTTTCTATGAATTTAGCATATGGTTATTTTGTGGATGCTTTTTTTGCATGACTATAGTCTCCTAGGATAGGCTTTCTTATCAATTTTCAAGTTCTTGATGAGTCATAAGCATGAGTGCCCAAAAAGGGAGACTTTTTAAACTTTTTCTAGGAGATGTCTTGCATTAATAGAGAATTTTCCTTGGTTAGAATTGGACTTGAATGCTTAGGAGCGAATTATTAGGTTCATATGCTTGTTGTCACCTCGATAGGTGTAGGGAAGAGCTAAAGAGTTAATTTTTTTTTGCAAATTAGCATGTTTAATCTTGCCTAAGAGGAAAAAAAAAGTTCATATGCTTATCATGATCATAAAAGAAAAATCATTCTTCTCTTTACTATTGAAAGAAAATAATGTCGGCTTGTGTATACAATATGCAATGTTTAATAATGTTTTAGGCAAAAAGAGCTACCCCTGTTGTGAACAGTTAGGCCAACCAAGGGTTAAACTCGGGTTATGGGTCCCTACAATAGGTGTGTGAAAGCTATTGCCACTTTTAATTGCTTGATTTAATTTAATTTAATTTAAAAGCACTAAGGTATGAATGAAAACAAACTAATTTGTTCCATTGGCTCATTAGTAAATCCTTAGTGCCAGTGTAGAGGGAAGATGAGTTGAGAGTTTAGTAATCCAATCCCGAGCTATTAGAGTCTAATCTAATCAAGTTAGATCTCGCTTGTGCAAGTTAATTTTGGAAAACTTTTGATTTTCTCCTTCATTGGGCCTTATGTGCATGTCTCTTGATTGCTTGTTTATTGACTTTTAAGCCTTGAGGAGTGAGTCATGTTTGTTGTATCTATTCTTTAACCTATGTTTGATTTTTAGTTTGCTTGAGGACTAGCAAAAGCTTAAGTTTGGGGGTGTTAGTTAGTTTGTATTTTGGATTTCTAGATTGAATTAGTTAGTTTGTATTTTGGATTCAACTCGTATAATAAGCATGCACAGTAGGTTAGATTGACACCCTAACTCACAGCTTGTATGTTTATAATTCGCTATGATTGTAGTGCATAGGCTGATACATGGGCACGGGTCCCAAGAGCAGTTCTCTGACTTTGTTGTTTGCATGATACGTCTAGGATCCAAAATAGCATTAGAAATAGTTTAGGCCTAATTATTTCTAGTGTCCTAATCAATCCACTAGACTTAGTGCAATTGGCTAGTTGATTAGTTTGATGGGTTAATCGAATTAATTAATTAACCAATTAGGTGCTAATTCTATGATCGGATTAGTTAGCTTAGGTGGGCTTAGGTTAGATCGATTGGGTAATTAGCAATAAATTTAGCCATTAATTGGAAGCCATTCAATGATCAAACAAACCATTCAACCCCAAGAATCTCCCTAATCAGGGTGTCACCTAGTTAGATTAATTTTCCTACATCTTTATGATTCATGCAATTTAAATTCCTATCCTTTAATTTTCAGCAATTTAATTTCCTCGCATTTCCCCTTGCATGAAATCTCACCGTTTACTGCTTTCTAGCTCGGAATAAATAGGAAATAATTACCAACCACCACTCCCTGTGGACGACCCGACCACTACACTGCAAAGTAGTTTAGTGATCGGTGATTAGAAATTTATTTGGCACTCGGAGCCTCAACAACTCCAACCCGTCAAATTGGCGTCGTTGCCAGGGAGTGCAAACAGTTAATAATTTTCTTTTTATTTGGAGTTTTTAGTTTTTAGCTTTAGTTTTAGTTTGTATTTTTCTTTTGTTATGGCTGAGAGAGTCACCCCAGACAGCGTGGTAAGTAACTTTAAATCTGAGATGTTTGAGCTAAAATCTCTTATTCGTCAGTTGGTTGCAGAGCAGGAGTCTCCATTTGAAGTGAATCCCATAAGAGGATTTCCAGAGATGTAGAGCCACAGGTCATTTGACCAGTTTAGGAACAAGTTTTATCCTGGTTGGAGAGACCACCCAAACATTTACTGCCAGAACGATCAGAGCTTCAGCATGTAGCAAGGATCAAGTTCAGGTAATTCTTTAGAAGCTTTAGTTAAAGGTTTGACTGACAACATTCGTGCTTTGCAGGAAGGTCAACTCAAATTTGACGTGCGTGCGGTGTGCAAGCACAACACCTTGCTCGAGTGCAAGTATACACTATCAAGTAATAAAGTGGAAAGTATTTCGGATATCGAACCCAAGGGAGATGGTGACTAGTCGAAAAAACACAATATTCTGCAAACACACGAACCTCGTCTAAATTTGCAACCTAGGATGGTAACCAAAGAGATATTTTGAATGAGGTTTTGATTTAAGACAAAAATAAAATGACACAAGTAAATGAAAACGATAAAAAAATATATGAGATAAACGAGGAAATTCAAATAGTATCAACCAAGAGCTTTGGATTGCACCACCTTTGCGCTCGCAACTTACTCAGACACTACAAATGGCTAAAGAACACTATCTATGTTGCCCACATAGACATGGTGCAGATAGAATCCTCTAGTTGCGCCCGCAAATGCCCTGACAACTAGATTGTGAGTTAAGTCCTACTTCTATTCAGCTTCGCTGTAGGTGCCTTTAGAAAGCTAAGCCAACTAGACATCTATTTCTAGGGCTAACTGAAACTTAGATGAATAATGCTCACGACTCTTAAAACTCTAGTGGTTCCAGTCCTATTTCTAGGATGCAAGAAGATGATCCTATTTCTAGGATCTTTTCCACTATTGTTTTGCGAACCCGCGCATTTACTCCAACCTTTCAACCATCAGCTAAACCCAAACTATGCTAACTTAAGTGATCATTTTAAGCTAACAATGAAACTTAAACTTCAGCAAAACAAACAATGCTAAGAGGAAGCAAGGTTGCTTTTGCATAGGTGGGGCTTTCTTCCACTCAAGGTATCCACATATTTGAATCCCTGAGAAGAAGCTTAGCTCATTGATGAAACTAAAAAGCAAGACAAAAAGTGAAGATAACACAAAAAAGAAAAACAACTTGAATTCATATTAAATAAAAGAATTGAGTACAAGAATGATAAACTTACAACTGAAATTGAAAGGAAAACAGAAACGTAAAGCTGCTGAAAATAAAAGACTTAAACAAAAAATAAAGACTAGACTCGATTAATGATTTTCCCCTCTCTATCTAGCTTGATTTTGCCCTTTTTCAAGGAGAGACAAGTCTTTCTCTTCTTCTTCTTCTTTTGAATGGAAGAGCCGACAGAGGCTAAAAGACCCGAAACTCGGAGTGGTTACAAGATGAGAAGAGATAAAACATAAAAATCTATCCTAAGGACGAAATTCTAAGCTCTCTTTGCTTCTTGCATCTTGATCTCCTTTTATAGACCTTGGAAGGTAAGGTTGGCTGCCAAGATCAGTGTGAGAGGGCCTTAGAAGGTAAGAATCCATGATCCTCGGAGATTTGATACGAGATTTGGGATTTTTGGATGATTCTGTGAAGATCTCGCGAATCTCGATATTATGTCGGAAAGCCCAGTTGCGGCCGCAAATCGGGCGCAAATTTTCTTGAGCACTGCCTTGACACTTCTATCTTCAGCTGGGGCTACATTCCTTATTGGTTTGCGGGCGCATTTCCAATGCATCTTCCACATCTTCAAGACCAGATGCAGGCGCAAAATCTTCAACTTCTACTCTTTTGCTCTACTATCCTTTAATATCCACTTGCGGGCACATTTCCCTTGCAAAGTCCTCTGCACAAAAACATTAACCTTGGATAAATTCTTGCAAAAGTAATCTCTTTTTGTACATATTAAGCATAAATTCTGTACTTCTAAGATTTTCACCATGATTATAAGACTTTTGCTATTTTGACTCGAAAAGATAAGATTTTAAGCACAAAGCCTTTGCTTTCTAAACAATAACCTAGGTTTTTAAGGCTAAATAACACACATAAATGAGTGTTATCAAAATTCCAGGAAGAGACCCGTGCTGGGATGCAGCTGAAGGATTAAAATTCCTTGCAACAAAAGCATATATCAGACCTAACTCGTTGTTAATTGAGTTTCTTTGAAAATACCGATACGTTGGCCAAATTTTCAGAATGATTCTAAAATTAAAACCAGATTAAGCATGCGATTTAAGTTCTAAACTATTTAGGGATAGGAGACTTACATATGAATTCTGAATTCACTACACTATGCTCCAATCCAAATTCCACGTACAGTGAGGTTTCTTCTCCAACGAACACCACCACCAAATTCACCCACTATATCTCAGAGTTCTTGAGATTACCAGCTTGTGGGAGCCACTGTATCTTGAATTTAGGGAAAAAAAATACAGCATGAAGTTGTTGTCTTTTCTTCTTCTTGAAAGAGATGAGAGAGCTTGAGAGAACTTCTACGGAGGAGAGAATTAGAGAGAGTGTGTGTCTTGTCAATTATCACAAAATATAGAACTGCTCTTTTATTTTACTTCCACACGTTGGATGAAGGGAAAAAGGGGAGTTATCATGTAACTTCCCTGATTAATCTTGGCCATTGATAATTATCAATAAGATCTAGACCATTAATCATTATCATATAATAATTAATTATCCAAATAACTATACATTATGGGCCCGTTTGGTAACGTTCTCGTTTCTTGTTTCCGTTTCTTCATTTTTAATAAAGAAAAATAGAATTTCATGACCCTAACACCTATACATTCAATAATAATAAACCTATATTCTTATTTATGTTTGGAAAAAATTGGAAACAAGAACAAAAAAGGAGAAACTAGTTTTAGTTGTTCCCAAAAGTTCTATACGAATTTTGGGAGTGTTTCTAAAAAATGAGAAACAAGAAACATACATAGTTATTAAATGCTTAGATTTCTTAATAAAATTAGAAACAAGAAACAAGAAACGAGAACGTTACCAAACGGGCCCTATATAACTGATTAATTTAATAAAACCAACTTTAATTAAATTATTATAACATATAGTTTTAATTCAATTAAATCATATTCAATTAAATTAATTAGGCCAACCAATTAATTCATAATTAATTGTTCCCTACATTAATTAAATATCATATACTTAATTAATTTTACATTTGAATCATGTTCAAATGTGTCTCTCTCTTTTAACCTATAGTTTTAATGTGCAACAAATGTACATTAATACTAAACTATAGTATTAATTTAATTAAATCATATTGTCAAAAAAAATTAATTAAATCATATTTAATCAAATTAAATTAATTAATTAATTCTTTAATTAAATATCATATATTTAATTAATTTTTCCATTCGAATCATATTCAAATAATTCTCTCATATACTATAGTTTTAATATGAATCTCATTCATATAAAATTT
Organism: Luffa aegyptiaca; assembly: GCA_017139565.1. Lineage (NCBI taxonomy): Eukaryota > Viridiplantae > Streptophyta > Magnoliopsida > Cucurbitales > Cucurbitaceae > Luffa > Luffa aegyptiaca. Next base: position 18,001,663 of record CM029402.1, read on the forward strand.
AACCTATAGTATTAATATGAATCTAATTCATATTAAATATTTGAACCCCTTCAAATATTCAATTCTCTCATTAATTAATTTTGAATCACATCCAAAATTAATTTTTATTATAAAGTTTAATTCAATAATTAAACTTATATTATAATGTATCTTCATATATTATATTAATTACATCAAATACAATTAACTAAAATTCCATTAATATTCAAGCCTAATTAATCTCAGGACTCATTACGAGCTAGCAAGTGGACCTAATGGACCTACAGATCAGAAGGTTCAACGATACGAGATTAATTGGCTAAACTGATTAACCAAGTTAATCAACATTCGTTAACTGTGGATCACTCTGACGGAATAGATTGTCGCGATCTCTTGTCAAATAAATTTATAATCCACGATTCCTAAAGCTAACTTGTAGCAGTAGTGGTCGGGGTCGATTACAGGGAACAATCGGTTTATTTCTAAATTCTTTTGTGGTTTTTGAGGTAACCAAAAGGGGGGTTTATTAAAAGATTAAGACATAAAGTAAAGGCGGGAAAATAAATAAAGAAAATTAAATGCAAGGAAAGTAAAGGCAGGGTTAGTTGATCTTACCACGAGGATCACTGTAATCGGGGTTGAACTCGGTGTTAAGTTTGATTAATTTCATTCATCGACAATCAATTGATTTTAATTAACTATCTAAGTCCGGCGTACTCCGGCAACAAACCGAGAGCCATGATCAAACTATCACAAACATGCAAACGCTAAGTTTGATTCTAGTTTAAATTAATTAATATGCCTATTAACTAATCTAAACCGCATTGGGATCTAGCCGAATTAATTCACATGCAACGGGCAACAAACCACAATTACAATTGATTAAATCATTTAGTTCTAGGGACGCATGCGTATAATCATAACATTAACCTATTTGCTACTTAGATTTAGCAAGTAAATTTAGAGAGGGCGCGGTCAAGGTTGTCAATCTTTCCTACCACAATCTAAACTTATAGAAAAAGAACTACAATCACAAAGACAATTAACTAAGTAATGAAGAATGGAAATCTCATAAAATTGAATCAAACTTAAAAACTGAGGTCCCGATTACAATGATCCGAGCTTAGTTGGCCATAGATAAGCACCTCCAAACTCTAGGCTCGATCAATCGACCCATGAACTAAGAAAACTTAAAAGAACTCTAGAAAAGTAAAGAGAAAGGTGGCTACAATATTATATTGAGGGATGATTCTAAACCTACACCAAGACCCTCTATTTATAGTGGTTTTTGGCCTTCAATTCGTGGTCATTTGGTGCTGAATTGGGTCTTCAAACAAGGAAAATTTCGAGCCAAAATAGGAAAAATTCGATTCTGGAAAACTGTCGGGCGTCTCGACGCTGTCCCTTCAATTTTGGAAAATATCTCTCGGATTGCCCTAGCGTCGCGACGTTGTGGGCAAGCGTCGCGACGCTGTAGAGTCTCGACTCTGATGATGGGCGTCTCGACGCTGATGAGGCTCCAGGGGCAAAATGGTCATTTTACGCTCCGATTTCGCTCGTTTTAGCCCCGAATTGCTTCCAAAGCTCCGGTGAGGACCTATAGACATATTATACTCATTTTAAAGCATTTTTCGCAAGGAATTCAACTAAGTTAAGCAAATTGGGAGATTCTAAAGTGTATAACAAATTAGAACGATCACACTCCACTAAAGACCCACAACTGCACTCTTCTCACTGTAGAATATTTCTGTGTCCCCGAATATTGACCATACCGGTAAGTCAATCCTTCACGATTGTTCGTAACGCCAGCTGGGTCAATTTACCATTTTACCCCTGGGTTACCTCTAGATCCTTAAGTACTAGTAATCCCTCTAATGAACAAGCTATCTAAGATCCAACCACTAAACAGAAGTTCCTCTCAGGCCAGGAGAGGACGGCGCACCTTTGTTCAAGACCCGGAATCAGCCCTTAAGGGAACACACATCTACTTACCCCAATAGGGGAAAGAGTGAATTCCATCTTGTAATGTTATGTTCCCAGCCCACACTCGGTCTTACCCCTGAAATGGTAGGCTTATTGAGTTGGCGAACCTACCACTCTCACCCATACAAATCTAAGGACAATCCCTCATGAAAAGGGCTTCATAACATACTTAGGATTCAGATTGAGTTATCTAGGTCATCCTATTAAAATAAAAACTTATCTGGTTAACAACGTTACATCCAGTGGTTACTATTTCGCAGTCCGGTCTTATGCAAACTCATTGCATAGGATACCCCCACTCGCATGTCTCTTACATGGATGCTTTGGATCATTGCATCTGTATCGAAGACAAAACGGGTCATATCACATAGTGTCACCAGGATAAGGTACCCAGCCTTACCCCTATACTATAAACCTTTTAGGTTGTTACTTGAACACTGATCTCTGTATGTCCCCACATACTAGTCCAAGACTCTAGAACTCTGTGCAAGTATACACAGTCCGCAGCAAGTAATAAGTATTTATCGAATCCAATGTCTGAATTAGCTTTCACTTTATCTATTTTGTTTAGCTTTTTAATGGTTTCAAAGGTGGTTAAATTGATTGGTTTTTATAGAATGCTGAAACAAAAGAAATGACAGAACAGAAAGTAAACAAATAGGCAGACAGATTAGAAACAGGCGCTGGTCAGGATTTAGTAATTGTTTTAAAAGATGCTCTAGCAATATTATTGATCATGCAAAACTCTTGCAGTCTTATTAGCGGATTCCTCCCGGAACTCCAGATTTTTTAGAATGTGTTTCAACTCCAATGAAGCACTACCGAACAAGCACTAGGCAACTAGCTATCCCTAGCTCAGTCACTGGCGTTCACCAATACACAATGATCTAGTGTGATTAATTGCCACACATTCCCTAAATCATCCCTGAAACTAGAGAATGATATTCATACCGGCTGGCCAGGCGGGCACAAAATATAAATGAGCACAACAAATAATCCAGATGCATCAATCGACATTTATTGCATAGATATTAAACACGACAACTACATGTTTCCTAACCAACGCCTAAAATTACTTAGTTCATAAAGCGCATAGAGACACACATTACAATATAAGTATATGCATCCATAACTACAAAGTAATACAAGAAAATATTAATTCCCTTGATCAGCTTGTAATTGATGGTCTTCTTGTTGGTCTCCAATCTCTCTCCTCTATTCGGCTCCCAAAATGGAAATGAGAAATGATCCCCTTCCAAGAGTGGAATGTTCCTCTCAAGGATGGAATTTCCTTCCCCAAAAAGGAATGAATTTGACTTGGGCGGCTATCTCCTTTTATAGAGTGATATGAGGCTTGAAGTAGGTTGACCTAGACACGTGGATGGCTCTCCCTGCTCCTTTATCCCGAGAATAGCTTAACATAATTCAGTTCATTAAATTGGCTAACGAGCTGTGACGTGGCAGTTTTGCTCCCAACTTTGTTCCAGCACAACTTTTGCTCCCTCAAGTCGCTCAGCAATATATTCTGCACCAAATAACTTCCAAAGCTTCCATTCTTCCAAATGGGTTAAAACATATAATATCTATCTAAAAGCAACCCTATTTAGCACAAAAGACACACGAATCAATATAGAAATAAGGTCTAAATAACTCCCTTTTGGAGAGTTATCAGTGTTCAAGTAACAACCTAAAAGGTCTATAGTACATGGCTAAGGTTGGGTACCTTATCCTGGTAACACTATGAGATACGGTCCGCTTTGTATTCGATACAGACGTATTGATCCAAGGCGACCATGTAGGAGACATGCGAGCGGGGGTATCCTATGCAATGAGTTTGCATAAGACCGGACCACGAAATAGTAAACCACTAGATGTAACACCGTTAACTAGTTAGGTTACTATTTCAATAGGATGACCTAGGTAACTCAGTCTTAATCCTGAGTGTGTCATGAACTCCTTCTCACGAGGGATTATCCTTTGATTAGTATGGGTGAGAGTGGCCTGCACGCCGACTCAATAAGCCTACCTTCTTGGGGACAAGACCGAGTGGGGGCTGGGGACATGACAACACAAGATGGAATTCACTCCTTCCCGCTTCTAGGAGAAGTAGATGAGTGTTCCCTTAAGTGGTGACTTCGGGTCCTTAACAAAGGGATCTCGCCCTCTCACTCCGAAAGGGACTTTCTGTTTACTTGTTGGACCATAAACAGGTTGTTCATTAGAGGAGCACTGGTACTTAAGGAGCCAGAGGTAACACATGGGTAAAACGATAATTTGACCCAGCTGTAGTTACGAACACTCGTGAAGGATTGACTTACCGTTATTGGTCAATATCTATGGACAAATAAACGTTCTACAGTGAGAAGAGTGCAGCTGTGGGTCTTTAGTGGAGTGACCCACAATTAATGAATATTGGTTAACTCGATTAATGAGTTTAGTCCGTTAACCTCATATCATTGGAGCTTCTGATCTTTAGGTCCATTAGGTCCCCCTGCTAGCTCGTAAAGAGTAATTGGAAACAATTTATCTTGAAAGAATTTGAATAGTTCAAATTCAATTTTGGGAATCAAGTCAATTGTATGAGATACAATTAATATAATGTATAGTGATACATTATAATATAAAGTTTAATTTGAGATTAAACTTTATTATATTGAGAGAATAATATATTTTAAAGAGTTCAAATATATCACTAATTAAATATGTGTTAATAAATTAATTAATTGTGAATTAATTAATTATTCAATTAGTCTAATTAAATGTGATTTAATTAAACTATAATAAATGAGAGATATATTAGAATATGATTCTAATATGTAATTAATTAAATATGGTTGATATTTAATTAATTATAAAATTAGTTAATTTTTAATTAATTGATTGTTCAATTTAATTTAGTTAAATCTGATTTAATTAAATTAATAACTATAAATTAATTTTAATGTGAATATGATTCATATTAAAACTATAGGTTATAAGAGAGATGCACATTTGAATATGATTCAAATGTATGATTAATTAAATATGTGATATTTAATTGGTCAAAGAATTAAGGGAAAAATACACTTTTGGTCCCTGAGGTTTGGGTTAAGTAACACTTTAGTCCCTGAGTTTTCAAACTCAACAAAAATACCCCTGAGGTTTGAGATAAGGAGCACTTTGGTCCCTGCCGTCTATTTTTTCTGTTAAATACTAACGGCTGCTGACATGGCACTATTATTTTAATAAAAAAAATATTTTCTTAATTTTTAAATTAAAATAATAATAAATTAATTTTAAAAAAATATTATTATTTTATTATTTATTTTTATTCTTTCTCCCTCTCTCTCTTTCTTCTTCTTCTTCAACCAATCTTCATCTTCAACCTTTTTTTCTTCCCTTCTTCTTCAGCAGGTCGCCGGCGACTTTTTTTTTTTTTTTTTTTCATCTTTTCTTCTTCTTCTTTTTCTCATTTTCACACCAATCCATTTTTTCTTTTTTCTTTTTTTAAAAAGCTGGCCGGAAATCGAAAAAGAAGGGGGTCGATTTTCCGGCGAAGGGACCTCCATCCCTTTCTTTCTTCTCCTTTCTTTCTCCTCGTCGGTCTGCCACTCCTCACGCCCAGTTGCCTCACACCCTCATCATCTTTCTCTCTCTCGCAGCCAAAAATCCATGCCTGAAACGAAGGGGAAATCCCCCTCGTTTCAGATCTGGAACGAAACCCAGTTTCGTTTCAGGTCGTTCCCTTCGATTTCAGCGGCGCGTGCGAGGATAAAAGCTTCTTACGGTGGGTCTGGGTTACAAACGAGCAGCGGCGGATTGGGTTACGTACAAGCAGCGGCGGCTCTGGGTTACGTACAAGCAGCGACGCCGGCGAATCTGAAGCTTCTTACGGCGGGTCTGGGTTACAAACGAACAGCGGTGGCTCTGGGTTACGTACAAGCAGCGGCGCTGGCGAATCTGAAGCTTCTTACGGCGGGTCTGGGTTATAAACGAGGAGAGAAGAGTGGCAGTGGGGGAGAGAGAGGAAGGGAGAGAAAGTGCCGGAAAACGATGAGAGAAAAGAAGGAGAAAAAAAAAAAAAAAAAAAAGTCGCCGGTCGCCGATGGTGTGCTGCTGTTGAAGAAGAAGAATAAGATAATGATGAAGGAGAAGAAGAAAGAGAGGGAGAAAGGGTGAAAAAATAATAATAAAATAATAATTTTTTTAAAAAATTAATTTATTATTATTTTAATTTAAAAATTAAGAAAATATTTTTTTTTATTAAAATAATAGTGCCACGTCAGCAGCCGTTAGTATTTAACAGAAAAATAAACGGCAGGGACCAAAGTGCTCCTTATCTCAAACCTCAGGGGTATTTTTGTTGAGTTTGAAAACTCAGGGACCAAAGTGTTACCTAACCCAAACCTCATGGACCAAAAGTGTATTTTTCCCAATAATTAATTAATTATGAATTAGTTAAATTGTTTAGTTTAATTAATTTAATTAAATTCGATTTAATTAAACTTAATTAAAACTATATATTAAGTGAGGGATGTGCATTTAATATGATTTAATGCACATGTAATTAAATATTAGATATTTAATTATATTATTAATTAATTAAATTGTTAGTTAATTAATTAATATATTTAATTAATTAAATTTTATTTAATTAATTATTATATTAATATTATTTTTTCTCTCACTTAAAACACTCACGTTGCAGGGGTCATAAGCTCGCTCTCTCATTCTGCAAAATCTAAGATTCTCTCATGCTCTCATTCTCTCTCAACCACATTACAGAGAGTTTTTTTTTTCTTCTCTGTAAATTCATAATTCCCATTCAAGGAGTCTCACCACTCCGCTCTCAATCTCAGAGAATAGCAGGGTAGCCTCGTGGTGGTGTTTGCCGTTCAAAAATAATCAAGAAGGCGTTCTTGAATTCAGAGTCATCAACGAAGGTATGTTTCTCATCGCTTGATTTTTTGCCAATGTATTGGTATTTTGCATAATGAAATTAATTTACGAACGGTCCAATTGCTTCCGCTTTAACGGAATTGGGAATTCCAATCCTTCAATTGGTATCAGAGCCGATCGTATGCTTAATTTTGTTTTACAAATATTTGCATTGGTTGATTGGTGGGATTAAATTATGCATTGGATGTATGATTGGTTTGATGGTAGATGGTTTGGGTTTTTGGCATTAGAATTTGCAAAAATTTCTTGATTTGATCATGTAAAGACCCGTTGTTTTGGGCATTTTGTTGCAAAGTGCGTCTGTAAGTCCGTGTCAATGTTTTGTGTATAAATTTGGGTGAAAAACGAATGAATTTGGCGCCAAATCGAGGAAGAACGCTGGTGGAATCTTCAATTTCTGGAATACAGAGGGTTGGATGTTCATCATGGATGAATAAAAAAAAATCGAATGAAAACGCGCGCTGGCTAAAAAAAAGGGAATTCGGAAAAGCGTATCCGCTGAGGCTCGAACTCAAGGCGTGAGGGGGTTGTTTTCGTCGGTTCACCAACCAGATCGTGACGCGTGTCGCGGGTGTCAGGCGGGAGTTCGGCTTTGCGTGCGGCAGTTCGAGCTTTGTCGTGCGCGTGTTCATTTTTTTAGTTCGTGGAGCGTTTCTTCAAACGTGGGCTGGTAATTTTTGAATTTCAAATTTCGTTGGGCCGTTGTCGCTCGAACGTGGGCTTCAAATCCGCGTGCAGATCTGTCTTCATGGGCAGCAGTTCGAGCAGTTGCTGAAGCGGTTTCGGGCGTGCGGTTTTCAGACAGTTGCTGTCCGGTTCGTGGGTTGAGGCGCAGTTCAGACCAGTTTGAGGACTTTTGACCGAGTTTTGACCGGTTCATGGCGGTTCAAGCGATTGTTGATCGGTTTGAGGAGATTTGACCCGGTTCTCGATGGGTTCACGCAGTCTGGACAAGTTTTGGTGTTTTTTTGGCTCAGTTCAGCTTCAAATTCATCGGTTCAAGGGTGTTTTGACCCGGTTTAGCTTGGTTCAAGCTTTTTTGGATCTGGTTCATTGTATTTCAGCTCAATTTTTCGTTGGTTCGAAGGGTTTGGACGCGGTTCGAGGTCATTTTGGGCTGGTTCACGGCATGATAGGGCTGTAATAAAATAATTAATGTAGTTTTTCTATTGTTTTGAGTCCTAGGATGCCAAAACCCGTCTACTTAGCTATTTAATTGCTTTATGAATGTCATATAGTATTTAAATCCCACCATAGGTTAAGCATATTCATGCATATTTATTTATAATTGTTATAATATATGGATTATGCATGAATTTAATTTTCATGGATGTTTAATATAAATTGTTATATTAAATGGATGAAAATTGAGAAGCATTGAGCATGAAATTACTTTAGTTTAAAAATATAAAAATTATATTTATATAAGTAATTTTTATGCTTAATTATTTTTTCATGAGCTATTAATATAAATGGTTATATTAATGTATGAAAATAGTAATGCGAATATTAATTTTCTTATATAATTATTTTAAGAGTTAAATTAATTATAGGAAATTAAAATTGCATTGAGCATGACATTACACTAGCTTAATATAAATGTTAATTATTTAATGTCATGAATGCTATTGTGTGGTAATAAATTAATTAGAATATTGATTGTTAATTTATTCACCATAGTAGCATGTTATAGGTTTAATTCATTAAATTTTATAATAGTTATAAAATTAATGAATAGAAATCATTAACCTATAACAAAGAGTTGCATGCAAACATAGGATCTTAGGAAAAATGAATTAATTTTAAAATTGTTTGAAATTAATTAGACCTAAGATCATTATTTCTAATAGGATTAGAAATTTTTGTCTTGCTTAGTATTTTAATAGATTTAAAATATGGTAAGTAGGACAAATAGGATTTTGGTTATAAGGGAACTCTCCCGGTGAGGTTTTGTCTAGGCTGGAGTTATCTCCTACCTGGGAACTGAACCGGTACCTGAGTTGAATTAACCATTGTCCTATTAGCATGCAATGTCACTAGGTAATTAAAAGGGTTTAATTGACCTAGACATTAGTGTAAAGACCTGATTATAAGAGTTATAATAGGCTTAAACTTAGATAGATTGACTTAGCCGGGTTTATCTATGTTAAATAACCCTAAAATACAATAGGACATTTCAGTGGGAGGAAAAATATAAAAAAAAGATTTTCATATCGAGCTTTGTTCAAAGGAGTTTTCTTTTAAGCCCTTGATGATGAAAACTAGAGCTTTGTTCTATCTCAAAAGTGCCACCGTCACAACTGAATTGTTTTCTAGTCAGAGGCTTTCCATTAGTCTTTTTCTTTACAGAATTTTCTTAAGTCTAAACTTCCTCGTGTTTAACCTTTCTAACACTCTAGGAGAGTTTAGCCTTGAAGTTTTGAGAAACAAAAAAGCCTTATGCAAAGTCTTGCCTAAAAAACAAAGCCAATGAGGACTTTGTCTAACTTTAAGTTTGGGGGGTGCTTTATGCTTTACTTTGTAAATATTTATGCCTTTTGTAAATTTGTACTGCTGAAAAAAGAGTATGTGCTCAGTATTTATATAAAAAAAATGAAAAACCGAGAGTTACTCCTCCTTCCTAGACTTTACTGAGTAACCAGGGGCATTCATGACACCCATGGTTTGCCACTGCATGAAAGGTTTACTTAGGGAAGTGAGTATCATTTCGAGTTTGTGAACTTTGCTCGTAGCTAGATATCTTCACCACAAAGTGTCGATAAGCTAGAACGAAGGTAAAGATGACAACAAGGATACTCTTGGAAGAAAAAGAAGTTGAATCACTACTACAAATTTGGCCTTTGTTGACGGCTAAAAAGTATCAACTATCACTTTCATTGACGCTTTTTAGAAGTCAATTGAAGTGGTATCAATAAAACTAAAACGTCAATATTACTGTTTTCATTGACGCTTATAGGACGTCAACGAAAATGTCTTTGTTGACGTTTATAAGCCATCAACAAAGACATTATTGACACGTTTTATCCGTCAATGATATTCATAAAGCGTCAATGTAGCCACATTTGTTGACGTTTAATAGCCATCAACAAATCTTATTATTGACACGTTTTATCTGTCAATGATATCCATAAAGCGTTAATGTTGCCACATTTATTGATATTTATAAACCATCAATATAAACTTATGTTGACGTTTTTTCAATGTCAATTATAGGATAAAAAATGTCAATATATATATCTTTATTGACATCTTTACATTGTCAATATATCCTTTTATTGACGTTTATGAGCCGTCAAGTTACCATGTTAAATTGTCAAATTGTACGTTCATTGACGGTTAATATCCATCAATAATTATATTTTTAGTGACATTTTTTAACCGTCAACTATATGTATTTGAAAAAATTAAAAAAAAAAATCCTCTCGATTATTTTTACCCCTCCTCTACAACCTGCATTTATACAAAAGTAACAAGCTACCAACTGAAACGCTCCCAAAAGACCCAGTTGCAAACCTTGCACCACCCTCACAATACAAGCAAGCAGAACACCATTGGCAAACTTTTGGATTATTCATTACATAACTGGCCAATGAGAATTTCAATCTTCATGTATTAAGAGATCAATACTTACAGAAATGAACAACCAAATTCAATAATAAACACCATCATCAAAGGTTCACTAGTGCTGTGAAATACTTTCTCCAAAAAATTTGAGTCAGCCAACTGATTTGGCCAGATTTATGGATAAGCCATTTATCAACTAATCATGGGCAATCTTATGGATAAGTCCTTTATCTAGAAAATTGTTATATATAAAGAGGCATTCAATTTAGAAGCTACCTCGTCATTACACAACATTATGGTGTTTGTTGAGTACAATATTGTCACTTGCAAAAATAAAAGCAAATGAAAAAAGAAAAAAAAAGTCTCACATAACTCTTTGAAGGTTGATCAAATATGGTGCAATTTGTACTTGAAGTCATTGATGATCAACAGGATCAAATCTGATACATAAGAAGAAATGCAAATAATGTAAGCAAGATAATTAAGATTAGTGGTATGAATAACATATACTTGAATGAACACAAACAATAACTATACTCTCAAATTAACACAAACAACTGAAGTTATCAAATTTTATTGATATAAATACAAAACTTAACTAACTTATAAAGAATTCGTAAACATAACAAATAAATTAAGCAAAACTTAACAACATAATCAAACTTATCATAAACACAAATATTAAACTCGTCAAACTAACACAATCCATTAGAGTTATTAAAAATTTAACTAACACAAAACTTAGCTAATTAATCTATCAAAATTTATATACATAAGAACTAAATTAAATTAAGCTTATCAAAACTTATAAACATGTCAACTGAACTTATCATGGTCATCAATATTAAACTCATCAAATTAGCACAAACAATTAACGTTATCAAAACTTATGAACATAACAACAATACTTAACATATTGAAATGTATGAACATAACAATTAAAGTAATTGATCAAGGAGTAGGAGCATCATTTTTTCCAATTCCTTGTTGTTGAAGTAAACCACAAAAACACGAACACAAAGAAAATCCAAACAAAATTAATTTTCACTTTATCATTCATATATGAGCAAATTAATTTGCATCTTTCCTTAATAAGTTAATCGCCAACCATTATGTAATAAAAGTTCAAAATATGAAGCTCTTATATTACCAGATACATAAATTCCAAGCAATGATCAAGAAAAGAAAAAGGAAATACCATTCCAATAGATTGTTTCTAATCAGTGTCACTTCTAGAATCAACAAATAAACAAAGACCATTAAAATTACCAATCCAGTTCTCATTATTTCAATTTAACTTTCAAGTCTAGTTTTAATAATGTTTCCGCTCTGGCCACTTTCATATTTTTAGTGTGTTGGGAAGCCAAAAGATCTATAATACTCCCAAGTTTATTCAGCCTCAACATAACAAATAATAGTAAGAATTTTTACCACGTGTAGTTTAACATTTGGGAATAATGTTCATCAATCTAAAGTATGTAAAAGCGATTACCTCTGTCAAAATGGCTATAGATGTGGGACTGTGACCATGCCACACATAATCTCTTAGTTTCATTCCCTTTGCAGCAACACCTTTCTTGATAGTTTGTATGGCTACGACCAGGGAAGCACCTAACTAAATAAAATTATTACACAGTAAAATCAAATTATATCACATCTAATTATATTGTAAGGAATAGTTGTGGACTTTCACTAAAAAAGATGCATGGACATTAAAAAAAAATTATAACTAGTAAAAAATAGTTGGAAAGAATTGTAGAGCACAAACTCGTGAAATTACTTTTGGACAAGTTCATTGGCTTGAGACATGGATGACGAAATACAAGTAGTTACATAAAATTTACATGAATTTCATTTGGGCAAAGCCATCATCCACTTGTTTCCTCATTGATGGTTCAACATTGTCATCAACTACTTTAGTATAGTCTAAATCTCTTTTGGGTGAAAGTGTCCCATTTGAATGCTTGCATTGCTCCTCACCATCTCTAGTAATACTAAGCGATTCGCTGGTTGTGAACTCTGTAGAGATTTTAGCTGATTCCCAAGAGAAGCAATTGTCTTTTGACACTCGGCAAGCTTCCCAGCAGCTACGGCTAGATCCTCCTGCAATGTTACCCACCCTTCACTATTAGTATTCAACTTCCTCAAACTATGAATTTCAAAAGATGATAAGTATTATCTCAGAGAAATAGAATAAAAACATGGTTTTAGTTAAGGCAGGCCAACTATAAGTTTTTACCTGCTTTATCTTCAATTCATTTTTGGAGCTTTCACTTTGTGATTGTTTTTCTTCCTGTTTAATTCTTGAAAACTCTTCTTCTAGTTCCCGACACTTGACTGCCAATGCCAATGGTGAAGCCGTCTCTTTTTGAATATCAGATTCCAACATGCCCACTTTTGCAGACATGGTCAGAGATTCAGCTTCCATGTTGATAAGTTGGGACTCAATTCTTAGCTTTGATTCGTTTGCAATGATGAGCTCATTCTGTAACCTTTCCAGTTTTATTTCTGTTTCCTTGAGTTGAGATTGTGAAATGTCAAACAGAGTGGTTCAAACAAATTCCAAAGGTTTAAAGACAAGTGGTTCAGTATCAAAGACTGTATCGGGTTTGTGTTGCGATACCTTGATTTTATACTACTAAACCGATTTCTGCAAAAGGCCGTGAATGAACAATTGAGTGGAAGGATTTGGAAGACGACATTCTACACTAATCTAAAGGATGCGAATGCGATTGAACATAATAAGAAAACAGGTGCAGATTATTAGATTATATGGGCTTCCATCTCAAAACCAATTGGCAATGAGTGGAGTGACCCTTGTAGCTTATATATTGTGAGGTCTCCACTAATCTTTTCAATGTGGGATCCTCAACATGCCTCCTCAAGATGGTGCCTCTTTGGGTTCACCATTCTTGGATCGGATCTCAATTTCTTTTATTGGACCGAATACCCGTTTGGGTTTAATGGGCTCTGATACCATATTAGATTATATGGGCTTCCATCTCAAAACCAATTGGCAATGAGTGGAGTGACCCTTGTAGCTTATATATTGTGAGGTCTCCACTAATCTTTTCAATGTGGGATCCTCAACACAGATTACCAAAATAAATAATGGTCCGAACAAATCAGTCAGGTTTTTCCCATAGAGTGAAAATTTTCGAAACCTCATTTCCCACTCCTAAACTAAGATAATTCTCCAAACTCCAGCAACTTTTCAATATCCTAATCCTAATCAGCACCCCATATTGCATAAGGAACGAGGAAAAAACATCCACGAAGCTCGAAATCATCAGTGAATCAAATCAATTACAACCATTTACACCACATACTAGCGCGAGAGGAAAAGTACAGAGGAGAACAAACCGTTTGTTGCGGGAGGCGAGATTGAGGAGGGCAAGAAGAGAGGCTTCACGGGCATCAAGATTGGGAGAGAGAAGCATGCAAACAAAGGGCTGAATGAGACTGGAAGCTTCGAGGTTGGAGCGGGACTTGGGGAAAGATTTCCGAGCGAGCTTCCTCAAATCTTTGGCAGCTTCGATTTGGGAATGGTGAAGAAAAATGTGTGAGGGCGTGCGCGAAGACGAACAGAAAAACTGTCGTCGGGGGAGAGGGAAAAAGAGAGAATGAAGGTGCTTAATTAGGGTTTCTTCTTTCTTTTCTTTATTTCTTTTTTTTTCTTTTTCTTTTATTTCTCTTAATCCATACAAATAAACAAAATAAAAGAGAGTTTTGGGGGTTTTTTTTTTTCCAACTTTATCTCTTTTCTAATTAAAAACTCAATTTAAACTCCTAAAATCACTTCAAATTTGGGAGAAATTTAAACTTAAATCCAAAATCCCAAAAAAGGATAAATTTTTTGACGTTTAATACCCGTCAAGAAACCCCATTAATATTGACGTTTATTGCGTGTCAATATAGTAATGTTTATTGACGCTTATTAGCCATCAATGAATGCGGTTTTTATTGACGGTTAATAAGCGTCAATAAAAACCGTCAACAAAACGCTTTTCATTGATGGTTTTTATCCATCAACTATGTGAAAAGGCAGAGTTGGACGAAAATCTACGTAAAGTACGCTTTTAATCCCATTTATTGATGTTTTTTGTCCGTCAACATAAATCATATCATTTCTTGACACCATAAAACCGTCAATATATCTATTTATTTATTAATAATTTATTTTAAAGTACAAATGATACTTTTATTGACGCTTTTTTGACACAAGCGTCGATAAACGTAAAAAGCCAAGCGTCAATAAAGGTCAAATTTGTAGTAGTGAATAAATAGAGCACTAGCAGTCAAAATAAGTTTGGGGGAGATAGAAAAGGTCTAGTAATTCATGTATGCTCATTTTTTCCTCAAGATTGTTTTTCTTAGCTAAAAGAACTATACTAGGCTTTATGAGTAGAAGTTAGGTAGTTTAAACACATTGGTTAGGATGGATTAGGGAGAGTTTTGCTTTGAAAAAGAACAATAGAAATCTTCATGCCTAGGAAACTTAGACGTTGTGACTGACACTAGAGTAGAACCCTCTCCTGAAAGGCAAACTTTTTAGAAAATGATCTTGAAAAGCATGTTTACTTGATTCCATGTCACTTGATTTGCAATTAAAAGTTAATGCTAGTACCATGATTGATTACTACACATTAACCTTAACATTTTGATTGGCAATTAAAAAGTTGATCTCTAACATTTTGACTGGCTATTGCTTGAGGACAAGCAATGAGTTAAGTTTGGGGGTCTGATAAGGGTAAAAAATATACCTATTTTACCTTTATATTTAGCTCATAATCTTGTCCAAACTATATGTTTTAGATCAATTTTACTGTTCCCGAGCTCAAAATATGCTAAAGTTGATAAGTTAGGGTGTTGAGATTCACTTTTATCAAATTATGCTCATTTGTGCTTAAAAAGTCTCAATTTTTAGGGAATTTGACTAAGTTTGTTGCTGTGCAGGAAAACAGAGGAAATGCTGGAATTTACCCAGAAATGCGACCGCATTTCTGGGAAGGCAAAATGAAATGCGACCGCATTTCTAGAAAAATAGAGACAATTCCGAGTCGTCCGCGGGTCGTTTTGAACGAGACTTATTCGCACCTAACTGGCTGTTTTGACCCCGAAATCGACTGGGCTACCTACCAGCACCTATTTCGCAGCTCCTCAACCACTCCCAACACTATATAAGCTCGTGATTCAAAGTCAGATTCAAGCAGAACTCATTTGGAAGAAGAGGGTGGTGTCAGAACCCTAGTTGACGCCTATGAGTAGGGATGCCTGAGGTCATTCTTAGATGACTAAATTCTAACCTTAGTTAGACATCAAACCTTAGGGTTTGTTGGGATTTTTACCCATTCCCACTTTGTAAGAGCGAGAGAGTGGAGTGTATAAGCGAACTCTAGAATGATTGGATAAATAGAAAACCCATAGTATTTGGCTACTGTCATTATTTCCAACTTTTGATACTTTTCATTTATCTGTATTCTTTACATCGTATTTTCAATGGAAATGTATTCGTTTGCACTTTATCTCACCATGAGTAGCTAAGTTCCATTGAGGGGTTCAATATGGTGAATTCCCTTATAGTTCAATAGCTTGAAAGTGTTTTATTTGCTTAAGTGTTGTTCAATGCATGTCATTCTTTATTGAATATCATTCTGATCTTGCTGAGTTTAAATTGATCACATAGACTTTGCATGCTATGTGAGTTTGATCTTGAAAGGGACAGACGATATCGGTTCTCATAAAGGTGATATAGGAGAAAAAGCTCGAAAGAGATTGTTCGGTGGTACAGGGCAAGCTGCCTAAGGCACCCTATATCAACTATAGGGTTATAGGTTGCATTCGTGAATTATCTATGTCAGAGTCGAGTCACAAAAATGTGCGTAACGGTACTCGCTTAGCCTTCTGACGGTTCTTGGGAGCAAGGCCAAATAGAAGTTAAATCTGACCCAATGTATTGAATAGGCTTAAGTTAAATAATCCATGATTACGGTTATTGCCTTTGGGATGAATCCATGTTGAATACCTCGTTTTATTCATTGTTGTTAATCTTTTGTTTATTTGCTTGTTTTTCTATTTTTCTAAAAATAAATCATCAATCATATTTCTTTGGTTACCTATATTTAGAGCAATCATTTGAGCAGTTTCTTATTCAAATCTAAATTTCCAATTTAGTCCTCGTGGGATCGATACCCTTGGAATACTTCTAAGGTTTTTATTACTACGTGCGATAGTGTATACTTGCACTAAGGTTGGCTGAATTTATCTTAATTATTATTTATCATCTTATCTCACATCCATCATTCAACCTCTGTCGCACCAAGTTTTTGGCGCCGTTGCCAGGGACCAAAAGTGAAACCAGTTTGTTATTTGAAATTGCGATCAGATTGCGACCGCATTTCTATCTCAAAGGGAATTTGACTTTGGTTTGCATTTGTTTTGCTTTTGCAGGTTGAAGTTAGTGCATGAACAAGGGGTGTCCACTCCTTGACATTGATCCTGAGATAGAAAGAACCTTTCGTCGTCGACGGAAGGAACAAAGACGAAAGAGAAGGAAACAACAAGAGTTGAGCACACAGGAACCTCTAGAAGAAGCTTATTACATACAAGAGTTTCCAATGGAACCTCCTAGAGTCGATCCTCAAGTTGATCCACAGAATCGTGGAAGGGAGCAAAATGGTGAGAGAATTCCTCCAGTTCCTTCAGTTCCACCGGTTCCACAACAAGAAAATCCAATTTACATTGCTGAAGACCGCAATAGAGCAATAAGGGACTATGCTTTACCAGTTTTTCAGACTTTAAATCCAGGAATTTTGGAGCCACCGATAGATGCTCCACAGTGTGAACTTAAACCACTGATGTTCCAAAGATTGAATACCATGGGCCAATTCTCTGGACTTCCAAATGAAGATCCACATAAACACATTAAGCTATTTTTTAGAGTTTGCAATTCTTTTAAACTTACAGGAGTGCTTGAAGATACTTTGAAGCTAAAGCTTTTTCCATTTTCTTTGCAGGGAGATGCTGAAGCTTGGTTGGATTCATTCCCTCCAAACTCCATCACTTCTTGGAATGATTTGGCTGAGAAATTTCTAGAGAAGTTTTTTCCTTCTAATAAAAATGCCAAGTACAGAGCTGAAATTATTGTTTTTAAAAAAATCTTACAATGAACCTCTGGATGCAGCTTGGGAAAGATTTCAAAGGCTGGTTCGGAAGTGTCCACACCACGGATTGCCTGCTTGCATCATATTGGAGCATTTTTATAGTGGATTAGATCAAGCTTCGAAGGCACTAGTCAATGCATCTGCAAACGGATCTTTCTTGAAGAAGTCTGCAAATGAGGCACATGCTATCTTAGACACCATAGCCACAAACAATAGACATTGGGGAGAGACTGAGCCAACAATTATTTTAAAGAATCCAGTTAAAGTAGTGGAACAGAGGCTAATTCTACTATGCAAGCCCAAATCAAAGCTATCCACAGCATGATGATGGGCATGACTATGAACAATCAAGCAAATATAGCCCCTGCCAATGCTATCTCTTCTTCATGTTGTGAAATTTGTGATGAGGAACACATTACTGATAATTGTCCACTAAATCCCGCGTCTGTCTTTTCTGCAGGTCAACAAGGGAACCAGAACCAGAATAGATGGAATCCATATTCGGCCACGTACAACCCAGGTTGGAGACAGCATCCAAACTTCTCTTGGGGAGGACAAGCCGGGGCAAGTAATTCCAACACAACTCAATTCGGGAAACCTCCTACACAACAGCAGCTGCAGAAGAACTTCCAAGCAGCCCAAGTGTAGAGTCAAGAGTCAAATCTAAAGACTCTTATGAAGGAATACATGGCAAGAAACGATGTTGCAGTTAGGAATTTGGAAGTACAGCTTGGACAAATTGCTCAGGAGATTAAAAACAGACCACAAGGGACGTTGCCCAACAAGACTGAAATCCCTCACAGAGAAGGAAAAGAGCAATGCAAGGCAGTAACCTTGAGAAGTGGACAAGAATATGATGGCCCAAAGTACCCAGCAAATCAAGAAGCAGGAATCCCAGAAGAAGCTCGAGAAAAGATTTTAGAAACGAAGCCAGATATTACCTCAGATGTTATACAAAATAAAGAAGATAAAGAAAAAACCAAGGAGCATGAAGCCTTGGTAGAAAAAGAAGAAAAATCAAATTCAGAGAAAAAACAAGGGAATGTGACCGCAAGACCTCGAAAATTTGTTATAGATCCAGAATACAGACCACCTCCTCCATACCCTCAAAGATTTAAACATGCTTCGCAGGATACACAGTTCAAAAAGTTCTTAGATGTTTTAAAGCAGCTACACATTAATATTCCATTAGTGGAAGAGCTTGAACAAATGCCTACCTATGTGAAGTTCCTAAAGGATATTCTATCAAAGAAAAGAAGATTGGGAGAATACGAAACGGTTGCACTTACTGAATGTTCCAGTGCACTGGTCAAGAATGAAATCCCTCCCAAGCTCAAAGACCCAGGAAGTTTCACCATTCAATGCTCCATGGGAGGAAGGGATGTGGGCAGAGCTCTATGCGATCTAGGAGCGAGTATAAACCTGATGCCCTACTCAGTTTTTAAATAGCAGTTTTTAAATAGTTGGGGATTGAAGAAGCAAGACCAACAACTGTAACCTTACAGTTAGCAGACAGATCACTTACACATCCTATCGGAAAAATTGAAGATGTGTTGGTCAAGGTTGACAAATTTGTACTCCCAACAGATTTCATCATTTTAGATTGTGAAGCTGATAAGGACGTGCCAATCATTTTAGGATGACCTTTCTTAGCCACCGACAGGACCTTAATTGATGTGCAGAAAGGAGAGTTGACCATGAGGGTCAATGATCAGCAAGTCACGTTCAATGTGATGAATGCAATGAAGTACCCTGGAGATTTTGAAGAGTGTTCTATGATTGATGAAATTGATGAACTTTCCCGGTCTACTTTTCAGGAAATGATGAAAGGAGAAACATTGGAGGATATACTTGGAGATGAAGAACAAGAAAAAGGTGGGAAAGAGACTGAAGTTGAAGAAATCAATCAACCCATAAAGAGACAAAGAATCAAACCCTATTGGGGGAAGGGCCTTGAGGATGAAGAAGCCCATGTTTCTGTGATTGAACTGGTATGAATTCTATACTTTGAGAATTTATCTTTGTATATTATGGATCTATGAAAATAAAATAATAATACAGACATGGACTCCAAAATATCTGGACAAGAGTAAAAACTCTGTCTAGGAAAAGGTACTTAAGTTGACCATAGGGAACACCTTTTCCTGGGGATTTACCTAGGAGTTTTGAAAAGTCCATACTACTTTGTATCCCATCTATTTAAAAGAAAAAAAAAAAAAAGAGGAGAAAATTGTGAAATTGTGAGCTTAGAATAGAGGATTTTGATCAAGAGGGAACTTTGTCTAAGGAAAGTCCTGACTAGGCTGAGATATTTAAGTTGACCATAGGGAACACCTCTACCTGGGGACTTACCTGAAAGTTGAATTGATCAAAACATTTGACTTAATAATAATAATGAATCATTATTGGGCATATGAACTTTCTAACATGTTTATGAGTGTTTCAGCAAAGAAAGAAAAGCAAAGGGAAATGAAAAGTCAAGGAAAAAAATGAAGACATAAAAACTGAGGAAAATGCGATCGCATTTCTCCCCAGTGTATTTGGGAATGCGATCGCATTTGCCAAAAGTCAGAGGGCAGTCACAGAATTATTTTTGACCATCACGTGACCTAATTAGAAAACTATAAATAGCTGACTTTTTCTTTCCCTCTTCACCAACAACTCAAACCTTTTGCATTCAAGTCAAACTCAAGAACTTTCCATATTCTCTCATCTTGAAACCGAAACCCACATCACAGAACCATGAAGAACAATCCGAAATCATTATCATCACGTAAGATCACTCGATCTCAGAGTGCTCAAACAGCCCAAGAAGCTGAAGCACACGCGCAACGCCAAGAGGAGCAACTCGAAACACCCATGCAAGGCACGAGAAGGACGAGACCCACGGGTTTCTCGCCGGCGATTGTGGACCAAGGTACTTCCAGCGTTCAAACTCCTTCCTCGACAATGTCGGCCACCTCGAGGGAGAATCCGAGTTCGTCTCAGCCTAGGAGGTCCACGCGGGCTACTGCCGTCCACAAAACCCAAAAACCCGCAACTCAACAGTTCAGAAAACGCTCGCGGGAGTGGTTTTCAATGATCTGGGCGATGGGAGCTCAGAGACGTGCTGCTCTTGAAGAAGAAGCGAATAGGCGAGATGAAGAAGAAGCCGCCAAGGCAGCAGGAAGCTCTCGGCAAAGGGAGGCTTCAACGAGTAAAACTCCTGAACCTTCAACTAACCCCTCTTTGTCTTGCAGGAACAAACCATTCGTTACCTACAGTGCAAGGAGGAGGAGTCCCAAGAAAGTTGTGCCCGAGAAGCCACTTGTAATCGAGCCTCTCAAAGTAGAAAGAATACCCCCGGACGTGTTCGAAGGCATAATTCGCCAAGCCGTGGCAAAGGCCCTTGTGATTGTCGAAGGGTATTAGGCTGAACAAGAAGCCTTGAAAGATATTGAGGCTGAGAGAGAGATGGAAAACCAACACATGAGGGAAGAAGATGAGGGTGCAAGAGAAAGAGATCTTGAAGAAGAGAGGAAAAAGGAAGAGGAAAGGCAGGAGGCCGAGAGGGCCTTAGAAGCTGAAAAAGAAAGAAAGTTAGATGAAGACCTCAGAAGGGTAGCTACTTATTTGCAACTCCTCGAGGAAGAAAAACAAAGAAGGGAAGAGTTAAAGAAAGATGAAGAAAGAAGGAAGGAAGCAGAAGACTTCCTTGCAGCTTTTGAGCCACTCCACAAGGCTCAAAGTGAGGCTGAGATGCTGCAAGGGAAAGAAGAAAAGGCCCAACAGTGGCCAACTGAAGGAAATTCAGGAAAAGAAAAAGAAAGTGAAGTAGAGGATGAAGACCAGAATGCGACCGCAACTGGGCCGCATTCTGAGGAAGGCCAAAGAACGGCCACTAAAGCTCAGCCAGCTGATGAGGTTTTCGAACCTCTATTCAAATATGATCCACCAGCAGCTGTCAGCACCTCTTCGGGAGAGAAGATGGATGAAGGAGAGAAAGAAAACAAGGAGGCTGAGACCTCCAGTGATTCAGAGACAAAATCCGACTCAGAGATTAAAGAGTTGGATGACGGCCAAGTTCCTATCTCTGCAGCATTGAGGAGAAAGAGAAGAAGAGAGATTAAAGCTGAAAGGAGGACCAAAAACAAGAATGACCCCATATTTGCCAAGAGGCCGAGGACGAGGTCCATGGACGCCTCTCCTGCAGCTCCTCCTACCATCTCACCCGCCAAGTCAAAAGCCAAAACACCCAAGGCTGCATCTCCTAAAAATCCATTTCCCGAGGTATTTAGAGATGTAAATTTTCAGGAAAGGATGGAGATTATGAGAAAGAGAGATTTCCTCAACGAGAAGAGATTCTCTAACAGAGCGGGAACACTGCCAGAGTTCGTAAGCAGAGTTATCTCATAGTACAAGTGGTAGGAGTTTTGTGCTCACCCTTAGGAGGCTGAAGTGCCTTTAGTTTGAGAATTTTACGCCGGCCTAAGGGAGGAAAGCATAAGTATGGCGGTGGTGAGAGGTAAAATGGTCAGCTTCTCTTCTGTAGACATTAACCGGGTGTACAGACTCAAAGCACCCTTGAATCCAAGAGGGAACGATGTTATCAGGAACCCCTCAGCCAACCAAATGAAAGAGGCATTAAAACTCGTGGCCAATAAGGGAGTTCAATGAAAAGAGTCCCAAACGAAGGTGAAGACTCTAGTGCCAAGCGATCTAAAGCCAGAATCGGCAGTTTGGCTTCACTTTCTGAAGAACCGATTGATGCCAACCACCCACGATAGCACCATCTCAGTATATAGAGTTATGCTACTCTACTGTATTATAAAGGGGTTGGAAATCAATATTGGGAGCATAATCAGGGATGAAATTCTAGCCTGTGGAAGAAAAAGAGCAGGTAAACTTTTCTTTGGATCACTTATCACCCAGCTTTGCCAAAGGGTGAAGATAGTTCCAGGCAAGGACGAGGAGTGTCATTTCTTCAAGCCTACCATTGACTTGTCCTTGATCGGGAAGCTTCAGCAGAATAGTATCCAAAGGAAAGACAAAGCCTCCACATCTCAGGCCACTCCACCATCAGGGCCGAGCATGGCTTCTCCATCCCAACACACTCCTTTTACAGGGCCCTCACCATCATCGGAAGCCTTGGCCATTGCCTACCGCCAGTTAGATCAAATTAGGGAAAACCTGAAGACATATTGGGCATATGCAAAGGAGAGGGATGAAGCCATTAGAGAGTTTTATCTCTCTATTGCCCCGAGTATTGCTCCAGTCTTTCCCGATTTCCCTCAAAAGCTGCTGCCTCAAGAAGACAAGGATTCTGGTGAAGAAGATGAAAATAATGATGAAGAAGATGAAGAGAAAGAGAGTTCCTCGGACGAGGACTAGGGGAGTTTTCTAATCCCCTTTTACTTGCTGTTTTTTATATATAATACTGTTTTTTGTTGCTTGCTTTTTTTTTAGTTTTAGCATGTTTAAATTCTGTTTTAAGTTGTTTAGTTGCTGTTTTAGATTTCTTAAATTATTTAGTTTGTTAATAGTATGATCATAGGGTAGTTTAGATAGCTTGTTGATAGTTTAGATTAGATAAACTTGGGTTTTTCAAATCTTTTCCTTAAAAATCTGCTGCTGTTTTTTAGCTTAACCTATGAACTTTTTGGAAGAAAAACAATCAATTTTAAGAAAAATTGCTTGATAAAATGTTTTGGAAAGAAAGCATGTTTTCAAAGGAGTTTTCTTTTAAGCCCTTGATGATGAAAACTAGAGTTTTGTTCTATCTCAAAAGTGCCATCGTCACAACTGAATTGTTTTCTAGTCATAGGCTTTCCATTAGTCTTTTTCTTTACAGAATTTTCTTAAGTCTAAACTTCCTCGTGTTTAACCTTTCTAACACTCTAGGAGAGTTTAGCCTTGAAGTTTTGAGAAACAAAAAAGCCTTATGCAAAGCCTTGCCTCAAAAACAAAGCCAATGAGGACATTGTCTAACTTTAAGTTTGGGGGGTGTTTTATGCTTTACTTTGTAAATATTTATGCTTTTTGTAAATTTGTACTGCTGAAAAAAGAGTATGTGCTCAGTATTTGTATAAAAAAAAAATGAAAAATCGAGAGTTACTCCTCCTTCCTAGAGTTTACTGAGTAACCAGGGGCATTCATGACACCCATGGTTTGCCACTGCATGAAAGGTTACTTAGGAAAGTGAGTATCATTCCGAGTTTGTGAACTTTGCTCGTAGCTAGATATCTTCACCACAAAGTGTCGATAAGCTAGAATGAAGGTAAAGATGACAGCAAGGATACTCTTGGAAGAAAAAGAAGTTGAATAAAAAGAGCACCAGCAGTCAAATAAGTTTGGGGTAGATAGAAAAGGTCTAGTAATTCATGTATGCTCATTTTTTCCTCAAGATTGTTTTTCTTAGCTAAAAGAACTACACTAGGCTTTATGAGTAGAAGTTAGGTAGTTTAAACACATTGGTTAGGATGGATTAGGGAGAGTTTTGCTTTGAAAAAGAACAATAGAAATCTTCATGCCTAGGAAACTTAGACGTTGTGACTGGCACTAGAGTAGAACCCTCTCTTGAAAGGCAAACGTTTTAGAAAACGATCTTGAAAAACATGTTTACTTGATTCCATGTCACTTGATTTGCAATTAAAAGTTGATGCCAGTACCATGATTGATTACAACACATTAACCTTAACATTTTGATTGGCAATTAAAAAGTTGATCTCTAACATTTTGATTGGCTATTGCTTGAGGACAAGCAATGAGTTAAGTTTGGGGGTGTGATAAGGGTAAAATAGGTATTTTTTACCCTTATATTTAGCTCATAATCTTGTCAAAACTATATGTTTTCGATCAATTTTACTGTTTCCGAGCTCAAAATATGCTAAAGTTGATATGTTAGGGTGTTGAGATTCACTTTTATCAAATTATGCTCATTTGTGCTTAAAAAGACTCAATTTTTAGGGATTTGACTAAGTTTGTTGTTGTGCAAGAAAACAGAGGAAATGCTGGAATTTACCCAGAAATGCGACTGCATTTCTAGAAAAACAGAGGCAGTTTCGAGTCATCTGCGGGTCGTTTTGAACGAGACTTCTTCGCACCTAACCGGCTGTTTTGACCCCGAAACCGACTGGGCTACCTACCAGCACCTATTTTGTTGGGATTGGTGTCCTAAAACTCGTAGATAGTGAATGTTAAACGAATTATATACTTATTCGATAAAGGCGTTATCGAGACTAATTCAGTAAAGTTATTACTGAATAAAGTAAATTGCACATATAATAACCCATATCCAATAAACTAAGATCCATGGCTATAGGATGAACACTTGAGCTTTATGTAGAGACATAAAAGTGGATCAAGCTTGAGTAATAGCCAAAACGGCCTATAGTATAGGGATAGGGTTGGGTACCTTATTTTGGAGACACTATGAGACGCGGCCCACTTTATAGATGGTATAGACGATGTGATCCTAAATCGTCCATGTAGAGACATGCGAGTGGGGGCGTCCTATGCAATGAGTTTGCATAAGACCAGGACCAAGAAATAAGTCGCTCTCGCTTTATAACACCGTTTACTGACGAGACTGACTATTTCATGTGATGACCTAGGTAACTCGATCTTAATCCTGAGCTAACTATGAACTCCTGTTTATTCGGACTTATCCTTAGATCTGCACAGGTGAGAGTGGCTCAGTATCGCCGACTCAATAAGCCTCCCATTTCAGGGATAGGAACGAGTAGATAGCTGGGGACATAGTCGTGCAAGAAGGAATTCACTCCTACCCGAATTAGGGATAGTAGAGAGGTTGTTCCCTTAAGTGCTGACTCCGGGGCTTGAACAAAGGGATCCCGCCCTCTCATTGGCCCGAGAGGGACTCGGTTTATTGGTTGGACCATAAACCAATTGTTCATTAGAGGATCAGTGGGACTTAAGGAACTAGAAGTACTATAGGGGTAAAACGGGCTTTTGACCTAGCTATAGCTACGAACAACCTGTGAAGGATCGACTTACTAATCATGGTTAAATCAAGTGGACAAAAAAATATGTCTATAGTGAGGGGAGTGCAACTATCGGGCTATAGTGGAGTGTCCCGGTAGTTAACGAATGTTGGCTAGCTTGGATAATGAGATTAGTCGGTTAGCCTCGAATCGTTGGAGCCCATGATCTATAGGTCCATTAGGTCCCCCTACTAGCTCATATCGGAACAAAGCCTAGAACAAAAAGATAGGAAGCTTTGAATCGTTCAAAATCGGGAAAACGGGTATTATCGTAAATTGTGTTTGACACAATAATTTAATTATGAATTAAATTAGAAAATGAGAGATGGAGTATTTAAAAGTGTTTTGAATACCATATATATGTATTAGGAATCATATATAATTCATGGCACTAGGTGATAAAGATTAATTGGATTAATCATGTAAAAATTACTTGGAATTGTACAAATTAATTGCCTAGAAATCAATTTCAATTTTGAATTGAAATAGGAATGAATTGCAAGCTGAAAATTGAGAATTTAGATTCAATTTTAAGTGGATTTAGTGGCATTCTCACTCTTGCATGTTGATGCATAGTGGAAAACAACACAACCATGCACTAGTTGCATGTGTTGTGAATTAAACACCTAGAATCCACTTTGAGTTGCAATTTCACCATGTGTCTAGTGTCATGAGGCTTCTCTTTGCATGGAAGATGTCTATATAAGGAGTATGAATCAGATTCAAAGGATGGAGAGCCATTTTCCATATTGTTATGCTGCTGGATTTTGGTCTCAAACTCACTCATCTCCATATATCTCTCTAGTGCTTGAACCTTCAAGCATTCCCTTCCCATTCCCTATCTCTATAGACTCCCACAAGTCGTTCTTGGCCCAGAGAATAGTAGGGAAGACACTAGAGGTGGTCCACACACCGTTCGTGATCAAAGGAATCAAAGGGAGTTGTTGAATCTGTCTCCAAAAGGTTGGTAAAAATTCTGCTCTCTCCTTACGGTATTTGGACAGCATGTTTTCATTTTCTAAAATTGATGTAGTTAAGTGCCTCCGATCCTAAAATTGCTTCCGCATGTGTTATATGAACACCTTCATATTTCGCAGCTCCTCAACCATTCCCAACACTATATAAGCTCGTGATTCGAAGTCAGATTCAAGCAGAACTCATTTGGAAGAAGAGGGTGGTGACAGAACCCTAGTTGACGCCTATGAGTAGGGATGCCCGAGGTCCTTCTTAGATGACTAAATTCTAAACTTAGTTAGACATCAAACCTTAGGGTTTGTAGGGATTTTCACCCATTCCCACTTTGTAAAAGCGAGAGAGTGGAGTGTATAAGCGAACTCTAGAAGGATTGGATAAATAGAAAACCCATAGTATTTGGCTACTGTCATTATTTCCAGCTTTTGATACTTTTCATTTATCTGTATTCTTTACATCTTATTTTCAATGGAAATGTATTCATTTGCACTTTATCTCACCATGAGTAGCTAAATTCCGTTGAGGGGTTCAATATGGTGAATTCCCTTAGGGGCCGTTTGGTGCGCCGGAATTGAATGGGTTTGGAATGGAATGGAATGGAATCTGATGCCCATGGGAATGTTTTGCTGGAATGTGGATTCCTGGGAATGCAGATGCCTGTGTTTGGTTTGCTGGATTTGGGCTGGAATCAACCTGATGCCTGTGTTTGGTTCACTGGATTTGGGCTGGAATCATGCTGATGCCTGTGTTTGGAGTGCAGGGTTGGGATTGTGCTGGAATTGAAAATGTTGATCAATTGGGAGCTGTTTTTTATGCTATTTTTTATTTCTTTTTTTTCATTTCAACAGTTTTTTCAATTTTTTTCCCAATTATACACATGTATATCCTATACCACATTTTCCCATTCTAATTGGAATTTTACAAGATAAAGTAGAAAAATACGTTTTGTATTATGAAATCGGTTTGCTCTAGATTTTAAACAAGGAAGGGAACTAGTTGCATAGGTATAGAAATGAAAGATAGTAGTGACGTAGATTCTTGCATAACATAAACCGTACATGAAATGAAAGATAGATTGTTCTGATAAACGACAAACACATAGCATAAAATAAATGCAAGATAGATGGTCCCAGAAAGTGAAAAACAACAGAAGCAGTAGTACTCTCCAACAGAAGGACTGGAGGTCGATGTCTTAAAACATATTTTTTAAAACACACAACTTCAAATTCGTTACTCACTTCGAAAGACTATTTTTTAGAAGTTGATGTATGTTTTAGGAGTATGCTGACTGAATTTGTTAATTTTATAACCCGATTTTTTTCGAAACTGTTAATAATTATAATTGTTTCAATTAACTATGGAGTGCTGTTACGAAGATAAGTAGACTAATTTTGGGGTTCCATGTGTTAAGAAAATAAGTAGTCTTATTTTTCCATGAGATCAATTGTAAATAATTATAAATTTTTGTTCAATGAGATAAATTGAAAATAATTGTAGTTATAAATTTTAGCCATTTATGACGGTTAAAAAATGTGTAATTATGTCTTTCATTTAAAAAAATTTCCAAATATTTAACAAATTTGATTTTTATTATTAAGTTCGTTTTTCCTCCTTTTTTTCAAAAAGAAAAAATTATTATTAAGTTAGTTAAATGAAAAATGATGTGACAAATCAATTGGAAATGTGAACGCCAAAATCACTAGTAATGTGACTACGACATTGAACCAAAAAATCCGACACAAAGAAATGGGAAATTCGAAATGAAGAAAATATCATGAAAAAATGAACAACCAAACAAGAAAAGGGAAAAAAAAAAAGATTTTATCAAATAAGTCTTTTTAAAAATTAACAAGTTCAAATGAGCAAAATAAAAGGACTAATAATGCATCATATAAACGTAATGTCCTATTACAGTGTTCTTCGAAGAAACGCATAATATAATGAACATAAATATATTACAAACAAAGAAGTTGGCAAGAGAGGTATTTACGTGAATCGGTGAGACGTATATTTTTTGCCTAGAGGGAGATCGAGAACCTGCGAAAAATGTATTAAACATGTGGCAAACATGAACTTAGTTAGAACAATTCACACATGGAGTGCATATTGCATACTTTATTTAGTAACTAAGGACAGTCATACCTGTAACGTGATCCCTCCTAGTTAACTGTTTGGAGCATCCATTAAATACACCATTGTTCGGTTATGTCATTCACGAAGTACATGAAAAATTAAAAAGGGAATAAATAGGCTTAGCAAGTCGGTGAGAATAGGAATGATAATAAAGAGAAGAACCAAACTAAAGTAGGAAGGAAAGCTTACCCGAACAGTGAAGAGGGGATAGGATAGAATGCAGTGGATGGTTGCACAGAAAGGGCAAAGGGTGATTGGTGAATGAGGGTGGGTTGTGGATTTAAGGAAGAAAATGAGAGCTCATATCAGTTAAGTCCCCCAACCACCAAAGTACATAGCATAAATGGAACTAGTCACTTTCATAAATATTGAAAGGACTAAAATCCACCCAACCACCAAACAGTGCCACATTAAATACGAGACAGATGAAATAAAACAAAAAAGGAAAAACAAAATTAATTGCCACTGATCTGCCATTACTGAACAGATATATGGAGTAAGGAAAACACAACTTCCAGCCAGTCGATAGTCACAGAACAAAAGTAATGCAGAACAAGGTATTTCCCTCGAGGACTATGAATCTCAAAAAATCAGGAAAATTGGCCTCAGATTTGAACATCAGTTTACGAAATCATAAACAAAAAGAACAACACGGTTTTGCAGTGGAAAGATACTCCCAGAAACAGAACAATATAATTGATAATCAGTAGCGCATCATCATGCTTTAGGAATGTAATCAACGTTAATCCAACTGAATATAAAACGAATGGTATTGATAATCAGGGGCCTCAGGTATGAACAAGAATCGTACAAAAATCATGGAACAGGTTCCTCATCATAGGCCTTAAGAAAACGATTAATCGAACCTGTTTTTTCACTCGTTCCGGCCTCCCTACCAAGCTCCTCATCCCCGAACCAGTCTCTTGTCGGGCCTCGTCGAATGGTGGACTGATTGTGTAGCATCTGAGAATGAAAATGCGAGCCCCAAGGACCATGGAGAATAGTCCTCCATCTTCGAGGCGGCGAAGAGACGAAAGGAGATTCGAAGCGGCAAGGGGGACAGTCCTCCATCTTCGGGGCGGCAAAAGAGAGGAAGGGGGATAACGAAGCAGCAAGCGGCTAGATCGTCGAAGCCAAACGACGAGAATGTCTCGCCGACAGCATCTGGGGCAGAAAGAGAAACAAAAAAAACCACCCTCAGACGAACTGAACAACGCAGATCTGCCATGAAACGACGGCCACTTGGACGAAAGTGTCCAGAGGAGAAGAAGACGACAAGAAACCTCACGAAAAATGGTGAACATACCTTAGATCCGAGCGAATAAGAGGGATTACACCGCCACCGACACAGATCCGCCGAAATAATTCGAAAACGGCGAAAATACCTCAGATCTGAGAGGTGGAGGGCGAAACCCTAATTCAGAGAAGCATGCATCAACTCAGAGAAGGGATGCAAAGAAGGATTCGGCAAGAACAACCATTACTCAGACCGTTGAAGGTCGTAATGAGGGAAAGAGAAAATGGCTGCTCGAAGATGGAGGATGTGAAGGGACAGAGAGGAGTTGCAGAGACGCATAAATGAGGAAGAAAGAGATTCTGAAGATTTCAGCCGTGGGTTATGAAGGAGAGAGAGACACAGAGGGAGAGTAAATGAGGAAGGAAGAGGAGATTTCAGTCGTGAGTTATGAAGGAGAGAGAGAGAGTGAGAGAGTAAATGAGGAAGAAAAGAGATTCTGAAGATTTCAGCGTGGGCATAGACAAGGGAATGGGTTGGCATCCACAAGGGAATGGGCTGGAATCCCATTCCAAACCCATTGGAATCCAGCCAATTCCAAACCCATCTCATTCCAGGGCTCCCAAACATGGTGATCCATTTCCATTCCAATCCAATCCAATCCAAACCCATGAAACAAACAGCCTCTTATGGTTCAATAGCTTGAAAGTGTTTTATTTGCTTAAGTTGTTCAATGCATGTCATTCTTTATTGAATATCATTTTGATCTTGCTGTGTTTAAATTGATCACTTAGACTTTGCATGCTATGTGAGTTTGATCTCGAAAGGGACAGACGATATCGGTTCTCATAAAGGTGATATAGGAGAAAAAGCTCGAAAGAGATTGTTCGGTGGTACAGGGCAAGCTGCCTAAGGCACCCTATATCAACTATAGGGTTATAGGTTGCATTCGTGAATTATCTATGTCAGAGCCGAGTCACAAAAATGTGCGTAACGGTACTCGCTTAGCCTTCTAACGGTTCTTGGGAGCAAGGCCAAGTAGAAGTTAAATATGACCCAATGCATTGAATAGGCTTAAGTTAAATAATCCATGATTACGGTTATTGCCTTTGGGATGAATCCATGTTGAATACCTCGTTTTATTCATTGTTGTTAATCTTTTGTTTATTTGCTTGTGTTATCTATTTTTCTAAAAATCAATCATCAATCATATTTCTTTGGTTACCTATATTTAGAGCAATCATTTGAGCAGTTTCTTATTCAAATCTGAATTTCCAATTTAGTCCTCGTGGGATCGATACTCTTGGAATACTTCTAAGGTTTTTATTACTACGTGCGATAGTGTATACTTGCACTAAGGTTGGCTGAATTTATCTTAATTATTATTTATCATCTTATCTCACATCCATCATTCAGCCTCTGCCGCACCAAATGTCTATAGTAAGTGGGAGCAAGACGCGTGTCAACGTATCCCACGATCTCCACCCCTAGGTCGCACCGTGAGATTCTTATGAACCGCCCGCGTGTCGTCCTGGAGCGACCATCCCTTCGGATGGCCTAATCATAGGTTTTGGAACACCGCGAACTCCAAAAATGGATAGGGTCACATAGGTTAATTACCAACAGTTGTCTTTCCTTTTGGTAGCCTGTTGGTGCGTACCTCTGGGATCTGAAAGTGGGAGGGTTACACTTACGGGGATGAGTTAAGTGTGTTAACAAATCCTTGACCGAACAATGGTAACTAAACGCTAACGGAATATGAGTTATTATGGTGTTAGAGTTTGGTTGAGATTGTCTCAATTCAGAGGAGGAGTAGCTGACCACCCTTTGGTGGCTGTTGTTCTAAACCTTTGAAGTATCGTTGCAAAAACTAAACCAATAGTTTTATAGGGTTTCTTTGATTGTTTGTTTATTTTTGCAGAATTTGATTGGATTATTTGTAATGGGTTAGGCACGATTAATAATATAAGTAATTTGTTACTTCAACAATTATATAATAATTTTATGTGCATTGTCTTACGCCAGTTTATTAATAACGGTAATACAACAAACTTAAATAATTACTTTGTGGTGAATGGCTTAAAATTAGTCTTAATTGAGGAACGTCCTCATGCCCTATATGTTTAATTCATTAAGAATTGTTCTTAGTGAATATGACATAGGACTTTGCTTAGAAAAAGAGAACTTGTCCAAGACTGTAATTTTCATTTACTTGTCTTGAAAACGTGATTAGTGAAGAAAGTGGTTCTCCCTGAATACTTGATTCAGGGGTCACAAATCACGTGTGTTCTTCTTTTAAAGGAATGAGTTCCTAGCAACAGCTTCCTGTTGATGTAATAACTCTCAAAGTTGAGAACTAGAGAGGGATGGACCAGTGCATCTGGTCAGTCACATCCATCTCAATAGTTGAGATTGCCTCGATGTAATGGGAGAGTTGTTTTATAACCTGAACGTTACACGAGCTTGATTGAAGCCTAGGTCATCACACCTGAAGATGACATAGAGGATTTATTGCCTTTTAGAAAGAAAATGAATGATGTTGATAACGATCAAAGGATTAAAGCCATGGACCTGGAATTGGAGTCTATGTATTTCAATTCCATCTGGGATCTTGTATATCTGCTTGATGGGTAACACCTATAGGTTACAAGTGGATTTACAAGAGGAAACGAGACGTTAAAGGTCTTAACTAGAAGGGTTCATACAGCAAGATCAAAAGCAAAAAAGTTTGCAAACTTAAGTGATCCATTCATGGATTGACTTAAGTATTTCGATCTTATAATATAAGATTTGGTTCTTTGATCAAATCTTTGGGTTTTAATCAAGACTTTTATGAGTCTTGTGTTTACAAGATGATCGTCAATAATTCAGTAGTTTTCTTAGTGTTGTTTGTGATTGATATCCTAATCATTGAGGATGATGTAGGTTATCTTACTGACATTAAAAGATACTAGCAACTCATTTCCAAATGAAGATTTGGGAGAAGTTGAGCTAGCCTTGTCTCAAGTGTCTTATGTCTACAAGATGTTAGTCAGATATAAGATGCAGAATTCCAAGAAGGGTTCACTACCTTTTTCAGGGATGGAATTCTTTTGTCTAAGGAACTGTGTCCTGAGACATCTCAAGAAGTTGAGGACTTGATACATATGCCCTATGCAGTAGGGTTTTCAATAAGTATCAATCAAATCCAGGATTTGATCTCTTGAGAACCGTTAAGTACATCCTTCAGTATCTTAGGAGAACGAGGATCTATATGCTTGTGTATGGCACTGAGGATTGGATCTTTACAGGATACACTGACACAGATTTTCAGACTGATAAAGATTTTAGGAAATCTACATCAGTATCTGTGTTCACTCTTAACGGAGGAGATATAGTATGGCATTGCATCAAGCTAGGATGCATTGCATGTTGGGCTTTATGTCCTAAAACTCGTAGATAATGAATGTTAACGAATTATACACTTGTATCAATAAAGTGTTATTGAGGTTTATGCAATAAAGTGTTATTGTCATTTTAAGTCTAAAATTGCACAATATGGCCCAAATCCAATAAACTAAGATCCAAGGTTGTATACATGTAACTTGAACTAGAATGTGGAGACATATGGGGATCAGTGTTCAAGTAACAACCTAAAAGGTCTATAGTACAGGGATAAGGCTGGGTACCTTATCCTGGTAACACTATGTGATACGACTCGCTTTGTATTCGATACAGACGTATTGATCCAAGGCGTCCATGTAGGAGACATGCGAGCGGGGGTATCTTATGCAATGAGTTTGAATAAGACCGAACCACGAAATAGTAAACCACTAGATGTAACACCGTTAACTAGTTAGGTTACTGTTTCAATAGGATGACCTAGGTAACTCAGTCTTAATCCTGAGTGTGTCATGAAATCCTTGTCACGAGGGATTGTCCTTTCATTAGTATGGGTGAGAGTGGCCTGTACGCCGACTCAATAAGCATACCTTCTTGGGGACGAGACCGAGTGGGGGGCTGTGGACATGACAACACAAGATGGAATTCACTCCTTCCCGCTTCTAGGAGAAGTAGATGAGTGTTCCCTTAAGTGGTGACTCCGGGTCTTGAACAAAGGGATCCCGCCCTCTCACTGGTCCGAGAGGGACTTTCTGTTTACTGGTTGGACCATAAACAGGTTGTTCATTAGAGGAGCACTGGTACTTAAGGAGCCAGAGGTAACACATGGGTAAAACGATAATTTGACCCAACTGTAGTTACGAATACTCGTGAAGGATTGACTTACCGTTATTGGTCAATATCCGTGGATGCAGAAATACTCTTCAGTGACAAGAGTGCAACTGTGGGTCTTTAGTGGAGTGACCCACAGTTAATGAATATTGGTTAACTCGATTAATGAGTTTAGTGAGTTAACCTCATATCATTGGAGCTTCTGATCTCTAGGTCCATTAGGTCCCCCTGCTAGCTCGTAAAGAGTAATTGGGAACAATTTATCTTGAAGGAATTTGAATTGTTCAAATTCAATTTGGGAATCAAGTTAATTGTATGAAGTACAATTAATATAATGTATATTGATACATTATAATATAAAGTTTAATTTGTGATTAAGCTTTATCAAAAAATATGTGACTGATTAAGTATATGATATTTAATTAGTGAATTAATTAATTAATTATGAATTAATTAATTATTCAATTTAGTTTAATTTAAATGTGATTTAATTAAACTATATAATATATGAGAGATATATTAGAATATGATTCTAATATGTAATTAATTAAATATGGTTGATATTTAATTAATTATAAAATTAATTAATTTTGAATTAATTAATTGTTCAATTTAATTTAGTTAAATGTGATTTAATTAAATTAATAACTATAAATTAATTTTAATGTGAATTGGATTCATATTAAAACTATAGGTTAAAAGAGAGATACATATTTGAATGTGATTCAAATAATGGGTTAATTAAATATGTGATATTTAGTTAATCAATGAATTAATCAATTATTTGGTTTAAATTAATTTGATTAAATTGGATTTAGTTAAATTAATTAAAACTTTATAATATGTGAGGGCAATGCATTTAAATATGATTTAAATGTAAATATACTTAATTGATTAATATGATTAATTGATTATCGTATAGTTAATTAATTTAATTAATTAATTAAATTTTAGTTAATATATTTATTAATTAAATTGGTTATTTTGATAACCAATTTCATCTCTCACATCATAGATCACGCAAGAGGGGTCTAGAGTAGTGATCTTATTTTTCCTACAGAATGACTCTCTCTCAGAATTCTCTCAGAGAAAAATCTCTCTCAGAATTCTCTCAGAGAAAAATCTCTCTCACTCATTCTCTCTCAATTAGAAAAACAGAGAGTTTTTATTTTTCTCATCTTGGTGTATTTCTATTCCCAAATTAAAGATTAGCGAATCAGTCCCACAACTGAGTTCCCAATCTCAGAGGATAGTGGGGAAACCAAGTGGTGGTGTTCGTTCTTGATTTCAGAGTCGTCAGATGACGGTGAGTTTGCTTAGCCTTAAATTGTAGAATTATGAATTCTGAAAATTGCCAATGTATGGGTATTTTGCGAAACGAAATTAAAATGTGAATCGGTCCAATTGCTTCCGCTGTAACGAAATTGGGAATTCCAATCCTTCATTGTAGCCTCGACCATTTATGCCGAACAGGTAGCTGCTTGTGAAGCAGCGATAAAGGTTGTCTAACTTGGGAAGTTTTTGACTGATTTGGAAAGTGTTCCAAATGTGAACTTCCCACACAAGACAAACAGACACATGAAATTGAATGGAATATTGCTGATTGATAACTCTCCAAAAGGGAGTTATTTAGGTCTTAGTTCTATAGTGTTTTGTGTGTCTTTTGTGCTAAATAGGGTTGCTTTTAGATGAATATTATATGTTTTAACCCATTTGGAAGAATAGAGGCTTTGGAAGTTATTTTGTGCAGAAAATATTGTTGAGCGACTTGAGGGAGCAAAATCTGTGATCCAGCAAAGCAGGGAGCAAAACTGCCACGTAAGCAGTTCGTAATCCATTTTATAAAGTGGTTATAGCTGAATTAATTACGGATCTAAGAAGCTTGGAGAGCCTGCCACGTGTCCAATTTAACGTAATTAGGTTAAACCTCATCTTATAAAAGGAGGAGCCGTCAGAGATGAAGTTATTGATGATTGGGAGACCGAATCAATCGGCTGGAGGTCGAATTGACGGCAGAATGGAGATCTAAGAAGACCAAGTGCGATTTCTCCCAAGAAGACGAAGTTCTTCCATGTTCTTGGTGGTTTAGAGCAGCCGTTTCATCCCCATTTACTAAAAGGATTAGTATTTCTTGTGTATTTCGCATTATGGATGTGCTTATCGAGATTGTAACGTATTTTATGTTTTCAATCATGAACTAATTGCTTTGTAGGCATGGGTTAAGAATTATGTGATTGTTATATTTATAAAATCTGGAAAATTCTATTTGATTATGTCATCTTGAGTTATTGTTGTTCTTCAATTTCATTATGTGCCCGCCTAGCTAGCTGGTATGTATAGCTTCTCCTAGTTTCAGGGATGATTTAGGAGTCGTGTGGCGATAATTCACACTAGACCATTATGTGTTGGTGAATGCTAGTGATTGAGTTAGGGATAACCAGTCGCCTAGTGCTTGATCGGTAGAGCGTCATTGGATTTGAAACATATTCCAAAAAATTCGGAGATTCGGGAGGATCCCGTTGATAATACTGCATGAGATTGATGGATCAAAAGAATTGCTGGAGCAACTTTATAAACAATTACAGAAGTCTTAACCTGTGTCTGTTTCCATTCTGTTTTCTACTGCTTTCGTATTTCTTTTGTTTCAGCATTTTAAAAACCCAATCAATTTAACCAACCATTTGAAATCACTAAAAAGGCAAATTAAATCAATAGAGGAAGGCAATTCAAGACCCTGTGGATACGATAAATACTTATCACTTGCTGCTAGATTGTGTATACTTGCACAGTATTCTGGAGTTAATTTATCTCATATTTTTAACCACTTCAGAATTGCAACACTGATTCATTCACAAAGGCTCTCTCGGCTAAAATGTATGAGGGTCATCTAGATGGTCTAGGTCTACGAGTTATGTACAAAGATGTAATCTAGGGCAAGTGGGAGAAGTGTAATATTGGGTATAGTGATGCCCTAGTTTATTGTATTTGTACATTGTAAATACGTTTTATGTATTATACATGTATTTATACACCCACTGCTGGGATAGATTATTGTACATCCCACTAAACTATATTTTTAGTCCAAGTGGGAGTTTGTTGGGTTTTATGTCCTAAAACTTGTAGATATTGATTATTAACGAATTATACACTTGTATCAATAAAGTGTTATTGAGGTTTGTGCAATAAAGTGTTATTGTCATATTAAGACTATAATTGCACAATAAGACCCAAATCCAATAAACTAAAATCAGGGTTGTGTACATGTAACTTGAACTAGTATGTGGGGACATACGGGGATCAGTGTTCAAGTAACAACCTAAAAGGTCTATAACACAGGGATAAGGCTGGGTACCTTATCCTGGTAACACTATGCGATACGACCTGCTTTGTATTCGATACAGACGTATTGATTCAAGGCGTCCATGTAGGAGACATGCGAGCGAGGGTATCCTATGCAATGAGTTTGCATAAGATCGAACCACGAAATAGTATACCACTAGATGTAACACCGTTAACTAGTTAGGTTACTATTTCAATAGAATGACCTAGGTAACTCGGTCTTAATCCTGAGTGTTTCATAAACTCCTTCTCACGAGGGATTGTCCTTTGATTAGTACGGGTGAGAGTGACCTGCACGCCGACTCAATCAGCCTACCTTCTTGGAGACAAGACCGAGTGGGGGGCTGGGGACATGACAACATAAGATGGAATTCACTCCTTCCCGCTTCTAGGAGAAGTAGATGAGTGTTCCCTTAAGTGGTGAATTCGGGTCTTGAACAAAGGGATCCTGCCCTCTCACTGGCCCGAGAGAGACTTTATATTTACTAGTTGGACCATAAACAGGTTTTCATTAGAGGATCACTGGTACTTAAGAAGACAGATGTAACACAGGGGTAAAACGGTAATTCGACCCAGGTGTTGTTACAAGCACTCGTGTGAAGGGATAAAAGCCCTTGCGCAGCGGAAACGTACAGAACCTTAACTTAGATTTTAATTCGAAATAAAATACCGTACGTTGGCAAATTAAATCACAGTAATAAATAAAAATTAACATGTTGTAAATCTATTATAAAACATGTTAATTCTCATTTAAAAACCCTAGATCTAATCTATGAATGGATCCTAATGATCCTAGGTTAAGGAACACCTACCGTAGATGAAGTCCTTGAATGTTTCGCCAAATTCCCTTCAAATTGCAGAAAATTCCAGCAACAAAAGATCTCCTTTTTCGCTGCAAATCCTTCACAAACACCACCAAATAGGATTCACCGATGGACTCAAAAGGCTATTATGAGTGAGATGGTGGGAACTCTTTCTCTAGGGAAGGAAGATGAGAGAATCAAAGGGAAGTTAGGAGTTTTTCTGGAGAGAGTTCTCTGTAAACCAGAATACCACACAACGTAAAAAAATGAACTGAACTCAAAAAACTCTGTAACCCCCTCCTAAGTAGGCGTGAAGGGGAGTGATAGTAGGTCAACCACCCACTATCTTTAACTGATCAAAATATCAGTATATTAAAAAATAATTTAATTAATAACCAAATTAATTAAAATAAGTTATTTAATTCACAATTAAATAACAACCCATTTAAACTATATTTAAATGATTATCCTTCACATAACCTATGGTTTTAATGCAATTTAATTAAATCAAAATTTAATTAAATTAAATCAAAACAAATAATTAATTAATTCATCAATTAATTAATATTATAATTAAACATCATATATTTAATTATAATTCTCTCAAATAAACTACAGTATTAATGTACATCTAATGCACATTAATTATACCCTATAGTTTTACTATGAATCAAATTCATATTTTATTTTAATATTCGAACCCTTTCGAATACTTAATCTTTCCTTAGAAATTAACCTCAAGACCTTATAAGAGTCATCGGTGGGACCTAATGGACCTACAGATCAGAAGCTCCAACGATCTGAGATTAATTGGCTAAACTCATTAACCAAATTAATCAATATTCGTTAACTGTGGTTCACTCCACTAAAGAACCACAGCTGCACTCTTCTCACTGCAGATATATTTCTGTGTCCACGAATATCGACCATCAACAGCAAGTCAGCCCTTCACGTGTGTTCGTACCCCAGCTAGGTCAAATTACTGTTTTACCCCTGGGCTATCTCTTTATCCTTAAGTACCAGTGCTCCTCTAATGAACAACCTGTTTGAGGTCCAACCAACAAACAGAAGTCCCTCTCGTGCCATAGAGAGGATAGGGCCCATTGTTCAAGACCCGGAGACACCACTTAAGGGAACACACCTCTATTTACCCTAATATTGGGAAGGAGTGAATTCCATCTTGTAAGACTATGTTCCCAGCTCCCCACTCGGTCTTATCCCCAAAATGGTAGGCTTATTGAGTCGGCGTGCAGGTCACTCTCACCCGTACAAATCAAAGGACAATCCCTCATGGACAGGAGTCCATAATCCACTCAAGATTAAGGCCAAGTTGCCTAGGTCATCCTAGTGAAATAGAAACCGAGCTAAATAACGGTGTTACAGTTAGTGGTTAACTATTTCGCGGTCCGGTCTTTGTGCAAACTCATTGCACAGGATACCCCCACTCGCATGTCAACTACATGAACGCGTTGGATCATTACGTTTGTATCAATATACAAAGCTGGTCGTATCCATAGTGTCACCAGGATAAGGTATCCAGCCTTATCCCTATACTATAGACCCTTTAAGCTAAAACTTGAACATCGATCCCCATATGTCCCTACATACTAGTTCAAGCCTCATTCTATTAGCCTTGGATGTTTAGTTTATTGGATTAGGGTTAATAAGACAAGATATAATACAAACATGAAAAATACATCACTTTTATTAATGTTCGGTCAAAAGTACATTTACTATCTATGAGTTTTAGGGCATAAAACCCAACATCGTGAAGGATTGAATTATCAATATTGGTCAATATCCGTGGACATAGAAATATTCTACAGTGAGAAGAGTACAGTTGTGGGTCTTTAGTGGAGTGACCCACAGTTAATGAATATTGGTTAACTCGATTAATGAGTTTAATCAGTTAACCTCATATCATTGGAGCTTCTGATCTGTTGATCCATTAGGTCCCCCTGCTAGCTCGTAAAGAGTAATTGGGAACAATTTATCTTGAAAGAATTTGAATAGTTCAAATTTATCTTGGGAATCAAGTTAATTGTATGAGATACAATTAATATAATGTATGGTAATACATTATAATATAAAGTTTATTATATGTGATTAAGCTTTATTAAACGAGAGAATAATATATTTGAAAGAGTTCAAATGTATATATTTAATTAAATATATGATATTTAATTAATAAATAAATAAATTAATTATTCAATTTAGTTTAAATTAAATGTGATTTAATTAAACTATATATATTATAGGAGAGAAATATTAGAATATGATTCTAACATGTAATTAATTAAATATGAGTGATATTTAATTAATTATAAAATTAATTAATTGTTCAATTTAATTTAGTTAAATGTGATTTAATTAAATTAATTTCTATAGATTAATTTTAATGTGAATTAGATTCAAATTAAAACTATAGGTTATAAGAGAGATGCATATTTGAGAATGTTTCAAATGATGGACTAATTAAATATGTGATTTTTTTTTTTGAAAAATTAAATATGTGATATTTAGTTAATCATTAAATTAATTAATTATGAATTAATTAATTAGTTGGTTTATATTAATTTGGTTAAATTGGATTTAATTAAATTAATTGAAACTATATATTATGTGAGAGCGATGCATTTAAATATGATTTAAATGCACATAAGATTAATTTATTAACGTGATTAATTAATTAAATTAAATTCGTTTTATTTAATTAAATAAATAAATAAAATAAAATATAATCTTTTCTCTCTCACTTAACTACACGTAGATTAGGGGTCATTGGAAATGATCCTCATTCTGCAGTTTTGAAGAAAATCTCTCTTCTCTCATTCTCTCACTCTCTCATCAATTCTCTCTCAAGGAAAAAGAAAACAGAGAAGACTTTTTCTCTCTGTGGTGATTCTATTCCCTTTCAAGATCAGTCCCACCACTGGATTCCTGATCTCAGAGAATAGTAGGACAATCTTGTGGTGGTGTCCCAAGATTTCATTTTTGGTCCCTAGCGTTCAAGAACGTTTTCTTGAAGTATTCAGAGTCATCAGACGACGGTATGTGCTTCTCATCCCTTATAGATTTATATCTGTAAATATTATGTATGCTTAGCCTAGTGAATTTAGAATTCTGTAATTTTTTTGCCAATGTATTGGTATTTTGTGATTAAACAAAATTAATTTACGAACGGTCCAATTGCGCTTCCGCTTTTACGGAACGGAATTGGGAATTCCAATCCTTCAATTGGTATCAAAGCCGATCGTATGTTTAATTTTGTTTTACAAAATTTGCATTGGTTGAATGGTGGGATTGATTTTTGCATTGGATGTATAATGGTTTGCTGGTAGAAGTTTTGGGTGTTTGCCATTAGATTTGCAAAATTTTGTTGATTTGATCGATGTAAGAGCCTGTGTTTTTGGGCATTAGGTTGCAAATTAATATCTATAAGTCTGTGTCATACATTTTGTATCAATTTTGAAGAAAATCGATGTAATTTGTGGCCAAATCGGAAGTAAACAGCGCTGGAAATCGAAGGAATCTGGGAATGCCAAGATCCAGCGTCGAGACGCTGCTCAACGGCGTCGAGACGCTGATGAAAAAAAAATAAAAATAAAAAATTGCTTTGAATTTCCGGAAACTGCAGCGTCAGCGTCAGTTTTAGGGCATAAAACCCAACAAAACATTCATGAAAATTGCATCATACATATACCATACATTATAACACTTATAATATAAATATGCATGATCATGTTTAACCTATGATGGGATTTATACTATATGAAATTCATAAAGCAGTAAATAGCTAAGTAGACCGGTATTTTGGCATCCTAGGATAAAATTAAATAGAAAAATTACAATAATTTAACTATATTTATCCTAAATCGCCATGAACCGCTCTAGAACCAAACCAAACCGCCTCGAATCGGACCCAAAAAGCACGAACCGAACTAAAACTCCTTGAATCGGACCAAAATGAGCCGAATCGGACCGCCTGAACGTCAGTCTCGCTGGAAGTTTGCTGGTAATCTCGTCTCTCGCTGGAACATTGTGTAGCATCTCGATGCTACGATTAATTTAGACCAGTGTTGAGCCAGTGTAGAGACGCCAACTCAACGTTGTGCTAAATTCGGCCAGTGTCGAGACGCTTTAAGGGTAGCGTCTCGACGCTGACCCCTCGGGTCTGCTCTGTTCTTCGATTTCTAGTGCTGTTCTTCATGGTTTTTGGCATCGATTATTCCCGTTCTTCATCAAATTGACCCCTAATGCTAGACACAGACTTACATGACTCGATTTACATGCTTAATTGTCCAAAAACGCAGGGGCCTTTACATTTTATGTTATCAAAAAGCAGTAAATCTATGCATAAAATACTGAAACCATCTACCAACAATAATTCCATTTATAATGCAGAATTAACCCACCAAAAACACAATGCAAATCTCAGAAAGACAAATTAAATTACGAGTTGATCCTGATACCAATTGAAGGAATCTAATTCCCAGTGGAAGCGATGTGAATTGTGTGTAATTTAATTTGGTTTCTTCGAAACCAGTACATTGTGTAAAGAATAAATATACAAAACTAACTCTACAATTTATTCTAGAGATTAAGCATGCTTTCTACTGTAAAAGTTTAGGAATCTTACTTGTTGTAGAACCTTCGAATTTAGCATGCATATAGTAACATCCCTAAGCAGTCTATGTTCAAAAGTCAGGTCGCTACATGATAAGCTAAGCAAAAGTGGAGAAGGACGGGCAGGTGGGGAAAGAAGAGATAAGTGACGAGTTAAATACAGATGAAGAAGCACTGAGAGGTGGGGAAGAAGAGATAAACGAAGCTCTTGAAGTCGAACACATTCTTAAAGTTACTTTTCATCTACAACAATTCTGATCATTCTACATTAGTTATTTCTCCCACATGAGTTAGAAAGTTCCCTCAAGTAATCCGATCTATTAAGATCTATACCATAGAGCCTCATAATTTATATTTTATTATTTAAATTGAAAATCCTAGGTTACTAATATAATCTGGAGTAGTATATAGTTGACATATGGGAGGATTATGTTCAAGAGAAGTAACTTAAAGAGTATGCAACATATGGATATGGTTGTATGCCCTATCTTCGTAACACTATGGATTCGACCCACTTTGTTAAAAATGATTTTATCTTAATCATTCATATGGACACATGTGTGTGTGAGAATCAAGTACAATGAGTTTATATTAGAGTTGTTAGTCTCGGTCGGTTGACATCGATTTCGTCTAAACTTGATGCTGAAAACTAACTTATTGATTTCGATCGGTCGGTGGTGGACAATTTTGGGATGCTTCATCAAACCAACCGATTGAATACATAGTCGATCGATCGATTTTGGTGGTTTTGAGGGAGAAGAAGAGAGAAAAATGGAGAAAGAATAGATAGTTTAGGGAAAAGAAGAGAGAAGGCGTTGAGGGAGAAAGAAGAGATAGTTTAAGGAAAAGAAGAGAGAAAGTTAAGAGAGAAAGAAGAGATAGTTGAGGGAGAAGAAGAGAGAAGTTTATAAGAGAAAGAATAGATAGTTGAGGGAGAAGAAGATAGAAGTTTATCGGAGAAAGAATAGATAGTTGATGGAAAAGAAGAGAAAGAAAAAGGAAGAAGAGAGGAAGTTACAAAATTGAA
This sequence comes from Luffa aegyptiaca, assembly GCA_017139565.1. Classification (NCBI taxonomy): domain Eukaryota; kingdom Viridiplantae; phylum Streptophyta; class Magnoliopsida; order Cucurbitales; family Cucurbitaceae; genus Luffa; species Luffa aegyptiaca. The sequence continues at coordinate 18,045,618 of CM029402.1, forward strand.
ATCGAGGAGAAAAGATAAAAGATAAAATAAATTAAATAATTTTGTTTTTGTTTTTTTTTTATAAAAGAAGTAATCATAACTTTCCTAGAAAAAGGAAAGGAACATTGCACGTTGCATTGTACAATGTGCAACGTGTAGCTGTGCAGACTTCTACATAGTTTTTTTTTTTTAAATATTGATAGAATAAATATCAATCGATTGGTTGAAAACTCCTTCGGCCAATCGAACCGATCAATGAAAACTCAACACTGATCCAACTCTTCATAAAACGTTGTACAGTCGGGTCGATTTTCGATCTTTTATTGTACACTCCTAGTTTGTATAAGATTGGGCTACAAAATATTTGTTCTCCCATTATAAATTAATCATTTGAAGACCATATTGAAATTCGAGTTGCTTCTTTTTCTTCTTTTTAGAGTTGCTTTTCTTCTTCTTTTACATTTGGTATACATTGGGATTTTTTCTTTTTTCTTTTTTATTTTATTTTTATTTTTAATTTATTAATTAATTTACTTTTAAGAGATACCTCCTTTTCTTTCCTTTCTACAAAATGCGAACGACCAACATTTTAAATAAAAGCAGACACAAAGATTATATAATTAACTCAAAAACATATATGAGACCAATATAAAATTGGGTATAAAATATATAGTTCAAGTGCATCAAACAAAAGCATCTTTTAGGATTGTTTTAGTATCTAACAAATATTCCTTAGAGTTCAAATTTCAGTCACATACAACCAAACTCTTCTATTCCTCCCATAAATCATTCACTCCCATGTTCCTCCCATAAATTATTATCATCAACAATTGAGGAAGAAGTGATAGATTCAAATTTCATATTATATGCTTAGATTAAAGTCTCTCAATTTCCAATTGTCAAAGTCCAAGTTGACGATGAAGAAGACATGTACCTACTGCTAACAAGATGGATACTTGAAATTTTGGCCCTGTTTGATAAACATTTCAATTTTTGGTTTCTAGTTTTCTATTTTTTGTTATTGATTTTTGGTTTTCTTTTTTTTTTTCTAAAAAAAAAAAAACAAAGCCTATATATATTTGATAATTGTTTTTTTGTTTAAAAAAAAATCAAACTTTATTTGATAACTCTTTTTAGTTTTCAACTTTTAAAAAATTAGAGATGAAGAGATGTTGTAAAGAGAGAAATGTGTAGAGACATTGAAACAAAAATTTTAAGACTAAATATAATTTTTTTTTAAAGAAAAGTTAAACTTAGTAAATTTAGGGACATCAAAGAAAATATTTAGAGACAAATATGTTAGAGAGAGAGTATTAACTTCATAAAAAAATATTAGTTAGAGAAATAAGTAAAAAAAAAAAGTTAGAAGAGGAGAGGTAAATTTTAGACAAAAAAAAAAGTTCAACAGAAAATAAATGTTAGAGAAATACAAATTGATGAGAAAAATAAAGAAAAATTGTAGCGAGATAAAATTTAGGGAGATTTTTTATTTTCAAAAGAAAAGTTAGTGAAATATTTATTAGAGAGGAAGAAAGTTAGAGAGAAATTTTAGAAATATATATGTTAGAAAAAAAGAAAAGCTTAAAGAGAGAAAATTTTGGGGAAAATGAAATATTTTATTTTTAGAGAGGAAAATTAGAAAGGCATGTTAGAAGAAAAAGATAAATGAAAGTTAAATAATGATTAACATTTTAAATAGAAAAAAAGTTACGTAGAGAAGAAAATTTGAGAGAGAAAAGGAGTAATATCAACATTTTAGAGGGAGAAAGAGAATTTTTTTAGAACGAGATAAAAAATTATATGAACATGAAAATTTAGAGAGAATGAGAAATTTTGTAAAGAGAGATTTAGAGAAAAAAAAGTTAGAAAAATGAATTTGTAGAAGAGATATATGTAAGAGAAAAAAAAGAGCATTGGAAGAAAACTGAGTTTAAGAAATAGAAATCTGTTTTTAAAAACTCCTCTTTTTGGATTACGATTATATTAATCTACCAGAGCAATAATTTTTTTTTTTTTTTTTTTTTTTTTTTTTTTTTTTTTTTTGAGTTCAACGATATAAGTCGGAAGATTTAACGGACCATCTCTTCAACATAAGCACACACTAATTGGCTATAAATTTTTTATTTTGAAATTGTAAAAGTTATCTTTTGACATTATTATTCAATAGAAAGAATTTATTGAGAAGTTTTCTCAAAAATCGCAAATCTTGGAGTTTCCTTCTTCGACCATAGTTTTGACTTTATCAGAAATTAGTATCATGAAAAAAAAAATATATATATTCGAAACTATTGTTTTAATTTCGAATTTTTATATATGATTTTCTAAAGAAAAAATTTATATAGGATTTGAAAAACGTTTTTAGATGATTCTTTTTAAAGATAATATATTCTTTTTTTTTTTGTTTGAAAGAAAAGATAATATATTCTTAAAACAATTGAAATCTAAATACTAAGACATAATCAAACCGATTTAAACTCATGATATTCATTTAAAGTTTTTTTTTTCTTATCTTTCCTTAATTTTCTCTACCATTTAAAAGTAAAATTACCACATACCAGCCTGAGAAAAGAGAGAGAATTTTCAAACCCAAATTTGAAAACAGTTGATTTAATTTTCCACGATATGGATGAAGTGATGATAAAAGATACTCTGAAATTCTTCCCCTTCTACTATCTAAAGCCAAAAAGTGGCTCTCTCTGGCCTTGGACGGACTTTCGCTGAAATTCATCGGCGTCGTTTTTACACAGAAAAGCAAAAGAAAATCCCATTCAAAGCAACAAGTTTCCTCTTCTCCAAATGCTTCTTTTCAATCATATTCAACCATTTTCTCACTCATTTACCCACAAAACCCACAAACCTCCACTCTCATTCTCTCGCAATTTTAACTTCTTCCCATGAATTTTTCCAAGTGCCTCGTCCTCTTCCCCGACCCTTAACAAAACCCAGTTGCCTTTCTTCAGTCAACTGGTTGCTTTTGTTGCGTGCTCATTCAATTCCGCTATGGATTTTCATGATTTGAACCCCAATCAGTGCCGCTTGATTGGTAACTACATATTGGGGCCGAGAATTGGGTCGGGTTCGTTCGCCGTTGTGTGGAAGTCGAGGCACAGGCACTTGGGCACGGTCGTCGCCGTGAAGGAAATTGATAAAAAGCATCTTAATCCCAAAGTCAGTGACAGTTTGCTCAAAGAGATTTCTATTTTGAGCACTATCAATCACCCAAATATCATTCGCCTCTTTGAAGCCATTCAGGTGAAGTTTTGATGACTCCCCTTCTTGTTTCTTTTTGTTTGCACATGTGATTTTAAGAGCTGAATGTTTTGAAGCGAAGTTACTTCTGATTGTAATGCTGTGTTCTGATTGATTTACAGACTGATGATAGGATTTTTCTTATTTTGGAATACTGTGATGGTGGTGACCTTGGGGGTTATATTAATCGCCATGGAAAAGTATCTGAAGCAGTTGCTAGAGGCTTAATGAGACAATTGGGTATGTTTTTACTCTGCCTTCAATTGGTCTGTTCTGTTTGGGATTATATGCAAAGTGGATGAGTGTCTTATTATGCTATTCTTGGCTTGTGGAGATTAATATTGTTGTCATTATCAATTCCTTCTATAATTTGAGGCGTTACTGTTACCAATGAGTGTGTTTGGATATAGTCTTCTGTTTAGAAAGGTTGATTTTATGTGCGGGATATTGATGTTATGTGCAGCCACTGGCTTGAAGGTTCTTCAAGAGAAACACCTCATTCATAGAGATTTAAAGCCTCAGGTATCTGCTTTCAACTCAATATGTAGCTTCTAGGGCTTCGATATTTTCGTGCTACGTAACTGTTGATGTAAAAACTTATTGGATGTTATTTATACTAGTTTTTGATGAATGCCTTCATTTAAGCTTCCTGACTTTTATTTTTTTTATATGAATGGCTTATCTGGTAAATTTGTCGGTATGATATGATTATGACATGAAATGTTTTGGCCCTTTTCTCTTTTTCTTTTTCATGGCTAAATTTGCAGAATTTGCTGTTGTCATCTAATGGAGGGACTCCGCTGTTGAAGATTGGGGATTTTGGATTTGCAAGGTGAGATTTCTAGTGTCAACATTTAGACATTTAAAACCTTTATCTGTCATCTTTTTATTTGATTTTCCACTTCTTAAGTGCGAGGCCTGATTTTGCAATATGTATTGTCAATCCAAGTTGCTTTACAATGTTTTCATGCATGAATTTCTGTTTCTTGATTGTATGAAGTATAAAGCCTATTAGAAGAGCATTTTAAGAATGGCTTAATTATCAGAGCCTAATCTAGTTTTTTATTAGGGATGCAGAGAATTTGTCTCGTTTTTTTTTTAATATTTCTGTCATAATGATGTCATGAAGGAACTTTGAATTACAATATGTGAAATAGCATCAACTACCATGGGTTGGCCTAGCGATCAATAAGGGTCAATTTAAATAATAAAGAGTTTAGAAGGAATGAGTTCAAGCCATAGTGAACACCTACATAAGATTTAATATCCTTCCTTTGGAAACCAAACCTAATAGGGTCAAGTGGTTGTGAATGATTGAGGGGCAAGCTAGTTCAAACACTCGATATTAAAAAAAGTGAATCTAATCATCAAACTTTTTGTTCTTACCTATATGATATAATTCGTAATCTGTCTGGTCCATTTTGTAGGTTTTAGCTACTAGCATTATTATAACTCTGCTAAACACGATATATGACTATGCTGGTTGCTGTAAATTATATTGAGAATTCTACAGCCTTACTTGAACAATATCTGTCTATAGGTTGTACAACTGTGTCCTTGAGTTCCAAGTAAATTGTATTGAGAATTCTAATCTTTCATCTATGCATCATGAAATCAAGTTTAGCTCACTAGAAATTGCTTTGAAGATTTTTCTTCCACAGCCATGCTGGCAGATTCTCTTTCTATATTTTTTTCTTTTTTTTTTTTTTTTCACATTATAATCATAAACAGATAAATGAGTGAAGTGTACTATTTTTCTTCTCAGGTCCTTAGCAAATCAGGCATTGGCTGACACTCTTTGTGGTTCACCTTTGTACATGGCTCCAGAAATTATTCAGAACAAAAAATATGATGCGAAGGTTATAAAGCAAAAAAAAAAGAAACTGCCATCACATTCCAAGTTTTTCAAATTGAATCCTTCAATTTTGATTTTATTCTTATGCGTACATGCAGGCTGATCTATGGAGTGTTGGAGCAATTCTGTTTCAGCTTTTGACAGGGAAGCCTCCATTTAGTGGCAATAATCCATTTCAGGTTTGGAAGGATAAGCATACTGATCTACTTTAGTGATTATCATACACAATCGAGTTAAATATGTCATTAATGAAGCTTGCAGTATGATTGTTTTAAATGTGTTTTGTTGCCTGATGCCCCATGCTTGATACAGCTCTTCCAGAATATTTTGGAATCCACTGAGCTAAAATTTCCTAAAGGTGCCTTGGAAGAGCTACATCCTGACTCATTGCATCTTTGCAGAAGCCTTTTACGTCAAAACCCAGGTATTTGTTGCTGTGATGAAGTTTGTAAGTGTGCAAGGGTGCTGGGATAATTAATCAAAGGTGGCAGATTTATGTTTTTTTCCCTAGATCTTTTGAACATTTTAGAGATTTCATACTAGTAAATACAATTATTAATGCTCGAGTTTCGAAAAGATTAAATAGAAACTGAAAATTAAAGTGTAAGTCTTTCAATTTGCAGTTGAACGGCTTACATTCAAGGAGTTCTTCGATCACAAATTCTTTGAGGGGCCAAGGTATTGTTTTGAGCTGTTTAGAGATTATTATTTCCTTTAGGTGCATTTGGTTTGCTTAGATCTCACGTTCATGTTAGTACAGAAGGCAGCAGAAGTTGCAAAACTGATTTATGTTATTTCTTAGATCAAATAAAGCCGTTGAGGCAGCATCTGTAGTTCAGCCAATTGAATCAGCCAGCTCAGAAGCAGCAAAGGATAAGTGTCAGTTAGAACAACCAATTGAGTTATCGAATAGAGATGCAGAAGTTACTAGTTCATCAGTACGTAACAGAATATCCGAAGTGAAGAATGTTTGCAGTTCGGTGGTGAAAAGTGTATATGAGCCAATGCTCAATCTTGGATTAAATGAGCTAAGAAAATCTGTTGATTGTATTCAACAATCCCTGAATCAGATTCAAGGTCTGTTTTATCCTAATCTAGATCTGCACTTTTAACTTGGTTGTTTTCATGGATTTACCTTCTGTTTGGCCTTTTTTTGTCCCCAGTTTCTGATTCGATGGAGTCAATTGAGAAAGATTATGTCCTCGTGAATGCTCATTGTCCTTCAATGGAGACCTCTTCTTATCACCTTGAAACATCATTACAAGGTTGTTCATCACAAGTTTCCCATTCTCATTTCAGTATCGATCGGGATATTACAGCCAAAACCCAAAAAAAAGAGCTTATTGGTAGTGCAAGAGATACTGGAGAAAGTTTGCAAAGTCAAGGCCAACTCTCAATGCCATGTGCAGCATCTATGTTAAGAGAAGTTCAAGGACTATCCATATTGCATCCCTCTACCAGGCTCCAATTATTTCGTCAGTATGTCCAGGTTCTTTCGGATTTGTCACAAGAAAAGGTGAGTATGGATTAGATTGTTGTACATAAGTAGTGGATTCGCTTTCTGCACTCTCAATTTCCATGATCTCATTTTCAAATTCATGCATCTGTTTTAATGGGAATTCGATAAATGATCAAACCATGGGTGCACAAACATTTCAATTTTTTCGAAGATGATTTTGGAGCCCTGATTTTTTGCTCATGCAGTGTAATGCAGGGATGTTCTTAGAATCATTTTCAGTTGAACTGGTCGCTTTAGCTTTATGGCAGAAAGCTGTTGAAATTAGTGACGCTTGGCTGAGTTCTTCAGCCGAAATAGAACCTTCAAAAAGTAGTTTGGGAATAGAATCTACCCCTCTTCAGAAAGATGCTGTCTCTGCTGCAAATAACGAAGAAAATGTAGATTTTAATAGGGCGTCGTCGGTTTCTAAGTGGGCAGAGCTAGGGTTTATCACTGCAGTGGATCAGGCTGAAAAGTTATCTCAAAATATCCGGGAGACCGATGGTTTGAAATGCCTTATGCTCTATTTTTGTTCTAGCTGTTCCGATTAGGATTGTTAAGTTTGCAGCTTACAATTTATTTATTAAATTATTTGCAGGTGCCACTGAGATGCCTGATGCTATGGAAATTATATTCCAAAAGGCAATTGCCCTCGGCAAAAGTGGTGCTGTAAGAAACCTTCACTGTTACTATTATTTTTACCATTATTAATTTAGGACTTCATCTATTTAGTTCTTAAACCTTTAAAAGTTTCGATTACGTTTCTAAACATTGAGATAGGATTGTTTGAAGTTATTAATACCATTGACTAAATAATGGTGTCATGTTTACTAGACAAACATTAGTTGAACATGTTATATTTTATTAAGCAATTTAAGTTGCTCACTTTTCTACCATGTTGTGCTAAAGGAGCCAATACTTATCTAATTGGCAAGCGTCGTTATTACTTAGTCGATAGTGTTAGTAGTAAGATTAACATAGAATTACAATTTAAATTTTAAAGATGAAATAGACAATTTATCACAGTTGGACTGGCATTATGATTTGATCATATTTTTACTCATCTTCTCCTTAAAAACTCTTCATTTTTTGAACATTCTCAAATATGATTTTACCAGGTAGATGAATACATGGAAAACAAGGACAAAGCAGCGGCTTCATACTCCAAGGCCATTCTTCTGTTTTCATTCATTTTGGGAGAAGCTGAATCCCTTGAGCTTAACCCTCCATTTTCGCTAACTTTGGTCAATAAGCAACGAATTCAAAATTATATTTATAACTTGCAGACTCAGACTAACTTGCTAACGTCACAGCCATTACAAAAGCAATCGCAAGGCGCTCCCTCGACAAGTAAATGAAAGGGAAGGCCTTAACTGCAGACTGTACAGCTCTACATATTTACTTCTCTGACTCCCCCTTCTGCTGGGTTTGGAACTGTTGGCTGATGCTCCTTATCAGCTTTTGGTAATTATGTCAATATATTTTCTTTTCATTTCTCTTTTTTGAGGTTCTCTGTGCCCCTTCCTTTAGGAGGTTAGGTGCTCAAACATGAGAGTATATATTTATACAAAAAAGACAGAAAAAAGCACAAAGTAGGAATGAGGGATTTGAATTCAGGAGGGTTACTTTAAATGGATAGTCAATTGAACTATCATGAACTTTGTTGCTTTTTTTGGGTGGAGTTTTGTGAATAATATAGTCATTTTTTTAAATCTCAAGGATTGTAAATATTGAATCAAAATTTGTATATATTTTTAATTCTGCCAGTGATTCTTTAGTGATCATTATGTTACTGTTTTGAAATAAATGTGGTTCCTACAGTAATTGCACCAGAGGTGTTGTGAGACAGAATATATCCTATTTTTTTTTTTTTTGATAATAGAGAACATATCCTACTTTTTCTATTATAATAATAGTAATGATAGTGAAATAGTGAATTCAATTAATTTGATTTTAAAAATTGCTATTTCCTTGGGATAATTTGTTCTTACTAAGGTCCTAAACTCATAAGTAGATTAAATTCAAGCATTCAGCTAAAAAATCTATGCAAATTATCCCATGATGCTCATGGGTAGGGGTGAGCAAGAAAAGTCGAAAAACTGAGTCGACCGACCGAAACTGACCGAACTGACGTCAGTCGGTCGGTTTTTTAATAATCTCGGTCGGGGTCGGTTTTACAAGATGTAAAACCGACTTTTCGGTTGGTCGACTTGTTCAAAAGAGGTGAAAATCGACAGCACCGACCGAAAAAAAAAAAAGTTAGAATGCGCGTTTGATTGCATGCTGCTGCAACGCATTTAATGCGCCTGCAGCAGCCGCCCTTGGGAAGACTATCAGTCGATGGTCTTCCCAAGGCAAAATTCAAATTATATATATATATATATATTTTTTTTCTAATCTCTTTTCATCTTTCTTTCACAGACTTTCACTTCTTCATTTCTTCTTTTCATCTTTATTTTTTCTTAAATCCTCTCACTTCTTCTTCTTCTCTCATTTCAGGTTTCATCTTCTTCATTTCTTCTTTACACTTTGTTTCTTTTTCTTTTATCCTTCTTCCTCTTTTCTTTTTTTAATTTCTTTTTCGTTTTCTTTTTTTTCTTCTTATTTTTTCTTTATGTGTTCATCTTATACTTTCTTTTCCATTTCTTCTTTTTTTTTATATCTTCTTCTCCTTTCTGAGTGTTCGTCTTCACCATTTTTTTTTTATGTTTTTTCTTTTTTTTTTTAATTTCTTCTTCACGACCCACTCTTAAAACCGATCCCAACCGACCGACCGCTGGTGTTATCGGTCGGTCAGCGTAACCAATCTCTCCCAAACCGACAAAAACCGACTGTCGGAAACTGATACGTCGGTGATCGGCAGCAGTTTGAGCCCAAAACTGACGCCGACCGATCGATGCTCACCCTTACACATGGGTGTGAATGACCTATTACTATATGCAATCTATTTGCTATGTTGGGAACTCATTTGACATTCCTTTGGAAGATATTGATGGCTTGTTTGAAATGATTTTCTAAACAGGAATGACTTTAAATGTTTAGAAAAGTGTTTTTAAGTGTAAAAGAAGTGTTTAAAAAGTATTTTTAAGTATTTAGAAAATCATTTCAAATAAGATTTTTTTTTATTGATATTATAATTTGAAACTTATTAGGGTTTGAGTGTTATAAAATAGAAACAAGAAGAACAAGAAGAACAATAACAATAAGAACAAAGAGAGCAATTAGAGAGCAAAGAGGAGAGGAGAAGAAAGTAGAGAGCAAAGTAATTCTCAATTGAGGTGTATCTTTTAAGGTGGATACAACCACTATTTATAGGATTTACATGAGTGTAGGTTACAAGATCTACCCAATTCAAAATGTGTAACTCATGAGAGGGTTAATGAGATGGATTAATTGAAAAATGTAACCTATGGGGGTTATGGGCATCTAATAAGAATATTTTATTATTCATAATACTCCTCCTTTAGATGCCCATTGTATATAGAATATATGCCTCGTTAAAACCTTATTAGGAAAAAACCCAATGGAAAAAAATCTTAATGAGGGAAAAATAGTACATTATTCATATACTTTAACATCTCTGCCTCGTTAAAACCTTGCTAGGAAAACCCAATGGAAAAAAAACCCATAGTTAATGGAAAAAAGAGTGCAATACAACTCCCCCTAATGGAAATATCACTTGAGATGAGGTCATTGCATCCCAATGTCATGCACCAACTTCTCAAATGTTGTGGTTAATAATACCTTCATAAATAAGTCTGCCAAGTTGTCCTTTGAAGAAATTTGTCAAATAGTAATGTCACCATTTTCTTCAAGATTGCGAGTGTAAAAGAGTTGTGGTGAGATGTGTTTTGTTCTATCTCCTTTAATGTATCCTCCTTTTATTTGGGTTATACATGATGTATTGTCTTCGTATAATATTGTTGGAAGATTTTTGTCAGAAGACAAGCCACATGTTTCCCGAATGTGTTGAGTCATTGATCTTAACCATACACATTCTCGACTGGCCTCATGAATTGCGAGGATTTCTAGATGATTTGAGGATGTGGTCGTAATGGTCTGTTTTACAGACCGTCATAACATAACAGTTCCTCCACATGTAAACAGGTAACCTGTTTGAGACCTAGCTTTGTGTGGGTCAGATAAATATCCTGCATGTGCATAACCAACCAAATAAAAAATTAATTTGTTTGAATAAAACAAACTCATATCAATTGTTTCTCGAAGGCAACAAAGTATATGCTTAACTCTGTTCCAATGTCTTTTTGTTGGAGAAGAATTATATCTATCTAATAAATTTACTGAAAATGCTATATCTAGCATTGTGTTATTAGCAATATACATTAGTGCACCTATTGCACTAAGATATAGTACTTCAGGACCAAATAGTTCTTCATTATCTTCTTGAGGTCGAAAGATATCCCTCTTCACATTTAGTGATCGAACTGCCATTGGAATGTTCAATGGATGTGTTGTCCATATAAAACCTTTTTAAAATCTTTTCTGTATACGTCGATCGATGAACAAAAATTTCTTTTGCTAGATGCTCAATTTGCATGCCAAGGAAAAAAATTGTTTTACCAAGATCTTTCATCTCAAATTCTTTTTTGAGATATTCTATCGCCTATGAAAGTTCTTCAGGAGTTCCAATTATGTTTAAATCATCAATGTATCCAGCTGTGATAGCAAATCCTAATTGTGATTTCTTAATGAAAACACAGACAAATTGGATTATTTTGATATCCTTATTTCAATAAATATTCACTTAGACGATTGTACCATATTCGTCCTGATTGTTTTAATCCATATAGTGATCTCTGTAATTTGATCGAATAAAATTCTCGAGAATTGGATTTATATGATTCAGGTATCTTAAATCATAAAACATCTTCTGCCACTCCAGAACCGGACCAGACCAACCCGAACCGCTTCGAACCAGTTGCCAAAACCACGAATCAGACCAAAACATCCCCGGCCGAACCGAACCAGCACGAACTAGACCGCTTGAAAACATTCTTGGGCGAGATCTCGCTCGCATGCACGCTCCGCTGGAATTCACGACAACGTCTCAACGCTGATGCGTTTGGAAACAATCTTTGGGAAGATCTGTGACTTGTTCATCCGTTTTGACCAAAATTGGTCTCGATCTTCATCGCAAACAACCCTAAAACTAGACACGAACTTACAAGAGACTCGATTTACATGACAATTCGCCCAAAAACGCAGGGGCCTTTACAATTCATCAAATCGAAGCACGTAAATCTATGGCCAAATTAAACCGCAAACATCCATTCGCAAACCATATTCCAGAATGCAATTCAACCCACCAAACCAGAGCAAATTTTGAAATTCTAAAACAATTAAGCGAGTTTCTCTAATACCAATTGTAGGGTGTAAATCCCTAACGCAGCATAAGCAATCAAGAACATTCACGCAATTAATTTTAGAATTTCAAAATATCAGTACACTGGAAAAACAGAGCAAACACAGTAAACTGAAATTCTACTGTAAGGCTCTAAATTGATTAAGCATGTAGAATTTAGTTTGGTGAATTAATCTATGGAGAAGAGAAACTCGTTACTTACTCTCATTGTAGACTCTGATCAATTCACCAACTCCTTTTGGGAAATCACGAACTTTACTGTAATTCAGGTACTGCAGGGGCACCACCACTTAGGACTTCACTGAGCAGTAAAGGTATCAATTGTGGGACTGATCTTCTTAACTTAGGGAAAAAGAAATCACAAGAATTGTTTGATCTTCTTTTGAGAGAATTTTTGGAGAGCGTAATTCTTCTGGAGAGTAATATGAGAGATTGCAAAAATTATAATTGATATTCTGTGTTAACCTAAGCGCAAAACAGTTGGTTAGGGAGAGAGAGGGCAAGACGTGGGAGTGACACACATCTATGATAACTCCCAACCATGGGAATTATCTTATTTTTATTATTTAATTTAATAATAAATTAAATTAATTAATAATTAATAATTAATTAAATTAACTATTAATTAAATCCAATTTGATTAATATCCTCATCTAAATCATATTTAAATGAACATCTCTCACAAAACCTACAGTTTTAATTCAATTAATTTAATTACATCAAATCAAATTAAATAAAATAATTAATTAATTCTCCAATTAATTAATCACCAAATTAAATATCATATATTTAATTTAAGCCAACAATTAAATCATATTTAATTATATTTCTGTCATAACCTATAGTTTTAATGTGCATCTAATGCGCATTAATTTTAACTTATAGTTTTAATATGAACCCAATTCATATTAAATTAATATTTGGACTCCTTCAAATATTTAATTCTCTCATAAACTAATTTTGAATCAAATCCAAAATTAAATTTATATTATAAAGTTTAATTAAAAATATAAACTTTATATTATAATGTATAGATACATTATATTATTTCCCTCAATAAATTTGAACATTTCAAATTACATTCAAAATATAATTACCTCAATACCCTTTAGGAGCTACTAGTGGGACATAATGGACCTACAAATCAAAAGCTCCAATGATATGAGATTAATTCGCTAAACTCATAACCACATTAATCAATGTTTGTTAACTATGGGTACACTCTACTATAGACTCACAGCTGCACTCTTCTCACTGCAGATATATTTCTGTGTCCATGGATATAGACCAATAACAGCAAGTTAGTCCTTCATGAGTGTTCGTAACGCTAGCTAGGTCAAATTACCATTTTACCCCTGGGTTACCTCTATTTCCTTAAGTACTAGTGCTCCTCTAATGAACAACCTATTTATAGTCCTATCATTAAACAGAAACCCCTATCGAGCCAGTGAGAGGGTGATAATGCTCATTTATGTGCGTTATTTGGCCTTAAAAACTTAGATTATTGTTAGGAAAGCAAGGACTCTATGCTTAAAATCATATCTTTTTGAGTCAATTTAGCAAAAGTCTTAGGATCATGTTGAAAATCTTAGAAATATAGAATTTATGCTTAAAATGTCTAAAAAGAGATAGCTTTTGCAAGAATTTATCCAAAGTTAATGTTTTTGTGTAGAGAGCTTTGCAAGGGAAATGCGCCTGCAATTGGAGAGAAAGAAAGAGTTAGTGGAGCAAAAGAGTTGAAGTTGAAGATTTGCATTGGTCCTGAAGATGTGGAAATTGCGTTTGAATTGCACCCGCAAACTAATAAGGAAAGTAGCCCCAGCTGAAGACAGAAGTGTCAAGGCAGTGCATAGAAGATTTTGCGCCCAACTTTGCGGCCGAAACTGGGCTTTCCGACAAAATTCTGAGAATCATGGGATCTTCATAAAATCATCTAAAAATCCCAAATCTTGTATCAAATCTCCAAGGATCGTGGATTTTTTCCTTCAATGGCTCTCTCACACTAATCTTAGCAGCCAACCCTACCTTCCAAGGTCTATAAAAGGCGACCAAGATGCAAGAAGCAAAGAGAGCTCGAAAATTCGTCCTTAGGATAGTTTTCTTTAGTTTTTCTTTATTCTTATCTTGTAAGCACTCCAAGTTCCGGATCTTCCAGCCTCTGTCGGCTCTTCCATTCGAAAGAAGAAGAAGAGAAAGGTTTGTCTCCCCTTGAAAAAGGTTAAGAGCACGCTAGATAGAGTGGGGAAAGATCCTTAGTTGAGTCTCGCGTCTTATTTTCTGTTTATTCTTTTGTTTAAGCTGTTGTACCTTTATGTTTTAATTCAATTTTCAGCTGTAAGTTCTTTATTCTTGTACTCATTTCATTTATTTAATATGAATTCAGTTTATTCATTTACTTTGTGCACTTTTTACTTTAAGTCTTGCATTTTAATTTCCTCAATGAACTAAGCTTCTTCTCGGGGATTCAAATATGTGGATACCTTGAGTAGAAGAAAACCTCACCTATGCAAAGACAACTCTGCTTCCTTTTAGCATTGTTTGTTTTTGCTGAAGTTTAAGTTTCATTGTTAGCTTAAATTGATCACTTAAGTTAGCATAGTTTGTGTTCAGCTGGTGGTTGAAAGGTTGGAGTTGAATGCGTGGGTTCGCAAAAACAATAGTGGATAAAAGATCCTAGAAATAGAACTTTGTTTTCTTGCATCCTAGAAATAGGACTGGAACCACTAGAGTTTTGAGAGTCGTGTGCAATAATTATCTAAGTTTCAGCTAGCCCTAAAAATAGATGTCTAGTTGGTTTAGTCTTCTAAAGGCACCTACAGTGGAGTTGAATAAGAGTATGAATTAACTCACAATCTAGTAGTTTTTTTTTTTTTTAAAGAAACTCACAATCTAGTTGTCAGGGTATTTGCGAGCGCAAACTGGAGGAATCTATCTGCACCATGTTTATGTGGACACTATACATAGCGTTCTCCAGTCATTTGCAATGCCTCAGTGAGTTGCTATCGCAAAGGTGGGCGCAATTTACTACTTTTGGTTGATGCTATTTGAATTCCCCACTTATCTCATATATCTTTACAACTTTCACTTTTTTGCTTTATTCTATCTCTTGTCTTCAAATAAAAAAACTCCAATCAAATCATTTCTCTGGCTACCATCCTCGGTTGAAAATTTAGAGGAGGTTCTTGTTTTTTAGAAGTTAGTGTTTTTCAACTAGTCACCATCTCCTATGGGTACGATATCCGGAGTACTCTCCACTTTATTACTTGATAGTGTATACTTGCACTTAACGAGCAGGGTGTTGCGATTGCAGCAAGCGGCACATCAGAGGGTAGGACCATTTGTTCAAGTTCCAGAGACACCACTTAAGGCAACACTCATCTACTTACCCTAAAGCCTAGAAGGAGTGAATTTCATCTTTTGTGATTATGTTCCCAACTCCCCACTTGGTCTTGTTCCCAAAATGGTATGCTTATTGAGTCGGCGAACTGACCACTCTCACCCATACAAATCAAAGGATAATCTCTCGTGAACAGGAGTTCATAATACCCTCAGGATTGAGACTAAGTTTGATAGGTCATCCTATTAAATTAGAAACCTAACTAGTCAATGGAGTCACATCTAATGGTTACTATTTCGCGGTCCGGTCTTATGCAAAATCATTGCATAGGATACCCCACTTGCATGTCACCTATAGGAACGAGTTGGATCACTGCGTTTGTATCAAATACAAAGTGGGTCGTATCCATAGTGTCACCAGGATAAGGTGACACTATACTATAGACCCTTTAGACTGTATCTTGGACATTGATCCCCATATGTCTCCACATACTGTTTGAGACTCATAAGACAACCTAGGATGTTAGTTTATTGGATTTAGGGTTATTTAAGACAAAACTAATACAATAATTCGATAACTCTTTATTGAATAACAATCAATAACGCTTTATTGACAACAGTCAATTATTTACATTTACTATCTCCGAGTTTTAGAGCATAAAACCTAACACAAGCAAATGTGAGTTTTCTTTTTTTACTTTGTGCATCTTGTTAATTTTTTTTCTTTTTATTTATTGATTTTGATAAGAATAATATCTTTTTCTTTTTATTTATTGGTTCAATATTTTTTGTTTCTAATCTTATACATTTTTAGTTTTATGTTTTAAGTTGACATTAGATGAACAAAATGGCTTGGAAAACACGATCAATAATTAATTGATTTTGTCTAGATTTGGTTTATTTTGATCTTAATATTTTTTTTATTTGAATTAAGGTATTTGTACTTTTTTAATATTCCTTTTAACAATAATTATGACATTTTCGAAATTTAATTTATTAAGTTGATTTGTATTGGTTAGATGATTTTTTTTTTTTTACAAATTTTTTCATATAGTTGACATGAGTATTCAATATTAAAATACTTATTAGTATTAATACAATTTTTTGTAAGTTATAAGGGCATAACAGTAAGATACTATACTTTTCATTTCTTGTGGGTATCCAAACAAGAAATTTTAATTTTAGTAATTTTAAATGAATTTGTTCCAAATGCAAATTGAAATCTGAAATCACTTTCATCTTATAAAATCTTGGAATTTGAAATCATTTCTAAGCAAATCCATATCCCAAACAAAGCATTACTCGGTAGAAAAACAAAGAATCTTGCAGAGAATTAACGACAATAGTAAAATCATGGGAAAGTTGGGAATTGAATATTGAATGTAATTGTTAAAGGAATTGAATCTTCAACGGAAGCGGTTTACACAGAGCGTGATTAAATTTCAATTAATTAGAAAACCGGAACGTTGGGCAAACATAAACTATTTCTATATAAATCAGATTAAGCTTGTTGTCTAAACATTTTAGATACGAAGAACTTACATGATTTGAAGGCCGAAAACAACATTATGCCCCAAATCTTCTACCAATGGACACCACCAATCAAGAACACCCGCTATTCTCTTGGATCACCTTGAGATTGCGATTGTGGGATCGCTACCTTCTTGCAAAGGGAAAAATTGCAGCAATAGAGGCTACTGTATTTTCAGTTTAGAGAGTTCTAGAGAGAGAGACCTTTTTGGTTCTCTGTCAAAAACGATGGGATAACCACTGAGAAAGAGCGATCAATTCAAAAAATAAAAAACTTAACCACCTGCCCATTAACTACGTGTAATGGAATTAGGGTAAAGGAATGTAACTCCCTTGTTTAATCTTGGCCATTGATTCAAAAGGATCTGGACCATTAATTATTAACACATAATAATTAATGACCCTAACAACTATATATTATGTAACCAATCAATTTAATTAAACAATTTAATTAAATTAATTATAACATATAGTTTGAATTCAATTAAATCATATTCAATTGAATAAATTTGGCCAAGCAATTAATTCTCAATGAATTGTTCCCCACATTAATTAAATATCAAATACTTAATTAATTTTACTATTGAATCATATTCAAATGTACCTCTCTCATTTAACCTATAGTTTTAATATGAATCCAATTCATATTTAATATTTGAACTCCTTCAAATATATAATTCTCTCTTAAATTAATTTGTAATCACATCCAAAATTAATTTTATTATAAAGTTTAATTCACTAATTAAACTTATACTATAATGTATCTCCATACATTATATTAATTTGTATAAAATATAATTAACTAAAAATTCCCTTAATATTCAAGACTAATTAATCTCAGTACCCGTTATGAGCTAGCAGGTGAACCTAATGGACCTACAGATCAGAAACTCCAACGATACGAGATTAACTGGCTAAACTCATTAACCAAGTTAATCGACATTTGTTAACTGTGGATCACTCCACTAAAGACCTACAGCTGCACTCTTCTCACTGTAGAATATTTATGTGTCCAAGGATATTGACCAATACAGTAAGTTAATCCTTCACGAGTGTTCGTAACACTAGCGGGGTCAAATTAGCTTATTACCCCTGGGTTACCTCTGGATCCTTAAGTACCACTCATCCCTCTAATGAACAACCTGTTTAGGGTCCACCCACTAAACAGAAATTCCTCTCGGGCCAGGAGAGGACAACGCGCTTTTGTTCAAGCCCCGGAATCAGCCCTTAAGAGAACACACATCTACTTACCCCAATAGGGGAAGGAGTGAATTCCATCTTGTACTGTTATGTTCCCAACCCCCACTCGGTCTTGTCCCTGAAATGGTAGGATTATTGAGTCGACGAACAGACCACTTTCACCCATACAAATCTAAGGACAATCCCTCCTGAGAAGGGGTTCATAACAGACTCAGGATTGAGATTGAGTTACCTAGGTCATCCTATTGAAACAGAAACCTAAACTAGTCAACGATGTTATATCTAGTGGTTACTATTTCGTGGTCCGGTCTCATGCAAACTCATTGCATAGGATACCCTCACTTACATGTCTCCTACATGGATGCTTTGGATCAATGCATATGTATCGAATCCACAGTGGGTCGTATCTCATAGTGTCACCAGGATAAGGTACCCAACCTTATCCCTATGCTATAGACCATTTAGGTTGTTACTTGAACACTGATCCCCGTATGTCCCCACATACTAGTCCAAGTTTCATTTAAACAACCTTGGATCTTAGTTTATTAGATTTTAGGGTTTATTAATGCAAACTCGATTATTCAATAACAAATTAATGAATCACTCAAATAGCGCTTAATTGAGATCAATTAATTTGTTTCATTTATTATTTACGATTTTTAGGGAATAAAACCCATCAACTCCCACTTGAACTAAAACTCTAGTGGGCAATGTACATCATCAATTATAATCAATGAAGTAGGAATAATGGTTTTTATTAATACTATACATGAAAAGTACAAATACAGATAAAATACAATAAACTAGGACATTCACAATACCCATTACATTTCTCCCACTTTCCCTTGATTATTCTATGTACATATCTTGCAGACCTAGACTCTCTAGATGATCCTCGAACACTTTAGCCTGAGAGCCTTCGTAAATGGATCAGCAATGTTGTGCTTTGAAGCTATCTTCGTGACGATCACGTCCCCTCATTGCACGATTTCTATGATGAGATGATATTTGCGCTCTATGTGCTTGCCTCTCTTGTGGCTGCGAGGTTCTTTAGAATTTGCCACTGCACCTCTATTATCACAATAAAGGGTGATTGGCAAGTTCATATTTTGAACAACTTCCAAATCCATCAAGAACTTCCTAAGCCATACAGCTTCCTTAGCTGCTTCACAAGCAGTGACATGTTCGGCCTCCATGGTGGAGTCTGCAATGCATCCTTGCTTGACGCTACGCCAGACTATAGCTCCTCCATTAAGAGTAAACACTGACCCTGATGTGGATTTCCTAGAATCCTTATCAGCCTGAAAGTCAGAGTCTGTGTATCCTGTAAGGATCAAATCCTTAGTGCCATACACAAGCTGATAGTCCCTCGTTCTCCGAAGATACTTGAGGATATTTTTCACTGCAGTCTAGTGGTCTAACCCTGGATTAGACTGGTATCTACTAACTATCTCAACTGCATAGCATATGTCAGGCCTAGTACACAACATGGTATACATAAGACTGCCCACAGCTGAAGCATAAGGAATCCGTCTCATATCCTCAACCTCTTGAGGTGTCTTAGGACATTGTTCCTTAGACAAATGAACTCCATGCCTGAAGGGCAGTAAACCCCTCTTGGAATTCTGCATCTTATATCTAGACAATATCTTGTCTATATAGGATGCTTGAGACAGGGCTAACGTTGTGTTCTTACGGTTCCTTATAATTTGAATCCCTAGAACATACTGAGCTTCTTCCAAATCTTTCATTTGGAACTTAGTCGATAACCAGGTTTTAATGTCAGCAAGATATGCTACATCATTCCCAATGAGTAGAATATCATCTACATACAACACTAGAAAAGCTACTGAACTGTTGATAATTCTTTTGTAAACACAAGATTCATCAACGTTCTGGTCAAAGCCATAAGATTTGATCACTGTATCAAACCTTATATTCCAAGATCTGGAAGCATGCTTCAACCCATAAATGGATCGTTTAAGCTTGCAAACTTTTTGCTCCTGACCTTGAGCAATGAACCCCTCTGGTTGAGACATAAAAATGCTCTCCTCAAGATTGCCATTCAGAAAAGCAATCTTGACTCCATTTGCTAAATCTCATAATCATAAAACATGACTACGGACAAGAGAATCCTTATCAACTTTAACATGGCAACTGGAGAGAAGGTTTCCTCATAGTCCACCCCCTCCCTTTGGGTATAACCCTTTGCCACAAGTCGAGCTTTGAAAGTCTGTACTTTTCCAACTGTGTCTCGCTTCCTCTTGTAGATCCATTTGCATCCTATGGGTTTGACCCCTTCAGGTTGGTCTACAAGATCCCAGACTTGATTGAAGTACATCGACTCCATCTTAAGGTCCATAGCTTTGACCCACTGGTCTTTATCCACATCATTCATTGCCTGTTTAAAGGTCAATGGATCCTCAATTCCATCATCAGGTATGATAGTTGGAGTTTATACTAAACCCAGATAGCGTTCAGGCTGAATAACAACTCTCCCACTACGTCGAGGCATTCTCAACTCTTGAGAATGATGGGCTTGACCAGATTTACTAGGCTCATCTACAACTCTTGTTGAAGGTCCAGCCTCTGTATTGGGCTCATCAACAACCCTTGTTGAAGGTCTAGCCTCTGTACTGGGCTCATCAACAACCCTTGTTGAAGGTCCAGCCTCATCAACAACTCTTGGTGATGAATTTGTAGCTTCACCAGAGAGTTCACTTAACACCATCTTACTGTGTGGCTTATGTTCTCTAAAGTGGTCTTCTTCCAAGAAAGTAGCATTTGTCGATACAAACACTTTATTTTCTTGTGGATCGAAGGAGTTATTGGGTTTTATGCCCTAAAACTCGTAGATAGTGAATGTAACTGTTGACCGGATATTAATGAAATAATATTGATATATTTTTCCATTAAATGTTATTAGTTATTTTATATTTGTCTTTGCCTAAAATAACCCTAATCCAATAAACTAGACATCCTAGGCTGTAATATGAGTCTTGAACTATATGTAGCGACATATGGGGATAACTGTTCAAGAAACAGCCTAAAGGGTCTATAGTTTAGGGATAAGACTGGGTGCCTTATCCTGGTGACACTATGGATACAAACGCTATGATCCAACGCGTTCGTGTAGGAGACATGCGATGAGGGTATCCTATGCAATGAGTTTGCATAAGACCGGACTGCGAAATAGTAACCATTGGTTATAACACCGTTAACTAGTTGGTATTCTATTTCACTAGGACGACCTAGACAACTTGGTCTTAATCCTGAGTTGATTATGGACTCCTGCTCATGAGGGATTGTCCTTTGATTTGTATGGGTGAGAGTGGCCAATACGCCGACTCAATAAGCCTACCATTTTGGAGACAAGACCGAGTGGGGAGCTAGGAACATAATCGTACAAGATGGAATTCACTCCTTCCCGACTTTAGGGAAGTAGATGAGTGCTCCCTTAAGTGGTGACTCCGAGTCTTGAATAAAGGGCCCTACCCTCTAAATCGCACGAGAGGGTTTTCTGTTTGATGGTTGGACCACAAACAGGTTGTTCATTAGAGGAGAACTGATACTTAAGGAAATAGAAGTAACCCAGGGGTAAAACGGTAATTTGACCCAACTGGTGTTACGGACACTCGTGAAGGACTAACTAGTCGATATTGGTTTATATCCGTGGACACAAAAAATATGTCTGCAGTGAGAAGAGTGCAACTATGAGTCTATAGTGGAATGTACACAGTTAATGAATATTGATTAATTTGGTTAATGAGTTTGACCAATTAATCTCACATCATTGGAGCTTCTGACTACAGGTCCATTAGGTCCCACTGGTAGCTCATAAAGTAATTTGAGGCAACTAAGTAATAAATGTAAATTGAAAATGTTCTATTTACTAAGGGAAACAATATAATATATATTGATATATTATTATGAGAGAAATTAATATTTGAAGAAATTCAAATATTAATATAAATTTGAGTCACATTAAATTTATGGAAGTTTGAAAGAGTTCAAATATGAATTAATTAATTTTAAGGCCTAAAATCTATTTGGGCAAATTAATTAATTCAAGGTCGGAAATTAAATATGTGATATTTAATTGGTGGTTAATTGATTAAAGAATTAATTAATTGGGAATTAATCAATTATGGAAATAATTAATCACTTATGGAAGTGATTAATCATTTATGGAAATGATCTAATCACTTATGGAAGTAATTAGTCATTTGTGGAAAAGATTAATCAATTATGGAATTGATTGATCTTGGATTGATTATATAAGGAATAAGATTGAATCAATTTTGGAAAAGATTGATTTAATTGAATATTTTATTCATGGTCACTCTTCTATAAATAGAACACTAGACCTAATTGGTTTAGTAGCCCTCTTGCTCTTAGACTCACAGGACAAGACCCTAGAATTCTCTCTCGCTTCCCTCTTAGAGAAAGACTCCCACAAGTCTTTTGCCTCCTAGACTTAGAGACATACCGGTGTAACCTTTGTGGTTATTGTGTCTTTGAAGAAAAATTTCCAGCGAAGAAATCAAGGAGTCGTTGCGTTTTCGTTCGTTGGAGCATCGTTGGCGAAAAACGGTCAAGTCTACAACGAAGGTTTGTAACGGTTCTTTCCCGTTTCTTTAGAAAAGCATGAAAATAAATTTAGATTTAATTTTCTAGCATGTTTATAGCAATTTCCAGCAACTTTAAAGCATGTTTAAAGTTTATTTTGCCTTTCGTAACGGTATTTTAATGTTAATTAATATACGGCGTAAGGTCCATTCGTTGCGCTTCCGTTGCGTAGGGGCTTTCATCCCCTTCAGGAGTATCCACCTCTTGTTTCTTTTGGATAACCTACGAATAGGCTTAATTTCGAACATGAATCCAATTTCTTTGGGTTTGCCACTAGCACATGTGCAGGGCAGCCCCAAATTCTGAAATGACGAAAACTAGCTTTACGCCCTCTTCAGAGCTCAAATGGTGTTTCAGAAACACTCTTTGAGGAAACGACATTTAAAATATATACGGCAGTCTCTACTGCATATCTCCAAAAAGAATTAGACAATTGAGCATAGCTCATCATAGATAGACCCATGTCTAACAATGTTATGTTTCTCTTTTCTGATACACCATTCTGCTGAGGTGTACCAGGTGCTGAGAGTTGGGACATGATTCCATGTTCCATCAAATAGTTCGGAATTCTAAGTCCATATACTCCCCACCTCGATCAGATCGAAGTGTTTTAATGGTCTTACCTAACAAGTTTTCAACTCAACATTATACTCCTTGAACTTTTCAATAGCTTCAGACTTATGACTCATTAGGTACAAATAATCATACCATGAATAATCATCTATGAAAGAAATGAAATATTCATATCCTCCTCGAGCCCTAACATTCATTGGACCACAGAGATCCGTATGTACGAGCTCTAAGGGCTCCTTGGCACAATAACCTTTTCCAATAAAAGGTTGTTTGATCATTTTACCTTCGAGACAAGACTCACATGGAGGTAAAGTACCATATTCTAACTCGCTTAGAAGTCCGTTCTTAACCAATTTCCCAATCTTATTGAGATTAATGTGGCCAAGTCTCAAGTGCCAAAGATAGGTACTTTGAGAAACTTTTTGCCTCTTTGGTTGAGTCTCAGTTGTTTTATTTTAAACATCTCATTGTTCAAAATAGCCGTAGACTCTATTGGTCTTAAAACATATAAATTGTTCTCCAATTTTGCAGAACATATATTAGCACCCCTTTTAGTAATGAAAGTTTCATTTACAGAAAAAGACACTGAATATCCTTGTTCAAGCAAACAAGAAATAGAAATCAAATTTCTTTTTATCTTGGGAACTATATATACATTATCTAATAACATATAACGTTCCTTGGAGAGGAACATCTTAATATCTCCCACTGCTTTAGCTGAAATGAACTCCTCAGTCCCAACTCTGAGAGTCACTTCTCCAGCATCTAATTGTTGCCAGGAGCTCATTCCCTCAAAGGAAGAGCATATGTGATGAGTGACACCTGAATCAAGGATCCAGGCTGTATCATCATTTTCCACTATACATGTTTCAATGATCAATAAATCACATTTACTGCCATTGATATTTGCTAAGCAGTTTATGTCATATTCATCATGAAAAATTCCAGATGAATTAGACATACGGGCCTGAGGACATTCCTCAGTTAAGACCAAACCCAAATTAATTATTTACCACGCAATTAGTGTCTAAGTTTGATTTCATAGTTGTATTAGATATACCAGGTTTATTATAATTGGCGTTACTAAAGGCATTCAAAGAACGATTCATGCTGAAAACAAACAAATTAATTTAATTAGTTTTGTTGCATTAACCCATTACACAAAATATCATTATTTTAATCCAATCAATTTAGCAAAAGTAATGATTGACCCATAGAAAAAACATTTAGTTTTACAACGATACTTCACAGGTTTAGAGCAACAGCTACCGTAGGACAGTCAGCTATTCCTCCCCTGAATTGAGACAATCTCAGCCAATCCCTATTACCAGAATAACTCATATTCCAATAGTTCTTAGCTACCGTTTTTCGGTCAGGAAATCATTAACACCTTAACAATTTCCTAGTAAGTGTGACCCTCAATTTTCAGATCTCAAAGGTCGGCCCCAACAATTCTATCGTAGGGAAAGTCAAAGTTGGAAATGGACCTAAGAAACCCTATCCATTTCTGGAGTTTGCGTTGTTCCGACTCCCATGATCAAGCCCTCCATAGGGTGATCACTCCCAGAGCGACTCACAGGCAGATCATGAGAATCTCACGGTGCAACCTAATGGAGGAGACCGTAGGATACATTGACACGTGTCCTGCTCCCACTTACTATAAAAATACTCCCTCATTCACCTTGTTATTAATCCATGTAATCACCATCCGTAGGGGGTCACTCCCAGGGTGACTCGAGGTCAAGCATGGACCTCACGTTGTGAACTCTTGAGGACGTGAGAGCAAAACTTGATTTATAAAAATCTCGTTTTGATATATTTCCTCCCACTAAGTATTTTTAGAATTAAGGGTCTATTACTTAGGTAAATTTCGGCTAAGTGAATCTATCTAAGTCTATGTCTTTATATAACTCTTATATACAGGTCTTTACTCTAATGTCTAGGTGAATTAAGCTCTTTTAATTACCTAGTGACATTGCATGCTAACATTAAACTTATGATTAATTCAATTCAGGTTCCGGGTCTGTTCCCAGGTAGGAGGTGTTCCGTAAACCGTCAACTTAAGTACCCCCAACCTAGACAGAACTTCATCGAGAGAGTTCCCTTATAACCATAGTAATGTTTTTCATACTTAGCAGGGGCAAATTTATGAAGGGGCAAGGGGGGCACCCCCCCACAATTTAAAATTTATATATTATATATATAAAATTTGCCGATTATTTCTTAAGATGTACCTTTGGCGTGTTGGTTTCTTTCACTTCCTGTGTGTTGGTGCCCCCTTATTTTTTCCTTTTTCTTTTCTTTGTTTTTTTTAATAGTTCAGTTTTTTTAGGGGTCACGCTATATTTTTATTTTTTCCGGTTTTCCCTTTTCTTTTCTTTGTTTTTTTTAATAGTTCAGTTTTTTTGGCGGCCCCTCTACCCGGTCCTTCGTACGCAGTTCATATTTGATTTTTTTTTTTATATATTTTTTAGTTTTTTCTTTTTTTTTAATAGCTCTGTGATTTTCCGTTTTGATTTTCGTTAATAACATATATTGATTTTTCAAACGGAATAATTTAAACATTTTTAAAATATATTTTTATGTTTTTGTTTAAGCTTTTTATCACTATCTAATAAATAAAATTTTCATTTTCTTTAATGAATTTAAATCCACCTATGAAATAGAACGAATGTTAAAATAGTATTGTTGATCTTTATACTTTGTGGCTCATTCTAATCTAGTTCATATATTTTCATATATTCAAATTTAGCTTATGTAATTTCAATAAATCTTTAGATTAGTCATTATTAATTTGAAGTTACTCTAAAACATGGTAATAATAATAATTTTCACTCAAGAAAACACACCAATTGTTAATATGTTTTCAAAATTTATAAAGCGAAAGCTAATAAAGACTAAATTTGTTTTGAAAAATCTAACCATAGACT
The DNA here is from genome assembly GCA_017139565.1 of Luffa aegyptiaca. Taxonomy (NCBI): domain Eukaryota; kingdom Viridiplantae; phylum Streptophyta; class Magnoliopsida; order Cucurbitales; family Cucurbitaceae; genus Luffa; species Luffa aegyptiaca. Next base: position 18,071,780 of record CM029402.1, read on the forward strand.
AATTTTAAGATTATTAAAAGTACAAGGATTATATTTGGACATTGGAATTATTGACAATAAAATAAAATAAGTTCCAAAGTACAATGACCAAAATGATATTTTAACCTAAAAAGAATATGAAATGAGTTTATAAGTTTCTTTTTAAAAAATTAGGAAAAAAACAATCAATTCTACCCCTAAACTTTGGGGTCAATTAAAACTCCAAACTAATAATGGTATCAATTTAAATCCTAAACATTCATAATTGAATTTTATGTCTAATGAAACTATAAACGTTCAATTTTGTGTTTAGTAAGCCTGTGAATTTTGAAAATTGTCAAATAACACCTATCAGACACAAAATTGAAAATTCAAGAACTTATTGGACACAAAATTGAAAGTTTAGGATTCTCTTAAACACGTTTTTAAATTTAGGGACCATAACAAATCCGAAAGTTCAAAGACTAAACTTGTAATTTAACATAATCGATATTACATTTATATGAACTTGTGCCCCCCTCGTATAAAATCCAAGATCCGCCACTGCTACTTAGTCCATTAAAACCATTTTAATTCTAAGTAAGAAAATAATTCTAATCCTATTAGAATTAAAGTGAGTTTAGGTTTAATTAATTTTAAAAATTTTAAAATTAATTCAATATTTAACCTAAGATCCTATGTTTGCATGCGACTCTTTGTTATAGGTTGACGGTTTCTAATCATTTTTATATCTATTCCAAGTTTTAATGATTAGCCCTATAACATGCTCCTATGGTTTTTCCTAATAATAATCTAATTCCAGTTATTTTTAAACACGATAATTTCATGACGCCCATAAAATTAATTAATATAACGATTATATTAATCTAAAGTGGTGTCATGTTTCATGCAATTTTAATTTCCATTTAATTAATATCAATTATACCAATTAAATATCCACAAAATTAAATTACATGATCGTTGACATTAATTTAATATAACTCTTATATTAATCTAATTAAAGTCATGCTCAATGCTTTTCCATTTTCATTTTATTAATATAACACTTTATATTAAAATCATACATGAAAAACAATCATTGAACTTTATTATTTCCATCTATAATATAACTAATTACATTATTGCTCATGAAAATAATCCTAAGCATACATGCTACATTAATTAAATATAACCCTTATATTTAGCTAAATTAATGTCATGCATCATGCTTTTTCAATTTCATATATTTAATATAACATTTAAACTAAATGACTCATGAAATTAAATCATACATATTTATCATACATTATAACTCTTATAACATAAATATGCATGAAACATACTTAACCTATGGTGGGATCTAGCTAAATGACAATCATAAAGAATTAAACAGCTATAAAGACCGGTATTTTGGCACCCTAGGGCAAAATTAATGATAAATTAAAATAAATAATCAAAATCTAGCCCTAAACTGCCTTGTAAGTGGTATGAACCGCCTCGAACCCCTTTGAACCGCTCAGAATCGGCCCGAATCATGTCAAAATCGCCCGAATCGGACCCACACAGCTCGAACCGGACCAACTGCTACAAGAACCAGACCAACCAGCCTTAAACCGGACCAAACCCCAACGAACCAGACCAAAACCAACTCCAAATTGACGAAACCGTTGCAACCACACATGCTTCGGATGAAAAACGCACACGACTCGCGTTTCAGCGAAACCGCCACCGGCGTCGAGACGCTGAAGTTGGCGTCTCGACGCCAGCACGAAATTTCCAACGCCTGTTCTTCAGCGTCGAGACGCCACACCCCTGGTTGCCTAGATTTTCTTCTTCCAGCAGCCGTAAACCTCCGATTTCAACCCTGATTCGAGCACTGCTTCCACGATTGAATTCCTAATTCTAGACACGGACTTACATGACTTGATTTACAATTATTTGCCCCAAAAACATGGGCCCTCACATGGTCAAATCATAAGAAATTGTAAATCTAATGGCCAAAATACCTAAACAATCTTTAAGCAAACCAAATATCCAAATCGATCCCACCAACAACCTCAACGCAAATTCTAAGATTCAATTAATTAGAAAACTGGTACGTTGGGCAAAAAGAAACTATTTCTATATAAATCAGATTAAGCATGTTGTCTAAACATTTTAGATACAAAGAACTTACATGATTTGAAGGCCGAAAATAGCACTATGCTCCAAATCTTCTACCAATGGACACCACCAATCAAGAACACCCGCTATTCTCTTGGACCACCTTGAGATCGCGATTGTGGGATCGCTACCGTCTTGCAAAGGGAAAAATTGAAGTAGTGGAGGCTACTGTATTTTCAGTTTAGAGAGTACTAGAGAGAGAGACCTTTTTGGTTCTCTGTCAAAAACGATGGGATAACCACTGAGAGAGAGCGATCAATTCAAAAAAAAAAAAAAACTTAACCACTTGCCCATTAACTACGTGTAATGGAATTAGGGTAAAGGAATGTAACTCCCTTATTTAATCTTGGCCATTAATTCAAAAGGATCTGGACCATTAATTATTAACACATAATAATTAATGACCCTAACAACTATATATTATGTAACCAATCAATTTAATTAAATTAATTATAACATATAGTTTGAATTCAATTAAATCATATTCAATTGAATAAATTTGGCCAAGCAATTAATTCTCAATTAATTGTTCCCTACATTAATTAAATATCAAATACTTAATTAATTTTAGGGAAAAATACACTTTTAGTCCCTGAGGTTTGAGTTAGGTTTCATTTTGGTCCCTGAGTTTTCAAACTCAACAATTTAGTCCATGAGGTTTGGTTTTAGTTTCATTTTAGTCCCTCCATCCATTTTTCCGTTAAAAACTAACGATTTGCTGACGTGGCACTATAATTTTTTTATTAAAAATTTATTTTTGAATTTTTTAAATATAAACATATTAAAAATAATATTATTTCATTAAAAACCTTCCTTCTTCTTCCCTACCAAAACCTTAATTCTCCCCTTCATCTTCTTCTTCCACTCTTCCAGCAGCCGTCGCCGGACGCGGTCACGAACCTCCACTCCGGCAACCGTCGTCGATTTTTTTTTCCTTCTCCTTCTTCCACTTCTTCCTTCTTCCACTTCTTCCTTCTTCCTTCTTTTCTTACTGTTTTTTTTTTTTAAATTAAGGACTGTTCCAGATCTGGAACAAGCCTAGATCTGGAACGATCGGAGCAAGAACAACACACGAAAATGCTAGAACACGTAGGAATAGAAACCCATGTTGTCAGAATTCGAAGGAGAAGACCCACGGTGGAAAAAGCTTGCAATTGCCTTAGGCCGTCGCCGGAGTTCGAAGGAAGAAGAAGACTGCCGCGCCCATTCGCGCAAACACACCTCCACTGAAAGCTTGATACACGCCGAAGATGGTCGCCGGAGACGAAGAAGCGTGCTGACCGAAAATCGTTTTAGATCTGATCTTTTCGGACGTGACTGGTCCTCGATCTGGGAGTGCGTGGACTGGAGACAGAGAGGGACGGTGAGGGAGAGAAATAGATCTGGGCGTGAGGGACGTTCAGTCCTTGATTTCCAGCGAGAGGGACCGTGAGATGGACGATTTCCGGTGAGAGGGACGACGAGATCTGATGTGCGTGGCGAGATTTGGGCGGCGAAGTTCGAGTGAAAACGACAGAGAAATCGACGACAGAGGCTTAGTTAGGTGAGGAGGATTAGAGTTTTGGTAGGGAAGAGAAGGAAAGGTTTTTAATGAAATAATATTATTTTAATAATATTTTATTATTTTTAATATATTTATATTTAAAATTTTCAAAAATAATTTTTTACTAAAAAAAAATAGTGCCACGTCAGCAAATCGTTAGTTTTTTACGGAAACGTGGATGGAGGGACTAAAATAAAACTAAAACCAAACCTCAGGGACTAAATTGTTGAGTTTGAAAACTGAGGGACCAAAATGAAACCTAACCCAAACCTCAGGGACTAAAAGTGTATTTTTCCCATTTTTTATTAAAAAAATATATTTTTTTCAATTTTAAAAATAAAATAATAATAAAGTAATTTTTAAAATATAATTTTTTTAATTTTCATTTTCCCTCCCAAATTTCCCACTTTTTCTTCTTCTTCCTCTCCACAACCATCATCACCTTCTTCTTCTTTCTACTCAACCACCATCACCACCCCATGTTGCCGTCGGCCGCCGCGATAATTTTTTTTCCTTTCTTCTTCCTCCTTCCCTTCTTTTTCTTTCCTCCATTTTGTTTTTTTTAAAGAAAAGAATGTTGTTTCCGACGCCGAATAGAGATAGAGACAGTGTATCCTATGGTAAATATTCCAGAATTTTGAGTTTGACCCACTCCTTAAAAGAAAGACAGTGTACGGAACACCCATATAGAGATAGAGAAAGAAAGACTGTTATCCCATTTGCAGTCGCCTGAGATGGTAGAAAACTATACGTTATTGGAAACAAAAACAAAAACAAAAAAAAAAATCAATTTTTTTAGGGAATAAATAGACCAATTCAGGTAAAAGAAAAGGAGTTTATGAAGAGGGAAAAATAAATTATATTAACCTCAGATTCAAGATGGGGTTTTTGGAGAAGAATAGAATCATGAACTTTTCTGAGAGTGGAATATTCCTCTTCGAGCTTCTTGTTCTTCCACAGCAGCCGACGGTTCTGAAACCAGACGGCGACCTGTCGGGGATCAAGTCCCAGTTCAGAAGCCAACCGATCTTTCCTCTCCGATTCCAATTTGTGCTCGTTCCCAAAATTCATCTCCAAAAGCTTCACCTGCTCTAAACTCAGCTTCCTCTTCTTCAACCCCGTCGCCCTGAACGCCTCCTTCGCTTTGCTCCTCCTCCGCCGTCTCTTCGTCAGCTTAGCTCCCTCTGCCGCGGTACCTCAAAAAGAAAAAGAAATTCAGATACGTTCGGCGCCGGAAACGACATTCTTTTCTTAAAAAAAAAACAAAATGGAAGAAAGAATAAGGGAAGAAGAAGAAGGGAGGAATAAGAAAGGAAAATAACTGGCGAGCGGCGGTCGCCGACGGTCGGCGGCAACATGGGGTGGTGATGGTGGTTGAGTAGAAAGAAGAAGAAGCTGATGATGGTTGTGGAGAGGAAGAAGAAGAAAAGAGTGGGAAATTTGGGAGGGAAAATGAAAATTAAAAAAAAAAAATATTTTTAAAAATTACTTTATTATTATTTTATTTTTTAAATTGAAAAAATATTTTTTCAATAAAAAAATAAGTGTCACGTCAGCAAACCGTTAAGAGTTAATGGAAAAATGGATGGAGGGACCAAAATGAAACAAAATCCAAGCCTCAGGGACTAAATTGTCGAGTTTGAAAACTCAGGGACAAAAATGAAACCTAACCCAAACCTTAGGGACCAAAAGTGTATTTTTCCCTTAATTTTACTATTGAATCATACTCAAATGTACCTCTCTCATTTAACCTATAGTTTTAATATGAATCCAATTCATATTTAATATTTGAACTCCTTCAAATATATAATTCTCTCTTAAATTAATTTGGAATCACATCCAAAATTAATTTTATTATAAAGTTTAATTCACTAATTAAACTTATACTATAATGTATCTCCATACATTACATTAATTTGTATCAACTACAATTAACTAAAAATTCCCTTAATATTCAAGACTAATTAATCTCAGTATCCGTTATGAGCTAGCAAGTGGACCTAATGGACCTACAAATTAGAAGCTCCAACGATACGAGATTAACTGGCTAAACTCATTAACCAAGTTAATCAACATTCGTTAACTGTTGGTCACTCCACTAAAAACCCACAACTGCACTCTTCTCACTGTAGAATATTTATGTGTCCACGGATATTGACCAATACAGTAAGTCAACCTTCACGAGTGGTCGTAACACCAGTTGGGTCAAATTAGCGTTTTACCTGTAACGCCCCAGGTTTTTATAAACTAACCTAGCGACATTACTAACTTCTAACCGAGAACCAACCGAGTGCTCCGAAATTTTCGGCAGCATAATGACATACATATGACTATCCCAAAATTTTCCAAGACCTGATAAACAAGATAAGCACTTCTATATAACATTCTCAACAATCCACCATGCTACAACACAACAGAACTCCAGAGAACAAGCGAGTCAGGTATCGCGACAATATAAATCAAATAAGTAGGAACATCCACAACTAAAACTCAACTAAGCACAACCAACTTCTCTCAAGCTATTTGGAACAACTTAACTATTATTAACTGAAATGAGAGATATAAACTTTATCAAAACTAACACAACCAAAGCCTGGAGTTTCAGCAACAATAATTTCAGAAACTAAACCTAACAAGACAACAACTATCCGACAATAATAAGCAACAACTATCCTGCCAACGGAAATAAAAAGGAAACACCATGCTAGCTAGCTATGGTCCTTCCTCATATACCTCCTCTGCATCACCATGGTCAATACAGTCCTCATAACCTGCATAATCTGGGAGTTGGGGGGAAGAGAGGGGAGGGGGTTAGTACAACCATGGTACTGGTAAGCAGCCCCTACCTGAGAAGCCATCAAACAACAACCAAGCAACCAGCATGCTTTTCATGCGCAAACAACATACTTCTCAAAGCTATAAACACAACATTCAAGTAAAATGAATGACTCTCCTAAGTCAAACCTCATGCATCTCTCTATGTAATTCACAACTAATCATCAAACGTATTTAGCCCTCACTTGGCTCTCAAAGACTAACCCTTCGAGTCGCACTGTCCCTTGACCATTTGTACCCAGGGCCACAATGCTCTCTACGGAGCTCGACGTTCGACCCTTGACCATTTGTACCCAAGGCCTCGAACTATGCATCGCCCCTTGGCCATTTGTACCCAAGGTGCACCGATGCTTTCTAGACTCATCACACCGATCCCTGACTGTAACGCCCCAAAAATCAACCTAACTATGAGACATTACTTAACTTTTCCCTAATGTCAACCTCATGCTCCGAAAATTTCGGCAGCATAACGACGTAACTTTAACTAACCCAAATTTTATTTACTACCTGAAAATGAGATTTACACACTTCTATAATTCTAAATAACCAACCAGCAGCTACATTACACATCAGACCCAACATAACATCCACAAATTTCCAACCATACAAACTTTAACAACTACCAAGTAAAAATAAGAACCCAAATAACTAACTCATAACTTTCAACCACACTAACCTCAATTGACACTAATCTTTACCCAAGTACATCATAAAGGGAAACAACAACTGAAATACAACTCAACTCAAATCAAGTAATATAGAATAGGAGATTACAAATCCATAAGATAACAAAGCCCAACTACAAAGTACTAAGTTCATCTAATATTATATTCTTTCTCAGGCCTGCTCCTCAGCATCACCCGGTTCATAATACTCCTCATCACCTGCAAAACCTGGTGGTGGGTCAGTACAAAACCACGGTACTGAGTAAGTGGTTCACACCTGAAGAGCCATCAAACAACATACAACATACAGGGCAAACATCATGCTTTTCATTCACAATAACATACTGTATATACGAGGTGAACAACATACACAATGTAACATACGCAAGTAATACAATCGTGCAACAACCATGCACCTAACACATGAATTTCCGCACCATGCCATGCACACTCAAAACACATGAATTTCGCATCATGTCATGCATACTCGGTTTTCTCCCAAGCTCCACGAGCTCGCTCAACACTCATGATATCTTGCGAAAAGGAAGATTATTTATCCTCTAAACTTAAGCTAAAAGAAGGATACAAGGCCCTCAGATGCGTTATCTTAGCGCATAAAGAAAGAAAAAAAAGTGATTGTTATAAGCGGCAGCTAATTTAGTTATTTCAAGTTTCTTCTTAGCGCAGGCACACTCCCCTAGATGATCAAGAGACAGAAAAGATGGATGAAAAGACAGCTCTGACGCAAACGGCGCAGCCAGCACAAGTGGGAGAAAAATAAGTCGAAATATTGCAAGTTGGCTAATAATTTGAACAAAGCAAGTTGCAATTACTTAGTGAAGTCACTTTCCCTCTTCTATAAATAGAAGCTCAAGAGACAGAAGAAAGAGAGCTTGGGCAGGGGGATTCATATCTCTACTCAAGAGGGAGAAGAAAGACGATCAGCAAAAGAATCACAGAGAGAGCTGTGATTAGGAGCAAACTTGCATGTGAAATGTTTTATTTTATGATGTCTTGTTGTGCGCGCATGAGCTAACTTTCCTCTTCAAGGCCTAGCGCAAGCACCTCATGCGGTGATAAGTACATCTTGTAAGCGCATATTTTGATTTAAATGAAACATTGATTGCTTTCTGCTTAGTTGCGATAATCTTTTCATTACTAATCTCCGCTTGGCCAGCTGGATGCGGTAGCAGTATGCTTAATCCTTGACAGGTAACGCATATGGATCTCTCTAAGTAGAACAAGTATGCGCATGACATGTAGTCTTGGTAGTATTAAATTATTACCACTAAAGGATATTGCATGCTTGAACTTTGATTGCATTGTGACCAACTCAGTCCCTTGTAAGTATTAAGAGAACTAAGCTTTACACATAAACTAGTCAAATAATCAATTGATAATTTATTGCCAAACGCATAAGGAATACCGAAAGGGAAACTTAGTGATTTTTTCTCACTTAGGCGTCAATGGATCAATTTATCAAAGTTAGCGCTACAAGATTCTTATGAACGCATGAGGCTGCAACCGCAAAAGCCTTGATACTGCTCGCATTGTGAATTCTCCCTTAACTCTCATTACTTGTTTTCTTTTATGCAATTAATTACTGTTCAAATTATACCAGCCCTCGTTTTTATTCCCTTGAAGTAATATTACGCGTTTTGAATTTTAAATCAGTAAACATTATTAAGAAACTTCTGTATTCTTTCCCTGTGGATTCGACCCTGGACTCACCAGGTATTACTTGATTTTGTCAGTTTATACTTGGATTGATTAAAATCTACGACTACTAAATCAAACACTCTGACAACCGACCAAGTTTTGGCGCCGTTGTCGGGGAAAGGCAACAAAAGTCTATAATAATTTTTCTGATCTAACACTCCGTGTAATATTATCCACTGTGTTCCCTGTTGAGTCTTTTTCTCCAGGTGACTAGAAGTTGTATGTGTGCCGCCCGACAAATCGATTTTGAAATAGATCCTGAGATTGATAGAACAATCAGAAGAAGGAGAAATCGAAGATCTCAAAGGCAATCAGGAGAAATGGCAGCACCAAATCAGCCAAACAGACCATTGAATCCCATCCAGATGGCCGATGATAGGGCCAGAGGAATTAGAGACTATGCAGCCCCTGCAAATTGTAATTTCAATCCAGGGATAGTTCAGCCTACTCTAGAAACAGAAAGGTTTGAACTAAAACCTGTTATGTTCCAAATGCTAACAGCTGCAGGGCAATTTGGAGGAAGTCCAGCAGAAGACCCACACTCTCACTTAAAGTCATTTTTGGATATTTGCAATAAATTTATTATTCCAGGAGTGACACATGAGCAATTGCAAGTTATTTTATTTCCTTATTTATTAAGAGATGCGGCGAAGGTGTGGCTAAATCAGCAACCAGCAAATTCTATTGCAACATGGAACGATCTGGCAGAAAAGTTCCTAGAGAAATACTTCCCACCCACCGCAAACTCCAGATTGAGGAAGGAAATAATGACGTTCACGCAAATGGAGGATGAAACGTTGAGTGAAGCATGAGAACGATTCAAGAGCTTGCTACAAAGATGCCTGCACCATGGTTTACCATTATGTATTCAGCTAGAGACCTTCTATGTAGGTCTCAACAAGAATTTGCAAGTTTTGGTAGACTCATCCGCAAGTGGGGCATTACTCAGAAAGAACTATGACGAAGCTCACACAATCCTTGATCGAATTGCGCGCAATAATTATGAGTGGGGCACTGCGGAAGACAGAAGAAGGAGACCCATTAAGACAAACTCAGGAGGTTTTGAAATAGATCCTATGACTTCGGTAAACGCAAAGATTGATGCGTTGACCTTAAAAATGGATGCACTCACAGCTAGCACTGCACCTTTGATTGCGCAACTCAACGCAGTTGGATGCGGGATCTGCGGCGAAGGACATACGAATGATCAGTGTCCTTCAAACCCAGAATCAGTTTTCTATGTGGGACCGCAAGGAGCTACGCGCAACAACCCATATTCAAACACATATAATCCAGGGTGGAGAAATCCCCCGAACTTTTCATGGAATGGAGGTGGGAATAAACAGCAACAAGGTAATGTAAATCCTGCGCCAAGATTATTCAATTCTAACAATGATCAATCTTCGTAGGGACATTTTCAACGCAACACAGACGGAGGAAACCAAAGAGCATCATCCTCGAATGCGTTGGAAACATGGTAAAGGAATTCATGGTCAGTCAAAAGGAGTATATGGCCAAGAATGACGCAGTGGTTCAGAGTCAGGCCGCATCCCTTCGCAGTCTGGAAATACAAGTCGGACAGCTTGCATCAGAGTTAAAAAATAGACCTGCGGGAGCACTGCCCAGTAATACGGAAGATCCAAAGGGGAAAGAGCACTGCCATGCGGTGACTCTTCGCAGTGGAAAGGAATTGCAGGTACATGACCCTGCACCGACACAGGACAATTTGCCTAAAAATGCAGCCGCAGAAGATCATAACCAAACGGAAGAAGGAAAAGTAGCTGAGGATGAAGAATTCAAAAAGAAGGAGGCTCACGTAGAAAAAGAGTCTGACGCATATAAGCCCGCAATACCTTTTCCTCAAAGGTTGCGAAAGAAAAATGATGAGGCCCAGTTTAAGAAGTTTTTGAATGTTTTGCGAGAGTTGCATATCAACGTCCCACTTGTAGAGGCGTTAGAAAAAATGCCGAGTTATGCCAAGTTCTTGAAAGACATTCTGATGAACAAACGGCCATGGAAAGAGTTTGAAACCGTTGCGTTGACAAGTGAATGCAGCGCAATACTCGCCAACAAGCTTCCCCCAAAGTTGAAAGATCCTGGAAGCTTCACAATTCCTTGTTCAATAGGGGGTATCGATGTTGGTAAAGCACTATGTGACCTGGGCGCAAGTATAAATTTAATGCCATTATCTGTTTACAAGCGCCTAGGGATTGGAGAAGCGAGACCGACAACCATTACACTCCAATTGGCAGACAGATCTGTGGTTCACCTAGAAGGAAAGATTGAAGATGTTTTGGTCAAAGTTGACAAGTTTATTTTTCCTGCAGATTTTATTATCCTAGATTATGAAGCTGACAAAGAAATCCCCATTATTTTGGGAAGACCATTCCTGGCCACAGGACAAACACTTATTGACGTACAAAAAGGAGAACTGACAATGTGCATGAACGATCAGAAGGTGGTTTTTAATATTCTCTCCTCGCTTAAATATCCTGATGATCCCAAAGATTGTGACATGGTAGCCCGCATAGACGTGTGCTCTCCGCAGGACATACTATCAAATGCGTTTAGCCCGATAGAAGAAGGAAACGAGGAAGAACAGATGGAAGAAAACTGCACCCTAACGCAGCATGAAGAAGTTATCCACATACTGGATCTGAAAGGAAGAATCCCCGCCATGCTCTCTATAGCGCAACCTCCTGCACTAGAACTCAAACCATTGCCAACGCATTTGAAGTATAGATTCTTGGGAGAAAAAGAATCACTCCCAGTCATAATCTCATGAAAGCTTGATTCATCGCAAGAAAACCTGCTGATGGAAGTTCTCGCAAGGCACAAAAAGGCCATTGGGTGGAGTCTAGCAGATATTAAAGGTATTAGCCCTTCATATTGCATGCATAAAATTCGGTTATTAGACGAATCCAATGAGTTTGTTGAAAGACAAAGAAGGCTAAATCTGGCAATGATGGAAGTAGTACGAAAAGAAATAATCAAGTGGCTCGACGCAGGCGTAATATATCCTATCGCAGATAGCAGATGGGTGAGTCCAATCCAATGCGTACCCAAGAAAGGAGGCATGACAGTAGTGGCTAACGCAAATAATGAGCTGATTCCATCCCGCACCACTACAGGATGGCGCATCTGCATGGATTATCGCAAGTTGAACGCAAATACCAAGAAGAACCATTTCCCTCTCCCATTCATTGACCAAATGCTAGATCGACTTACAGGACAAGTTTATTATTGTTTTCTCGATGGATACTCTGGGTATAATCAAATTACCATTGCGCCAGAAGACCAAGAAAAGACTACATTCACCTGCCCATATGGCACCTTTGCGTTCAGAAGGATGTCTTTCGGACTATGTAATGCGTCTGGAACATTCCAGAGATGTATGATGGCCATCTTCTCAGAACTTCTGGAAAAATCTGTGGAAGTTTTTATGGACGACTTCTCAGTATATGGGAAGTCTTTCGCAGACTGTTTAACGCAGCTTGAGCAAGTATTGGAAAGATGCGAAGAAACCCACCTCGTGCTAAATTGGGAGAAATGCCATTTTATGGTGGAAGAAGGCATTGTCTTAGGCCATCGCATATCTAACGCAGGTATTAAAGTGGATAAAGCCAAGATTGAAGTCAATGAGAAATTACCACCTCCTACATCTGTAAAGGGAATTCGCAGCTTCCTGGGACATGCAGGATTCTATCGCAGGTTCATCAGAAACTTCTCACACATTACAAAGCCAATATGCGCATTACTAGAGTCAAACACAAAATTTGAATTTTCAGAAGAATGCGTTAAAGCATTCAAGAATCTGAAACTTGCGCTAGTAAGTGCACCCATCCTCGCAACCCCCGACTGGAAGGAACCTTTTTTCTTGATGTGCGATGCCAGTGACGTGGCAGTAGGAGCAGTGTTGGCACAGAAAAAGTATAAGATTCTGCACCCCATTTATTATGCCAGCCGAACATTAAATGAAGCACAAACAAATTACACAACAACCGAGAAGGAATTATTAGCGGTTGTTTATGCGTTTGACAGATTTCGTGCTTATTTGATTGGCTCCAAAGTCATAGTCTATACAGACCATGCGGCGATAAAATATCTGATCACAAAAAAAGACGCAAAGCCAAGATTGATTAGATGGATTTTATTGCTACAAGAATTTGATCTAGAAGTCAAAGACAAAAAGGGGAGTGAGAATTTAGTTGCCGATCATTTGTCGCGATTGGAAAATCATGAGGAGGAAGATGCACCAAGAGTCCCAATCGCAGAAGAATTTCCTGACGAGAAACTTTTTATGATGGACGATGAAGAACCTTGGTTTGCAGACATTGCGAATTACCTTGTGGCAGGGGTCTTGCCAGAAGAATACTCAGCGCAACACCGTAAGAAATTCTTTCATGAGGTAAAATTTTATTTTTGGGATGACCCTTACCTCTATCGCAGAGGACCTGACCAAATCATTAGGAGATGCGTTGGCCAAAAAGATGCAATAAAGATATTGAAGGATTGTCACGAAGCTCCGTACGGAGGCCATTTTGGAGGACAACGCACCACAGCCAAAGTTCTACAGAGCGGCTATTGGTGGCCTACCTTGTTCCAAGACGCAAGAAGACATGTTGAAAGCTACGACAGATGCCAGCGCACTGGAAACATTAGCGCAAGAAATGAAATGCCTCAAAACTACATAATAGAAATAGAGCCGTTCGACGTCTGGGGCATTGATTTCATGGGACCTTTCCCATCGTCGCAAGGGAACCAATACATTCTCCTCGCAGTTGACTATGTCACCAAGTGGGTAGAAGCAATCGCTTGCATTAAGAACGATGCTGCGACCGTGGCAAAATTTCTCAAAAAGAATATTTTTGCAAGATTTGGAGTGTCACGCAGACTGATTAGTGATGAAGGGACCCACTTCATAAACAAGGTCATGGATAAGTTATTGCGAAAATACAATGTTAAACATCACATCGCAACAGCTTATCACCCACAAAGCAATGGTCAGGCCGAAGTCTCAAATAGGGAAATCAAGAGGATTCTCGAAAAAGTTGTCAGCACCAGCAGGAAAGATTGGGCGCAACACCTAGATGATGCGCTATGAGCATATCGCACAGCTTTCAAAACACCCATAGGAACATCTCCATATGCGTTGGTGTTCGGAAAAGCTTGTCATTTGCCCTTGGAATTAGAGCACAAGGCGCATTGGGCAATGAAGCGTTTAAACTTTGATTTAGAAGCAGCAGGACAAGAACGATTGCGTCAATTGTCAGAATTGGAAGAATTCAGAAGGTGTGCATACGAGAATGCCAAGATAAGTAAAGAAAAACAGAAGCAATGGCATGATCGAAGAATATGCAAAAAGGATCTCAAAGAAGGTATGAAAGTATTACTATTCAATTCTCGTTTACGACTCTTTCCAGGGAAATTAAAATCCAAATGGTCGGGCCCCTATACCATTCATAAGGTATACCCATATGGGGCAGTAGATCTACATTCTACCGATGGAAAGAGAATTTTCAAAGTCAATGGGCAAAGGGTAAAGCCATACATCGAAGGAACTTTGAATGAAGCAGCCGAGATGATTCTTCTGAAAGATCCACCCTAAAGCAATAAGACAAAATAAGCCCGAGAAAATGCTCTCAGCTGCGTCAGGGCCTAGCGCAAGGTAAGAGCATGACAGGTTAGAAGTTGTAAATATTTTCTCTCCGCATGTTTTGTTTTATTTTTAATATTTTGATAGGTTGAGCTTTAGAAAAAAAAAAAAAAAAACCTCATCGCATGATTGGCTCATATGTTTCTTTTCAATAGCATAGAATCACTGCGTTAGTAAAGTTTTGTCGCAACAGAACCTTAGAAGGAAAATCCCATCGCATGTCCAAATCCATCCGTATTTTTTTTTTCTCATTTGAGGCGCAGCCATAATCATGACAGCATTTAAGGAAATGCACTAATCCCTGTCTTATCACGTTACCCAAGGTAACCGCTCACATTCCCCCATAATAATCATGATCACCCACTTACATGGGATGCGAAAGGGCACCAGAACCCAGGAACGCATGCTTTGCGTTAAGCTATAAAATAGGGATGCGACTTCACTTCGTCTTCCACATTTGCTCACAAAACCCTAGAACTCCTTGCCTTCCTTCTCGTGGAATTTTCCTCTGAAACTCTTCGAAAATCAGCCAATCAGCCATGTCAGACTCACAGAACCTCTCGATTGCCGGTTATGCGGACGACGCTCCTCCATCCTCACCGGAGGTGGAAGGGCCGCACAGAGATGTGATTATCTCCTCGGATGAGGAAGGAGGCAACCCACAAAATATCGACCAAATGGAGGAAGATGAGCCAGAAGTCGTCGACGGAGAGCCGCCCATTGCTAACACAGACGCTCAACTCACCACCGCTCCATCATCTTCAGGCGCAGACGAAGTACTCAACATCGCACCATTAGACACATCCACCTTCTCCATCCAACCTGTCACCCTTCAAGCAACCCCAAACGTCTCCGCCCCTCGAAACCTAACCCCCTTTCCATCACCATTCCCGTCGGTTGCCCTCCCTCCACTTCCAAACCCTTCCACTACAACAACCCAAACCACCGCTCCTTCCCCTTCTTCCATCCCGACTGAAACCATTTCCACTCCTCTTCCACCATCATCTTTCATGAGCCCCACACTACCGCAGTTCTCAGAGCAACAGGTCGTCGCATGGAACGACCTGCTAGAAGAACTAGGCGAAGAAGGCGATGAAATTAGCCAAAGAGAACAAAGAAAGCATGCCGCCGCAGAAACAAGTGCGACAAACAGAGAAGAAGGATCAAGCAATGCGGAAACCGCACTTGCCGCAGACATTGCTGCGCGCAACCTCGCTACCATTGCAGCAGCCATGGAGATAGAGATGTCTGATTCGGAGGATGAAATCCCCCTCACTCTTCGCCGCAATATCCAATCTACAGGGGTGGTCATCAGGGAACCGTCTGAACAACCTGCGGTGGCCCCTAGTAGAAAAAGGAAAGCGCCCACCGCAGCCATGGATAAGGGAAAACAGAAAGTGGGCGCAAGCAGAGAGGCAGAGGCCAAAGATTGGGGGAAATTCCAAGAAGAACGAGGATTTAGTTGCCCCCTGCCGCAGGCAATGACTGATCAAATTTCCCAGCGCAAGTGGGAAACAGTCTGCGAGAATCCCAGATCCTGTGCCCCTGCGCTTGTCCACGACTTTTACCACGCGCAATGGCGAGAAGAAATTGATGAAGTCCTGGTTGCGGCCACGCCATCGCCTTTTCTTCCGCCCACATAAACAGCGTATATGAACTACAAGACATTCCCAACGCAGAAGGCAATGCGCTCCTTGAATGTCTGGAAGATGATTTTCTGAGCGCAGTACTTCTTGCGGTAGCAAGGCCTGGTGCCAAATGGGATGAGCATGGAGCAGCAAGGACACTCAAATCGCAACTACTCGACTTTGAGGCCACACTTTGGATGCACTGGGTTAAGAATCGCATCATGCCCACAACGCATGACGCGACATTAAGCCTACAGCGAGTAGTCCTTGTCTATTGCATAATGAAGGGGATTCCAATTGACCTCGGACGCATCCTCGTAGACACCCTGCGCCAGACAACTACAAAACCAAAAGGAGCCAAATTTTGTCCTGGACTGGTCACATCCCTCTGCCGCGCATCGAATCTATTGCCCGCAACAGACGAAGAAATCCGAACGATGCGAAAGGATTTTGATGAGCAATGGTGGGCGCGTGTCACCAGCACGCGCAATAAGCGGCTACAAGAGAGCATGCCACAGTCAGTCCCTGCGCCCCAGCCTACTGAGCCTTCACAGGCGCCTGCACCGCAAAAGAAGAAGAGGCGCAAGCAAACTGCGGGCAGATATCCACCACCAGCCGCAAGGACCTCCCAATCCACTCAACCAGCACAGGAAACTACTGTCTGTGCCCAACCTCAGAGACCCTTGCCAGAAAATTTGCCACCACCACCACCACCAACGATTGATCTCAACCCACCTCCCCCTCAGCCCACTGAAGATCTGCGACCAGAGGAGATTCTTGAAGGCACTTTACCAAGCCCTCCTCGCAATAATGAAGAACCTGCTCCACCACCAATGCCGCATACAACCGCTTTTGCGAGCACAAGTCACGCTGCGCCTGATTTAACAGTTGATATCGACGCAACTCTTATCTTTTCTCAGATGCGGCAAATTCTTCAAGAAGTTATTCAGCCTTTGCAAAGGCAGCAGGAACGGTTGTGCCAGCAGCAGGAATTGCTGCGTCAACAACAATTCGAGTTGTCGCAGAGAGTTAACGCATTGGTCCTCTTTCTCATGCGATGGACTGGGAGTTTTGGCCGCCTGCCTATTACACCCAATCTATTTGCGCAGCCAGCTGGACAACAAAGACCCCCTAGCGCAGGCCTAGCCCAAATGCGTGGAACTATGCCTCCGCCTGCGCCAAGAGAGCCAAGAGCACCTCCACCTCCACCACCGCAGGAATAATCATCTACTTTCCTTGTCATCTTTTGTTTTCTTTTTAATGAATGCGTTCTTGTTTATAATTTTGGGTCGCAATGCATTAATATAACCAGCTGTTTATCTCATTGCACTTTTCTCTCTGCCCTACACTTACATGTCTTTATCTAGCAAACTCCTTGCGTTAGCTCCTTTGCTTTAAATCCGCGCTTCTAATTTTCTGAATTTTCTTAAACACATTACTTAAATAAATTTAACTTTTGTCTTCATTTCCTCAGACCTTAAAGAAAAATTCCTTCGCATTTTCGCCTTGTCGCAACTCAGCCTTCTTCTGCTTCAAGTCCATGTGTTTCAAAGTAAGTTTGGGGGACAATGAGGACATTGTCCATATTAAGTTTGGGGGAATCAGCGCATAAATAATTAATTTAATAAATAATGAGTGTGTTCCTCTAGGTATGCGGCATGTTTGTAGCCAGGGGCATTTATGACACCCATAGTTTGCCACTGCGCGAAGAAAAAACGCAACCCATGAGCGTTGAGGACAGTAAAAAAATGCAATACCCGTAGTTGGATACCTTTCATCACAAATGTGGGTAAGCCAAAAAACTTGGAGGATATATATATATTTTTATGCGTCCAGGGCAAGGAAGATTGGCTGAGTCAGCGCAAGGATGAATCTAAGCACAAGGAGCCTTCTTTAAGCAATGGAGAAAAATTGGCAAAAGTCAAATCTATTTGGGTAATGTGTGCGAGAAAAAGAAGCAAAAAAGATGCCAAGATCGAAAGCAATAAAGAGCTGAGTAATTGCCGCAAGGTGGATAACAGACATTGCTTGAGGACAAGCAATAGTTTAAGTTTGGGGGTTTGATATCTTGCGAAAAGCAAGATTATTTATCCTCTAAACTTAAGCTAAAAGAAGGATACAAGGCCCTCAGATGCGTTATCTTAGCGCATAAAGAAAGAAAAAAAAGTGATTGTTATAAGCGGCAAGCTATATTTGTGTATGCGATAAGAAATTATAAAATAGAGCGCTAACGCAGCTAATTTAGTTGTTTCAAGTTTCTTCTTAGCGCAGGCACACTCCCCTAGATGATCAAGAGACAGAAAAGATGGATGAAAAGACAGCTCTGACGCAAACGGCGCAGCCAGCGCAAGTGGGAGAAAAATAGGGCGAAATATTGCAAGTTGGCTAATAATTTGAACAAAGCAAGTTGCAATTACTTAGTGAAGTCACTTTCCCTCTTCTATAAATAGAAGCTCAAGAGACAGAAGAAAGAGAGCCTGGGCAGGGGGATTCATATCTCTGCTCAAGAGGGAGAAGAAAGACGATCAGCAAAAGAATCACAGAGAGAGCTGTGATTAGGAGCAAACTTGCGTGTGAAATGTTTTATTTTATGATGTCTTGTTGTGCGCGCATGAGCTAACTTTCCTCTTCAAGGCCTAGCGCAAGCACCTCATGCGGTGATAAGTACATCTTGTAAGCGCATATTTTGATTTAAATGAAACATTGATTGCTTTCTGCTTAGTTGCGATAATCTTTTCATTACTAATCCCCACTTGGTCAGCTGGATGCGGTAGCAGTATGCTTAATCCTTGACAGGTAACGCATATGGATCTCTCTAAGTAGAACAAGTTAGCGCATGACATGTAGTCTTGGTAGTATTAAATTATTACCGCTAAAGGATATTGCATGCTTGAACTTTGATTGCGTTGTGACCAACTCAGTCCCTTGTAAGTATTAAGAGAACTAAGCTTTACGCATAAACTAGTCAAATAATCAATTGATAGTTTATTGCCAAACGCATAAGGAATACCGGAAGGGAAACTTAGTGATTTTTTCTCACTTAGGCGTCAATGGATCAATTTATCAAAGTTAGCGCTACAAGATTCTTATGAACGCATGAGGCTGCAACCGCAAAAGCCTTGATACTGCTCGCATTGTGAATTCTCCCTTAACTCTCATTACTTGTTTTCTTTTATGCAATTAATTACTGTTCAAATTATACCAGCCCTCGTTTTTATTCCCTTGAAGTAATATTACTCGTTTTGAATTTTAAATCAGTAAACATTATTAAGAAACTTCTGTATTCTTTCCTTGTGGATTCGACCCTGGACTCACCAGGTATTACTTGATTTTGTCAGTTTATACTTGGATTGATTAAAATCTACGACTACTAAATCAAAAACTTTGACAACCGACCAACTCATAGCCCTCACAAAGCTCTCTGAGACTGACTCCTTTGAGTCGCTCCGACCCCTAACCATATTACCTAGGGCCTCGACGTTTCTCTACGACGCTCAGCGTTCGACCCTTGACCATATTATCTAAGGCCTCGAACTGTGCATCGCCCCTTGGCCATATTACCCAAGGCACCCGATGACTTCGCAATCAAATTGTACATCGCCCCTTGACCATATTACCCAAGGCACCCGATGCTCCTCTTAATCCATTGGTGACATACCACCTCTCGACCATTTTTACCCGAGGCACCTGGTATTCACCTAACTTTCCCTTTTAATCACACAAGGCCCTCTGACCTCACAATTTCTCTAGGATGCATGAATCCTACACATCATGCCACTGGACCATGCTTTATGCTCGAAAACCATGATAACTATGCATCACGCTCACAACATAAATAATATGCTCATTTAGGCAATCATAATGAAACATCAAGCTAATCAACCAAAGTGAATCAAAACGTTTCAACAGTCCAACATATCGCAACAACATCCAACCAACATCTCACATAACGCATAATTCAAGAAGCGATATATATATATAGATCATGAAAATATAATATGGACAAGGCATACAACATGCTAGCACACAACAAACAGACTCAATAGGTAGAAATCCACTTACAATCGCTCTAAAGTGCTCCTAAGTAGTTCTAACGCTTCCTGCAATAAGAAAGATAAGGTCTAGAAGTTAGAACTTCATTCGACGACCTTAATCTAAGTTGAGAGAGGACTAGGAAGAACCTTCTTTAGCCCAAAACCAATCTTAAACTCGATTCAAACACTCTAAAACTCGTTCAAATCTAGGCATTGGGAAGTTCCATGGTTAGAAACATACTTTGAACACTCCAAAATCAAACTGAGCCTAGAAGAAATAGTACCCAAGGCTCAGAGACTAATTTACAGCACATACATGAGTCCGAACAAGAACATAACAGTGTTGTTTCTTATCGAAAGGACCCGAACCCTTGTTGATCAATGACTAATGGTGTTCGATAATGCGTAATTGAAGTTGTCGAAGTATGGTTAGACCAATTTAAGGTCGTTTAGATTGTGGGTAATCATCGTAAACCAACTTTGAGCCCCAACGCTTGCTATTAGGCGATCAAGAAATCCTAAACCTGTGAAATCGAAGTCGTTAAGGAATGGGTATTGTAAAACTAAAGTTGAATGATGATGGGTAATTGCTCAATCTCATCTAGAGAAAGGAATGTCGTTGAAACGCGCACAGAATGCCTGCGTTTGACATGATTTTTGAGCTGCAGGCTAGCATTGTCGGAGATGGATCTGGAGGAGACCGCCGTCGGAAGTAGGTTGCTTGCGTGAGGAAGATGATTGCTCGAAGACCCAACCTTGTGGGTTGTGATTGCACTTTTTCTTTTTTCTTTTTTTTAGAATGGTTGATAATTCAATATAAAACTGTCGTAGATTTCTATCAATCCAAGTATAAATTGACAAGATCAAGTAATACTTGGTGAGTCCAAGGTCGAATCCACAGGGAAAGGTTATTTGCAAAAAATTAATATTTACTGATCTAAACTCTAAAACGTGTGATATTACTTAAAAGTATAAATAAAAGATTTGGTATATTTGAAAAGTACAACTTGCATAAAACAAAAAATGTAATAAGAGTGAAAAGAAAAGTTGTCAAGAGAATAGTATCAAGGCTGTTGCGGTTGCAACCTCATGCGTTTATAAGAACCTTGTAGCGCATACTTTGATTAATTGATCCATTAATGCCTAAGTGAGAAAAAAATCATAAGTTTCCCTTTCGGTACTCCTTATGCGTTTGGCATAAAACTATCAATTGGTTATTTGGCTAGTTCATGCGTGGAGCTTAGTTCTCTAATACTTACAAGGGATTGCGTTAGTCTTAACGAAATCAAAGCTCATGCATGCACTATCTTTTAGCGGTAGTATTTTCATGCTACCAAGACTACATGTCATGCGCTAACTTGTTCTACTTAGAGATGTCCGCATGCATTACCTGTCAGGGATTTAGCATACTGCTACCACATCCGGCTGGCCAAGCGGGAGTTAGTAATGAAAATAGTATCGCAACTAAGTAGAAGGCAATTAATGTTTCATTTAAATTAAAATATGTGCTTACAAAATATACTTATCACCGCATGAGTTGCTTGCGGTAAGCCTTGAAGAAGAAAATTAGCTCATGCGAGCAAAACAATACATCACGCAATACTACATCGCCAACACAAGTCTACTCTAAATCACAGCTATCTGTGATTTCTCTTTCTCCTTGAACTTCGTCCTTTCCTCTCGTCCCTCAATTCTTCTAAATATGAGTTCTTTGTCCTTGAGCGGGTGGCTTTTATTTATAGGTGAGGGAAGCTAACTTCTCCAAGTAATTGGCAACTTGCTTTAGTCATCATCAGCCAACTTCTCACTTTTCAGCCCTTTTTCCACCCACTTGCGTTAGTTGTATCAATTGTGTCAGCGTTTGTCCTTTCATCCATCTTATCTGTCTTTTGATCGTCTTGGGATGTATGCCTGCGCTGAGAAGAAACTTTGGAAAACAACTGAGTTAGTTGCGTTAGCGCCCTATATTTTGTAATTTCTCACCGCATACATGAATATAGCTCGCCGCCTAAAATTATCACATTTTCCTTTCTTATTGAGCCGAAGCGCCGCATCTTTGTTTCTTTTGGCCTTGTTTTAGCCCAAGTTTAAAGGACAAATAACTTGCTTTTTGCAAGTTATCAGGTTGCTTGGTCACCGAAATCGCCGCAAAGCTGCTGATGCTCGCGTGGGTTTGTTTCACCCTGCAACTTGTGGTCGAAGAAGAAGGATTCGACGTGAAGGATGGCTGAAGGTCACCATTCGCATGCGTGGGTTGTGTGGTTACTTGCTTGGTTGTCGCAGGAGGAAAGAGCTTTTAGATTTGGGGACAAGGAGTAGCTTTTAGATTGTTTCACGTTTATATGCTATTGTTATGAATATTACTATGCAAAAATATATATTTATGAGATTATTAGCTTGTTAGTACGAAACTTTGTGGGAAGAACAATAAAAATTTCACTAAATTGAACCAAATCTAGGGTTAATTTCATGTTTCTAGTTACTAAAACCGCATATACAATAGTGTAGCATCTATTTTAAGAGTAAAGATTTGTTCGGTGTATATATACTTACTTTTATATATAAATTGTATATATATAAGTTATTGTATTGATAAGGGTATAATTTTTATATAGTTAGGTATATTAATTGTTGGGTTTGATGTCCTAAAACTCGTAGATAGTGAATGTTAACGAATTATATACTTGTATCAATAAAGTGTTATTGAAGTTTATGCAATAAAGTGTTATTGTCATATTAAGTCTAGAATTGCACAATATGACCCAAATCCAATAAACTAAGACTCAAGGTTGTTTACATGTAACTTGAACTAGTATGTGGGGACATACGGAGATCAGTGTTCAAGTAACAACCTAAAAGGTCTATAGTACAGGGATAAGGTTGGGTACCTTATCCTGGTAACACTATGTGATACGACTCGCTTTGTATTCGATACAGACGTATTGATCCAAGGCATCCATGTAGGAGACATGCGAGCGGGGTATCCTATGCAATGAGTTTGCATAAGACCGGACCACGAAATAGTAAACCACTAGATGTAACACCGTTAACTAGTTAGGTTACTGTTTCAATAGGATGACCTAGGTAACTCAGTCTTAATCCTGAGTGTGTCATGAACTCCTTCTCACGAGGGATTGTCCTTTGATTAGTACGGGTGAGAGTGGCCTGCACGCCGACTCAATAAGCCTACCTTCTTAGGGACAAGACAGAGTGGGGGGCTGGGGACATGACAACACAAGATGGAATTCACTCTTTCCCACTTCTAGGAGAAGTAGATGAGTGTTCCCTTAAGTGGTGACTCCGGGGAGCAAAATATGGATTTTGGTAGAAAAAAATGCCCAAAAAAGAGTCATTCAAGCCCAAATTCCATACATGGGTCAAGGGGGAGTCCAAACAAGTCAACCATGAGAAAAGAGACCCAAAAGAAATGAAGAGAGGCCCAAATTCAAGCCCAAAAACGCGCCTGAAAGTTCTAGAATTCGCCTAGCGTCGAGACGCTGCCCAATTTTCGAGCCTATAAATAGTGCCTCTTGGTGCCCATTTTACCATCAATCATCATTTCCTTCATTCATTCCTTTCCTTCCTTGGCTCCTTTGGAGCCTCTCTCAAGGCTTTTTAGCCTTTTTGAGAGTTCTTTTCGTGGGAAAATTTTGGGAATTTTGGGGAGCACTCTAGGAGGCTCAAGGTCTGCTCGGAGGGACTCCAAGCGCCAGCGACGGGGTCTTCGACGGACAATTCCTTCCCTTTTATTGTGCTTATATTTATGCTTTGCATTGTAAATTTTGTGAATATTTTAGCTATGTATAGCTAAACCCCAATTTGGGGTCTTGAAATGAAATTATAGTTAAATGTTGTTATAATTGCCTATCTCTTGCCCTGTTTACTATTTATTTGTATGGATGCTCGTAATGTTGTATGCAATCTGGCCAGTTGTGTATTGATTCGATTCTTACTAGAGACTCGACAGAGAGAAGTTAGGCTAGATCATAATCCATGCAACTAGTTTAATTGCCCGTAGTGACAACGGGATTAGTTGATTAAACTTAGATTCCTAAAATGAATCAGAGCGTAATAATTAACGAATTTTAATGGCGCTAAGGACACTTAGGTTGTTAAAATGGATTAATTACAATTAGGGGAGACCGGCAGGAGAACCTATGTGATTAACGGAGATTCTAGGAGTATAATTAGTTGGGCAACGAGATAGGATAATTGAAATAATTATTTAGCTATTAATTGAGTTTCAAGACCCCACTTCCCATTTAAAAAGCTCTTTCTCCATATTTTTATTTCTTGATTGATCAAATTGATTTCCTTAATTGCTGTAATTTTGAAATTCATTTTAATTGCATGTTTTGGTCCCTAAATATTATTTCCCCCAAGTATCTTTAGTGTTCAAGGAATTTTTGCTTTGCCTAATTTTTGCTTTGCCTCCCTGTGGATTCGATACTCGGAATATTTCCGTTTTATATTACTTGCGGCCCGTGCACTTGCGGTGTGGTCGGCAACACAGCTACATTACACATCAGACACAACTTAACATCTGCAAAACAATATGAGTCAGATCTCGTAACAAGTACAACTAAATAAATAAGAAAGTCCACAACACTTATAAAGAAACTCGTAACGTATAATGCTACACTTGAAACAATACAACCAAACTATCACCACCCTTGCTCAATCAACAACTAAATGATATCAATGACATCTTAGGAGTTAGGCCACAATCTAAGCTGAGCTAAAACCCAAGAACAAATAAGAAAATAGAGATAATCAAAGACAAGTCTACAAAGACAAGCTAACTATGGTCTTTCTCTCGCCACATCTCCTCTACATCACCAAGTTTGAATTTGCTTTCAGCACCTGCAAAACCTGGTTGTGGATCAGTACAAAACAACGGTACTGAGTAAGTGGCTCACACCTGAAGAGCCATCAAACAACGTACGACATACAAGGCAAACATCATGCTTTTCAATCACAATAACATGCCTTATATACAAGGTGAGTAATCAACACATAAATCATACTCAACTAATACAATCGTGCAACAACCATGCACCTAACACATGAATTCCGCACCATGCAATGCACACTCAAAACACATGAATTCCGCACCATGCCAAGCATACTCAAAACACATGAATTCCGCATCATGCCATGCAACTCAGTTTTCTCTCAAGCTCCAAGAGCTCACTCAACACTCATAGCCCTCACAAAGCTCTCTAAGACTAACTCCTTCAAGTCACACCAACCCCTGACCATATTACCCAGGGCCTCGATGTTTCTCTACGGCGCTCAACGTTCGACCCTTGACCATATTACCCAAGACCTCGAACTGTGCATCACCCCTTGGCCATATTACCAAGGCACCCGATGACTTTCATAACGTATAGACTCATCACATCACCCCTTGGCCATATTACCCAAGGCACCCGATGCTCCTCTTAATCCATTGGTGACATACCACCCCTCGACCATTTTTATCTGAGGCACCTGGTATTCACCTAACTTTCCTTTTTAATCACACAAGGCCCTCTGACCTCACAATCTCACTAGAATGCATGAATCCTACACATCATGCTCCTAGACCATGTACTATTCCAATGACATGCTCATAAATCCAAAATGCACATTCCAAACATGCTTTAAGTCATAAAAAACACATAAAACGAATAGCACGCTCTCAACATTATAGTCATGTCATTCGATCAACCGCAACGAAACCACACACTGAACACAACAGTTTTAACATATCAGATCTATTCAGCATTTCATCATATTCACAACGTATCATGAACATATAACACATACGTACATATACAACATATGCTAAAACCAAGCGAGTAAAGCACACAGCATGCTAGCACACAAGCAAACAAACTCAACAGGTAGAAATCCACTTACCTAAAGTCCTAACGCGCTCTTAACAATGAAAGGAACGGTCCCACAAGTTTGTTCGAATCTTATTGGGCACCCAGGAATTGAATGGAACCGAAAATGGATCAAAAACCACCCTTGAACTTATTTGAATCCCCTGGTATCGCCTTGAGCCGGAACTCGTCGAATAGCCTCATATCCCTAAAAGAAGAAGAAAATGAACTTGTAGCTGGCTGGAAACCCAAATCGCGCACAAGGAAGGCTGGAGAGATGCGATTCAATGCGATTCCTTTCGAGCTTCCGTGGGCCGATCGAAAAACACACCAGAGTACACGACCTCACTCACGAATGGCTGAATTCACACAGAGAACTCGAGCTGTAGGGTCATCGCACGGTTAGAAGCGGTGGCTGTGCGAAGAGAAGGTTGTGGCTGCGCGAAGAAGGGAGAGGAAAATCGATAGAGGACTGTGGAGTACGGCTGATGGAGGGAATGGGCAGCTGCTCGACGAAGAGGGAGATTCAGCCAGAGGAGAAGAAGAACCAGAGGGCTGACGTTGTGGGTGCTGCTTGCAGTTCGCCGGAGTTGTAGCGTGCGTGGTGGCTGGCTACAGAAAGAAGAAACACGAGGGGGGGCTGAACGACATGAAGAGAAAGAAAGGGAGGGAAAAAGATGGAGCTAGGGTTTGATTCTTTTTTTTTTTTTTAACCATCTTTTCCTTTTCTTCTAAGAATGAATAGCCAAAAATAATAAAACAAGCCTTAATTTGAATTCCACATTAAATCTCTTGTCCTAATTTTAAACACAATTAAAACTTTGAATAATTGGGTAATCCTAAATTAAAAAAAAAAAACATGCTATTTGGATTTCTAGAGGAAATTAGAGATACAACGAAAAACTAAATTCCTAAATTATTGAGATTTAACTCATCGATTTAGGAACTAAATGAAACTGTCTAATTTTCCAAATTAGAACTTGAGTGAATAGGCTAGGTTACTCCAAAAAGGCTTAATTCCGAAACGCGGGGCGTTACATAATTAATTAAATATGGGTGATATTTAATTAATTATAAAATTAATTAATTTTGAATTAATTAATTGTTCAATTTAATTTAGTTAAATGTGATTTAATTAAATTAATATCTATTGATTAATTTTAATGTGAAATAGATTCATATTAAAACTATAGGTTATAAGAGAGACTCATATTTGAATTTGATTCAAATATTGGTTAATTAAATATGTGATATTTAATTAATCATAGAATTAATTAATTATAGGAATTAATTAATCGATAGGTTTAATTGGTTTAATTAAATGTGATTTAATTAAGGTTAATTAAAACTATATATTATGTGAGGATAATGCATTTAAATATGATTTAGATGCACATAAGATTAATTAATATGATTAATTAATTAACTTTTAATTAATTAAATGAAATGTGTTTAAATAATTTAATGGTTGGTTATATGATAATCAATCTGACGGTCGAGATTTAATCCTCCTACCCTCACATTTAACTACACGTTTGGTCAAATGAATTTGATTCATTCTGCGTTTTTTGAGTCCCAACAAGATCTCTAACTTTCTCTCACACTCTCTCAACACAGTAAACAGAGGAATTTTTTCCTCTTTTGTTGTTCTTCCTAAATTCAAGATCAAGGAATCCCACCACTCCGTTCTAGATCTAAGAGAATAGCAGGGTAGTCTCGTGGTGGTGTTCTTGAAGAATTCAGAGTCGTCAGACGACGGTATGTGCTTCTCGTTCTAATTAGATTAGTTTTAATTGCTTAGCCTAGGAAATTCTGTTTCTGAAATTATTTGCCAATGTATGGGTATTTTGCGAAACGAAATTAAATTACAAATCGGTCCAATTTCTTCTGCTGTAACGGAATTTGGAATTCCATTCCTTCATTAATAATTTTATTTATGATTTAAATCCTTAAACAACTAAATACACTGCAAAGAGATATTTGTTAGCTAGAACTTCAATCAAACCAAATATTTTGCCGATAACAAACTCAATTTTATGTACTAATATTTTGTAACATCCTGTATTTTTCAATACGGTCAATCTTACAAATATTTGCAGAAGCGATTAACAAAGCTGAAAACACATCTTACTTAACCAGAAAAATAAGGCTTACAACTCAAGCCAAGTCCAACATTAAAAAAAAAACATAAATAACTAAACAATAGAAAATCCTATATATGCCTACTAAAACCAACTGATCATAAGTTCGTCATCGATCATTCCAAAACGCTAATCCTAATCACTGTCAGAACTCTCACTTGCTCCGTCATCTAAAAACATTTTAAAAAAACAAAATGAGTACAAAAATATTCAATAAGAAACTTCAACATGAAGTTCACAATTCATTTTCATTCAAAACAAAACATAAAGTTTCAGGTAATAAAACATTTCAATATTCGAAACGAAATCATTCTTTCAATCAAACAAACTTTCAGTTAGACAATACTTTTAGAACATATTAGAAAAGATGTATCAATAGAGTAATCCAAATAGAAATGGTTACCCGTCGGTAACACCAATCAAACGTATATATAGAAATGTTAGTTAAGAACCGACCATAACATTTCATACGAATAAATACTTGAGTGTAAAGACACGTGAGTGAAACAAACACATCAATCTACATTCCAAGAAACGTCAAACCACATAAGTGCCTTCTCACAATTAAGTTTCATTCAGAACTTATAACCGTCAATTCCAATATGGCTACTACAAAGCATACAATTTTAAAAAAAAAAAATTGGCATATCCGGATTGTTGGGTTTTATATCCTAAAACTCGTAGATAGTAAATGTAAACTATTGATTGTTCTCAATAAAACGTCATTTATTGTTATTCTATAAAGAGTTATGGAATTATTAGTTGTTTAGTCTTAAATAACTTTAAATCCAATAAACTAACATCCTAGGCTGTTGTATGAGTCTTGAACTATATGTGGAGGCATGCAGGGATCAGTGTTCAAACTACAACATAAAGGGTCTATAGTATAGGGATAAGGCTGGGTACCTTATCTTGGTAACACTATGGATACGACCCCTTTGTATTTGATACAAATGCAATGGTCTAACACGTTCGTGTAGGGGACACGTGAGTGGGGGTATCCTATGCAATGAGTTTGCATAAGATCGGACCGTGAAATAGTAACCGCTAGATGTAACTCTGTTGACTAGTAAGGTTTTTATTTCACTAGGATGACCTAGGCAACTTAGTCTCAATCCTGAGTGTATTATGAACTCCTGTTCACAAGGGATTGTCCTTTGATTTGTATGGAGAGATATATATGAGACCATATATCGCCTTTTTTCACCTGAAAACTTTCCCTTCCTCCCCCTGAAGAGTGACCAGATCACCGACTCAATAAGCCTACCATTTTGGGGACAAGAATGAGTGGGTGGCTGGGAACATAATCACACAAGATGGAATTCACTCCTTCCCGACTTCAGGGTAAGTAGACGAGTGTTCCCTTAAGTGGTGTCTCTAGGTCTTGAACAAAGAGCCCTACCATTTCACCTGCACGAAAGGGGTTTCTGTTTATTAGTTGGACCATAAACAAGTTGTTCATTAGAGAAGCACTAATACTTAAAGATATAGAGGTAACCTAGTGGTAAAAAAGTAATTTGACCCAACTGGTGTTACGAACACTCGTGAAGGACTAACTTGCTGTTATTGGTCTATATCCATGGACACAGAAATATTCTTCAGTGAGAAGAGTGCAGATGTGGGTCTATGGTGGAGTGTACCCATAGTTAACGAATATCGATTAATTTGGTTAATGAGTTTAGCCAATTAATCTCATATCATTGGAGCTTCTGACGTACAGGTCCATTAGGTCCCACTAGTAGCTCGTAAAGGGTAATTAAGGAAATTAAGTCTTGATTGTAAATTGAAGTGTTCAAATTTAATAAGGGAAATAATATAATGTATGGTGATACATTTAATTTTGTATATGATTCAAAATTAATTAAATATTTGAAGGATTTCAAATATTAATTTTAATATGAATTGGATTCACGTTAAAACTATAGGTTATGTGGGAGATGTTCATTTAAATATGATTTAAATGAAATAATGAAATTTGATTTAAATAATTAATTATTATTAATTAATTAAATAAATATCAATCCTATTACAACTGGGAAGAGTAATTAATTATTATTAAATAATTAAATATATTCCTAACCTATTATGAATAGGAAAGGGATATGACATTCTATATAAACCATAGAATTCCTCCCAGTTGAACACACTCACTTCACTCAATTCTCCCAAAAATCAAGAAGAAGGTTCTCACTGCCTTGGCCTCAAATTCTCCAGAGAATACTAGTGTTTTCCTGTGGTAGTGTTCCAAGTTGTTCGTGATTTTTTCTCAAGCAGTTGGTGAAATTAATATGAGTCGTCAATGAGAGTAAGTAACTTGTTACTCTATGTAAATTAGAATTAGATTCTATAGTTTTTTCAGCATGCTTAATCTATATATACAATAGATTATGAATGTATGTATGTTGCTAGTGTATTGGTATTTCATGATTCTAAATTAACTGTGAATTGTTCCTGAACCGCTTCTGCTGCGCTGGGACCTCTATCCCTACACGGATATCCCTATTGATTAAATTCAAAATACTTTTCAAAACATTCAAACCAGAAAACATGCCAACATGAGCATAGCTCAACTGTCATAACTCTTGTACTAACGACCAAGAGGTCTGTGGTTAGAGTTCCCCCACCCCCACATGTTGTCAAAAAGAAAAAAAAATCGAAAACATACTTTTGAAGGAATTGAATCCTCAGCGGAAGGAGTTTTCACCAAGTGTGAACGAATTTCAGTCATTAAAATACCGTACATTGGGCAAAATTTCAGAAACAATTTCTATGCTACACAAATTAAGCATGCTTATATTATCTAAACTCTTTAGATTTGAGGACTTACATGTGATGAAACCAAATTCCAGCACTATACTCCTCAATTGTCAAGATCTCCAATGTACTTTGTTCAAGGACACCACCAATCGCGAACACCCGCTATTCTCTTGGGCTATGAGCCAAGATTGTGGGATCTACAACGTCTTGGAAAGGGAATGTACAGCAAGAATCACTGTTGTCTTCTTGTGAGAGAACCTTGAGAGAGAATTTGAGAGCTTTCTTTCGAGAGAGATGATCACTTTACAGTACTTCACCATCTAATCGTGAAACTGAGAGAGAGAATTGGCATAACCAACCATCCAGAATCATACGTGGGGAAAGGGAAGCTATCTTCCCTAATCGATCTTGGCCTTTGATCATAATCATTAAAGATCTGGACTGTTAATCATTATCATATAATAATTAATAATCCAATTAATTATAAAATAATTTAATTAAACCAATTTTCATTAAAGGGAAAAATACACTTTTGGTTCCTGAAGTTTGGGTTAAGTTACACTTTGGTCCCTGAGTTTTAAAACTCAGCAAAATTACCCCTAAGGTTTGGATTTCATTACACTTTTGGCCCCTCCGTCCAATTTTCTGCTAAACCCTAACAGTTTGCTGACGTGGCACCATTATTTTAATTAAAAAAATCATTTTTTAAATTTTCTAAATAAAAATATATAAAAATAATATAAATATTATTATTTTATTATTCTTTTAATTCTTTTTCCCCCTCTCTCTTATTCTTCTTCTTCATCCTCTTCCTCTCAACTCTTCCTTTTTCTTCTTCTAATCTTCGTCGGTCGGCCGCCGACGACTGTATTTTTTTCCTTCTTCTCTCTTCTCTCATTTTTCTTCTTTTCTTTTTTTTTTAAAAAAAATAGAGGAGGGAGTAGATACCTGGTCACTGGCGAAGAAGGGGAAGAAAGGAGAAGAAGAAAAAAAGAAAACAGTCACTGGTGGCAGCGAACGGTGGTCGTCGGCGGCCGGCCGCTGGAGATTTGAAGAAGAAGAAGAAAGAGTTGAGAGGGAGAGGATGAATAAGAGAAGAAGAAGAATAAGGTAGAAAAATTTAAAAAATAATAAAATAATAATATTTATATTATTTTAATATATTTTTATTTAGAAAATTTAAAAAATGATTTTCTTTATTAAAATAATGGTGCCACGTCAGCAAACTGTTAGGGTTTAACAGAAAATTGGACGGAGGGACCAAAGGTGTAACGAAATCCAAACTCAGGGACCAAAGTGTAACTTAACCCGAACCTCAGGGACCAAAAGTGTATTTTTCCCTTAATTAAATTAATTATAACATAATGTTTTTAATTCATTTAAATCATATTCAATTGAATTAAATAGACCAACAAATTAATTCTCAATTAATTGTTCCCCACATTAATTAAATATCACATAATTAATTAATTTTACAATTGAATCATATTCAAAATATACCTCTCTCATTTAACCTATAGTTTTAATGTGCATCAAATGTACATTAATTATTTACTATAGAATTAATTTGATTATATCATATTTAACCAAAATAAATTAATTCTTCAATTAATTAATTCATGAATTAATCAAATATCACATATTTAATTAAATTCACATTCTCTCATATACTATAGTTTTAATATGAATCCTTATTCATATTAATTTTAACCTATAGTTTAATATGAACCCAATTCATATTTAATATTTGAACTACTTCAAATATATAATTCTCTTATTAATTAATTTTGAATCACATCCAAAATTATTTTTATTATAAAGCTCAATTCATTAATTAAACTTATACTATAATGTATCTTCACACATTATATTAATTGTATCAAATACAATTAACTAAAATTTCCTTACAAATTAAGACTAATTAATCTCAGAACCCGTTATGAGCTAGCAGATGGACCTAATTCACCTACAGATTAGAAGCTCCAACGATACAAGATTAACTGGCTAAACTCATTAACCAAGTTAACCAACATTCTTTAATTGTGGGTCAGTCCACTAAAGACCCACAACTACACCCTTCTCACTGAAGAATATTTCTGTTACCACGGATATCGACCATACCGGTAAATCAATCCTTCACGAGTGTTCGTAATGCCAGCTAGGTCAAATTACCGTTTTACACTTGGGTTACCTCTGGATCCTTAAGTACCATTGATCTCTCTAATGAACAACCTATTTAGGGTCCAACCACTAAACAGAAATTCCTCTCGGGCCAGGAGAGGATAGCGCGCTTTTGTTCAAGCCCCAGAATCAGCCCTTAAGGGAACACACATCTACTTACCCCAATAGGGGAAGGAGTGAATTTCATCTTGTACTGTTATGTTCCCAGCCCCCACTTAGTCTTGCCCCTGAAATGGTAGGATTATTGAGTCAACGAACTGGTCACTCTCACCCATACAAATCTAAGGACAATCCCTCCTGAAAAGGGATTCATAACAGACTCAGGATTGAGATTGAGTTACCTTGGTCATCCTATTGAAATAGAAACCTAAACTAGTCAACGACGTTACATCTAGTGGTTACTATTTTGCGGTCCGGTTTTATGCAAACTCATTGCATAGGATACCCACACTCGCATGTCTCCTACATGGATGCTTTGGATCATTGCATCTGTATCGAATACAAAGCGGGTCGTATCACATAGTGTCACCAGGATAAGGTACCCATCCTTATCCCTATACTATAAACCATTTAGGTTGTTACTTGAACACTGATCCCCGTATGTCCCTACTCATTTAAACAACCTTGGATCTTAGTCTATTTGATTTTAGGGTTAATTAATGCAAACTCGATTATTCAATAACAAATTACTGAATCTCTCTAATAATGCTTTATTGAGGTTGATTAATTTGTTTCATTTACTATCTATGAGTTCTAGGGCATAAAACCCAACAACTTTCATTTAACAAAAACATTCTAAAGCATAAAGAATTTCAATCAAATCAATTGCAATTCATAACAAACAATTTTACCATACTTTCTATTTGGAAGGGATGTGGAAATTACTTACCTCGATCAGAACCCACAATTCTTAATCCCAATGAAATTCAAATTCCGAATCCAAAATTTCAATTGCACTTCAAATTCCAATTCTGATTTCAATTCCTTGAACAAGTGTCAATTTCCTAAAAAACCGAAATATATCCAATACTTTATCAATCAGAAACAAAAAATTTCATCTTAAAGGTCTAACGACCAACCCAAATGCCAATCAATCTTAACTACCATTTTTTCCCCATTTAAAACAAATTCTCTTCCTAAAAAGTTGGGAAAATTGTCTTATTAGATAGCAAAAAAAGCACTGAAAATCTGGATAAATTCACTTTAAAATCCAACTAATACATAACAAAAATCAGTAAAACAAATACCTTTCAATACCATTTAAATACAAAACAAGTTTTCAAAATTTTTAACCCTTTAATGCCTTCAAAAACTATCATAGATTTGGGGCAAATAACCTAGAAAATTTTTGCAACAAAAATAAAGATTTTCCAAGCTTTTAACGCTAAACAAATCGATATTTGCTACTTTTTAATACAAAAACCAGATTTGAAAAAAACAATAAAACTGCTGTAAAAACGGTATAATCATACCTTTTTCATGAAGAAATCAAAGCCATAAATCACCATTCAAATTGGCAATCATGTGGCAAGCTTTTTGAACACAAAGAATTCAATTTATATACAAAAACAGCCACAAAATTAAAGAAAATCAAGACTGGAAAATTCTAAAAAAATTCCTTTTTATCAAATCGTGAATTTAAACCAAAAGCCCTAAGAGGAAAAACATTGATAAAAAAATTTAGGCCAAAACAAAAACCTAAAACTTTTTAGGGCAAAAAGTTTGAAAACCAATTTCATCTCAATCCATTCAAGAAGAGGACAAATAAAATTCATATTAAAAAATTTTCAAAAACAAAAAGAAAATCATAGAGGGAAAGAAAACTTACTGTTTTTTCTCTAAGAAAGAAAGTGCAGAATGTGGCCTTTTTTCTTTTTCTTTTCTTCTTTGACTCAGAGCCTAAAAAAGAATTAGGGCTAAAGGAAATATCTTTTAAAAAGAATCCTGATTAAAATCCTACAAGATTATTTCCCTTTTTTAAAAAGAAAAAGATAAATCAGGATTTATCTCCTAATTTAAAAAGAAATAAATTAAAATTCCAAAAATATTTTTGGAAAATAAATCAAATTGTAACGCCCCGTGCTTTTTGGGTGTTATTTAAATTCCATGGATAAAGTCGAATGAAAATATATTTATTATTTGGGCTTTTGATATGGATTTATAATTTAATACCAAGGCATTGGAAAATTATTCTCGGGATATGAGCGTTACATAAATTAAATCTCTCCCTTAGGCTTGATATATTTTTAAAGGCAATGATGGTTGCAAGAAAAGTTTATGCTAATCAAAAGGGTTTTAGTTGGAGTCCTATTCTTGGAATACCTATTATTGGGTTTTCTTAATTAAAGAAATTAAGAAAAGAAAAGGATTCTAAGAAAAAAAAAAAAAAAAGAGAAAGCCCTAGCCTAAACCCTCATCTCTCTTTCTCTCTTTCTGCCGTGAGGAAGGAACCCCCCCTGCCGTTTCTCAGTCGTCGCCCAGCCGATCGTCGCGCCGCCGCCGTGTAGTCGATGTCGTCACCCAAGCTCGTCGTGCTGCCACCGTCTGGGTCCCAGCCGCCGACGGAGCAGCCTCGTCGTCGTGTGTATCGCCGGCCGTGGAGTGCAACCCGTCGCACAGCCAGCCCGCCGCCCTCTCTCTCGCGCGTTTCCTCTTGGTTCAGGTGGGTTTCGTGGTTCAGCCTATTTCCCTTTCCTTTCCTTGTGGTTAAAGCCCGATCTAAGTATTCCTTGGTTGGATTCATCAGATCTCGCGTCCTAGCAGCTTGGAGTCTCAGTTCCTCGCGTTTTCGCCTATGTCCAGCAGCGTCATTGGGCGTTTTCGGCATCACTTAGCGATTCCGGTAAGCTTTAACTCTTACCCATGTTCGGTTGGTGTTAGAATCAAAATGCCCAATGGTTTAGGTGCTGGAATTTTAATGTTTTGTGAAGAAAATTCTGTTTTGCAGTGCCGTCTTTGCTCAAATCGTAGGTGTCTCGGCGTGTCTAAGCAATTCCGGTAAGTTTAGTCCTCACCCACTCATGTTTAGAGCTTAAAGAAGAATGCCCATTCATTTTAGGTGCTGAAAAGTTAAGTTTGTGTTGATCTTCTAATCTTCAGCGTCGTCTAAGTGTTCGATTAAGTTCGAAACACTTCAACTCGAATACCCACTGCCCAAGGAGCGTTCTAACACACTGTTCAAGGTTAGAATAACCCGTCTAGCGTGAAAGCGGGTCCGTTTGGGTAAGTTCCTTGCTGTCCTTTGTTCTATAGCTTTAAGTGGTAGTGCCCGTTAGGTGTTTAAGCCTTAGATGCATTTTTAGATCGTTACCCATTAGTTATTTAGACTATTAAAGTGTTGCCCAACCTTTATAGGTCCTAGTTCATGTTTATAAATGGGCTATCGTTGTTGTTTTAGTTAAAAAAACATGTAGTTGATCAATGCCATTTTAGTCTCATTGCCTTTGTAGTTTTGCCCAACCTTTGTAGGTTCTTAAGCAGGAATTTATGAGCTTTTGGTTGCTGTCCATAGTTTAAAAAGCTTGCTAAATAGGTTTCCATTAGATATCTAGGCCTTAGTTGCATTGCCTAAGCTTTAGGAGTTCTTAGAATGTCATTCTTGTGTTATTTGCTTGCTGTCCAGCGGCTGAAAAGTCTTGAATATGGTCATTCGGCGAATACCCATTGCCCGTTGAGCCTTAACACATGGTTGCCCATGGTCTAAAGGTTTGGGTTTTAATTTGGGGAATTTTGAGTGGCTGTTCAACAAGGAAATATGTCTTTTCTTAGTTGAATTAGACCTTATAAGCTTGTTTAGAGTATCTTTGAGTTGGTTCTAATTCGGTAGAAATTATCCTTGTGTTTAGGAGCTTTCTTAGACTGCCTTGGATTACTAAGGTTGCTTTGTAAGCATTATAGGTAAGTAGTTTCTACTTACTGAGTTTGTTTGACTGCGTGAAGCCTATTTGTTTGTTACTTGCTTTTCCTATATATTTATGCAATATATAAACTGTTGAGATGTACTGCTTATGCTGCTTGAGATGAGCATGTGCTGATTTGTTGCTGGTTATGAGCATGAATTGTACCTGTTATGTTGTCATCGTTGTAGTGCTTGTGTGAAGCGTGAGATGTGTACACTTAAGGTGTTTAAGCATGTTGAGTGTTTGTCTTAAGCATGATGAATATTGAGTTAAGCATTTGAGTCTGGCTTGCATGTTGCATGGGGGATGTGTAGCATGAGTCGGGTGTGAGGCACAGCACATGACGCGTAATTCATGTGTAGCGGAGCATGACGCGGAAATCATGTAATTAGCGAAGCATGACGCGGAAATCATGTGGAGTCTAGTGCGTTCATTGCATAGCGTGAGATGCATTTGCATGGGTTGATGTTTTTAAGCATGTGATTAGTTTTTAGCTTAAAAGCATGTTTCTTATTGTGGTTGTGTAACCTGTTGGATGCGTGTGCTAAGCATGTTGGTTGTATTGGTTGATTGTTTGTGGCTTGGTAAGTGTGAGCTGCTTACCAGTACCACGGTTGTACTGATACCCCCTTCCCCATCTTCCCCCCAACATTTTAGATGTTGCAGGTTTGGATGACGAGCTGGACCTTGGTGAGGAAGAGGAGAACTTCGAGGAGGAACCCTAGGGCGTTTGGGTTATTTCTTTCATTTGTATTAATGAAATAGGCTAGAGTTGGATATTGGTTTATTTCGGTTTGCTTGGTTAGGTTTATTGATCAGTGGATAACCATTATTTCTGTTATGGTGAGTTTTGGTTGAGTTGTTTATGTTTATGAACTTAGGGTTTCGTTCCATTGTTTTCTCATTTAAGAATAAAGGTTGTTTAGCTAGTATTCTTTGGGGTGAGTTGTTGGTTTTAATAAAAGTTATTTCCGTTGCGTGGAGTTAATTAAAGCTGGCAATAACCTTTGTTGCTTGGTGACAATGTAATGATCATGCAGAGAAGTTAGGTCGTGAAATCTGATATGTAGTTTGGTGGAGTTTGGTTTCGAGTTCATTTAGAAGTGTTTGTTGCTTATCAGATGCTGTGAAATTTTGGATTAGCCCGTTTTGCACCGTTATGCTGTCGAAATTTTCGGTACGCACGGTTTTCAAGTGGTTCAGTCTCGTGGCTAAGGGTTTAGAGTTGTAGTAGCGTCTCTAGGCTAGAGGTTTGAAAACCTGGGGCGTTACATAAATAAATATAATATAATATTTCAAAATGACTATCTTGTACATCTCAGAAACACAATTCCAACACAACTTGAATCGCCTGAATCGAAGTTCAAACGAGAAAGTTACAAGCAAAATAAGATTGGAAGAAAATGCTGACGTGGCATTCTACGTGGCAGTAACACATGACACTCGTGACGTGGTGCTTACGTGGCATCCTACGTGGTCTCCAATGGTCCACTTTTGATGACATGGCAGTGACGAGGTGATGATGTGGCACTTGTGAACAAATGAAAATATGACATGTGGCTGTTAAAGGAGAAATTTTGGCCAATCACAAATTGACACGTCATTATTTAAAATTAAGGGAAAAATACACTTTTAGTCCCTGAGGTTTGGGTTATGTTTCATTTTGGTCCCTGAGTTTTCAAACTCAACAATTTAGCCCTTGAGGTTTGGTTTCAGTTTCATTTTAGTCCCTATATCCATTTTTTCGTTAAAAACTAACAGTTTGCTGATGTGGAACTATTTTTTTATTAAAAAAGTTATTTTTAAATATTTTAAAATAAAAATATATTAAAATAATAAAATATTATTATTTCATCTTTCATCATCCTCCTTCTCTACCAAAACCCTAAAGTCTCCTTATCAAAACCCTAAGGGTTGTTGTCTGCCGTCGGCCACCAACGACCACCGATTGTCGGCGACGTTGTTTTTTCTTCCTTTTTCTTTCTTTCTCTCTCCCTCACCATCTCCTTCTTTCTCACCGTTCCTCTCTTTCTCTCCCTCACCGTCCCTCTCTCTCTCACCATCCCTCTCACGCACGAGGTTTCGTTGGATCTAGAACCAAGCTCGCGCCACCATCGGTCACCGTTCGCTTGAGGTTCGTGGGGAAGTTTCATTAGATCTGGAACGAAGCTCGCGCCGCCGTCAATTGCCATTCGCTTGAGGTTGGGGGGGTTCGTTAAATCTAGAACAAAGCTCGCACCACCGTCGGTCACCGTTCGCCTGAGGTTCATGGAGGGGTTCGTCAGATCTGGAACCAAGCTCACGCCGCTGTCGGTTCGTTCGTGGGGAGGTTTCGTCGCTCATGCGGTTTTGCGTCGTCGTCACTCTCCCCCTTCGTGTAGTTTTTTTATAAACTGGGAGATTTCTTGTGGCAACAACTGGGAAAGAGAGGGACGGTGAAAGGGGAGATGGTGAGGGAGAGAGAAAGAAAAAGAGAAAAAGAAAAAAAATCTTCGGTGACGGCGGACGACTGCTGGTGGTGGCGGGCGACAGTGACCGGTAGAGAGCGGTGGTCGACGGCAGCATCTAGGAAAGACTTGAAGACCTATGAAGAAGAAGAAGAAGAAGGGGAGAGAGAAATAAAATAATAAAATAATAATTTTTTAATTAATTTAATATTATTTTTATTTTAAAAATTTAAAAATATATTTTAAATAAAAGATAGGTGCAACGTCAGCATTTTGTTAAGTTCTAACGAAAAAATAGGTGGAGGGACTAAAATCAAAACTCAGAAGCTAAATTGTTGAGTTTGAAAACTCAGGGACCAAAATGAAACCTAACCCAAACCTCATGAACTAAAAGTGTATTTTTTCCTAAAATTAATGACGAAATTACAGATAATTAAATTTTGGACCAATTATAAATTGACATGTGTTCCGAATTTAATTTGAAGATAAAGTTGACCAAAAAAAAATTCTTAGAGCCAAATGTCTATTTGACCAATTAATTAAAAATAAATTATTTTGATCAAATTAATTAATTTGACCAATTAATTAAAAATA
The DNA here is from genome assembly GCA_017139565.1 of Luffa aegyptiaca. Lineage (NCBI taxonomy): Eukaryota > Viridiplantae > Streptophyta > Magnoliopsida > Cucurbitales > Cucurbitaceae > Luffa > Luffa aegyptiaca. Next base: position 18,111,870 of record CM029402.1, read on the forward strand.
ATAATAATTAATTGGATCAAATTTGGTCTTTTAACATTTGGGTCATATGGTTTTTGGGTCAAATATAAACCAAACCCAAGACTAAATAGTTGAATCCAAAACCAATAAAGCCCAAGTTCAAGTTGTTAGGCCCAAAAGTCACCAGGGCCCATCCATGGAGAACTCTATAAATAGAGGGGTTCTCCTCCATTTCAAGAATTCATAAATTCTACACTCTCACAAAGACAAGAGGTTTAAAAATTGGAAGCTTTCAACCTTAACCAGAGAATTCGGAGAGACTCCACCAAGTCTGAAGACTGAAGACTCTGCAATTCATAAGTTCCCAAGCGTTGAACACTCCTTGAAGACCAAACACTCTTCAAGACTTCAACACTCCTTGAAGATTAAGCACTCTTCAAGATTTCAACCCTCCTTGAAGACCAAAGATTCTCCAGCACCTAAACACTCCTTGAAGACTAAACCAAAATGACCTATATATCAATAAGTCTCAAAATTAGACAATTTTCACAAATAATAACGTTAGGATAAACAAGATTTACGAAAATAATTAGCACTAATTTGGTGCTATCAGTTCTCCACTGCTCCACTGTGGTTCTCCCTTCTTCAAGTTCGAAAGACCTCCGCTGCTCCGTTGTGATACTCCTTCTCCAAGTTTGAAGGTTCTCCGTTGCTCCGTCGTGGTTCTCCTTCTTACAGTTTGGAGGTTCCTCGCTACACATTGTTGCGTTGCTCCTTCTCCAAGTTCGAAGGTTTTTATGTTGTACGTTGTTGCACAATTCATTCTCCAAGTTCGAAGGTTTCCGACTGTACACTGTTGCGTTGTTCATTCTCTTAGTTCAAAGGTTCTTACATTGTACGGTGCTGTGTCGTTCCTTCTCCAAGTTTGAAGATTCTCCATTGTACGTTGCTGTGTTGCTCCTCCAAATTTGAAGGTTCTTACGCTGTACGTTGTTGCATTGTTCCTTCTCCAAGTTCGAGGGTTCTTACGTTGTACGCTACTGCGTTGTTCCTTCTCCAAGTTCGAAGGTTCACCTCTGTATGCTGCTCCGTTGCTCCTTCTCCAAGTTCGAAGGTTTTCACGCTCTACGTTGCTACAAAGTTCCTTCTCCAAGTTCGAAGGTTCTCCGCTGTACGCTGCTGCATTGTTCCTTCTTCAAGTTTGAAGGTTTGCACGGGTTGTTATGTTGCTTTGCTGCAGTTCCTTCTCTTCAAGTTTGAAGATTCTCCGATGTACGTTGTTGCTTTGTTCCTTCTCCAAGTTTGAAGGTTTGCATGTATTGTTATGTTGCTTCGCTGCAGTTCTTTCTCTCGAAGTTCAAAAGTTCTCACGCTGTTTCGCACGCTACGCTGCTTTGCTGCTATCTATTCTCCAAGTTCGAGGGTTCACACGCTACGCTGCTTCGTTGCAATTTCTTCTCTAGAAGTTTGAAGGTTCTCACGCTGCTTCGCACATTTCGCTGCTTTGCTGCTGTCTCTCCTCCAAGTTCGAGGGTTCGCATGCTACGCTGCTTCACTTCAATTTCTTCTCTCCAAGTTCGAAGGTTCTCACACTGCTTCACTGATGTTCCTTCTCTCCTAGTTTGAAGGTTCTCACGCTGCTTCACTATTGTTCCTTCTCTAAGTTCGAAGGTTCGCACGATGTACGCTGCTTCGTTGTTGTTCCTTCTCTAAGTTCGAAGATTCGCACGCTACGCTGTTTTACTGCTATTCCTTCTCCAAGTTCAAAGGTTTGCACGCTACAATGCTTCGTTGTTGTTCCTTCTCCATGATTCAAGGTTCTCACGCTACGCTGCTTCACTAGTGTTCCTTCTCCATGTTTGAAGGTTCGCACACTATACGCTACTTCACTGTTGTTCCTTCTCCAAGTTCGAAGGGTCTCATGCTACGTTGTTTCGCTGTTGTTCCTTCTCAAGGTTCGAAGGTTCTGCTTCGTTGCTTATGCTTGCAGCTTCTTACGTTTCGTTGCTTCGTAGTTCCTTCTTTTCAAAGGTCTTGTTTCGCTGTTTACGCTGGCTACAACTTCTTACACTGTGTTGTTTTGCTGTTTCTTCTCCAAGTTCGAAGGTTTTGCTTCGCTGTAGACGTTAGAGCAGCAAAGGAGCCCAAGTTTGAACGGCATCCCGTGTCCTTGGGTTGGGGAACATCATAGCAACAAGAGTCCAATGACATCATGTGTCTTTGTACTGATGCTGAAAGACGTTGCAACAGAAAAGAAGCCCAAGTGTGAAAGACATCATGTGTCCCTGGACCGAGGAACGTCATGGCAACAAGAGTCCAAAGACATCATGTGTCCTTGTACTAATGCTAAAGACGTTGTAGTAGAAAACGAGCCCAAGTTTAAACGACATCCTATGTCCCTAGGCCGAGAAACGTCATAGCAACAAGAGTCCAAAGACATCATGTGTCCTTATACTAATGCTGAAAGACGTTGCAGTAGTAAAGGATCCCAAGTTTGAATGACATCATGTGTCCTTGGATCGTGAAATGTCATAACGACAGAAGTCCAAATCAAAGACATCATGTGCCCTTAAACTAATATCGAAAGACGTTGTACCTGCAAATTGAAAAAAAAAACACAAGGATATGTATGTCTTACAAAAAATTACTTACCTACTTACCTTTTCTATGGTGGATGAAAGTACTATCCTTGTAATGGACATGGACACAAAGTATTGTGAGTTCAGGAAAAAAAAAAAGCAAAAATATCCTTTAAAAAAAAAAAGAGAAAAGGCTCCTTAAAAAACTAGGAAAAAAATCGGAAAAAAATGTCAAAGAAAAAAAACAAAAAAGAAGGGAAAGAATAAGAAGTTGAAAATCGAAAAATAAAATTTGAAAGAGAAAAAAAAAGGGAGTGAAAAAAGTAAGGTTGGATTTCAAAATAAGAAAAAGAAAAAAAAAAGAGAAATAAATCGAAAGTGATAAAATTTTAAAAAAGGTGTGATGTGTGTGCACATGTGAAGCAAGTGAAAGAGAAACAAATCACTATCAAATTAAAGCTCTGCACGCATTGGATTAAAAAAAAATTATCTTCTTGATTCATGCATCTTCTTCCTTCAACCAACTAAACCCATTGACAATCGGGAGTGGCTCAAGAAATTCCCTCTTCACCTGCAGCGAAACCTGACTGTCATTAAAAAAAAGATCGAAGTCGAAAAAAAAAAAGAAAAAAGTTGCTGTCGTAATCAACCAGAAAGAAAAAGATTGTAGTAGTGGCTTAACTTAGGCGCCCATGCGGCGATAAACTATTTGTATGCGTTATGTTTGAATGAATGAAATTGATGTTTTCTACTTAGATGCTTTAATATTTTCATTACTAATGCCCGATTGGCCAGCCGGTTGCAGTAGTAGCATGATAAATCCCGAAAGGGTAACGGGTGTGGAAATATCTAAGTAGAGCAAGTTAATGCATTGCATGTAGTCTAGGTTTTGTTAGAGTTAGCACTGCCACAGAGATAATTCATGAATGCGTTTAGATTGTTTTAGGAATAACTCAATCACTTGCAAGTAAATTAGAGAACTGCGCTAATGCATGAACCAAGTGAACAAAAATGTTCTTAGTCCTACGCCAAACGCATGTGTAATACCAGAAGGGAATCACATGTTTATTTCTCACTTAAGCATCATTAGCATTTCATTCATACTATGCGTTGTAGAGTAGTTTATCAACGCATGTGGTTGCTGCAGTGAAAGCCTTGATAGCCTCTCTCATATGTTTTCTTTTACCTCTGTCGCATGCTCTTTATCTTGCTTCCTTTATCGCAATAATCATTAACGCTCCAATCTTTTATTTATTTGATTTAGTGCCATGCGTCTGAGTATTTGTTAGATAGCCGTGTTACAATTTTCTTTTCCCTTCCCCGTGTTCTGACCCTGGAATACTCCAGGTATTACTTGGTTATGCTTGATTTATACTTGGATTAGTGCATAACAGTGATATTCTTCTTTGATATTTTGCACAATATTGAGTTGTTATAACAAACCAACCAATGCATCTTAGGCTTATCAAGAAGCTACACTCAATAGTGATGGACTTGCCTTGGCCTAGTGGCTATCTCAAATAACTGATAGAATACACGAAAATAATTTCCTAGAGTCATCAATTCTAAGACATTAATCCCATGCATTGGTAAACGAGATTACATGAAAAGCTCATAAAAACAGCAAGGAACAGCAAGTAATAACTAGAAAACTCAACCAAGCAACATAATATTCAAAGAATAAACCCAATCCAACAAATCCAAGTGATTTAGCTACTCATAGAGAATGAAAAGCAACAAATAAATCCAAAAAAATGCATAAGAATTGACCCTAAAAGGTCTACACAACAAATAGAAACGAAAAAGGGTGAAAAGAATCGTAAAAAGTCGAAAATTCTAACCTAACAGCGGACTAAACCGAAGCCCTATATTTATAGAAAACGTCGCAGCGTCGAGACGCCAGGCTCAGCGTCGAGACGCCACGAACTTTGTATTTCGTGTCAAGTTTGTGTCGACGTCAAGACGCTAGGGGCAGCGTCTCGACGTCGTCCCCAATCCGAGCCTTGCTGCCTTTTTTCTCAGTCTTTCTCGGTACGGGCCTTCAATCTTCAATTCTTGGTGTAGTTCTTCAGGCCCGCTTCAATCCACTTGGGTCTTTTCACCTTCTCGCCGTCCAAGAACATCGAGATGGATCCAAAACTCCATAATTGACCCGAAATAACACCAATTTGTGTGGTTGGCTCTTGATATCACCTATGCTCGAAGTACCTACAAATAAGACAATTAAAGCATAAAATCCTTCTAACAAGCTTAGATTAGAGGTAATAAAATAGCACGAATTAGGTGCTATCAGCAAACAAGACCATAAGTAAAAATCTTGTGTTTAATAAACTGGGCTCAAAACCATAAGTCATTTTACGATAATAAAATAGTCAAAACATGATAGAAAAATTTCACAAAGTGGGAATTTTAAAACATCTGGAAACATGAAACTAGGAAACTCGATCCTAGACGTCTAGGAACATGATTTGCAACTGCATCCCATAGCCTAGCCAAGTCACTGCTCTCGCCACTCATTTGATGTCATCAAGTACCACCTGAAAGGAAAGTCATGTAGCATGGGTGAGTATATAAGAATATACTCAGTAAGTAGCCCACTTAAGGGCTGAAATTGACAACATGAGATCTGATAGCACGAAATCTAATAGCATGAAACTTGAATTTGGGTCTTAACATCATAGGAACCTAACTGGAACAGTCATTCGGATTTCTAACCCTAGGGCCATAATTGGGTTCATGAAATGTTCTGTCTAGGGTGATTACTTATCACCAACCTGTGCCAACTAGAGTGTTGTGTGGGTCAGTCGAGTAAGACAAGTAAACTAGGGACTAGTTGGCAACTTCTAGCAGAACTACACCTATCAGAAAATACGGTGGAGCAATCTGGTGCATGAAAACATGTCTGAGTGCCATCTGACGCACGATCTTGTGCCTGGGCTCAACACCGTCCTGAGACTGATAGAACGCACGATCTCGTGCCTGAAAATTGGGCTCTAACAGTCGACTGATGGAATGCATGGTCCTGTGCCTGAAAACTAGAATCTACCAATCAATGATAGAATGCACGATCTCGTGCCTGAATACTGGGTTCCAGCAGTCCTGAGATGGGGAAAGAAATAACCCTAGCTAACATAAGACTTAAGGATCCTTTAAGTCTACCCGAGGCCCTAAAACATGATATGGTTCCTATTTTGAGTCTATTTTCATTCGTACGCATGGTTCTCCACAAGTCATACTAAAACATGCTTGGAGAACCCGTGGTCTATTCTAAGCACCCAACCAATTTCAGTACATCAATATCCAAAGGATATTACTAACTTAGTAATGCTACTGAAAATTCGGCAGCATAACGGCGTAACTACAACTATCCCAAAAATTGTAGACACCTAAAAAGCAAAAAATCGCACTTCCAAACTAGAGTACAAGCTTCACCTTCACAACATACATCAATCGGACCATCATAAAGTCATTCCAAGCATTTTAGATCATGACTAACCATACGAAACATGAAATTCAAGCTCACACCACAATCAAACAATACATCGACCCAAACTTCAGTTAACATATAATCCATGATACTCTTTTAATGCCCAACTAAATGCAATTTCAACATGCTTTTCATTTAACTATATAATTTCACAATCTCATCATGCTTCAAAAGTTAACCCAACACGCTTACTTAAATTCAAAGGTCAACTTAAGGTTTTAAACCAATTCATGCTAGCATATACCATTCTTGAATAAAATGGGTCTAAAGTATGGAACCTTAATCCAACTAGTTGCTTTCAATTCCCAACTATCATACAATGGACCTAAAACATATAATTTGAATCCAAATAGCTACTTACTCTGGAGCAATTGATACTAGATTTATGTAAACCAAATTAGCTTGATGTTGCGTCACTCATGACCACGAACAAGCCAACCTAAATTTACACACAAGATTCTAAAATTACAGGCATTGAATTTCCAATACTTACTTTTAAGGCTAACTTGATTTAAGGAGGTCGAAACTCACCCAAACGAACCCGACGCTTGCTGTCCAGATTCTAATCCCACTCCAATCCAAAGATTCAGCCTCCAAATACTATGGGTGTTGGGTTTTATGCCCTAAAACTCAAAGATAGTGAATGTAATGGTTGACCGAATATTAATGAAATAATATTGATGTATTTTTCCATTAAATGATGTTAGTTATATTATGTTTGTCTTTGCCTAAAATAACTCTAATCTAATAAACTAGACATCTTAAGTTGTAGTATGAATCTTGAACTGTATGTAGAGACATATGGGGATCATTGTTCAAGAAACAGCCTAAAGGGTCTATAGTATAGGGATAAGACTGGGTGCCTTATTCTGGTGACACTATGGATACAACCCACTTTGTATTTGATACAAATGCCATAAGTTTGCATACGAGTGGGGCTATCCTATGCAATAAGTTTGCATAAGACCAGACCGCGAAATAGTAACCACTAGTTATAACACCGTTAACTAGTTAGGTTTCTATTTCACTAGGACGACCTAGACAACTTAGTCTTAATCCTGAGTTGATTATGGACTCCTGCTCATGAGGGATTGTCCTTTGATTTGTATGAGTGAGAGTGGCCAATACGCCGACTCAATAAGCCTACCATTTTGGGGACAAGACCGAGTGGGGAGTTGGGAACATAATCATACAAGATGGAATTCACTCCTTCTCGACTTTAGGGAAGCAGATGAGTGTTCCATAAAGTAGTGACTCTGAGTCATGAACAAAGGGCCCTACCCTCTCAATGGCACGAGAGGGTTTTCTGTTTGATGATTGGACCACAAACAGGTTGTCATTAGAAGAGAACTGGTACTTAAGGAAAAAGAAGTAACCCAGAGGTAAAACGGTAATTTAACCCAGCTGGTGTTACGGACACTCGTGAAGGACTAACTAGTCGTTATTGGTTTATATCCGTGGACACAGAAAATATGTATGCAGTGAGAAGAGTGCAACTGTGAGTCTATAATGGAATGTACACACAGTTAACAAATATTGATTAATTTGGTTAATGAGTTTGACCAATTAAACTCACATCGTTGGAGCTTCTGATCTGCAGGTCTATTAGGTCCCACTGGTAGCTCATAAAGTAATTTGAGGCAACTAAGTAATAAATAGGGGTGTACACGGGTTGGGTTGGGTTGGGTTGGGGAGTTTTTTTGGACCAACCCGAAAATTCGGGTTGGTCGGGTTGTCGACCTGAATGAACCGAACATACATTGCAACCCAATCCAACCCAACCCTTCTATTTTCGGGTTGGGTTGGGTTGGGTTGTTGGGTTGTCTTCTTTTTTATTATTATTATTTAAAATTCTTTTTTTAAAAAACATTTATGTTTATCCACAACACTATAATGTAAATCTCAAGACCTAAAAGTCTAAATTAGGTAGATTAAATGAAAAAGAAGTTAAAAAAAACAAAAAAAGGAAAAATAATTATTGGCTTTATGGAGTTTGAAGGAAAAAAAAGTTTATATAATTATTTGAAGTTTGATTAAATAAATAAAATAAAAAACACAATTGTTTGGTGCCCGAGTACAAAGTTATCATTGAAAAAAAATTAAAAACACGGAAAAGAAAAAAACATAGAAAGAATAGACCCTTATTCTAAAAAAAAAAACTATTATTAAAAAAATAATAAAAGATAATATATAAAAAATATATATTAAAAAAATATATATATGTTCCGGTGCCTGTGGAGCTCGAACTCACACCACTGTATTTTCAAGGAAGGGATTAAACCACTATGCCACACAGTTATTACAAAAAAAATAAGGCATATTTATATATATATATATATATATATATATATATATATATATAATTTCGATTCAGTTTGGGTTGAACCGAACCAGTTTTTTTCAACCCGAGAACCGAACCGAATTTTCGGTTTACTAAAAATTCAACCCAACCCAAACCGAAAAAATTCCTAACCCAACCCAACCCTTACGGTTTGGGTTGGGTAGTCCGGGTTGTTCGGGTTGTCGGGTTTTTTGTACACCCCTAGTAATAAATGTAAATTGAAAGTGTTCAATTTACTAAGGGAAACAATATAATATATATATTGATATAATATTATGAGAGAAATAAATATTTGAAGAAATTTCAAATATTGATATGAATTTGATTCATATTAAATTTATAGGAATTTGAAAGAGTTCAAATATGAATTAAATTAATTTAAGGCCTAAAATTAAATAGGGCAATTAATTAATTCAAGGTCGGAAATTAAATATGTGATATTTAATTGGTGAATAATTAATTGAAAAAATTAATTAATTGAAAATTAATCAATTATGGAAATGATTAATCACTTATGGAAGTAATTAATCATTTATGGAAATGATCTAATCACTTATGGAAGTAATTAGTCATTTATGGAAAAGATTAATCAATTATGGAATTGATTGATCATGAATTCATTAAATATGGAATAGATTAAATCAGTTATGGAAATAATTGATTTTATGTGAATATTTTATTCATGGTCTTTCCCCTATAAATAGAACACTAGACCTAATAGTTTAGGTGTCCTCTTGCTCTTAGAATCACAAGACAAGACTCTTGCATTCTCTCTAGCCTCCCTCTTAGAGAAAGACTCCCACCAGTCAATTGTCTCCTCGACTTAGAGATATACCGATGTAACCTCTGTGGTTATTGTGTTCTTGAGAAGAAAATTCCAGCGAAGAATCTTAAAGGGGCTGCTGCGTTTTTCATCGTTAGAGCATCGTTGGCGAAAATCGGTCAAGTCTACAACGAATGTTTGTAACGGTTTTCTAATCTCTCTTTGAAAAGCATGTAAATAAAAGAGTTTTACTTTTCTGTTTTTCTAGCATGTTTAAACTAATTTATAGCAACTTTAAAGTATATGTTTAAAGTAGCGTTTTGCCTTTTCGTATTGGTATTTTAATGTTAATTAATATACGGCGTGAGATCCTCTCGACGTGCTTTCACTGCGTCGGGGCTTTCATCGATGCAACTTTCAAAAACACGACGCCACCTACTGCAAATTCCAAGTTTATTCGTCTAGTGTCCGTATAACTCCTCTACCCCATCCCAGCAAACAGAGACCCATACCTCTTCCCACAAAGGGCTTCAAGCAGTGTCATGCCAATAGTTACTAGATAATTATTGTTATAAGCAACCTCCATCAAATGTAAGTGGTTGCCCCGACTGCCTACAAAGCCTAATGAACATGCTCGCAGCATGCCCTCTAACATCTGATTCAACCTCTTTGTCTGACCATCAATCTAGGGATGAAAGATTGTATTGAAATTCAACTGCGTGCCTAAAGCTCTCTAAAAACCGATCCAAAAGTTAGATGTGAACGGGGGTTTCTATCTAGAACAATCTTAACTGGAACCCCGTGCAACTTGACTATTCCCTCCATGTATAACTGAGCCCACTTCTCAACAGAGTAGGCCTTCTTGGCAAGAAATGCGCTGACTTAGAGAGCCTGTCAATAATCACCCAAATCACTATTAAACATCTGGCTATTCTAGACAAACCGGTGATGAAGTCCATGGCTACTTCTTTCCATTTCCATTGAGGCACATCCAAAGGTTGTAACAACCCTGTTGGCTTCTATTTGGGAGCTTTAACTTGCTGACAAACCAAACACTTGCTCACAAACTCTACTACATCCCTCTTCATACCTCGCCACCAGTAGTACTACTTCAGGTCCTGATACTTCTTTTGTGTTGCCTGGGTGCATCGAAAAAGAACTGTGAGCTTTAGTCAGAACCTTGTTCTTGAATAGTGAACCATTTGCTTCATTAGAAATTTAAAATCAAATCCTCTAGATCAATTTTCAAAAAAAAAAATCCTACAGTTCAATGATTATGAAAAAGAGAATATGATATAACAAAAATATAATAATAAAAATAATTGTATTATATATAATATATTAAATGTATGATTTTAATAAACCAAGATTGAACCAATTAGGAAAAATGAAGGGAAACAAGCAAGCAAAATAATAATAAAAATAGAAAAAAATAAGCAAAAAATTATGGACAAATTAGAATGAAAAATAAGATTTATGTAATACTTGGTAAAAATATATTAGTAATTATTAGACAAAATAATATTAATAAAATTGACTTTCATAATTAATGACTCAATAATTAATTATGTATCTTAAATAAAATATGTTTATTAGGAAAAAAATAACTTAAAGGCTAAATTATAAAAAATGTCCCTACACTAACTTTAAAAAGTTTCAAAAGTACCCCTGAACTTTACAAAATGTTTCAAAAATACCCTTGTCGTTAATTTTTGGATGGAAACCATTAAAAATTTCAGTTTCATTAATACTCTTTAACTTTCAAAAGATTTTAAAAAATAACCTTATTCGAAAATGCTTCTTTTTTTTTCCTTATCCCACTGTAAATTCTTCTTTCATGAAAATTGTTATAGGTAATTTTGGACCACTCCGATGTAGAAGGAGCTGACGAGGACAACCGGGCAAAAATAGGACTGGAAAGTGGACTCCGGAGGCGAAACCTGCCAAAAGGTCGGGCCAAGGTCGGAGGGACCGGGCCTCGGCCCGACCCATATGGTCGGCCTCGGTCCGCTTGCACGGGCCGAGTCCTTCCTCCTCCGTTCAGTCCCTGCTGCCTCTGTTCGCCCCGGTTCCACCTGGTTCAGCTCGAAACGCTTCTGAATTCCTAAAAACCCCAGGGCAAGAACAGGTATTTAAACCCTTCATCATCACTGAAGAAATGATCCCGAACTCTATTCTCTACTCTCTCCTCTTGCTCTCTTGCTCTTCTCCTTTCGTATTATGACTTAAGCATCGGAGGCGGTGTGGCAAGCACCACACCGGTGTGCAGGTTTCTCTGTCTTGCAGGCCACATCTTCCCTCCTCTCAAACAAATTTACCGTTGGTGGCACGTGAAGGTCAGGTGAGTTCCTCCCAACCAAATTGGACCATCAACAGTTGGCGGCGTCTGTGGGGAAGAAAGCTTGCTAGTTGAATCTACCCATCGGTCGTTCAATGAGTAAGAGGATGGAATAGGGAAACCGAAATCCAAGCCTAGAAACTTCGAAAAATAACCGCCAACCGCAGAAGTCACGAGACGATGATAACATTCAGAGGTCACCGAGACGAACAGGCCAGAGAGTCGAGGCCGAGGAGAAGAGGCCGAGGAGCCGAGGTCGAGGAGAAGAAGCTGACGCCAAAATTGCCGCCCTTGAGGATAAGGTGAGGGGAATGGATCGGAGTTTGTCCAGGATACTTCAAATCTTGGATAAACCTGGTCCTAGCACCAAATTCCAAGAGGAAGGCTTGATTAGAGACCCAGGAAGGGGAAGGAGCCAATCGAGCACGTGGAAGAGTCGGAGACAAGATCGAAGGGAAAAGAGACCAACAGCGCAACCAGCAAGGTCGGGGAGCTGAAGATTGCAGAACGCACAGTTATGAGGAGTCCAGAACCAAGTACCAACCATAGAACAGACTTGAGGAACCTGATTGAAGAGAAGTGCATAATGGCCAAAGCTGCAGAGGTCGAGGCCAGAGCTGCCAAGGTTGAGGCCAGAGCAGCCGAAGCCGAGGCTAGATTGGCCGAGGCTGAGGCCAAGAAGGACAGTCTCCCTTGGAAGATTGAGCTTCTGAACACGCTAAAAGAGCTCGAAAATCCTCAGTGAGACCTGCAGAAGTCAAAGGACCTTGGAGAACAAGACTTGGAAGAACTGATCGACCAAGTCGACCCGTCCTTCACGTTTGAAGTCATGAAAGCTGAGGTGCCCCAGAAGCTCAAGGTACCTACATTCAAACCGTATGATGGCAAGAAAGACCCCGTGCAGCATCTAAACGCCTACAAAAACTGGATGGACTTCCACGACGTCTCAGATACAACCAGGTGTCGCACATTCTTTTTCACTTTGACAAGATCAGCCAAGCATTGGTTTGAAAGGTTGAAAATGAGATCCATCAGCTCTTTCAAAGGAATTAGCCCGAGTGTTCCTCGCGTAGTTTATGGGAGCCAGAGAACAGCGCAAGCCTCACATCAACCTCTTAACCGTCAAGCAGTAGCCAGGTGAGAGCTTGCACGATTATATAACACGCTTTAACGAGAAAGCACTGCAGGTTGAGGGATACAATGAAAGAGCAGCCCTAGTAGCCATACAACCAGATTGGAAGATGAGAGACTTCTTAATTCGATAGGTAAGAGCCAACCTCGAACCTATACAGAGTTTGTCTCCCGGGCACAGAAATATATGAGCGCAGAGGAGTTTCTCAAGTCAAAGAAGTCGGAACGAGAACACAAGAGGTCTTCTTCATCTGACCACGACAGTAAGAAGGACAAAAGGCAGTGAACAGACGAATGAGCCTAAGGCCGAGCAGACCATGGCCGAGGCCGACCAGCCCGAGGAGACTAGCTGAAGAAGTTTGAAAAATACACCCCTACTTCAATCCAACAGGAGCAAATCTTGATGGAGATACGGAATACAAACCTACTCAACGTGCCTAGAAAGCTGAAGTCAAATCCTAATAAAAGAGACAAAAGCCAATATTGTCTCTTCCATCGAGATCATGAACATTCAACTAAGAACTGCATCCAGCTAAAGGATGAAATTGAAGCGCTGATTCGAGAACGGATACCTGAAGAAGTTCACCACAAAGGCCGATGCCGACCACAGATGGTCGAGGCCGACCAGAGATGACCCAAGCAATGATGATGGAGGACCTCCTCTGGAGATCCTATGGTCGAGGCCGAGGCTGAGCCTTACCACACTTCATGTCAGGGTTAAGGACAACATTCTGGAGAACACACTAAGCCTTAGTTTAGGGAATTCTAGTTTTCTTTTATCTGTTGCACATTTATCATGTAATCAGAGCATTGTCACCCATTTTACTTTTGGTAGGTAGGAGTAGGCCTTTTCCCTTTTTCTTTACCGTTAAATGTAAACATTATCATTAATGTTAGGACCTAGATGTTCCCTTTTCAAGGCTCAGAGTGTGTTTCAAGGAATGTATCAAGACGACATGCGAGCCTAAGCCTTTCAGTTTAGTGCCCACGCTCATCATGCGAGCCTAAGCTTTTCAGCTTAGTGCCCACGCTTATCATGCGAGCCTAAGCTTTTCAGCTCAATGCCCACGCTTATCATGCGAGCCTAAGCTTTTCAGCTTAGTGCCCACGCCTAACATGCGAGCCTAGACTTTTCAGCTTAGTGCCCACACTCAACATGTGAACTTAAGCTTACTGCTTAGTGTCCACGCCTACATACGAGCCTAGGCTTCCACGCTTAGAGCTCACGCTGCTGCACCAAGCCTGGACTACCGAGTCTACCTCGTCTTATCCATATATGAGATTGCGTGAGCCTGGACCACCAAGTCTACCTCACCTCGTCTGGCTCATCTGTGACAGGCTCACCTAGCCGACCAGGTTGAGGCCGACCAAGCCAAGGCCGACCCCAAACTTTAAAGGTACTCTTCTCTTTACACAGATATATTTTATGTTTTAAATAGAGCTTTACCTAGGTAAGGGGCTACAAAGGGGATATGCACTCCCTATTAAACAAAAGGCACACTGGCTTAGCATGTTTCACTAAAAACTACATACTCTAGCCTATTTTCTCATCACTTTTCCACAATGACTGACTAATGAATGCAGGGAGCTAAGTTTTGGGCTAACAGGGGCTTGAGGCTGAGGTCGACCCTAAAATCTTTTATTTTGCATATCTTTATTTATGAATATGCCTTGGATCCGGTACGAAACACTCCGAATGACCAAGCACGGGGGTCTCGCTGACCGGCCTCATCCCGAGGCCGAGGTTGGGCCATGGACGAGGCCCTCTGCCCATTTTTGTAATCTCTCACCTTTCTCATTTCTATTTCACCTAACCTCTATTCAGGGAACATCTACTTTGTCTATTTCTATCCTATCTTGCAGGATGACAATAAATCTACACATAGGTCAGCACAAGGCAAAGATCACTACTCTTAAATCGGGCTTAAGGAACTCGGTCTACAGTAGTAAGTCGCACTTGAATCCCAATTCAAGAGTGGGGGCTTACTGTTATAGGTAATTTTGGACCACTTCGATGTACAAGGAGCTGACGAGGACAATCGGGCGGAAATAGGACTGGAAAGTGGACTCCGGAGGCGAAACCAGTCAAAAGGTCGGGCCAAGGTCGAAGGGACCGGGCCTTGGGCCGACCCATATGGTCGGCCTCGGCCCAAGGTCGAGGCCGAGCATCATGGTCGACCGCTTACGCGGGCCGAGCCCTTCCGCCTCCGTTTGGTCCCTGCTGCCTCTGTCCGCCCCGTTTCCACCTGGTTCAGCCCGAAACGCCTCCGAATTCCTAAAAACCCTAGGGCAAGAACAGGTATTTAAACCCTTCTCTACTCTATCCTCTTGCTCTCTTGCTACCCTCCTTCTGTTTTCTGACTTAAGTATCGGAGGCGGTGTGGCAAGCACCACACCGGTGTGCAGGTTTCCCTGTCTTGCAGGCCACGTCTTCCCCCCTCTCAAACAAATTTACTGTTGGTGGCACGTGAAGGTCAGGTGAGTTTCCCCCGACCAAATTTGACCATCAACAAAAATTAATAAGCTTTACCTATTTTTTATGTATTCATAAACTAAGAGCTTTTTTTCTCTTTCAACACATCATCTCAAGAGCTTGACTAGATTTTCGGCAATGGTATTTTCGAAACATTTTTAACGATTTTAACGGTTCCCATCCAAAAATTAACTGCATTGGTATTTTTGAAACGTTTTGTAAAGTTCAGGGGTATTTTTGAAACTTTTTAAAGTTCAGGGGCATTTTTTAAACAAACCCCATAGTTCATGGGTATTTTTTATAATTTAGCCTAACTTAAATGTATGGGAGAAGATCAAAAGAAGGGTAAATTGGTAAGAAACAATAAAATCAGGAAAGCTAAATCTAAATTTGTTTTTATAAAGATTGACATTTATGAAATATGTAGTTTAAAACCACCATCAAATACAATTTTTGTAAGTTTTTCCATTAATTTACTAATGGAATGTTAACGTGACACATCTTTTTTATTAAAAATATATTAAATTAAAAAATGTATATATTTTTAAATTTCTTCTTTCTTCTTCTTTACCACAACTTTCGATGCCGACCACTGTCATCTGTCACTCGTTGCCGATCATCATCGCTTGCCATTGACCACCATCGTTTTCCGCTACCACCGGTTAATTTTTTTCCATTCTCTTTCCTTTCTTCGCTCTTCTTTCTTTCTTCTTCTCTCTCTCCCTCCTCTCCCCTTTCTTCTCCATATTTTTTTAATTGAAAAATAGAAAATAATAAAAAATAAATGTCACGTCTGCTTTTCATTAGTAATTAATGGAAAAGCTTACGAGGGACCAAAATGAAGCTAAATGCAAACCTTAGAGATATATTTATTGAGTTTGAAAACTCAATGACCAAAATGCAACCAAACCCAAATCTTAATATGAATGAACACTTCACCCTACCGCAGAAGACTAGGAATCAACTATGATTTATTTAAAATCAAACTAAAATATAAGTTAAACAAATAAATACCTCAAAACAATATGGAGAAATTTCTAGCATATCCTTAATTTTCTTGCTCAACTCCCTCCAATGGGGTCTAATCTTCAAGGTTTCCACAAAGTCTTTCTTGTTATGACTCAAACATAGGACAAGGCTCGTGAGAGCCTTTTGAAAGAAAATCTATAATTTAAATATTATATTTTAATATCTATTATCTTAAAATATTATATTTTAATATCTATTATATTAAAATATATGTGGTACGTATTTGAATCTCATTCAAATCTCCTATGATATCTAACCTATTTGAATCTCATTCAAATTTCAAATATATATTTTTCTTTAATGTATCTAATATACATTAATCATTTTAATACTTAATGTATGAAATACAATAAATATTTCTTTTAAAAAAATACATTAAATATATTCTACTCTTTTATATTTAATATATTAAATATTAATTTGAATATTTCAAATTGGAGGTTAATTTGAACCTTTCAAATATTTTCTTTCAATTAAATTTATCATTTGGTGTTATTATGAGCTAGAAAGGGACCGTATGGACCTACAAATTATAAGCTTCAATGATAAAATAAATAAATAAATAATTCATTAAACTGTTGGGAAAAATATACTTTTGGTCCTTGAGGTTTGAGTTAGGTTTCATTTCAGTCCCTGAATTTTTAAACTAACATTTTTACCCCTGAGGTTTGGATTTCGTTACACTGTTGGTCCCTCCGTACAATTTTTCGTTAAACCCTAATATATTGCTGATGTGGCATGTATTTTTTATTAAGAAAAATATTTTTTTGAAACTTTTTTAAATAAATAATATTTAATTCTTTTATTCTTTCTTCTTCTTCTTCTTTCTTCATCTTCATCTTCATCTTCGTCGTCTTCTTCTTCTTCCTCCTCCATCTTCAACTTCTTCCTCCTCCATCTTCAACTTCTTCCTCCTCCATCTTCAACTTCTTCTTCCTCTAACCCTAATGTCGGCGACAACCACTGCCGACCACCGGTCGTCGAACGAAGATGAAGATGGATGAAGAAGATGAAAAAAAATGAAAAATTTTCCAACGACCGTGGCTGTCGGTTGGAAGTGGTCGTCAGAGGAGGTGATCGGTGGCTGGCGACAACGGTGACTGGCAGTAGGTGGTGGTGGTTGCCAGCATTAGGGTTAGAGGAAGAAGAAAATGATGAAGATGAAGGTAAAGACGAAGGAAGAAGAAGATGATGATGAAGATGAAGATGGATGAAGAAGATGAAGAAGAAAAAGAAAAAGAAAAAAGAAAAAAGAAAAAAGAAAAAATAATAATAAATATTTTTAAAATATTTTTATTTAAAAATTTCCAAAAAAAATATTTTTTAATAAAAAACTAATGCCACAACAATAATCCGTTAAGAATTAACGGAAACTTGGATGGAGAGTCCACGGATGTAACGAAATCCAAACCTCAGGGGTAAAAATGTCGAGTTTGAAAACTCAAGGACCAAAATGAAACCTAACCCAAACCTCAAGAACCAAAAGTGTATTTTTCCTAAACTCTTTAATCAATTAATTTTCATTTAACTCTAGGTCAAATTGTGTCTATGGATATGTTTCACTCTTATGCATTGTAGGACAAATTGTGTCCATTGATATAATCATTATACGCATATGATTCTTCACGAGTTGTTCGTAATTACAGCTAGGTCAAAAGTTTTACCTCTGTAATTACATCTTATACCTTTCGTATCATTGATCCTCTAATAAACAATATGTTTATGGTCCAATCATAAATCAAGTCTCTCTCGGACTAGTGAAAGAGTGAGACCCCATTGTTTGAAACCCGAAATCAACACTTGGAATTACTCATCTACTTTCCCTATGTGGGAATGAGTGAATTTCATTTTTGTGAAATTTATGTTCTAAACTCTCTGTTTGATTAAGTCCCAAAATAGTAGTGCTATTTAATCGGTTACAGTCACTCTTGCTCATGCAAATCGAAGGACAAGTGCTCGTAGGAGTTCATAAATGACTCAGAATTAAAATAGAGTCGTATACAATCATCCTATGAAATATATTAATCTTCCCTCAATTAACAGATTTACAAAGAGAGATTAAATATTTCGTGGTCCAATCTTATACAAACTCATTGTATATGACCTCTACTCACATGTCCCCCCATGAACGATTTGGGTCAAATCATTTGTAGACTACTTACAAAGTAGGTTGTATCAATAGTGTTATCAGGATAAGACACTCAACCTTATCCATGTACGATAGGCTCCTTAAACATAAACATCATGTATGTCAACTACATATACGGTTCAAGATGACACAAATAATTCTAGATTTTCCATATACTTAATAATATAAATTGCAATTAAAATTATCAAATACTAATTAAATTATAAAAACATTAATTATGAGACTTTTAGGCATAAAGCACAACAAACCACAAACACTAAAACTGTATTTTTTTTTTTTTCAAAAAGAAAAAGAAAACTATATAATAACATCATAAATATAAAGATATGCAGAAAATTCAAGGGTCAGAAAATCCAACCAAGTTAAAATCGACAATTTTCACACAAATTGATATTTGTGAAATATAGTTTTGGGAATAGCATATTTGACATAATTGCTTTTACAACTTCTTCTCCCTCCCCCTCATCTATCAGTGAAACCCACATCTTATTAATTGTTTTTTCTTATATATACACACATTACCAATCATTTTCTTTTAATTAAAAAAACATAAAAACCTTTTCTTTAGTACATTTGATTTTTTTATAGAATTAATATTTAATTCGACTAGTCATTGTTTATTATATAATTACTAAAAACGAGACATTGGCATTAGATAACATAAACAAATAAAATTGATCCATGTTTTCCACTAATAACTTTCTTCTGATAAATATATGCTTATTTTCCGAAAATAACCTTCTTCTAAAAGATATTAAGCTGTAATTCTTTAATAAAATATTTTAAATTTAAATTTATTACATTAATTATTTAATTTTACTTGATTCAATTATATTATTGAAATAAAATTTATTTTTATTCACTATTATAATAGTAAAATCAAATAATATTCAGTTTCAGTAATTTTCTTTAGGAACTATATCAATAATTCTACTCCTAATAAGAAACTACATTAATCAACTTTTGTTTGATGATTTTTTTTATATTATTTATAATTTGCTAATATAAAATAAATTGTGAAAATATAATTCACGATGATTAAATATCATAATAATAAAATTATATATTATAGAAAATTTAGTAATATTCTATCCTTTAAATAAAATAATTATATTAATCATATTTAGTTATGTGTAATTTTTTTTTTCAATAGTAATTATTTGTTAATATCAAATAAACTGTAAAAGAAAAATCTCACTATCATATAAAATAGTAATAAACTAAATTAAAGTTTATTATTGTTTATGATTATTTTGAATTAAAAATTATATTAGCATATTATTAAGCTAATTCATAGAATTTGCTAGAAATAGGAAAGGAGCATTCTACTAATTACCATACGTTTTGATTCCTATTTTTCTTTCCGATAATTTCAAATAAACAACATCAATAGGTCTCTAATTTCTGTTCCAAACAATTTAGACAATTTCTAGTAAACAGGATCAATAGATTTCTAATTCCTATTCCAAACAATTTCGATATTTTATAGTAAATGACATCAAACTAATAACATTTCTATTCTCATTGATTTCATTTTGATTCCTAATAAGTAAACGAGAAAACCGGTGTCTTCAATCCTGTAAAATAGTTCTTATTAAAAATAAAAATAAAAAATAAAAAATAAAAAATAAAAAAAACCTGTAAAATAGTTGAGATCCAGTTCAACCACCACAATATCAAACAGAGACGGAAGAATTTAACCACCAAGAAAATCGAAATATGGGGGGATGATCAGATTCACATTTTCTCAACTAAACAAGCATAAACCACCTGAAATTAGGATTCAGGTTCATCTTCTTCAACATCCATTTTCTCCTGCTAGCCACTCGCAATAAGAACAAAACAGTCGAAGAACAGGTTATGCTTGAGAGGATTAAATTACTTACAGCCAGTCATGTTCTTCCCAACAATACTTCCTGATACAGATGAGAGATGGGAATCTGTTCAAATTATCAACTTTGAGTCAAATCACAGAATCTTCTAGAGTTCTGTTCTTCTAACTGGAAAACATACAAACCAGTAAATCAGTAATCAAAATAACATCATAAAGTGAGAGCCATAGCATGAATGAACAGCAAGATATTATTATCATCAGCAGCCACACCAAAGGAATGTCTTCATTGTTTTAATAATTTGTACACGATGAACAAATTTGATATTAGGTCCCTAGATACTGAACATGCAGAAGAAAACATGCTAAATTTATACCGTCTTCATAGAGAAACTAAAGTCTTTAGAAGAGGTAGCAAGATAAGGGTTACTGGTAGTGAACAATTCTTACAAAAAGGCTAACTTAGGTAATCTTCAGTTCAGTTGTATAAGTTCGAATGTACCAATCACATAATGTAGGCATTTTATAGTACACACGCGAAGAATTAAAGTAGGAAAGATAGATTGACGAGGAAGGTTAGATATACATGCAGCAGACAAAGGTTTCCTTTGATTGTTTGCATGCCAATCAACTGTCAATTTGAGGCTTTCTGCTCCAGGCGTAGTCTTTTTTGACCTCCCTCCTCACTGTGGTTGCTAGAAGTTGTCATTCTCTTTTCCTTTGCCTCCACTGAACATCTTTTGTAAGGTTTAAATCCTGTTCGACAAACCTTGGGGGTTCCATTTCCAATTCCAATTCCAATTGCGAGAAATTCTCCCCCTCCATTGTTGACACCTATTGTTGATGTATCTCTCTCCGTACCTTGATGATTAGAAGATCCACAAGTCTTGCTGTTAAGGTCCAAAACTGATGCACCACTATCTTTATCTACAATCTGACTATCTTTCTCAACATTATCGTTCTCCTTACTCTCGTTTTCTACATCATATGGCGGTGAGAAGCTTTGAGGCAATACATCACGAGTGAAGAGTGCTTGAAAGGCCAGCCGCCCCTGTATGATATAAAATTACAAGAAAATATAAGCATTATACGAAGAAAAATGCAACAAACTGTATTAAAATAAAATAACATACCCTTTTTACCTCATCAGAAACCTCCTTCCAAGATTCACTTGTGTTACCGATGCTTCTACTGCGACGATTACTGGACTCAGTAGCTTGACGATTTGTCTCAAGCTCCGTCTCCTCCTCCTTTTCTTTATCATCCTTTTCTGTTGCATCTATCTCGTGATCACTTCCAGATGGTGTATTGGAACCACACGACGAACGATCTACTTGTTTTCCCCTCTTCCCCTTGTTTGAATCATGAAACTCAACCTCAGCAGGCGTCTTCTCGTTATGGGCAGGTTTCACCGTAGCATTTGCATTTGCACCTCCACTACCCTCAGAGTCAGATGATGAATGAGTAGGTGACTTGGAACCTGAATGTTGAGCTGTCAAAGCTTCTGATTGTTCTGCATCCAGCTGCTTATTTTGCAAAGCAGCATTTTGTAGGGAACTTTCTACTTTGTCCTTGGACTCTGGATTTGGACAGGTATCTGATGATTGTACCACAGGAGCTGATATAGCAGCATTGGCAAAGGCAGAATGAAAAGGGGCACAAATAGGTAGCAGTCCATGGGCTGCCCACCATGCAGTTGCAGCTGCTACAGTTGCTGCAGCAATGGCATCCATACTTGGGGTGGGGTTCATTTGCTTGGTTCTGAAACTTTCTTTATCACACACGGTAGAATCTACAGAAGTTTCAGGATTCACATAGGGCCAACATGTTGCTGTCAAACTTGCTATTGCGTGGGCTGCAGGGTTTTGTTGAAGAGTAGACACAATAAGATTCGAGAACGTGGAAGACATGTGAAGAAGTGACTTGTAATTTTCTTGGTTAGGCTGAAGTAAGGTAAATGGAGCAGGATGAATAGGTGAATATGATTGATAAATGCACCTAGGTGCATTATTTTGATGTTCGAAAGAAACAGAATCAGATGGATTCCCAAGTATATTATGCTCTCCTTGAACCTCCATTGCTGGATGAAAAGTGGATTCCTGCAGCGGAGCATCTGTTAAAGACCCTTGAGCATTTGTTCCCAAGCTTCCATCTACCACATGCACAGGCACATGCCTTGGATAATTATGAGCAGCTTGCATTTCATCTCCAGACAGTACGCAGCTTAAAGCTTCTTTCTTTTCAGCAGACACCAATTTTTCGTGTGAAGCACTTGAAATCTCCCATTCTGAAACTTTGCCTGTGCCTTTATCATGGAGTGGCTGTTTGGCATCAAGGTAGTTAGATATTATGATTCAGTAAGTTTTTATTTTTTTATTTTTTTAAAAAATAACTTACAAGATTCATTTCTTTCATTTTGCACAATTACCTCTTTAACTGAAGGCACAAACTCCCTGAAAGCACACGAGTCGTTCAATTTAACTTGCACAGGTACAGAATATTTGTTTTTCAAAGAAAAGGAATTAGCTTCTCGTGATACAGGAAATACTTCTGAGCAATTATCGTCATGAGTATCCTTTTCATTAGTTGCTTGTTCTTCTCCACTAGTAGCCTAAGAATATAAGTAGCAAAGGTGAAATATTATAATGATAAACATTAACGCATTGGAAGAAGATAGAAGAATGGAACAAACCTCATTCAGTGGCTCTTTCTCCAAATCCAAGATTTGTTTGCTCTGTGAAGAAGACACCAAAGTCAAGAGCTTCCCGTCATTTGCTCCCAACTTTGGTATAGGAGTCTTCCTTGGATAAGGATTACTTGGTTTCCTCTTAGGACGAGGTGGTGGAATGTCTATGTCGAGAGCTTGTCCTACAGGAATCCCCTTAACAAGTGCTTCTTTTTCCAACTGGAAAAATAAAAATTAAAAAAAATATATCTTAGAATCTCAGTATATCTTCTCACAATATCCACTTTGCAAAAAATTTCTAAGAATATCCATGTAGTGGAGTGGAACAATTGCTGAAAAATTATATTGAATTAGCAACTTTGTACATGGCCTAGCACGTTAGAATCCTAGAAACAGATACAGTGGCCTGATTTGATGTGTTCATATAAAAGTTCAGATTCCAGAAGGAACAGGAAACTGGTGGTTTCCAAGGACAGTCCTTTCAAGGATAAGGAACCTAATAAGTGTAACCGTGAAGATTGTCTTGTACTTTAAAGAGTGCAAGCTTTTTCCTGAAGTTGTCAGACAAATTATATTATTAGAAATTTTTACAAAACAAAAGATGAGGTTATCAAAACCTCAATACACTTTCAAGACAGTTCACCTAATTTTTTCTATCCAAATAAAACACGTTGTCATGTCAAGGAATCCAAATTAGTAGTGATACGGATGAAACTATGTAAACTTTATATAAATTGTTAAAATTTGAAACACAAATTCATTTATTTACGCATCATATTGATAATATATCAAGAAATAAAATTATCCATACATAAATACATAAAAATAAATTTGCTAACATATACACATAGCCATCAAATTGTTGTATACAGTCATGAAAATCTATTGTCAGGTCTGACAGCTGCAAAATAAGAGAAGATGACTTCAGAGTTGCAACTCCTAGTCTGGTGTTGGCCTAACGAGCTCTAATTTTGAAGTTAATACTTGAGTTGGATAAAGAACTATGATTCTAAATACTAGGAGGTTCCACACTATTAATGCGGTGTTTGGCAAATTTGATTATTTATTAATTTATATAAAATCACATTCTAATTTATTTTTACCTTCAAAATCACGTAGATAGTTGCTTCTGAAATTAGCTTTTCTAGAAATATGTTATCTCACATCTATTTTCCTCCTAGATCATTTTTATAAAATCACATAGATAGTTGCTTTTGAAATTAGCTTTTCTAGAAATGTGTTATCTCACATCTATTTTCCTCCTAAATCATTTTTATATTCCTTTGTATTTAAATTATAATGAAATATTGATTTATTCAATTTTTTATAACAATAATTTTCCTAATATTTTATCAAAGAATTTAGAGTATACAAAATAATTTGCAACTTAAATCATATAAATTTGTAAATAATTATCTTATTACAAATTTGGATATTAAATATCAATATAAAAATGATTGAAATAATACATCTATTATGGTCATTATGGCTAAATCACAAAAATTAATATTAATTTACTAAACACTATAACCTACTTTTCCATATTTAAAAATTGAAATTTCTAAACACTAATTTACTTCCTATTACACTTGATTTTTCTAAAATAATTGTGGTAAACAATTATTTTAAAAGCTACAACAATTTCAAACTAAGCCTAAATCACCACTCTAACCTAAAAACCTAAGCTATAAGTTAGAATCTGTTAATTTTTTTACACTTACAAGCTTAAAAATTAAAAACTGGATTATCAATATTAGTTTGGGAGAAATGACATTATAGAGTTCAAACGTAGAGTAGGCTTTGTTTCTATATGAAATCATCACTCAACCCAAAAGCTGAGGTTGGGATATATTTAATCATTTTAATATATTTCTAGCAAACTTGATTTCATGATCTTTATCTAACTTTGAAGGTTATACAAATCCCTATGCCAGCCCGTAAACGAAAAAATTCCATCTCAGAGATTTTGTCTAGAGAAGGAAATAATCTCTTCACAGATAATGATATAGAAGCAGAATTCCTTGGTTTTTATCAAACATTGTTTACCAAGGATCGTGGCACTAGATTCCTTCCGAATAATGTTGATTGGTGTCCAATTAGTGACTTGCAATCGAGGGGTTTGGAGGCTGTTTTTTCAGAAGATGAGGTTTATCAAGCGGTAAAATCATTAGGCACGAGTAAATCTCCAAGTCCAGATGGCTTTACAGCTGAATTCTTCAAACTCTCATGGAATATGATCAAGCGCGATATTATGACCATGATTGAAGACTTCTATAATACAGGTATCATCAATGTATCCCTAAATGAAACTTATATATGCTTTATTCCCAAGAAATTGGACTCTAAATCCGTCTCAGATTTTCGCCCCATTAGTCTGATTCCTTGTGCATACAAGATTATAGCTCGAGTCTTGTCCAACCGTTTGAAAATGGTATTGCCCTCCACTATTGCGGAAAATCAAATGGCCTTTGTGGCTAGCAAACAAATCCTAGATGCTTCTCTTATTGCAAATGAGTTGATTGATGACTGGAATTGCCCTCGTAAGAAAGGTGTGGTGATTAAATTAGATCTCGAAAAGGCATTTGATAAAGTTGATTGGGATTTTCTAGATGCTATTCTTCAGGCTAAGGGTTTTGGTGCAGTATGGCGAAAATGGATTTATGGATGCCTCTCTAATGTTAACTATTCTATCATTATCAATGGAAGACTAAGAGGCAAAATCATTCCATCTCGAGGTATTCACCAAGGAGATCCCCTTTCACCTTTCCTTTTCATTTTGGTGTCTGATTGCCTTAGTCGATTATTATCTCACAGTGCTAATATGGGTCGAATTGTTTCTCATCTGGTTGGTAACTCACAACTACATGTGCATCATTTACAATTCGCTGATGATACATTATTGTTCTCCATTTTTCGTAAGGATGCATTGGTTAATATGTTTGAAATTATTAAAACTTTTGAGCTGGCTTCTGGGTTGAATATTAATTATTCCAAAAGTGAGATTTTGGGAATTCATTTAGAGGAATCAGAATTGGAATGGTTGACAACAACTTTTGGCTGCAAACAAGGGACTTGGCCTTCCACTTATCTTGGTTTACCTTTGGGAAGCAATGCAAAATCTACACTTTTTTGGCAGCCAGTGATGGAAAGAATCCAACATAAGCTTCATAGTTGGAAATATACTTATATTTCGAAAGGTGGTCGTCATACTCTTACTCAAGCTGTTCTATCTAGTATGCCAATATATTATTTATCCTTATTCAAATTGCCGGGAAAGGTTGCAAGATCTCTTGATAAGCTCCTTCGTGATTTCTTTTGGGAAGGATCTAGAGGTGAAGGTGGTCTACACAATATTAATTGTGCAACAGTGCAGCTTCCACACTTATTGGGGGGTATTGGTATTGGTAATTTCCAGAATCGCAATTTAGCTCTTCTAGCAAAGTGGATTTGGAGATTTTTACACGAGGATAATACTCTTTGGCATAAACTGATTGTAGCTAAGTATTATAATTCTGAATTGATTGGTCTTTGGCCTAACATTATTCAGAGGAGTTCTCACAAATCTCCGTGGTGATTTATTTCTTCTACCATTGACCTTGTATCTTCCCGTATTAAACGATGTTTGGGTAATGGTCTTGCTACATCTTTCTGGCATGATTCGTGGTTAAATTGTGGAATTCTGGGTACTACTTTTCCTCGTCTTTTTCGTTTAACTGATTGTCCGAATAGTATGGTTGGTGAAACATGGATTGCTTCCCAGGCAGCATGGGATTTAAATCTTCGGCGTAATTTAAACAATTTTGAGACAGAAGAATGGACTGAATTATCACTTATTCTTTCCTCCATCAGATTTCAGAACTGTAATGATTCTTGGTCTGGCCTTTGGATTCATCCAATATTTTTTCTGTTAAATCTCTTATGGAGGACCTATCAGACTATCCGATTGTAGCGAATGATCTCTACAAGGTAATTTGAACTGATTTCTATCCCAAGAAAATCAAGATTTTTTTTTTATGGGAATTGAATCATGGAGCAGTTAACACAGCTGATCAACTTCAAAGACGGATGCCTCATTTCCATTTGTCTCCATCTTGTTGCATCATGTGCGCCGCTAGTTCTGAACATGTTGGGCATCTATTTGTTCACTGTTCCTTTGCTTCCAGATATTGGTCAGAGATTCTTGATGCTGTTGGATGGTCCGCCGTTTTTCCAAATTGCATTAAGGATATCCTATCACTCAGTTTTGTGGGTCATCCCTTTCATGGAGAAAAGAAGACTTTGTGGTTTGCTTTGAGCAGAGTCTTCCTCTGGTTTTTATGGGGCGAGCGAAATTCGAGACTTTTCAGGGATTCTTTCTCTTCCTTTGACAAATTTATGGATCTAATTCTCTTTCATGCTTTATATTGGTGTAAATGTCAACACCCTTTTTCTTATTATAGTTTATCTTTTTTGATTTCCAATTGGAAAGCTTTCTTGTAATTCACCCTTTGGTGATTGGAGATTTTCTCCTCATTTCATCAATGAAATTCGTTTCTCTTCTAAAAAAAAAAACCTTCCAAGTAAGACATGTCAAGCAAAAAACTTCACTTTCTTAAGAATTTTAACCTTCTAGAAGGCAAAAACAGAAGCCTTAGAGGCAGCATTAGAGTTAGGGGAAAGGACCAAAGACTAAAAATAGGAATGACAACTGACATCCCTCCTCCCAAAATAAATAAACTGATCACGAAAAATATAAAGGAGGTCCGCCACATCAATCGCCTCCCTATCAGTAAGGGGGCGACGAAAGCCAAGAGAAATCGAAGAGGTAAGGTCAGGAGAAGGCAACACAAAGGCCACTAAATGCAACCTCTTCTTCGACAAGAGATAGAGACGAGGGAACAAGATGAACGAAGGTTAAGAAGGGAAATAAGAAGAGATAGCTTTCCAAAGGTTTTTGCTGAGACCCCTTGAATCCCCACTCAAGACCCACTCAAAAGGGTGAGAGTCATACCTACTCACAAACACTCTATACCATTGAGTATCACCTTCCACAAAGAACCACCACAACCACTTAGCCAAAAAAAGTCTCGTATGTATTTTCAGGTTCCCAATACCTAAACCTCCAAGCTCAAATGGCTTGGACATTGACTCCAACTTAACCAAATGGGATCTTCCCCCTCCTCTACCCCTTCCCACAAGAAATTTTGCATCAACTTCTCAAGCCTATTACTCATAGAGACCGGGATCCTGTGAGTAATATGGAATAAACAAACCTCACACCCCACCAATGAAGCCCATCTGCTAAGCTTTGAAGGATCACAATTAATACCACACCCCACCAACGAAGCCCATCTGCTAAGCTTCGAAGGATCACAATCAATACCTAAAATCTAACACTTGCCTCCATTAATCCTAAGACCCAGTATAGCCTAAAAAAAATGTTATAACTAAATTCAAATTAAGAGAGAATCCCTTCTTTCTAGAGCAAAGGAAATTTGTATGGTCAGCAAACTAGAGGTGATATAAAGTCACCTTATCCTTCCCAACCTGAAAGCCCTCAAGGATGTTACCTCCACCCCCTTGAAATAATCCTACTTAAATGTCCAAAACCAAGACGAAAAGAAAGGGACAGAGAGGGTCACTTTGACTCAAACCTCTAGAAGCAAAAATCCTTCCCCTTACTATTTACAAGAATGGAGTATTTGCCCATTCTAATGCAACTCTAGATCCACGATCTCCCCTTGTAGCCTAAAACCCCTCTTTGCCAGGATCCTATCCAAAAAACCCCAATCCAACATGGTCATAGGCTTTCTCAAAATCAATCTTAAAAATAATCCCCTCCTACCTACGAGTTCTATAGTCCTCAATGGCTTCATTGGCTATATGAGCTTGATCCAAGATATGTCTACCCGCTAAAAATGCCCCTTGAGAATCTGAAATCGTCTAGGGAGAACCTTTCTAAGTCTAACAACTAGCACCTTGGCAATAATCTTATAAACACAGGTCATTAAACTAATAGGTGTGAATCCTTGCCTACGTAGCCTTTTCCTCCTTCGGAATAAGGCAAACAAAAGTTTCCTTGTGGCCAAAGGATTTGGGTAGGGAGGGAGGAAATGGATTAGAGGTTGCATCTCATCACCTAACTTCTCTATTATCATCAACGACAAAGACAAACCTAGAAGAAAACTCTTGCTTCTAGAGGCCTTTTCCAAGGTGACCCTCTCTCCCCTTCCCCTTCCCCTTTACTATTTATCATGGGTGGTTGTTGTAGTAGATTATAGTAGTAGATTATTGATTTGGGCAGCAAGTAGGCACGTTATAAAAGGATTTGACTTGGGACCAGATTCTTTGGATATACACCACCTACAATTTGCTGATAATACTATCCTGAACAAGCCTCACTAATTTATTTACTCTTGTGAGAGTCTTCGAGGAAAAGCAAAATTTTGGGTCTAAATATGGAGAGACAGGAGGTGGAATCTCTAGCATAAAAGTTTAGTTGTAATGTTGGAAATTGGCCAGATTCTTATCAAGGCCTTCCTCTCTCCATGGAAAGTCTTTCCTTTTGGGAACCATTGATTGAAAAAGTGGACAAAAGGCTTCATTCATGGAAGAACTCACACATACCAAAGGGAGGGAGATTCACTCGCATACAAGCCATGCTATCAAACCTCCCTTGTATTATGTCTGTTTATTCCATGCTGCCCAGGGTGATTACTCCTAAGAAAGGGTTTTCAGAAAATTTATTTGGAAAGGTAATTGTGATAAAATGAGACCATCTCGTGAAATGGAACAATCTTATCCTCCCATTGGAGAGTGGACGGCTTTATTTTTATATCCTCAAAGAGCAAAAACATGGCCTCCTTGCCAAGTGAATTTAGAGATACCAATGCAATAAAACTGCCATGTGGAGGAAGGTTATAGAACCAAACTATGGTTCCATTCCTTTGAATATAAAAGTGGGTCTATCCACACTAGCATCGGCCAAAGACCGTGGAAAGCCATCTTAAAGTATCAAGGTCTGATTCACGACCAATGTAGGCACCCTTTGCATAAACAGTTAAGGAAACACGAAAGACAAAATCAATCCGAACTCAACGATAGCGTTGTTTTCTTAAGACAATTTTGTTCCCTCTATGGTGCTCAAGGTATCACGAACAATTGTCTCCCAGGATAGGACGAATTACCCACGTATGAATGTAGCACTCCAATCACAGGACTCTTGAACACTGGTATTTAAGTAATTGTACAGAGAAATAGGAGAATAGTTTTTTAGGGAAGTGTTTTCTGTTTTTCAAAACTCAAAATGAATCACATTTATAGACTATTTGTGGCCATTCAAATAGTCACATCTTTTCGTGTAAAGGTTGTGTCTTTTGATAAATGGACACATCCATTCACATAGGGTTGTGTCCTTTACAAAAGATATGCCCTTTCACATAGGGTTGTGTCCTTTACAAAAGACATGTCCTTTCACAAGAAGTTGTGATTCTTCATTTTATTAAAATAATTTTATTCATAAATCCAACATTGACCTTTAAGGTTGTGGATAGACGAGTCAAATACTTCTTTTTGGCATGACATTAGACTTCCGGAGGAACCACTAGCAAGAAGTTCTCCCCTGTTATTTGATCTTTCCCTAAAAAAGCATGCGGCTGTTAAAGATATGTGGGTGAATGAATCAGAATCTTGGAATCTTTAGATTGAGAAGGAAGCAAAAAGATGCTGAAACAGAGGAATACTGTACCTTCATTCCTCCTATCGACATACATTTGATAAAAGTGTTAAATTAACGATCAAACCCCAAAATTTTAAGTTAATGGATTATGGTAAATTTAATCTTTTTATTAATAATTACAAAAAGAATATGTAAATTATAATAAAGGAAAACTAATTAACGAACTCCTATAACTAACATAATTACTTCAACAGTACATTAGCATACATGGTGTAACATATTCCCCAAAAGCCAAACCATATAATTAGGTCCAGCTTATTACAGATGTAGTTTATTCATGCACCATTTAACGCATTTGTGAAGATATCTCATATCTCTACATTGCCCTCCAACTTTCACATATTTTATGGATACCAGTCATTTTATATTTTCTCACAAACAAAATGATAATCAACTCTAAAATGTTTAGTACATTAATAAAATACTAGATTAGACAAGATATAGAAGGTTTTAATTTTCACACAACAATGTGGCTCAAACCTAACTCAATAAAAAATGGATGTTCAAACATTGCTTCAACGGAAGAATTTTCAAGGTTGTTTCCTCAACTTTAATAACTTCATGGATTTACTTCTTTTTATGCTTTACACAAGTAAACACCCTTTAAGTACTTATAATTTTTCTTCTTTGATTTCCAATTGGAGAGCTTTATTGTAATTCACCTCTGGGTGTTGGGAACATTTAGTGTGAGATTACATTCTACTTTTACTTTCCCATGAAACCTGATTACCCCAACAAAAACACTATCTTCTTATGATCTTTGTAGGTAACTAAACATGAAGGATGGTTTTGAGGAATAGATATCTAATGTTTCATTACTAATTGACAATATCATCAACATATATACCTAGGTGGAATAATACCCTCAGATCTACTTGTTAGAGGACTTTCCAAACAAAACATGTTTGTGGAATTTCCAAAGGCAATAAACTTTCTCATTCTTCTATTGAACATTTTTGTATTTTTTCATTTTATCAATCAGAAGTTTAAAATAAATAACCTGAAAAGTGAAAGTATTAAAATAATTGACTCCAGAAGTTTGAGTATAGCCAATGTCAACAAAACAAGATTTTAATCAAGCAATTGATCCATCTTAGGGCCTGTTTGGAATACCTTTTAGTTCAAGTGTTTTTCAAGAATGCATTTTCTTTTAAACATTTTGTATAAAAATTGTTTAGAATTTAAACACTCATATGTTTGATTACATTTTCTCACAAGTGTTTTATACACAAGTTATTATATACTTAAAAACTCTTTTTAAAAAATTTTCTTCCACGTGTTTCACTCAAAATGGTTTATTTCTCAATCTCATTTTTTAATAAGTCTTTTTTAGTAGTTGCTAAACACTAGAATTTTTTTCAAAATGATTTTATTTTTCAAAATTAAACACTTGAAAAGTTAAACCAAACATACACTTAGACTCCAAAAATCCATTATACCCCAAGAACCATTATCGTCTGTATGGTCACCTCCCCTATCGTTGAATCATGTCAACAAGGATTGAGAGAAGACTTTATTAATAATCTTAGGATAGATAGAGAATTAGGAGATACAGCAAAATAGCACGGAGGAGATGACAAGTAGTTATAAGAAACAAAAGAGGGAACAGGTGCTCAACTTTCTGAAGTATTGTATTATAGGTAAATCATCACATGGTAGTGGATCTAATGAGAGCATGCATCTAAAGGTTCTTACTGCTTGGAGTAGACTTGAGTAATATGTGGGTGAGAATGACTAGATAACAAAGGAAATGGATCGAGAGAGGACACCTCTGGAGGTGTAACCTTGGAGTTGCATAATTTGAAGGTGGCACAGGACTTTTTTACCTCGGGAACTAGGGATGAGGTGTGATCTTGCAAATACAGGGGTTAAATACAATACATAAAATACAAATCAGCTGAAAACATTATTGATGAGCAAAAAACCACAGACAAGACAAGACATGTAAGACATGATACAGACACGGACATGCCGACACATTATTTTCTAAAATCCAATGTTATCTTCTAAAAACCCACAAAAACAACATGGATATGTATATTAAATTATACATTTTTAAAAATATTACATAGGATCATCTTTAAAATTTTCAATGATTCTCACTAAAAATTTATTTTAGTTTGTATATTTTTTATACATGAGATAATGTGAAAAATAAAATAAAAATAAAAATAATAAAGATGAAATATGCAATACTTAAAGAGGTTGGAAAAACTAGTCACCTATCTCTAATAAGGATACAACGCCTTATATAAAAATATTTTTAAAAACATCTAATTTCTAAAAGACTTATTATGCTTTTAAATGATTTAAAATCTTTTAAAAAGAAAAGTCAAAGTCAATAATGTCGATGCATCTATATTCTTAAAAACAAGTTCGATTTTTTTTTCACTTTCAAAACGTTATTGTTTTTTCCCAATATTTGTTTTTGTCCCCTTTTTTTTAAAAAAAAAAGGTAAACGAATAAAAATTTGGACACTTAAATATCTAACACGTACCTATTGTACTTAACAAGTGTTTAACATATGTCCAACACGTGCCTATCGTGTTTAACAAGTATTTGATACATGTTCAACAAGTGTCAAACATGTATTCATTTTGTACAAGTAATATTTGATAAGTATATCATGCCTAACAAATGTCGAGCATGTGTCCAGCAAGCACCAATGGTCAAACATGAACATGTTCCTAAACTAAAGGGTCTACACTTCATAGTCGATGAGATTGAAGGCCAAAGGAGAGATAGTTGAGTGGCAAAGGGACCCTTAGATATGGAATTTGGGGCGCTGTGAATGGCAGTCACAAATGAACACATTTCTCCAACAATGAGGGAGCAATGAGGGAGGTTAATAGCATGAATACAAGTTTTTGAATACATGACCTCCTACACTGATGCCATGTTAAATCACTACTCAACCCAAAAGCTTAACTCAATGGGTTATAGTAAATTTAATATTTTATCAATACTTTAACAAGCACATATGCAAAAGTATTTTCTATGTCAGAAAGGCTTCCTTCCACATAGCCCAATGACCACATAGTTGTAGCAAGGGAGTGGAATTTTCCTATCAACATTTTCCCAAACATATCCCCATGTTAAAAAAAGTTTGAGAAGCATATGGGAGAGATGTTAGCCGTTGAGAGCATAGCCCAATAAGTCATTTGTCCAAAACATCAAGCTCTTTGACATTTAATCCAACAATGTTCCACTATGTAGATACAAATTGTTCTTTTATTTTGATAAATATCGATCTCTCACGGTCAAGCAATTGTCCCATAAGACTAGTTGAGGTGCGCTCAAACTAGTCCAAACACTCACAAATACAAAAAGAAAAAAAAAAGATAAATATTGATAACTCTCAAATGGAGTGTTAGAACGGAAAAATCTATCAGTCATGCTTCCATTTCTTCAATCTCATTATTCATTTTCTGCACATCAATATCCCATAAGAATATTTGAGGTGCACTCAGCCCAAACACTCACTGATATCCAAAAAAAGATAAATATTGATAACTCTCTAATGGAATGTTAGAACAGAAAAATCTATAATTTGTGCGTCAATCTCATTATCCGTGTTCTGCACACCAATATCCCATGAGAATGTTGAGGTGCGCTTAAGCTGGCCCAGACACTCACGAATATAAAATATATGTATGTATGTGTGTATGTATGTATTTATATATAACTCTCATTCCTCTAGAATTTGTATCTTTTGAGCATTAGTCTCTTTTCATTTCTTCAATGAAAAGTTATGTTTCTTTCCCAAAAAAATATTACTCTCAAATGGAATGTTAGAATGGAAAAATCTATCAATCGTGCTTCCATTGCTTCAATCTCATTATCTGTTTTCCTCACCAATGTTGTCCCCCCAACCAATGCTTTGATACCTATTTGATAGGAACCCAACATTGACAATGCTAATTGTAAACAAAAGATAGTCAAAACACATACATACTAAATCAACTTGAGAGGATTGGCACTCTTCACAAGATCGGAATTTTCCTAGTTGCTCTTACTACTAATAAAATGCCTAATGCATTACTAGTTCTTCCCATATACCTCAAAAGCCCACCACCATTAATAGTTTTAAAAAAGATAACCCCTACCCGTATCCACAAAGTTGCCCTCCCTATATATCTATAGACACGCCCACAACCTATAATGATTTAGGAAAAGACTTCACCTACCCTTTTTCACACACCTAGCATTCCATGTGTCCTACTATTTGTTGCAATTATTTGCTCACTTCACCTAACATTATCGAAGCACACAGGTGGTCTAAGATTCCTATTAGGGTTGACAACAAGATTGTTTTCTAGCCTTGAATCATTCAAGAAGGCTACATTTTTTCCCTCCTTGAGAGAAAATGGTTGCGAGTCCAATCCAAAGAGATTAGTGCATAAACACACTACTCCTCAGACTAACCGTCAGTAGTGAATTTCCCTCTTGGCCCTTTCTAGCATATATATTTATAAAGAGGGACCTTACATTACCCATGGGTCAAAAGATACCTTGCCCTCAAGATGGAAGTTCAGGAACTACTTCCCACGTTGCCTCACATTTTGGAAGGTATTTCCAATGTATGATAATTCTTTGGAAGGCCCAAAATTTCTTGTGGCCTTGCAGTCCATTCAAAATTCTATGTCAAGTTGGTTGGACGATCCTAATGTTGCCCATTGCTTTCTTTAGTTGAGAGACATGGAAGATGGGGTTAATCATTGCTTCCATAGGTTCCATAGGTAGATCAAATTTATAGGCTACACTCCCTATTTGCTTGATGATCTGGTATGGTAAAAAATACTTGGGGTCAATTTCTCATGTCACCTCTTTGCTAAAGATTATTGGTGGTGTGGTCTAATTTTGAGATACACCTAGTCTCCCACTAAAAACTCTACTTGCTTACTATGGCGATTAGTGTATGCCATCCTATCCATTCTATCCTAGGCGAGGTTTAAGTATGCTTTTAGGATACTAACTGCATTGTCTCTAATGTCATCCTATCCATCCTATCCTGGGCGAGGTTTAAGTATGCTTTTAGGCAACTAACTGCATTGTCTCTCTCTGCTATGATCCAGGTTAAAGTTTGTGGTCCCTAATTTCGAGCTTTTCACAACAAAAGCACCTTAGGTGTGTCTCTGAGAACTTGCTCACAATTTGTGTCTGCCCATCAAGCTGACGGTGATAAGCAATACTTTGGTGAAGATGAGTTCCTTACAATCAAAATAATTCAATCCAAAAGTGATTGATAAATATCTTATCATAGTTGGAAACAATGGAATGCAGAAGACCCATGGAGCCAAACCACTTCTCGAACAAATGTTGCTGCTTTCATATAAAAGGTTGCCTCACTAGTATGAAGTGTGCATACTTCATCAACCTATCA
Source organism: Luffa aegyptiaca (assembly GCA_017139565.1). Taxonomy (NCBI): domain Eukaryota; kingdom Viridiplantae; phylum Streptophyta; class Magnoliopsida; order Cucurbitales; family Cucurbitaceae; genus Luffa; species Luffa aegyptiaca. The sequence goes on from CM029402.1 coordinate 18,147,736, forward strand.
ACCACGAAGATGGCATCATTTCCCATAGATTCCGAAAGGCCATCAATGATATCCCTTCGTTTGCTTTCCTTGGATTTTTTCATCTACGTTTGCTTGCTCTTTAGTTTTTTCTTGTTAATTATAGGAGTTTCCTTTTAGTTTTTTATTATTTACAGGGTTGCTTTATTGTCCCTATTGTTTCCATTTGGTTTTTGGTTCTTCTTTCACTCCCTTGTGGAGTTTGTGTATCCTTGAACATTAGTCTCTTTTCATTCGTCAATGAAAAGTTTCGTTTGTACAGGAAGGAAAACAAACAAAAAAGGACCCTCAGGTTAACCCATTAAGGCTCGTAGCTTCTCTTTTTTTTTTTTTTTTTTTTTTTTTGATATTTGTGAGTGTTTAGGCCAGCTTACGCGCATCTCGACTAATCTCACGGGACACTACATTTGATTGGCAAGGAAACTTGTAGGATGTTAAATCCTAGGTAGGTGGCCATCATGAATTAAACCCATTCCCTCTAAGCCCTTTATTTTTCTATGGCCCTTATTGACCACTAGGGCCAACCCATGATGGTTCATTAAGGCTCCTAGCTCAACTAGGAATTTGAACCATGTTCTTCCTTGGTGCAATCTAACCTTTTTAAGAAACTTTTGTCTTGGTTGTGACGTGGCAAATGAAATGTATGATCTGGCATGCATGTTTGCATGTCCAATATCAATAAATACCACGTTCAACTAATCACTTCCAAGCATATTAACTTTGTAGCTACATCAACTACAACTCTTCTCTGAAGATTTGCTAAATAAACCAAGTTTCCAATGCAGCAATCAACCACTAATATGTTCATGTTTTTGTAAGCAATATCTTTCAATTGAAAAATAACCCTTCTCTTAAACTATCTTTACCGCACCCAATAATGCACAAAAACCATCAGGATTGTTGTAAACGGAAATGACTAAAAACCCTTCGTGTATGTGTTCTTGGGGTCTATTGTGGTGGAAAAAATTCATAGCATTTTCTAGGTGTATTCCCTCTATTGTTGGTCTCATCCCGTCTTGCCATTAATGTAGGTTGTTCTTGTCTTTCTTGATGAAGATTATTGTTGTTACCTTTTATTTGCTATCGTTCATAATACCAATTAGATAGATTCAAAAGGCGATTTGACTGACTGGCTATTCTACCCATCATAAATTGAACTCTGAACATATTTCTTTGAATTTCTCCACAGAAATATCTAGTTGGTGGTCTTAGTGAGAAAATAGTTTGTGGATTTTGGAGAAATTCTACTTTAGACTCCCTACCAACAAAACTACTTCACTTCCTAAGTGTTATGCTCTTTTCCCAGCCATCAAGCCTCTCACAAGGTCGTTCTGATACCAATTTTGGTGTAAACCAAATGAGAGAAACTTTATTAATGAAATCTGACGTGTTTACAGATGGAGCACTAGTATAGTACTAGTTTTATGCCAATCGAATCCTTCCTAACCCAACGGCTAGTTTATGCCAATCAAATCCTAACTAACTCAACGGCTAGTTTATACCAACTGAATCCTAATTAGCCCAACAGCTAGTTTATCCCAATTGAATCCTAACTAACTAGTTTGATTAAAATACATTGCATCAATTTATTTTTCAAATTGGCTAAGATTCAAAAATAACTTCTAAAACATAATATAAAATTTTTATCAAATAAATTTTTCGAATTTAAAAGCATACGCTAAAATGTCTTTTAAATTTTTTAAAATATGTTATAAATTTACAACAGAAAAATAAAGGCATTCCAATTAATATGTTATAAATTTTAAAACTTAAAAAATGTGTTAAAATACACCACATACAATGCACGTAAAGTTTTCTAGTTTCTTAAAAGTGTTATAACTTCTAAGGATATCATAATTCAAAAGAGAAAATAAGTAATTATTAAAGGACCATTTGTGAAATAAAAATCTTGCAGAACTTCTGGAAGAAAAATATTTTTGGGAATATATTGAGAAAATGAAGAATCTTGGGAACCAAGGGAATCCTTTATCCTTTTTTTTTTTTTTTTCCGGTGATTGTGAGTAATGTGTTGAGTAAATTGGTCATTCGTGAAGAGATTTTTTTTTAACAAGAAAGGAAACTTTTCATTGAAAAACTTTTGAGTTTTTCAGAGAGTAAATTGGTCACTGGTGGAGAGAATTATTGCAAGACTTTTGGAAGAGAAAAAGTGCACTCTGCTGATCTTTAATATGCAGAGTAAAGCTTGCTTTGATTGGTCATTGGCTTCCAACTTTTGCAGCTCCATACTACATATTTCTTTTCTCAAAAAGGGAGAAGATCAGGAGAGAAGAGGGGAATGGAGAGACATCTGGGTTTTTTTCCCCAAAGATAGAGGATTGGATGAGAGAATAGAGAGAGAGGGGGAGATAAGGGGAAGAAATAGTTTCTCAGAGAGAGAAGAAAAAAAAGCCACAAAAGAGAAAAGTGATATAAAATTACTAAAACTTGCCACATCATCTAAAGTTGACCACATGAGCATTTCCACATCAGCATTTAACATCTCTAACATTAACACTTTTCAATTTCTCTTAATGAAGAGCCAGTTTCTTGTCATAAATATCTATAATATATTCCCCCATTAATGTTGTTAAGGTTCTAGAGAAAAAAAAATGATGGATTTTCAATGGAAAGGAGCTGAAGATGAAGAAAGAAGCTGCCTTATAAACTGGAAAAAAGTTTCTGACCATTGCACAGAGATGAGGGGGGATTGGCCTCGGAAGCTGGAGGAAGAGTGCCCCAACCCTAATATCTAAACTGGGTCGAGAATTCATGAATGAGATCAAAGCACTGTTGCACATAGATATTGTTTCATACAAAATATTGAGCAAGGGCAGAGAACTATATCTACTAGGCACCAACTCCAAGAACAAAACCTGTGGAAGAGCATTTCCAAATGTAACCGGAAAACTGAAAGGTGGCATTTTTCAGAATAGACAACAAAGAAAGGACATGTTTGAAAGAATATCTGAATGGGTACTTAATCATTAAAATTCATTTTTCCTACACTGTACTAGATGGCAAACTCTAAAGGATTTTTTTTCCTAGTAATTGTTGGACTGAGGAGAAAAGAGAAAAAAATCTTAAGTTCGGAAGACATCCTTCTGAGTTAGGGACTTGAGAAAGGACTGCTCTCTCCAGTATTCTTCATAATATTTGGCAAACTCAGCATCCAAACATAATGAAATGGTCCCTGGATGAATTAGGTGCTTCACTTGCAGGTCTTTGTTGAATAAGTACTTCCCCTCCAATGGTATTTTGGATAATACTCTCACTAGGGCAATCTAGAAGGCAGAAGTTCCCAAGAAAGTTAAGTTCTTCACTCGGATCTTGGCTCTAGGGGGTTTGAATATGTAGTAGAGTGTGTTGTTCGTTAGCAAGCTAAATATTTGTCTTCAGCACCAGTGGACTTTTGCAACCATTGCATCGACCTCAAAAGAGTGTGTGAAGGTATCTTCATGGACTTTATTGAAGGATTTTTTAGGTCTAAAGGATTGATTCTATTCTGGTTGCAGTGGATTGCCTTTCCAAATACGCGCATATTATTCCCTTCAAGCACCTATTCTGAACAACCATTACTCACCTTTGTGTAGGAAATCATGCTTTATAGGGTTTGCAGGAGTATTGTCTCAGACACGGATAAGAGTTTTATTATTATTATTTACTATTATCTTAGAACTCGAGGACACAGTAGTAGAACCTGTAGAACAGATCCTATTCAGGTAAGGTCGTTATTATTTATCATTATCTTTGGAGGATCTCTTTAAATGTCAAGGGACTATACTTAAGCACAACCTCACAAACCAGCCACAGATGGATAGGCAAACGGAGGTGATCAATACAGGTACAGAGACGTATCTTTGGTGCTATGAGGACCCATCTGATGAGGTATTAACGGAAGTCTCATCACATGCTTTAAATCACAAATCTTTCAGTATCTTAATAACACCTCTCTCGAAAATGAGCAACTTTGAACACTTTGTCAATGAAAAAGATACGAGTATTTTCAATTATGCAGGAAATGATGAAGATCTATTCAATTTTCTTGAAGATTTTCAGATTTCTTTAGTCAAAATAAAGTCTAAAGGATAATCGGAGTCTCTTTTTGGTGGAAAAATGCTTCTTGGGTTGCTAACTTTTCTTGTGGGGTGTTTTTTTTTAACAAGAAACAAAACTTTTCATTGACTAATGCTAAAGAGATACAAACTTCACACGGGAGCGAAAAGAGAACAAAAAAAGAGCACAAAGGAAATATGGGAGCATCCTAAAAACTTGGAAAAATCTGCAAACAGCTCGGAGAGAGAACACCATGATAAAACTTGGGATCTTGAACCAGAAACATAATTTTGCTAACTAAAACCCAACCAACCACGATGCTATCCATTCTTAGAATAAGAATTCACAAACTTCAGAGTAAAACTAAACCAAAAGGATGGCCTTAATCAAGTTCATAGCAAAAAGCCGGACAAACCAAGCTAGAAACAACTGGAACTCCCCTAACAACTGAAAAAGAAGATAAGAAGAAAACCACTACCTCAAAAATCATAATCAAGAGGCACAACACCATCAAAGCTACTAAATGCCACGAGAAGAAGGGAAAAAAAAAAAAAAATCCTCTAACTAATTGACCATAACAAAATGAAGCTCAATCCACAAACCTTGTTCTTTTGGATCACTGTGAGCAAATCCAGAAAATAACAACAAAGCATTACTGTTGACTTTCACAATGAGAAAAATATACAAGCTATAATTAAACTTTCTGACTAACCCCTGGGAAACAAAAGTGGGAATCTCTTTAAATTGCCTACCATGATTAAAGAAGAAAATTTATCTGGTATCAAAACATCACTACTTGATGGTTGAATTTCATCTGAAACCTTAAAAATGGGGCAGTCAGACTTGATTATGGTGTCTGAAAAAGAGCTTTTAAGTCATCAAAAACAGAATCCTTGGCTATATCTTCTTCACAAAGGTTGTTATGATGCTGAAGATCCAGTTCCACACTACTTACACCAACATCAAATTCACAATCCGACCTCAATGTAGGGAGAAGAGTGATCGTTGTGTGGTGAGTTTTTTTTCGAAGAAGATAGTAAAAACTTATCAAAATGTGTAACTTTGGGCCCAATATAACAGTGTTCCACAATTAGGTTCTTGGATGAATCCTTTGGAAGATCGTCTTTCTCTGAGTTGATTGTATGGACCAATAGATTTTTACCAGACTCTTTAATGATAGCGACTTTAAGTAGGGAGACATGCGGATCTTGAGAATATAAAGGAACATGGTCATTTTTCCAGATGTACAATTTTGAAAAGGATTCATAAAAACAATCTCTTCCCTCTCTTATGTTGTTCTTCAATAATGGCATCTTCCCTCTCTTATGTTGTTCTTCAATAATGGCAAGTTCTTGATCGAGATCTATCTGTCGTACCCTTCCAAATAACTCGGATAACTATGTTTCTAGCTGGACCACTATTCAATAAGCAAATGAAAGTCACCAAAAAGTTTCCATTTACCACTCAACATAAGAGCCCAAGCTAAATTTTTTTTATTCATTTGGATCAATGTTTTGTCCGCTAAAAATGGATTTAAAATAACTAGAACTTTGAAATATTTTTCTGATGTTGCTTTAATATCGATCTATTTGTTGTATGCAAATAATTTGGACACAACTAATAAATGGTTAAAATCCAAGGAACTTCATTGGCCTTTCTAACCCAGAACAAACCGTGTCCAATAGAGTTGATCGAAGCAAAATTCTCTTTGAATGGATTCTTCCACTGTTCTGCATTGAGATCTTTTAAATTTGATAAAACTATCTTTACATAGTTCCTGCCAATGGAGTTAACTTTGATAAATGGTGGATTAGGAAGAGTCCTTTTATGTTGGTTCATAACTTCAAACTTTAAAAGGAAATCTTTTAACATTTTCCAAAAGTTAAGTCATCTTCTGTTTAAGATCCCCATAGACACTTGAATCAACTTATGTCCTCTAGTAGGTGGCCAAACCATACATTCAATAATCCAACCAATGGAGGATTAAATTTTGATAAATGAGTGACACCAAAATCATCCCTATTTTTCTTGACAACGCCAATATGATGACAAAAGTATCATTTCTACTAAAGAACTTTTGAACCACTTCAACTGTGATAATGAGAGGGAAATCGACAGTTTGTTATTCATTTCTTCAAGATAGAAAATACCGTCTTCATACCAAATACAAAAGAACCGATTATTAACACAGAAACTTCTAGAATCCAGGAATTCTACAGCTGAACAGTGAACCCAAATGAAGAAAAGACAGCAAAGACAACGATGGCGACAACTGCGGCGAAAATGAAAGCGATTGGTGGCTAGGGTTAGGGTGAGAGAAAAGGCAGGAGGGGAGGCCTAAAAGAGATGCAGTCTCGTAATTGACGTGATCGCAGGTCAAAAGGACGATTGGTTTTGACATGATCGGCAACAAAAGGACGATTGTATACAGATGACATATTTTAAAAAAATGTATATTTTAATAAATGTGTTATTGTCGTATCCGCGTCCTAAATTTTTTAAAAATCACGTGTCACAAAGTCCTTGTTGTGTTGTATCCATGTCTCGTGTCCATGTCCCAATCTGTGTTTCTTAGGCATCAAGGATCCTTGATTAGGCCTACCAATCCTAAGTTGGATTCATAGTTTGTTGGACTGCTTTAGGTGATTGGGAAGTTTTTACCAGTGGTTTATTGTCTATTACTTCCTAATTCAATCATAATCCACCTCTACTTCCACATCTCACGACTGAGGAAGGCAGTAGACCACATCTTTCCTATTTATCGCATTCCACCAAACTTTTCATCTGATAGGTTTTGAGGGTCAGAGCAGCTAAATTATTGGGAGAAACGGCATCTAAATCAAATCCAAGTGTCATGGAAATATCATTTGTTGGGACAATATTCTTGTTGTTGATGCAATGCAGGGGAACCAGCCTCTACTCTTGGAAATCAGTTTCCTGTTCTTTTGTACTCCTTGGTCTTTTGTACTTTTCATTTCCATTAATGAAAAGTGTCGTTTCATACAATAAATTTTTTAAAAAAAAATAATTAGAGGGAAAAATAGAACCCTTGAGTACAATGTGGTTTCAGGGTAGAAAAGTGACCGACCCCAATAATTAAAGTATATAATAGGGAGAGGGTAAAAGGAGGAACCACTTAATGATTCACGTGAATGTAAAAGAATTGGACCCAATATAACTAACATCAAGATGGAGGGAAGGGTATTGAGACAGTAGGCATTCAGCTAACAGATTTGAGTAGGCACTTTCCGGGTGGTCTTTGATTGTATACAGGAGGGATAAAGAGCTCTCAAACTCTCCCTTAACTATGTACCAGTCTGATGTGAATAAATAACTAATCGTATCCAAAGCCAAAGAAATCGGATGCTTAGGGGCTATCTGAGAGTATTTTCAAAAAATAGTTCACTATATTTTAAATAAAAATTCCATGAAAACATGTTTGAAAACTATTTTTAAAAAATTACAGGAATTCTTTTTTTAAATTGTTTACTTTATTTTTACAAATGACTTCTATTAAATTTATTGTAGTTGTTTTCTTACAAAAATCATTTGATTATAAATATTGATTACAAGTGCACAGTACAGTGAACACCATAAACATGTAGTAAACAGTTTCCGAACCAAGCTCTGAACTCATTTCAGATCTTTCAGGCAAAAAGGAATCAAGGAATGGGCAGCCATGTCTGACAATCTCAATATCCCTTCCCCATCGATCAGCAAGATTAGAAAACTTTTTATTCTAAAACATTCTAATTCATTTTCCTACAACTTCTTATTCCTTTGATTGAACTAAAGGGAGGTAATCAATAATTTATTGAAATTAAGAGGGAGGACCTAGACTCTTCTCACAATCTTTACTACTAGATTTTTCTGACCTGGCGACGAAAGTTTCCTTCCTCTAAAGTGGCTTGAACCCCTTAGCACATCATACACATCAATGACACATAAAAGCAAGCAAGAGTTGGAATCAGTTGGCCAAGGTCAAGTATGTGGGTTCTAAGGGATCAGGTGACTCCTTGTCACTTTCTATGTACATGGATGGTAGAGTTGATTTACCTTAAAATGTAATAGGGGACATGGTGTTCAACTCTCCTCCACCCTTGGCAGAAGTTGAGAACACTAGTTGGCCTGCCACCCTTGGTCCAAGAAAAATGCCCTAATTCAACTGAAGAGGATGAATCATTAGCAAACCCAAAGTTGGGTATACAAGTTAAATCAAGGCAATATAGGAGATTCATGAGTATATCAACATGAATGTACCATCCAAATTTTGTAGGATTAGGCATATTTCCCCGTGAGATTAGTTAAGCTGCATAGGCTATTAGTCAAGGTGAATAAGCTAGCCCAGATACTCCCATCTAAAGGAGGAAGGAAAACAAAATTAAAAAAGATAATCGTATCTTAACGTCAAAACTCAAAAGCCAAGCAGGTATGGTGAGCTCCAGGAAGTGTAGGTTGGAGAGTGGAGGCCCATCAATGAACTGATGAAGCAAGCCAAGCATTGGGATCATGTGGTTAAGTATGCAGGTCTGGCGAAGTAAATTGACTCTTCAGCACTTTCTATGTTCATTAGTGCCAGAGTGGATTTACCTAAGAATGCATTGTCGGGAGGGGGAAAACACAGTGTTAACTCCACTACATTTAGGTCAATGTCACCCTATGTGAATCATCCAACGGTGTTAAGTCTCTGGCCATTTTATGAAGGGATAGGTTACCAGCATTGTTCTCCTTCTCACTGAATGAAGATTTCTATTATAGAGAATAGCCCCAAGATGGTTTATCTAAGATTGGGATGATATGAGCATGAATGATACTACGTCACTAGAGTCCATATGGAGTGATTTCAGATAAGTCATTATCCAAGGATGGTTGGACTGTATCCGTAAATTTGCCTTTAGCCGATGAACAGCGTGTAAAGATGCCCTTATGTGATTGTGTAAGAATCCGAATTACTCGGTACTCGCCAATTATCTCCCCTTGTAAGAATCTGAGGTGGTTTCTGATAAAGTGACTATTTTAAGACAATAAGGATAAAGCGTTGTGGAAGCAGACTGTACCAGGTACATCAGGAAAGTTTAATGAAAATAAATCAGAGCAATGACACTGAATAAGGCATGGAACATGGAAAGATTATAATTAAAAAGTAAACAGGACATCCTTTGACTAAAAGTCTTATTAGCTGAACTCACGTTTCATGCACAAAAGAACTTTACTTGAACTTCTATAATTTTAGATGCATATAACAAGCCCCAGATTTCTTTAAGAACTCATTTTTATTCAAAAGAATAAAATTATAAAACAAATCTTTACCATCACCAAAATAAATTTCAAATAAACAAGAAAAAGCTGGGAGCCTGAAAGTTACAACAAGAGCAAGGCCATGAACAAGTTAGGAAGATATATTCATCTCATCACTAATGTGATGGAGCTGAAATTGGCCATCTTTCATTTATGAATTTACCATATATACTACAATTTTGGAAGGAGACAAATTTATATCAAATAGATAACAAAATCTGGCACATGTACACAGGCTAACAAAGATTTGAGAGAAAAAGCACTCATTCATATTCCGTTCACTAGAGTCATATTTACAAAGGTGTACATGAGAGTCCTAAACTAAAGAAGGAAAAATTGCAATAAAGGACAACCAACTAGTGGACTCGTAAAACTAAGCTACAGTTCTATGTACAAATGTACATGTGAAAACACTCTTAGAGCATATATGTTAGTTATACCCATCTTGTTATAAGGAGACTCTATTTGGGACCCATTTACTGCCCTTTGTAAAGATGTCTCATAATAACTCTCCAACCTTCACATGTCCTATGAAAACTAAGCCTTGTTGTATTTTCCCAGGAAAAGAATGATAATCAACTTTAATATGTTTAATTCACTCATGAAATACTGATACGTGCCCTTGGATTATCTTTTTTTGAACAAGAAACAAAATTTTCATTGATTAATGAAAAGAAACAGAAAATGTTCAAAAATACAAACCCCAAATTGGGGAAAGAAACAAAATAAAAATTAACAAGCGGATAGAAATGCATCCCAATGAAGACAAATATAGTCAAAAGAATAATTAGCAGACAAAGAAGACAAAGAACACCAAAGATAAGTTTTTAATACTAGCCAAATCAAAATGCTCCCTCCAAGCTAAGCACTTATCTTCCACTTCCAGTGTCGTTGGATTATCACACCATAATTTATTCTAAGTTAAAGATGAGATACTAAAACCTAACTCAAGCCAGAGTTGATATCTCTACGTTACTTTGGATCTTTAAACAACTCTTTGCTTTCATGAGTTCCAAATTACACGTCATTGATGTAATACATGATTTAGCCCCCAACATTTTTGTCCTAGATAACAAGTCAAACTCATATTTCCTTTGAAAGTTAACTCCATGACATAAATGGGAAAGTGATGATCTTCTTATGTGAATCCTTCCCTCAAGGCCTCATTGTAAATTGAGAACCTAGGTTTTGTCCGTTTGTGAAATTATTAACTCATTCTATCACCATTCCCTCCTTTGTGTTGTGCCACTAAAAGTTGTGCCCGCATTCTTTAAACTATTTGAACTGTGCAATCTTTCCTGTTAGCTTGGAGCTTTCAGTAAGCGTTTGGTAATTAATACCCTACAATCCAGAAAACTTCAGAACTCTCATCCTGAGCCCAAGGATTCCACGGATTCAGTACAATAACTTGATTTGAATGTTTTGAGGAAAATGTCTTCTCGTTCAACCCTTTTTGTTTACCTCAAAAGTCAGATGTCAATGCCTCAAAGAGATATAAATCATTTTTATCAGTATAGTGAATGTTGTCAAACTAAGGGTGTGTTTGGTTTAACTTTTCAAGTGTTTAATTTTGGAACAAAAAATCATTTTGAAAAAAATTCTAGTGTTTGGCAACCACTAAAAGTAACTTATCAAAAAATGAGATTGAGAAATAAATCATTTTGAGAGAAACACTTGAAACCAAATTTTTTAAAAAGAGTTTTTAGTATATAATAACTTGAGTATAAAAACACTTATGAGGAAATGTAACCAAACATATGAGTGTTTAAATTCTAAACAATTTTTATACAAAATGTTTAAAATAAAATGCATTCTTGAAAAACATTTAAACTAAAAGGCATTCCAAATGGACCCTAATTCTAGTTAGTAACCATACTACAGATATAGCAACATCTATAATCAGTACGTAAAAAAACAAGCATACAGGATCAAGGAAACTAAGCCATTATCGCAATGGAAATACTTGCAACCCTTAAAAAAATGGAACTACCTGTAAGAATTGCTCGAATGTCCCTACTGATGAGTAAGCAAGATTATGAACTAAACAACTGGACCAAAAAAAGAATACAAAAGGAAACAAGTTTGCCAAAATACAATATTTCATAAAAATAAAAGCATCATTGAAATCATGGACCACAAACCAAGAAGAAGCAAAACCGTAAAATAAGAATAAGTAGAGAAGGGTACCCATTGACCTTTGAAAAGAACTTCTGTGCATGACTTCGTATCTGGACTGCAGTTTTCGTTCCAATATGTTCTGCATATAAAAGCATATAGTGGAGAATCAGGTACCCTTTTGGGGACAATATTAACTTAATAGCACTCATTGATGTATCCAGATCAAATTAGCTCCAAAATAACCATAAATTTGTATCACAGATCATCGAGTTTTTAATTAAAGTAAATTCCGATTAACTACCTGTACGGTAATTATATCTGCATGACTGCATCATATATCACAAAGTATATAATTCATCCAAACAATGTTTGATACTACGAAATGAACAAGAGTCAAGAGGGACAGTGACATCTGAGCAAAATATAACCTTCAATTCTCTGCCATGCTCGGCCATAGAGTTTCAACGCCTCTAGAAATCTATTGTGCTCCTCCTCCGTCCAGCGCTCTCGTTGTTTTGTAATAGTATATGGCTTCCTGGTCTATCATATGAATAAATACACGACTTCAGACCTCAGTTATACACAGTTTTCCCTTTCCTTTTCAACCCTTTCTTCTCTTCTTCTTCTTCTTAAACCTTTTTTTTTTCTTTTTTTTTTTCTTTTTTTTTTTTTTTTTTTGTGAGAGAGGGGAAGGGATTATCACCTTAAAAACCAAGTCTTCTCCAGAGGAGTTGGGATCCATCGACGGACCTGAGCAGCTGCCGCTGCTTCAAATCCTCTCTAACGAGCAACGGGTAAAACGCAAACCTCCTTTCATTGTTAGGGATATAAAAAATTCTAAATGATGAAGCCGTTGTTGCTTTTGTCACCTGGCTCCTTGATGCTACTGCAAAATAGAAAAAAAGCGACAGCAATCGGTAGCGATCCGTCTCTTTTTCATGTAAACAAAATTAAAAAAATTCGTATTTAACTGAATCAGGGGATTTTGATGGAAAATTTTTAATATTGTAAGAAATAGTAAAATAGAACTTGAAAGAAAAATATTTTCAGAAGCCACCGCAACAAGTTAGAGATACTTCGCCGAAAAAGAACTTAAAATGAAAATTCCTTATTCAGAATCCTCACCAAAACGAACTGGAAGACGCCAAAACCTTAGAATGTAGAAAAGAGAGAGAAAATTCAAATCAGTAATCAACAAACTACTTCCTCCACCTCACAGTAATGCATCGTAACAATACTGATCTGGTAAAGTCAAGTTAACTATCCATTTAGCTGCCGAGAAAACATTAGAAACCGAATAATTAAAAAAATAAAAAATAAAATAATCAGCTAACTTAAGCAGCACCAAGTAATTCAATCTACAAAAAGAGAACTCCATCCGTTTCTAAAAATTTTCTCGGCAACCAAACTAAGAGTAAGAATTAAGAAGAAACCCTAGAGAAAGAAAGACAAAAACAACAGTACCTTCGAAGACAGCCATGGTTGGAGGTAATTCGGAAAGGAACAGTGGCCACTCCGATCATGCATGAGAGTGAAATCAGCAGAAACTCACAAGAAAACTCATGGTTTCCGGCGATTAAGAACGTGAATTGGACGAAAAAGTAAGAAGAATCTGAAGATGAGAAATCAAAACTTTTGCAGAGAGAGCGAAGTAGTAGCACAGAGTAGTTTCTTCTTCTCTGTTCTTTTTTCTTTTTCTTTTTCTTTTTCTTTTTCTTTTTTTTTTTTTTTTCTTTTTTCTGTATGAGACCTAACGCACCGGAAATTACAGTTTGAGGCGTCGGAGCAATCTCAGCCACTATAATTTCTTCTGGATTTTGCTTCGACTTAAAAAATAAAAAAGAAACAAAAAAATAAAAACGAGCGAGTTTTTATTTTTGAGGCTGCAAACAAGTGAAGAAGGCAATAGAGAAAGGTCGTTGCATTGGATTTTGACAAGTTGCGCAAAATTAGTGGCTGAGGATGATAAAGCCCACCGATGCGCTTTTTCCTATTTTTTTTGGGTTTCTTTTTTAAAAAAATAAAATTGTTATTTCGTCCTCAAATCTCGTCCACAAGTTCTAAGCTGAGGCCGAGTGCGTAAAAGCGTCCCGTCCAGCTGTGTTTTGTGGGGCCCGCGTACACGTGGCGATCATCGTAACCGGAAGTTGCCGGTCACGTGCGGGACGAGAGTGGGGGAGCAGGACTTTTTTGGTTGACGTGGCTTCGTGAAACCGCTACGTGGCTTTTTTCTAGAAAAGCCTGAGGCGTCGGATAACGTTCCATCGAATATTGGGAGGGGGCTTCCCCACCGTGCATTTCTACTGCTTGGCTTCGGGCGTACGGTGCTGATACGACCATCTGTTTTTTATTTCTTTTCCTTTTTTTCTCCAAGTTCGACAAAGGTAAAGATATTGACCAAAAACTTCCTCCTTATGGTGGGTGGGTAATAAATATTTCTTCTATTAAATATTTGAGAGTTAAAATCTTGGATTTAAACTCTAGGATATTAAATATATGTGTTTCGATAAATAGGATAATTAATATCTGAAACTTAAATATTCATTTTGTTTATAGAAAAATTAATTTCAATTATTAAATTTAATTAAAATATTTATATTAGATAATTAATTAATAAATAAGTAATAACTTAAAACAAGTAAAACTAATTTACACATTAATTATAAAGTAATGATTAATTTTCTTTCTTCTCTTCTCCATTCTCCAAGGAAAAAAACTAAGTTAAAAAAACTCATCGTGTAATAAAATTTCATGGTTTATGGGATATTTTTATCCATGGATAATAATTACTTTAGTTTTAAAAAGTAAACATCAATGAAACAAACATGGGTATTATTATATCATTACAAAAACTCATCTCAAAGCCAATGAAAAAAAAGATGGCCTTAGTTATTTTTGTTGATATATCGACATTTCTATATGTTTATAGCACGAATTTCGTGCTAATATATTTGTCTAATTTTTGCTTGATTCCTCTCATTCATATGCTTTAAAATGATAAATTTTAGGTTAAATCGTTGATCAGACCGTCTAGGAATCTTCAGAACCAAAAACGGCATTTGTTGGAGTATGAAAAAGGTCAAAATTGGTCAACATTCTCAAAAGTCAACCAAAAGTCAATTATGGCTTGGAGCAAGCCAAAAACCCGTGAGTTAAGTGTCTCAACGTGAGCCTTGACACTACGGTAAGGCCTCGCAGTGTCGAGACGTTGGAAACGCATGTACTGAAGATTCCATTTGAAACATCTCTACACTATGGCCTCAGCTATAAAAATGAAGTCTCCTTTTAGGATTTTCATTCAACCACATTTTCTCAATTCTCTTAATCTTTTTCCATTTCGGTGTAATTAGCATTAGATTAGTGATTTTAGCTTAGTTTAGGAGTAGTTTGGATGGCTAATCAAGCTCTGACGCCGTGTTTGTGCATCCCAATCTCTTTCCATTCATGTAATCGAGAAGTCAGGGTCGTAAGTTTGGATTATATTTTTTTGAGATTTTGATCATTTAATTCCATGAGTTTGTTGGTCTTTGTGTTGTTGAATCTTGTTTATATAATATAATTAGGATTGGTAGAGAGGAGTGGCGAACCTCTCGCAGGTTGTTCTCGTTATATTTGCTAATCAAGTAGCAATTAGGTAGAGTATGTGGCGGTTTAAGCGAGTTAATCCCTAAATTAGTAGCAATTGCATGTTATCCAAGGATTCGACACTTAATCGATGCATGATTTAGGTTTTTCCTAGTTGCATGTTTAATTATCTAACTATCCTATTGTTGCGCAAAATGCTAATCGCAAGTGTACGGGTCAAGTAATAATATAGTGATATAAAATCGAATGTCGTCCTCTGGATTGGTTTTCTAGTCAAACTAATTACCGTGAATATTTTTGCTCAATTTTATTTAAGGACAAAAAATGAATGAAATAATGAAATCAAAGGTAATGCAAATTTAAGGTTGGAAATTCAATTGAAAGAATTCTTAGGGAATTGATTTCATCAATTTAGATTAGGATTGATTAAAGAGAATGGATTTTTAACGTGCAATTAATTTACAAGTCTAGGAACCATAAATCACAACTATCTCTCCCGAGCATAATTGATTCTCATGCATGCAACAAACTTGATATCCCTATCTAAGTTCATTAACATACAAGGCTTTGAGTTTAGTTCTTTCAACAACTTCTAAAGTTATTATAAATCTCCCGATCTTAGAATTTCTACTTTAGTCATGCAATTAGCAAAGTCTAAGTTAAATCCTCTCTCCCGAGCAAGATTCAACACTTAAATCATTCAACTAGTGATCAAGTAATTGAAAGCATCTAATCATAATTGCATTGATAAATTAAAAGCACAGTACATCCCAATAATCAATCCATAATCATAAACGACTACATCAATCCCTAAGAAACACGTCTTGCTACTCATACATGGCGTTACGATATAAGCTAAACATGAAAAAGCCATAAAACTAACTAGAGATAAGGAAAAAATAAAGAAAAACTCAATTCCACCAAAAACCACACGTTCCTGTCACGATCTCCCCACGTTCTTGAGTGATTCCCGCTTCTTGGCCTTGCTTCAGCTTCCACAGAAGGTCTCCAATCGGTTTTAGGTCTAAAATCTCTCAAATTGAACTCCCTTTGGCCATATCACATCATATTCTATTTATAAGGAAACTGTCGACAGCGTCGAGACGCTAGGGACAGCGTCTTGAAGGTGTCCTACTGCCGCCAAAAACAAATTAGGAAAGCCAACGTCGAGATGCTCGAAACCCAGCATCTCGATGCTGAGCCTCGGGTCTTCTCATAATGACAATCCTCCACTTTGATTCCTTATCGTTTCCCCAGCCTCTTTTAGCGTCCCGAACACCCAATTATCTCCAATTTCTCTAATTTAGCTTCAATAATCAATTCCTACAAAAAGAACATGAAAGCGCATAAAATTGGCCAAATAGTGCTCAAAGACTAACTAGAATTCATAAGGAAAAATAGCTCGCTATGCACGCTATCACCTATGCTCAATGCGATAATTATTTTTTTTGAAACATATAAGATAGTTATTTTAAATTTCATATGATTTAAAATATAATATTATGTTTAATCTAGGATATTTTTATATTTTGTTAAGAAATATAATTTCCTACTTGTATTGAAAAAAAAAATTATTTCAATTTAAATAAACATAAAAACAAATAATTTCAATTGAGCATAAGATAATAGAATAAAAATATTTACCTTAAATTTTAAAAAAAAAATGACAGACATGAATCAGGTCTCAACAAACGTGTAGAGAGATAAATAGTTAGTTATTAGATTCTTAGGGAAGCTAAACTGAGAATCTACAATTATTAGATTTTAAAAATCAACCTTGTTGGAGAAGTACTTTTATAAAAATTAATTTATAATCTGTGTTTGTCCAACGTTAAAAATGGTTAAGATTCTTTTTTAATCACTTCAACGTAACCTCCAAAATCAACACCAAACTCACCCTAACTCTAGTCCATAAAGTAAGAACGAAAGACATAAAATTTTGGTTTAAAATGTATTTCGTTTGTCTTCATCTTGATTTTTTTTTTCCTTCGTCCTAAGTTGCCTTTATTTTATTTACATAGTTGTGTCACTCTTTATCACGTCTTGCTAAATTATCTTTGATTAATTTAATAAACATATCATGTTAAAATTTAGGGGAAAATACACTTTTGGTCTCTGAGGTTTGGGTTAAGTTTCATTTTGGTCCCTGAATTTTCAAACTCAACATTTTTACCCCTGAGGTTTGGATTTTGATACACTTTTGATCCCTCAGTCAATTTTTCCGTTAAACACTAACAGATTGCTGCCGTGGCAATAGTTTTTTATTTTAAAAAAATCTATTTTTTAATTTTTAAAAATAAAATAATATATTAATTATTTTTTTAATTATTTTTTCCTTTTTCTATTTTCTTTTCTTTTTTCTTCTTCCTAATTAATCTCCTTCTCCACCACTCTCAAACCTTAGTTTCAAATCATTTGCAGCCACCATCACCTCCAGCCGCTGCCCACCGCCATCACCGTCGCCGTCGCCGATCACCCTCACCAGAGTTTTCTTTCTCTTCCTTTCTTCTTTTCCTTCCTCTTCTCATATCCCTCTTTCCCTTCCTCTCTCTCCCCGCATGGTACACAGTCCTCAAACTCTCTCTCTCCCTTGCACCGCCCAGTCCTCAATCTCTCCCTCCCCCTTGCGCCGCGCCGCCACCCGTCGTCAACCTTGAGTCGCCTAGTCCTCAATCGACTTCTCTCTCGTGTGCATCGTCTCCCGCGTGCGTACACAGTCCTCAATCAACCTCTCTCTCCCTCGTGCCCAATCGCAGCCTTCACCCTCTCTCTCTTCCATGCGCCCATCAACTCCTTTCACCGTTTCAAGCTCATTCGCCCCTGTTTCAAGGTGATTTGGTCTGAAACGAAACTCATGGGTTTCGTTCCAGGTCTGAAATGAAGGGCTCCCCTTCGTTTCAGACCGAATCGAAGGGTCCTCTAGAGAAAGAGAAGTGCGTCAACTGGATTTGAAACGAGAAAAAAAAAAGTTCACCGACAACAATTGGGCGCCGGTAGCCGACCGGCGGTGGTCGTCAGTGCGGCGCCAAGTGGGTTGAAGAAGGAGAGGTAGGTTGAAGAAGAAGGAAGAGGAGAAGAAGGAGACAGAAAGAAATAAAAAATGAAAAATAATAATATTTTATTTTTTAATATATTTTAATTTTAAAAAAATAAAAAATATTTTTTTATAATAAAAAAATATCCCCACGTCAGCAATCCGTTAACTATTGACGGAAAATTGGATGGAGGGACCAAAATGAAACTAAAACCAAACCTCAGGGGCTAAATTGTTGAGTTTGAAAACTCAGGGACCAAAATGAAACCTAACCCAAACCTCAGGGACTAAAAGTGTATTTTTCCCTAAAATTTAAGTAATGATTTTAGCAAAAATTAGTTAGAATAACTAAAATTTGATTAAATGTTTGTTTTTAGTCCCTAACTTTTTTAGATGTTTTTCCTATTTAGTCTCTATTGTTTAAAATGTTTCAATAATTTAGTCCCTATTATCTTGAACATTTTAAATTTAATCTCTCACCCTTGAGGAATGTTTAAATGGACTGATAATAAACTTCAATGCCATAACTTTTAGTGAATTAGCAGAAATTTAGAAGAGAAAAAAAAATAGTCTGACATAGGAAAGTTTCTAATTCCTCCAAACTTCTAAGAAATTAGTAGAAGTATTGAGTTTTCATCAACATGTCGACCATTATTGGAAGTGCTAAATTTGAAATTCTCCCTCACCCCCAGCATGTTAAGTAGTTCAACATGCCGACATGTTAAATCTATAATCTAGAATCCATAATCTATATCTATATCTATAATCTATAATATATTAATTAATATATTAAAAAGCCACAATCTTTTAAAAAAAATTTGGACTATATTACCCTTTGTCAAATTTTATAATTACGAATCATACCACTCGCAATTAATTACTAATAATTATTGAGTAATAAAGTAGTCTGACATAGGAAAGTTTCTAATTCCTCCAAACTTCTAAGAAATTAGTAGAAGTATTGAGTTTTCATCAACATGTCGACCATTATTGGAAGTGCTAAATTTGAAATTCTCCCTCACCCCCAGCATGTTAAGTAGTTCAACATGCCGACATGTTAAATCTATAATCTATAATCCATAATCTATATCTATAATCTATAATCTATAATATATTAATTAATATATTAAAAAGCCACAATCTTTAAAAAAAAAAAATTGGACTATATTACCCTTTGTCAAATTTTATAATTACGAATCATACCACTCGCAATTAATTACTAATAATTATTGAGTAATATATTTAATTTAATTCACAACATTTAAATGGTTGGAATATAAAAAGATCTCTCTTTATTTACTTAATTACTAACCTTCATTATATTTATTTACTTAATTTAATTCACAACATTTAAATGGTTGGAATATAAAAAGATCTCTCTTTATTTACTTAATTACTAACCTTCATTATATTTAATTTCATTTAATTATATTGAGTTTTATCTTCCACCCACTCATCTTCACACGTCTCTCCCAATTTCTCTTTCCTCTCTCCTATCTTCCATCAATCCAAATGCTCACTCTCCCAACTAAAAATAGATACAAATATTATAAATATGTTTTTATAAATAAAAATATTAAAAAAACGTAAATTATACATATATAATCAATTTTAACAAAAAAAAAATATTGTAATATTTTGATGCAAAATTAAGAAAATAATTTTAAAAATGAAAGTATTATAATATAGAAAAATTAAAATATGAAAACCTGAATATAGAAAGTTTTTTATTTAATTTATGTAAATTAATTATAAAATTAATGGGTTCCCACATTAATTGTATTTAATAATGGAATTTCAAAAGTTTTCCAATCTTCTACATCTTCTAACTACAACTATATAAAGAACTATTTCCTATCATTTTTCTACAAAAACTTCAACCTCTTCTTCTTATTTGTTTTTCTCTCTAAAGTTTCTAAGTTTTTGTGTGAATGCAAAGTAGTGTTAAACACTAATAAGACACTTAATGCATCACTAAAATATTCTCAAACATACGTATCAATTTTTTCTGTAGGTATTTTCAAGTTATTTTATAATTAATATTTGTTATTTTTTTCTAAACATTTTGCATGCTACAATTCATTTAATCAAACTTTTAAATCATTTTAATTCAATTTGTTATTTTTTAATTTGTTCTTTAGGGAAAAAACTTAGTGATGGATGGGATCATGCTCGATGGGCTTTGTATTGCGGTTCTTACTCATTTGTGGGTGAGTAATTTCCTCAATGGTTGATCTCAAAAAAAAAAAAATCCTCAATGGTATGCTTTATGTTTCTTTGTTTTATTCTTTATACATTTCTCCTAAAAAATTTTGATATTTTTTATTTATTTTCAAGTTTTAATTCTTCTATTCAATTTTTGTTTGTTATTTTCGAGATATTTTTAGTTTTCTTTTTCATATATAGTGTCAAGTTATTTTATAATTTAATATGTTTATTAAATTATTTCCTATTATTCCTATAACAATTAAAAAAGAACATCTATAATATATATTAAAAAGCAAGGATCCGTGAAAAAAGTGTTGCAGGGAAGGATGAGAAAGAGTATTGTGAGATTTCAATGGAGAATATAAAAAATAGAAATAGTTAATTATGAGTTCGATGTAGATATGTAGCAAAAATAGTTGCAATTTCTTAGGATTATATTATAAGCATTTCCTCTATAATTTTTACCAAGCCCCTCCATTATTGATCTCACTTTTGCTTGACTCAAATTTATTTTCCTAATCCTTGATTCCATCACCGTTCTTCCAATATCCCCATGCTTGAATATCATATGAAAGTTTGATTTTGAAAAATATTCAAATTTAAGGTTTTTTTCCCTCTAAATTCTAAAGTTTAATTATCTCATAATTTATATAGTTGAGTTGTGTTGATTTGATTTATTGATTGGTTTTAAAATTTTTAGGATTTTTATATGTTTTTAAATACACCATAATGTTAGGATTTAGTTGGGATGATATTTTAACCGATTAGATTATCTCAATTAATTTTTCAATATATACTTCAATTTTGAATGAGTTTAACTGATTTGGTTGTTTTAGTTTGATTTTTTTATATGTTTTTTTTAAATATATCATGATTTTAGGATTTTTCTTTTTCGATATGTTTTAAATACATCCTAATTTTAGGATTTGGTTATATGATTTGGTAGGAGGGTATTTTAGTCAATTATATTATCTCAATTAATCTATTTATTTATTAGTTATCCCATCATAAATTCATTCTCATTCACACCCTCCCATTCTTATATACCCCTATCAATCCTTAAGAATTTGGTTTTCATAACTATTTTTTTATGTTTTTTTTAAGTTATTGAAGATTGATAACATTTGTTAGACTTATTTCAATAATATAAGATTATGATTGCTTTGTGATTATGTTGGACTCAATTACTTGCTGAACTTGAGTAAACTTAGGTTTCCAAAACATATATTATATGCCATGATGATTATGGAAAACAATAATTTTTTTTTTTTAAAAAAAAAACAATTCATACCATTAAACTTTAGAGTGGTATAACTTAAAACTCCAAACTAATAATAAGTGTATAAAAAAAATAGCTTAACTATTTTCATGTTAATTTATATCTTAATAGCTAAACTATTTTAATATTTTGATTTTCCAATTAATTAATTCCAGTTATATAATAAAATAAAGTTTAATATATCAATCACATATTACATTCATTCTCCATACATATAAACTTTACATATATTATTGTGTTATTTCCTATAAATTGGATTGTTTAAGTTAAATAGTTTCACAAATACAGTTATCCTACTATTTTTTTTAAAATAATTAATTAATTTCTATAAATTTTGTTAGCAAGGAAATATGGACGTTGATAGAAAAAGAAAACTATATTTGCCTCCCAAATGATGTTGACATTACACAGGTGAAAGCGAAGATGATGTAATATTAAAATTATTGAATATTGTTTATCCTGATCTTGGAAAAAATGCTACTTCGACAAAGTACATAACAAATAGGACAATTCTTTCAACCACAAATGAATATGTTGATCAAATGAATGAGAAAATGATTAATCTATATCCTATAAAAATAGAAGAATTTGTGAGTTTTGATGAGGCAATTGACGACTCACGTAATTACTACCAAAAAGAATTCCTCAATTCATTATTGGCAAATGGTGTTCCTCCTCACAAATTGATATTGAAAACATTGTCCAATCATGTTATTGAGAAACGACCCACCAAATGACCTATGTAATGGAACTCGAATGGTTTGTCATGAATTTCACAAAAACGTCATTTATGCAGAAATCGCAGCTGGACAACATGCAAGAAAGAAAGTTTTTCTTCCACACATACCAATTATTTATTATATTATTATTTTTCTTTTACTTTTTTGTTTCCGTATTCTTCTTTAATTTTTAATTTCTGTTTTTTAATTTATGATTTTGTTTTCAAAAACAATAAATACATAATATTTCAAAAATATTATCTTTAATTCAATGCTTTGTTTTTTTCAAAAAGGTATTAAGTGTTTTTTCCCCTAAAAGTTGACATACCTAAAATTCTTTGCTTAAAAATTCTATGAATTTATAAGTTGTGGTATTGTTAGACTCCATATTTTTGTTTGACTATTTTGTTTTTTCTTATTTTATTTTATTTAATTCTGAGTCTAACAATTTTACAAGTTGTATTTTGTTTAAAATAAATTACTAAGTAAATTTACAAAAAAAAAAAAAACAGTTACAATAATTCCATTCAATTGCACAAAAAAAAAAAAAAATTGGAATTATTGTGTAATTACGAGTTATTGTGTAATTTATTTCTAAATTGACCAATGTAATTATAGAATGAAACTATTGTAATTAAATTTTGTAACTCACTTAGTAATTTATTTTAAAGAACAAACACTATCAAAATTAAATAAAACAAAATATGTAAAATCAAAATAATCAAGCAAAAATATGGAATCTAACTTAGGTTTAAAAATTCATAATTAAAAACTAAAGAAAAATTTTATGACTACAACTTATAGAATTATAGAATTTTTAAGCAAAAAAAAAAAAAAATTAGGTATGTCAACTTTTAGGATAAAAAAACACTTAAGTACCTTTTTCAGAAAGCAAAGCATTAAAGATGAAATAAGTTTTTTTAAATGTCAATGTATTTATCATTTTCTAAAACAAAATCATAGATTAAAAAGCATAAATTAAAAATTAACAAAGAATATGAAAACGAAAAAATAAAAAATAAACGAAAACATAAAAATAAATAAATAAAATAAAGAATAAATATGCCAATAGAAATTAAAAATTAAAGAAGAAAATGTAAATAAAAAATAAAAAGAAAAAAAGAAAACATAACTTGAATCTGTCACAAGCGGATTGTCATTTAAAAAAAATATTTAAAAGAAAATCATGAATCTGCGTGTGTGAGATGCAAATATTCATGTCTGAATCTGCCTTTTGCACGCATGAATTGTAATAAAGCCAACGAATCAGTTTGGTTTTCCAAAATCTTTTCAAATGCATCTGTTTTTCCAAATTTCTTTTTTCAAAAAATACAATAACTATCTAATTAACCCGTACTCTTTTCTTTCAAATAATTGGAACAGTGTAAATTTTGTGGTTTGGATGAGCTATAAAACGAAGAATGATCAACAAATAAATAAAAAATAATATAATGTAAATAAACCCAAATTGAGGTGCAACATACAAATACAACAAAAGAGATAGTGTTTAACTGAACAAAATAGATAATTACTCAACTTTTTCAAGGTTGGAGTTAAGTAGAGTAAGAGTGGGCGATTGAAAAGATGGAAATGGCCTAGGGAGAGATGTAGGAAGTAGTCGGATTGGACAAAGGATAGAGAGAGAGTAGAGAGAGAAAGAGAAATTGACTAAAATAGATCAAATTTTTATATTTTGATAGTTTGAGTGTTTAATTTTAAATTTATCATATAGTTTATGAGGGTTTAATTTTCTTAAAGAAGTTTTGACTTTATAAACCAATTTATTTAACATGTATTTTTTTTATTATTATTTAGCATAATTATTGTTACTCCATTTGCTATGATAAGTTACATATATATTATATTATATTAAAATTAGTTATATTAGAAAATAAAAAAATCATCATAGAAGTAGAAAAAACAAAACTAATATAAGAATGTATATACAATCTTAATTAATTTTAAATTAATTTTACTTCATAATAACTTAGTCAAATTATTACACGTGCATCGTACGTGGTAAAAATCTAGTATTAAAAGTTATATAACTTATTTTTTTGGAAATATCTTTCGCTTATAATCTAAAATTAATCATATTAAATTTTTTCCTTTTCATTACTATTGTATTTTTTATATATCTTTGATAAAAAAAATTATAGTATAAAGTATAAATTATATAGTTTCAAAAAAAAAAGTATAAATTATATTTTAGAATAATAATTTTCAGAATAATTTATCATAAATTATGAAATTTCATTAGAATTAATTATTCAATATAAAGTCTAGATCTAAAATTAAGAATGAATTAAAAAATAATAATAATTTTTAACAAAATATCATTTATAATCTATATCTAAATCTATATCTATATCTATACTTCTATACTTCTATACTATATTAAAAGGCGTTTAAGGGGAGAAACTTTTGATTTTCTTTTAAGCCCCTTTTTAATCTTCAAATTTCTTATTTGTCCTTTCTATTTAATTATTCAATATTTTATTATTCAAATTCCCACGGGTAGATCATTCACACGTTTAAGATTTAGAATTGGTTTAAAAAAAAAATTCATTATCATGTTTAGGTTTTGTTTTTTTTAAAAAAAAAATCTCATCTTTCATAAGATTAAGAATTGGTTAAAAAGCGCTTAAGGGAAGAAACTTTTGATTTCCTTCTAAGCTCTTTTTAATCTTCAAATTCCTTATTTGTCCTTCATATTTAATTATTCAATATTTTATTATTCAAATTCCCACAGGTAGATTATTCCCACGTTTAATACTATATTAAAAGGCGCTTAAGGGGAGAAACTTTTGATTTTCTTTTAAGCCCCTTTTTAATCTTCAAATTTCTTATTTGTCCTTCCTATTTAATTATTCAGTATTTTATTATTCAAATTCCCACGGGTAGATCATTCACACCTTTAAGATTTAGAATTAGTTTAAAAAAAAAAAAAATTCATTATCATGTTTAGGTTTTGTTTTTTTTTAAAAAAAATCTCATCTTTCATAAGATTAAGAATTGGTTAAAAAGCGCTTAAGGGAAGAAACTTTTGATTTCCTTCTAAGCTCTTTTTAATCTTCAAATTCCTTATTTGTCATTCATATTTAATTATTCAATATTTTATTATTCAAATTCCCACGGGTAGATTATTCCCACGTTTAAGATTAAGAATTAGTTTTAAAAAAAAAATTCATTATCATGTTTAGGTTTTGTTTTTTTTTTTTAAAAAAAAAAAATCTCATCTTTCATAAGATTAAGAATTGGTTAAAAAAAATCTCATTCTCACGTTTAGGTTTTGTTTTTTTTTTTTTTTAAAAAAAATCATTCCCACGTTTAAAAAAAAAATCATTCTCACGTTTAGGTTGTTATTTTTTTTTAAAAAAATCTCATCTTTGATAAAATTAAGAATTGGTTTAAAAAAAAAATCTCATATTTGATGAGATTAAGAATTGGTTTAAAAAAACATCTTCATTCCCACGTTTGTGTTGTTTTTTTTTTTTAAAAAAAAAATAAATCTCATATTTGATAAGATTAAGAATTAGTTTAAAACAAAATCTTGATTCCCACCTTTAGGTTCACATCATTCCCACGTTCGTGTTGTTTATTTAAAAAAAAGAAATCTAATCTGTGATAAGATTAAAAATTGGTTTAAAAGAAAATCTTGATTCCCACCTTTAGGTTCACACATCATTCCCACGTTTGTATTGTTTTTTTTTTTTTAAAAAAAAATCTTATCTTTAATAAGAGAATTGGTTTAAAAAAATCAAGATTTTTTTTTAAGGAAAAAATACACTTTTGGTCCTTGAGGTTTGGGTTAAGTTACACTTTGGTCCCTGAGTTTTCAAACTCAAGAAAAATACCCCTGAGGTTTGAGATAAGGAGCACTTTGGTCCCTACCGTCTATTTTTCTGTTAAATACTAACGGTTGCTGACGTGGCATTATTTTAATAAAAAAAAATTATTTTCTAATTTTTTTAAATAAAAAACCTTAAAATCTTAAAATATTATTATTTTATCTTTTTTTTTTTTTTAATTATTTCTCCCACTATCTCTTATTCTTCTCCTTCTTCCCCACTGTCTTCTCTAACTTCTTCTTCAACTCCGGTGGCTGTCCGCCGCCGTCGTTTGCCTGCCGACAGCCGTCGGAGACTTTTTTTTTTCTTTCTTTCTCTCTCTCTTATTCTTCTTCTTCTTCTTCTTCTTTTTCTCCTTTTCTCCAACCTTTCTTTTTTTTTTTTAATTAAACTTGGCTTCAGATCTGACCGATAGACCCTTCTCTCTCCCTCCATAAACCCCCATCTCTCTCTAACTTTATGTTCCCTCTCTAACTCTCTTTACCTCTAACATTAATGTCAAAATTAATGTTTGGAATTGATTGCAGCATGAAATCAATTCCAAGAAACCGATTTTTTTTTTAACCACCAGAAACTGATTTTCGATACACAGCATTTCGACAAATTGCTCATCCATCTTCAATAATCCACTCATCGGCGTCAGTCTCTCTCTTTTCTCTCTCTAACTCTCGCGTCTCTCTCTCCCCGCGCCCAGCTTCCATTATCGCTGCAAGCTTCAGGAAATCGTGAAGCTCTTTCTCTCTCCCGCGCTTTCTCTTGACGAAAAACCCACGCATGACCGACAGATCTGGAACGTTCGGGCTTGTTCCATATATCGACTCCTCTAGTCTCTCTCTAACTCTCGCGTCTATCTCTCTCTCCCGCGCCCAGCTTCCATCATCGTTGCAAGCTTCAGGAAATCGTCAAGCTGTTTCTCTCTCCCGTGCTTTCTCTTGACGGAAAACCCACGATTGACCGATAGATCTGGAACGTTCGGCTTGTTTCAGATCTTGACTCCTAGTTTCGGCGATTCCACACGATTCCAGCAAGATCCGTGAGTTTCCAGCCGAAATGGAACAACAAGATCTACGCGATTCCAGCAACCTCGTGGTTTTCTCGAGTTTCTAGCAAGATCCACGCGATTCCAGCGACAAATGGACCTACAGCTTCGACACCCACATTCTTTCCTCAAGTTTCGGTGCTTGAAATTGAACCTCAAACCAGAGGAGCTTTCAGTTTTTTAGAAAAAAATCAAAATAAAGAGAAGGAAAAAGAAAAGAAAAGGAGAAGAAAAAAAGAGAGATTAAAAAAAAAAAGAAAGGTCGAAGAAAAGGAGAAAAAGAAGAAGAAGAATAAGAGAGAGAGAGAAAAAAAAAGGTCGCCTGCGGCCGGCGGCTGCCGACCGGCCACCAGAGTTGAAGAAGATTAGAGAAGAAAGTGGGGAAGAAGGAGAAGAATAAGAGATAGTGGGAGAAATAATTAAAAAAAAAGATAAAATAATAATATTTTAAGATTTTAAGGTTTTTTATTTAAAAAAATTAGAAAATAATTTTTTTTATTACAATAATAGTGCCACATCAGCAATTGTTAGTATTTAAAAGAAAAATAGATGACAGGGACCAAAGTGCTCCTTATCTCAAACCTCAGGGGTATTTTTGTTGAGTTTGAAAACTCAGAGACCAAAGTGTAACTTAACCCAAACCTCAGGGACCAAAAGTGCATTTTTCCATTTTTTTAATTTAATTATTAATTCTAATTAGTTTCGGTGGTTATGATAAATAACTAGATAACTGATTTTAAAATTATTAATTCGAATTGATTTTCGGTTGTGAAAATTAGAAGAATTTTTTATTTAATTATTAATTCTTTTTGGTTTTCGGTGGTTATAATAAATAGAATTTTTAAAATTAAATTTTGTGAAATCTAAATTTAGATCAATTGTTTTGATTTTTCAAAAATAAAAAGATACTTGAGTTTAATTTTCGATTAAATCAAATCAAGTTTTAAAATTAAATATGAAAACCTAAAATTCAAATTAATTGTTTTTAATTGTCAAAATTTCTAATTTGAAAAGATTTATCATAACCACTCGATTCACTTGAACCCTATAAATAGTGGTCTAAACCAAGAGATGGGGTGGAGCTTTTGTGGTGCATGAAGAATTAAAAAAATTGCAGCAAGCATCAACCAAGTGGGAGGAGACCCATTCCTACTCCATCCTTACTAATGTGAGTATAGCCTTTTCATTTAGTATAAATATATATAATTTTTTCTTATTTCTTTTTCAAGGAGACTAATGTATCCTTAAGGGGCTGTTTGGGGCGCTGAATTGGTTATAATATCTGGTGGTTATAATAATCTGGGGGTTATAATAGTTTGGGGGTTATAATAATCTATGTTTGGGGTGCAGATTACTATAGTCTGGGATAAAATAATCTGTGTTTGGGATGCATATTATTTTAGTCTGGGATAAAATAATCTGTGTTTGGGATGCAGATTATTTTAGTCTGGGATAAAATAGTCTGTGTTTGGAGTGCTGATCTGTTTTAACATGGAGTTCTGAATCAAATGTTCAAACTGACTGTTTTCTTTTTCTAGTTTTTTTTTTTATGATATATTTTTTTTTTTACAAAACAAAAAAGTTTAGGATTTGGTATAGAAAAATCATATTAGTTAACTTTTAGTATTGCCAAAATAAAAATTGTAAATGTTTAGTTCAAAAATCATATTAGTTTTTTTTTTTTAAGTTGGTTAACCTTCAATGTTGCCAACGATTTTTCCGGCAACCTTTGATGTTTTTGTTTTTTTTTTCTTTATTTTCATTTTTTATATTTTTCAAAATGAAAATAAGAAGAAATATGAAAAAAAAAATCGGTGGCCGGAAAAGTCGTCAGCGATCGCCGGAAAAGTTGTCGGCGGCCGTCGGAAAAGTCGCCGGAAACTTCGCCGGCCGACGGCGGCCGTCGGTCGTCGGAAAAGTCAAGGAGTCGCATGGAAGAAGAGAGGAGAGAGTTACTGTAGAAAATGGATAGAATAATCGAGTGGGTTGAATGATGGTTACTGTAGAGAATGGATAAAATAATCGGGGGTAAAAATAACCCACCTCACCATTTATTTTTGTTGATGCCCCAAACACTGAATAGGTTATAATAAGGGGGTTATTATAACCTAATTTTGTTAGTTTTCTGAGATTTTATTAGTTTATATTATATTTTCGTCACCCTAAGAGTTTTATATGAATAAGAAATATTTTCTGTTTATTTCTTTAATAGAAGTGAATACACCGAGTTCATTAGTATTGTTTTTCTTATTCTTTCTGAAATGGGAAAGAAGATCGATCACTATTATTTTTTTTTTTAAAATCGATCTCTCTCCATTATGCTTTTCTCCGACCTTCAAAAATTTTCATATATTTTTGAGATTTTTTTAGACAAGATGATAGGAAGAAAATGATATTTTTATTTAATTAGTGCTCATTTAACGGTTGGATTAAACATAACTTTAATTGAATTATTAATTATTAATTGATTACAAAATTAAGATTTTGGAAAATATAAATGCTTACCTAGATAATTTAAAAGACTTTAAGTTATCTTCAATCTTTGCACGCGGGTATTTGGTAGTGACTGTCGTTGCTCAATCTGATCACCCTTCTAATTTGATGGTTCTTTGGTTCGCTATCCATTCTCGATCTTCACTAGCTTCATGCCTTAACGCCATAACCTGCAAGAAAAACATCACAACAGTGCCATATCAGAAAGGACCAAAGCCTCAACACACTGGGGCACATACTCAACCCACACCCTAGATTCTTCGTCCCTCCCTGCCAGATAAGCCAACTGGTGTGCCACCCCATTCCCCTTTCTTCGAGTGAACATGCAGCCGAAAAAAGAAGAACCTGGTACGTCCTTTCGTAAATCAGCCACCAGTGCACCCACATCCGAGAAGTCATCCCCTGCCTTATCCTGGAAAATGCCAGCCACCCGACTAGAATCGGTCTCCAACACCAATGGGAACAGACCCATCTCCAATGCCAGTCTCATCCCCTTTACCGCAACCCAACCTTCGACCATCTCCAGACTCCGCACATGCCATTGTACTAATGATGCTGACAGCATAACCCGTCCAAAAGAATCCCGAACCACCACACCCAGACCCGCCTGCCATCGCTCCCTTCTAAAGGAAGCATATGCGTTCACCTTATACAACCCAGCCTCCGAGGGGCTCCATCTCACATCTTCCCTTGCAGGGTCACTTCGCACCCCTACTCCACAGGATAAGGCCGCCTGCTGGAACGTCGAGACATAACTCGCTGCCCACTCTACTAGTCCTACCACTGGTTCTAAGCCCTTAAATTTCCGCTGATTTCGACAGTTCCACACAGCCCACAACACCACCACAAACACCTCAAATCTTCCCCAACCGACCTTATCCCTCACCTCTCTAAGGAGATAGAACATAGACCCTGCCTGCACATTATGAATCAAACTTCCGAACTCGGACTCCATCAACACCGTCTTAACAAACTTGCAATGCCAGAAAACATGCAAACTAGATTCCCCCTTCCGCATAGAAAGGCCACATACGTTCGGAACATCACAACCCCGAATACACAAGTTATCAATTGTGGGCAGGCGGTCTAAACAAAGTCTCCAAAGGAAAATCTTGATCTTATTTGGGATAAGCAATTTCCAACACCCTTTCCACCAACCCATTACCGACTCGTTCGAAGAGGATGACGGGAACTGCGCGAGACAAGCTGATTGTCCTACCCGGTATTCGCTTTTCATCGAGAAAAGCCCGACTTCTCATAATGCCAAACAACTTTATCCTCTGTTCCAGCCCGCACCGGAATAGATAAAATTAGGCCGACCTCGTGGGGGCTAAAGTGCTGTTGGATGAGCCCTTCGTTCCACTGCCCAGATGTCGTCATCAGATCTGCGACCTGAGTCTAAGGCGCCAATGTCACCGGTGACCGCACTCTAAGATCTCCATCATCAGGAAGCCAATTCGCTCCATATACCGACACACCTTCCCCATTCCCAATCCGCCATCGCAAGCCCCTCTCTAAAAGCTCTCTCCCCCACAGCAAACTCCTCCATATAAAGGACGGTCTCGACCCCACCTTTGCCCTCAAGAAATCAACGAAAGGGTAATATCTGCCCTTCAGAACACGCGCCAGAAGGGAAGATGGATCCTGGACAATTCTCCAACACTGTTTTGCCAGCAAGGCTTGGTTGAAAATCTCCAGGTCCCTGAAGCCCATCCCACCATAGCACTTAGGCATACATAGGGATTTCCAACTCACCCAATGGATTCCTCGATCCACCTTCTCCCCACCCCACTAGAACCGGGTCATGGCTTCACTGATATCACGAATCAACTTCTTTGGTATACGGAAGCAATTCATAGAATAACAAGGGATCGCTTGCACAATAGACTTTAGAAGTACTTCCCTACCCCCTACTGAGAACAGTTTGCCCTTCCACCCCTGAATTCGCTGCCACACTCGGTCCTTAATGAAGCTCAAAGAGCTCGTTCTGCCACGTGGCATAAAAGAAGGGAGGCCCAGATATTGGCGATGGCATGCCGTAACCTGAACCTGCAGAATCTGACCAACCTGAGCACGAAACCTCGCATCTGTACTCGAACTGAAAGAGATAATAGACTTATCAAAATTTACTGTTTGCCCCGACACCCGTTTATAGCAGTTAAGGATGTCCCGAACCGCCATAGCATCACTCTCCTTAGCCCAAAAGAATAGAAGACTATCGTTTGCGAAAAAAAGATGTGAGATAGAGGGACCATATCGAGCTACCTTCAATCCCTTGATGGCCTTAGTCTCTTCTACACCCTGAAGCATACATGACAACCCCTCGGCACATAAGAGAAAAAGATACGGGGATAACGGGTCACCCTGTCGCAGACCTCTACTCGGAACCACTCTCCCTCGCCTGACCCCATTCACATTAAAGGAGAATCGGACAGAGGAGATACAGAGAGAAATCAGCTCCACCCACTCCGGCGCAAAACCCATTTTCAGCATAATCTTCTCCAAGAAGACCCATTCGACATTGTCATACGCCTTGGCCCTACTCATATCAAGCTTTAGAGAAGCCCACCCCGTTTTCCCCTTCGTTCTCCCTTTCAAAACGTGCAAACATTCATAACCCAGGATGGCATTGTCCACCACACACCGCCCAGGTATAAATGCACTCTGGTTGTGGGAAACCACCTCGTTTAGAATCCCCTTCATGCGGTTCACTAACACCTTCGATACCAACTTATACGACACGTTGCAGAGTGAGATAGGTAGGTACTCAGAAATACATCTGGGACTCCTCTTCTTCGATATCAACACAATCATCGTTTCGTTCAAGGGAGATGGGGAAACCCTGTTATTTAGGATATTTAAGCAGCAGTGAGCCACATCTGCCCCAACTACAGACCACGAGTGCTGATAAAACGCCCCTGACAACCCGTCTAGGCCCGGAGCTTTATCTGGGTGAATCTGTTTCAAGGCGAGTAGGATCTCATCCTGTTGAAACGGACGTAGGAGCTTACTGTCATCTCGTCCGTAACCGAGGGAAGCACATGAACCAGGGCCTGGTCTATTTCATCATCCAAAGGGTGTGATGTCATATACAGATGCTCGAAGTACCCCTCTATAAGTCCCAAAACTCTGTCCGGAACCTGCTGCCAAACCCCATCTTCATCCTCCAACCCCTTCACCTCATTCTTCCTTCTCCTACTCGAGGCATGATTATGAAACCACCGAGTGTTCCTGTCCCCCATTTCAGCCAACTCTCTCTGGATCTCTGTTTCCAGTACATCTCCTCCTCCACCAGCAAAGACTCCAACCGTTCTTCCGCATTTTGTAGATCAGTCCGAGATCCCACACTACCCAAACGTTCCATCGCCCGCTGAACCTGATCTGTCGCCGCTCGAATACGATGCCTAAAGTTACCCATCCTTGGCCTACCCCATTTGCTAAGGTCAGTCATGCACCTTTCCGTCGCTGAGGCCAATGCCCTCGGCGATCCTACCGAATCATTCGGAACCCAGTTAGCTGACACTGCTTCCTTGAAACCCTGCGATAGAAGCCATGTCTCCTCAAACCTTTGAATTTTGCGGCCTGTGTTCTGAACTGAACGAGCACACACAGACAACGTCAAGAGTATTGGTCTATGATCTGACCGACTAAAATCCAAGTGCCTCACCTCATAACCAAAGAACATATCTCGCCATGCCACATTACCCACACACCTATCAATTCTCTCCCAAACAATATCCTCCCCTGGTCTTCTATTGCACCAGGTAAATACAGGCCCATTGAATCCAAGATCCATTAGCTCACATACATCCATCGCCTCCCGGAAACCGAGCAACTCCCCATCCGGCTTTGGTCTACCACCCTCCTTCTCATGGTCAAACAACACTGCATTAAAATCACCCCACAAGCCACGGGGTCTCACTGTTCCCTCGGAGTTGCTTCATCAGTGCCCACGTTCTAGGCTTTAGTTCCGCTTGAGGATGCCCGTATATCCCCGTGAATCTCCATGGGCTCGCCCCTCCATCCACCCATCCGTCTATGTGGTTAGTAGAGTACGAGATAAGACTGAACTTTACCTCCATGTTCCACAGCAGCGCCAAACCTCCACTTCTCATTACTATCCACACAGAAGCAGCTCGGATACCCCAGCCTAGTTTTCAGCACATTAAACCTTGACGTCTGCACTTTCGTTTATGCTAGGAACACCATCTGAGGTCGGTATTGTTGCACCAACTTGTACAACCTGCGGAATGTAGAGCCGACCCCAAACCTCGTACATTCCAAAACAGGATACTCATGGCGACCGGCGGGGCTGGGGACCAGCCACCGCCGAAGCAACAGATCCTGTCTCCACCCCACCTCTCGCCTTCTTCCCTCCCTGAAGTGTCAGCTCCCCCTCCTCCCCCTTCCTTTTGCCACCGACAGACTCCACCGGCCCCTCCCTATTAGAGATGTCTGCAAGTGCATCCCTCGCCCTTCTCTTCCAACCTCTACTACTGACTGTTTTTATTGTCCTCTCAACCCCCTCAGTCTCCCCACCTCCCAAATTAATTAATAAAAAATTAGTTTTAGAAAGATTGATTTATTATTTGAAAATTGACAAATAAATTATTTGATATTTCTGTGAGTATAAAATTAGTAATTAAAAAAATAAGAATTTCACTACCTAATTTAAATTTAATATGTTTGTTAAATGTTACAAATTTTAGTTTTTTTTTTCAAAATATAACATAAATTTGACATTTCCTAATATATTTAATATTATATTTGAATCTGAGTTGAGTTTTGATTATGTTATTTTTGTACTTTTATAACTTTTATAAAATTTTAAACTTCTTACCACATATGAAAAGCTTAAAATTTCAAACCATTCAAAACTTTAAAATTTAAAAATTTAAAAAATACACGTGCATTGCATGTGGTAAAACACTAGTCTATATCTATACTATATATAAAAGCTGCTACTGAGGAGAAATTTTAGCTTCCCATTATGCCCTTGATTTTTTAAAGTATACCTATTTTATCCTCAAGTTTAAATTCATTAAAATTTATATTAAATGAGGGAAAGGGAGTATCCGGAAAACAAAAGAATGAAAGATAATAAATAATAATGCACTGTGTAGATACCATATTTGGTCCGATTCATTTTCTTATTTTTCTTATTATTTTAGTGTTTATGTTATTTATATTGTATAAGATTGTTGTTATTTTTGTTATCATTTATTTGTTTATTTTGTTTATTTGTTTATTATTATTATTATTATTAATATATTTCTCATAACCACTTTTTCCCTAACGTCTTTTATTCCCTTCCCATTCTCTCTCCATATCTTCATACTCCGTAGTCTTCCCTGCTGATTTGGTCTTGCCCTTTAGTTTCTCCTTCCCTCAACCTCCTCTCAGTTAAAACGTTTCCTTACCTATCGACATATTGGTGGAAACTCTCTGGCCTATTTAAATCAATTGATTTCCTGTGGATTGGAAAGGTAAGACTCTTGGCTGAATTTATTTTTTTCATCATTCATTTTTTTGTGTCCAATTGGTGCAAAGAATTCATGGCAACCCAAAGTGTTTAAACTGCATTACCATTAAAGGTTGGGAATTTTTTCTTTCTAATAATGGAATTTTGCTTTGTGATTTAATAGCATAAGTCAATTCCATTTGTTTGTTTACTGTGAGTTTAGAATAGGTTTGGTTGATTTGCAGTTTTTTGTATTTTGTGGATTGAGATAGATTTGATTCATGGAAATAAGGTTTAGAATGGGTTAGGTTGATTTGCAGTTCTGAATTTTGTGGAGCATACTTTTTTTTTTTTTTTTTTTTTTTTTTTTTTTTTTTAATTTTACTTTTAATCTTGAAATTTTCGCAAGGTTAGAATAATTGATCAATGGGCAATTGTTTGTATTTTGTGGAGTATGCTGCCGTTTTTTTTTTCTTTTTTTCTTTCCTTCCATTATTTTGTATTATGCATAAAATTTTCTGATTAGATTTAGTTAAATTCAAACGAAGATTTGAATCTATGTTTACTGGGACCTTGTTGATTTGCAACTTATTATTATCATGGACCATTTGTTTTGCAGAAAGCTTTAAAAAGATCTAACTATAATGAGTAGTTTTCATTATGTTTTTCTAAAAACGAGATTGAGTAGTGTTCTCTTTTTGGAATTTATTTGATTAAATTCCTTAAATACATGAAATTTCTCACAATATCCGAGGATGGAAATTAGAAAATTAAAAATTTGATTTTCTAATATTCTTGAGGTGAGAAAAATTATTTTGGGTAACCAAAATAAATTTTCAATATTTTTTTTTGTTGTAATGACTTTATGCCACTCATAATTGTTGGTTCATATTTTGTCTCCAAAATATGAATGAATAAATATGGGACATTTAAAAATAAAAGAAAATAAAATTTTGTGGACCAACATTTACTTTTTTTTTTTTGGATAATAAAAGATAAAATTTGGTAACCGTTTTCACGGGTGTTGTAGGGTGCTAATACCTTTCCTACACACAAATGACTCTCAAACTCGAATTTGATTTACGCAGACCAAATTTATTTATTTTTTTGTTAAATTGGGTGACCAATTGATAGCACGCATAACGAGCTATATTTCTCGATATATTTTAGTTAGTCTTTGAGTGGTTTTGGGCCAATTTAATGCACTTTCATGTTCTTTTTGTAGGAATTGATTATTGGAATCAAAATAGAGAAATTGGAGATATGAGGTGTTCGGGCGCTGCAAAAGAAGCAAAGAAAATAAATAAGGAAAGAATTTGGAGCTACCCAACCCGAGAAGGCATTAGGCGTGAATCTGTGACAGCGTCGCGACGCTGCCCTAGAGTGTCTCGACACTGCCTGTAGCGTCGTGACGCTGTGACAAGAGCGTCTCGACGCTATCGATATTTTCCTTAATAGATTGCTGGATTTTGGGGTAGCGTCGCGACGCTGTCCATAGCGTCTCGACGCTGTCGGCAGATTTTCTATAAATTCATCACTTTCTTGCACGACCAATTGGAATCCATTTGGTTAGATTTTAGCCCTAATTTCGACTAGAGACCTTTGGTGGGAGTTGAAGCAAGGCCAAGGAGCGGGAATCAAGCGAGAGGACGTGGAGATCGTGACGGGGACGTGCCTGTTTCGACGGATTCGAGTTTTCCTTTCTCTTTCCCTTACCTCTTGTAGTTTTTATGGCTTTTCTTGCAATTAGTGTTTGTGGTTTAAAGACTATGAATTGCTAGTTGTTTGTCTTAGGGTTTGATGTAGTTGTTTTAGTTGTTGGATTGATTTTTGGTATGAATGTGTTGTTATTTTATGCATGAAATTTTGTGTAATGCTTTCAATTACTTGATCACTAATTGAATGATTTAAGTGTTGAATCTAACTCGGGAGAGAGTATTTGGCCTAAGACTTTACCTTGTTTAATTGCATGACTAGAGTAGAAATTCTAAGTTTGTGACGGGATTTGGAATATCTCTAGAAGTATAACAAGGACTAAACCGAATAATGTTTTGCATGTTAATGAACTTAGATAGGGATATCAAGTTAGTTATATGCATGAGAATCAATTATACTTGGGAGAGGTAATCGTGATAAAAGTTTCCTTGGCTTGTAGAATAATTGCACGATCAATTCATTCCTATTAATCAATCCTCAATCTTAAATAATGAAATCAATTACCTAAGAATCTTTCCATTTGAGTCTCCACCTTTATTTTATGCTTTTTGTCTTTAGATTTATCTTTTGCATTAAGTTTGGTTCCCTAAATAAAATTGGACAAGATTATTCACGTTACTTAATTTGCTAGAAAACCAATCCAGAGGACGACACTTGTTTAATCAAGAAAACACTATATTATTACTTGACTCGTACACTTGCGGTAAGCAAATCGTGCATCACCAATCACACCCTTAATATATTTGATTGGTGGCGACTCCAAAACTCTTTTTCAAGAGACCCTTAAAAGAGGATGTCGGCCGCTCCGTGTCGCGATCTCGTTGTGACAGCTTGGCGACTCCACTGGGGACTGCTTCATGAGAGTCTAGACTACTGAATTTTTATCTTTTCTTTATTATCTAAATACTTTTATTTGGTTTTTTTTTGTTGGTCCATTTTGTTTGTTTGTATTTTAGTAAATTTTTGTTTGTTATTTATTATTTTATATTGTGTTATTTAGTTTATTGTAAATGATCTTCTTATTACTTTTATTCTGTTTATTATGTAAATCTAAATTACATGTTATCATGCATCTCACACAAACTCACAAGCCTCCTACCCGGGCTATTACCCTTTAAGATTAGAATTGAGGATGTAGTAATGTTGACCTTCGAGGGGTTCCGGCCCCCGTGCAGGCACACGAAAAATTCTCGCTCAGATTAATCCTTTTATTATTTTTTATAATATCAGGATTGATTTGAGGGCCTTATCCATTTAGGATTTAGACATGCCAATACTCCATCATTTTTTATCCGGTAGTTATTTCATGTATTTATATTGATATTTCATTCATTTATTATTCTACCTAATTAATGCCATTTATGTTTTCATTTATTCTATTATTTTATTGATTCGAAAAAGATATTTTATTATTTTATGAAGATTTAAGTTGCATGTCACCATGTATCTCACACACATTCACAAGCCTCCTACCCGGGCTATCACCCTTTAAGTTTAGAATTGAGGATGGAGTAGTGTCGACCTTCGAGGGGTTCCGACCCCCGTGCACGCACACGAAAAATTCTCGCTCGGATTAATCCTTTTGTTATTTTTTTTAAAAATAATATCAGGATTAATTTGAGGGCCTTATCCATTTAGGATTTAGAAATACCCACACCTGCATTTTCTATGCGCCAATTATTTCATGTATTTACTATATATCTTATATTTCATTTTTTTTGGGAAAAATACACTTTTAGTCCCTGAGGTTTGAGTTAGGTTTCATTTTGGTCCATGAGGTTTCAAATTCAACAATTTAGTCCCTGAGGTTTGAGATAAGTAGCAATTTGGTCTCTTCCATCCATTTTCCCGTTAAATCTAACCGGATGCTGACGTGACACTATTATTTTAATTAAAAAAATTAATTTTTTATTTTTCCTGTTTTTTCTTTCTTTCTCATCTCCTCTTCTCATCTTCTTCTTCTTTTTTCTGTTTTTTTTTTCTTTTTTTTAAAAAAAAAGAAAAGAAAAGGAGGGAGGAGGAGCTCCCTCTTTTTCTTTTTTTTTTTTGAAAAGAAAAAAAAAACAGAAAAAAGAAGAAGAAGATGAGAAGAGGAGAGGAGAAAGAAAGAAAAAACAGAAAAAAAATTGTCACCGCCAATGAGCGGTGGTCGCCGGCCATCGGCCGCCGGCCATGAATGAGGATGAGGAAGAAGAAGGTGGGAGAGGAAGAAGAAGGAAGGAGAAGATGGGGAAGAAGAAGGAGAAGAGGGAGGGAGAGAAAGAATTAAAAAAATAATAAAAAATATATTTTTTTATTATTTTAATATATTTTTAATGTAAAAAATAAAAATTAATTTTTTAATTAAAATAATAGTGCCACGTCAGCATCCGGTTAGATTTAATGGCAAAATGGATGGCAGGGACCAAATTGCTACTTATCTCAAACCTCAGGGACTAAATTGTTGAATTTGAAACCTCAGGGACCAAAATGAAACCTAACTCAAACCTCAGGGACTAAAAGTGTATTTTTTCCCTTTTTTTTTTTATCCAATTAAGGTTCTCATGACTCTTTAAGACTGGATTAAGGATTTGGTAGTGTCAAGTTTTGAGGGGTTTCGACCTCTATGAGATATCTTCTCCATTTTTTTTTTCCTTCTTTCCTTCTTTCCTAATTAAGCTAATTAGAGAATCTACATTTCCATATTAAATGTCATGCCTTGGTTTTTACATTCCTCCCTTATAAATTTGTAGAGTCTAGCTTTCCTATACCCTTCAAGGTCTCGCAATTTTTTTCCCCCTCTTCTTTTTCTTCCTTCATTTTTTTTATTTTTTATATTTATTATGGTTTTTTCCTTCTATCATTATTATTTAATTAAATTATTCTTATTCTTATTATTTTTATTTTATATTTATTTATTATGATGATTATTATTATTATTTGAAAAAGGAGTTGCTTTCATGTATGTGCATTAATTCCTTAAAATAAGGTGAGTAGTGTTTACCTTCGAAGAGCTTCGACTCTCGTGTAGGCGCATGAAAGCCTTATAATATTATTAATAATGCTAATTACTATTCTTAAATGTTTTTTTTTTCTTTTTTTTTCTCTTCTTCTTTATTTTTTTGCCCTCTCTATGTGTGCTATTGTGATGAAAGTGGAATAACTGAAATTTTTATTGTCATTTTATGCAAAAGGAGAACACAATGAGCGTCAACATGTCCAATGTGTCCATGCATTCATCCTTGGCACCTAAGTATGATGAACCAGGTGTTGTTCTCCAATGGGCCGAGAAAATACAGCAAAAATTTGGTGATAGCTTAACTAATTCTTCTCAGATATCCTTACCAACCAGTTGTCAAATCTCTTTCACACAAAATGATTTGACCAAATTGAAGGCCATATGGGAGGGTTTGTCACCAAAGCGTAGATTTGTGTTTTCGAAGAAGTATGGTCATATAGCGGATTTGATGTATATTCCAGTGAACCATTTTAATTTAAGGGCTATAGTTCACTTTTGGGATCCAACTTACCGTTGTTTCACGTTCGGGTCGTTTGACTTATTACCAACAATCGAGGAATATCAAGCTATGCTCAGCATTCCTGAGAAGGAGGACGACATAATTTATTGTTTCAATCCCAAGTTAACAGCAAAAAGAACTTTATCAAAGTTCTTGACAAACGTTCACGCTGCTGATATTCAAAAGCACATGAGGACTAAAGGGGAAGAA
The DNA here is from genome assembly GCA_017139565.1 of Luffa aegyptiaca. Taxonomy (NCBI): domain Eukaryota; kingdom Viridiplantae; phylum Streptophyta; class Magnoliopsida; order Cucurbitales; family Cucurbitaceae; genus Luffa; species Luffa aegyptiaca. Next base: position 18,188,315 of record CM029402.1, read on the forward strand.
GAAAACATATCGATGGATTATTTAATAAAGATCAATCAAGCCCACCTGGATGAGGATAAGGGCCTGACCTTATTTGCATTATGCATTTATGGAGCAGTGTTATTCCCTAAAGCAAAGGGATATGTCGATGGGAAAGTGACAAAACTGTTCTTTGACATAGAACGAGGAACCAATCCAGTTATACCATTATTAGCAGAAACTTTTCGGTCTTTCAACTACTGCAGAATAAGGGGTGAAGGAAAGTTGAATTGTTGTGTTCCGTTGCTCTACATTTGGATACATAGTCATATCAAATGTTTGTTAGAGTTTAAATGTCCAAAGATAGATTTTAGTAACCCATGGAACTTGACACGAAATACAATCAGTGATTTTGGTGTAGTAGTTTGGGATCAAACATACCCAAAGAAGGAAGCATGGATGTCTTTCTTTTCAACAATTAAGTTTGAAAAATATTATATGGAAGGCTCCATGGATGCCCTTAAAGGCCATGACATATAGATGTGAAGATTTCTATAGTGTGCCTTTGATAGGGCCATGGGGAGGCATTAATTATGCACCTTTGTTAGTTTTACGACAGATGTGGTTTAAGCAGTTTATACCAGTTACTCACAATCTACAAGAATTAGAGTTTTCTTATGATCTTGAGGACTTCAGCGAGAAAAAACGTCAGACGGTCAATGCATGGAAATCCGTGAGGAAGGTGAAAAGTAAAGGGCATAACGAAGGGGTTACTAGTGAATACGAAGCTTGGCAAATGAATAGAAGGAAGAGCATAACAAAATTTATCCCAAAGGAGAAAAATGAGAAGCCAGAAGAGCCAACACAAGATCAATTGAGTCAGTGGAGTGAAGAATGCAGGAGAGTGGAAGAAAGAAATTGGTTATTAGAACAAGAGAATGAGAAGCTACGTAAAGAGACAACTCAATGGATGAATCATGCAACTCAAATACATAAAGAGCTTGAGAAGACTAAAGGGTTATTGGAGAACCATAATGAGCTAGAGAATAGTTACAAAACTTTAGACAAGGAGATGAGGCAGATGAATAAAGAAAATCGAAGTTTGAAAAATGAAAGAGCGACATTATGAGAAGCATTGAAATCTCGAGAGGACTACATCAAAGATTTAGAAAATGGGAAGAGTTTGCTTGTGGAATTCATTAATGAATTGAATACATCGATTAGTAAACAGAACACACAAATAACAGAATTAGAGACGAATAATCATTCTTTGCGGGAAACTGTTGACACTTTACAAGCGAGAATGGTAGATCACTCAGAAGAATATGGAACACTGAGAAATTATGCCGAGTCTTTACACCACCAACTCACCGTACACCAAAATTCAAGTGAAATAATATTGCATAAGTATCAGCAGCTGGAGGCAAATTACAAAGAAATGAAGAATGATTATGACCTACAAGGAAGAAATTTTCATATGATCTTAGGGCGTGTGGATCAAACCATTGAAATTCTTAGATTCGTTTCTAGAAGGGCTAATGGCTTTGCAAAATGGGCAGCTGAACTAAGAGTCAATATTTCTCCGATGCAACTGATAGCGAGCATAGCTAGCTACTTTTACTTATTTAATTTAGCTAGTCTTTTATGATTTTTGGGCCATTTTATTGTGCTTTATTGTTTATTTTGTAGGAAAGCGATGATTAGAGCTAAAACGTGGAATTGGAGTTAATCGGGTGTTCGGGACGTGAAAATATGCCAAAGAACCGGAAAGTTCAAGCAACAAGGAGCCAAAAGAGGGCATTCTGCCCATCAGCGTCGAGACGCCACTCTTGGAGGGTCTCGACGCTGGTTTTCCTTAATTAGAAGAGGCGGCAGCGTCACAGCGTCGAGACGCTGTGACAATAGCGTCTCGACGCTACCGTTATTTCCATTCCAGACGCGCGTGTTTTAGAGGCAGCGTCGAGACGCTGTCTGGATAGCGTCTCGACGCTACGACGAAAAATCAGTATAAATCATTCTTTTCGGCTAAGTTTTTGGGGATTCAATTTTGGGACCTTTTGGAGCCGTAAAACAGAGGATTGAGGCTGAACAAGAGGGAGAAAAGCGGAAATCAACCCATCGTTCGTGGGGATCGTGACGGGGACGTTCGGTCTCGGCCTACATTGAGTTTTCTTTTCCCTTTCCTTTTCTCTAGTTAGACTTATGGCTTTATTATGTTTAGTTGAGCTTGTAATACAAATGATGAGTAGCTAAACTTGTAGCTTAGGGATTGATGTAGTTGATTGAGTTTATGGATTGATTTATGGTTTAAGTTGTGCAATGTTTATTATGTTTGTAATCTTGATTTAATGCTTTCAATTAATTGGCCATTAGTTGGATGATTTATGTTTTAAATCTAGCTCGGGAGAGGGGATTTGATATAGACATACTCAAGATTGCATGACTAAAGTTTATTTTCTAATTCGTGACGGTTTTAGATTAACTTTAGAATTGGTTAAAAGATCTCATTGCCTTGCATATTAATAAACTTAGATAGGGATATCAAGTTGGTTAATTTGCATGAGAATCAATTATACTCGGGAGAGGTAGTTGTGATTAAAGGGTCTTTGGCTCATAATTTCATTGTGCATAATAACTTACTCCTTAAAATCAATCCTAGACTAAATCGGCGAAATCATTTCCCTAAGTGTTTTTCCCAATTGAATTTCCACACCTTTTTACTTGCTTTGATTTAGTTTTCATATCATTCACTCACTACTTTTTGATCCCTAAATAAAATTGAGCAAGATAATTCACAATACTTGATTTGCTTAAAAATCCAATCCAGAGGACGACACTCGTTTATACGAACACTTTATTATTACTTGACCCGTGCGCTTGCGGTTAGCAATTTGCCTATCAGCAACCTAACGCAGATGACTTGAAATGTTTCTAAGGATGATATGCAAAGAACTTGGGCATCTTGGCTGTTTTTATTAATTGTTCATTTTTGTTGAATTTTGCATTTATGACAAATAAAAATAATGTACATTGCACTTTCTCTTTGTAGTGTACCCTTTAGTTAAGAATTAGTTTATTTTTTATTTTCTCTCTTTTTATTTATTTATTTATTTATATTATTAATTATTACTATTTTTTGTTTATTCATTATCTTTTCTCCTCTTTCTATAAAAGGAATAAAAATAGCTCGCAACATTCCAATTCACCATCCCTACAATACAAGATATAAAAGACGAATCATGGAAGAGCAAGGCAAGGATATGGAGAAAATGAAACAAGATATCAATAATCTTAGTGAACAAGTAGCGAAAAATTCTAGAATTACTTTCAACTGGTAAAGGAAAAGGGGTTATAGAAGCAGAACAGGGAAGCAATCCAATCCAGGAAATCGATGATCCTGCTTATCCACCAGGTTTTACTCCTCAACATGTACGACAACGCCTGCATTTTCCACAGCCACAAACCCCTCAACAATATGTTGCTACGAATCCACTCTACACTCCTGTTCCAGATATGGAACAATTGGAAGCTCAAGTTGGAATTTAAATCAACAATATGACAATGTCTGGTCAACAATCGGAGATGAGATAGCATGAGGGCGTTCAAGCTAAGGAAAAGTTGGAGGTTCTAGAAGAAAGGTTACGAGCAATTGAAGGGACAGATGTTTATGGAAATATTGATGCCACGCAATTGTGTTTAGTGCCAGGTTTGACGATTCCAACAAAATTTAAAGTCCCAGAGTTTGATAAATATGATGGATCATCATGTCCTAGGAGTCATCTCATAATGTACTGCAGAAAAATGGCTGCACGCATCAATAATGTGAAATTATTGATCCATTGCTTTCAAGATATTTTAACTGGGCCAGCCACTCGATGGTATATACAGTTAGACAATACACACATTCATGTTTGGAAGGACCTAGCGGACACATTTCTAAAGCAGTATAAGCATAATATTGACATGGCGGCAGATCGCCTTGACTTGCAAAGGATGGAGAAAAGAACTTCAGAAAGTTTCAAGGAATACGCCCACAGGTGGAGGGATATGGCTGTGGAGGTTCAACCACCACTAACAGATAAGGAAATGACGGCTATGTTTATGCACACTTTGCGATCTCCCTTTTATGATCACATGATTGGTAATGCAGCAACCAGCTTCTCTGATATCATTGTTATTGGTGAAAGAATTGAATACGGAATTAAGCATGGAAGGATAGCAGGCGCTATAGCTAAATCGACTGTGGGAAAGAAAGCAACAACATCAAAGAAGAAGGAATGGGAGGTTCAAACAATTAGCTTTACAAACTGTTGGAAATATAAACCAAAGTTTGGTAAAAGAGAATAGAGCAAAAGTACATGAACAATGTCTCTGATGCTCCCTATAATAATTACGTGTCAAGTCATACATTTTCAGGAGCTACAAAGCCAGCAAATGCACATTTTCAACAGCAAAATGTGCATTCAACTAGACTTTTTGTGTAAGGTCAAAATAGTAGGGTCAACCAAAACTCGTGGCATTATGATCCGATTCCCATGACTTATACAGAGCTTCTACCTCAGTTAATTCAGAATCGGCAGTTGGCTCTCATCCCAATGAATCCTGTACAACCTCCTTATCCAAAATGGTATGATCCAAATGCTCGTTGTGACTACCATGTTGGAGGAATCGGACACTCAACAGACAAACCTTAATTAATGCTAGATGGTTAAACTTTAAGAAAGCTGGGGAAAATCCAGATATCAATAATAACCCATTACCTAATCATGAGAACCCAAAAGTGAATGCTTTAGATTATATTTCTGAAGTGTGTAAAGAGAAAGTTTATGAGATTACAACGCCTATGGAGGTACTTTTCGAGACTCTTTCTGATGCGGGATATGTCAATCAAGAGTACTTAGACCCTACAGTAAGATATGAAGGGTATGATGAAGAAAAGCATTGCATATTCCATCTAGGAATTGCTGGACATACTATTCAATATTGTGACAAGTTCAGATCTAAAGTACAACAACTTATAGATTCAAAGATACTCATGATATGTAGAAGGGTAAGCAAAATGAGGGAAGACGAAGTCAGCACATTAACAGGAGAATCTTCTTCCCACGAAAGGGAAGTAATTGAGTCCTTCCCACCAAAGCCTTTGACTATCATATACCGAGAGAATCATAATGCTTCATCTCTTCAGAATCCTCGACCTATCACAATTCAAGTGCCTGGTCCTTTCAAGTTTAAGGACATGAAAGCAGTACCATGGAGATATGAGTGCCCAACTCTTACAAATCCATCAATTGACAGCATTACAGGAGTTAGTGGAATAACTCGAAGTGGTAGGTGTTATACACCAGAAAATCTATTGAAACCATGAAGTGGTTTGATACTGGGGCAAACGAGGAAAAATGATAAAAAGATTATGTCTGAGCATGGCAAAGGGCGAGATATAGAAGAGCCTATCATAGCTAAAGATATGGAATACAATAAGCCTGTCACTGAAGAGGAAGCAGAAGAGTTCTTAAAGATAGTAAAGCAAAGTGAATATAAGATCATAGAGCAACTGCATCATACTCCAGCACGAATTTCTCTACTATCTCTGTTTTTGAATTCTAAACCACATCGCAAAGTGTTGTTGGATATCTTGAACAAGGCACATGTTGGTCATGATATTTCTGTGGAAAAATTTAGTGGGATTGTTGGAAATATCACATCTTCCAATTCCATAGTTTTTACTGATGATGAAATCCCTCTTGAGGGTTTAGGTCACACAAAAGCACTACATATTCAAGTAAAGTGCAGGAACTATGTCATAGCAAGAGTGCTAGTTAATAATGGATCGGCTCTCAATGTGATGCCTAAGTCTACATTGTTAAAGCTTCCAGTAGACATGTCACACATAAGATCAAGCAGCATGGTTGTAAGAGCATTTGACGGATCGCGTAGAGAAGTTATTGGCGATATTGAATTGCCGATCAAAATTGGCCTGTGTACTTTCAACATAACTTTCCAAGTCATGGAAATTACACCAGCATACAGTTTTCTGTTAGGGCGACCTTGGATCCATTCTGCAGGAGTAGTACCATCCACGTTGAACCAAAAATTGAAATTTGTTGTTGGAAGTAAACTGGTTAGTTTATTGGAGAGGAGGATTTCATGATAACCAAGCCCGTCTCAACCCCATATGTTGAAGCAGCAGAGGAAGCATTAGAATGTTCTTTTCGTTCTTTTGAAATTGCCCATGCAACTATAGTGGGAGGGTTTGAACTGACAAGATCTCACATGTTTAAGGCGAAAGAAATGGCTACTAAAGTAGTGGTAAATGGAGGATATCAGTTAAATCAAAACTTAGAATGGTTGCTGAGCATACCAAGCAATGTTGGGACATTTGGGCTGGGCTATAAGCCTACCAAATGTGATAAAATTAGACTTCAGGAAGAAAAGAAAGAAAAGCGTTTGGCCAGGTTAGAAGGAAAGGGATTCACTCCAAGTCTCAAACGTTTACCATCATTGTATGATAACTTCAAAAGTGTTGGCTTGAGCTTCTCAACATTGGACTCTTACTCAACAGATCACTTATTAATGGAGGTGCGAAACTTGTCGATCGCAGCAGTTGTTAATGAGCTACCACACGAAGAGGACATAATCTATGCATGTTCACCTGATTTCGAGCTTAACAATTGGGATGTTGTAGATTTACCTATATTTTCACAAGATTTGCAAGAGTAATGATTAAACATTTATTTGTTAATTCCTTTTTATTTTCTAGAGGCTCTACCCAAGGCTGTAGGTTGTTTGTTCTAAACATGGGTGTATTATTCTTGTTATCAATAAAATTTTGGCTTTTTCTTTGACGTATTCTAATTTCTCTTTTGCTTTTCTTTTCTCATTTTCATTTGCAAAATAAAACACAAAAGTCCAAATAGCTTCATGGGCAATGTTCATAAGAATGAAGATGTTAGTCTTACCCTTGAGACTTCGATACACAACATGGAGTCCGATAAGGAAAGTGATATTGAGGAAGAGTTTGAACCATCTTCAGAATTATTAAGGTTGGTGGAGGAAGATGACAAGGTTATGGGTCCTCACCAGGAACTAATTGAAGTAATCAATTTGAGATCTCAATATGAAGTAAAAGAGATAAAAATTGGCACATTTATGACAAGTGAAGCTCGGAAAAAATTAATCAAACTACTACATGAGTATCGAGACATATTAGCTTGGAGTTACCAAGATATGCCAGGTTTAGACACCGATATTGTGGTTCACCGTCTTCCGTTGAAACCCGAATGCAACCCAGTAAAGCAAAAACTACGTAAGATGAAGACTAATGTATTGATTAAAGTCAAAGAAGAAGTTAAAAAGCAAATTGAAGTAGGGTTCCTTACGGTGTCAAAATATCCTAAATGGGTGGCAAATATCGTACCGGTACCAAAGAAAGATGGGAAAGTAAGGATGTGCGTGGACTATAGAGATCTAAATAGAGCCAGCCCAAAGGATAACTTTCCATTACCTCACATTGACATGTTAGTGGATAACACAGCAGGATACTCTACCTTCTCCTTTATGGATGGCTTCTCAAGATATAATCAAATCAGAATGGCTGAAGAGGATCAAGAGAAAACAACTTTCATTACACTCTGGGGAACATTTTGCTACAAGGTAATGCCTTTTGGTTTGAAAAATGTTGGGGCAACATACCAGCGGGCCATGGTCACGCTTTTTCATGAATGCATAAGGAAATAGAAGTATATGTGGATGATATGATTGCAAAATCAAAGATTGGTGGAGACCACACAATCACCCTTCAAAAGTTGTTTGAAAGATTGAGAAAGTATCAATTGAAATTAAATCCATCTAAATGCACATTTGGGGCAACCTCAGGGAAGTTGGGGTTTGTTGTTAGTGAAGAAGGAATCAAAGTAGATCCTGATAAAGTAAAGTCTATTATGGAAATGCCACCCCTTCAAACAGAAAAGGAAGTTAGAGGAGTTTTGGGAAGATTGAATTATATATCAAGATTTATCTCTCACTTGACGTCTACATGTGAACCAATCTTCAAACTTTTGCGGAAAAATAACACAGGAAAATGGGACGATGATTGCGAAGAGGCATTTAGCAAAATCAAACAATACTTGCAAAACCCGCTTGTTTTGGTACCTCCAACTCCAGGACGTCCACTCATCTTATATTTAACTGTGTTAGAGAATTCAATGGGTGGTGTTCTGGGACAACATGACTTATCTGGAAAGAAAGAGCATGCCATATATTATTTAAGCAAAAAGTTCACCAGTTATGAAACTAGATATTCAATGTTAGAAAGAACCTGTTGTGCATTGGTGTGGACTGCACATTGCTTGAGATAGTATATGTTGTACCATACCACAGAGCTTATTTCAAATATGGATCCAATAAAATATATTTTTGAAAAGCCTTCCTTATTTGGAAGGATTGCCAAATGGCAGGTGTTGTTGTCAGAATATGATATTGTATTTGTCACTAAGAAGGCAATCAAAGGAAGTGCACTTGCTGACTACTTAGCAGCCCAACCAGTCAAAGATTACGAGCCAATGAGAGTGGATTTTCCAGACGAGAATATATTTCTAATAGAAGAGGATACTCTAGATAATGAAACATGGACTATGCTCTTTGATGGTGCATCAAATGAGTTAGGACATAGGATTGGGGTTGTGCTAATTTCTCCTGAAGGGAAAGTTTTTCCTCTAACGACAGCCAAATTGCACTTTGAATGCACTCACAATACTGCTGAGTATGAGGCCTGCATCATGGGGCTCCAAGCGGCATGTGAAATGAATATAAAGAAATTGCGGGTTTTCGGTGATTCAATGTTAGTGATCCATCAAGTCAAGGAAGAATGGGAAACTAAAGACTCCAAATTAGTACCTTATAGCCAATACATAACAAAGTTATCCAAAAAATTTGAAGAAATTACATTTGACCATGTGCATAGAAAAGATAATCGAATGGCAGATGCATTAGCAACCTTGGCAGTTATGTTTGATCTTAATCTTACATGTGAAATCTATCCGATCAAGATTACAAAGCGGGATGTACTGACTTATTGCATGACTATCGAAAAAGAAGTTGATAACAAGCCCTGGTACTTTGACATCCGACAGTACATAAAATCCAGAGAATATCCACTCGGAGCCTCTAAGAATGATAAACGCATCCTAAGAAGATTAGCCATGAAATTTTTCTTAAGTGGTGAGGTTCTTTATAAAAGAAACCATGATATGGTACTCCTCAGATGTGTTGATGCGGATGAAGCAAAACAAATCATGACAGAAGTCCATGAAGGAATATGTGGAACACACGCCAATGGACATTTGATGCCTAGACAAATACTTAGAGCTGAGTATTATTGGACGACAATGGAATCAGATTGCATAAGATATGCAAAAGGATGCCAAAAATGTCAAATTTACATGGACAAGATCCATGCACCATCATCCCCATTGCATGTTTTATCAGCACCTTGGCCTTTCTCTATGTGGGGAATGGATGTTATAGGGCCCATTGATCCTAAAGCTTCAAATGGTCATCGATTTATTCTTGTGGCTATTGATTATTTCACTAAATGGATCGAAGCTATGTCTTATCGCAATGTCACAAAAGGAGTAGTGCTCAAGTTTATCAAGAAAGAGTTGATCTTTCGTTATGGTCTTCCAGAAAGCATCATTACAGATAATTCAAAGAATCTTAACAATAAGATGATGAGTGAGCTTTGTGAGTAGTTCAAGATAAATCATCGAAATTCAACTCCATATCGTCCAAAAATGAATGGTGCAGTCGAGGCAGCCAACAAGAATATTAAAAAAACCATTGAGAAAATGACCACAACATATAAAGATTGGCGTGAAATATTGCCAATTGCATTACATGGGTATCGCACGTCAATTTGTACCTCAATTGGGGCAACGCCATTTTCTTTGGTTTATGGTATGGAAGCTGTCCTTCCTTTGGAGGTGGAGATACCTTCCTTAAGAGTTCTCATGGAAACTAAATTAGAAGAAGCTAAGTGGATTCGAGGTCGGTATGAACAATTGAATCTTATTGAAGAAAAGCGGTTAGCGACATTAAGTCACGACCAACTTTACCAAAAGAGAATAATGCGTGCATATGATAAGAAAGTGCACCTTCGATGTTTTCAAGAAGGGGACCTAGTATTGAAAAGGATACTTCCTTTCCATCAAAAGGATTATCGAGGAAAATGGACTCCTAACTACGAAGGTCCATTCATAGTAAAGAAAGGTTTCTCGGGGGGAGCTTTGCTTCTGACCCACATGGATGGAGACGAGCTGAGGAGCCCTGTGAATGCAGATCATGTTCGAAATTTTTTTTGCATGAAATCATGAACCTTAGAAGACTCCCTGGTATTAAAAGATGTATGTGAAAACTAATATTAAATTCTTTGAATATTGTGGCCCCGATTACTTTTCTCAAGTGTATCCCTCTACTCATTTGTTTCTTTGTCCTTTCTTATCAAACATTGTTATTATTTCAATGATGTCCCCAATTACATTTTCAAATGTATCCTCTACTTATACCTCTCTATGTTCTTTCTTTTAAAGCGCTGTTAACAAACCTTGAATTCATCTTTCTATTCTTATGACTTTGTATTCCTATAACTAGCAAGAATAAAGTAACACTTGGTGAAGTCATAACTCAAATAATGTTATAAATTACTCTTGTAAAACTTGTGAAATTAAGCTCGCATAAGGATCCTTGTGCAAGGACAATGAAAATATCCATGGGTTGAGATAATGAGCTAACCACGATGGCAAGGTACATCAAAATGAAGTTTTGTATTATGAAAAGGGGCATGTTATGCTCCATCTCCTTGATTAAGGAAGAAGAGGCAAAGGCTAATTAGAGGCTATACGGTCAAAAAGGCCATTTCTCAAAATATGGTGTCTTGTTCTATCCTATGATCAATTTAACCAATTACTAGTAGGGATGGGGATGGTGAAGTGTGATAGTGACCTTCCTTTCAAAAAAAATATATACACATAATGCTAAGATAAGAAATTTTGGTTAAATCGAGCTCAGTCCTAAAACTGAGGTCGAAGCCTGTATCCATCAGGTCCAATATATTTCGAACCCAGTCCTAGAGCCGAGGTCGAAGTCTTCACAAATTTTGGTTAAATCGAACCCAGTCCTGAAACTGAGGTCGAAGCCTGTATCCATTAGGTCCAATATATTTCGAACTCAGTCCTAGAGCTGAGGTCGAAGTCTTCTCAAATTCTGGTTAAATCGAACCCAGTCCTGGAACTGAGGTCGAAGCCTGTATCCATCAGGTCCAATATATTTCGAACCCAGCCCTAGAGCTGAGGTCGAAGTCTTCTCAAGTTCTGGTTAAATTGAACCCAGTCCTAGAATTGAGGTCAAAGCCTGTATCCATTAGGTCCAATAAATTTCGAGCCCAGCCTTGGAGCTGAGGTAAAAGCTTTCTCAAATTTTTGGCTAAATTGAACCCAGTCCTTGAACTGAGGTCAATATATTTTGAACCCAACACAAGAGCTAAGATAGCCATTTTCATAAAAATTTCACCGACCAAATACTTTATCTTTTCCTTTGTCCATCCTTAAGTTCCTTCAGGACGAACAAAGGGGGGCAAACTGTAGATACCATATTTGGTCCGGTTCATTTTCTTATTTTTCTTATTATTTTAGTGTTTATGTTATTTATATTGTATAAGATTGTTGTTATTTTTATTGTTATTTTTGTTATCATTTATTTGTTTATTTTGTTTATTTGTTTATTATTATTATTATTATTATTAATATATTTCTCATAACCACTTTTTTCTCTAACGTCTTTTATTCCCTTCCCATTCTCTCTCCATATCTTCATACTCCGTAGTCTTCCCTGCTGATTTGGTCTTGCCCTTTAGTTTCTCCTTCCCTTAACTTCCTCTCAGTTAAAACGTTTCCTTAGCTATCGACATATTGGTGGAAACTCAAACTTTGTTGAAAGCCTCTGTATTATATAATATATAGGGTAGTTTTCGCCGCTTCATACATGTATATATATATATATATATATATATATATATATATATATATATATATATATATATATATATATATATATATATTTTAGCCGCCGCCGCTTCATGATAGGTGTCCAAACTTTGCCGTTTTCATATATATATATATAATGGTTGTTGCCGTTGATAATTTTCTTTTATTCTGAATTTTTTTTTTTTAAAACTTACTGTACTTCAACCGTAATGTATGTATATATACATATTCTTCAGATTTCAAGCTGTCGCTTTTTTTTTTTGTTTTTTGTTTTGCACACCATGATCCACTTGCTTGATTTTAAGTGTGGACTTTAGGAAATCGCGTATTTGCACATCCAAGGTACATATGCAAAATTTGAAGGTCTTTTGATGAAGATATGCAACATACATGTTCCGCTTGCTTGTTTTGATTTCGCACATATATGGTGGTTCCGCTCGCTTTTGTTGCCGTCTTCACTTCATGATTTAAACTTTGCCGTCATTTACTTATTTTTTTTTTTAGTATCAAAAACATGCTTCAATCTGCGCACAAAATGCATATGTACTTTTTTTTTTCAACTACCGCTCCAAATATACTTTGTCACTCCAAATTTAACCAAAACACATATACAAAATGTGTTTGCTTCTGCCGCTGCCAAAACACTTTTTTTTTTTTAAAAAAAAAATCAATTTGCTGCCACCATTTGCATATGAAGACCACCCAATTTTGATTTGATTTCCCTTTTTTTTTTTTTAACCTTCGTCGGTAGCGTAAACTTCAACCACTTGCATGCAACCATTTTTTTTCTTTCCTTTCTTTTCTTGTCGATGTATACATGCATATGATATCGTACATATTTTTTTTTTACTTTGGCCGAAAACCGACCCTTTTTCTTTCCCTTTTTTTTTTTGTTTTTGCTTACTACCTTCCCTTTTTTTTATAGGATTTGTAATTAACAAGCTTGTTTGACAATCTCTTTGGATCGATCTTAATCTTTGTCCACCATTTGGAAGGTATATACATATTCAAACTTTTTTTTTTTTGCGAATTTTTTTTTGAATATGCATATATATTCCATTGGTGTCCTTATTGGATATGTACATATGAACTGCTTGGATTGTGCCATAGCTTCTCTTTTCTCCTATTTTTTTTGCACATATATTATTGCAATTTGTTTTTTTCTTGTTGAATGTGTAAGCATCGTGCAACAGTCGTCACCAAATTCACTTGCAGTGATTTCACTTCTGCTAGACCAGTCCCCATTTTATTGGGTGATCTGAGTAGCCTGCAGGGGTGGTCACCAGATTCGTCCACAGTGATGCACTCCTGCTACACCGGTCCCAATTTTATTGGGTGATCTGAGTAGCCTGCAGGGGTAGTCACCATATTTGCCTACAGTGATGCACTCCTGCTAGACCAGTCCCCATTTTATTAGGTGATCTGAGTAGCCTGCAGGGGTAGTCACCAAATTTGCCTACAGTGATGCACTCCTGCTAGACCAGTCCCCATTTTATTGGGTGATCTGAGTAGCCTGCAGGGGTAGTAACCAGATTTGCCTACAGTGATGCACTTCTGCTAGACCAGTCCCCATCTTATTGGGTGATCTGAGTAGCCTGCAGGGGTAGTCACCAGATTTGCCTACAGTGATGCACTCCTGCTAGACCAGTCCCCATTTTATTGGGTGATCTGAGTAGCCTGCAGGGGTAGTCACCAGACTTGCCTACAGTGATGCACTCCTGCTAGACCAGTCCCCATTTTATTGGGTGATCTGAGTAGCCTGCAGGGGTAGTCACCAAATTTGCCTACAGTGATGCACTCCTGCTAGACCAGTCCCCATTTTATTGGGTGATCTGAGTAGCCTGCAGGGGTAGTCACCATATTTGCCTACAGTGATGCACTCCTGCTAGACCAGTCCCCATTTTATTAGGTGATCTGAGTAGCCTGCAGGGGTAGTCACCAAATTTGCCTACAGTGATGCACTCCTGCTAGACCAGTCCCCATTTTATTGGGTGATCTGAGTAGCCTGCAGGGGTAGTAACCAGATTTGCCTACAGTGATGCACTTCTGCTAGACCAGTCCCCATCTTATTGGGTGATCTGAGTAGCCTGCAGGGGTAGTCACCAGACTTGCCTACAGTGATGCGCTCTTGCTAGACCAGTCCCCATTTTATTGGGTGATCTGAGTAGCCTGCAGGGGTAGTCACCAGACTTGCCTACAGTGATTTCACTTTGTCTAGACCAGTCGTTTTGATGACTGTAGTGTCTTACAGGGTTGATTACCTTTTTTTTTTTTTTTTTTTTATGATTGATTATTCATGAATCACTTCCTTGCCTTCATAACTTCTTGGATAAGATTGACATCAAATCTCTTTTTTTTTTGTGTAGAGAAACTTATCTCCATCATGGTGTATTTTACCGAGCATCCTGATCCTAAGAAAAACTGCTTGGTCATCTTGAAGGATAGAGATCAACCTGTTGAAAATGGCATTATTCTTCTGGTAGGAGAGACAATATGTGGTAATTTTAGGGGATCACAACCTTGTCTAGATAATTCAACCTTTTTGTCTAGATGGTCGGAAGAAAGACTTTTGAGTCACGACTCTTCATTGAAGGCGTGGTTTTTAGAGTCTCCAGTGCATAATAAGGCCCCGAGTGAAAATCCAGAATCAACTTTAGGTCGTCGAATTATTGGAGATGAACAGGTTCGCTGGGGTAGTTCATTAAAAATTCATGGAGAATTCTTTTATATCCCTGATTATTGGGAATGGTTAGAGGTCGTAATTTCTTTAAATACGCCGATACTGAAGAAGGCTCGTTTGTTTGATGCTGTGATGGCTTCCCTGTACACTTATGATCGCAATAATGATATAGTTCGAGCTTTTTGCGAAGCATGGTGTCCATCCACAAATACACTTCATACATCATCAGGAGAGTTGTCTATCTCCCTATGGGACATGTGGAGATTAGGAGGTCTTTCCATCAAGGGTAGGTTTTATGATGAAGTTGTTCCTTGCTGTAAAGAACTATTAGGTTCGCCTGATCGAGAGGATGAAGATGGCCCAAAAAGTTGTGAGTATCTTTTTGCTGCGTATTATCACATTGCATCTCAACAACATGATCGCCTTCAAATTCCTATCAAATCGTGGATTTCTTTCTGGTTTAAAGGGGATTCAAAATATGAAAAACCTCCTCCCCGAAAGTCGAAGAAGGCTTCTCGTCCATGTCAGACCCATAATCCAAATGGAGCTCCTATCGAGCGTCACGACTGGTCCGACAAAGAAATTGATCTGTTTTGCATGTTGGGCGTAGAAGATGAATTGAAAGATAAGACATATGTGGCTGCCTTTCTTTCTTGGTTGCTGAGAAGAAGAGATGAATTTGCCAAGCATCAGATCTTCTGCAGTGGCGATTTCAAGTTGAGCAGATTCTGTCATGCGTCTCAGCATCTTGTTTGCAATGACAGGAGTTTGGCTGTCTTCATGTTGGGTTTCCTTGGAGCGACTGCGAGTAATTGGCCCCACATAGGAGTTGCTTGAAGCAGCGATCTTTGAAGAAGCTTCTTCGGAAGTCATGATTTCTTTGCGAGAAAAAGAGATGAGAGGTAGAGACTGTCCCACTGGGCGTGCCAATTTGTTCACACGAGATTTCGACAAGGAAATTTAATTCGTGGAAATGAACTTGATTTTATTGATTTTGTATGTAGAAGTGTTACAGTCTCTAATATTTATCCTCTGATGCTTTCTCTCGAAAGGTAGAGTCTGATCTGAGGGCCGGCGAGCTTGATCTCAGACGGAGGAAAGTTGAATCTTCAACTTGTATCTTGATGAAGAAACGGTTGATTCTTTGGAGTCTTCCAGTCGTTGGATCTTCTGAGTCTTGAGATTGACGAATTCTGAATCTTGGATCTTCTGAATTCTCTGGACTCTCTGACTTCTGAAGACTCTGGACCTTGGGAGAATGCTCTGGGCTTTGGCTTCTCTGACTCTGTCTGAATGCCCCAAATGAATGGTGGCCTCCTCTATTTATAGAGTTTGATAGACCTCATATGGGCTTGGGCTTGGGCCCAACCCTTGGGCTTAGGCTATATTTGAGCTTTAATCCAACTCATTTTTTTTAATAAAATTGGATTATTTTAATTTAGCCCAATTTCTTCAATGATCTCGGGTCACATTAGTCTCGGGTCCAATCGCCACGTGGCATAATTTGATTGGACTCGGCTTATGTCATCTGATGGATCAATAATAGACAAGTGGCATTGTTTAATTTGCCGAATTTTAATGTCTATTAATTTAATTTAGGGACACAAGTAAATTTGTAATTGGTCCCAAATTTATTTTATCATTAATTTAAATTAATGACGTGGCAATTTGTGATTGGCCGAAATTTCTCACTCAACAGCATGAAAATTCTCGATAATTTTTGAGGAAAAGTAGTGTTCCCTTTATGGACACCTTACTCCATAAATACATGAAATTGCTCATTAATTGTGAGTCTTCAAAATTTGGGGCATTTTTCTTAAATTTACCAAAATTGAATTTCATCAACCCATTTTGAGATTGAGTAGTGTTCTCTTTTTAGAATTTATTGTAATAAATTCTTTAAACACATGAAAAGTCTCATCCAAGTAAAATCATTTTGAGGAACAATAGTGTTCTCTTTATGGACCTTCCAATTCCATAAATACATGAAATTTCTCATTAATTGTGAATTTTGATATTTTGGGGGGTGTTTTTCATAAATTTCAAAAATTAATTTTTTTAATTCATTATGTTTTTCTAAAAATGAGAATGAGTAGTGTTCTCTTTTTGGAATTTATTTGATTAAATTTCTTAAATACATGAAATTTCTCACAATTTCCGAGGATGGAAATTAAAAAATTAAAAAATTGATTTTCTAATACTCTTGAGGTGAGAAAAATTATTTTGGGTAACCAAAATAAATTTTCAATATATATTTTTTTGTAATGGCTTTATGCCACACATAATTGTTGGTTCATATTTTGTCTCCAAAATATGAATTAATAAATATGGGACATTTAAAAATAAAAGAAAATAAAATTTTGTGGACCAACATTTACTTTTTTTTTTTGGATAATAAAAGATAAAATTTGGTAACCGTTTTCACGGGTGTTGTAGGGTGCTAATACCTTCCCTACACACAAATGACTCCCGAACTCGAATTTGATTTACGCAGACCAAATTTATTTATTTTTTTGTTAAATTGGGTGACCAATCACACCCTTAATATATTTGATTGGTGGCGACTCCAAAACTCTTTTTCAAGAGACCCTTAAAAGAGGATGTCGGCCGCTCCGTGTTGCGATCTCGTTGCGACACACTGAATAAATGCCTGAAAAAATGGTACATTCAATAAAGAGATGGAAAAAAACGGTACATTCAATAAATGTTTGGAAATGTCTACCTATTTATCTTCTTTGCAAAACCTCTGGGTATATAAACTCCATTGGGGAGGGGTGGGTTTCGGGTGGGGACTATGGCTCTACAGCAGAGAAAAGTTGGAGCGACACTGGCGGTAAAGGTAGATGAAGGGTCTTGTTAGAGAAGAAGATTGTGCGAGAGTCTTACTGGAGTCTCGCCGTCGTTTGTTTCTAAAGCGTCGTTAGTGAAAGTTTGGGTCTTCTTTAGTTGTGTCTGAGCATTAAGTTCATCAATGACAAAAGATGCATCTACTGGTGTGTTGCGTGGGGATTTGCGTTGTTCAGTTACTAGAGTCGAGAGCTACCGTTACTAGACAATCGTCGAAGATGAAATGGGGTTGGGGACTGCATTCGTGCGATGGAAGGGGAGAGAGAGCATGGAAGAGAGAAAATATTTAGGGGTTTTCAGGAGGTACGAGCTCGCCGTCTTTCTCCATCGCTTGTTGTGGTTTCTTCGGTACTCTCTCCCTTCTGTTTAGTTTCTTGGTGTCTCTTTTTATCATTTGTTGTCATGGATCCTATGTCGTTGGTCGAGGATTGGTCTCGATTGAGCCAAACTGTGACGCCCCGCGTTTCGAAATTTAGGGCTTTTGGGATATTTTGGATCTATTATTGAGTTTAAATTGGAATTAAGTTGAAGGAATCAAATTTTAATTTGAATCCCATGATCATGGAATTAAAGTTACCCAAAGATTTTCTCATCTTTGGAAGGAAATTAAGGTTTTAATTTGGGGAAAAGAAAAAGAAACCCTAGCCCATCTTCTTCCCTTACCTTCTTTTCACGTTGCCACCCCCCCTCGATCTCCTTCTTCGTTCGACAGGAGGTGCATAGCCCCAACCCAACCTCCCTCTCTCATTTTCGCGCGTAGCAGACGCACATCCACCGACCTCTTCATCTTCTTCGTTGGATTCTCTCCCTCTCTCGTTCTTCTTCTGTCGGCCAGACACGAGCAGCCCTCGCGAGTGAGATTCCTCCTCTTTCCCTTGCGTGCGCGTGCGACTCCGTCCCTTGCTCCCTTGAAATCTTCTTCTCCAGCGTTGCAGCAACCTCAGACAAGCGCGACTCCATTTCCCTCTCCCTGTCCGTTTTATTTTCTCCGGCGACGCTGCAATGACGTGCACGAACTCGAGCTCTCCGACGCGTACCTCGATTCCATCACGAGTGGTGATGGTGTGCAGCGACCCATAGGCGTTTAGATTGGCACGAACTCGAACTCAGCAATGGCGTTGTAGTCCCAAAACCTATGTGGGGGATTGTTTTCCTTGTTGTACGTGCTTTGGACGACTGAATAGAATTGTGACGCTTGTTTCGATAAGGTTCGACACAAGCCCAGGTTCGATCTTCATTAGTTTTGTGATACCCACTTGCTAATGACTCCAAATGTGCAGGTTTCAGTATCTTTGAGCACTAGCCAGGATAAAATTGAGCTCAAAGTTTGCTTTCAATGGATACCCATAGCCCAAAAGGTCCCAAATCGGATTACCCATAGCTCGTTAACTTCGGTTTGGTGATTTTAGACTCTGGCGTGCCCCAACCAGCATTAGTTCCATGCTTGTTTTGGTTGATTCAGTAAGTTTCAGCCCACTTTGTACCCTTTAGAACTCATTAATAGTGTTTTGTAGTTCGATTAATTGATCCCTAATGCTTGGAAGCTCTCTATTCGTAGGTTCGGACTCATTTGATCACTTCTAGCCAAGAATCAAGTCTGTTTTTGGTAAGGATTAAGTAGCAAAGCTTCGTTTAGACCCTTTCAAGCTAATTTCGCGTGCTGTGAGCAGGTTTCTAACCCTTGAAATCCTTGTTTATAGTTTCAGAGTGTTTGAATCCTAGCTTAAGCTTCTTGTTGGGTAAGAACATCTTTTCTAAGCCATTTTTGTCTTAATTTAAGGTTTAGCAAGTGAACCCCAGGCTTGAAACCTTGTGCTTTTTATTGCAGGAGCTCGTTAGGTTCGCTTAAAAGCGTTTTAGCGATTAGTAAGTGGAATTCTACCTGTTGGGTCTGTTTGTTGGTGTGCTAGCATGCTGTATACTTTATTTGTTCATTTTAGTATATTTGGTATATATATGCTTGTTGTTATGTTATTTGCAAAGTTTTGAACATGTTGAACTGATGTGTTGAACTGTCATGTTGAATTATGCCGAGATGATGTTCTGTTGTGATTGATTGTAAAGCATGAATCTAATTTTGAGATCATGTTGTTTGATTGTATAGGCTAAAAGCATGATATGAGTTAAAGAGCAGGTATGGAATGTGCATTTTGGATTTATGAGCATGTCATTGGCATGGAAAATGGTCTAGAAGCATGATGTTTAGGATTCATGCATTCTAGTGAGATTGTGAGGTCAGAGGACCTTGTGTGTCTAAAAGGAAAGTTAGGTGAATACCAGGTGCCTCGGGTAAAAATGGTCGAAGGGTGGTATGTCACCAATGAAATAAGAGGAGCATCGGGTGCCTTGAGTAATATGGCCAAGGGGCGATGTGATGAGTCTATACGTTGTGAAAGTCATCGGGTGCCTTGGGTAATATGGCCAAGGGGCGATGTACAGTTTGATCATGAAGTCATCAGGTGCTTTGGGTAATATGGCCAAGCGATGCACAGTTCGAGGCCTTGGGTAATATGGTCAAGGGTCGAACGCTGAGCGCCGTAGAGAAACGTCGAGGCCCTGGGTAATATGGTCAGGGGTCGGCGTGACTCGAAGGAGTCAGTCTCAGAGAGCTTTGTGAGGGCTATGAGTGTTGAGCGAGCTCGTGGAGCTTGAGAGAAATCTGAGTTGCATGGCATGATGCAGAATTCATGTGTTTTGAGTATGCATGGCATGGTGCGGAATTCATGTGTTTTGAGTGTGCATTGCATGGTGCGGAATTCATGTGTTAGGTGCATGGTTGTTGCACGATTGTAATAGTTGAGTATGTTCTATGTGCTGATTGCTCACCTTGTATATAAGGCATGTTATTGTGATTGAAAAGCATGATGTTTGCCTTGTATGTTGTACGTTGTTTGATGGCTCTTTAGGTGTGAGTCACTTACTTAGTACCACTGTATTGTACTGATCCACCACCAGATTTTGCAGGTGATGAGGAATACTACGAGCCTGGTGATGCTGAGGAGCAGGCTTGAGAAAGCAAAGCTTACGAGTTTAATTCATTAATAGATTCTAGTTGTTTAAACATTGTTAGGAGAGACAATTTTTTTGTGTTGAGCATTAGGTGTTGTTTAGGTTAATGGTTATCAATTTTCGTTTAGTGCTTTGAATTAGACTCTATTTGAATTGCTTAAATTGAATGGGAATGGTTACGAGATCTGACTCGTAATCCTATTGAATCTTTAATTAGCGTTATGTTGAAGCTTTAACAGGTTGTAAAATTTTGGTTTAAGCAAAACTACGTCGTTATGCTGCCGAATTTTCGGTAGCCCCTTAAAGAATAATGTGACTAAGATTAGTAGTTCTTTTAGATAGTCTTTTGAGAATTTGGGGGCGTTACAGTTGGTATCAGAGCGGAGTTGTTCCTATAGACTAATCTAGGCAAAACTAGATTGAAAGTTGTAACTAGTGTAAGGTTAGGGGTAATGTCTTTCTCAGCCTCCTCTCCATCACCAGGTATGAAGACTTATCTTTGTTTTAACATATGATTTGTTTGATTATACGCTTTGCATTAGTAATGTTCGGTTTGCTTGTTGCCTTATCTGAATTGTTTTGGCTTGCATATTTGCTTTGTCTTGGTTGCTAGTAGGTTTAGGATGCTTCCATAGTAGCTAGATAGCATGTTTTGATCATATGCTTGTTGTTTGCTTGTAAGCATAGGATGCTGCCATAGTTGCTAGATAGCTTGTGCTTTGTTTATGCTTGTTGTTTGTTATTAAGTTTAGGTTATTGCCTTAGAGCTAGAGTTAGATCTTTCTTTACCTTGGAAGTTTATTTTGTTGGTTGCAAGATCCTATCAAGGGAGCCCAAAACCCCATCCTAGCAAGACACTTGGAGCAAAGTTGATTAAGTTGGAATATGCTAGAGTTTTGTGTCATTTTTAGACATGAATTGATTGGCTTTTAATTAAGAATCTACTGGAAGTTCTGAGAAGGAAGTTCACTTTGGGATACTATTTGGTTAAAGTTCAAGTTTAAAGGAATGAAGATTGGAAATTCAGAATTAGTAATTGCCCTAAAGGTTGAGTGTCTCTTGTAACTTGGTGCTTGAGTATATTTTGCAAAGGCTATTGACTTATGTATAGAGTTGTTACTTGGAACAACCTTATTATCCAAGTCACCCTATTGAATGGCACCGGTTGTAATGAAGGGACTTAAGGTGAAGTTGGAATAACTTTTGGATAATTCGCCTTAGTGTATATCCTCCCAACTTTGGTTGTAAGGAAAAAACATTGGCCATTGGGAATTGGGACCATGTGGCAGTGAAAGACAAGTGTCCTTTTCCTCGTCTTAGTGACCTTTTGACCAACTTCTTGGAGCAAAGGTCTTCACAAATGAGAATTTCGATCAAGTTAATATTAGTTAAGGATCAAGGAAGTTGGCAATGATTGCCTTCAAAACCAAGAATAGACATTTCAAACTTATTGTGATATGTTCGAACTTACTAATGTTCCTACAATTTCCATGGACTTCGTGAACCAAGTCTTTTGAGAATTTGGGGGCGTTACACTAACATCTGCGGTAGAAGACACCAAGGTGGCAGTCGACAGGTTTACTACAGATCAGACTGGTCAATTTCTCGGTTTCTGCTTGTTAGGAAAGCTAGTCTCTCACCGGTCTTTAGCTGCTGAGGTAATGAGGAAAACTTTCCAAGCTGCCTGGCGAACAAATAACGGTTTGCAAGTTAATTTGCTGGGGAAGAACTTGTTTTTATTTCGGTTAGTCAATGAAGAGGAACGTCTTCAGGTGGATCGTGGTCATAACTCTCCCCCTCAGTACGGAGAATGGCTGCGATTCGGCGGGAGAGGAGGAGGTCTCGCTCGAGTACCGGAGAGGGCAGAAGAAAGGGATTCGGAGCGGTTGGAATTGATGAACCATCCTATTTCTGTTGCAGGCCCGGTAGCTATGGTGTCGGAGGATTTAGAGCGTCTGTTCGGCGCGACGGAGAGGAGTTTGAGCCCGACAAGATTTTCTCTGTCAGGCGGTTCTGTCTTTGTGAGTAAGGGCAAGGAGAAGGTGTCCGAAATGGCTGTTCGGTTTTGGGGTGGCAGTCCAGCGTTCGCGAGATCGTGGAGGGCGGAGTGTTCGAGCGACGGGCGGATTCCGGTGACAGAACCGACTCCTCCGGTGCAATTATTGCAAACGGACGTTTCGGGGCTAGATTTTAATTCTGCCATTAATATGAAAGCTTCCGTTGATGAAGAGGTGGATTTGAATAATGACAGAGAGTGGGAGGAATGCAATAAAAGGCTTAATGAGAACTTAATGGCCTTGATTAATTCTAGTTCGTCTGGATCGAAGCAGTTATCGACATTTAACGAGTCTCCAGCCGAGATTGAAGGGATGAATGACACGGTCCAGGATGGGAAATTAATTGAAAAAGAGGATCAGCCTTCGTCCATAAAGTTTCGGCGACAGGTAAAAGCTGAAGATGGGCCGTATGCAAATCAGATTCGGCCCAATGTTGAGATTCTGGAGGATGGACTGTCCAAGGCTATTCAGTTACCCAATTGTGTAGATAGCCCAAAAGTTGTGGTGCATTCATTTGTTATGGGTACTTCTAAGGGCCCAAAGTGGAAGAAGAGAGCTCGAGCTAGTTATGTTCCAATTGGCATGACTATCAAGGACATCAAGGAATTTAATAAACGTCGTGATGGTCTGATCCTGTTATCACCAGAAATTATTTAGCGTCCTAAGATTGCTGAAAATATTTGTACAAAGCCGGGGACTGCGAAGCAGCCCTGCCAAGATCCATGAATATTATTTGTTGGAATGTTCGTGGTTTGGGGAGTCCATGGCCATTCCGTAATGTTTGCGCTGAGTTATCGCGCTTAAACCCCAACATATGTTTCCTTTCTGAGACGAAATGCTCTTCCTTTTATTTGAATAAATTGAAAACTCGGTTAAATTATTCTGGGTGTTTTGTGGTTGATCGAGTTGGTCTGAGTGGTGGATTGTGTCTGTTGTGGAAGGATACGATTGATGTGTGTGTTCGGAATTATTCTAGATTTCATGTGGATGTGGAAATAACATGGAATGATAAAAGGTGGAGATTCACAGGATTACATGGTAACCCAAACTCTTCTCAACGTCATCTAACGTGGGAGCTTATTAGACGTCTATACAATTTTGATGATTCAGCTTGTCTGATTGGAGGAGATCTCAATGAAATTCTGTGGCAATCTGAGAAGTCAGGTGGTCCAGAATGAGATAGTCGACAAATATCTGAATTCAGGGATGTGATGGATGACTGCCATTTACAAGACCTGGGTTTCTCTGGAGGTATTTTTACGTGGTGCAACAGACGTGATATGGGTGCCCAAGTGAGCCTCAGGCTAGATCGCTTTCTTGCCAGTCTTGGTTTTTGCTCGATGTTTCCAAATTATCATGTGGTACATTTGGATTGGGCTAAATCTGACCACCACCCAATTTAGTTAAGTTTGAATGGGGTATATCGGTTTAATCAGAGAGGTAATAGCTTTAAATTCAAATTTGAGGAATGGTGGACTCGGTCTGAGGACTGTAGAAGGATTATCCTCAGTTCAAGCTCGTGGGGTCATGATTGGGATTCTGTGGGTCAATTGAGCGACGATCTTCACAAACGTGCTTCTGCGCTAGGAGGTTGGGGTTTTAAATAGAACAAGCTATTACGGGCAAATATTAAAAAACTTAAGGACCAAATTCGAGTAGCATATGAAAGGCCTCTCCCATTGGATTTCAGAGTCATTCACCAATTGGAAAGTCAGTTGGATTCTTATCTGTTGGAAGAGGAGATATATTGGAAGCAACGGTCACGTGAAAATTGGCTCCAATGGGGAGACCGTAATTCTAAATGGTTCCATCAGAAAGCTTCGATGCGCAGAAGAAGAAATCACATTCGTGGGATAAAAGACAAGCATGGTAATTGGCATTCGGAGGCATCAACAATCAATGGGATATTTGAAAGGTACTTTAAGACAATTTTCAGTTCAAACAATCTTGCCCAGCGAGATCTGGAAAAGGTTCTTCATCACATTCCTGCGAAGGTTACTCCGGAGATGAATCAGAAGCTAAGAGCTCCATATACTCGAGAGGAAGTGGAAGTGGTCATAAAAAACTTTCACCCCACGAAGGCTCCGGGCCCTGATGGATTTCCAGCTCTTTTTTTCAGAATTACTGGGATATTGTGGGCCCCAAAACAGTGTCTAATTGTCTTGCCATTTTGAACCGGAGGATGGAACCATACCATCATTGTGCTTATCCCGAAATCGCGCCAGGCGAGGTTAGTTTCTGATTACCGACCTATTAGCGTTTGTAATGTATCGTATAAAATTGTTACAAAGGTGATAGCAAATAGGCTTAAGATTGTTCTCAATGATATTATAGATGAGGTCAATCTGCATTTATCCCAGGACGATCTATAACTGATAATATGATTATTGGCCACGAAACTTTACATTTTCTCAATCACAAAAGGAAAGGTAAAGTGGGTTATGCTGCTCTTAAACTTGACATGAGTAAAGCATACGATCGAGTAGAATGGTCATATCTTGGTCAAGTGTTGGAAAAGTTGGGATTTCATGGTGAATGGATTGATTTGGTCATGGACTGTATATCAACAGTATCATTTTCTATTTTAATAAATGGAGATGCTGTTGGTAACATTAAGCCTTCTAGGGGTCTCCGACAAGGACATCCCTTGTCTCCTTACCTATTTTTATTATGCACGGAAGGCCTATCTACTATGTTGTCTTTGGCCCGATCTCGTGAACTGTCAGGTGTAGCTATTGCGCGTCAGTGCCCAAGTGTTACACATTTGTTCTTTGCAGATGATAGCTTGATTTTTCTGAAGGCGAATGCAAGGGAGTTTGGGTCATTTCGGACGATTATGGTGGATTATGAAAATGCCTCTGGGCAGTGTATCAACCTTGAGAAATCAATGGTGTATTTTTCTAAGAATGTGCCTATTGATACTCGAGCCTACCTCAGTTCTACGATGGGTATGCAAATGGTTGACTCCTTCGGGCCTTACCTTGGTCTACCATCGTCTTTTCATCGTGGGAAGTGTAAGGATTTTCAATTTTTAATTGATAGGGTGTGGGCTCGTCTGCAAGGATGGAAAGGTAGTTTTTCCTCAAAGGGAGGGAAGGAGGTTTTTCTTAAGAGTGTTATTCAAGCTATACCGACCTATGCAATGGGCTGTTTTCGAATTCTGAAAAGTATCCTCACCAAAATTTCGTCATTATGTGCTAATTTTTGGTGGGGGGAGAATGGGAGTAAACGAAAGATGCATTGGAAGAAATGGGAAGAGTTATGTAAGCCTAAAGAATTTGGTGGCCTAAATTTTCGGGATTTGGTTAACTTTAACCAAGCAATGCTTGCAAAACAAGTTTGGCGAGTGCTAAATAATCCGAACCTTACATTGTCCAAAATTCTGCAGGGAAGATATTTCCCAATGTTCTCTGTTCTTGAGATACCGAATAAATCTAATGCCTCATTCTTTTGGAAGGGTTTTGTTTGGGGTCTGGAGCTTCTTAAGGTTGGACTGAGACGGAATCTTGGGAATGGTCATTTGATAAAAATTTTTCATGATCCATGGATTCCGCGGCCGTTGACTTTTAAGGTTTTAATGGTCAAAGACCATGCTGATGCGAATATGCTAGTGGTTGAGTTTGTTAATCCATCTAATCAATGGGATGCTACTAAACTAAGCCACTTTTTATGCGATGACGATGTTCGTGAGATTTTGAGATTACCAATTAGTAGGTCGGCCCCGGACTCGTGGGTTTGGCATTTTGATAGGAAAGGACAGTATACTGTCAAAAGCGGATATAAATTGAGTATGTTACATCGACAGGAATCCTCTTCCTCTCTGAGTGGGATAGAGGACAGATGGTGGAAACAATTATGGAAACTCAGAATTCCAAACAAGGTCAAACATTTTGTTTGGAGTTCATTTCATAATTCTATTCCTACGATGGACAATTTGAGGCGCCATCACGTTCTGGCTGGCGGTACATGTCCTATTTGCTTGGAGGATATTGAGACATCAAATCATGCTTTGTTTCTTTGTAGGCGTGCAAATGAAGTTTGGAATATCCTTGGGGTTGGTGATATCGGGTTTCAATATAGGTATATGGATATCAAGGATCGTTGGCTACAAATTAGCGCATATCAGGAGAATAATCTAAATTTAATTTGTGTTGGTGGTTGGGCGATTTGGAATGACAGAAATCATGTGATACACAATCGTCCTGTTCCAACTTCTGAGATAAGATGTGCGTGGATTCATGAGTATCTAGCGAAGTTTTGTAAGGCAAACAGAAATAGTGTTCTCTCTAACTTGTCAGGTGTTTCATTTACTGATCTGATCAAGACAGGTGAGGAGACAATCATTCATACAGATGAGTTGTTCGACGTGATAAACCGGAGATCGGGATTTGGGATTGCTCTTCGTGATACATTGGGAAATTTGGACGCGGGTTTATCTATGGTATCCCAAATTTGTACAACTCCATTATGTGCGGAAGCGGCTGTTGTTTTAGAAGGCCTTCATTTTGCTTGGACTTTGGAGGTGGAAAGTGTGGTGGCCATGACTGATTCACTTTCACTCGTCCAATCAATCCAGAATAGAAGTCTTTCTGACTCTAGTATAATACCCATTATATGGGATATTCACAATGTTATTCTTCTTTTAAGGCTATTACTTTTCATCATGTTCGTCGAAAGTATAATAGATTGGCTCATAAGTTAGCCCAAGCAGGACTATACTCTGCTTCGCAGGTATGGACGTCCAATTTTCCTGACTGGATTAACAGTCTGGTAAGTAAGGAACGTTCTCTTTTTGTAACCCCGCGGGGTGTTTATTCTTTCTAATGAAATTGCGACTTTATCAAAAAAAAAAAAAAAAAAACTTAAACACAATTATTGGTGCAACACAGGGAAAGTTGATATGACCATGTGAATATCAACCTTACGTCAAAACCAATTGCAAAGATCTCAAGCAAAAAGCTTCAAGGAAATCATGATCTGAAAAAGCCATCAAAACTAACTAGAGGTAAGGAAAAGATAAGGAAAAACTCAATTCCGCCGAAACCGCATGTCCCCATCACAATCTCCACACGTTCTTGAGTGATTCCCGCTCCTTGGTGTTGCTTTAGCTCCCACAGAAGGTCTCCAATCGATTTTAGGTCTAAAATCTCTCCAATTGAACTCCTCCAATTCGTAGCACATCATATTCTATTTATAAGGAAACGACCGATAGCGTCAAGATGCTAGGGACAGCGTCTCAACGTTATCCTGTTGCCGCCAAAAATAGAAAAGGAAAGCCAGCGTCGAGACGCTCTAAACCCAGCGTCTCGATGCTGAGCCTCGGGTTCTCCTCTTATGACAAGCCTCCACTTTGATTTCTTTTCGATCCCTTGCCTCTTTTAGCGTCCCGAACACCCGATCAACTACAAATTCTCTAATTTAGCTTCAATAATCAATTTCTATAAAAAGAACATGAAAGTGCATTAAAATGGCCAAATATTACTCAAAGACTAACTCGAATTAATAAGGAAAAATAGCTCGCTATGCACGCTATCAGACACTAAGGACCGAGTGGACGGGAGAAGACTCGACCCACTGAAGTGGGCCGAGGCTGACCATGCCGAGCCCATGGTATTGGGCCTTGGCCCAATTCCTTTTGGCCTATCTCTCCTCTAGGGTCTGCTTCTTGGTCGTATCCTTGGGTTGGTGTTGTGTTGTCCTCGTCGGCTCCTTACATATCGTAGTGGTCCAGAATTACTTATACCATTAAGCACCCACTCTTAAATTGGGATTTAGGTGTGACTTACTCCTATAGGTTAGTGATAGCGGACAAAAATGTCGCTATTTTAGCCCTAAATTATTAAGCTTTTTAGTGCTTTAAATGTGTTTTTATTGAGAAATCTTAATTTAATTTATTATTTTGTCCTAAGGAGCACTTTATGGATTTTTGGTGAAAAATGCCCTAAAAAGAGCCATCCAAGCCCAAATTTCCATGCCTGGGTCAAGGGGGAGCCCAAAGAAGTCAACCATGAAGATGAGGCCCAAAAGAATTGAAGTTGGCCCAAAATTGAAGCCCAAATCCGTGTGGTCTGGTTTGAAATTCGCCTAGCGTCGAGATTCTGTAGGGACAGCTGAAGGTGTTCATATAACACATGCGGAAGCAATTTTAGGATCGGAGGCACTTAACTACATCAATTTTAGAAAATGAAAACATGCTGTCCAAATACCGTAAGGTGAGAGCAGAATTTTTACCAACCTTTTGGAGATCGATTCAACAACCCCCTTTGATTCCTTTGATCACGAACGGTGTGTGGACCACCTCTAGTGTCTTCCCTACTATTCTCCGGGCCAAGAACGACTTGTGGGAGTCTATAGAGATAGGGAATGGGAAGGGAATGCTTGAAGGTTCAAGCACTAGAGAGATATATGGAGATGAGTGAGTTTGAGACCAAAATCCAGCAGCATAACAATATGGAAAATGGCTCTCCTTCATTTGAATCTGATTCATACTCCTTATATAGACATCTTCCATGCAAAGAGAAGCCTCATGACACTAGACACATGGTGAAATTGCAACTCAAAGTGGATTCTAGGTGTTTAATTCACAACACATGCAACTAGTGCATGGTTGTGTTATTTTCCACTATGCATCAACATGCAAGAGTGGGAATGCCACTAAATCCACTTAAAATTGAATCTAAATTCTCAATTTTCAGCTTGCAATTCATTCCTATTTCAATTCAAAATTGAAATTGATTTCTAGGCAATTAATTTGTACAATTCCAAGTAATTTTTACATGATTAATCCAATTAATCTTTATCACCTAGTGCCATGAATTATATATGATTCCTAATACATATATATGGTATTCAAAACACTTTTAAATACTCCATCTCTCATTTTCTAATTTAATTCATAATTAAATTATTGTGTCAAACACAATTTACGATAATACCCGTTTTCCCGATTTTGAACGATTCAAAGCTTCCTATCTTTTTGTTCTAGGCTTCGTTCCGATATGAGCTAGTAGGGGGACCTAATGGACCTATAGATCATGGGCTCCAACGATTCGAGGCTAACCGACTAATCTCATTATCCAAGCTAGCCAACATTCGTTAACTACCGGGACACTCCACTATAGCCCGATAGTTGCACTCCCCTCACTATAGATATATTTCCGTCCACTTGATTTAACCATGATTAGTAAGTCGATCCTTCACAGGTTGTTCGTATCTATAGCTAGGTCAAAAAGCCGTTTCACCCCTATAGTACTTCTAGTTCCTCAAGTCCCACTGATCCTCTAATGAACAATTGGTTTATGGTCCAACCAATAAACCGAGTCCCTCTCGGGCCAATGAGAGGGCGGGATCCCTTTGTTCAAGCCCCGGAGTCAGCACTTAAGGGAACAACCTCTCTACTATCCCTAATTCGGGTAGGAGTGAATTCCTTCTTGCACGACTATGTCCCCAACTATCTACCCGTTCCTATCCCTGAAATGGGAGGCTTATTGAGTCGGCGATACTGAGCCACTCTCACCTATGCAGATCTAAGGATAAGCCCGAATAAACAGGAGTTCATAGATAGCTCAGGATTAAGATCGAGTTACCTAGGTCATCATATGAAATAGTCAGTCTCATCAGTAAACGGTGTTATAAAGCGAGAGCAACTTATTTCTCGGTCCTGGTCTTATGCAAACTCATTGCATAGGACGCCCCCACTCGCATGTCTCTACATGGACGATTTAGGATCACATCGTCTATACCATCTATAAAGCGGGCCGCGTCTCATAGTGTCCCCAGAATAAGGTATCCAGCCCTATCCCTATACTATAGACTGTTTTGGCTATTACTCGAGCTTGATCCACTTTTATGTCTCTACATAAAGCTCAAGTGTTCATCCTATAGGCATGGATCTTAGTTTATTGGATTTGGGTAATTATATGTGCAATTTACTTTATTCAGTAATAACTTTACTGAATTAGTCTCGATAACGCATCGATAACGCCTTTATCGAATAAGTATATAATTCGTTTAACATTCACTATCTACGAGTTTTAGGACACCAATCCCAACAACAGCGTCGCGACGCTGTCCCATTTCTTGGCCGACAAGTCGATGACGTCATAGTGTCGCGACGCTATGCCATTTCCGAGCCTATATAAGGCGCTCCTTGGAGCCCTTTTTCACCATCAACCATCATTTCATTCCTTCATTCTTTTCTTTCTAAGGCTCCTTTGGAGCCTTCTCTCAAAGGCTCTCTAGCTTTTTTGAGAGTTCTTTAGTGGGAAAATTTTGGGGAGTTTTTGGGAGCATTCTAGGAGGCTCAAGGGTTGCTCGGAGGGACTCCAAGCACCAGCGACGGGGTCTTCGACGGTCAATTCCTTCCCTTTTATTGTGCTTATATTTATGCTTTCCATTGTAAATTTTGTGGATA
Source organism: Luffa aegyptiaca (assembly GCA_017139565.1). Lineage (NCBI taxonomy): Eukaryota > Viridiplantae > Streptophyta > Magnoliopsida > Cucurbitales > Cucurbitaceae > Luffa > Luffa aegyptiaca. The sequence goes on from CM029402.1 coordinate 18,219,317, forward strand.
TTTTAGCTATGTATAGCTAAACCCCAATTTGGGGTCTTGAAATGAAATTATAGTTAAATATTGTTATAATTGCCTATCTCTTGCCCTTTTTCCTAATTATTTGTATGGATGTGCTTAATGTTGTATGCAATCTGGCCAATTGTGTATTGATCTGATTCTTAATGGAGACTCGACGGAGAGAAGTTAGGATAGATCATAATCCATGCAACTAGTTTAATTGCCCGTCGTGACAACGGGATTAGTTGATTAAACTTAGATTCCTAAAATGAATCAGAGCGTAATAATTAACGATTTTTAATGGCGCTAAGGACACTTAAGTTGTTAAAATGGATTAATTACAATTAGGGGAGACCGACAGGAGAACTTATGTGATTAACGGAGATTCTAGGATTATAATTAGTTGGGCAATGAGATAGGATAATTGTAATAATTGTTTAGCTAATAATTGAGTTTCAAGACCCCACTTCCCATTAAAAGCTCTTTCTCCACATTTTATTTTTTCTGTGGTTGATCGAATTTCTTCTTTAATTGCTTTAATTTTTTAATTCATTTTGATTGCATGTTTTGGTCCCTAGATATTATTTCTCCCAAGTATTTTTAGTGTTCAAGAATCTTTTTGCTTGCTTAAATTTCGCTTCGCCTCCCTGTGGATTCGATACTCGGAATATTTTCGTTTTACTATTACTTGTGACGACCCGTGTGCTTGCGGATAATCGTACCCACGCTCCAACAAGTTTTTGGTGCCGTTGCCGGGGAGGCTTGATTTTTAAGAAAATTAAATTTTTCTTGACATCAAAAAGAAAGGGATAAATAGTAATTTAGGTGTAAATATTTTTTTTTGTGAATATTATTTTATTTTTGTTTTTTGTTTCGTTCTTTTGATTGTTTGGGAGTGTTGCATGCGAAGAGACAAGGTGATTAATTTGTTTCCGCTAGATCTTGAAATTGACAGGACACTCAGAACCCTTCGTAAAGAGAAAAGATTAGCAAAAGCAATGGCCCAACAAGAAGCTCCCAAGGCAATCAGAGACCTTTTACAGCCAGTTCTCCCAACCGAGAATTCCAAAATCGTTTACACCCCGATTCAAGCTACTAATTTTGAGTTGAAGACAGGATTGATTCAGATGGCGCGCGACAATTCTTTTAAGGGACACCCTTCTGAGGATCCACACTCACATCTGCAATCATTCTTGGAGATATGCGAGACCGTAAAGATGAATGGAGTTCCGGCCGACGCTATAAGATTGAGGTTATTCCCATTTTCTCTGCAAGATAAGGCAAAAGATTGGCTCGAATCAATCGAGACGGGCAGTATCAGCACATGGGATGAGCTTGCCCAGGCTTTCCTGACGAAATTTTTCCTGCCTGCCAAGACTACGAAGCTCTGGACTGAGATCGAAACGTTTAGACGGCTTGATGAGGAGCAGTTGTACGAGGCATGAGAGAGATATAAGGAGATGCTTAGGCGATGCCCGCAGCATGGATACCCAGATTGGCTCCAGATGCAGTTATTTTACAATGGACTGAATCCCTCCACCAAGACAGTTTTAGACACATCAGCTGGTGGGAGTTTTCTTTCCAAAACAGTGACGGAAGCCAAGGATCTTCTAGAGGAAATGACAGCAACCAGCTACCAGTGGCCGACTGAGAGGGGGATAGTTTCTAAGAAGGCTGGAATTTATGAATTAGATGAATCAAGCTCTCTGAAGGCACAGATGACATCATTGACGAACGCCCTGAACAAGCTGACTTCATCTGAGGTGGTCAAGTCCATTTCCACCTTAGCTAAAGGATATTCAAAGAAAGAGAGTCAAGATGTGGAAGAAGTTCAGTATGTGGGAAACAGACCATTTACTCAAGGAGTACCAAACTTCTACCATCCCAGTCCGCGCAATCATGAGACTTTTCCTATTCAAACACGAAGAATGTTTTGCAGCCACCACCAGGATTTGCATCATCCAGTATGCCAGAAAAGAAGAATAACCTAGAGGAGATGGTGGCCATGTTTATAAAAGAACAGAAAGTGTTAAATGTGAATCTCCAGACGGCAGTTAATAACCACGACACAGCTCTGAAGAATATGGAAGTTCAGATTGGTCAGATAGCTTCAGCGGTGAACGCCCTTCAGAAAGGGAAGTTTCCAAGTGATACTGAACCCAATCTAAGAGAGCAGTGCAAGATGGTGACACTGAGAAGTGGTAGACAGCTGGAGATCAGTTCAGAAAAGAAGAAAGAAGAAAAGAGCAAGGATGAAGATGGAAGGGTTGAGGCACAAAAAGCCTCCTCTGAAAGGTTCCAACATCCTTCTAACTCTATTGATTTCAATTGTGATTTTTCTAACTCTTTTGCAGGAAAGAAAAAAGATGAAAAGCAGGATGAAAGGCATGAAGTGAAGCTGAACGAGGAAGAAGTAGTTCCATGCAACCATCATGACAAAGGCTCGCACATTAGCCCGCCCAAGTGGAGGGGCGAATGTTCTACCTTTGACTACAGGGAGTTACTTTTTCCTCAGCACTTTAAAAATGTTAAATTAGATGAGCAGTTTCAGAAATTCCTAGAAATGTTTAGAAAATTGTCTGTGAACATTCCCTTGGCAGATGCTTTATATAATATGCCTAATTACGGGAAGTTTATGAAAGAGATGCTTTCTAGGAAGAAAAGCTTGAAAAAAGAAGTTTTTAAATTATCTGAGAGCAGTAGTACCATAGTTTCTGGAAAGATGCCTTCTAAACAAAAAAACCCAGGGAGTTTTACTGTTCCCTACACTATAGGAGAAGTATCTTTCAATAGGATTTTATGTGATCTAGGTGCTAGTATAAATTTGATGCCCTATTCTGTGTACAGGAAGATTGGTTTAACAGGAATGAAGGACACCGACGTCACTCTCCAGCTTGCTGATAGATCAATTACCCATGCGATGGGTGTTGTGGAGGACGTGCTGGTAAAGGTCAACAAATTTATCTTCCCTGTAGACTTTGTGGTACTTGATATGCAGAAAGACAGAGAGGTATCCATTATTTTAGGCAGACCTTTCTTAGCAACTGGTAAGGCTGAGATTAGTATGCATACTTGTAAGCTTACCTTGAACGTTGATGATGAAAAAGTCGTTTGTAGTATTTTCAGACATGATGAATCTGTATGTAGTCTGCATACTTGTTTTTCTATTGGTCCTGAATACTTGACTGACGATGATGGGGAGGTAGAGTATAACCTTGGCCTAGGCTTAGGAGAGGCGCCTATGGATGATGGGAATTTTAATCATAATGCATTTTTTGATGACCCTCTGTTTGAGAATGAGCTAATTGATGTAGATTTGCCTGATTTTGAAAATGAATTAGACTTGCCTGCCTTTGAGAATGAAATGTCTGCAATCGATGACTTACCTTCTTTTGAGAATGAATTGGAATTGCCTGAAATTAATAATTTTGATAATGAGATTGAATTGCCTGACTATGAGAATGAGCATGATTTGTCTGATAATGTGCATGATTTGCATGGAGATGACTACTTGATAGATGATAATTTTGAGCCTGATCATGATAATGCTGAATCCATTGAGTCTGATCCTGATGAGTATATAGAGTCAGACCCTGAAAGTGTGAATAATGTTGATTCGGGTCCTGATGATGTAGATAGTATAGAATCTGACCTAGAGGAGCTTATATTCTTTAGTTCTTCTGATAGTGAGTCATATGACAGCTTGGTTGAATCATTTTTTAATTATGAGTCTGAGGACTCTTCTGAGCATGTAGATATTATATCTGATGAATGGACTGGCATGGTTGATAGGCCACCTTTAGATCCTAGACCAGTAGATATCATAACGCTTGATGACTTAGTAAACAATTGTTTTGTGAATAGAGATTTAGAAAAGAGATTTGAAGATGCTACATATTTTTTGAAATGTTATTATAACAATCTCTTTAGTGATGATGGGCTAGGGGAAAGTTTTTTTTCTCCCCTGTTTGCAGTGTGCAATTCGGTGCGAGATTTTCTGCAAGGCTCGGAGGATGATGAAAACTTTTATTTCGAGCCTCCGTGATCGTGCCGAGCCTCGTCTAGCTAAAGACATTAAAGAAAGCGCTGCTTGAGAGGCAACCCAAGGATTTAAGTTTAGGTAGTTGTTTTTGGGGAAAAATACACTTTTAGTCCCTGAGGTTTGGATTAAGTTACAGTTTGGTCCCTGAGTTTTCAAACTCAACAATTTAGCCCCTGAGGTTTGGATTTCGTTACACTTTTGGTCCCTCTATCAAATTTTCTGTTAAATTCTCACGGAATGCTGACGTGGCATCATTTTTTTATTAAAAAAATTATTTTCTTGATTTTTAAAATAAAATAATAATAAATTAAATTAATAAGAATATTTTTTTTATTATTATTTCTTCTCTTCTTCTTCCCCATTACCCTTTCTTTCTCTTCTTCATTATCTTCTTCTCATCTTCCTTCTCCAACCAAGCTCTACCCCACTGGTCGTCGCCGGCGGTCGGCCGTCGCCGGCAGCGACCGACTTTTTTTTTTTTTTTTTTTTTTTTTTTTTTTTTTTTTTCTCCTTCCTCAAAGCTTCAGCTTTAATTTTTTTTCTCCCCTCTTCTTCTTCATTTCTTTCTCTTCTTCTCCTTTCTTTTCATTTTCTTTTTGTTTTTTTAAAGAAAATAGGGAGAAACGGGGAGGAGGAACCTCAAAGCTCTCAACAATGGAGTTTCTTCGTTTCCACCTCCATCTCCGGCCACCAAACCGCCGCATTTGCCCTCCCTCCCTGCCGGAACACCATCAAGTACCCGTACGGCACCGGCTACGGCTGCGGAATCGAAAACCCTTTTCTTTTTGTTTTTTTCTCAAAAACTGAAAGCCGCAAGAGGGTTTTTCTTCTTCTCTGCAAGAGCTCGCCCTCTTTCCGTTTTCTTCTTCTCCGGCCAAAATTCCAGCCCCTCTCCGGACTTTCTCCAGCAGAACTACTCGCAGCAGTGACGACGTTTCCTTTTTCTCCTGTAATCAGCGCACAACAGCCCTCACCCACGAAACCCACGGTCGTTTCTCTTCTCCTCTGCACGACACCCAAGCGATTCAGAAAGACCCTTCGAACCGGAACGAAGGGAAAAGCCCCTTCGTTCCAGATCTGGAACGAGCCCAAGAAAAGGAGAAGAGTAGGAGATCCCATGGAGTTTCTTGATTTCTCAGGATTTTAAGTTTTTTAGTGCGCCTAGGTTTTGCGAGCTTGCTTAATTTTACACGACAAAGAAGGTTTTCTCATTTTGGGTCATGGGATTCAGCTGCTTGGAGTTTCTTACATCGTTGCTAATTGAATGTTATGGCTGTAGTTGTTTTTGTTTGGGTTTTTTTTTCATAGTGGCAAAAGGGTTCACTGGAATTAATTACAGAATATGAGTTGTTTTTGTAAAGGATTTTGGCGCGGTAGTCCTAGATGTTGCTAGAATTAGGAAAAAAAAAAAGAAATTTTCGGCCGCCGCCGCCGTCGTTCGCCGGCAGCCGGCGGCGGCTGGCCACCGGAGCTGAAGAAGAAGGAGTTGGGGAGGGAAGAAGATGGAGAGGAGATAGAAGATAGATGGAGAAGAAAGGAAGAGAGAGAGAAAGAATTTAAAAAAATAATAAAATAATAAAATTTTATTATTTTAATATGTTTTTATTTAAAAAAAATGAAAAAAAATATTTTTTTTATTAAAATAATAGTGCCACGTCAGCAACCGTTAGTATTTAACAGAAAAATAGACGGCAGGGACCAAAGTGCTCCTTATCTCAAACCTCAGGGGTATTTTTGTTGAGTTTGAAAACTCAGGGACCAAAGTGTAACTTAACCCAAACCTCAGGGACCAAAAATGCATTTTTCCCTTGTTTTTGCGGTAAATAATTTTCTTTGCTTCGTGATCCAATTTTGTTTTGCAGAATCACCTTAGCAAATCCCAAAACTCCATGATTCCCATTTTCTGGATCCAAAGGAAGAGGATGAATTGCTCTTAGCTCAGGGAAGTCTCAGTATCCCTCTTTATGCTTTACTGTTTATAAACATTAGGGACAATGTTTAATTTAAGTTTGGGGGGGGGGGGGAGGCTTTCGCTATGTTGAGCATATTTGAATTCTGTTGGATGCATGAATAGATAGTTACGATAGCCAAGGATGTGATTTTAGAAGTTTTGGGAGAAAATGGTTTATATGTTGTGGAATCTGGGAGCATAGCAGAAATTGTGAAATTTTAAAATTTTTTGGTACTTAGTTTTGATGTCTAAAGCATGCGATAGACTTATCTAATGACATCTTTGAAAATCTAGATTCTTATTATGATTTTTAAAGTTTGTTGCACCCCGATAGGCTTAGTTTCTAATATTAGGAAGTTCATGCTTGATTGTTCTAAAGAACTAGGTAGAAAAAAAAATGCTATGCCTGCTGAGAGAAAAGCAAAAACAACAAAAGAATATTTTTGCTTGCACAAAAGAAAAAGCCTAGGGGTAAAAAGAGCTACCTGCGGTGTGATCAGTTAGGCCAACCAGAGAATAAAATTCGGGTTAAGGGTCCCTGCACCGTAGTGTGAAAGCTAGTACCATTAGATATCAAAATGCAAGTTTGGGGGAGTAGCAAAAGAAAAAGAAAAAGAAAGTGAAAAATCAATTGAGAATTTTGCTCCCCCATGAAAAAGAAAAATGCCAGGCGCCCTAGTTCTTTTTTTTGCATGATAGAAGAACTCCGACCTATTAGGGGCTCTTAGCCAGTGTAGGGGAAAAACAAATGGAGAAAGCCATAAGACTAATCTAGATTAGTAAAAGAATCAATAGAAAAGTCTTGAGCATGCTATTCATTAATCTTAAGTTCAAACTATTTTAAGATTTCTGATAGCGAGTATAGCTAGCTAGTTTTCCCTAATTAATTTAGCTAGTCTTTTATAATTTATTGGCCAAAATTATGCATTTATGTGTTGTATTTGTAGGAAATATAGTTTTGAGCCAATTGGATGTTCGGGATGCGAAAAGAAGCTGAAGAATGAAAAAAGAATCAAAGTTGGAAGATTGAAGATAGACCCATCCGCAGACCAGCGTCGAGACGCTGCTCTTTGGGCGTTTCGACGCTGACATTCTATATTTGGAGTTTTCATTTACAAAAAAAAAATAAAAAAAAAATCATAGCGTCGCGACGCTCTCGGCGAATTTGCCAAATCCGCAGTATCGCGACGCTGTCTATAGCGTCTCGACGCTGTCGGCAGATTTTCTATAAATTCATCATTTTGTGCTACGGATTGGGGGAGTCCAATTTGAGAGATTTTAGCCCTAATTTCGACTAGAGACCTTCTGTGGGAGCTGAAGCAAGGACGAGGAGCGGGAATCTAACTTGGAGGCGTGGAGATCGTAACGGAGACGTGCCGGTTTCGACGGCTTAGAGTGTTTCCTTTCCTTTCCCTTTTCTTTAGTTAGATTTAATGGCTTTTTCATGCTTAGTTGATCTTGTAACGCCATGTATGAGTAGCTAAGCTTGTTACTTAGGGATTGATGTAGTCTTTTAGCTTATGGATTGATTTATGGGATGATTTGTGCAATGGTTTTTATGTCTGCAATCTTAATTTAATGCTTTCAATTAATTGGCCACTAGTTGAATGATCTAAGTGTTGAGTCTTGCACGGGAGAGGGGATTTAGCGTAGACTTTATTAAGATTGCATGACTAAAGTTTATGTTCTAAGCTCGTGACGGATTTTAGAGTAACTTTAGAATTGGTCAAAAAGAACTAAATGCCTTGCATGTTAATAAACTTAGATAGGGATATCAAGTTGGTTAATTTGCATGAGAATCAATTATGCTCGGGAGAGGTAGTTTTGATTAAAGGTTCTTAGGCTCATAAATCCATTGTGCGTTATAACTCATTCCCTAAAATTAATCCTAGACTAAATCGGCGAAATCAATTCCCTAAGTGTTCTTTCAATTGAATCTCCATAGTTTATTTGCATTGATCTTGTTTTCTATCAATCACTACTTTTCGGTCCCTAAATAAAATTGAGCAAGATTATTCATTGTAATTGATTTAACTTAAAAATCCAATCCAGAGGACGACACTTGATTTTTCGATCACTTTATTATAACTTGACCCGTGTGCTTGCGGTAGGAAAATTCCACATCAATTTCTTCATGAGTATGCGGTGCTTGCTTATTCCACTTGCATGTTTTCCATTCTATCTTAAAAATTCCAAAATCATTGAGGCTTGAGCGATTCTATTTCATGCATATTTCGAATTTATTTTGCTCGGGACTAGCAAAAGCTTAAGTTTGGGGGTGTGATAGCGGGCAGAAATGTCGCTATTTTAGCCCTAAAATATTAAGCTTTTTAGTGCTTTAAATGTGTTTTTATTGAGAAATCCTAATTTAATTTATTATTTTTTCCTAAGGAGCACTTTATGGATTTTTGGTGAAAAATTCCCTAAAAAGAGCCATCCAAGCCCAAATTTCCATGCATGGGTCAAGGGGGAGCCCAAAGAAGTCAACCATGAAGATGAGGCCCAAAAGAATTGAAGTTGGCCCAAAATTGAAGCCCAAATCCGCGTGGTCTGGCCTGAAATTCGCCTAGCGTCAAAACGCTGTAGGGACAGCGTCGCGACGCTGTCCCATTTCTTGGCCGGCAAGTCGATGACGTCACAGCGTCGTGACGCTGTGCTAATAGCGTCGCGACGCTGTCCCATTTCCGAGCCTATATAAGGCGCCCCTTGGAGCCCTTTTTCACCATCAACCATCATTTCATTCCTTCATTCTTTTCTTTCTAAGGCTCCTTTGGAGCCTTCTCTCAAAGGCTCTCTAGCTTTTTTGAGAGTTCTTTGGTGGGAAAATTTTGGGGAGTTTTTGGGAGCATTCTAGGAGGCTCAAGGGTTGCTCGGAGGGACTCCAAGCGCCAGCGACGGGGTCTTCGACGGTCAATTCCTTCCCTTTTATTGTGCTTATATTTATGCTTTCCATTGTAATTTTTTTGGATATTTTAGCTATGTATAGCTAAACCCCAATTTGGGGTCTTGAAATGAAATTATAGTTAAATATTGTTATAATTGCCTATCTCTTGCCCTTTTTCCTAATTATTTGTATGGATGTGCTTAATGCTGTATGCAATCTGGCCAATTGTGTATTGATCTGATTCTTAATGGAGACTCGACGGAGAGAAGTTAGGATAGATCATAATCCATGCAACTAGTTTAATTGCCCGTCGTGACAACGAGATTAGTTGATTAAACTTAGATTCCTAAAATGAATCAGAGCGTAATAATTAACGATTTTTAATGGCACTAGGGACACTTAGGTTGTTAAAATGGATTAATTACAATTAGGGGAGACCGACAGGAGAACTTATGTGATTAACGGAGATTCTAGGATTATAATTAGTTGGGCAATGAGATAGGATAATTGTAATTATTGTTTAGCTAATAATTGAGTTTCAAGACCCCACTTCCCATTAAAAGTTCTTTCTCCACATTTTATTTTTTCTGTGGTTGATCAAATTTCTTCTTTAATTGCTTTAATTTTTTAATTCATTTTGATTGCATGTTTTGGTCCCTAGATATTATTTCTCCCAAGTATTTTTAGTGTTCAAGAATCTTTTTGCTTGCTTAAATTTCGCTTCGCCTCCCTGTGGATTCGATACTCAGAATATTTCCGTTTTACTATTATTTGTGACGTCCCGTGCGCTTGCGGATAATCGTACCCACGCTCCAACAGTTAGGCTCTTTAAGCTCGATTGAAGAGTATAACTTCGTCTTGTGCTGACTCATGTGTGGATTTCGCGTTATCCTACAAGAGAGGACAAAAACTGGACAAAATAGAGGCTCCCTAAATAGGAGTTAGGTAAGATAAAAATGAGAAAAGTGAGGGATTAAAGGTATAGCTGGAAGAGCTTCGACCTCGGCCTCAACCTCGAGATGAGACAGTTGGGTTTTATGTCCTAAAACTCGTAGATAGTAAATGAAACAAATTAATCGATCTCAATAAAGCGTTATTTGAGTGATTCAGTAATTTGGTTATTGAATAATCGAGTTTGCATTAATAAACCCTAAATCCAATAAACTAAGATCCAAGGTTGTTTAAATGAAACTTGAACTAGTATTTGGGGACATGCGGGGATCGGTGTTCAAATAACAATCTAAATGGTCTATTGTATAAGGATAAGGCCGGGTACCTTATCCTAGTGACATCATGTGATACGACCCACTTTGTATTCGATACAGATGCATCGATCCAAAGCATCCATGTAGGAGACATGCGAGTGGGGGTAGCCTATGCAATGAGTTTGCATCAGACCGGACTGCGAAATAATAACTAGTAGATGTAACACCGTTGACTAGTTTAGGTTTCTATTTCAATAGGATGACCTAGGTAACTCAATCTCAATCTTGAGTCTATTATGAACTCCTTTTCAGGAGGGATTGTCCTTAGATTTGTATGGGTGAGAGTGGCCTGTTCGCTGACTCTATAATCCTACCATTTTAGGGACAAGACCGAATGGGGGCTGGGAACATAACAGTACAAGATGGAATTCACTCCTTCCCCTATAAGGGTAGGTAGTTGTGTGTTCCCTTAAGGGTTGATTCCGGGGCTTGAACAAAAGCACCTGTCCTCTCCTGCCCCGAGAGGAATTTCTGTTTAGTGGTTGGACCCTATACAGGTTGTTCATTAGAGGGATCTGTGGTACTTAAGGATCCAGAGGTAACCCAGGGGTAAAACGGTAATTTGACCCAGCTGGTGTTATGAACTCACGTGAAGGATCGACTTACTGTATTGGTCGATATCCATGGACACAAAAATATTCTACAGTGAGAAGAGTGCAGTTGTGGGTCTTTAGTGGAGTGACCCACAGTTAACGAATGTTGATTAACTTGGTTAATGAGTTTAGCCAGTTAATCTTGTATCATTGGAGCTTCTGATCTGTAGGTCCATTAGGTCCACCTGCTAGCTCGTAACGGGTACTGAGAAAATATATTCTTGAATAATAAGGGAATTTTAGTTAATTGTATTTGATACAATTAATATAATGTATGGAGATACATTATAATATAAGTTTAATTAGAGAATTAAACTTTATAATTAATTTTGGATGTGATTCAAAATTAAAGAATGAGAGAATATGAGTTTAATTAAATATGTGATATTTGATTAATTCATGAATTAATTAATTGAAGAATTAATTAATTTAATTTAGTTTGGTTAAATGTGATTTAATCAAATTAAAACTATAGTTAATAATTAATGTACATTTGATGCACATTAAAACTATAGGTTAAAAAAGAGAGATAAACTTGAATATGATTCAATTGAAATATTAATTAAGTATTTGATATTTAATTAATATGAGAATCAATTTATTGAGAATTAATTGAATGACGAATTTAATTCAATTGAATATGATTCAAATTGAATTAAATACTTTATATTATAATTGATTTAATTAATATTGATTTAGTTAAATTAATTATAATTAATTAATTATTTATTTAATTAATTATTATTTAATTAGTTAATGGCTGAGATTGCTTTGATTAGATCCAACGATCTACATCAAGTAGGGTAATAACTCCCTCCCCACTTATCGTTCAGGGGAGAGGGAGTTTTCCAAACTGATTCTCTCATTCGGTCTAATTCACGAAAAATACAGAGAGAGTTTTCTCTCTGGAAAAACTTCTCTCGCCAAAAGAAAGCAGCCCCTTTGCTGTGATTTTTATCCCTTTCCAAGACGTTTTTGGGTTCCCACAAGCCGATAGTCTCAGTAATCCAAGAGGATAGCGGGTGCTCACTATTGGTGGTGTCAAGGACTTTGTCGGGATCGTGAATTGGAGCTTTGTGCAGTTTTGATCTTCAATCCAAGTAAGTTTCTATGATCTAAAATCGTTTTAGATATCGAATATCAGCATGCTTAATCTTAATTTATGGAAAATAGTTTCTATTTTAATGTTGCCAACGTATTGGTTTTTCTATATTGAAATTAAATTTGAGAATGGTCTTGATCGCTTCCGTTGCCAAGGAATTTTAATCTTTCAGAGACGTCGCCAGAGGTTTGGGGCAAGTCCATACCTTCGCGCCTTTAATTTGAATGTTTTTCAGTCCATTCCTTTGTTCTGAAGCCCCCTATTTAAGTGCTTCTCTTGCTTAGCCATTCATGTGGCACAAGTGGTAAGACCATAGGGTCGGCTTCAGCCACTTTCCATGTTATTGAAAATTTTGAGTTCCTACATCAAAACATTAGTTTCTACAAAAGAAAAGTGAGGGAAGAGGCTAGGGTCGGCCTCGGCCTGAAGCCCCTAGTAGCTCTAATGTCAGCTCCCTGTATTCATACATTAGTTTTTACAAAAGAAAAATGAGGGAAGAGGCTAGGGTCGGCCTCGACCTCAAGCCCCTATTAGCTCAAATGTCAGCTCCCTACATTCATATATTAGTTTTTGCAAAAGAAAAATGAGGGAAGAGGCTAGGGTCGGCCTCGACCTCAAGCCCCTATTAGCTCAAAATGTTAGCCCCCTGCATTCATACATTAGTTTTTGCAAAAGAAAAATGAGGGAAAAGGCTAGAACATGTAATCATGCTAAGCTAGCTTGCTTTTTGTTAATTGGGAGGCATATCCCCTATTACTTGCTTTTTGTTTAATAGGGAGTGCATATCCCTTGTGTAGCCCCCTTACTCAAGTAAAATTTTACTAAAATATAAAATATAGTTGAGTTAAGAGAGAAATACCTTTAAAGTTTAGGGTCGGCCTCGACAAGTCGTGCTCGGCCTCGGTCTCGGTCTCGACCAAGTGAGCTCGACTCAGATGAAGTGCGTGTGCTTAAGCCAGATAAGGCGAGGTAGACTCGGTAGCCCAGACTTGCATATGCTCAAATCTGGATGAGGCGAGGTAGACCCGATGGTCCAGGCTCGCGAAAAATGATGGGCTCAAGGCAGAAAAGGCGAGGTAGATCCGATGGTCCAGGCTCACATAATCTCAAATCTGGATGAGGCGAGGTAGACCCGAGGGCCCAGGCTTGCATAAAGTGATGATGGACACAGCTAGATGAAGCGAGGTAGACCCGGTAGCCTAGGCTCGCATAATCTCAGATCTAGATGGGATGAGGTAGACCCGGGGGTCCAGGCTCGCATAGGATGATGGGCTCAAGCTTGATAAGGCGAGGTAGACTCGGTGACCTGTTGGGTTCCCAGAGTGAGTAAAAATAAGGTGAAAATTAGACTCTAGAACACTGTGCAAGTATACACAATTCGCAGCAAGTAATAAGTATTTATCGAATCCAAGGTCTGAATTAGCTCTCACTTTATCTATTTTGTATAACTTTTCAATGGTTTCAAAGGTGGTTAAAATGATTGATTTTTATAGAATGCTGAAGCAAAAGAAATGACAGAACAGAAAGTAAACACTGACAGATTAGAAACAGGCGTTGGTTAGGATTTAGTAATTGTTTTAAAAGATGCTCTAGCAATATTATTGATTAGGCAAAACTCTTGCAGTCTTATTAGCAGATTCCTCCCGGAACTCTGGTTTTTTTTAGAATATGTTTCAACTCCAATGACGCACTACCGATCAAGCACTAGGCAACTGGCTATCCCTAGCTCAGTCACTGGCGTTCGCCAATACTCAATGATCTAGTGTGATTAAATGCCACACACTCCCCAAATCATCCCTGAAACTAGGAAGTGATATTCATACCGGCTGGCCAAGCGGGCACAAAATATAAATAAGCGCAACAAATAATCAAGAGGCATCGAATCAACATATATTGCGTAGAGATTAAGCACAACAACTACATATTTCCTAACCAACACCTAAAGTTACTTAGTTCATAAAGTGCATAGTAACACACGTTACAATTTGAGTAAGTGCATCCATAATTACAAAATAATACAAGAAAATACTAATTCCCTTGATACCCTTCATAATTAATGGTCTTCTTGTAATCTCCAATCTTCCTCCTCTATTCGGCTCCCAATGATGGAAATGAGAAATGATCTCTTCCCCAAGAGTGGAATGCATTTGACTTGAACGACTCTTCCCTTTTATAGAGTGAAGACACGCTTGAATTAGGTTGACCTAGACACGTGGATGGCTCTCCTTGCTCCTCAAGTCCGAGAATAGCTTAACTAACTTCAGTTCATTAAAATGTATAACGAGCTGTGACGTGGTAGTTTTGCTCTCTGCTTTGCTGCAGCGCAGCTTTTGCTCCCTCCAAGTCGCTTAGCAATATATTCTGCACAAAATAACTTCCAAAGCATCCATTCTTCCAAATAGGTTAGAACATACAAAATATATCTAAAAGCAACCCTATTTAGCACAAATGACACACAAAACACTATAGAATTAAGGCCTAAATAACTCCCTTTTGGAGAGTTATCACACCCCCAAACTTGAACTATTGCGCGTCTCGAGCAATACTAACCAACCTTCTCTTAAGAATTCAAAACATCAGACAAAGCACAACTCAATTAAAACAGATAATCCAACACTACCTTCAACCTTTACCTGAGCATTCTGCAAAACCAAGGACTGCTGCAGCAATATAATTCCTTCGACATGGACAAATAATCACCACTTTTAACTCAATTCTATGAACTTGCCACAACCTAGCTCTATTATCAGACATATCAAAACACATTTTTAAGGGGTTTATATTTTTGTTTTTCAGACTTAGAGCAGCCCTACAGTCATAAGCTCTTAAGCATGGGATGACACACTTTATGGTGCAGTATACCCTTGCCTCAAACTCATCACTAATTAGGCTAGATACTCATTGTAAAACTAAAAAATCCTTAGTTATTCTATCCCTTGCTCCTCAGAATTGCGACATTTTATGATGAAGCTCACCTAAGTCCTGGGAAACAGAAAAACTGCTGGATTATCATTCATCCTTCAAAACTTTTGCTCCATGTATTTTCTCAGCAAATTTTTCAACAATCGATTTTTTCAGCAAATAATAATTTTTTCATCATTTTTCACATTTCCTAGGTTATCTTTTGACGCAAAGACAAATTGTGGGTATCACAAATGTCCCTGGTTACTCAACAACCTAGCAAATTATTTTACTGAAGGAGAGGAATGCTCGAGCAAAACATTTGGAGTAGCAAAAAGTCCCCCAAACTTGAATTATTCATTGTCCTCAATGAATCATTAATTTTATGAATTTTACCCCCAAACTTAAATTTTTCTATCTGAATTTTTAAACTAAGCGTGGGACTAGAAGTAAGCTTAAAGTGGATCAAATAAATCAACACTACCTCAGAAAATCTTCTTGCCGCAGCGGTGACCAGGCTAGAAGAAATGCTCAAGCAAAAGGTTTCTGGAGATTAGAATACCTTGATCTAATTAAGCTTAGCCAGTCCAAGCTTCAAAATTTCAGAAGAAAATTAGTTAAGTTAGAATTACTCAGTGCCATAGAATAGAAATACTATTGGAAATTTCATTAAAAAGAGAAAAAGAAAAGAAATTACATTCCTAGAGATATATGTTTTTTTCTTTAGCGACCCAGCAGCAGAAAAATTAAAAACAAGCAAAAACAAGCAACAAAAATTATTTCATCAAAATAATTGTGCGCCCAAATTTCCTTTTTCAATCCTCCTGACCAGGATCTTCTTCTTCATCTCCTTCTCTCTCGACAAGCGGCGGCGGGATCCATGGATTCAATAGATCATCAGGGAATATCGGGAAGGATGGATATGGTTTAGAAAAATTCGATTGTAGGGCCCCTTAACGCAACATCCCTCCTCTTCACATAATTCCAGAAGGTTTGGAATTGCCTTTCAGCAAACTCCATCCTGCTGGAATGCAGCTGTAATTGCTCCTGCATATGATGGTTGCTGCACACCAATCCTCCTTGGCGTGCTTCCTATGTCCTTTGAAGTCTGGCCAGATTTGGTGTGTCGATCAGATTTGGTGTGTCGATTATTCCCTTGTCTATCAGAGTCACATCATCATCATTCACTGGAACCCGTACCCTTTGGCATAACATCGTGATAGTGTTGGGGAAAAACAGCTTCCCTACCTTCTTCCGCCAGCAATCATAAATCTCAAAAGAAATGATTTTGCCCACATCAATACTCATCGAACGACGAATAGCAAAAACAAGCAATACCCGGTCTCGAGACACCGTTGAATCGTGAGTCGTCGGCAGTAAGTGTAGCTTGATGAAGCCCATCCATGTATTGGCCTCACTCTTCAGATAAGCAGCTTGTAATGTACGCTTTTCTGTCTTCGACAGTCTCCACTGAGCCCCCTCGATGCCAACCTCTCGGACAGCCGCATTTAATTGATCATTCGATGGTGCCACCACCATCTCATTGAAGCCTGCGTGCGGAAAGTCCTGGAGGTTGAATAAAGAATTGATAGCTCCTGGGCTCCAGTCAATGGGCACTCCTTGGACGATAGCCTGGAATCCCTCTTGATCGTCAATATTGGCATAAAACTCTGGAACAATATTGGAATTGACTGGTTCAGGCTTCGCGCAGAACTGACCCCAGCCATGGTTCACTATTCCAGTCCTTAGAAACCTCGGCAGATCATCGCCAAATCCTCGTTCGAACAGAAAGTCTCGTTTCAGCATTTCTATGTATTTTGCCTGAGCAAGATTATTGATGAAGCGGTTGTACGACAATCGTGGCTCCTCAGGATCAAGATTTTCAGCCTCAGCCGATGTTTCAGCAATACCTTTGCCCTTGTCTTCCTTCTGTTTGGGCAAAATCTCTTCCTCAGCCTTTTTCGCTGCTTCCTCTCTTCCTTTGTCTTCAGCTTCTTTTTTCTCCTGTTCTTTTTTCTCTGCATTCTCTTCCTCAGAATCAGTTGTCGGAGGTGAAGGGGTATCAGTCCGGACCACCTTGACACGGCCGACTTTTTGCATTCGACGGCGACGACGGGGTACCTCCAGCATAATAACCTCGACTTGAGCCTCTTGCTCTTGCACCTCCTGCTCATTGCCTTTTTCCTGTACAAACTCTGTCTGTTCTTCTTGCGCATCCTCTGTCTGTTTTTCTTGAACTTCTTGCGTATCCTCGACTATCGGGTCAGTCTGTTCAGGGTTTTGTCCTTCAGGTTCCTTCGGAGTTTCTCTGTGAACTACCTCAGCAGCAATATCTTCTACTACCTTCTGTACAACTTCTTGATCCTCAGCCCTTGGTTGCCTTCTTCTTCTTTTAGCTTCCTTTTCCTCCTGCGTTTTCTTTTTCTTTGCCTTCTTCTTTTGTACCTCAGGGATAACTGATACTTCTTCTTCCTCATTGTCTCTTTCCTTTCTTCCTCTTGTTTTCGCCATTCTACTCAAAGGATTTACAGTAAACAGAAGCAAAAAGGAAAAATAAAAATGGCAAGGGATGAAAGAAGATGAAGTGAAAATAAACTTACCGAAGTCTTTGAATAAATAGGGCTTCAGCAAAAATAAAATCTCAACCGAAAGATTTTGCTCTTCATTAAATAAAATTACCGTTTCAAATTGCATGCAATCAGTAGAATTAAAACCATCAAATGGTAAAATCTGAAGTTCAAACGCCCATGGTAAATGATGATGCGCTGTCTAAAAGCTACGCCCTTGGATCTTTCCTGCGCGACACGTGGCAGCATCAGAATTCTTCATGCAATTTACCTGCCTACGAAAAATTCAAAATCAAACGGTAAAAATAATTAATCCACAACTAAACCCTTCTCATTCGGACGAAATATTTGATTCGGCCATAAATTTGCCGTAACAACCTTCTGAACAAAGATTACCTTCTAGAAGAATCTTGGATACGGAAGAATTCAAATTCAAATCAGAAAAATCAAATCAGGAATTTTAAATTAACCGCTTAAATCAAATCTCTTTTATTCGAAGCCAAATAAATCAGGAAAAACTTTATCTAAAACCTAAACAGAAATTTAAATAACCAAAAATACAAACTGAAATAAAATCGAACTAAATCTAATCGGAATAAATAAAAACTAAACTTAGCTAAAATAATAAAAATACTCAAAAATAAAATCTATGGAATTAAAAATAACAACGAATTAAAATAAAACATGCAAGATTTAAACAAACCAAATCTAAAATAATTCAAATTACAATCAAACCAAATCAGCGAGAAATAAAATCAAAACAACCACTGGGAGCTCAAAATATTGCTTTGTGAAATGCTCCCGCAAATGTCTCGCTCTCTCATTCATCAACCAACTTTAGGGAAGGATATTTGGACTGAAACTCCTCTCTCCAATAATGTTTCACACGCTGTCCATTAACTTTGAACACTCTCCCATCTTTTTCATCCTACAAAGTAATTGCTCCATGGGGAAAAACTTCAATCACAATAAATGGCCCTAACCATTTAGATTTTAGTTTCCCAGGAAACAACTTTAATAATCTAGAATTGTAAAGCAAAACTCTCTGACCTTTGACAAACTCTTTAGGTTTAATTTTCTTATCATGCCTCTGCTTAGTCTTTTCTTTATACATCTTCGAATTTTCATAAGAAAATTGGCGAAATTCCTCCAATTCATTAAGCTGCAACATTCTTATTGCCCCTGCACGACTCAGATCAAAATTTAATTTTTTCAAAGCCCAAAACGTTTTATGCTCGAGCTCTAATGGTAAATGACAAGCTTTCCCATATACCAACCTATAGGGAGACATACCCAGAGGAGTCTTATAGGCTGTCCTATAAGCCCAAAGAGCCTCATCCAACCGAAAAGACCAATCCTTCCTAGATGGATGGACTACTTTTTCTAGAATAGATTTGATTTCCCTATTGCTTATCTCAGCTTGACCATTTGCTTGTGGGTGATAAGGGGTAGCTATCCTATGCTTGATTCCATGTTTAGCTAAAAGCTTAGTTAAGACATTGTTAACAAAATGTGTACCCTCATCACTCACTAGAGCTCGAGGTGTCCCAAACCGTGCAAAAATGTGCGATTGGAGAAACCTTGATACTATCTTGGCGTCATTCTGATGGCATGCAATGGCCTCCACCCACTTGGACACGTAATCAACTGCCAACAAGATAAAAATATTACCATTAGAAGGGGGAAATGACCCCATAAAATCAATACCCCACACGTCGAATAATTCATCTCTAGGCACTAAATTTCCTCTCCTTTGGCAAGCATCACATTGCTTGTAAAACCAATGGGCATCCTTAAATAAGGAAGGCCAGAAGAATCCACAATGTAAAATCCTCATAGCTGTCCTCTGACCACTGAAATGGCCTCCATACGGCGAAGAGTGACATTGCTCCAGGATTTCCTTTGCTTCATCACCTGAAACACACCTACGAATAATACCATTAGAGCATTGCTTATACATAAATGGCTCATCCCAATAGAAGAATTTCGCATCATGCTTAAACTTTTTCATCTGCCTCCAATCCATATCAATAGGAGTGACTCCCTTTACCAAAAAGTTGGCAATATCAGCATACCAAGGAACATCCTTGATTACCTTTACCTCAACAGCAAAGAGCTGTTCATCTGGAAAGGAATCTGAAATGGCAGATTGCTTCAGCAAAGATGATGTTGGATCAAGACGAGACAAATGATCTGCAATGACATTCTCTGATCCCTTCTTGTCTTTTATCTCCAAGTCGAATTCCTGCAATAATAAAACCCAACGAATTAGTCTAGGCTTTGCATCATTTTTAGACATTAAATACCTTATTGCTGCATGATCCGTAAAAACCGTGACTTTGGATCCAACCAAATATGGGCGAAACTTTTCAATGGCAAACACAACTGCTAACAACTCCTTTTCAGTAGTTGTATAGTTGACTTGTGCCTCATTTAAAACCCTGCTTGCTGATGCGCAATTTGCTTGCCGCAAGTGTACGAGTCAAGTAATAATATAGTGTTTTCGTGTAAAACGACTGTCGTCCTCTGGATTGGTTTTCTAGCAAATTAAGTACCGTGAATACTTTTGTTCAATTTTATTTAGGGAACAAAACTTAATGAAAAAGATAAATCTAAAGACAAAAAACATAAACTAAAGGTGGAGACTCAAATGGAAAGACTCTTAGGGAATTGATTTCATTATTTAAGATTGAGGATTGATTAATAGGAATGAATTGATCGTGCAATTATTCTACAAGCCAAGGAAACTTTTGTCACAATTACCTCTCCCGAGAATAATTGATTCTCATGCATATAACTAACTTGATATCCCTATCTAAGTTCATTAACATGCAAGGCATTATTCGGTTTAGTCCTTGTTATACTTCTAGAGTTATTCCAAATCCTGTCACAAACTTAGAATTTCTACTCTAGTCTTGCAAATAAACTAGGTAAGTCTTAGGCCAAATCCTCTCTCATGCGTTAGATTCAACACTTAAATCATTCAATTAGTGATCAAGTAATTGAAAGCATTACATAGTATTGCATGCATAAAATAACAACACATTCAAACCAAAAATCAATCCAACAACTAAAACAACTACATCAAACCCTAAGACAAACAACTAGAAATTCATAGTCTTTAAACCACAAACACTAATTGCAAGAAAAGCCATAAAAACTACAAGAGTTAAGGGAAAGAGAAAGGAAAACTCGAATCCGTCGAAACCGGCACGTCCCCGTCACGATCTCCACGTCTTCTCGCTTGATTCCCGCTCCTTGGCCATGCTTTAGCTCCCACCAAAGGCCTCTAGTCGAAATTAGGGCTAAAATCTAACCAATTGGACTCCCCTAATCCGTAGCTCAAAAAGAAGATTATATAGAAAATCTGTCGATAGCGTCCCGACGCTATGCCAATTGCCGGCATTCTGTTTAGGAAAATTTCGAGAGCGTCGCGACGCTATGATTTTTTTTTCGGCTGGGCTGAATTTGACTTCTTCCAACTTGATCCTTTTTTGATCTTTAGCACTTATTCATGTCCCGAACACCAATTAGCTCCAATATTTATTTCCTACAAATACAACACAAAAACGCATCATTTTGGCCAATAAATTATAAAAGGCTAGCTAAATTAATTAGGGAAAACTAGCTAGCTATGCTCGCTATCAAATACCCCCAAACTTAAGCTTTTGCTAGTCCTCGAGCAAACTAAAAATCAAGCATACAATGAAATAATGGATGCAACAAACATGACTCAATCCTCAAGGCTCAAAAGTCAATAATCAAGCAATCAAGAGACATGCACATAAGGACCAATGAGGGAGAAAAATCAAAAGTTTTCCAAAATTAACTTGCATAAGCGAGATCTAACTTAACGAGATCAGACTCTACTAGCCCGGGATTGGATTACTAAACTCTCAACTCATCTTCCCTCTACACTGGCACTAAGGATTCACTAACGAGTTAATGGAACAAATTAGTTTGTTTTCCTTCATACTTAGGTGCTTATAATTGAAAATTACAACATGCATTTTTATGTGGCACTAGCTTTCACACACCTATTGCAGGGACCCTTAACCCGAGTTTTACCCTTTGGTTGGCCTAACTGATCACAACAGGGGTAGCTCTTTTTGCCAAAACTTTATTAAGCATTGCATTGCGCGCATAAGTCATGACTTTTCTTTTTTTTTTTTTTTCTTTTAAATTGTAACAACAAGAATGATTTTTCTTTATGAGCATGATAAGCATATATTCTTTTCTTTCCTCCTAAGCAAGATCAAACATGCTAATTTGCAAAAAATGAACTCTTTAGCTCTTCCCTACACCTATCGAGGTGACAACAAGCATATGAACCTAATAATTCGCTCCTAAGCATTCAAATCCAAATCTAGCCACGACAAATACTCTACTCATGCAAGACATCTCCTAGAAAAAGTTTAAAAAGTCTCCCTTTTTGGGCACTCATGCTTACAACTCATCGAAAGCTCGAAAATTGACAAGAAAGCCTATCCTAGGAAATCACAGTCATGCAAAAATAGCATCCAGAAAACAACCATATGCTCAATACAAAGAAAGCTCAAAACTATAGCCCGAACTCAGATGCTCAAGGGCTCCACAAACATGCTATTCCACCCCCAAACTTTAAGCATGCATTGGCCTCAATGTATAAAGAAAATAAGGCATAATCAAGCATGAGAACAATAAAAGAGTAGGAGGAGTGAACAATACTGTCCTGGAATGACGATGTCCTGTTTTATGGAAGCTTGCAAGCAAAGGAGAAGCTGGAACCAAGACCTACAAAACAAAAACAAACAATAAATCAAAAGCAAAAAGAAAAACACAACTAAACTTACTTGGGTTGCCTCCCATAAGCGCTTGTTTAACGTCATTAGCTCGACGTGCTCGTCCAGTCTGTCAAGGCACATAAAAATTCTCGTATTTCTTTGGGCCCTTCTTTCTTGAATCAATATAACCAATGATCGCTAGCAAATTGACTAGCTTCTCATGGGCCCCTGAAACAGAATTATTTTTGGTATTTTTGACTAAAAGAAGCATAAAAGGAGAAATATCAAAATAAAGAGACTCTGACTCTAAAACTGACTCGTGAGAATAGAAAAAAGAACAATCAAAATCTACAAAGGATGGAGAAGATAAAACAGACGAAGGCTTTTCAACCTCAAACTCTACCTCCTGAACTTCCTCTGACACTACAAGCTCATTTTCTTTTTCTTCCTCAGAAACATGTTCTTGATAGGTGCTACAACTCTTCAATTCTTCCCCACTATTAATGCAACTCACCCCTAACTGCTCATCCTTAGCAAGATCGAAAGAATTAAGCTCATGAATGGGTGCCAATGAATCATCGGCCATATGACTCACTAGACATCCTATGGAAGTGGATCCCACCTCACTAACTTCCTTTGGGGTCTGAAGTCCTTTTATAATTTCATCAAATTTTAGACTCCTCGCTCTAGACTCCTCAATATAATTTTGAACTATGCTATCTAAGGAAGAATTTTCTTTTAAAGGGGTAAAACTTGAAGATGAAAAATTGGAATATGGTGTTGAATAAAAAGTCATTCAAATCAATTAGAGCAACAATGATAATTAGGCTTCCAATCAAATAATAACCCAACAAGAACAAAGGACTAAGACTCAAAGAAAAAAGGAAATAAAAAAAAAGAACAAAGAAACCAAAATAGAAAAGGAATCAACTAAACTAAAAAAGGAAAAGATAAAACAAAAAGGAAAACAAAATCAAATAAGGAAAAGACAATAAAGGAAAAAAAATATGGAAAAAAACAAATAGGGAAAAAAATGCAATCTACCTAAAAATAAAATACACTCTAAATTAAGACTGAACAATTTTTCCACAATATTAATTTAACTAAATATGCCAATCCCCGGCAACGGTGCCAAAAACTTGGTGCGCAATTTTCTTGCCGCAAGTGTACGGGTCAAGTAATAATATAGTGTTTTCGTGTAAAACGAATGTCGTCCTTTGGATTGGTTTTCTAGCAAATTAAGTACCGTGAATACTTTTGTTCAATTTTATTTAGGGAACAAAACTTAATGAAAAAGATAAATCTAAAGACAAAAAGCATAAACTAAAGGTGGAGACTCAAATGGAAAGACTCTTAGGGAATTGATTTCATTATTTAAGATTGAGGATTGATTAATAGGAATGAATTGATCGTGCAAATATTCTACAAGCCTAGGAAACTTTTGTCACAATAACCTCTCTTGAGAATAATTGATTCTCATGCATATAACTAACTTGATATCCCTATCTAAGTTCATTAACATGCAAGACATTATTCGGTTTAGTCCTTGTTATACTTCTAGAGATATTCCAAATCCTGTCACAAACTTAGAATTTCTACTCTAGTCATGCAATTAAACTAGGTAAGTCTTAGGTCAAATCCTCTCTCCCGAGTTAGATTCAACACTTAAATCATTCAATTAGTGATCAAGTTATTGAAAGCATAACACAATATTGCATGGATAAAATAACAACACATTCAAACCAAAAATCAATCCAACAACTAAAACAACTACATCAAACCCTAAGACAAACAACTAGAAATTCATAGTCTTTAAACCACAAACACTAATTGCAAGAAAAGCCATAAAAACTACAAGAGTTAAGGGAAAGAGAAAGGAAAACTCGAATCCGTCGAAACCGGCACGTCCCCGTCACGATCTCCACGTCTTCTCGCTTGATTCCCGCTCCTTGGCCATGCTTTAGCTCCCACCAAAGGCCTCTAGTCGAAATTAGGGCTAAAATCTAACCAATTGGACTCCCCTAATCCGTAGCTCAAAAAGAAGATTATATAGAAAATCTGTCGATAGCGTCGCGACGCTATGCCAATTGCCGCCATTCTGTTTAGGAAAATTTCGAGAGCGTCGCGACGCTATGATTTTTTTTTTCGGCTGGGCTGAATTTGACTTCTTCCAACTTGATCCTTTTTTGATCTTTAGCACTTATTCATGTCCCGAACACGCAATTAGCTCCAATATTTATTTCCTACAAATACAACACAAAAACGCATCATTTTGGCCAATAAATTATAAAAGACTAGCTAAATTAATTAGGGAAAACTAGCTAGCTATGCTCGCTATCACTTGCATAATATATAGGATGGATAAATTTGACCTGCTTTTGCCCCAGCATGGCACCTACTGCAACATCACTCGCATCACACATTACCTCAAATGGTAAATTCCAATTAGGTGCACACAGAATGGGTGCTGAGATCAAAGCAGCCTTTAAAGTTTCAAAAGCCTTCCTACAATCTGCATTAAAGTAAAAAACATGATCAGTGTACAATAAGTTACAAAGAGGTTTACTAATCTTTGAAAAATCCTTTATGAACCTTCTATAAAATCCAGCATGACCCAAAAAACTCCGAATCCCTTTCACTGAACTCGGTGGTTCTAATCTTTCAATAACCTCAATTTTTGCTCGATCAACTTCTAGACCGTTCTTTGTAATTCTATGACCTAACACAATGTCTTCCTTCACCATGAAGTGGCATTTCTCCCAATTAAGAACTAGCTGGGTATCCTCACATCTCTTTAACACCTTACCTAAATTATCCAAACAACTCTGAAAAGACCCTCCAAACACTGAAAAATCATCCATAAATACCTCAATTGTGGATTCAATCATATCAGAAAAAATTGCTAACATACACCTCTGAAATGTTGCTGGAGCATTGCAAAGGCCAAAAGGCATTCGCCTAAAAGCAAACGTCCCATAAGGGCAGATGAAAGTGGTTTTTTCCTGATCCTCAAGAGCAATGGTAATCTGGTTATACCCAGAATAACCATCTAAGAAACAGTAGTAGGCCTGACCAGCCAATCTATCCAACATTTGATCAATAAATGGTAGAGGGAAATGGTCCTTACGGGTGGCTTTATTAAGCCTCCTGTAATCCATGCAAACCCTCCAGCCAGTTACTGTCCTGGTTGGGATCAACTCATTGTCTTTATTGGATACCACCGTGACACCTCCTTTCTTAGGAACACATTGGACAGGGCTTACCCAGTTGGTATCTGCAATTGGATAAATAATGCCAGCATCCAACCCTTTAATCACCTCCTTTTTAACATCCTCTTTAATTGCATGGTTAAAAGCCTTCTTTGTTGCTCAATACTCCTAAAGGATCCCTCCTCTAGAGTAATTTTGTGCATACAAAAAGATGGGCTAATTCCCTAAATGTCAGCCAATGTCCAACCTATTGCCTTGCGATATTGCTGCAGCAACTTTATTAAGGCCTCTTCATGCTCCGACATTAAATCTGATGCAACAATAATGGGCAACGTCTCACCTTCCCCAAGATACACATACTTTAGATGATCCGGCAAGGGCTTCAAATCTAAAGTGGGTGCCTCAATTAGGGATGACTTAATAGGAGGAGCTTTCCTTTCATTCAAATCTAAAGACTCAAAAACATCCTCACACCTAGACACTTCATTTTCATTTTTTCTTTCTAAAAAAAACTTCTAAATCCTCTACACTAACCTCTCCATGATCTTCCAAATGCTTGTCAGCCGAATCCTATATTGCTGTCTCAACAATTGTGTTCTCCAGAATCCTAATGAAAGAGCAATCTTCCATCTCGTCTGGATACTTCATGGCCTTAAAAACATTAAACTTTACTTCCTCATTATAAAACCGCATTGCTAATTCCCCTTTTTGATCATCTATTAATGCCCTAACAGTAGCCAAAAATGGACGACCAAGAATAATTGGGACATCTTTATCTACCTCATAATCTAAGATAATAAAATCAACAGGAAATATGAACTTATCTACCTTTACTAAGACATCCTCAATTTTACCCTCAGGATATGTGATAGACCTATCAGCTAGTTGGAGTGTGACTGTGGTAGGTCTAGCTTCACCAATACCTATCTTTCGATAGACCGAAAGAGGCATAAGGTTAATGCTTGCACCTAAATCACAAAGTGCTCTACCTAACTCTTTTCCACCTATAGATACAGGAATAGTGAATGACCCTGGATCCTTAGTCTTGGTTGGTAGCCCATTCTTAAGAATAGCACTACATTCCTCAGTAAGAGATACAGTTTCAAACTCACTTAACCTCTTCTTTTTAGTTAAAATATCCTTAAGAAATTTAGCATAATTAGGCATTTGCTCTATAGCTTCTACTAAAGGGATATTTATATGTAATTGCTTAAGAATCTCTAAAAACTTCTTAAATTGACCATCCTGATTCTTAGGCCTTTGCCTTTGTGGAAAAGGTAGAGGTGGTACATAAGGTGGGGGCGGCACATAAGGTGGTTCCACATCTGGAACAGAACCAGATGCTCCAGCATCATTGTTGCTGCCTCCAGCACCTTTACCAGATTCCAACTCTTTCTCAACAACAACATTTTTATCACCATTATTTTCTATATCCTGGGGCTTACTAGTCTCTTTTCTCTCTTCTAGTAGCTTACCACTCCTTAGAGTCACTGTCTTTACCTGCTCCTTACCTTCCCTTTTAGGGTGCTCAGTATCTGAAGGAATTTTCCCTTGAGGCCTTGCCTTCAGCTCATTAGCTAGCTGGCCCATTTGCAATTCTAGGGCTCTCATTGAAGCTTGATTACTTTGAATTGCCGCATCTGTGCGAGCCATATACTCTTTCATCATTGCCTCAAGAGAACTCTCTGAATTTTGCTGGGGCAAAGCTTGCTTATTTTGTTGGGGCAATACCGGTGCTTTAGCAAATCCCGACTGGTTCACTTTTTGCTGTGCTTGCACATTGCTTCCTTGTCCTCCCCATGCGAAGTTGGGGTGGTTGCGCCAACCTGGATTATAAAAGTTAGAATAAGGGTTATTCCTCTAATTCCCTACAAAAAATACAGAAGCTAGATTGCTAGGGCAAAGCTCGTAGTTGTGCTCTTCACCACAATAGACACTTGCTTCCTCTGCAACTTGGTTCACCATTGCAGCAGGCACCATAGCTGGCGGCTGCTGATGACTAACCACTGTCACATTTTTAAGAGTGTTAGCTAACATTGCAATATCAACCCTAATGGTAGACCAACATTAACCTCTAACACACTCTTAACCTTTTTATTTGTGCCTCTAACATCTGACCACTGACAACTATTAGTTGATATTCTTTCTAAAATTTCATGGGCTTCATTAAAAGTTTTTGCCAAAAGGGCCCCTCCAGCCGAAGCATCAACCATACCTTGGGTTGCTCCATTTAACCCATTGTAAAATGTTTCCATTTGGATACAATGAGGTAAACCATGGTGGGGACACTTTCGCAAAAGCTCCTTAAACCTCTCCCAAGCCTCACTAAAAGTCTCATCTTCAAGTTGCCTAAACCCCACTATTTCACTCCTCAATTTAGCATTCTTATTTGGTGGAAAATATTTACTAAGAAAATTTTCCGCTAACTCATTCCATGTCCTAATTGATCCTGGAGCAAAAGAATTTAACCATGCCTTTGCTCCATCTCTAAGGGAATACGGGAACAAAGTTAATCTAAGGGCATCTCTAGGCACACCCTGAATTACAAAAGAATCACTGACTCCTAGAAAAGACTTAAGATGTAAATGGGGGTCTTCACATGACAAACCATGGAACTGACCCACGGTTTGCAACATCTGAAACATTACCCGTTTCATCTCAAAATTTGTTGCCTCAATTTGAGGACGTGCAATTCCTAGATTTAACTCATCAAACATTGGAAAAGCATACGCTCGAATGGCTCTGGCCCTATCGTTTGCTACCAAGATAGGATTCTCAGCCTGATTATTTTGCTGTCCATTTTGCTCCAGCGGTGGATTTTGCTGCAACACACGATTCTGCTGGGGGTTCACTGGATCTTCTGGACCCTGCTAGAGACACAACACATCAGACATTGAATTTTGGTTTCTACGCTGCTCTCTCCTTCTTCTCTGGAATGTCCTCTCGATTTCTGGATCAAGCTTGAACCTTACCCCAGGCGGATCACTCATGCACCAAACTCACACCTGCAAAAACAAAAGAAACAATCAAAAAGTTCTAGCACCAAACCACTAAAACACATACACAAAACAAATCAGATAAAAACTTATTCAAGTCCCCGGCAATGACGCCAAAAATTGTTGGGTTCCCAGAGTGAGGAAAAATAAGGTGAAAATTAGACATTAGAACACTGTGCAAGTATACACAATCCACAGCAAGTAATAAGTATTTATCGAATCCAAGGTCTGAATTACCTCTCACTTTATCTATTTTGTATAACTTTTCAATGGTTTCAAATGTGGTTAAAATGATTTATTTTTATAGAATGCTGAAGCAAAAGAAATGACAGAACAGAAAGTAAACAAATAAGCAGATGATAAGGGTAAAAAATATACCTATTTTACCCTTATATTTAGCTCATTTCTTGGTCAAATATTGAGTGTTTAGGTCAATTTACTATTCCCGAGCTCAAATTATGCTTCATTTGATAAGTTAGGGTGTTGAGAATTACTTTTGTCAAATTTAACTCATTTGTGCTTAAAAAGACTTGATTTTAAGAGAATTTGACTTAGTTTGCTGTTGTGCAGAAAAACAGAGGAAAAGCTGGAATTCCCCAGGTGCGGAAGGCAAAAATGAAATGCGACCTCATTTCTGGAAAAACAGAGGCCGTTCCGAGTCGCACACGGGTCGTTGTTGACGAGTCTTCTTCGCACCTAACCGGTTGTTTTGACCTCGAAACTGACTGGGCAACCTTCCAGCACCTATTTCGCAGCTCCTCAACCACTTTCTACACTATATAAGCTCGAGATTCGAAGTCAAACCCAAGTAGAACTCACTTGGAAGAAAAGGGTGGTGACAGAACCCTGGCTCGACGCTAATGAGTAGGGATGCCCGAGGTCCTTCTTAGATGACCAAATTCTAACCCGAGAGAGAGTTAGACATCAAACCTTGTGGTTTGAAGAGAGTTTCACCCATTCCCATCTTGTAAAAGTGAGAGAGTGGAGTGTCTTAGCGAACTCTAGAAGGATTGTGTAAACAAAAAACCCATAATATTTAACTATCTCCTTTATTTCCAGCTCTTGAATCTTTTCATTACTCTGTATTATTTACATTATTATTCCAATGAAAATGTGTTGAGTTGCTTTTTATCCCATCATGAGTAGCTAAATCCCGTTGAGGGGTTCAATGTGGTGAATTCCCTTAGGGTTTAATGGCTTGAAAGTGTCTTATTTGCTTAAGTTGTGTTTAATGCATGTCATTCTTTATTGATTATCACTCTAATCTTGCTGAGTTTAATTTGATCACTTAGACTTTGCATGCTATGTGAGTTTGATCTCGAAAGGGACAAACAATATCGGTTCTCATAAAGGTGATATAGGAGAAAAAGCTAGAAAGAGATTGTTCGGCGGTATAGGGCAAGCTGCCTAAGGCACCCTATATCGACTATAGGGTTATAGGTTGCATTCGTGAATTATCTATGTCGGAGTCGAGTCCAAGAAATGGGCATAACGGTACTCGCTTAGCCTTCTTACGATTTTTGGAAACAAGGGCCAAAAGGAAGTTAAATCTGACCCAATGCATTAAATACAGTTAAGTTAGATATTGCATAAGTATGGTTGTTACCTTAGGGATGAATCCATGTTGAATACCTCGTTTTATCTTATTGTTATTCTTTATTATTTTATTGCTTGTTTTGTTTATCTTTTCAAAAACCTAATCAATCAACTTATTTTCTTTGGCGTTACCTTTTTCAAAAGCAATCATTTGAGCAGTTTCTTATTCAAATATACATTTCCAATTTAGTCCTTGTGGGATCGATACCCTTGGAATACTTTCTGAGGTTTTTTTATTACTACGAGCGACAATGTATACTTGCACTTAAGTGTTGGCTGAATATTTATTTCTTATTATTATCCATATTATCTTAGATTCCATCCATTCAGTTCACACACACACCAATAGAAAGATTAGAAACAGGCGTTGGTCAGGATTTAGTAATTGTTTTAAAAGATGCTCTAGCAATATTATTGATCAGGCAAAACTCTTGCAGTCTTATTAGCAGATTCCTCCCGGAACTCTGGTTTTTTTAGAATATGTTTCAACTCTAATAACGCACTACCGATCAAACACTAGGCAACTGGCTATCCCTAACTCAGTCACTGGCGTTCACCAATACACAATGATCTAGTGTGATTAAATGCCACACACTCCCCAAATCATCCCTGAAACTAGGAAGTGATATTCATACCGGCTGGCCAAGCGGGCACAAAATATAATTAAGCACAACAAATAATCAAGATGCATCGAATTAACATATATTACATAGAGATTAAGCACAACAACTGCATATTTCCTAACCAACACCTAAAGTTACTTAGTTCATAAAGCGCATAGTAACACACGTTACAATCTGAGTAATTGCATCCATAATTACAAAATAATACAAGAAAATACTAATTCCCTTGATCAACTTCGTAATTAATGGTTGATGACCGCAAAGTGCACGGGCCGCAAGTAATATAAAACGGTAGTAATACCGAGTATCGAATCCACAGGGAAGCGAAGCGAAAATTAAGCAAAAATAGAATCTCTTGAGCACTAAAAGTACTTAGGCAAAATAATATTTAGGGAACAACCCATGCAAATAAGAGAAATTTAAAATTCAAAGCAGGAAAATAATTTGATCAATCAAATAAAAAAATATGGAGAAAGAGATTTCTTTTAATGGGAAGAGGGGTCTTGAAAATCAATTATGAGCTAAACAATTGTTATAATTATCCTATCTCATTGCCCAACTAATTATACTCCTAGAATCTCCGTTAATCACATAGGTTCTCCTGTCGGTTTCCCCTAATTGTAATTAATTCATTTTAACAACCTAAGTGTCCTTAGCGCCATTAAAAATCATTAATTATTACGCTCTGATTCATTTTAGGAATCTAAGTTTAATCAACTAATCCCGGTGTCACGACGGGCAATTAAACTAGTTGCATGGATTATGATCTATCCTAACTTCTCTCCGTCGAGTTTCCATTAAGAATCGAATCATTACACAATTGGCCAGATTGAATAAAGCATTAAGCACATCCATACAAATAATTAGGAAAAAGGGCAAGAGACAGGTAATTATAACAACATTTCAACTATAATTTCATTTCAAGACCCCAAATTGGGGTTTAGCTATACATAGCTAAAATATCCACAACATTTACAATAGAAAGCATAATTTAAGAGCATAAAAGGAAAGGAATTGACCGTCGAAAAACCCCTTCGCTTGGCGCTCAGAGCTCCGCCGAACACTCCTTTGAGCTTCCTAAGATGCTCCCCAAAATTCCCCAAATATTTCCCACTAAAGAATTCTCTCAAAAAGGCTAGAAAGCCTTGAGAGGGGCTCCAAAGGAGCCAAAGGAAGGAAAGAATGGATTGAAGAATGAATTGATTGATGGTAAATGAGGCACCCAAGGGTGCCTTTTTATAGGCCCGGATTGGGGGTAGCGTCGCGACGCTACCTTGCACAGCGTCGCGACGCTGCAACGCACGCGGCTTGGGCAACACGAAAAGGGTAGCGTCGCGACGCTGCTTACATAGCGTCTCGACGCTGCCCTAAAATTCCAGATTTTTCAGCTTCTTTTTGGGCTGATTTTTGGGCCTTCTTCTTCATTTCTTTTGGGCATTTTTTCATGAGTGTCTTCTTTGAGTCCCCTTTTGATCCATGCTTGGATTTGGGCTTCATTTGCTTCATTTTTTGCACTTTTTCTCCCAAAATCACCAACTTTGCTCCTAAGGACCAAATAACGGAATTCATTAAATATTTTCATTAAAAACACGATTAAAGCACAGAAAAGCCTAATAAATTGGGACTAAAATAGCGACATTTCTGCTCGCTATCACACCCCCAAACTTAAGCTTTTGCTAGTCCCGAGCAAAATAAATTCTAAAGATGCATGAAATAGAATCGCTCAAGCCTCAATGATTTTGGAATTCTTAAGATAGAATGGAAAACATGCAAGTGGAATAAGCAAGCACCGCATACTCTTGAAGAAATCTTAAACTAGATTGAACTTAAGATTAATGAATAGCATGCTCAAGACTTATCTATTGATTCTTTTACTAACCTAGATTAGTCTTATGGCTTTCTCCATTTGTTTTCCCCCTACACTGGCTAAGAGCCCCTAATAGGTCGGAGTCCTTCTATCATGCAAAAAAAAAGAAACTAGGGTGCCTGATATTTTCTTTTTCATGGGGGAGCAAAACTCACAATTGATTTTTCTCTTTCTTTTGCTTTTTCTTTTGCTACTCCCCCAAACTTGCATTTTGATATCTAATGGTACTAGCTTTCACACTACGGTGCAGGGACCCTTAACCCGAATTTTATTCTCTGGTTGGCCTAACTGATCACACCGCATGTAGCTCTTTTTACCCCTAGGCTTTTTCTTTTGTGCAAGCAAAAAATTTTCTTTTTCAACAGATTTTTCTTTTCTCTCATTTTCTTTTGTTGCTTTTGCTTTTCTCTCAGCAGGCATAACATTTTTTTTTTTTTTCTACCTAGCTCTTTAGAACAATCAAGCATGAACTTCCTAATATTAGAAACTAAGCCTATCGGGGTGACAACAAACTTTAAAAATCATAGTAAGAATCTAGATTTTCAAAGACGTCATTAGATAAGGCTATTGCATGCTTTAGACATCAAAACTAAGTATCAAAAAATTTTAAAATTTCATAATTTCTGCCGTGCTCCCAGATTCCACAACATATAAACTATTTTCTCCCAAAATTTCTAAAATCACATCCCTGGCTATCATGGCTATCTATTCATGCATCCAAAAAAATTCAAATATGCTCAACACAGCGGAAGCCTCCCCCCCAAACTTAAACTAAACATTGTCCCCAATGTTTTTTTTAAGACAGTAAAGCAAATAGAGGGATACTGAGACTTCCCTGAGCTAGGAGCGCTTTATCCTCTTCCTTTCGATCCAGAAAAATGGGATTCTTGGAATTTTGGGATTTGCTTAAGGTGATCCTGCAAAACAAAATTGGATCACGAAGCAAAGAAAATTATTTACCGCAAAAACAACTGTCTAAACTTTAATCCTTGGGTTGCCTCCCAAGCAGCGCTTTCTTTAACGTCTTTAGCTAGACGAGGCTCGGCACGCTTACGGAGGCTCGAAATAAAAATTTTCATCATCCTCCGGGCCTTGTAAAAAATCACGCACCGAGTTGCATACCGCAAACAGGGGAGAAAAAAAACTTTCCCCTGGCCCATCATCACTAAAGAGATTATCATAATAACATTGCAGAAAATATGTAACAGCATCAAATCTCTTTTCTAAGTCTCTATTCACAAAGCAATTGTTAACAGAGTCATCAAGAGTTATAATATCTACCGGTCTAGGATCTAAAGATGGCCTATCAATCATGCCAGACCATTCATCAGAAAAAACATTTACATGCTCCTCAGATTCCTCAGACTCAGTATTAAAAAATGATTCAACTAGGCTATCACATGACTCACTATCAGAATTAAAGAATTCAAGCTCTTCAGGGTCAGATTCTATACTATGCACAGATTCGAGTTCCTCTGGGTCAGTTTCTATGCTATATACATCATCAGGACACGAATCAAAGGTATTAACATTATCAGGGTTCATGCATTCAGGAATGTCAAGATCAGACTCAATAGATTCAGTGTAATCACGATCAGACTCAAAATTATCTACCAAGTAATCTTTTTTATGCATTTCATGCTCATCCTCAATGTCAGGCAACTCTATATCATCATCAAAATTATCCATTTCAGGCAAATCTAATTCATTCTCAAAGGAAGGTAAATCATCAACTGCAGATCTTTCATTGTCACAAGCAGGCAAGTCTAATTCATTTTCAAAGTCAGGCAGTTCTAAATCATTCTCAAACAGAGGATTATTCAAATATGCATTGTGATCAAAATCCTCATCATCCATAGGCACTTCTCCTAAGCCTAAGCCAAGATTAAACTCTACCTCCTCATCATCGTCAGTCAAGTATTCAGGACCAATGGAAAAACATGTATGCAAACTACATACAGACTCATCTTGTCCAAAAATACTAAACACAACTTTTTCATCATCAATGTTCAAGGTAAGCTTACCTGTGTGGACACTGATCTCAGCTTTACCTGTAGCTAGGAAAGGTCTGCCTAGAATAATGGGCACCTCCTTGTCCTCCTTCATGTCTAGTACCACAAAATCTACGGGGAAGATAAACTTGTTGACCTTCACCAATACGTCCTCCACAACACCCATTGGTTGGGTAATTGATCTGTCAGCAAGCTGGAGAGTGACGTCGGTGTCCTTCATACCTGTTAAACCAATCCTCCTGTAAACAGAATAGGGCATCAAGTTTATACTTGCTCCTAAATCACATAAGGCCCTATCGAAAGATGCTTCTCCTATGGTGCAGGGAACAGTAAAACTCCCTGGATCTTTTTGTTTAGAAGGCATCTTCCCAGATACTATGGTACTGCTACTCTCAGACAATTTAAAAATTTCTTTTTTCAGACTTTTCTTTCTAGAAAGCATTTCTTTCATGAATTTCCCATAATTAGGCATGTTATACAAGGCATCTACTAAGGGAATATTCACAGACAATTTCTTAAACATTTCTAGAAATTTTTGAAACTGCTCATCTAATTTAACATTCTTAAAGCGCTGAGGAAAAGGTAACTCCCTGTAGTCAAAGGTTGGACATTCGCCCCTTCGCCTGGGCGGGCTGATGTGCGAGCCTTTGTCATGGTGGTTGCATGGGACCACTTCTTCCTCGTACAGTTTCTTGTTGTGCCTGCCATCCTGCTTTTTATCTTCTTTTCTACCTGCAAAATTGTTAGAAAAATCACAATTTAAGTCAATAGAGTCAGGAGGATGTTGGGACCTTTCAGGGAAGGCTTTTTGTGCCTCAGCCCTTTCATCTTCATCCCTTCTCTTTTCTTCTTCCTTCTTCTGTTCTGAACTGTTCTCCAGCTGTCTACCACTTCTCAGTGTCACCATCTTGCACTGCTCTCTTGGGTTAGGCTCAGTGTCGCTTGGAAATTTTCCCTTTTGAAGTGCATTCACTGCTGAAGCAATCTGTCCTATTTGAACTTCCATGTTTTTCAGAGCTGTGTCGTGGTTATTGACTGCTGTCTGGAGATTGACGTTCAAAACTTTCTGTTCCTTTACAAACATAGCCACCAACTCCTCCAGGTTATTCTTCTTTTCAGGCACACTAGATGATGCAAAACCTGGCGGTGGCTGCAAGACATTCTTTGTATTTGAGTATGAGAAGTTCTCGTGATTGCGTAGACTGGGGTGGTAGAAGTTCGGTATTCCTTGCGTAAATGGTCTATTTCCTACGTACTGGACTTCTTCCACATCTTGACCTTCCTTCTTTGAATGACCTTCAGCTAAGGTGGAAATGGACTTGACCACCTCAGACGAAGTCAACTTGTTCAGCGCATTGGTCAGAGATGCCAGCTGTGCCTTCAGTGAACTTGACTCATCCAATTCATATAATCCAGCCTTCTTTGAAATTGCTCCCCTCTCGGTTGGCCATTGATAACTGGTTGCCGCCATTTCCTCAAGCAGATCTTTGGCTTCTGTCACTGTTTTTGAAAGAAAACTTCCTCCTGCTGATGTGTCTAGGACTGTCTTAGTGGAGGGATTCAATCCATTATAAAATAACTGTACTTGAAGCCAATCAGGATATCCGTGTTGGGGGCACCGCCTAAGCATTTCTTTGTATCTTTCCCACGCCTCGTACAACTGCTCCTCGTCAAGCTGCCTAAATGTTCCGATTTCAGTCCGGAGCTTGGTAGTCTTGGCAGGCGGGAAAAATTTTGTCAGAAAAGCCTGGGCAAGCTCATCCCATGTACTTATGCTGCTCGTCTCGACTGATTCGAGCCAATCCTTTGCTTTATCCTGTAGAGAGAATGGAAATAACCTCAATCTGATAGCGTCGGCCGGAACTCCGTTCATCTTCACCGTCCCACAAATTTCCAGGAATGATCGCAGATGTGAGTGTGGGTCCTCAGAAGGGTGTCCCTTAAACGAGTTATCGCGCGCCATCTGAATCAATCCCGTCTTTAACTCAAAATTTGTAGCTTGGATTGGGGCGTAGACAATCCCAGAATTCTCGGTGGGAAGAACTGGCTGTAAGAAATCTCTAATTGCCTTGGGAGCTTCCTCTTGGTGGGCCATTGCTTCTGCTAATCTTTTCTCTCTTCGAATGGATCTAAGAGTCCTGTCAATTTCAAGATCTAACGGAAACAAATTAACCACCTTGTTCCTTCGCATACAATACTCCCAATCAATCAAGAGAACCAAACAAAATAAAACAAAAACAAATGATATTCACAAAATAATAAAAGAAAAATATTTACACCTAAATTACTATTTATCCCTTTCTTTTCGATGTCAAGAAAAATTAATTTGCTTAAAAATCAAGCTTCCCCGGCAACGGCGCCAAAAACTTGATGACCGCAAAGTGCACGGGCCGCAAGTAATATAAAACGGTAGTAATACCGAGTATCGAATCCACAGGGAAGCGAAGCGAAAATTAAGCAAAAATAGAATCTCTTGAGCACTAAAAGTACTTAGGCAAAATAATATTTAGGGAGCAGCTCATGCAAATAAGAGAAATTTAAAATTCAAAGCAGGAAAATAATTTGATCAATCAAATAAAAAAATATGGAGAAAGAGATTTCTTTTAATGGGAAGAGGGGTCTTGAAAATCAATTATGAGCTAAACAATTGTTATAATTATCCTATCTCATTGCCCAACTAATTATACTCCTAGAATCTCCGTTAATCACATAGGTTCTCCTGTCGGTTTCCCCTAATTGTAATTAATTCATTTTAACAACCTAAGTGTCCTTAGCGCCATTAAAAATCATTAATTATTACGCTCTGATTCATTTTAGGAATCTAAGTTTAATCAACTAATCCCAGTGTCACGACGGGCAATTAAACTAGTTGCATGGATTATGATCTATCCTAACTTCTCTCCGTCGAGTTTCCATTAAGAATCGAATCATTACACAATTGGCCAGATTGAATAAAGCATTAAGCACATCCATACAAATAATTAGGAAAAAGGGCAAGAGACAGGTAATTATAACAACATTTCAACTATAATTTCATTTCAAGACCCCAAATTGGGGTTTAGCTATACATAGCTAAAATATCCACAACATTTACAATAGAAAGCATAATTTAAGAGCATAAAAGGAAAGGAATTGACCGTCGAAAAACCCCTTCGCTTGGCGCTCAGAGCTCCGCCGAACACTCCTTTGAGCTTCCTAAGATGCTCCCCAAAATTCCCCAAATATTTCCCACTAAAGAATTCTCTCAAAAAGGCTAGAAAGCCTTGAGAGAGGCTCCAAAGGAGCCAAAGGAAGGAAAGAATGGATTGAAGAATGAATTGATTGATGGTAAATGAGGCACCCAAGGGTGCCTTTTTATAGGCCCGGATTGGGGGTAGCGTCGCGACGCTACCTTGCACAGCGTCGCGACGCTGCAACGCACGCGGCTTGGGCAACACGAAAAGGGTAGCGTCGCGACGCTGCTTACATAGCGTCTCGACG
The DNA here is from genome assembly GCA_017139565.1 of Luffa aegyptiaca. Lineage (NCBI taxonomy): Eukaryota > Viridiplantae > Streptophyta > Magnoliopsida > Cucurbitales > Cucurbitaceae > Luffa > Luffa aegyptiaca. The sequence goes on from CM029402.1 coordinate 18,257,165, forward strand.
CTGCCCTAAAATTCCAGATTTTTCAGCTTCTTTTTGGGCTGATTTTTGGGCCTTCTTCTTCATTTCTTTTGGGCATTTTTTCATGAGTGTCTTCTTTGGGTCCCCTTTTGATCCATGCTTGGATTTGGGCTTCATTTGCTTCATTTTTTGCACTTTTTCTCCCAAAATCACCAACTTTGCTCCTAAGGACCAAATAACGGAATTCATTAAATATTTTCATTAAAAACACGATTAAAGCACAGAAAAGCCTAATAAATTGGGACTAAAATAGCGACATTTCTGCTCGCTATCAATGGTCTTCTTGTAATCTCCAATCTTCCTCCTCTATTCGGCTCCCAATGATGATGGAAATGAGAAATGATCTCTTCCCCAAGAGTGGAATGCATTTGACTTGAACGACTCTTCCCTTTTATAGAGTGATGACACGCTTGAATTAGGTTGACCTAGACACGTGGATGGCTCTCCTTGCTCCTCAAGTCCGAGAATAGCTTAACTAACTTCAGTTCATTAAAATGGATAACGAGCTGTGACGTGGCAGTTATGCTCTCTGCTTTGCTGCAGCGCATCTTTTGCTCCCTCAAGTCGCTTAGCAATATATTCTGCACAAAATAACTTCCAAAGCATCCATTCTTCCAAATAGGTTAGAACATACAAAATATATCTAAAAGAAACCCTATTTAGCACAAATGACACACAAAACACTATAGAATTAAGGCCTAAATAACTCCCTTTTGGAGAGTTATCATGACCCAAGCTCGCATGATCTCAAATCTAGATGAGGCGATGTAGACCAGGGGGTCCAAGCTCGCACAGGATGATGGGCTCAAATTAGATAAGGTGAGGTAGACCCGGGGGCCTAGGCTCGCATAAAAGCGTGGGCTCTAAGCTCGAGAGCTTAGGCTCCGCATGTATTCAAATCTTGATGAGGCGAGGTAGACCTGGGGGTCCAAGCTTGCATGCAGTAGCGTGGGCTCTATGCGTGGAAACCTAGGCTCACATGTAGGTGTGGGCTCTAAGTTAGAAGGCTTTAGGCTCGCATGTAGGTGTGGGCACCAAGCTGAAAAGCTTAGACTTGCATGTAGGCGTGGGCACCAAGCTAGAAGGCTTAAGCTCGCATGTAAGCGTGGGCACTAAGCTCGAAGGCTTAGGCTCGCATGTAGGCGTGGGCTCTAAGTTTGAAGGCTTAGGCTTGCATGTAGGCGTAGGCACTAAGTTGAAAACCTTTGGCTCGCATGTAAGCGTGGGCTCTAAGCTCAAAGGCCTAGGCTCGTATGTAGGCGTGGGCTCTAAGCTCGAAGGCTCAAGCTCGCATGTGTTCGATTTTCGCTTGTATCAATAGGGTTGTCCTTAGCCATGACGATTGTCAGCCTCGGCCCAGGACATGACTATGGTCGGCCTCGACCTCAGGCATGGCTGGTCAGCCTCAGCCTCGACCATGGCTAGGGTCGGCCTCGACCTCGACCATGACAGGAGTCAACCTCGACCTCAACCTCAGGCTCGGACAGTCTGTCATTTTAAATATCTGTCTTGTTTGCTTCAATCTTGATCTCGCCTTGTGTTCAACTACATTAGTTATGTGATCTTGGGCACACTTTTGAGGCCTTTGAAATCCAGGGTCGGCCTCGGCCTAAGGCGTTGCCTTTAGTCTAGGGTTGGCCTTAACCTAGTAACTTCTTTTTTCTTAGCCCCCAGTCTTGCTCTAGTGTTCGTTGCCTTAGTCTTGGATCTTAATGAAATGACTTCCAACCTTTCCACAAGCTTTCTTCTCTGGTGTCTTTGATCTGGTCAAAGCTTGTGTTTGTTTTTTATTTGTCCTCCAAAGATAGTCCTGATCTCCAATGGGGTTTCCTCCTGACTTCAGCCTCGACCATCTTTGGTCGGCCTCGGCCTTGGCTCTCGGCCATCTCTGGTCAGCCTCGACCTTGGCCCTTGGCCATCTTTGGTCGGCCTCGACCTCGACTCTGCAATGTTTGTCTTGTAGCCGCTGTTCGTCTTGGTGACCTTTGCGGGTAACCCTCCTCTCGTGATTTCTACAGGTGATGGTTATTTTCGGAAGGTTTTGTGTCTGGAATCTAGCTTCTCTTCTCCAACCTCTTACTCGTTAGGTAACCGATGTGCAAATCTCACTAGCAAGCTTTCGTCCCCACAGACGGCGCCAACTGTTGATGCAAAAATCTGGGCAGGGAGGACTCACCTGACCTTCATGTGACACCGACGGTAAATTTGTTTGAAGAGGGGGAAGACGTGGCCTGCAAGACAAGAAAACCTGCACACTGGTGTGGTGCTTGCCACATCGCCTCCAATGCTTAAGTCAGCTAGAAGATAGACTGGAAGGAAGTGGAGAGCAAGAGTAAAAGAAGAAAAGGTTTAGAGATAGAGTTTTCGGAATCCTTTCTTCAGGGTTGAAGAATGGTTTATATACCTCTTTCCTTTTTAGGGTTTTTAGGCCTCTGAAGACAGATTCGAGTTGAACCAAGTCGAACTAGGTTGGACCAGGACACTAGAGACCGAGCAGAGGGGAGAAGACTCGACCCACCGAAGTGGGTCGAGGATTGGCCTCGACCCATGGCGAGGCCGAGGCCATGGTATTGGGCCTTGGCCCAATTCCTTTTGGCTTATCTCTCCTCTGGGGTCCGCTTCCTGGTCGTGTTCTTGGGTTGGTGTTGTGTTGTCCTCGTCAGCTCCTTACATATAGGAGTGGTCCAGAATTACCTATAACAACCAAGAATGGTGACTTTGTTGGTAAGGGCTATTTAGCAAACGGTTTGTTTGTTCTTAACACAATTCCTATTAATGAAATTTCCAATTCTTCTTACATCGTTGAGTCTCTTGATGTGTGGCATTGTAAGTTAGGACATGTGAATGCTGCTTCTATTAAAAGGCTTAGAACATTAAATTTAATTAATGCTTCTGAGTTTTCTGAAACTACAAAATGTTCTATCTGTGTGGAAGCAAAGTTTGCTAAAAGAACCTTTTAAGCCAATCACCGTAAGGTGTACTAAACTGCTGGATTTGATTCATACTGATTTAGCTAATTTCTAAAACAACACTAGCAAAGGTGGAAAAAAAATACTATATCTCTTTTGTTGATGATTTTTCCAAATATACGAAAATATATCTTTTAAAATCCAAAGATGAAGCATGTGGTATGTTTTTTAAATTCAAGGCTGAAGTAGAAAATCAGTTAGATAGAAAGATAAAAAGAATAAGATCAGATAGAGGTGGTGAATTTAGTGACAATTCACTTAAAGACTTTTGTGAATTAAATGGAATCATACATGAATTTACTACTCCATATTCACCTCAACAGAATGGAATAGTTGAACGGAAAAATAGAACTTTAATGGAAATGATGAATGTTATGCTATTAAGTTCTGGTTTATCTGATGATATGGGGGGGGGGGGGGAGCTGTTCTTTCTGCCTGTTTTATTCTTAACAGGGTTCCTCACAAAAAGCACCATACGAGCTCTGGAAGGGATACTCACCAAACCTAAGCTACTTGAGAGTGTGGGAGTTCTTGGCAAAAGTGGCATATCCAACATTCAAAAAACCTACGGTTGGTTCTAAAACCTTTGATTGTGTTTTCATAGGTTATGCCCAGAATAGTTCTGCATATAGGTTTATGTGCCTAAGTGATAAATGAGTTTGTGAGTATAAAGATGCTGAGTTTTTTTAAAATATCTTCCCTATGATTAAACCTGATAATGAATCTAGTGGAATATCAAAACAAGCATGCATGTCTTTGCCTCATACCTCTGTTGACATGATAGATCCTGAACCTAGGAGAATTAAAAGGTAAAGGGTTAGTAAAAGTTTCGGACTTGACTTTCTAACTACCTACCTAGTAGAAAATTATGACATGGTAGATAGCCAGTTTGCTTGCATGTATCTAATAGACGAAGATCCTAAAACTTACCAAGAAGCTATAAATGTTGTAGATTCTAGCTTATGGAAAGAAGCTATTAAAAGCGAACTAGACTCCATAGTTATGAATCAAACATGGGAATTAGTAGATTTACCTGTAGGAAATAAACCTATCAGGTGCAAATGGATCTTTAAAAGGAAAATGAGACCAGACGATACAATAGTAAAATACAAGACTAGACTAGTGGTTGTAGGTTACACACAAAAGTATGGCATTGATTAGTTCGATACATACTCTCCTGTAACCAAAATAGCTACAATTAGATCTCTAATAGCTCTAGTTGCTATTCGTGGCCTAATAATACATCAGATAGATGTAAAAACGACATTCCTTAATGGGGATTTAGAGGAGGAGATGTATATGTCACAACCTGAAGGTTTTCTAGCTGCTGGTCAAGAAAATAAAGTATGCAAGCTTAAAAAAATCTCTCTATGGTCTAAAACAATCTCCCAAACAATGGTATGAAAAGTGTATAAAGTAAAATTTTCTGATTCTTCTGTTTACTCAAAATTGTTTGGAGCAGAATGTGTGATTATTTGTTTGTATGTTGCTGACATGCTTATATTTGGTTCGAACTTAGATGTCATTAATGAGACCAAGTTACTCCTTTCTTCGCATTTTGAAATGAAAGACTTAGGAGAGGTTGATGTAATACTTAGTATAAAAATAAGGAAAAATGACAATGGGTATTCCTTATGTCAATCACACTACATTGAGAAAATGCTGAAGAAATTTGATCACTTTGATAAATCACCTGTAAGAACCCCTTATGATGCAAGCATTAGTCTTAAAAGGAACCAGGGCGATGGTATATCTCAATCCGAATATGCAAAAATCATAGGTAGTGTCATGTTTTTGATGAATTACACTAGACCTGATATTGCATATGCTATTAATAAACTGAGTGGATATACACATAGCCCTGGTAAAGAAAATTGGACTGCTTTACATCGCTTGTTAAGGTATCTTAGAGGTACTATGGATTACTGTTTGCATTTTAACAAATTTTCTACTGTGCTTGAAGGATATTGTGATGCAAATTGGGTAACAGATAATGATGAGATGAGCTCCACTAGCGGGTATGTTTTTACCTTTGGTGGAGGAGCTATCTTGTAGAAATCAGTAAAATAGACCTGCATTGCTCGTTCTACTATGGAATATGAGTTCACAACACCTAAATTGGCAGATCAAGAGGCCGAATGACTAAGAAGTCTTCTTGGAGACGTGCCATTGTTGGGAAAGACTGTACCTGTGTCCCTACACTGTGACTCACAGGTTGCCATAGGGATTGCCAAAAACAGTGTGTACAATGGCAAGAGACGCCACATATGCCTGAGACATGGAGCCTTAAAGCAGTTGCTGAAAGATGGAGTTATCTCCTTAGAATATGTGAGGTTCGAGAGGAACTTGAAAGATCCTCTCACCAAAGGACAAACAAGGAGAGTAATTCTAGAGTCCTCAGGATGTATGGGACTCAAGCCATGATGCTTCTCACTAGCATGAATCCATAGCCCTTATGGGTGGTCCATGCATGGACTTGATGGATATAGTGAAGCTTGTGAGAATCCATAGCCCTTTTTTTGGGTGGCCCATGCGTGGACTTGATGGATAGTATTCGAAGTCTTCATAGCTCAGTCTGAGTGGCTTATCCATGATAGACTTGATGAAGCAGCAACGTGATTGTGAAGGTGGGGCCGCCTTCTATGAAAGAGTTGAGGAGCCTATTTCTAGAGCTTTCACGATGACCCAAGGTTTTGTGCATGGCCATTAAAAGCACTTGATAACTATCGCGGAATCAAAATCAAGGATTCAAATGTGTTGTGGGAGTCTCAACTATAAATACTAGAAGTTCAAGAGGTAACTCACTTCCACCCTTTAGGTTGTTGCCCTACTTCAATATGCATTAATTCAAATCGAAAGATATTAATGCTTAAGTTTATTATCCTTGCTTAGGGAAACTTTCTTTCATCTTAATTCTCTTTGCTTTACTATTTTATCATTCGCGGGGGATTGTTGGGAATGAAAAATATTAAAGGAGTTTTTGTCCCACATCGAAAGTGTAACTCTTGGGAAGTTGGTTTAAAAGCATTTATTGTGTACTGGATTTATAAATGTGATGTGAGGTAAGTCAAGACCAATGCCCACACATGCGCCGTCTGGCTCGGGCACAGACACGGGCCAAGCTTATCTTTTTGGGACATTTTTCTTCTTTAAATTTCTTTCAACAGTATTCTGGCATCTGTAGAGGAAGGGAAGGCTGGTCAAGGACATGTGGGTGGCCATGGATTTTTGGAGTTTTTTTTTTAATTTTAAAAATCCACTTCTATTTTGGGCCACTCCTGCAGTATAAATACAACCATTCCCCTACCTTCTTCATCATCCCATCTCATTCTCTCTTTTCCTCCTCTCAGCTTTCCATTTTCTTTTCCTGAGCACGAAATTGATTCCACTCTGTCCCGACGAGTGCACGTTTGATTCAGAGATTGTGTTAACCTTGGGGAGCATACTGACAGTTAAACGATTTAGCACCGAGGTCGTGCCGAGTTTTGTATTCAAGGTAGTGATTCCGTCCATGACACAACAATTTTGTTTTCAATTCCAATTTTACCCTTCTTCCGACGAACAATTACAACTCCCCACATACACACGTACACACTCCCTACTAAATTGTAGGGAATTATTTTGGATTTAATTTACATTCAATTCAATTAATTTAATTAATCAATTAATAATTAATAATTAATTAAATCAATAATTAATTAAATCTTATTTAATTAATTAATTCATTTAAATCATATTAAAATGAATATCTCTCACATAACTTATAGTATTAATTCAATTAATTCTATTAAATCAAATCTAATTAATTAATTAATTGATTGATTGATTAATTCACCAATTAATCAATTACTAAATTAAATATCTCATATTTAATTAATGTTACATTTACAAATCAAAATAATAATAATAATAATACTAATAATAATAATGCTACATTTGAACCATATTCAAATGTGTTTTTCTCTCATGCACATTAAATTTAACTATAGTTTTAATATGAATTCAATTCACATTAAAATAATATTTGAACTCGTCCTTCAAATAATCAATTCTCTCATAAATTAATTTTGAATCATATCCAAAATTAAACTTATATTATAAAGTTTAATTAAATAAATGAACTTTATATTATAATATATCACCATACATTGTATTAATTCCCTTAGTGAATTTGAACATTTCAAATTCAATTCAAGACTAAATTACCTCAATACCCTTTACGAGCTAGCAAGGGGACCTAATGGACCTACAAATCAGAAGCTCCAACGATACGAGATTAATTGGCTAAACTCATTAACCATTTGGTCTTGTCCCCAAAATGGTAGGCTTATTGAGTTGGCGATCTAGCCACTCTCACCCATACAAATCAAAGGACAATCCCTCATAGACAGGAGTCCATAACACACTCAGGATTGAGACTAAGTTGTCTAGGTCATCCTATTAAAATAATAACCTAATTAGTTAACAATTTTACATCTAATGGTTACCATTTCGTGGTCCGGTCTTATGCAAACTCATTGCATAGGATACGCCCACTCACATGTCACTACACGAATGCGTTGGTGTTTGGTTTTATGCCCTAAAACTCGTGGATAGTAAATGTAACAAATTAATTAATATCAATAAAGAGTTATTGAAATTATTCAATAAGTAGTTATTGAATTTGTTATTCTTAGTCTTGCAATAATTAACCTTAAATACAATAAACTAAATATCCAAGGTTGTTTTATGAAACTTGAACTGTATGTGGAGACATATGGGGATCAATGTTCAAGTAACTACCTAAAGGGTCTATAGTATAAGGATAAGGCTGGGTACCTTATCTTGGTGACACCATGTGATACAACCCACTTTGTATTCGATACAAATGTATTGATCCAATACGTTAATGTAGTGGACATGCGAGTGGGGGTATACTATGCAATGAGTTTGCATAGGACCGGACTGCGAAATAGTAACCACTAGATGTAACACCGTTGACTAGTTAAGTTTCTATTTCAATAGGATGACCTAGGTAACTCAATCTTAATCCTGAGTGTGTTATGAACTCCTTTTCATGAGGGATTATCCTTAGATTTGTATGGGTGAGAGTGGCCGGATTCTTCGACCAATAAGCCTACCATTTAAGGGATAAGACCGAGTGGGGGATGAGAACATAACAACACAAGATGAAATTCACTCCTTCCCGTTTTTAGGGCAAGTAGATGAGTGTTCCATTAAGGGATGATTCCAGGTCTTGAACAAGGGCGCCAATCATCTCTTGGCCCAAGAGGAACTTCCGTTTACTGGTTCGACCATGAACGGGTTGATCATGTACGAATTACATCCCTAGCGCAACGGAAGATTTATCAGAGGACCTATGACTGTGTTTTAATCTAAATTAAAATACCGATACGACGGGCAAAATTTACAATAATTATCATGCATAATCTATTATAAATATATCTAAAGCATGCTGGAATTGATTGAATTAAAGTCTATTTAATTCATGCAAGTTTAGAGAAAAAAGGTTTTCACCAACATACCGTTGTTGGCGACTAGACTGTTTCACCTAAACTCTTGAACCTTCTCTTAGATGAAAAAAGCAGAAACTAAGCACGATCTTTCGCTGGAAATTCAGCGACCAAGTCTTGCGAACAATACCACTATGGCTACACCGGTATGACTTTGAGACTTCTAGAGGCATGAGATTGGTGGGAGCCTTCAGGGGAATTCTCTGAGAGTAGGAGAATGAATGAGATACCTTTCACCCCACCCCAAGGGTCCTATTTATAGGAAAACACCATGAATAAAATCTAATCTGTGACGCCCCGTGCATTTTAGTATATTTATATTCCGTACAACTAGTCAAATTAAATGTAAATTTTATTTGGACTAGTACTAAGGAGTTATTAAATTATATACTAAGGTGTTTGGAAAATTATTCTCGAGATATGAGCGATACATAAATTAAATCTCTCCATTAGGCTTGATATATTTTTTAAAGCCAATGTTGGTTGCAAGAAAAGTTAAGTGTTGAAAATTTTATGCTAATCAAAGGGGTTTTAGTTGGAGTCCTATTCTTAGAATCCTATTATTGGGTTTTGATTAATGGGTTTAAAGTAAAGAAAAGGAATTCTAAGAAAAAGAAATAGAAAAGGGAAACCCTTTCCCTTTCTCTCTTATTTTTCGTGTTCAGCCCTAGCAACCCCCCCTCCTTGTCGTGTTTCAGACCCAGCCAGCCCCTTGCTGTTGCCCAGTCGCCACTGTTGCTTCTGTCGCCGTCGTCTCTGGGCAGTCGCTACCATCGCCGTCGCACCAAGCCCGTCGCAGCCGCCGTGGGTATTTTCTCTCCCTCTCTCCGCGCGCGTTTCTCTCCCTCTCGGCAGTCTCTCCCTCTCTTCAGTTTCTCTTTCGCATGAGGCGTGAGCCCAGCAGCCGCCGCCAAGCATTGTCGCGCCATCGCCCAGCCAGTCGTTGCGCCGTCGCCGCCCCAAGATCTCCCTCTTCCTCTGTGCGTTTCCCTCTCGGTTCAGGTGGTTTCTTGGTTCAAACCTCTCGCTGTCTCCACGTTTTTCAACCTTAAAATCGTGGGTAAGCTCTTGTTTCTCTCATTCTTAGATGAGGTTAGGCTGATCTAACTCCATTCGCTCTTTTTCAGTCGAATTCGTGTGCGTCCAGCAACCCGAGCCTCGTCCTCTCGCATTTTCGTCTCTGTCCAGCGAGTATTTTGGCCACGGATCCCTCCATTCGGTAAGCTTATGCCTTACCCATTGTCGATGGGTGCCTAGATTTAAATACCCATTGCCTTAGGTGCTGGAATTTTATTGTTAGCATTTTTTTCTGTTCTGCAGCGCCGCCTAAGTGTTCGATTGAGTTCGTTACACTTCATCGTGGTCACCCACTGCCCAAGGAGTGTTCTAACACGCTATTCGAGGTTAGAATAACCCGCCTAGCGTAGAAACGGGTCCGTTTGGGTAAGTTTCCTTGTTGTCCCTTTGTCTATAGCGTTGAGTTTGTTGCCCCTTTAGTTGTTTTAGCCTTAGAGTCATGACCTTATCGATACCTCTTGCATATCTAGGCTCTTAAGTGTCGGCCCAATCTTTATAGGTCCTAGTTTATGTTTTTAAATGGGTTATCGTTACCCATTTGTTGCCTAGGCCCTTAAGTGTTGCCCAGCCGTTATAGGTCCTAGAATATGCTTTAAAATGGATCGTTGTTGCTGTATGTGGTTTAAAAGCATGTAGCGTCAATGCCCATCAAGTATTGTTGCCTAGTTAGTATTGCCCAACCTTTGTAGGTTCTTAAATCATGAATTAATGAGTCATGTGCTTGTTGTCTGTGGCTTAAAAGCATGCCAAATAGGTTCTCATTAATTATCTAAGCCTTTGTCGCGTTACCCAAGCTTTAAGAGTTCATAGAATGTCCTTCTTGTGCTTAAATCACTTGCTGTCCAGCGGCTGAAAAGCCTTAGTAATGGTCGTTCAGCATATACCCATGGCCCGTAGTGCCTTAGACATGGTTGCCCATGGTCTAAAGCTTTTGGGTTTTCATTGTGGGAATGTTTGAAGGCTGTTTAGCAAGGAAATAGGCCTAACAAGTGGGTTTTGGCTTTTCAAGCGTGTCTTAAGATCTTTAGGTTAGTTCTAACTCTTTTAGCTGCCTTTGTGACTTAGGAGCTTATCTTGGTTGTGTTGGGCTTGCTAAGGTTGCTTTGGAACTTACTAAGCTTGTTTGACTGCATGAAGCATGATCGTTTGTTTATCTGCTTTTCTTATATTTGTGCTACGTATGAAATGTCAAATATGTGAACTGTTGTGTCGTGTTCTTAAAAGTGCTTGTATAAAGCATGAATTGTACCTTCTGTGTTGCTTGAGTTGTATAAGCTTAAGGTGTTTAAGCATGATGAATGTTGTCTTGAGCATGGTGAATGTTGAGTTAAGCATTTGAGTCTGGCTTGCATGTTGCATGGGGAAAATGTAGCATGAGTCGGGTGTGAGGCACAGCACATGGTGCGTAATTCATGTGTAGCGGAGCGTGACGCGGAAATTACGTGGGTGTGAGTGCGGAGCGTGATGCGGAAATCACGTAAGAGTGGCGCAACACATGGCGCGAAATTCATGTGGGGTATGTGCGGAGCATGACGCGGAAATCATGTAATTAGCGTAGCACATGGCACGGAATTCATGTATAGCGGAGCATGACGCGAAAATCATGTGAGTAGCGCAGCACATGACGCAGAATTCATGTGTAGCGGAGCATGACACATAAATCATGTAGTTGCGGAGCATGACGCGGAAATCATATGGAGTCTAGTGCGTGCGTGCATAGCATGTGGTGCATTTGCATGAGTTGGTTGTTTTTAAGCATGTGATTAGTGTGTAGCTTAAAAGCACGTTATTAGTTTGTAGCTGAAGGTGTACATATTACACATGCGGAAGCAATTGAAGATCGAAAGCACTTAAGACATTCAATTTTACTCCTAAAGCATGCATGTTCTAGAAAAGACAGAATAGAGAGTTTAGAAAACACCAACCTTTGTAGCTCACTTATGTTGAACTCCTTGTGGTGTTTGCCTCTCCTATGCTCCTTGGACAACCTCTAGAGTCTTCCCTACTATACTCCGGGCCAAGCACGACTTGTGGGAGTCTATATAAGATAGGGAATGGGAAGGGAATGCTTGAAGCATCAAGCAATGGAGAAGAATGAGAGATGAGAGAACTTTGAGTCCAAATTCCAGCAGCATAACATTAAGGAAAATGGCTTTCATAGCTTTGAATCTAATTCAAGCTCCTTTTAAAGACATTCTCCATGCAAAGCCAAGCCTCAAGACACAAGACACATGGTGTATTTGCAAGTTCAAGTGGATTCTAGGTGTACATCTCACAAGACATGCAACAATGCATGAGTGAGTTGTCTTTCCACTTTGAATGTTCATGCATAAGTGGATTTCCAACTAAATCCACCAAATACAAATTGAAATCTAATTTCAAGCTTGCAATTTAATGTTCATTTCAATTCCAAATTGAATTTAACATTAGGTAATTGATTTTGAGGCATTACAAAATGATTTCTTATGATTAATCCAATTAATCATTCTAATCTTGTGCAATAAATCATATATGATTCCTAATACATATATATGGTATTCAAAACACTTTTAAATACTCCATCTCTCATTTTCTAATTTAATTCATAATTAAATTATTGTGTCAAACACAATTTACGATAATATCCTTTTTCCCGATTTTTGAACGATTCAAAGCTTCCTATCTTTTGTTCTAGGCTTAATTCCGATATGAGCTAGTAGGGGGACCTAATGGACCTATAGATCATGGGCTCCAACGATTTGAGGCTAACCGACTAATCTCATTATCCAAGCTAGCCAACATTCGTTAACTATCGGGACACTCCACTATAGCCCGATAGTTGCACTCCCCTCACTATAGATATATTTCCGTCCACTTGATTTAACCATGATTAGTAAGTCGATCCTTCACAGGTTGTTCGTAGCTATAGCTAGGTCAATAAGCCGTTTTACCCCTATAGTACTTCTAGTTCCTTAAGTCCCACTGATCCTCTAATGAACAATTGGTTTATGGTCCAACCAATAAACCGAGTCCCTCTCGGGCCAATGAGAGGGCGGGATCCCTTTGTTCAAGCCCCGGAGTCAGCACTTAAGGGAACAACCTCTCTACTATCCCTAATTCGGGTAGGAGTGAATTCCTTCTTGCACGACTATGTCCCCAGCTATCTACCCGTTCCTATCCCTGAAATGGGAGGCTTATTGAGTCGGCGATACTGAGCCACTCTCACCTATGCAGATCTAAGGATAAGCCCGAATAAACAGGAGTTCATAGTTAGCTCAGGATTAAGATCGAGTTACCTAGGTCATCACATGAAATAGTCAGTCTCGTCAGTAAACGGTGTTATAAAGCGAGAGCGACTTATTTCTTGGTCCTGGTCTTATGCAAACTCATTGCATAGGACGCCCCCACTCGCATGTCTCTACATGGACGATTTAGGATCACATCGTCTATACCATCTATAAAGTGGGCCGCGTCTCACAGTGTCCCCAGAATAAGGTACCCAACCCTATTCCTATACTATAGACCGTTTTGGCTATTACTCAAGCTTGATCCACTTTTATGTCTCTACATAAAGCTCAAGAGTTCATCCTATAGCCATGGATCTTAGTTTATTGGATTTGGGTAATTATATGTGCAATTTACTTTATTCAGTAATAACTTTACTGAATTAGTCTCGATAACGCCTTTATCGAATAAGTATAAAATTCGTTTATCATTCACTATCTACGAGTTTTAGGACACCTATCCCAACAGTAGCATGTTGTTTGTTGTGGTTGTGTAACCCTGTTGGATGCGTGTGCTAAGCATGTTGAGTGTATTGGTTGTGTTTGCGGGTTGGTAAGTGTGAGCTGCTTACCAGTACCACGGTTGTACTGATACCCCTTTCCCCATCTTCCCCCCAACATTTTAGATGTTACAGGTTTGGATGACGAGCTGGACCTTGGTGAGGAAGAGGAGAACTTCGAGGAGGAACCTTAGGGAGTTCGAGTTTTCTTTCCCTTGTTTGGATGGATTAGTATTGTTATGGTTTTATCAGTTGGCTTGAGTAGTCTAGTTGGAGTCAGTCGTTGCTGTTTCTGTTTTGGAGAGTTTTGGTTGAGTGGTCTCTATTATGAACTGAAGGTCTAGATCCTTTGTTTCTCATTTATGGAATAAAAGATGAATAGCTAGCATTTTTTTGGGTTAAGTTGGTTGTTTTATTAATGGCTGATTAAATAACTTGTTCTGTTGCATGAAGTGAAATATTGCATGTTGCTACGAACTCGTATAGTGAAGTAGGTTGTGTACCTGAATTGTAGTCTGGTGGAGTTGGGTGGACTGTTTAGAAGTGTGCTTTTATTGTTTATCAGGTGTTAAAAAATTTTGGTTCAGGCCATTTTACGCCGTTATGCTGCAGAAATTTTTGGTACATCCAGCTTAAAAGTGGTTCAGGTCCGTAGTTAAGAGTTTAGAGTTGTAGTAGCGTCTCTAGGCTAAAGGTTGGAAAACCTGGGGCGTTACATAATCCTTATTGAAAAAGGTCATGAATAAGATCTAATCAAATCTATTATCTTATTCATTTATAATTTTAATAAATAATTAATTAATTCCATAATTAATTAATTATCCAATTAAATATCATATATTTAATTTTAGGAATTTTATTAAACTGTTTATTTTATTAATATGAATCCAATTCATATTAATTATTTGAACTCTTTCAAATAATTTCTCTCAAAATTTAATTTTGAAACTAATTCAAAATTATATTATAAAGTTTCATAAACTTTATATTATAATGCAACAACATACATTATTTGATTCCCCTAAATAGATTGAACACTTTCAATTTACAATTAATACTTAATTGACTCAAGTCTCTTTACGAGCTACCAGTGGAACCTAATGGACCTGCAAATTAGAAGCTCCAACGATGTGAGATTAATCGGCTAAACTCATTAACCAATTAATCAATTTTCGTTAACTGTGGATTCACTCCACTAAAGACCCACAGTTGCACTCTTCTCACTGCAGACATAATTCTGTGTCCATGGATATAGACCAATAACAGCAAGTTAGTCCTTCACAAGTGTTCGTAACTCCAGCTGGGTCAAATTACTAGTTTACCCCTGAGTTACCTGTACCTCCTTAAGTACCAGTGCTCCTCTAATGAACAACCTATTTGTGGTTCAATCACCACAGAAACCCCTCTCGGGCTAGTGAGAGGGTAGGGCCCTTTGTTCAAGACCCGGAGACACCATTTAAGGGAACATTCATCTACTTCCCCAAAGTCGGGAAAGAGTGAATTTCATCTTCTGTGATTATGTCCCAGCTCCCCACTTGGTCTTGTCCCCAAAATGATAGGCCTATTGAGTCGGTGTACTTGCCATTCTCACCCATACAAATCAAAGGAAAATCTCTCGTGAACAGGAGTCCATAAATCACTTAGGATTCAGACTACGTTGCCTAGATCATCCTAGGTCATCCTAGTGAAATAGAAACCTAACTTGGGGCAGTTTCTCTTCCAGTGTCCATCTACATTGCAGTGAAAACACTTGCCCTTGTCAGCCACAACTTTGGCTTTTCCTTTGTTCTTAGTAGTAGTGGCGGGAGCCTTCCCTTTATTTCCTTTCTTCTTCTGAATCTTCTTCGAAGAAGAGGTTACAGATTTAGTTCCAGAGGATGAACCCTTCTCAAACTTTCTTTTAGAGTGGACAACATTTGCCTCTCCTTCTACCTGTCCCTTGTTTTTAAGAAGAGGTTGATAGAGTTGTAGCTCATTCAGGAGACTAGTCAGGTTGAATACTATTTTATTCATCATTGCATTGCTTCGAAACTGTAGAAAACTCTTCGAAAGAGATTCTAAGATGAATGCAACCTGACTTCACTCATCTATGACCACCCCGTTTGCTTCTGCCACGTTGAATTGGACCATCATATCCAGGACATGTTCCCAAACAGATGTGCCCTCTTTCATGCGACAGGTATAAACGTACTTGAGAGCGTCATGGTGGAGTTGGTAGGACAGTTGTCCAAACATCTCCTGGAGAGAGTTCATAATCTCCTTCGCCGTGACCATGTCTTCATGTCTCTTAGCCAAAACTTTAGATAAGCTGGCTAGGATATAGACGCGAGCCTTATCATTGGCCTTTGTCCAGCGGTCATAAGCATCCTTAATTGCTTGGGATGCATTACGAGCAGGGGCTGGAGGACAATCCTCCGTTAAGACGAATCGCAGATCATCGACAACAAGAATTGTATTCAGGTTCGACTTCCACGTAGCGTAATTTTCGCCGGTTAATTTCTCATTTTTAAGCAGAGAGACTATTGAGGAAGACATTGCTGAAATTAAACATACAATGACCGTATTAGTTATCTTTGCCTTAACCCATCATACAAGAAAACAATTGCACACAATCCAATCAATTTAGCAAAACAAGCAATCACAGAACCCTAAAACTATTGATTTAGTTTTGCAACGATGTTTCAGAGGTTTAGAATATCAGCCACCGAAGGATGATCAACTACTCCTCCTCTGAAATGAGACATTTCTCAACTAATTCTAATTCCAGAATAACTCATATTCATTATTATTATTAAATAATAATAATAATAATGTACAATGATTTTTTTAAAAAAATAGAAAAGATTATATCGCAAAATGCTACTTTGATTTTTTCTTTTTTACCAAAATCTTAAAAGGATGAAAAAAAAACAAGCAATGGATGAAAAGAGATGAAATGTGATTGGCTCAAATTGTTGTGCAAAAAAGAAAAAAAAAAAGAAAAAAAAGAAACAATAAACTTCAAAATTTGTTAAATGAAATAATTGAACGAAATATAAGACCAAAACCAAAATACTCAAAGAAATTGTCATTCCTCTAAGTAGGATAATTCCATATCAAAATTCATAATTCTTCTCCCTTGGATTGCAACTGTGAAATGCCTCTACGAATGTCCCAAATTTTTTTAGCCATTGCTCTTTCTACAACACTGTCTATGCTTTCCACCATCTTGGACTAAGCTTGTGTTTTCTTGTCGAAAGACCTCTGGAATAACTTCGTTACTTACAAGTGAATCATATTTTCCTTGCAACTATTTATGTTCCGTCGGTATCTTTGTTGCAACATCCTAACATTTCTGGATATGATGCCCTAAATTCTCAATAGTCAATTACAATGTACTATTGCTTTTCTCAAATTCAACTGCCTGTTTAACTTGCATGTCAATTGTTGCGTTCAACTTCAAAACAAGTCGTTGGAAAGAAGAAATACAACTTTCCAGGCTAGCAAATTGTTCATCTTTCTCTTTCAGAACCCTATGCAAGTCATCATTTCTTTCTTTTAATTTTCTGATCATTTTTCTGGATGCATATTCTCATAATCTAACCCCTTGATTCTCTTTCTCGAGCTTTATTTGATTCTTTAATAGCTTTCCTATCTTAGTCAACTATTTTTCTGTTTCTTCCCTCTTCTGCTTCAACCGACTCATTTCTTGAAGCAACTTTTCTTTCTCTTGGTGGAGTAATAGATTTTATGTCTTCTTGCCATTGCATTCATTAACGAGTTCCTTTTGAAGTAGTGACATTTGTTCTTTTTTATTCCTACATGATGTTCGAACAGCTTCGTACCATAATTTGTATTCCAGAGGGTGGAGACATCAGAATGTTTTTCAATGTTTATTCTTTGATATTTTTCCAAGATTCTATTACCTGCAAATTTTTTGACCTGAATCCTCCTGTTCATAATCAAAATCAAGATTCCCTATCTCACGTGTCATAGAGATGAATTGTTCTATCAACATTTGGCGCATAACTAGAAGAGGTGCATAACTAGTACATACTCATGGCCCCAATGGTGGAACATCCTGAAATTTACCGCACTTATAAATTACTGGCTGCAAAGACATCCACACAACTTTCCATATTACGTCTTCATTTTCAAGTTTATCAATAATGATATCCACGACTGTCTACTTGGCGCGTCTGCTTTTGTGTTCAACTATTCCAAACTCAATGATAGAGTTACTTGTAGTGTTCCACGAATTGGAGAATTTTACTTGTGGATGACCAAACTCAGGTGGGCGCCTCAAATGACTCATCAACTAGATATACAATAGAGGAGTGTAACCGATAAATCTACCTTTCCCTCGTATTTTACAAAAATCTAATGATCATATTGTTTCTACAATGATGGGTAAAACTGGGTTAAATATTCGATTTGAAGAAATAACTTGGTAACCTTCACGTCTACATATCCTTGGAGATTTGGGAACATGATTGACTCAAACATACATAGTGCAAAGAGCTTTAAGCTTAATTCATCGTCCTTATGCTGTTGAACAAGGCTTATGAGGTAATTTAAGGATACTCCTTCACTTCCTCTCTTATTCTTGAGTTGATGTCCCATTTTAGCAGCAACTATATTACCGATAATCCTTGCAAAATCTCTCCTTCCAGTTAGCCTTTTGTCGAAAAAAATAAGCTTTTGCTTCGAACGTTGTTGGCATTCGAAACAACACTTTGGTATTCTTCAATGGTGGATGTCATGTCAATGGGATTGAACATAAAACATTTGTAAGTTGGACCCCAAAAATATAATGTAGCTGCCAAGGCGTTTTAATCAATTTGAACGTATAAAAGACTTGCCATGTGTCCATATCTTTTTATGAATGAGATCATTTGCTCTGGTTTGAATCCCTCACAAATCTCTTTTAGCTTCCCCGTGCTTAGAATAGTATGACTAAAGATGTTGGTTGCTGCGGTTGATTTAAACATCCTTCAATGTAGCATTCTCACATTTTGCTTGCATTTGCTCTGACCATTGATGCCCAAATTTCTAACTTTCAATTATGATTACCGGTTTTCTTTCCATTGCAATCTCAGTATTTGGTTTGTCTAAAGTCTTTCAAAATCTCAAGTAATAAAGATTGAATGTTTTTTTTTTCTTTTTTGCACAACAAATGATGAGCATGTAACTAATATGAGAATGAAGCAAAAATAAGACATTTTTTTTTAAAAAAAAAAAACAAATATGAGAAAAGAAATGAATGGAAAACATAAGGAATATGTTTATGAATGTGTGACTATAAAAATATGCGAAAATCAAAGATATAAAGAGACATGTTGGGATAAGCTAGAATAAAATAAATAAACGAATAATATACACGTGTAACTAAACTAAATCAATAAATTGCATAACTAAAATATCTAAATCATTATATGTGTGGTAAGACTCTAATGTCTAATAGAGAGAGGTCCCCAAACTGTCCTCAATTCCTTTCCTTTTTCAAGAAAAAAAAAATCAGAGGCACCCTTATCAGCATCCTGAATAAGGTTGACTTAAGTGAGGGTTTTCATGTGCCTACACGGGATTTATAACTCCACGAAGGTCGCCACTACTCATCCTCGATTCTAATTCTAATGGTAAAGCCTGAGTAGGAGGCTTGTGTACGTGTGTGCTTAAAAAAATAAAAGAAGAATAAATACAGAAAGCCAATATATATAAAATAACAACACAAGAAAATAAAATGACCCGCTTACAAGAAGTCCCCAGTGGAGTCGCCAAGCTGTCGCTATGGGTTTGCGACGCGGAGCGGCCGACTTTGTTCCCAAAAGGAGGAAAATGGAGTTGCCACCAGTCTTGATTTAGAGGGTGTGACTGGGAACCCAACGATATGCTAAAATGGTCTGCAAATCAAAGATTTAAGGTTTGGGGGTCTTTTGTGAATGGGGAATGTATTAGCACCCCACAATACTCGTTCAAAGAACGAAATTTTACTTTTCTTGTGTTATTTGAGGAAACTGGCCATTGTAAATGCTAAAGAAGATTTTTTTTTTAATTGATTTTTAAGGCCCCGTTTGATAACCATTTGGTTTTTTGTTTTTGGTTTTTGAAAATTAGTCTTGTTTCCTACCATTTTCCCTACCATGGTTTTCATATTTGTCAATGACACATTTGAATTCCTAGCCAAATTCTAAAAACAAAAACAAGTTCTTGAAAACTACTTTTTTTAGTTTTCAAAATTTGTTTGGTTTTTAAAAACAGGGAAAGAAAGGTATTAGAAAAACAAAGAAACTTGTAGGTGGAGGTAGGATTTATAAGCTTAATTTTCAAAAACCAAAAACCAAAAACGAAATGGTTATCAAACGGGGCCTAAATGTCCCATATTTTACTTCTCATTATTCCTTAAATAAATAATGAGCAATAATTATGGGTGGCATAAAGCCATTCAAAATTTGTTTGAATTTAATTTGGCATCCCAAATTAAATTCACTATATCTCAAGAATATTAGGAAAAATCAATTTATTTTTTTATAAAACATTTGATTTATTAATTTTGGAAAAAATGTGTGAGTAAAGAATATTTTTTAAGGGAAAAACTCTTAATTAATTTTATTTTTAAAGAAAGTGACCTTTTATGGAAAATAGATTTTTGATTGATTTATTATTTTGAAAATAAGGTTTATGAAACAATTTTAGCAAAAGCTTTTAATACACTCCTTTTAAAGAAAATGTCTTTTATGAAATATGCTTCTTAAAAAAAAGTTTTAAAAGGAAAATATGCATAATTTTTTATTTATGCTTTATAAGGAAAGAAATATTAAAATCAAATCCCGACATCCCAAGATTTTAATTTTTTTTCCTCGAGAAACTCAAATATCGGCATCCCGAAAATTCAAGATTCCATCGTTGGAAGATTTTTGTTTTGAAACTATTTAATTAAGGGAAAAAAATTTACAAGGGAATTATGGATTAAATATCATAACTTAGAGAAATAAAAAAAACATATAATTGAGAGAAAAATATCTAAAAAGGGATAAAAACTATAATATACAAGAAATAAAATTTAATTTTTTTAAAGGAAACATATTAAAATCAAATCTTGACATTCGAAGACATTAATTTATTACCTCAAGAAACTCAACATTGGCATCCCAAAAATTTGAGATTCCGTCATTAGAGATTTGTGTAACGCCCCAGGTTTTTCAACCTCTAGCCTAGAAGCGCTACTACAACTCTACCCTTAGCTACGGATCTGAACCACTTTAAAACTGAGCGTACCGAAAATTTCGGCAGCATAACGACGTAAAATGGCCTGAACCAAAATTTTCAAATACCTGATAAGCAGTAAAAACACTTCTAAACAATTCAGCCCAACTCCACCAGACTACATTTCAGATCCACAACCTACTTCTCTATTCGAGTCAGGCCTCGAAGCGACATGCAATAAACTGAAACCACGCAGCGGAACTCAGAGACAATTTAATAACAAGGAAAGCTAGACCTCTAGCTAAAACATTTATTAAACTTAATCAAATAAACAAGTCTAGTCCATAACTCGAAACAAAACCTCGCTCAGGTGAATCACTCACCGTCACAGAACCATTAATTACAAAACAAACTCATACTATCCAACTAAAGCCATTTAAAAACATAGCAACAGGAAAAACAAGACTCTAGGAACTTTTTCTCGCAGTTCTCCTCCTCGCCACCAAGGTCCGGATCATCCTCAATACTTACAACATCTAAAATGTTGGGGGGAAGATGGGGAAGGGGGTATCAGTACAACCGTGGTACTGGTAAGCAGCTCACACCTACCAAGCCACAAACAACAAACAATGCAATCAACATGCTTTACACACGCATCCAACATGCTTTCACAACCACGAACAAGCATCATGCTTATGCAACCACAAATAACCAACATGCTTTTAAGTCATACACTAACAATATGCCTAAAAACCACAAACTCGTGCAAATGCAACACACACTATGCAACACATGCATTAGACTCCACATGATTTCCACGTCATGCTCGCAACTACATGATTTCCGCGTCATGCTCCGCTAATACATGACCTCCGCGTCATGCTCTGCTACACATGAATTCCAAGCCATATGCTGCGCTACTTACATGATTTCCGCGTCATGCTCCGCTACACATGAATTCTGCGCCATGTGCTACGCTACTTACATGATTTCCGTGTCATGCTTCGCACCTACCCCACATGAATTCCGCGCCATGTGTTGCGCCGCTCTTACATGATTTCTGCGTCACGCTCCGCACTCTCACTCATGTGATTTCCGTGTCACGCTCCGCTACACATGAATTACGCACCATGTGTTGTGCCTCACACCCGACTCATGCTACACATCCCCCATGCAACATGCAAGCCAGACTCAAATGTGCCTAACCCGACATCACATCATGCTTATCTCAGGCAACACAAAGATACATCTCATGCTTCACACAAGCACTACAACGATCACAACATAACAAGTACAATTCATGCTCATAACCAGCAACAATCAGTACATGTTCATCTCAAGCAACATAAGCAGTACATCTCAACAGTTCATATTGCATAAATATATAGGAAAAGCAAGTAACAAACAAATAGGCTTCACGCAGTCAAACAAACTCAGTAAGTAGAAACTACTTACAGATCACTTTTAAAAACCAACGCTAGCGGGAACTGCACAAACACGCTCCAAAACGAGCTTCCAGCTACAAATAAACTACCAACCATTAAAGGAAGTCTATACTAAAGAAAAGCACCCTAAGACATGATGCTAAAGGCGAAACTGAACCAATAATGGTTTATTTCCTTGCTGGACAGCATCTAAACATAACCCGAATTGAAAACCCAAAGCCATTAAACCATGGGCAACCACGTTTAAGGTGTTACGGGCGGTGGGTATTTGTTGGATGTCGATATTAAGGCTATACAGCCACTGGACAGCAAGCAACAACCACCTAAAATGCATGAACCACATGCTAAGAGCTCCTAAAGCTTAGGCAATGCAAATAAGACCTAGGTAATCATTGGAAACCTATTTAGCAAGCTTTCTAAGCTATGGGCAGCAACCTAAAGCTCATACATTCATGCCTTAAGAACCTACAAGGGTCGGATAAGACTATTGAGGCAACGAAACCAAATGGGCATCTGAAGAACTACACGCTTCTAGCTAAAACAGCCATGTTAACCCATCTAAATGCATAAACTAGGTCCTATAAAGGTTAGGCAACTCCTATGAGCCTAGATATGCAATGGGTAACAACAAAATCATGACTCCAAGGCTAAAACACTAAAGAGCAACCTAACTTCAAAGCTACAGACGAAGGGACAGCCAAGAACTTACCCAAACGAACCCGCTTCCACGCTAGACGGGTTTTACAAACCACAACTAGCGAGCTAGAACGCTCCTTGGGCAGTGGGTATCCAAGTCGAAGTGTTTCGAACTCAATCGAACACTCAGACGGCGCTGCAGATCAGAAAATCAAACACAATTAACTTTTCCAGCACCTAAAGCTAATGGGCAACCTACTAAAAGATCCAAACAAGAATGGGTAAGGGCTAAACTTACTGGAAACACTAATTGACGCTGAACCACTCACGAACTGAGCAAAGACGGCACTGGACAGCAACTGATCAGACTTAAAACCTGAAATACGGAGTCCATATCGATTGGGCATTCGCTTAAACTTAGCTAAAGGCCTAGAGAGGGCATGGGTAAGAGATTAGACTTACCAAAAATGCCAAACGACCTCGAAAACGCCCGAAATAGCTGCTGGACAGAGGCAAAAACGCGGGGAACGATACTTCGAGCTGCTGTTCGTGCAAGATCTAACCACGACAATGCAAGGAACTCTTAGATCGGGCCTAAAACAATTGAGATTGAGGGAGAAGGAGGTTACCCATGGATGTCTTTGGCTGAAAACGCAAAGACAAAGAATGAAGGCCACAGATCTAAAACCCACGAAACAGAGAGGAAAGCGGCGGCGCGAGTAAGCGACGGCTGAATGAACACCACGCAAACACCGAGCGAGAGAGAGAGAGAGACAGCAACCCACGAGAAGAGAAAGGGAACTTGCGCGGCGCGACGGGGCTGGGCTACGCGACTCCAACGGCTGCGGCGACGCGATCTGTATGCCGGCGGCTGCAGGGTGAAGGCGGCGGCGGCGCTTGATCTCCGGCAAGGGGCTGGCCGGCAAGAAGGAAGACAAGAGGGGGGGCTGTCACGCACGAACACACGAGAGGGAGAAGAAGATGAAAGACTAGGGCTTCTTTTTCTTTTCTTTTTTTTTTAGTTTTTTTTTTCTTTTCAAAAAGCCCAAAAATAGGATTCCAAGAATAGCTTATAACCAACAACCTACTCCCTTAATTCAGCTTAACAATTCAACGCTAACATAAAATTTCAACGAGCTTTTAGGGAAAGATTAATCACTTCAATATAAGGATTAATTCCAAGAATAATTACCCAAACACCTTGGTTTTAAATTAATAATTCCTAGTACCAGTCCAAATAATATTTACATTTAATTTGACCAACTACACGGAACTTAATTAACACCAGAAATGCACGGGGCGTCACAATTTGTTTTTTATTTTTTGAATGCAAATAACAAAGGAATCATGGTTTGAGAAAAGTAATGATACAAGAGTCAATAGGACCGCATGACCAAATTCAAAATAATAATAATGTAAGTTTGAATGGTAAATAAAATTAGCAATCTATGATGAATAAACTATATTTTACAATTAATTTTAAACTTTGCAGTTAAACTAACATGCAAAAAGGAGAAATAATAAAAAAAATATTCACAATTATTAAAGATTGCTAATTAGAAAACATAGACTCTAGAACACTTTTTTTTTACACAACATTTTAAATAATAAAAGGATAACAAAATATGATATTATGAAGATAAAATAAAACATACCAAAGAGACATGTGATATATAAAAAGTTTATGCATAACAACTAGTTAATATTCTAAGATAACATGCTAGATGCAGATTTAAAGAGGAAATAAAATATCAAAAATAAATTTTGATTGAGGAAGAAAAAAAACAAAAAGAAAGAAATAAATAAATACCTAGGATGGAGAATGAGAGGAATGCATGACTAAAAGTGAGAGGAGACCTCTTGGTTGAGAGAGAAGGCTACAATGACGATGTTTTTTTTCTGGTAGTAAAAGGGAGAAAAATATGGGAGAGTGAGAGGGAATGAGATACAAAAATGTGGTTAGGATCTTTTTTTTTTTTCTTTGGAGAAAAACGTGAAAGGGGAGGGGAGGAGAGAAAATTGTATTGTTTTGAAAGAGAGAGATTTGAGGAGCCTATTTTTAGACCTAAGAAAAACGTGTGGAGAGGTCTTCCTTGGGCTAAAAATCATGAAATGCAAGGTAGGAGAGTTCCCAATTTATAGTCAATTCCAACCACCACAAATTAGGAAGGTGATCAAATAAAATTTTTTTTAAAAAAAATCCAATAAAAATGAAAAAGGAATTAAATAAATATTTTAATTCAACCTTCCAAATTTACAAAATATTATTTGCCAATCAAATTCCAAGGAAACAAAATATTTTGTTTAATTAACCTTGCCAAATAAACCTAATATTTGATTTGGCAAACCAATTAATCAAAATAAAATATTTAACCTAATTATTCCTAACAAATTTAATCATATTTGAATTGGTTAATTAAATGTTCTAGAACACTTTTTTTTTCTTTTATTTATTTCTTTTTAAAAAAGACAAAATCAATTAAAAGAAGAAAATATCGGACAAATTTAGGGGTCTACAACATCAATTTGAAATATTGGCTCCTGAGAAGCTCTAACACCAAACACCTACAAAATAATACAATTAAGCACAATAATCATCGTAAAACTAACAAAATTAAGAACAAATATATAGGGCCAAATTGGTCCTATCAATCCCTCTACTAGCTCAATAGGAATAAAACTTGGAATAATATGATAGGTTAATATTTGAAACGGGATGCAAAAGTCGGTCATATGCGATATTTAATGACATATTGGTTTAATTTCGAATTAAACTAAAAATGAGAGTTGGTTGTATTTAAATATGATTTAAATATTAAACACGTGAATAGGGATTCATGTTCGAGAAATTTCGTTTGGAGAAAAGTCGGGATTGAGCAAATAATATTAATTTAATATAAGATATTAAATTAATTAATTTTATTATTATTTTAATTAAATAAGATTTTTTATTTAAATTAAAATAAAAATAAAATTATAAAGTGGCATTTTAAAATCAAATTTTTTAAGAACCAAAAATTAGAAATTTTGAATTTAAGAAGGTGGTGAGTTTTGAATAAGATATGAGCTTAAGTCCTTACTAGGACACTTAATTGACCACCTAATTAAGCTCCAATTTTGTGTCACTCTTGGCTGAATCCATTCGGCATGTTTTCCTCTATATATACATGCTTGAATGGTGAAGAAATTAACGTTGATCAGTGATCAGTACTGAAATGCTGCTGAAATTTTGCCAAACTCTCACAACACTCAAACCCATAGTTGAAGCTTGAACTTCAAGCTTTCCTTTCCAATTCCTATCAATTAAGGATCCCACAATTCGTTCCAAGGCCTGAGGATAGTAGAGAAGATCCAAGTGGTTGTCCAAGATCCATTGGTGTGAAGATATAAGCCTCGGATTGCACGAATAAGGAGCTACAAGAGGTAGGTGCATATTTGCTCTGTTTTTCTCTATATGAACAACATGTCTGCTTGAATCAAATTGATGAAATTGTGTGCCTAAGATCCAAAGTTGCTTCCGCATGTTTGATATTAACTCCTACATGAACAACCTGATTGTGGTCCAACCACCAAACAGAAACCCCTCTCGTGCCAGTGAGAGGGTAGGGCCCTTTGTTCAAGACACGAAGACACCACTTAAGGGAACACTCATCTACTTCCCTAAAGCTGGGAAGGAATGACACCTAACTAGTCAACGATTTAGAACTAGTTGTTACTATTTCACGGTCCGGTATTATGCAAACTCATTGCATAGGATGCCCCCACTCGCATGTCTCTACACGAACGCGTTAGATCAATGCCTTTGTATCAGATACATAGTGGGTCGTATCCATAATGTTACCAGGATAAGGTACCCAACCTTATCCCTATACTATAGACCCTCAAGGCTGTATCTTGAACAGTGATCCCCATATGTCTCCACATACAGTTCAAGACTCAAACCAAAGCCTAGGATGTTCAGTTTATTGGATTAGGGTTATTCAGGCAAGACAAACATCATACAAACAACAATACTTTATTGAATAATACATCAATATCATAATGTTCGGTCAATTGTTACATTTACCATCTACGAGTTTTAGGGCATAAAACCCAACAAACTCCCATTTGAACTAAAACTCTAGTCAGTGGAATGTAAATGCAATAATCAAAAACTGGAAATGTCATGTATACTGTATATTACATAAAAGGTAAATATACTAATAATACAATAAACTAGGGCATCCTCATACCCATTACACATCTCGCACTTGCCCTAAATTAAAAGGAATACATATCCCGTAGACCAAGACTCTCTAGATGACCCTCGAACACTTTAGTCGAGAGAGCTTTCGTAAACGGATCAGCGATGTTGTGCTCCGAAGCGATCTTAGTGACGATCACATCTGCTCGTTTCACAATCTTCCGTATCAGGTGATACTTCCTCTCTATGTGTTTTCCTCATTTATGGCTGCGAGGTTCTCTCGAGTTGGCTATAGCCCCACTGTTGTCACAGTATAATGTTATGGGCAATTCCATGTTTGGAATAACTTCTTCTATCAGGAACTTTCTAAGCCAAACTACTTCCTTAGTGGCTTTGCAAGCAGCTACATACTCAGCCTCCATGGTTGAGTCTGCAATGCATCCTTGTTTGATGCTCCTCCAAACTACAGCTCCTTCGTGAGGGTGAACACTGACCCTGATGTGGATTTCCTTGAATCTTTATCAGCTTGAAAGTCAGATCGATGTATCCTATAAGGATTAAATCCTTAGCTCCATACACCAGCATGTAGTCCCTCGTTCTCCGAAGATACTTGAGGATATTCTTAACCGCTGACCAGTGGTCTAACCCTGGATTAGACTGGTACCTACTGACTACTCCCACTACATAACATATGTCAGGTCTAGTGCAGAGCATAGCATAAGCTGCCCACAGTTGAGGCATAACATACAATAAGTTGCCCACCTTTTGCGAACCCCCACATTCAACTCCAACCTTTCGGCCACCAGCTGAACACAAACTATGCTAACTTAAGTGATCAGTTTAAGCTAACAATGAAACTTAAACTTCAGCAAAAATAAACAATGCTAAGAGGAAGATAGGTTGCCTTTGCATCGGTGGGGGCTTTCTTCTACTCAAGGTATCCACATATTTGAATCTCCAAGAACAAGATTAGCTCATTGAAGAAATCAAAATGCAAGACATAAAGTAAAATTTGCACAAAGTAAAGGAATAAACTGAATTCATATTAATAATAAAAAAAAAGTACAAAGAATTAGAACTTACAACTGAAAAGTAAATGAAAACAGAAAATACAACAACTAACAAGGTAAAATAAACAGAAAGTAAAACACAAGACTCAACTAAAGGATCTTTCCACTCTTTATCTAGCTTGCTCTTAACCTTTTTCAAGAGGAGTGATAGGACCAAATTAGTCCTATTTATTTGTTGTTAATCTAGACTTGTTAGGGTGCACTTTACACTTTATTTGTCTGTTTTGTAGATAATTTGTGCATTCAGGACATCAGGGACGAACTACACAAATTGGAGCTAATTTGGGCAATTTAAAGAGTTTTCAAGCTTACTTGAGGGCCATGGATCTCGAGGAGGTGAGAAGACCGTGAGGATCGTGACGAGCCTGAAGAATGGTTCCAAGGAGTCAAAGGTTCGAGACCTGAATCGAGCAAGAAACGAAGAAGATTAATGTCAAAGCACGCTGAAAAAGGCCAGGCGTCGAGACGCCGTGGCCAGCGTCGAGACGCTGGCCCATTTCTAGCCCTAGGCCCATACGGCACGGCGTCTCCGCGCCGCGATTAAATTCTCTATAAATACCCTCTTTTATTTTCGCCGAAAAGAAGAGAGTTTGAGGGTTTATTTTTGGTTTTCCTCTCGGTTCTCTCTGTTCTTCACGTCCAGAATGAAGAGGTGTAAGTTTTCTCATTGAGTTCCTTTGTATTTTCTTGTTATTGTAGAGTTGGGTCGCGGGTTTTAGTCGGCCTAACCGCCGTCTAAACCCGTTGACGCCGATTGGATAATTATTGGGTTATAAAATGTGTTTCTTTGTGAGTTTTATGTTCTGAATGTCTTTTCAATTCTATATTACAATTGTATTTTGGATTCAATTTGTATTATTTGCATGCGTAGTAGGTTAGATTGACGCCCTAACTCGCAGCTCGTATGTTAATAACTTGCTAAAGAATTGATTTCCTAGTAGCTAATGGATTATTAATTCAGTAGTTAGCGCATAGACTGATTCGTGGGCATGGGTCCCAAGAGCAGACTCTGACTTCGTTGCTTGACACGATAGGTCTAGGATCCAAAATAGCGTTAGAAGTAATCTAGGCCTAATTATTTCTAATGTCCTAATCAATCCACTAGACTTAAGGCAATTGGTTGATTATTTGATTTCGTAGTCTAATCAGATTAATTATTAGTCAATTAGAGTCTAATTCGATGGACGTTGTATGATCGGGTTAGATGGATTAGGTGGGCTTCTGGTCTTTTCTGGGTTCAGATTAGATCGATTGGGCAATTAAGCAATTCAAATTAGCCTTAAATAGGTAGGAAGTAAATGATCACAGTAAACCATTTAACCTCAATAACCTCTCCAATCGGCGTCGCCTAATTTAATTAATTCTCTTGCTTATTTATGTTCCTTGCAATTTAAATTCTTGTCTATTTAATTCCTTGTCTATTTAAATTCCTGCACTTAAATTCATGCACGTCTATCTTCCTATTATTCTAATCCCTCTATTTACCGCTTTCACAACTCAAAATAAATAGGAAATAAGTAACCAACCGCCACTCCCTGTGATCGACCCCGACCACTACTACTGCAAGTAGTTTAGTGTTCGTGGAACTATAAATTTTATTTGACTAACACGACCTTCGACAAGTCGGACCTGTCAAGAAGACAAGCCTTTCTCTTCTTTTTCTTTCGAATGGAAGAGCCGACAGAGGCTGAAAGATCTGGAACTCGGAGTGCTTACAAGATGAGAAGATCAAGAAAGAACTCAGCTCCTAACACTTTAAGTTAACAACAAGATTTTTCTAACACTAGACCTTCACTCACTTCTTTCAAGATAAAACATTCTCATGCATTCCCACGTCTACTACCTGTTATTCCACCTAGTCTTTATTCAGAGTAGCCTATCTCTTTCACAAGTTATCCTAACTCTCAAGATGGAAAAGAAAATTTAACTTCTCTCTCCCAAACTTATTATAAGTTTTTGCTAGGCTTCATTCTCTTTTTATATATATATAGGAGAGCCTCATAGTCATCTACACCTTCATTTCAACATACTAACACTTTGTGGTGAAAGTAGCTAACTACGAGCATAGCTCACTGTTGAGACTGTAGCGCATACTCACTTCCCAAACCAACCTTTCATGCAGTGGAAATCGTGGGTGTCATGACCGCCCAAACAAACAAACCACTAAAGCACACTCAACTTTCAAAAATCTTTCAAAATACTTTTTCACATATATAAATTTTTTTCAAAAATTTTCACACAAAACTTTAAAACAAGACAAATAACCTATCTAAGAATAAGAAAAACCATAATGAAATGCAAGAAAGCAAATAAAGACTCACTAACCTATCAAAACAAAACAAGACAAAACAAAACAAACAAAAGCAAGTGAAGATAAGTAGACCCTATTTTAATCTAAATCAAAGAACCGTTGCAACGTTAAACTTACAACATATATTAACGTTTAATCTACTGAAAAGCGGCTATAAAACATGTTAAAAACAGTAAGATAGAATCTCTAGTTCATTTACATGATTTTCCAAGAAAAGAGAAAAACCATTACAAACCTTCGTTGACGACTTGAACGATTTTCACCAACTCCTTGAACCTTTTCTTTCAAAACGCGACAACCCAAAATTGACACGTTCTTTGCTGAAAATCTAACTTGCGAACACCACCACAAAGGTTACACTGGTATGACTCTAGGAATTGTGGAGGTAGGGAGGTGGAATCCTTTTCTCTTTAAGAGCGAGGCTTGAGAGGCTAGAATGAGAGTCTTAGAAAACCCTAAGTTTAGTGACCTATTTATAGGAGAGAGCCATGAATAAAATATTATTTAAAAAATAATATTAAATTCATATTTGATTTAATAAATAAATAATTAGTTCTATAATTAATTAATTACTCAATTAAATATCACATATTTATTTTTAGACCTTTGATTAAATCATATGAATCAAATTCATATTAACATTTGAACCTTTTCAAATTCTCTCATATCCTATAAATTTAATATGAATCAAATTCATGTTAATATTTTACCTCCTTCAAATATTTATTTCTCTCATAATTTTGAATTTAATTCAAAATTATATTATAATGTATCACCATACATTATATTCTTCCCTATAGACTTAGTTGCCTCAAATCACTTTAAGAGCTATCAGTGGGACCTAATGGACCTGCATATCAAAAGCTCCAACGATATGAGATTAATCGGCTAAATTCATTAACCAAATTAATCAATACTCGTTAACTGTGGGTTGATAAGGGTAAAAAACATACCTATTTTGCCCTTATATTTAGCTCATTTTCTTGTCAAAAGTTGCATTTTTAGATCAATTTTGCTATTCCCGAGCTCTAAATATGTTAAAGTTGATGAATTAGGGAGTTGAGAGTCTCATTTGTCAAATTATGCTTAAAAGTGCTTAAAAAGACTCAATTTGATATGAATTTGACTCAATTTGGTGTTGTGTAGAAAAACAAAAGGAATTTGGAAAAACCCAGAAATGCGGTTGCATTTCTGGGAAGGCAAAAATGAAATGCGACCGCATTTCTGGGCAGACAGAGGTCGTTCCAAGTCCGTCGCAGGTCGTTTTGAACTAGACTTTTGAGCACCTAACCGACCGTTTTGACCCTGAAAATGACTGGGCTACCTACCAGCACCTATTTTGTGGCTCCTAAACCCCACACTATATAAGCTCGTGATTCGAAGAGAAATCCAAGCATAACTCACTGGGAAGAAGAGGGTAGTGATAGAACCCTAGTAGACGCCCATGAGTAGGGATGCTTGAGGTCCTTCTTAGATGACTAAATTCTAACCTTAGTTAGACATAAAACCTTAGTGTTTGTAGGGATTTTCACCCTATTCCCATTCGTAAAGGAGAGTAGAGTGTCGAGTGAACTCTAGAAGGATTGGATAAAAGAAAAAAACCTTAGTTTTAGCTACTGCACCTTATTTCCTGCACTTGTTACTTTTCATCTATTTGTATTCTTTATTCTTTATTTCAATGGAAAGTTATTCATTTGCTCGTGATTTTTTAGGTCGGTTCGAAAGCTGTTCGGGTCGGTTCGTGATGTCTAGACCAGATTTTGGAGCTGCAGAAGGATTTTAGGATAGAATCTAGCTAAAATTATTGTAATTTAATGCTTTATTTTATCCTAGGGGAAAAATTAACCGGTTCAATTGCTATTTATATGCTTTGTGCATGTCATATAGAATATTTAATCCCACTTTAGGTTATAAACATCCTCATGCATTTATTTATATATTATAAATTGTTATAATGTATATTTTTAGTGCATGGATATTTTCATAAGATTTTTAATATAAGTGTATATTAAATATATGAAAATAATGTAGCATGGAGCATGTCATTACTTAGATTAAATATAAATTGTTATGTTTAATGTAATGTATGCAGCAAGCTTGATTGATTTTCTTGATTGGCTTATAAATGTTATATTAAAAGGAAAATCAATATTGCATGAAGCATGAAACATCCATAGTAATTAATATAATTGTTATATTATTTCTCGTGCGTTGCAATAAGTATGGTTTAATTATTTAATTTGAATGAGATTGTTGAATGAATTAAACCCTAGATTCTTGATTATAGGATTAATCATTAAATTTGAAATAGTTTTTTTAAAATTAATGATTAGAAACCGTCAATCTATAATGAAGAATTGCATGCAAACATAAGATCATAGGATAAATTGAATTAATTTTAAATTGTTTAAAATTAATTAGACCTAGATCATTTTCTAATAAGATTAGAATTATTTCCTTACTTGGAATTAAAAATAGTTTTAATTGACTAAGTAGGAAAAACATTACTATGATTATAAGGGAACTCCACCGGTTAAGTTCCGTCTAAGGCTGGGGGTACTTA
This sequence comes from Luffa aegyptiaca, assembly GCA_017139565.1. Lineage (NCBI taxonomy): Eukaryota > Viridiplantae > Streptophyta > Magnoliopsida > Cucurbitales > Cucurbitaceae > Luffa > Luffa aegyptiaca. The sequence goes on from CM029402.1 coordinate 18,289,898, forward strand.
AGTTGACGGTTTACGGAACACCTCCTACCTGGGAATTGACCCGGAATTCCGGAGTTGAATTAATCATAGTCAAATGTTAGCATGCAGTGTCACTAGGTTTGTTAAAAGAGTTTAATACACATAGATCTTCAGAGTAAAGACTTCATATTACTATGGTTATAAGGGATATCTCTCGGTAAATTTGTGTCTAAGGCTGGGGGTACTTAAGTTGACGGTTTGCGGAACACCTCTTACTTGGGAACTAACCCGAACCTTGAGTTGAATTAACCATAGTGTCATGTTAACTTGCAATATTGTTGGGTTTATTAAAAGAGTTTAATTCACCTAGAACATTGCAGTAAAATCCTCACCATAAAAGTTATAATAGGATTAGACTTAGATGGATTGACTTAGTCGAATTTATCTAAGTTAAATAACCCTAAATAAACCTTAAGACATTTTCAGTGGGAGGAAAATTACAAAACGAGATTTAAATCAAGTTTTGCTCCTATGTCCCTGTATTCACAACGTGAGGTTCATGCTCGGCTTCGTGTCGCCTTAGGTGCGGCCTCCCTTCGGAAAGTGTTTGCATGGGTCAATAACAAGGTGAATGGGGAAAATGTCTATAGTAAGTGGGAGCGGGACACGTGTCAACGTATCCCTCGGTCTCCGCCCTTAGTTCGCACCGTGAGAGTTCTAGGGTCCGCCTGCGTGTTGTCCTGGCGCAACCATCCCTTCGGAGGGCCTGATCATAGGATTTGAAACACCGTGAACTCCTGAATAGGATAGGGACTCTTAGGCTAATTACCAACAGTTGTCTTACCCTTCGGTAGCCTGTTGGCGTGTGCCTCTGAGATCTGAAAGTGAGAGAGTTACACTTACAAGGATGAGTTAAATGTGTTAACGAATCCTTGATCGAACAACAGTGGCTAATGTCTATAGGAATATGAGTTATTCTGGAACTAGAATTGGCTGAGAAGTGTCTCATTTCAGAGGAGGAGTAGCTGATCACCCTTCGGTGACTGATATTCTAAACTTCTGAAACATCGTTGCAAAACTAAATCAATAGTTTTAGGGTTCTGTGATTGCTTGTTTTGCTAAATTGATTGGATTGTGTGCAATTGTTTGCTTGAATGTTGGGTTAAGGCAAAGATAACTAATGCGGTCATTGTTTGTTTAATTTCAGCAATGTCTTCCCCAATAGCCTATCTGTTTAAAAATGAGAAATTAACCGGCGAAAATTACGCTACGTGGAAATCAAACCTGAATACGATTCTTGTTGTCAATGATCTACGATTCGTCTTAACGAAGGATTGTCCTCCAACCCCTGCTCCTAATGCATCCCAAGCAATAAAGGATGCTTATGACCGCTGGACAAAGGCCAATGATAAGGCCCGAGTCTATATCTTAGCTAGCTTATCTGAAGTTTTGGCTAAGAGACATGAAAGCATGATTACAGCGAGGGAGATTATGAACTCTCTCTAGGAGATGTTTGGACAGCTGTCCAGAAAACTCCACTATGATGCTCTCAAACGAATTTATAACTGTTGCATGAAAGAGGGCACGTCTGTCTGGGAACACGTTGATAAGGGTAAAAGATATACCTATTTTACCCTTATATTTAGCTCATTTTCTTGTCAAAAGTTGCATGTTTAGATCAATTTTACTATTCCCGAGCTCAAAATATGTTAAAGTTGATGAATTAGGGAGTTGAGAGTCACATTTGTCAAATTATGCTTAAAAGTGCTTAAAAAGACTCAATTTGATGTGAACTTGACCGAATTTGGTGTTGTGCAGGAAAACAGAGGAAAGTTGGAATTTGCCCAGAAATGTGACTGCATTTCTGGGAAGGCAAAAATGAAATGCGACCGCATTTCTGGGAAAACAGAGGTCGTTCCGAGTCCGTCGCGGGTCATTTTGAACGAGACTTTTGCGCACCTGACTGGCCGTTTTGACCCCGAAAATGACTGGACTACCTACCAACACCTATTTCGTGGCTCCTCTACCACTTCCAACGCTATAAGCTTGAGATTCGAAGTCAAATTCAAGTAGAACTCACTAGAAAGAAGAGAGTGGTGACAGAACCCTAGTAGACGCCCATGAGTAGGGATGCCCGAGGTCCTTCTTAAAAGATTGAATTCTAACCTTAGTTAGACATCAAACCTTAGGGTTTGTAGGGATTTTCACCCATTCCCACTTGTAAAAGCGAGAGAGTGGAGTGTCGAGCGAACTCAAGAAGGATTGGATAAAAGAAAAAAACCCTAGTATTTAGTTACTGCCATTATTTCCAGCACTTGACACTTTTCATTTATTTGTATTCTTTACGTTATATTTTCAATGGAAAGCTGTTCATTTGCACTTTATTCCACCATGCTTAGCTAAATTCCGTTGAGGGGTTCAATATGGTGAATTCCCTTATGGATCAATAGCTTGAAAGTGTTTATTTGCTTAAGTTTCTATTCAATGCATGTCATTCTTTATTGATTATCATTCTGATCTTGCTGAGTTTAAATTGATCACTTAGACTTTGCATGCTATGTGAGTTTGATCTTAAAAGGGACAGACGATATCGGTTCTCATCAAGGTGATATAGGAGAAAAAGCTCGAAAGAGATTGTTTGGTGGTATAAGGCACCCTATATCAACTATAGGGTTATAGATTGCATTCGTGAATTATCAATGTCGGAGTCGAGTCACAGAAATGTGCATAACGTCGCTTAGCCTTCTAACGGTTCTTGGGAGCAAGGCCAAATAGAAGTTAAATCTGACCCAATGCATTGATTAGGCTCAAGTTGAATAATCTATGATTAAAGTTATTGACCTTTGGGATGAAACTATATTGAATACCTCGTTTGTTCATTATTGTTATTCCTTTAGTTAATTATTTGTTTTGTTTAATTTCTAAAAAAATCAATCATCAATTATTTTTTTGGTTACCTATTTTAAGCAATCAGTTGAGCAGTTTCTTCTTCAAATCTGAATTTCCAATTTAGTCCTCGTGGGATCGATACCCTTGGAATACTTCTAAGGTTTTTATTACTACGTGCATAGTGAATACTTGCACTAAGGTTGGCTGAATCATTCTTAATCTTTATCTATCATCTTATCTCACATCCATCATTCAGCCTCTGCTGCACCACACGTCCTGGAAATGATGGTCCAATTTAACATGGCAGAAACATATGGAGCGGTCATAGATGAGCGAACTCAGGTTGCATTCATCTTGGAATCTCTTCCGAAGAGTTTCCTACAATTTCGCAGAAATGTGATGGTGAACAAGATGATGTACACCCTAACGAGTCTCATAAATGAGCTGCAGCTTTATCAGTCTCTTCAGGAAATCAAGGGTCAGATAGAAAATGAGACAATAGTTGTTCATTCCAAGGGTTCACCCTCTGGATATAAAGTTGCGTCTCAAAACTCTTCTTTCAATAAGATTCATGAGAAGATATGAGACAAGGGGAATGCTCCCGCAACTATTGAGAAAAAGAAGGAGAATGAAGGTAAATTTGATTTACTTGTTTTAGAAACATGCCTAGTAGAGCATGATGAGTTTGCCTGGATACTTGATCCAAGAGCAACTAATCATGTTTGCTCTTCTTTTCAGGAAAATAATTCCTTTCGGCAGCTGAAAGATGGTGAAATGACGCTCAGGGTCGGAACAGGAGACGTCGTTTCAGCTAAAGCAGTGGGAGCTGCAAAGTTATTTTTTAGAAATAGATTCTTACTTTTAGAAAGTTTGTTTATTGTTCCCAAGATTAAGAGGAACTTAATTTCTATTTCATGTTTGATTGAACAATCGTATACAATTACTTTTAATATGAATGAAGCGTCCATTTATAAAAATGGTGTACTTATTTGTTCAGCCAAATTAGAAAATAACTTGTATGTATTAAGACCAACCGAAACCAAAGCACTTTTAAATCATGAATTGTTTAAAACTGCTGAAACTCAATGAAAAAGGCAAAGAATTTCTCCAACTAGTAACAATATCTATCTTTGGCATTTAAGACTTGGTCATATAAACATCGATTGAATCGGTCATTTGGTAAAGAATGAACTTCTAAATGAGTTAGAAGATGATTCACTGCCACCTTGTGAATCTTGTCTCGAGGGCAAAATGACCAATAAACCTTTTACTATAAAAGGTTACAGAGCCAAAGAACCCTTAGAGTTAATACATTCGGATCTCTATGGTCCAATGAATGTAAAGGCTCGAGGAGGGTACGAATATTTCATCTCATTTATAGATGATTATTCAAGATATGGTTACTTATACCTAATGGCACATAAGTCTGAGGCCCTTGAAAAATTTGAGGAGTTTAAGGCTGAAGTTGAAAACCCGTTAGGTAAAACTATTAAAACACTTCGATCTGATCGAGGGGGGGAGTATATGGATCAAAGATTCAAGGATTATATGATAGAACATGAAATCTAGTCCCAACTCTCAGCCCCTGGTACACCTCAGCAGAATAGTGTATCAGAAAGGAGAAATAGAACCTTGTTGGACTGAAGGTGTTCATATAACACATGCGGAAGCAATTGAAGATCGAAAGCACTTAACTCTATTAATTTTAATCCTAAAGCATGCTTGTTCTAGAAAAACATAACAGAGAGATAGTAAACACCAACCTTTTTGTAGCTCAACTATGTGATGCTCTTTGTAGTGTTTTCTTCTCCAACCTTTCTTGGACAATCTCTAGAGTCTTCCCTACTATTCTCCGGGCCAAGAACGACTTGTGGGAGTCTATAGTGATAGGGAATGGGAAGGGAATGCTTGAAGGATCAAACTCTATGGAGATATGAGATGGGAGAGTGATTGAGGAAGAATTTCAGCAGCATAACATTAAGGTAAATGTTGTAACTCTCCACAATCTGATTCTTCCTCTACTTATAGAGAGAATCCATGCAAGAAGGAGCCTCAAGATGCAAGACACATGGTGATCTTTATGGTGAAAGTGGAAGCTAGGTGTTGATACAATACTACATGCACTATTGCATGAATGTGGTGTAATTCCACTTTGAGTCTTCATGCAAGAGTGGAGTTTCACCATTTTCCACTAACTTATGATTCAAAATCAGATTTCAAATTAGCAATATTGATATTAATTTCAATTCTAAATTGAAATTAATCATAATAATCTATCTTGGAGCTTGCCCCACTAATTATGCATGACTAAACAAATTAATCATAATAATTTTGTGCATCAATTATACATGAATCTTAATTCATGTATATAGTATTTAAAACTCTTTTAAATACTTTATCTCTCATTTTCTAATTTAATTCATAATTAAATTATTGTGTCAAACACAATTTTACGATAATACCCTTATTCCCAATTTTGAACGATTCAAAGAATCCTATCAATTTGTTCTAGGTTTTATTCCGATATGAGCTAGTAGGGGGACCTAATGGACCTATAGGTCATGGGCTCCAACGATTCGAGGCTAATCGACTAATCTCATTATCTAAGCTAGCCAACATTCGTTAACTATCGGGACACTCCACTATAGCCCGATAGTTGCACTCCCCTCACCATAGATATATTTCCGTCCACTTGATTTAACCATGTTCAGTAAGTCGATCCTTCACAGGTTGTTCGTAGCTATAGCTAGGTCAAATGACCGTTTTACCCCTATAGTACTTCTTGTCCCTTAAGTTCCACTAATCCTCTAATGAACAATCGGTTTGTGGTCCAACCAACAAACCTAAGTCCCTCTCGATCCAACGAGAGGGTGGGGCCCCTTGTTCAAGTCCTGGAGTTAGTACTTAAGGGAACAACCTCTCTACTATCCCTGAAATGGGTAGGAGCGAATTCCGTCTTGCGAGACTATGTCCCTAGCTATCTATTCGATCTTATCCCCAAAATGGTAGGCTTGTTGAGTCGGCGATGCTGGCCACTCTCACCCATGCAGATCAAAGGATAATCTCGTATAAACAGGAGTTCATAGTTAGCTCAGGATTAAGAACGAGTTACCTAGGTCATTTATGAGAAATAGTCAGTTTCTTCAGTAAACGGTGTTATAAAGAGAAAGTGACTTATTTCGTGGTCCAGTCTTATGCAAACTCATTGCATAGGACGCCCCCACTTGCATGTCTCCACATGAACGACTTAGGATCTCATCGTTTGCACTTAATACAAAGTGGGCCGCATCCATAGTGTCCCCAGGATAAGGCACCCAACCGTATCCTTATACTATAGACTATTTTGACTATAAACTTGAACTCGATCCTACGATATGTCCCTACATATAGTTCGAGTATTCATTTTTATAGCCAAGGATCTTAGTTTATTGGATTTAGATTAATCATTCGCAATTTATATATTCAATAACATTTTTTACTGAATAACCTCAATAACGACTTTATTGAAAATAAAATATGTTTAATGCTTTACAAAATACGAGTTTATAGGACATTAAACCCAACATGGACATGGTTTGATCAATGATGAGCTATGTTCAATTGCCTAGCTCGTTTTGGGGGTATGCAGTAGAGACTGCAGTACACATCCTGAACAATGTTCCCTCGAAGAGTGTTTCTAAAACGTCTTTCGAGTTATGGAAGGGTCGTAAACCTAGTTTGCGTCACTTTCTTATCTGGGGTTGTCCAGCACACGTGCTTGTGACAAATCCTAAGAAATTGGAACCTCGTTCAAAACTGTGTCAATTTGTTGGTTACCCTAAAGAAACGAGAGGTGGTCATTTCTACGACCCACAAGAAAATAAGGTGTTTGTATCAACGAACGCCACCATCGTGGAGGAAGACCACATGAGGGATCATAAACCACGTAGTAAATTAGTATTAGGAGAAGCTACTGAAGAATCACCAGGAGTTGTTGATGAAGCTGGGCCTTCAACAAGGGTTGATGAAGGAGGTAGTTCTTCAGATTCATCTTGTCCTTCTCAAACGTTGAGAAGGCCTCGACGCAGTGGGAGGGTTGTATTACAACCTGATAGCTACTTGGGTTTAACTGAAACTCAGGTTGTCATACCTTATGATGGCATTGAGGATCCATTATCCTATCAACAGGCAATGAATGACGAAGATAAGGATGAATGGGTCAAAGCCATGGACCTGGAAATGGAGTCAATGTACTCCAATTCTGTATGGGAACTCGCAGATCTACCAGATGGGGTAAAACCCATACGGGGGTTGACTATGAGGAAACCTTTTCTCCTGTAGCCATGTTAAAGTCCATAAGAATTCTCTTGTCCATAGCCACATATTATGACTATGAAATATGGCAAATGGACGTCAAGACTGCCTTTTTGAATGGTAATCTTGAAGAGAATATCTTCATGTCTCAACCCGAAGGGTTCGTAGCCAAAGGTCAAGAACAAAAGGTTTGTAAGCTGAATCAATCCATTTATGGATTAAAACAAGCGTCCAGATCTTGGAACATTAGATTTGATACTGCGATCAAATCTTTTGGTTTTGACCAAAATGTTGATGAACCTTGTGTGTAGAAGAAAATCAACAAAAGGAAAGTAGCTTTTCTAGTACTTTATGTAGACGGTATCCTACTCATTGGAAATGATGTAGGATACCTCACTGACATGAAGAAATGGCTGACAACCCAATTCCAAATGAAAGATCTGGGAGATGCTCAATATATTCTTGGGATCCAAATCATTAGGGATCGTAAGAACAAAACGCTAGCTTTGTCTCAAGCAACGTATATTGACAAAATCTTGTCTAGATATTCGATGCAAAACTCCAAGAAGGGATTGTTACCCTTCAGACATGGAGTACACCTGTCTAAGGAACAGTCTCCTAAGACACCTCAAGAAATTGAGAACATGAGACACATTCCCTACGCCTCAGCTGTGGGCAGCTGAATGTATGCTATGCTTTGCACTAGACCTGACATATGTTATCCAGTGGGAGCAGTCAATAGGTACCAGTCTAATCCAGGGTTAGACCAATGGGGAGCGGTTAAAAATATCCTCAAGTATCTTCGGAGAACGAGGGACTACATTCTTGTGTATGGGGATAAGGATTTGATCCTTACAAGATACACTGACTCTGTCTTTCAAGCTGACAAGGATTCGAGGAAATTCACATCAGGGTCAGTATTCACCCTCAATGGGGGAGCAGTAGTTTGGAGAAGCATCAAAGAAGGATGCATAGCAGACTCAACCATGAAAGCTGAGTATGTAGCAGCTTGCGAAGCAGCTAAGGAAGCAGTTTGGCTTAGAAAGTTCTTGACTGATTTGGAAGTTGTTTCAAATATGAACGTGCCCATAACACTATACTGTGGCAACAGTGGGACTGTAGCCAACTCAAAAGAACCTTGAAGCCACAAACGAGGAAAACATATAGAGAGGAAGTATAACCTGATAAGGAAGATTGTGCAACGAGGAGATGTGATCGTCACAAAAATCGCTTCAGAGCACAACATCGCTGATCCATTTACGAAGGCTCTCTTGGCTAAAGTGTTTGAGGGTCAACTAGAGGGTCTAGGTCTACGAGATATGTATGCCGTCTAATCTAGGGTAAGTGGAAGATGTATAATGGGTATAAGGATGCCCTAGTTCATTGTATTATTTTAGTATATTCACTTTATGCAATATACAATACACATGACATTTGGTTTTTGGTTTAGTATATTAACTTTATAAATTCCCTGACAATTTATAATTAATTTACCAAACACTATAACTTAGGCTCCGTTTTATAACCATTTGGTTTTTGAAAATTATGCTTGTTTTGATCCAATTTCCTTACCATGGTTTTCATCCTTGTTAAAGATACACTTGAGTTCCTAGTCAAATTCCAAAAACAAAAACAAGTTTTTGAAAACTATTTTTTATAGTTTTCAAAAATTGACTTGGTTTTTGAAAACATGGGAATGAGGTAGATAACAAAACAAATAAACTTGTAGGTGCATGTATTGATAAGCTTAATGTTCAAAAACCAAAAACTAAAAGCCAAATTGTTATCGAACGGGGCCTTAACTTTTCATGAAATTTACCAAACACTATTTTACTTTAATTTGTGTGACAATTGATTCTCTTTAAAGCACAATTGACAACAATTATTTCACTAAGTCATAGTCAAGAAGTTTAGTTTGTATAGCAAATTGTGTATCACACCAACTTATCCATCATTGATAGTTGCCACCAATGCAACATTTGTCTACTTCTAAGGTTTATATTAAAACATGACAAATTCAGGAACACGTGACATGTGATATATATATATCTATCTATAATCTATACTATATATAAAATGGGCTAAGAGGGGAGAATTTTTACATTCCCTTATTGCCCTTAAATTTTTTATAATGACTGTTTTGTCCTTCTACCCTCATTAATTATATTTATATTTAATTAGAAACACTATTGCACGCACATTGGAGAAAAGGGAAAAGGGAAATTGAAATCGATCTGGGCAATTGAAGGATGTGAAGCGATACTCACTGATTGTGCATGTGATGAGGAATCCAGAATGGCAATGGTGAAGAAGAGCATATGGTGCGTTGTAGTCGAGGCGAGGGATGCTTATGACAGCAGAGTGCTGCTCCCATGGCGTCATTGTTTTCCCTTCGCTTCCAGCGACATTGTCTGTCAATTTTGAGGCTTCTACTGTTGGGTTTTATGCCCTAAAACTCGTAGATAGTAAATGTACTTTTGACCGAACATTAATAAAATGATGTATTATTCATGTTTGTATTATATCTTGTCTTATTAACCCTAATCCAATAAACTAAATATCCAAGGCTAATAGAATGAGGCTTGAACTAGTATATAGGGACATACGGGGATCAATGTTCAAGATTTAGCCTAAAGGGTTTGTAGTATAGGGATAAGGCTGGGTACCTTATCCTGGTGACACTTTGGATACGACCCGCTTTGTATTTTGATACAAACGCAATGATCCAACGCATTCATGTAGTTGACATGCGAGTGGGGGTATCCTGTGCAATGAGTTTGCACAAAGACCAGACCGCGAAATAGTTAACCACTAACTGTAACACCGTTAGTTAGTTCGATTTCTATTTCACTGGGATGACCTAGGCAACTTGGCCTTAATCCTGAGTGGATTATGGACTCCTGTCCATGAGGGATTGTCCTTTGATTTGTACGGGTGAGAGTGGCTTGTACGCCGACTCAATAAGCCTACCATTTTGGGGACATGATCGAGTGGGGAGCTGGGAACATAGTCTCACAAGATGGAATTCACTCCTTCCCAACATTAGGGTAAGTAGAGGTGTGTTCCCTTAAGTGGTGTCTCCGGATCTTGAACAATGGGCCCTACCCCCTCTATGGCACGAGAGGGACTTCTGTTTGTTGGTTGGACCTCAAATAGGTTGTTCATTAGAGGAGCATTGGTACTTAAGGATGAAGAGGTAGCCCAAGGGTAAAACGGTAATTTGACCTAGCTGGGGTGCGAACACACGTGAAGGGCTGACTTGCTGTTGATGGTCGATATCCGTGGACACAAAAATATATCTGCAGTGAGAAGAGTGCAGCTGTGGTTCTATAGTGGAGTGTGAAGGGTTAAAATCCCTTTGACAGCGGAAACAATCAAGACCAATTCGTTTCACAATTTCGTTTACAAAAAACCAATACATTGGCAATTAAATTTCAGAAACAAATTTCTAAATTAAAACCGATTAAGCATGCTGTAAATTGATTTTAGATCAAGAAACTTACATGGTTTGATGAACTAACTGCACTATGCTTCCAAATAATGTTCTTGATCTTCCAATGGACACCACCACACGAATTCACCCGCTATAACTCTTGGATTACTGAGATTGGCTTGTGGGAACCCAAAATTCGTCTTGGAAGGGAAAAATTCAGCAAGGTAAATGCTGTATTTTGAGAGAAAAACTAGAGAGAAAAGTTTCAAGCTCTCTCTGTATTTTTTCATAAAAATGAGAGAATGATCTCATCAGTTGGGAACTCCCTCTCCCCTGTACGATAAGTGGGGAGGGAGTTATTACCCTACTAGATCTAGACTGTTAGATCTTAATCAAAACGATCTCGCCCATTAACTAATTAAACAATAAATATTTAATTAATTAATTAATTATAATTAATTTAATTAAATCAATATTAACTAAATGAATTATAATATAAAGTATTTAATTCAATTTGAATCATATTCAATTGAATTAAATTGGCCATTCAATTATTTCTATTAATTGAATCCACATTAATTAAATATCAAATATTTAATTGATTTTATAATTGAATCATATTCAATTTTAACTCTCTCATTTAACCTATAGTTTTAATGTGCATCAAAATGTACATTAATATAAACTATAGTATTAATTTGATTAAATCACATTTAACCAAATTAAAATTAAATTAATTAATTCCCCAATTAATTAATTCATGAATTAATCAAATATCACATATTTAATTAAATTCATAATTCTCTCATTAATTAATTTTTGAATCACATCCAAAATTAATTTTATTATAAAGTTTAATTCATTAATTAAATTTATACTATAATGTATCCCCATACATTATATTAATTGCATCAAGATACAATTAACTTAAATTCCCTTTAATAATCAAGACTATATTATCTCAGAACCCGTTATGAGCTAGCAGGTGGACCTAATGGACCTACATCAGTAGTTCCAACGATACGAGATTGATCAACTAAACTCATTAACCGAGTCAATCAACATTCGTTAACTGCGGGTCACTCCACTAAAGACCCACAGCTGCACTCTTCTCACTGTAGAATATTTCTATGTCCACGGATATCGACCAATGCAGTAAGTCAATCCTTCACGTGTTGTTCGTAACACCAGCTGGGTCAAATTACCGTATTACCCCTGGGTTACCTCTAATTCCTTAAGTACCACTGATCCCTCTAATGAACAAGTTGTTTAGGGTCCAACCTCTAAACAAGAGTTCCTCTCGGACCAGGAGAGGACAGCGCGCCTTTGTTCAAGCCCCGAAATCAGCCCTTAAGGGAACACACATCTACTTGCCCCAATAGGGGAAGGAGTGAATTCCACCTTGTATTGTCATATCCGCAGCCCCCCACTCGGTCTTGTCCCCAAGAAGGTAGGCTTATTGAGTCGGCGTGCTGGCCACTCTCACCCGTACTAATCAAAGGACAATCCCTCGTGAGAAAGAGTTCATGACACACTCAGGATTAAGACTGAGTTACCTAGGTCATCCTATTGAAACAGTAACCTAACTAGTTAACGGTGTTACATCTAGTGGTTTACTATTTCGTGGTCCGGTTTTATGCAAACTCATTGCATAGGATACCCCCGCTCGCATGTCTCCTACATGGACGCCTTGGATCAATACGTCTGTATCGAATACAAAGCGGGCTGTATCACATAGTGTTACCAGGATAAGGTACCCAGCCTTATCCTTGTACTTTAGACCTTTTAGGTTGTTACTTGAACGCCAATCTCCGTATGTCCCCACATACTAGTTCAAGTTATATGTAAACAACCTTGGATCTTAGTTTATTGGATTTGGGTCATATTGTGCAATTCTAGACTTAATATGACAATAACACTTTATTGCATAAACCTCAATAACACTTTATTGATTGTAACGCCCCAGGTTTTATTAATATCTAGCCTAGTGACATTACTAAACTCCTATTCAAACTAACCGAGAGCTCCAAAAATTTCGGCAGCATAACGGCGTACATAGAACAAAACCAAAATTTTTAATCACCTGTTAAACTCGAAACAACACTTCTATATTATACCCAACTACTCCACCTCTCTTCAATACATCAGAAACCAACTTCACCAAACAATACGAGTCAGGTCTCGTATTCACAACTAAATCAAAACCACAACCTTAACAAGAATAGAAATGCACTTTACCTCCTAAAGACAACTCCACTTTATTGAACTATGCGCAACTGGAAGCGAGAAGATGAATAAATAATTTAGAGCTTAAACATATTACAAAAGAGACATAAGACTAAATCCACCTAACCGACTAGATCCACATCTAGGTCCTATCTCAATAGGTAAGTAAAAGATACAAATTCAGCTACTAGGGTCAATCCTCGTGAGCTTCCTCCTCAACATCACCGGGCACATAAAACTCGCCAACACCTGCATAAACTGAAAATGTTGGGGGGAAGAAAGGGGAGGGGTATCAGTACAACCACAGTACTGGTAAGTAGCTCACACTCGGTGAGCCACCATACAACAACCAACCACAACAACATGCTGTCCACACACCCATCATGCTTGTAAAGCGATAAACAAACCAACAAACTCGTAAACATGAAAACAACAATGTCAACACATGCTTCATGCAAAATGGGATGACAACATGAATCCACGCATCATGCTACGGACCCCCACATGGTTTCTGCGCCATGCCCGCACACTCACACGTGATTTCCGCGTCACGCTCCGCACTCACATCCCACACGTGATTTCCGCGTCACGCTCCGCAAACCCACCCAACACATGTATTATTACGCGCCATGCGCAGCGCCACTCACACGTGATTTCCGCGTCACGCTCCACACCCACACCCACACGTGATTTCCGCGTCACGCTCCGCACACACACCCAGTACATGATTTACGCGTCATGCTCCGCCTCTCCCCAATGTACACACACTATGCAGACACGACTCATGCAGCATAACCAACAACAACAGTATCTCATGCTCATGAATTAAACCAACAACATACTTATGCATCGTCAAAGCAACATGCTTAGGAATTTAACAAAGCATCATGCTTGTTCACAAAGCGAGCTACAAACATATAAACACATTATACAGTAGCAAAGCAAGAAAAGCAATAGCAAGCTCAAACAACAAACAAGCCCAACCAGATAGAAACTACTTACACAAGCTTAAAAACTCCTAAATAGACCAAGAGCCGCTCCTAAAACAACTAACGCTTGCTGGAAAAATTAGAATAAACTCTAAACGAACCTGCAGGCACAAAAGAGACCTTCTAACGATTAGGGAATAACTTAGCCCACTTGCCAACACTCTAAATGAGTTCAAATGAGCCTAAAGCATGCTGGACATCGCTTAAGCTTACCGAATATAACTGAAAGCTTGCTGGAAATTGCCGAACAGCACCAAAATCCTTGTATCATTGCTGTTCCGAGCCCGAATTGATACTAAACTGAAACTAAAGGACACCCAAAGGTTAAAAGCTATTCTAAAGCTACTCTAGATAAATTCTAAAGGTTCAAGGGTGAGGAAACTAACCGATCCGCACCTAAACGACCTTGAAGCTTGCTGCCCAGTGATCGAAAAGCTCCAAGAACAGCGATCTAAAGTCGGTGAACCATGGGCACTTCGATTCGAGGTCAATCGACTTGTGGATAATCATCCAAAGCCCACTTTAGGAACATTTGGTTGCTGGATAGCAGATAAATGAGGCTTAATCCTGCAATTTAGAAGCCGTTACTAAATGTGTATCCTGACTTTGAAGCCGAATAAGCATGGGAAATTGTTAAATCTTACCAAAAGACTTGAACATGTTCTGGTTGCTAATCGAAAATGCCCAAAAATATAAATCTCGAACTGTCGGGTTATGGGCACTCTAATTTAAAGTCGTTCAGGTTGTGGGTAATTGTTGTAAGTCAGTTCCAAGCCCAAACGCTCACTGGTTAGCACCCAAAGAAGGCTTAAACCTGAAATCCATAGTCGATAAGGATTGGGTAAATCAGTTTCAAAGTCGATTACGCAAGGATCACGATTTAGACATAATTTAGAGTCTAAATCAAGTGGGTAAATGCTGAAACTTGAAGAAAATTGATTGGGTCGAGGCTAACATTACCCGAACTGCTGAACTGCTTTAATGGAGACTAAAACCCATGGATTGGAGCCAAACGGAAGCAAAAACATGACTCTGAACACGTGTAGCATTGCTGCTAACGCGTGGGTATAGTGGCGAGAAGATGAAACCGAAAGGAAGAGACGTCGGCGACGAGAGAAAATGCAAGTGATAGGATTTGCGACGTGGGTTTCGTGGGTCTGCTGGCGGCGAAACGAACTCAGAGGGAATGGGAGCAGTGCGACGTGATGAGGGCAGCGACGAGAGAGATGGCGACGACGCAAGAAGAAGGGAAACCGCAAAATGAAGGGGAGGCGGTTGGCTACGCGTGGGGGAAAAAGGGAAGGGAGGGAGAAATGAGAGAGGGGACTGCACGATGGAGATGGGGAAAGAGAGGAAGATGAGGGCTTTTTCTTGATTTCTTCTTTTCTCTTTTTTTTTTTTAATTCTTTAATTCCATAACTCCTAATTAAAATGGGAAAAATGCACCACTCGCCCCACGTAACCTCCAATCGCTCATCCACTTACGACAGGGAAAAGAAAATATCTCCAATTAAATTTTCCAAAATATCAACTAAAGGCTAAATGAAATTCTAATATTTTTCCAATTCAGAATTCAAACCCAGTTAATCCAAAATGGCATAATTTTGATACGTGGGGCGTTACATTGATACAAGTGTATAATTCGTTAATCATTCACTATCTACGAGTTTTAGGACATAAAACCCAACAGAGTGAACCACAGTTAACGAATATTGATTAACTTGGTTAATGAGTTTAGCCAATAAATCTCATATCGTTGGAGCTTCTGATCTGTAGGTCCATTAGGTCCCACCGGTAGCTCACTAGGGGCGTTGAGGTAAAATTCTAAAGGGGAATTGAATATTCGAAGGTGTTTGAATGTTAAGTTTAAAATATGAATTGGATTCATATTAAAACTATAGGTTATAATTAATGCACATTTGATGTACATTAATACTATGGTTTATATGAGAGAGATATAGTTAAATATATGATATTTAATTATAGTATTAATTAATTGATGAATTAATTAATATTTTAGTTTTAATTTAATTAATTAAATTTGATTTAATTATATTACATTAAAACTATAGGTTATGTGGGATGTTTACATAAATATGATTTATGTAAATAATGTTAAGATTAATTAGTAATCTTATTGTTATTTAATTAATTATTAATTATTTAATTTGTTTCATAATTAATTATTAATTAATAATCTTATCAGTTAATAATAACTGATAAGAAATAGTCATCCCACTATCTCAATGACATACACGTTAGAGAGGAAAATTAGGAGGAGTTGGTTTTTTCTCCGTAACCTTTTTTGTTCAGTTAGGTTAATTCTAGACTCCCTCTCTCTCTCAGTGAGTCTCACGCATCTCTCTCCCAAGAAGGTCTCTCTCTGCGTTTTTTCTCTTAAGAAAATACAGAGAACAAACTTCCTAAAATTCCCAGAATTTTCCTAGCTCCCACAAGCAATCAGCGATTATTCCTCGTGAGAATACCGATGAAGCTCTTGTGGTTGTGTTCATAAAATCCAGCAAGAAGGATCCTAAAAGGTTGCTGTATTTTCTGCACTCCGTTGGTGAATTTGAAGAATCGATCAAGAACATCTTCAACGGTAAAGTTTTCTTGATCTTGGATCGTTAGGATCCATTCTAGATTAGATCTAGGGAATTTCTCTTTTGTTTATGCATGTTTTATAATAAAATTCCAGCAGTTTAATATGATTACGTCGCTGTAATTTTTGCAATCCGTAATGGTATTTCAATTAGAATAAAAAGAATCAATGTGGTTTGGTCGTTATTCCGCTGCGCAAGGGCTTTTTATCCCTGCATCTACTACAGATTTTGGTTGGCAGCCATTGTCATGTTCTTCTTTCTCTACCATTTTGCTGCTTTTCCGTAGATTTGACCGATGATCTTCCAATGATAAAATCCAACAACTGACGGTGGCAAGAATAGAGAGAAATTCATTGGCATGGCGCAACCCTTAATTCCAGTGACGATCCCCTTGCGTAAAATCGTGAAATCGATTTGGGCAATCCTTCAAGACGCGGAGGCCATCCGCTTGCGTGAAATCGATTTGGGCAATTGAAATCGTGGGGGTTCCTGAGAATAGTGCACGCCTCCAAGTGTGGACACCATGAGTAGTGGATCGTCTTCTTGAGAACAAAAGTGAGTCGATGCATTTCCGACAAGAACGATCCAAGAAAGAAAGAGCAGCAAACAGCGTAGATGAAGAAAACATAATATAAAATTCCTTGGTTCCATTGAAGAGATTAAAAATAATGCAATGAACCATTTCATATTTGTTTTTGAATATCTTTCATATTTAAATAAGTTTGAACTAATTTTAAAATCTGTTATGGTATGAAAAAAATAACACTTAAAAAAAGAGAGTGAGAAAATATAAGTATAGGGTAATCATTAACAAGGATAAAAAAAATTGTTATAATTGTTTAGATTTAATTATGTATTTGAAAAATTAAATGGTTGTTTAATTTTTTTTTTTTTGAATTTTTTTGTTATTGGATTTTTATTTTTTATTTTTAAAAACACATTTGATAACCATTTTTAGTTTTTTTTTTCAATTTATGTTTTATGTTTTTTAAGAGATTAAAAATAACGTGATGAACCATTTGATATTTGTTTTTGTAATATCTTTCATATAAAAGTAAGTTTATATTAAACTAATTTTAAAATCTACTATGGTATGATAAAAGAACATTTAAAAAGAGAGAGAGAGAAAAAAAAACCCTCAATTTGGTTAGCTTGATTTTATAAAAATATGAAATCGAAAAATGCCCATTCAGTTTTGTTTAGCTAAATTTTTAAGTTTCATGGTTCAATTTTAATCAATTTGACAGTTTACTTTGTTATTTTTTATTCACTTCATTTAAGCATAGAATTACCTTGCTATATTTTGACTTTTTAATTTCATGACTTAAATCTTTGCAATTGTAAAATCGATTGACCATAATCATAAATGATATTTAGTGGGGATGAAATGACCAATTATATTGTAAATTTCTTAAGGGAAAAATACACTTTTGGTCCCTGAGGTTTGGGTTAAGTGACACTTTAGTCCCTGAGTTTTCAAACTCAACAAAAATACCCCTGAGGTTTGAGACAAGTAGCAATTTAGTCCCTGCCGTCCAATTTGCCGTTAAACCCTAATGGACTGCTGACGTGGCACCATTATTTTAATAAAAAAAATATATTTTAAAATTTCTAAATAAAAATAATATAAATATTATTATTTTATTATTATTTTAATTATTTCCCATTCTCTCTCTTACTCTTCTTCTTCTCTATCTTCATCTTCTTCCTTCTTCTTCTTCATATCTCCAGAGGTCGACAACCACCGCTCGCCACTCTGCCGCCGCCGTTGCTGGCCGCCGGCCGCCGGCGACTGAATTTTTTTTTTCCCCTTCTTCTTTTTCTTCTTCCTCCCCTCTTTTCACTATTTTTTTAAAAATGAAAACGAAAACGAAGGGGAAAACCCACGGATTCCGTATATACAAAAAGTTATATAGGTTCTCTAGTCCAACTCCGGGCAGCGAGGTATAGTGAAGAGGCAACCAGATCCGATTCCCATGCTTCGCCTCCAACTCCATCTCCTTGCGCTAAGATCCGTCACTGCCGTCGAACCTGTGGTCGGAATCCGACGTCTTCGTCGCGGATACTCAGAGAAGAGGTAAAAAGATTAATAAAACAGAGGAGAGAAGAGGCCAGATGAGAGACGCCAAGGCTCGTTTCACTAACCAGAGAATTCGTCATCGCCGATCTCCGCGCATTAAGCCGATTAGACGAGTAAGGAGTCGAAGGCTGCAAAGGAACGCCTTTGTGGAGACTACACCGAAACGAACCAGAGGGAGAGAGAGTTAGTTTAAAAAAAAAAAAAGGGGGGGGGGTTTCCCCCTTCGTCTTTTTTTTTTTTTCAGGTTGCCGGCGAGGACAAAGAAGAAGAGGGAGAGAGAGATTGAGAGAAGAGAAAAAAAAAAAAAAAAAAAAACAGTCGCCGGTGGCGGCGGCGAGCAGTGGCCGCCGGCTGCCGGCCACCGGAGCTATGAAGAAGAAGAAGAGGGAAGAGGATGGAGTGGAGAAGAAGAGGAAGAGTAAGAGAGAAGGAGAAATAATTATAAAAAAATAATATTTATTATATTTTAATATATTTTAATTTAGAAAATTAAAAAAATATTTTTTTTATTAAAATAATGGTGCCACTTCAGCAGACCGTTAGGGTTTAACGGCAAATTGGACGGTAGGGACTAAATTGCTACTTATCTCAAACCTCATGGGTATTTTTGTTGAGTTTGAAAACTCAGGGACTAAAGTGTCACTTAACCCAAACCTCAGGGACCAAAAATGTATTTTTCCCATTTCTTAATGTTCTTAATATTATAAGTATTAGGTTATAACAAATTATAGTGTATTATAATATCATATATTATATTCCTCTAAATATTGTGAGTTTTTGGTTAATCAACTTTCATAATATTAGTAGTATTTCGTAATTTTCTAATTTTAGTTGCACAATCATAAACAATTTAAATTCATCACAATCATGTATTCTGAATACTAAAATATTACAATATTATACTAAATGAAAAATAAATAACCATTGACTATGATAAAAAAAAAATTATTGTGAGTGAAGGAATTAATGACAAATTGTAAAAAACAGTCAATCAAATTATGTCAAAAAAAATCTTCATTGAAGACTTAGTTAGAGTTATATGTATAAGAAAAAAAATTGTTACTATATTATTTAAAACAAAAAAAAAAAAAGGTTTGGGAGATTAGATCCTAATAACAATAATGAGAGAACAATGTAATTATCAAATTTGAGAAAAAAAAATTTATACAAATTGTGCAAGTAATGGAAAAACTAAAATTAAATTTAAATATAGAAATACTTGAAAATAACATCACACACACAGTTATAGAAAATGATCCACAATTAAAGATTAAAAAAATAATGATAAAATATGTAATAGATAAAAAAAATAGTAAAATTTAGATCCAATCTTTTTTATATAAAAAAAAATGGTGTGTGTGTGTGCGCGCGCGCACGTGACACCTTTTAATAAAACTATGGTTTGAATGGGTAGTTGAAAATCTTGTAACTTCCTCTGGTATTGCATTTTCTTCTGCAACTCCAAGGAAGATTTATTGATTCAATTTTCTTGGATTTCATATTGGGTTCCATTAATTTTAGATTCCTCAAGTATGACTTATAAATTCATTTCAATTTTTATTTCTTTGGTAAGTTAAAATTGCAAGTATCTCTATCTTTTGTTTTGTTTATGTTTTTTATTTTTTTCTTAATTTCCTTTGACTTTATTTATCATTATTCTCTTATTGTTTGAAATAAATCATCTTCGATTATTTTTTATAAGACCATTGATAGGGGAAAAAAATAGTATGAATATATTCATTGAAATATCAAATAGTTCATTGTCATCATTGCCACGGCTACCACTTATGCTCCCAATTTCAAAATTAAAAAAAAAAGTGTTTATAGTATGTTACATATCCGAATAAATGAATTGTCATATAAAGATGTAAAGAATGTGCAAAATAGTTTGTCTATTTATATTCAAAGTTATGAAGATGTTGAATGGTTTTATTGAATTTTGATAAACAATTAAAAGAGGATATGATAGGTTTAACTCAATTTTTAAACTATATATCAACTTTTTGAGAGAACAATAAAAATAAATAAATAAAATTTGATAAATAAGAAATGTCATGAGATGGCAACAACCAAGAGGCCAAATAATAGAGAGAATGTACGGAGGTAATTGGTGAGAGTGAATGTTAATTACATATTTACATCCAAGAGGCCAATTGAATAATGATGGTAAAGTTACACATATTTACGTCTCTTTTTATGTAAAACAATTTCTTCACATTCGTACTTTTATATATACTAGTAATAAACACCTGCGTTGCACGTGAAATTTAACAATTTTATTTTAAAGTTATAAAATAAGATTTAATAATTTTAATTATATATTAAAGATGATAAAATCTTGATAGTTAGAATATAATTTAATTTTATAAGGATATTAAGAATCAATTCATTCATCTTTAAAATAAAATTCAATTCAATAGATTGAAATTTAAATAAACACATAATCATCAAACATATCTTCAATCATTTTATATATTTTTTAGATTTGAATCATCGTGGTATCTCCTATTTCCTTTTAGAATTTAGAATTTGAATAACCCAAGTAGATTTATTTGAACTCTTTCAAATATTTTCTCTCAAGAATTAATTTTTGAAATTAATTCAAAAATTATATTTATAAAGTTTCATAAACTTTATATTATAATGCATCAACATACATTATTCGATTCCCCAGATAAATTGAACATTTTCAATTTATATTTAATTGCTTCAAGTCTTTTTACGAGCTACCAGTGGGACCTAATGGACCTACAGATCAGAAGCTCCAACGATACGAGACTAATCGCCTTAAACTCATTAACCAAGTTAGTCTCCATTCGTTAACTGTGGGTCACTCCACTAAAGACCCACAGCTGCACTCTTCTCACTGCAGAATATTTCTGTGTCCACGGATATCGACCAATAACGGCAAGTTAGTCCTTCACGAGTGTTCGTAACTCCAACTGGGTCAAATTACCGTTTTACCCCTGAGTTACCTCTACCTCCTTAAGTATCAGTGCTCCTCTAATGAACAACCTGTTTTTGGTCCAACCATCAAACAGAAACCTGTCTCGGGCCAGTGAGAGGGTAGGGCCCTCTGTTCAAGACCCGGAGACACCACTTAAGGGAACACTCATCTACTTCCTCAAAAGTCGGGAAGGAGTGAATTCCATCTTGTGTAATTATGTTCTCAGCTCCCCACTCGGTCTTGTCCCCAAAATGGTAGGCTTATTGAGTCGGCGTACTGGCCACTCTCACCCATACAAATCAAAGGACAATCCCTCGTGAACAGGATTCCATAATCCACTCAGGATTCAGACTAAGTTGCCTAGGTCATCCTAGTGAAATAGAAACCTAACTAGTTAAAGGTGTTATAGCTAGCGGTTACTATTTCGCGGTCCGGTCTTATGCAAACTCATTGCATAGGATACCCCCACTCGCATGTCTACTACATGGACGCTTTGGATCAATACGTCTGTATCAAATACAAAGTGGGCCGTATCACATAGTGTTACCAGGATAAGGTACCCAGTCTTATCCTTGTACTATAGACCTTTTAGGTTGTTACTTTGAACATCGATCCCCGTATGTCCCCACATACTAGTTCAAGTTACATACAAACAACCTTGGATCTTAGTTTATTGGATTTGGGTCAAATAGTGCAATATTTAACAATAACATTTTGTAACGCCTCGTGCACATTTGGGTGTGTTTAAATTCCATATTTCAAGTTGAAAGAAATGTAAACTCTATTTTGGCTTGAACTTAGGGGTTTAATTTTAAACCAAAGTGTTGGGAATTAAGCGTTATTAGAAATAAATCTCTCCCTAGAGGTTGTTGGATTTGGTTTGTGTTCGGTTGAGAAATGTCTGCGGTATAATTAAAATTATACGCTGAATGTCAGGTGGTTGTTGGGAGAAATCCTACTCTTGGGTTATTTGGAAAAAGGAAAAGGAAGGAAATTCATGAGATTAAAAAAGAAAAGAAAACCCTAAGCTCTCATCTCCCCCATCTCTCTTTCTCTCATTATCGTGAAGCAGCCACCTAGCCTTTGTCGTTTGCTTCAGCCAGCCGCCGCCCAGCCCTTGCCGTGGTCGTTGCGCTGCCGCCATCTGGAGTCGCGCACCCAGCCGTTCAGCGCCGCCTCTTGAATCTGTCGCGCCGCCGTAGTTGTGCGATTCTTCTCTTCGCGCCGTCTCTCTCCGCGTCGCCTCCCTCCGCGAGCCCTCCCTCTCTTCGGTCTCTCTCTCTCTCTCTCGTGAGGCCGTGAGTCCAGCCATAGCTGCCGCTTGCAGCACCGCCTCCTTGTCGAGCCGCCGCCGCCGTGTGGGTTTCCTCGCGCGGGTCTTCTTTTTTCCCTACATTTTTTTGGCCAAGAGAGATCGTGGGTAAGTCTCTTCTCCCTCGATCTAACTCCCTTGTGTCCTTTTTGGTTAGATCTTGTGCGAACAGAGCTCAGAGCATCGTTTCCTCGCATTTTTGCCTCTGTCCAGCGGCTATTTCGAGTGTTTGCGGGGTCGTTCGACGTTTTCGGTAAGTTTAGCCCTTACCCGTTCTTGTTTGGAGCTTTTAGTAGGATGCCCATTAGCTATAGGTGCTGGAAAAGTTAATTGTGTTTGATTTTCTAATCTGTAGTGCCGTCTGAGTGTTCGATTAAGTTCGAAACGCTTCGACTCGAATACCCACTGCCCAAGGAGTGTTCTGACTCACTGGTTGTGGTTTGTATAGCCCGTCTAGCGTTGAAACGAGACCGTTTGGGTAAGATTTGCTGTTGTCTTCAGTTTTTAGTTTTGAGGTTCATTGGTAGTAAAGTGTTTCAGCTTCAGAAGCATGAATTTACCTTTGCCCGTTAGTTGTTTAGGTCCTTAGAATGTGTTTAAAATGGGTCGAATGCCTGCTGTCCCTTCGTTGGTAGCATTGAAGTTTGTTGTCATTAATTATTCTAGCCTTAGAAGCATGTGTTAACCGATACCCATTGCATATCTAGCCTCGTAGGAGTTGCCTAACCTTTATAGGACCTAGTTTATGTGTTTAAATGGTTTATCGTGGCTATTGTGGTTCAAAATCATGTAGTTCTTCAAATGCCCATTGGGTCTCGTTGCCCCAATAGTCTTGCCCGACCCTTGTAGGTTCTTAAGGCATGAATGTATGAGCTTTAGGTTGCTGTCCATAGCTTAAAAAGCTTGCTGAATAGGTTTCCAATGATTACCTAAGCCTTATTTGCATTGCCTAAGCTTTAGAAGCTCTTAGAATGTCGTTCATGCGTTTTAGGTGGTTGTTGCTTGCTGTCCAGTGGTTGTATAGCCTTAATATCGTCAACTAACAAATACCCACCGCCCGTAATGCCTTAAACATGGTTGCCCATGCTTTAATGGCGTTGGGTTTTCAATTCGGGTTATGTTTAGTTGTTGTCCAGCAAGGAAATAAACCGTTATTGGTTCAGTTTAGCCCTTAGCATCATGTTTTAGGGTGTTTTTCTATTTGTTGGGTTTGTTTGATTGTGTGGAGCATGGTGTTTGTATTATGTGTACCCTTGCTCGTGTGTAAAGCATGTTTGTTGTATATAAACGTATTGAAATGCTTGTGATGAGCGTGTTATGTTGTTTATATTTGTTCTGAAACGCTTGAGTTGAGCATGTCCTGTTTAGTTGCTTGAGATAAGCATGCTTGCGGTGTTGTTGTTAAAGCATGTTGTGTTTGGGTCAAGCATGATTGGTTAGGCTAGCTTGTGTCACAGGAAGTGTAGCATAAGTCTAGCGGTAGCATTGCATAACGCGTAATTCATGTGTAGGTGCGCAGCGTGGCACGTAATTCACGTGTTTGGTTTAGCGTAGCGTGACGCGTAATGGATGCGAGTGGTTGCGTAGCATGGCACGTAATGCATGCGAGTGGTTTTGTGTAGCATGGCGCGTAATGCATGCGAATGGCTTGCGCAGCGTGGCGTGTAATGCACATGTTGGTTTGCGCAGCATGGCGCGTAATTCATGCGTTAGGTGCGGAGCATGACTCGTAAATCATGTGTGGTCTAGTAGAGTGTGGGTGCATAGTGTGGGAAGCATATGCATGATGGGGATTCGTTGCCTGTGAGCATGGTGTGGTTTTTATTGCTTTCTGAGCATGTTGGCTTTTATTGCTTTTGAAGCATGTTGTATGCGTGTGAGAAGCATGCTGTTTGTAATTGTTTGATGCCTGTGATCTGGCTCGTGTGAGCTACTTACCAGTACTGCGGTTGTACTGTGATAACTTGCAAAAAGCAAGTTATTTGTTCTTTAAACTTAAGCTAAAACAAGCCTGAAAGATCCTAAGATGTGTTATCTCAGCGCAAAAAGAAAGAGAAAAGTGATTGTTATAGGCGGCGAGCTATATTCTTGTATGCGGCAAGAAATTATAAAATATAGGGTGCAAACGCAAGCTAATTCAGTTGTTTGTTTTAAGTTTTTCTCAACGCAGGCACACATCCCAAGATGATCAAGAGACAGAAAAGATGGATAAAAAGACAGCGCTGACACAACTGACGCAAATAGGCGAAAAAGGGGCTAAAAAGACGCAAGTTGGCTAATAATGATCAAACACAAGTTGCTAAATTACTTGGAGAATTCATCTTCCTCGCCTATAAATAGATGCCAAGAACATTGATTAAAAGGGGAGAGATAGAGGGGATCACAAAGAAATCTCAAGAAGCTGCGATTAGAAGCAAACTTACGTGCATAATGTTTCATATCATGATGTCTTATTTTGCTCGCATGAACTAATTTTTCTTCTTCAAGGCTTAGCGCAAGCACCTCATGCGGTGATAAGTATATTTTGTAAGCGCATATTTTGACTTAAATGAAACATTGATTGCTTTCTACTTAGTTGCGATAATCTTTTCATTACTAACTCCCGCTTGGCCAGCCGGATGCGGTAGCAATGTGCTAAATCCCTGACAGGTAATGCATGCGGACATCTCTAAGTAGAACGAGTTAGCGCATGACATGTAGTCTTGGTAGCGTAAAAATACTACTGTTAAAAGATAGTGCATGCATGAGCTTTGATTGCGTTGTGACCAACACAGTCCCTTGTAAGTTTTAAGAGAACTAAGCTCCACGCATGAACTAGCCAAACAATCAATTGATAGTTTAATGCCAAACGCATAAGGAGTACCGGAAGGGAAACTTTGTGATTTTTCTCACTTAGGCATTAATGGATCAATTAATCAAAGTATGCGCAACAAAATTCTTATAAACACATGAGGCTGCAACCGCAAAAGTCTTGATACCATTCTCATTGTGATTTTCCCTTTAACTCTCATTGCATGTTTTGTTTTATGCAAGATATTACTTTTCAATCATATCAACTCTCTTGTTTATTCCTTAAAATAATATTATACGTTTTGAGTTTCAATCAGTAAATAGTGTTAAAAACTTTGTGAATATCCCTTCCCTGTGGATTCGACCCTGGACTCACCAGGTATTATTTGATTTTGTCAGTTTATACTTGGATTGATTAAAATCTACGATAATCCTTTATTAAAATACCAAATACTCTGACAACCAATCATACTGATACCCCCTTCCCCACCTTCCCCCCAACATTTTAGATGTTGCAGGTATCGAGGATGATCCGGACCTTGGTGGCGAGGAGGAGAACTGCGAGGAAAAGTTCCTAGAGTCTTGTTTTTTTCCTGTTGCTATGTTTTTAAATGGCTTTAGTTGGATTGTATGAGTTATTTTGTAATTAGTGGTTCTGTGACGGTGAGTGATTCACCTGAGAGAGGTTTTGTTTTCGAGTTATGAACTAGACTTGTTTATTTGATTAAGTTTAATAAATTTTTAGCTAGAGGTCTAGCTTTCCTGTTAATAATGTCTTAATGTTCTGCTGCATGATTTTAGTTTCTGAATGTTGCCTTGTGGTTTGTCATGTTCAGAGGAGATAGGTTTGTGAAATATGACTGTAGTTTGGTAGAGCTTGGTTGGTTGCCTATATAGAAGTGTTAAAGGTCTTAATCAAGTGTAGTAAAATTTTGGGATAATCAGTTTTACGCCGTTATGCTGCCGAAATTTTCGGTACATTCGGTCTAAAGTGAGTTGTCCTAGCTACTTAAGAGTCTAGAGTAAGGAGTAGCACCGCTAGGCTAGAGGTTGGAGAACCTGGGGCGTTACACATTTTATTGCAGAAACTAAATAACACTTTATTAAACACAAGTATAAAATTTGTTTACATTCACTATCTACGAGTTTTAGGACATAAAATCCAACAAACTCCCACTTGAACTAAAACTCTAGTTTAGTGGGATGTACAACAATCTATTCAGCAGTGGGTGTATAAATATATGTATAAAACATATACAATGTACAAATACAATAAACTAGGGCATCACTATACCCATTACATTTCTCCCACTTGCCCTAGATTTCATCTTTGTACATAACTCGTAGACCTAGACCTTCTAGATGACCCTCATACCCTTTAGCCAAGATAGCCTTCGTGAATATTTCAATTTAATTCAATGTGCTTGCTTGTCTTGGGCTGCAAAGTTCTTATGAATTTGCCACAGCACCACTGTATCACTATAAAGAGTGAAGGGCAAGTTCACATTTGGAACACATTCCAAATCAATCAAGAACTTTCTAAGCCTTACAGTCTCAATCGCTGCTTTACAAGCAGCTATATTTTCGACCTATATGGTCAAGACTGTAATTATGCTACACTATAACTCCTTTGTAAAGTTTGACCATGGATACTGATTGATATCTGCTGACTATCCCTACAGCATAACAGATGTCAGGCCTCGTGCAGAGCATTGCATACATTAAGCTGCCCACAGCGGAGGCGTAGGGAATTTGTCTCATATCCTCAATCTCTTGAGGTGTCTTAGGACACTGTTCCTTAGACAAATGAACCCCATGCCTGAAAAGCAATAAGCCCTTCTTGGAGTTCTGCATCGAATATCGGGACAACATTTTGTCAATATACGTTGCTTGAGACAGGGCTAGCGTTTTGTTGTTCCGATCCCAAATTATTTGGATTCCAAGAACATATTTGGCCTCTCCTAAATCTTTCATTTGGAATTGGGCCGCTAGCCATTCTTTTACGTCAGACAGATATCCTTATCAGTCTTTAAAATCCATGTCAGTGTATCCTGTAAGGATCAAATCCTTAGTCCCATACACGAGCATATAGTTCCTCTTTCTCCTTAGATACTGGAGGATATTCTTAACGGTTTTCCAGTGATCAAATCTTGGATGAGATTGATGCTTACTGACAATCCCTATTGCATAGGGCATTCGTCTCATGTCTTCAACTTCTTGAGGTGTCGTAGGAAACAGTTTCTTAGACAAAATGAATTCCACGCCTGAAAGGTAGTGAACCCTTCTTGGAATTCTGCATCTTATATCTAACTAACATCTTGAAGATATAAGACACTTGAGACAAGGCTAGCTTTATGTTCTTATGGTTCCTAACGATTTGGATCCGAAGAACAAACTTAGCTTCTCCCAAATTTTCATTTGGAAATGAGCTGCTAGTTTGTTTTACTAGTCAGTAAGATAACCTACATCATTCCCAATGACTAGGATATCAATCACATACAACACTAATAAAGCTACTAAACTATTGACGATCTTCTTGTTAAGACAAGATTCATCAATGTTCTTGATCAAAGCCAAAAGATTAGATCACAGTATCAAATCTTATATTCCAAGATCGAATTGCTTAGGTCAATCCATGAATGGATTACTTAAGCTTGCAAACCCTTTTGCTTCTGATCTTATTAAATGAACCATTATGCTTGAGACATGTAGATATCTTTTCAAGATTAGTCTTGACATCCATTCAAAATGGACAAGAGTTCTGAAAAACTTCAACATGTCAACAGGAGATAAGAATTTCTTACAGTCCCCTGTCTCTGGGTATAACCCTTTGCCATAAGTCTAACTATAAAATTACGTCTCATTTCTTCTTGTAGATTCCTTTGTAATCCATAGGTGTTACCCCATTAGATAGATCTACAAGATTCTAGATGAAATTGAAATCACATATTTCAATTCCGGGTCCATCGCTTTAATCCCATTGGTTCTTGTTAACATCATTCATTGCCTTTCTCTAAGACAATGAATCCTTTAACGCATCATCAGGTATGACGATTTGGGCTTCAATTAAGCCCATGTAACTGTCAGATTGTAGAACAATCCTCCCACTATATTGAGGCACTCTCTAAAGGATTGGAATTCCGTAATTCCGTAAAGCGGAAGCGTGATTGGAACTGATTCGTAATTAATTTTGTTTAATCTAAAATACCAATACATTGGCAATAATATTAGAACTATTCTAAATATATATTAAGGCTAAGCATACAAAAATATTAGATCTAAATCAAATTTATAAAGTAACAAATTACTTACTCTCGTTGACGACTCAGATTAAATTCACCAACTGCTTGTGAATTAATCACGAACTAGTGTGAACACCACCACTATGGCTACACCGGTATGACTCTGAGACTTCTAGAGGCAGGAGACTTGTGAGAGCCTTTGGGAGAATTCTCTAAGAGTAGGAGAATGAATGGGATACCTTTCACCCCACCCCAGGAGTCCTATATATAGTAAAGGCCAAGACCTTTTTCCTAATAGGAAAAGGGAGACCTTTTCCCTTTTCCTATTAGGAAAAAGTCTCTAATTTTAATAAATAATTAATTAATTCCATAATTAATTAATTTCCCAATTAAATATCATATATTTAATCTTAGGGATTTTATTAAAATGAAAATTAATATGAATCAAATTCATATTAAATTTATTTGAACTCTTTCAAATATTTTCTTTCCTAATAGGAAAAGGTCTCTAATTTTAATAAATAAATAATTAATTCCATAATTAATTAATTTACCCAATTATATATCATATATTTAATCTTAGGGATTTTATTAAAATTAAAATTAATATGAATCCAATTCATATTAAATTTATTTGAACTCTTTCAAATACTTTCTCTCAAGAATTAATTTTTTTTAAATTAATTCAAAAATTATATTATAAAGTTTCATAAACTTTATATTATAATGCATCAATATACATTATACGATTCCCCAAATAAATTGAACACTTTCAATTTACAATTTATACTTAATTGCCTCAAGTCTCTTTACGAGCTACCAGTGGGACCTAATGGACCTACAGATCAGAAGCTCCAACGATACGAGACTAATTGGCCAAAC
The DNA here is from genome assembly GCA_017139565.1 of Luffa aegyptiaca. Classification (NCBI taxonomy): domain Eukaryota; kingdom Viridiplantae; phylum Streptophyta; class Magnoliopsida; order Cucurbitales; family Cucurbitaceae; genus Luffa; species Luffa aegyptiaca. Next base: position 18,319,542 of record CM029402.1, read on the forward strand.
TCATTTACCAAGTTTTGTCAACATTCGTTAACTGTGGGTCACTCCACTAAAGACCCACAGCTGCACTCTTCTCACTATAGTATATTTCTGTGTCCACGGATATCGACCAAGCAGTAAGTCAATCCTTCACGTGTGTTCGTAACACCAGCTGGGTCAAATTATCGTTTTACCCCTGGGTTACCTCTGGTTCCTTAAGTACCACTGATTCCTCTAATGAACAAGTTGTTTAGGGTCCAACCACTAAACAGGAGTTCCTCTCAGGCTAGGAGAGGACGGCGCGCCTTTGTTCAAGCCCTAGAATCAGCCCTTAAGGGAACACACATCTACTTACCCCAATAGGGGAAGGAGTGAATTCCATCTTGTACTGTTATGTTCCCAGCCCCCATTTGGTCTTGCCCCTGAAATGGTAGGCTTATTGAGTCGGCGAACTGGCCACTCTCACCCATACAAATCTAAGGACAGTCCCTCCTGAAAGGGGTTCATAACAGACTCAGGATTGAGATTGAGTTACCTAGGTCATCCTATTGAAATAGAAACCTAAACTAGTTAACGGCGTTACATCTAGTGGTTACTATTTCGCGGTCCGGTCTTATGCAAACTCATTGCATAGGATACCCCCACCCGCATGTCTCCTACATGGATGCTTTGGATCATTGCATCTGTATCGAATACAAGGTGGGCCGTATCACATAGTATCACCAGGATAAGGTACCCAGCCTTATCCCTATACTATAGACCATTTAGGTTGTTACTTGGACAATGATCCCCGTATGTCCCCACATACTAGTCCAAGTTTCATTTAAACAACCTTGGATCTTAGTTTATTGGATTTAGGGTTTATTAATGCAAACTCGATTATTCAATAACCAAATTACTGAATTACTCAAATAACACTTTATTGAGATCGACTAATTTGTTTCATTTACTATCTACGAGTTTTAGGGCATAAAACCCAACACTCTCAACTCTTGAGATAGATGTAACTAATCAGTTGTATTGGCCCTATCAACAACTCTTGTTAAAAGTCCAACATCATCAACAACCCTTGTTGACTTATCAACAACTCTGGTTGATATTTCTGTAGCTTTATCAGTTAATTTACTTAAAACGATCTTACTTTGTGGCTCATTATTTCTTATGTGGTCTTCTTCTGATAATGTAGCATTTGTCGGTACAAATTCTTTATTCTCTTGTAGATTGAAGAAGGATCCACATCTCTTGTTTTCATGGGGTAGCCTACGAATAGGTATACTGTTCGAACAGTGTTCCAATTTCTTTTGGGTTGGCCACAAGCACATGTGTTGGACTCCCCAAAAATAATATAAACTACTTTTACAATTCAAAAGATGTTTCAGAAACACTTTTGATGGAACGTTGTTCGAAATATGCACTGCAGTCTACACTGCATGACTACAAAACGAGTCAGGCAAATGAACATAGCTCATAATGAATCGAACCATATTCAATAGGGTTTTATTTCTCCTATTTGATACACCGTTTTCCTAAGGTGTTCTCAGGGGTTTGAGAGTTGAGATGCAATTCCATGTTCTATCAAATAGTTCTTGGATCTCAAGTCTCATATACTCTATACCTCGATCAGATCGAAGTGTTTTTATCATCTCACCTAACAAGTTTCCAACTTCAGTCTCAAACCACTTTGAATTTCTCAAGAGCTTTAGACTTAAGTTGCATTAGGTTGAGATACCCATACCTTGAATAATTATCTATAATATAGATGAATTATTCATGCCCTTCCACTGCTTTAACATATTGGATCACAAGGATCCAAATGTATAAGCTCCAAGGGCTCTTTGGCTCTATAGTTCTTTTCAAGCAAAAGAATCTATTAGTCATATTGCCCTTAAGGCATGACCTATAAGGTAGCAGAGAGTTATCTTCTAACTTGCTTAGAAGTATACTCTTGACCAATCTCTCAATCATATTGAGGTAAATATGTCCTAACCTTAGTGCCAAAGAAAGGTATTTTCCTTTAGGAGGAATCCTTTGCCTTTCATTTCTTTGAGCAGTAGCAACCTCTGGCAACGCAGTGTTCATGACTGCCTTACTCTTGATTAGTCTTAAAAAAAATTTATGTTATTTTTCAGTTCAGCTGAACAAAAGTTAACTCCCTTTTCTTGAAATGTTCTGCGTTAGCAGAGAAAGGTAAAGAGTGACATTGTTCCAGCCAATAAGATACAGAAATCAAATTTCTTTTGATCTTAGGAATTATATACACATTATCTAAAAATATGTATTTTCTCCCACTGGGAAAAATAACTTAACGTTCCTCATTGCTACAGCCAAGACAACCTCTCTAATTCAAAATTTTGAGAGTTATCTCAATAGCATGAAGCTATTGCTAGGAATACATTCCTTTTAATAAGAAGAACAAACGTGATTTGTGACTATGAATCAAGTATTCGGGTAGAATCACCATTCTTCACAAATTACGCTTCCAAGACTAGTAAATCGAATTTACTGTCTTTGGACAAGTCTTCTTTGGCTGAGCAAGGCTTACTGTCACATTCATTGATAACACTTCTTAATGAATTGACCATTTGGGGCATGAGAACATTTCTCTGTTAAGACTAATCTTAAATTAATCGCCACAAATTAATCGTTTAAGTTTGTTGTATAATCACCGTTATTTATTAAATAGGCGTAAGACTATGCACATATTTAATCATTGAATCGCTGAAATAACAAATTACTTGATTATTTATCGCACTAACCCATTACAAGAGCAATACAAACAATTGCATACAATCCAATCAGTTTAGCAAAAACAAGCAATCATAGAACCCTAAGACTATTGATTTAGTTTTGCAACGATGTTTCAGAGGTTTAGAGTAACAACCACCGAAGGGTGATCAGCTACTCCTCCTTTGAAATGAGACACTTCTCAGCTAATTCTAATTCCAGAATAACTCATATTCCTATAGACATTAGCCACCGTTATTTGGTCAAGGATTTGTTAACACACTTAACTCGTCCTCGTAAGTGTAACCCTCCCACTTTCAGATCCTAGAGGCACGCACCAACAGACTACCGAAGGGAAAGACAACTGTTGGTAATTAGCCTAAGTGACCCTATCCTTTTCAGGAGTTCATGGTGTTACGAATCCTATGATCAGGCCCTCCGAAGGGATGGTTTCTCCAGGACAACACGCAGGCGGATCATAAGACTCTCACGGTGTGACCTATGGGTGGAGACCGAGGGTACTATGGGCACTTTCCCCATTCACCTTGTTATTGACCCTCACAAACACTTTCCGAAGGGAGGTCGCGCTAAAACGACACGAAGCCAAGCATGGATCTTGCGTTGTAAATATAGGGACGTAGGAGTAAAAGAAAAAATTTACCTCCCACTAAAGTGACCTACCGTACATTTTAGGGTTTATTAACCTAGATAAATCCAGCTAATTCAATTTATCTAAGTCTAATCCTATTATAACTATTATAATGAGAATTGTAATGTTCTAGGTGAATTAAACTCTTTTAACAAACCTAGCAACACTGTATGCTAACATGACTATGGTTATTTCAACTCAGGTTCCGGGTTTGTTCCCAGGTAGCAGGTGTTTCGTAAACCATCAGCTTAAATACCTCCAGCCTTAGACAGAACGTAACCGGGAGAGTTCCCTATTAACCATAGTAATGTAAAGTCTTTACTCTAAAGATCTAGGTGTATTAAACTCTTTTAATAAACCTAGTGACATTGCATGCTAACATTTAACCATGATTAATTCAACTCCGGTATTCTGGGTCAATTCCCAGGTAGGAGGTGTTCCGTAAACCGTCAACTTAAGTACCCCCAACCTTAGACAGAACTTTACCGGTAGAGTTCCCTTATAATCATAGTAATGTTTTTCCTACTTAGTAGGTTATAACTATTTTTAAAAACTAAGCAAGACTTAATTCTAATCCTATTAGAATTAACGCGATCTTAGGTCTAATTAATTTTAAACATTTTAAAATTAATTCATTTACCTATGATCCTATGTTTGCATGCAATCTTTATTATAGGTTGACGGTTTCTAATCATCAATTTTAAACTATTCAAAATTTTAATGATTAGCCCTATAATCATGCATACTATAGTTTTAAAATAATTAACAATCATAAGTTAATATAATAAAACTATATATATTGCCTTGCATTGCATGAATTTTAATATAACAATTATATTATGCTATAGATGTTTCATGTTCAATGCAACTTTGATTTCCTTATTAAATAATTATAACAATTATAATATTGCCAATGAAGGTAAATCAAAGTAGCATGCTGCAAATAACTTATTAAATATAACTCTTTATATTTAATTAAGTAATTTCATGCATCATGTTATTCCATTTTTCATGATTTTAATATAGCTCAACTATATCTTTTCAAAAAAAAAAAATATTGCTCAACTATATCTTTTCAAAAAAAATAAATAAATAATATAGCTCAACTATATATTAAACAACTCATAAAAATAAACCAATGTCACGAACCGCGGCTAAACCCATGAACCGGACCGCAACTCCTTTGAACCGCATGACATCACACGATATTTCTCTAAAATAAAAGAAAAACGCGGACAAATACACTCGACCAAGTGCACTACGAGTTCACAAGGCAGTGTTTCAACCACCCAGCCGCACGGATTCTTCTTGTCAAACAACCGTTTATATATATATATATATATATTCTTTTTAAATTTCATCCGTTCCGCGCGATTCCTTCGTTTCGTGAAATCGCGACAGCGTCGCGACGCTGTTGCGTCTGAAGGCAAAATCCGAAAATTCCAGCGACTGTTCTTCGTGTTTGGCCTCGATTTTGGACGTGATTTTCAACGATCTTCATCATGGAACACCCTATTCTAGACCTGGACTTACAGAGGATAATAGATTTACAAAATATGCCCAAAAACGTAGGGGCATTTACATTGAACCATTCAAGAAAGCGTAAATCTATGGCCAAATTAATCGAAACCATTTATAAGCAAACCATAACATTCATAATGCATAAATCCCACCAAGAACAAATTGCAAATTTCAATTTAAAATCAAGAACAACTGAGTTGGCTCTGATACCAATTGAAGGGATAAGAGCCCCACACAGCGGAAGAATTTAATAGGACCTACTTAGAGTCTTAGATTCTAATTGAAATATCAATACAATTTGCAAAATATTACAACAATAAATCTATATTTAATGGGTTGTATGTAGGTTGTAAACATGCTAAATGATCAACTAGATTGATCCTAGTGATCAAGGATTTCATAGAAAACTTACTTTTGTAGAAAGCCTTGATCAATTCGTCTTTTCTTGCTAATAAGATTGAAAACGCAGCAACCCTCTTGTGCGAACACCACCAATCGGCTACCCCGGTATATCTCTAAGACTTCTTGAAGCAGGACACTTGTGGGAGTCTTTTGGGAGAGATCTCTGAGAGAAGGAGAGACAATTGGATTCCTTTCACCCCACCCCAGGGGTCCTATATATAGTAAAGGCCAAGACCTTTTACCTAATAGGAAAAGGTCTCTAATTTTAATAAATAATTAATTAATTTCATAATTAATTAATTACCCAATTAAATATCATATATTTAATCTTAGGGATTTTATTAAAATTAAAATTAATATGAATCCAATTCATATTAAATTTATTTGAACTCTTTCAAATATTTTCTCTCAAGAATTAATTTTTGAAATTAATTCAAAAATTATATTTATAAACTTTCATAAACTTTATATTATATTGCATCAACATACATTATTTGATTCCCCAGATAAATTGAACATTTTCAATTTATATTTAATTACTTCAAGTCTTTTTATGAGCTACCAATGGGACCTAATGGACCTACAGATCAAAAGCTCCAACGATACGAGACTAATCGGCTTAAACTCATTAACCAAGTTAGTCTCCATTCGTTAACTGTGGGTCACTTCACTAAAGACCCACAGCTGCACTCTTCTCACTGCAGAATATTTCTGTGTCCACGAATATTGACCAATAACAACAAGTTAGTCCTTCACGAATGTTTGTAACTCCAGCTAGGTCAAATTACCGTTTTACCCCTGAGTTACCTCTACCTCCTTAAGTACAAGTGCTCCTCTAATGAACAACCTGTTTGTGGTCCAATTATCAAACAGAAACCCCTCTCGGGCCAGTGAGAGGCCCTTTGTTCAAGACCCGGAGACACCACTTAAGGGAACACTCATCTACTTCCTCAAAAGTTAGGAAGGAGTGAATTCCATCTTGTGTGATTATGTTCCCAGCTCCCCACTCGGTCTTGTCCCCAAAATGGTAGGCTTATTGAGTCGGCGTACTGGCCACTCTCACCCATATAAATCAAAGGACAATCCCTCGTGAACAGGAGTCCATAATCCACTCAGGATTCAGACTAAGTTGCCTAGGTCATCCTAGTGAAATAGAAACCTAACTAGTTAACAATGTTATAGCTAGTGGTTACTATTTCGTGGTCCGGTCTTATGCAAACTCATTGCATAGGATACCCCCACTCGCATGTCTACTACATGGACGCTTTGGATCAATACGTCTGTATCAAATACAAAGTGGGTCGTATCACATAGTGTTTCCAGGATAAGGTACCCAGCCTTATCCTTGTACTATAGAGCTTTTAGGTTGTTACTTTGAACATTGATCCCCGTATGTCCCCACATACTAGTTCAAGTTACATACAAACAACCTTGGATCTTAGTTTATTGGATTTGGGTCAAATAGTGCAATATTTAACAATAACATTTTATTGTAGAAACTAAATAACACTTTATTAAACACAAGTATAAAATTTGTTTACATTCACTATCTACGAGGTTTAGGGCATAAAACCCAACAGAAGGATGGGACCATGCGTTTGTGCATCGACTATCGAGAGCTGAACAAAGTGACAATAAAGAACATATACGCTCTGCCCAAGATTGATGACCTCTTTGATCAGCTTCAAGGTGCAGCAGTATTTTCCAAAATAGATCTACGGTCAGGTTATCATCAGTTGAGGATTAGAGGGGAAGATATACATAAGATAGCCTTCTGGACCAGGTATGGGCATTACGAATTTACAGTGATGTCCTTTGGACTTACTAATCCTCCTGCAGTTTTCATGGACTTGATGAACAGGGTGTTTAAAGAGTTCCTCGATTCGTTCGTAATTGTTTTCATTGATGATATTCTTATCTATTCCAAGATAGAGGAGGAACATGAGGATCATCTCAGGAGAGTTCTAATCACCTTAAGAACGAACAAGTTGTACGCTAAATTCTCTAAATGTGAGTTTTGGCTACAACGAGTTTCCTTCTTAGGGCACGTGGTGTCGAAGGAAGGTGTCACAGTAGACCCAACCAAGATAGAAGCAGTGACCAATTGGTCCCGACCCACTTCAGTCAGCGAGATACAGAGTTTCTTAGGGTTAGTGGGCTATTACCGCCGTTTTGTGCAAGGCTTTTCCAGTATTGCCGCACCCCTAACTCAGTTGACTCGGAGGGGTACTCCATTTGTGTGGAATGAAGCTTGTGAGGCAAGCTTCCTAGAGCTTAAGCGAAGGCTAGTTTCAACTCCAGTACTCATAGTACCTGATGGTTCAGGAGAATTTGTTATTTACAACGATGCTTCAAAGAAGGGACTGGGTTGCGTGTTAATGCAGCATGGTAAGGTCATTGCTTATGTGTCTCGTCAGCTGAAGGATTATGAGAAGAACTACTCGATCCATGACTTGGAATTAGCAGCGGTGGTCTTTGCCTTGAAGATTTGGAGACACTATTTGTACGGAGAGAAAATCCAAATCTTCACGGACCACAAAAGTTTGAAATATCTTTTCACCCAGAAAGAGTTGAATATGAGGCAGCGGAGATGGCTGGAATTAGTAAAAGACTATGATTGTGACATCCAGTACCACCCAGGCAAGGCAAATGTGGTCGTAGATGCTCTCAGTAGGAAGACTGCTCATATGTCTGCCTTGATTACTACTCATGCTCATATATTGGATGACTTGGAACGTGCAGAGATTATAGTTGCATTAGGCGAGGTTACGGCACGTCTAACACAGTTGACAGTTAAGTCGAGCTTGAGACAGAGGATCATAGATGCCCAACCAAGTGACCCTGACCTTGTTGTTAAACGCAGTCAGGTAGAGGCGGGGCAGGTGAACGAGTTCTCCCTATCTTCGGACCTCGACTTGTGTTACCAGGGTCGTTTATGCGTACCTGGGAATGCTGACCTTAAACAAGAGTTATTAGCGGAGGCACATAGTTCACCGTTTTCAATTCACCTAGGAAGTACGGAGATGTACCAAGACTTAAAGCAGTACTATTGGTGGCAGAGCATGAAAAGAGAAATAGCAGAGTTTGTTAGTAAGTGTTTCGTTTGTCAGCAAGTAAAAGCCCCGAGACAAAAACCAGCAGGCTTGTTGCAGCCGCTGAGTGTCCCAGAATGGAAGTGGGAGCATATATCCATGGATTTCATCATAGGATTGCCTAGAACGGCCAAGGGTTACACCGTGATTTAGGTCATTATCGACAGACTCACCAAGTCAGAACATTTTCTCCCTGGGAAGCCTACTTACACTGTTGAAAAGTGGGCACAATTATATATGACGGAGATAGTCAAGCTTCATGGGGTGTCGGTATCAATCGTTTCAGATAGAGACCCTCGGTTCACGTCTAACTTCTAGAGGAGTCTGCAAAGAGCCTTGGGTACTCAGTTTCGTTTCAGTACAGCCTTTCACCCTCAAACAGATGGTCAAACTGAGCGATTAAACAAAACTTTAGAGGATATGTTGCGAGCATGCGTTCTGGATTTTTCAAGTAGCTAGGATGCTCACCTGCATTTAATGGAGTTCACTTATAACAACAGTTATCAAGCAACCATCGGTATGTCACCGTTTGAGGCTCTATATGGGAAAAGATGCAGGTCCCCTGTTTATTGGGATGAGGTCGGAGAACGTCAGTTGTTGGGGCCTGAATTGATCCAAGCCTCTAATGAGACTATTCGCACGATCAGATTGAGGATGTTAACTGCTCAAAGCCGACAGAAGAGTTATGCTGATACAAGGAGAAGGGATTTAGAGTTTGATGTAGGCGATCATGTTTTCTTGAAAGTAGCTCCAATGAAAGGAGTTTTGAGATTCGGAAGGAAAGGGAAGCTCAGCCCACGCTTCATCGGTCCGTTCGAGATCTTGGAACGAATTGGTCCGGTAGCTTACCGTCTAGCCTTGCCGCCTTCTCTTTCAGCGGTACACAATGTTTTCCATGTCTCCATGTTGCGGAGGTATTTGGCAAATCCAGCCCACAGAGTGGACTTTGAACCTTTGCAACTTAACGAGAACTTGACATATAAGGAGAAGCCTATGTTAATTCTTGATAGAGAGGTGAAGGTCCTTCGTAATCACGATATAGCTCTCGTAAAGGTCCTTTGGCAAAACCATCTGTCTGAAGAGGCAACATGGGAGAGAGAAGACGAAATGATGACCAAGTATCCAGAATTGTTCTAGTACTAGCAAATTTCGAGGACGAAAGTTTTTTTAAGGTTAGTATGATGTATCAGCCAGTTTAAAAAAAAAAAAAGAAGGAGAGAGTGGGCTGATTGCCCGGTCAAAAGGGGGAAAGGGGGGGAAAGTTCCCCCCAAAATTCGGTCAAATTGACCGTTTACAAAAAAAAAATCCCAGATTTTCTACCCATCACACACGCGCTCTCTCCCCGATAACCCTCTCCCCCTCGTTCGTTCTTACGCTCTCTCTCTCTCTCAGGTATCATTTTCCGCCGCCGCTACCACTGTAGTCGACCGTCGCGCCGCCGTCCGTTGTTCAGAGCCGTCGTCCATCGTTCTACGCTGCCGCCGGTAAATCTCATCTTCCCCTTAGATCTCTCTCTCTTTCTCTCTCTCTCGTCTTTCTCTCTCTACTGTGTTAGTAATGGCCGCGCCTTCTCCGTTGCAGATTCGCACGCCGCCGTCGCCGCTCTCCGCTCCTGCTGTCTGTTCCTCTGTCGCCGTCGTGAGCTCCTTGGATAAGGCGGTTTCTTTTCTTTCTTTCGTCTCTTTATCTCTCGGCCTCTCTCTCTAATGCCTCTTTCTCTCTCTCACTCGACTGCAGCACCCACGAGCAGCCACTGCCGCCCTTGGGCTCGTTCACCTTTTCAGATTTGTTCGTCTCCTTTTGAGATCTGTTCGTCGCCGCCGTTTGAATTTTCAGTTGCTTGTAAGGAATAAATTGAGTAAGGAATCTCAGTTGGGTAGGAAGTTTAGGCCTTAAACTTCTATGTTTTTACTCTTGGCAATATTGTGTTAGAACCTAATTTTATTATTAAATTATTAGGAGCTATGGGATTGCTAGAAAAACCTATGGGCCAAGCCGTTGTGTTCTGTATTGAGTTTTAGGTAAGTTAACTTGCTGAACTATCTATAATTTATGTATTGGTTGTGCTTCGGGCATGAGACTTTTGTATATATGTTTGAGTTGAGACTGAGATGTTATGAACACTTTATTTTCAAGATTATGGCTGCTGTGTAATTTGTGTTGTGATAGATGCGAGAGCATGATAGTGTTTCATTATAGTTGGCTGGCAACGTATGTAGACAATGAGAAGTTTGTGGTTTCCCCGTCTAGAAGTGTTGTTTGTCGTTCTTGTTCTTGAAATTGACTGAGTTGGGATGGTGCATATCGGTTTAGCCTGTCAGTAATCTCTGAAAAAAAAAAAAGAATTTTGTTAACTGGGTTGCAGTTTAAATTAGCCTGCATATTAAGAGGCCTTAAAGGGAAAGGAGCGAGAAAGGGAAAAGAATAGACTAGTTACTCTAGTAGGGGGTCGTGTCAGTTAATCACCTAGGACTGAGATGTATTAGACTGAAATGAGGAGCTAGATGGGCGGAACTTAGCTTCGCAGACTAGGTGCCATTTACTAACTGTGGAAGTTAAATTCCGACTTAAAACCCATGGACGCCCCACCAGTGAAATGGTAGTTTAGAGCACTATGCGCACGTTAGTGCCTTGATGGGTGAGACTCGGCTCCACTGACTGGGTGCCTTCTACTATCAGTAGGAGTAGAGATCTCCCAAAATACCCACCTGTGTACCTTCAGTGAGTTGGCAGACTTAAGTAGGTGAATTAATTGATCACGAGACCCAAACTACAGAATGAAATGAAATGAGATGGGATGGAACGAGATGATTTCACCTTTAGGCCCTTAGCCCATTTAAGCTCTTGAATCCTTGGTTCCAGCATGTCTAGCAACATTGTTACTTACTGAGTATTTTTCTTAAATACTCATTCTTTTCCCTAACATGTAATTGCAGGTAAAGGCAAAGGTGTACAGAACGCGTGACGGAGTGTTGCTGAACGAGCCATGGATTTCCTTAGGATAGACTTCCACATGCTATGTTTTCGAACTTCTTCTTTTTGCATTTGTTATGTGATGTTTTAGGATTTATTCCGGTTTGAGATTTTTGCTGGAATTGCTAAAATTTCTTCTTGTTCTGTTTTAACTGGGATCCCAAGCTGAAAAGTTTCACCAATTTTCTAAGCATGTTTTACTCTAAATGTTAATCCTTCTTCATTCTTTGTAAGTAAAATGAAATGCATGTGGTAATGGCCCTAGGATCTAGACATGAAATGTAGAGTCGTTACAACTTATGTGAAAAAGAACATGAATAGATATTATATGAATGAAAGTTTATGCATAATGTTACTTGTTATTCATGTGGCAAAATTGGTCATAAATTTAATAGTTGTTATTTGCCAAAAATGAATGCTAGTAATGTTGGAACTAAAAAGAAATGGGTTTCAAAAATTGAGACTAACCTACATGGACCCAAACAAGTATGGGTACAAAAAACTACTTGCTAAATTGTTTTGTAGGAGTGCTCCAAGATTCAAATTGGAAGATTGAATGAGCTTCAAAAGGAAACTATTCAAAAATCAAATGCAAGCTTATAACTCTTTTGGTCCCTCAATTAAAGGATAAATCCCTCTTTGGTAACTTTATCTCTTAAAAGTATTTTGAAATGAATTGTGAGATATAATGTGCTATGATATCTTCTTTTAAATTTGAATTTGAATTTGAAATTCTTGAAATGTTTGAATGGATGCTTTTATATATTTTGTAAAAATGAAACATATCTATGATTATCTTATTAATGCTCTTTTGAAATAATTTGAGATATTTTATGATATTATCTTTAAATTTGAATATTAGATTTTTTGAATGAAAATTTTTATCTCTGTATGATGATATTATGTTTAAAATTGAAATTATGATTTGCTTACCAATGTATTTATTGATGGTTAAATATATTCCTTGAGTCTTGAGATATGCATATTGAGTTTGAATTTTATATTCTTGAATTATTGGTAAGGTAAACTATTATTTTTGTTGAATGATTGAAATGTTGATTTATTTTTTTGTTTTTTTTTTAAACTTTGTTGTTGTTGAATTGTGAATTGTCTACTATATTGGAGTATAAAGAATTGTCTTTAGATTGATTATTGAATGTTGTTGATTATTATATTAAATGTTCCTGAGATAATTAAGAATGTTCTTTGATTACATTTACCTTGATTGCTTGTTTATTTATGGATCACATGATTATATGCTCTTCAGAAATTAAAGTGGATTAATTTCAAATTGCTTCATATTTATTTCATATTATCTTTTGCTTTGTTAATTTACAGAATTAATTACATGTCATAAGAGATTGTTGAAAATCTATTTTGATATATTATTGATTCTTTTGAATTTGAACCTTATGAAATATACTTGATATTTTGATTCTTTATATTTTCTTAAAGATAGTATCATTTTTTGTTTATATTGGATGATTCAATCTTTAATGTTTAAAATTGTGGACCATTGATATATCTCAATCGTTTGATTTTTTTTTTATTTATTGCTTCATAATTAAAATTTGATTATAATTAATTCTTGTTATTAATTTGTCAAAGAAGTTTAGAAATATTTTTTTAACTATCTCACTTTATACTTTGTTGTTTGAGTTTCACTCTTACAATTGGTATTAAGGCTCGTTAGTTTGAAAATAATTTGAATTGTTTAAATACTTTATGAGCTTGAATGTCTATTTCTTAATTAAAGTATTATGTTTTGATGATCTAGTTTTTAAAGTTATTATATGTGTGATGGAAAAGAGTTGTTAAATTCATTTTAATAGGGAGAGTGCTTTAATTTTTTTTGTTCCCTATTGGTTGTGTATTTGAATTTATTTTATCTCTAAATGAAGGTTCCATTTGGAATACATTTTAATTTAAATGTTTTTCAAGAATGCATTTTTTTAAAAACATTTTGTATAAAAATTGTTTAGAGAATTTAAACACTCATATGTTTGGTTGCATTTCCTTACAAATGTTTTTATACACAAGTTATTGTTTACTTAAAAAGTATTTTTTAAAAAGTTGGTTTCAAGTGTTTCTCTCAAAATGGTTTATTTATCAATCTCATTTTCTAATAAGAAATTTTTAGTGATTGCCAAACACTATAAATTTTTTCAAAATGATTTATTTTCAAAATTAAACACTTGAAAAGTTAAACCAAACACACCCGAAATTTGCTTTGATTGTAATAATTATTGACATATTTCATTTATTGATAACTTTTCCTTTTGTGAACTAAATTACTTTGAGATTATGGTTGTTATTGATGTATTGTTTTGTCTCTCATATTAGTATTTTGTTAATTTTTGGTATAATGCCTTTTGCATAAAATCAATATATCTTTGCCTTAAATAAAATTGATTTGATTATTTTATGAATTTAATTTTATAAATATGGATTTGATCCTATAATATAAATTAGATTCTATCAATTGGTATATGGTGTGAAATTTTTTAGTGTTAAATGTTTAAATATTTTATATATCTTGTTTTTTTTTTTTAATTGGTATCTCATATTGCCTAAATGCTTGATTTTTTATGAGATGGTGTGAGTAAGTACTTTGAATTGAATTCTATATTTGGTATGACCCTAAAGTGATTTACTGTATTTGGAATATTTTTATTAATGCCCTTTTCATTATGGTTAATTGAGCCATTGAAAAGGTCATTAGAATTTAAATTATTCTTTATGTTGATTTATGAAACTCCATGAAATCCTCTTAATATCTTTATTGGAGGTTGCTTATTTTTTGGGGAGCAAATGCCTTTTAAAAATGAGATATTTTTTGTGGGCTTAATTGTAGACTAATTATTTGTGATATTTTTAAGTAATTATGTAACGACCCTACATTTCATGCCTAGATCCTAGGGCCATTACCACATGCATTTCATTTTACTTTCAAATAATGAAGATGAAACAACACTTAGAGTAAAAACACGCTTAGAAAATCAGTAAAACTTTTCAGCCTGGGATCCCAGTTAAAACAGAACAAGAAGAAATTTTAACCATTCCAACAAAAACTCAAACCGGAATAAGTCCTAAAACATCACATAGCAAATGCAAAAAGACTAAGTTCGAAACCATAATAAGCGGATGTCTATCCTAAGGAAATCCATGGCTCGTTCAACAACATTTCGTCATGCGTTCTGAACACCTTTGCCTTTACCTGCAATTACATGTTAGGGAAAAGAATGAGTATTTAAGAAAAATACTCAGTAAGTAACAATACTGCCAGACATGCAACAACCAAGGGTTCAAGAGGTTAAATGGGCTAAGGGCCTAAAGGTTATGTCATCTCGTTCCATTCCATCTCATTTCATTTCATTCTGTAGTATGGGTCTAGTGATCAATTAATTCCCCTATATAAGTTTGCGAACTCACTGAAGGTGCACAGGTGGGTATTTTGGGAGATATCTACTCCTACTGATAGTAGAAGGCACCCAGTCAGTGGAGCCAAGTCTCACCCATCAAGGCACTAATGTGTGCATAGCGCTTTAACTACCATTTCACTAGTGGGGCGTCCATGGGTTTTAAGTCAGAAATTAACTTCCACAGTTAGTAAATGACACCTAGTCTGCGAAGTCAAGTTCCGCCCATTTAGCTCCTCATTTCAGTCTATTGCATCTCAGTCCTAGGTGTTTAATTGACATGACCCCCTACTAGAGCAACTAGCCTATTCTTTTCCCTTTCTTACTCCTTTTCCCTTTAACGCCTCTTAGCACGCAGGTTAATCCTAACTACAACCTAACCGATGGGATCCATTCTCTCAAAATTTACTAACAGGCTAGACCAGTATGTACCATTCCGACTCAATCATTTACAGAAAACGTAGCAGGCATTCCACACTTCAGAACAAAGAAACCACCACTCCTCACTGTCCACATATATTGCCAGTCAACCATAAAATATAACAGTCATGCACTCGCTTCTATCACACAGCACAAATACGCAGCAGCCATATTCTTGAAAACAAAAGCATCATATCATCTCAGTCTCAACCCAAACAACATATACACAGTCTCATGCCAGGAGCACAACAGTCATTTCAATGCTTAATTAGAGTTTAATTCAGCAAGTTACTTACCTTTAAAGCTCAATACAGAACGAAACAACTTGACCCACGGGCTTTCCTAGTACTCCACAACTCCTAATAATTTAATAATAAAATTAGGTTCTACACAGTATCGCCAAGAATAAAAAACACCGAAGTTTAAGGCCTAAAACTTCTTACCCAACTGAGATTTTTGGAGAATTTCAGCCCCGCCTTCAGATTAAATCGATTTACCACAGGGATCTGCCCATAATCTAACATTCAGTTCGATAAAGCAAAGAATATTAGGACCAAAATATCCAACACATCCTTACCCAATCGGTCCTTTAGAAAACTAGGCTGGAAATTCAGACGGCGGCGACGGACAGTTCAGAATGGCAGCAGCGACGTTGGGGCTGCAGATAGTGGTGGCGACAGCTTGCATGGCGCGGCGGCGGAGCTGCAGATCGGTGACGGAGGAGCTGCAGATCGGCGACGGCGCGACGATTCACGGCGATGGAGGGCGGCGACTCGCGTGCGGTCTGTTACAGAGGGAGATGAGAGAGGGCTGAGGAACCGAAGGACAAAAACGAGAGAGAGAAAGAGAACACTCACCGGAGAAAACAGAGGGCGGCGGCAACGAAAGGCGGCGACGGCGCGCGACGATCTGTGACGGAGGAGGAGGCGGCGATCGGAGGCGATATGCGACGGTGGCGAGGACGACGGCGGCAGTCTATTACACACAGAGAGAGAGAGAGAGGGCTGAGAGAAAGAGAACGGCGAGGGGGAGAAAGGGTTATCGGGGAAGAAGGGAAAGAAAAAAAATCTTAATAACTTTTTTTTTTTAGACTGTCCCTTTGACCGAAAATGTGGGGGGAAAATTTCCCCCCACTCTCCCCTCTTGACCAGGCAAGCAACCCATTTCCCTCTCCCTTTTTTTTTTTTAAACAAAAGTCTAGCTGTTACAAATTATGAATTATCCTTTTGTAACATTTATTTAGTATGAGAAATTCAAGTATTTGTTAAATTAATTAATGTTTGGTTGTTTCACATTTGCAATATTTACAATGTCTCATATATTTAGGGTGAGTTCTTATTCATTTGTCCAAATATTCATATGATTCACTTATTTAGGGGGAGCTACATATGTTTTGTGAAAATATTATGATCGTGGATCTTTGTTATAGAGATGTTCAATGATTTATTGAGATAAATTATTGTCTCTCTGAAATTGAAATTGTGTGCTTTGATGTATTGTTGAATATGTAACATTTCTTGATTATTTTTGTTCAAATTGATTGACTTCATTTACTAGGGGTGCTTAAATGAACTTATTGTTATTACTGATGGATTGGAATTCCGTAATTCCGTAAAGCGGAAGCGTGATTGGGACCGATTCGTAATTAATTTTGTTTAATCTAAAAATACCAATACATTGGCAATAATATTAGAACTATTCTAAATATATATTAAGGCTAAGCATACAAAAATATTAGATCTAAATCTAATTTATAAAGTAACAAATTACTTACTCTTGTTGACGACTCAGATTAAATTCACCAACTGCTTGTGAATTAATCACGAACTAGTGCGAACACCACCACTATGGCTACACTGGTATGACTCTGAGACTTCTCGAGGCTGGAGACTTGTGGGAGCCTTTGGGAGAATTCTCTGAGAGTAGGAGAATGAATGGGATACCTTTCACCCCACCCCAGGGGTCCTATATATAGTAAAGGCCAAGACCTTTTTCCTAATAGGAGAAGGGAGACCTTTTCCTAATAGGAAAAAGTCTCTAATTTTAATAAATAATTAATTAATTCCATAATTAATTAATTTCCCAATTAAATATCATATATTTAATCTTAGGGATTTTATTAAAATTAAAATTAATATGAATCCAATTCATATTAAATTTATTTGAACTCTTTCAAATATTTTCTTTCCTAATAGGAAAAGGTCTCTAATTTTAATAAATAATTAATTAATTCCATAATTAGTTAATTTACCCAATTAAATATCATATATTTAATCTTAGGGATTTTATTAAAATTAAAATTAATATGAATCCAATTCATATTAAATTTATTTGAACTCTTTCAAATACTTTCTCTCAAGAATTAATTAATTCAAAAATTATATTATAAAGTTTCATAAACTTTATATTATAATGCATCAATATACATTATACGATTCCCCAAATAAATTGAACACTTTCAATTTACAATTTATACTTAATTGCCTCAAGTCTCTTTACGAGCTACCAGTGGGACCTAATGGACCTACAGATCAGAAGCTCCAACGATACGAGACTAATTGGCCAAACTCATTGACCAAGTTTAGTCAACATTCGTTAACTGTGGGTCACTCCACTAAAGACCCACAGGTGCACTCTTCTCACTATAGAATATTTCTGTGTCCACGGATATCGACCAAGCAGTAAGTCAATCCTTCACGTGTGTTCGTAACACCAGCTGGGTCAAATTACCGTTTTACCCTTGGGTTACATCTGGTTCCTTAAGTACCACTGATTCCTCTAATGAACAAGTTGTTTAGGGTCCAACCACTAAACAGGAGTTCCTCTCAAGCTAGGAGAGGACGGCGCGCCTTTGTTCAAGCCCTAGAATCAGCCCTTAAGGGAACACACATCTACTTACCCAATAGGGGAAGGAGTGAATTCCATCTTGTACTGTTATGTTCCCTGCCCCCATTCGGTCTTGCCCCTGAAATGGTAGGCTTATTGAGTCGGCGAACTGGCCACTCTCACCCATACAAATCTAAGGACAGTCCCTCCTGGAAGGGGTTCATAACAGACTCAGGATTGAGATTGAGTTACCTAGGTCATCCTATTGAAATAGAAACCTAAACTAGTTAACGGCGTTACATCTAGTGGTTATTATTTCGCGGTTCGGTCTTATGCAAACTCATTGCATAGGATACCCCCACCCGCATGTCTCCTACATAGATGCTTTGGATCATTGCATCTGTATCGAATACAAGGTGGGCCGTATCACATAGTGTCACCAGGATAAGGTACCCAGCCTTATCCCTATACTATAGACCATTTAGGTTGTTACTTGGACACTGATCCCCGTATGTCCCCACATACTAGTCCAAGTTTCATTTAAACAACCTTGGATCTTAGTTTATTGGATTTAGGGTTTATTAATGCAAACTCGGTTATTCAATAACCAAATTACTGAATTACTCAAATAACACTTTATTGAGATCGATTAATTTGTTTCATTTACTATCTACGAGTTTTAGGGCATAAAACCCAACAATTACTTGCTTGATTATTGTTTTGAGGGGGAGCTTTAACTTTCAATTATTATTTTGAAAAGAAGTCTTATCTTATTATTCCTATGATTATTCTTTTTAGGGGGGTCTTATACTTTAAATTGTTATCCTTTGATGATAACAAAAGGGGGAGAATTTAGAAAAATATATTTGATGTTAAATGAATAAATGCAATGTTTACTAATTGAATTCCTTCGATACCATTATTCACATTCTATTTTGAGAATATTTTTCTTAAGTAGTTTGTCATCATCAAAAAGGGAGAGATTGTTAGCTTTACGGGCTTCAATCATACTATATGTTTTGATGATAACAAACTTTAATTTACTAATGATTTTAGTGTTTTAAAGTGTTTATAATGTAGAGCTTGGAAAGATGATTCCAACGCATTTTGAATCGCTCAAATCGGAGTTCAAACGAAAAAGTTACAAGCAAAAGAAGATTAGAAGAAGAAGCTTACATGGCAGTGACATGGCATCCTGTAACGCCCATAATTTAAGATAAATTTCAAATTTCCTAAGTTGGAGTTAATTTGGAGTTAGGAGGGAATTTGGAATTTGAATATTGGTGAAATTTTAAAAAATAAGGGCTGGAATGGCAAAATTGTAATTAAGGGGTCTTTGTAGCCAACCAAAATCCAAGCCCTAGTTTCCCTTTTGGGCAAAATACACTTTTGGTCCCTGAAGTTTGAGTTTGATGTCTATTTGGTCCCTGAAGTTTAAAAAGTGACACTTTAGTCCTCGAGGTTTGAAAAATAGTTCTAAATGGTCCCTGAGTTAATTTGACCGTTAGTTGACTAACGGAAAAATGATGTGGCATGTTGAGGTGGCAAATTTAATAATTTTCTATTATTATTTTTAGATTGCAATTTACATGTCATTTTCTTTTCTTTTTTTTCCCTCTTTCCTTTTCTCTCTCTTCGAATCTTCCTTCTCCCCCCAGTTCTCTTTCTTCTCCCCTTTCCCTCTCCTCTATTCCCCTCTGTCAAATATCTTTCACCCTCTGGTTTCCTTCTCCGATATTCCCCTCTTTCCCTTTCTCTCCCTTCCCTTATCTGGCATTCCTCAAACCAATCATACTGTTCCACTTGAATCATCTCTGTCCCACCAACCACCGTTTCCCAATCTCCATTGATTCTGGTTTGTGTCTGTAAAAATCTCATCCAATCCAATTTCCAGAACATTCTACTTTAACTTCCAAACCATTCAGTTGATGGATCATAAATTTTCTTTCTTTTTCTTGTTTTCCCTCCATTATTTTCCCGAGAAGCAAACAATTCCCCTGTCCATTCAATCAAAATGTCCATGGTTGTTGCTCTAGCGAGTTCTATTCTTCAGTCTCCAGTTCAGATCCATCCTTCCGAGTTTCTTTCTCCATCCAGAATACATTGAATTGCACCCAATTTCAAGCTCAACTGTTCCTGTCGGCGGCCTCTGCTTTCCGGAGACAGCGTACCCAGAAGAAATTTCTCTTTGAAATCAGTTGCACACAATGTTTACTCGGACCCTTCGTCGGCCTCTCCCATTTGCAGATTTGTTTGGTCTGGCTGTCTGTTTGTCTTTTGCCCCTCAATCCTTTGTTCCAATTGATTGACGGAGGGGAATAGAGGAGAGGGAAAGGGGAGAAAGAGAAGGGAGGGGAGAAGGAAGATAAGCGAAGAGAGAGAAAGGGAAAGAGGAAAAAAAAAAGAAAATGGCATCTAATCTAAAAATAATAATAGAAAATTATTAAATTGGCCACCTCAACATGCCACATCATTTTTCCGTTAGTCAACTAACAGTCAAATTAACTCAGGGACCATTTAGAACTATTTTTCTAACCTCGAAGACTAAAATGTCACTTTTTAAACTTCAGGGACCAAATAGACATCAAACTCAAACTTCAGGGACCAAAAGTGTATTTTGCCCTTCCCTTTTTTATTCAGCCGCTACGCAGCCCAAGGAAGGAAAATTTTCAGCCTCCATCTTCTTCTCCTTCACGTGCAGCCGCCAGTAGTTTCTTCTTCTTTTCTTTCTTGTTAGTTTCAGCAGCTCAAGCTTGCTTTTCGTGGATTTATTCTTCCTCAACCGCGAAAGACCCATCTCGCAGGCAACGTGGTCTTCACCTTTAGCTCGTCGTCGACGGCACTCATCTCCGGCAGCAGCGTTCGCGTGTTTTACTCCTGCGAGGCAGCGATGCGGTTCTTTCTCCTCGGTTCGGCAGCTCGTGACGGCAGTGCGACGTCTCTTCTAGCGAGCTCTTCGACGGCAGCGTGGTTCGGCAAGGGCAGCGGCGCGATTTCAGGCGACTTTTTGGGCGTGGGTCTCACGATTTTTCAAGCGGTTGGTCTTCTTCGATCAGTGACAACATTCCAGCAATTGTGGGTGTTGGTTCTTGGCTGTTTCCAGCGGTGGCAGCGGCGTTCTATGCAATTTTCCGACGAACCAGTGGCTGTAAGCTTCAATCTCTAGTGTTTTTATGTGATTTGAACTTTGGGTAAGAGAGATTTAGAACGAATTTGGCTTATTTATCGTTTAATCGAGTTTACCCATTAGTTGTGACTTTTGATTTCAAGGTTCTTTTGGCATTGTCGGACTGGAGCGTTTTTGGAGACCTTGGACAGCAAGCGTATTCTTGTTTTGGTGAGCTTGAGAGTTAAATCTATATATATGTATAAAAAGTGTGAATGAGGAAGAATTCTTGAAAAGATCTCTCCCCCAGCATATACTTCTCCAAGTCAAAGATGGGTTTTTTCCTATTGGGGCTTTGAGGAAGTTGTCGTCCTTGAAGTATTTGCCTCTTAACACCTTGAATAATTTGCTATTGGGATTCCTAACTAGTCTCCAGCTTTGTTTAGCCAACATAGCTTGGTTAAAAGTTGGGATATCGCGGAAACCCATGCCACCTCTATCTTTATTGTTGCAAACCTTCTTCCAACTCATCCAATGACTTTTCTTTTTCGCTCCAGAGGATCCCCACCAGAAGTTCGCGCATAATCTATCAATTTCTTTGCTGATGCCTTTTGGAAGCCTAAAACAACTCATCGTGTAGACGAGAATTGCTTGGGCAACCGCTTTGATTAGAACCTCCTTCCCTCCCAAGGAAAAGAACTTCTCCTTCCACCCTGATAGGACTTTCCTCACTCTATCTCTAATGGTGTTAAAGGCTTTTTTCTTGTTACGACGTGTTTGGGATGGCATTCCCAAGTAATAACCCAGCTGATCTGTTCTTTTTATGTTTAGAGACCTTTCGCAGTACCCTAGCAAGTCTTCTTTAACATTCTTACTGGCCATAAATATGGATTTTTCTCTGTTGATGGTTTGACCCGAGGCCTTTTCATAGATCTGCAAGATGCTTTTTATAGTTTGAATCTCTTTTTCCTCGGCCTTAAAAAATATAAGGTTGTCATCTGCAAAAAATAAGTGCGTAAGAGGCGGGCAAAGTTTATTTAAACGAAAACCAGAAAGATTAGAGACAGATTCCTGATGACATGCAAAAATGTCATCATTTTCCTATTAATTTTAGCTAGTTTTGTGCATGAATTGTGTGCTTTAATGCTATTTTATGTTTAAATTACAGAAAACCGAGCCAAAGAAGAAAAATCAGAATTTTGAGAGATTTTAGATGATTTTGGAGGCTTTTGGAGCAATTTGAAGAATTACATTGAAGACCCAAATCCAAAAAAGCCATGAAGAATGAGTTAGAAGCCCAAATTCATGAATTTCAAGTTTTAAATTATCAAGTTGGGTCAAGAAAAATGCCCAAAACCCATTGCATGAAGTATTTGGGCCAAAAGAAAGTTGGAGGCCCAAAAATGGAGTCAAAATCGGGCCATTATTAAAGATTCAGGGCCTAGCGTCGAGACGCTAAGCCTGGAGCGTCCCGACGCTAGGCAGCCGCGTGGAGAGTTCTAGAATCGTGATAGCGTCGCGACGCTGTCTAGGTAGCGTCGCGACGCTGCGACGTCTTGGAGCCCAAGAAAAGATGACGTCAGAGCGTCGCGACGCTGTGACGTAGCGTCGAGACGCTACGCCTGCTGGAAGCCTATAAAAGGAGCCTTTTGCAATGAAGTTGGGGTGCCAATTTGTGGGTTTTCACCCCATTCTAGAATCCACACTAAAATTGGGGATTTTTGGGAGAGTTTTGGAGCTTTGTTGAAGATCTTTGGAGCTCGGGATCGATGGAGGTCGGCGCGGGATCGAGGAGATCGACACTTTTATGAGCATTTCTCTTCCCTTTTCCTTTATGTTTTAGTTTCTAGAATTGTTGTGATTAGGAATTATTGAATTTTAGTGATTATGAGTAGTAAATTCCTAAATTCTATGAGATTGATTTAGATGTTGAACCTTTGCTTGATTAATGAATTTATTTGGTTTAATTGTCATTATTGTTCATTTGTGCATTTTGTCCGTAATGCTTTTAATCAACTGATCACTGATTAAATGAATCGTTACTAAGTGGAGACTCGACGGAGAGAAGCTTAGACTAGAACTGAATGCATGACTAACGATTATTTACCCGAGTGACACGGGATAAAATAAATAACGTTAGAGGTTGTACTGAAGGGTCGTAATGCCATGCTAAGTAAATAAAGATGAGACTGAAAGGAGATTCTTTATTGAAAGGTATGAGATAGGAGGAGACCGACAGGAGAGTCCTTGTCATTAGGCTTCTAGACTTATGAATCAAATGATTAGTTAATCCATATTAGTTAATTTATTAAGCATTAAAGGTCCAATTGATGAAATCAACCACTCTAGAATTATCCCTCCAAATTGTGTCTCCATTTATATTTTGCTTTCTAGATTAGCTTTTTAGTTTATCTTTTTCGGCAGTAGATTTTGTTCTCTAAATAAAGTTAAGCAAGATTATTCGTGGTAATTAATTGAATAAATCCAATCCCTGTGGAGACGATACTCTATACTCAAAATCACTATTTTACTTGTGACGACCCGTACGCTTGCGGTGAGCGAACAATTCCTCCCTGTGAAGAAGCGTAGAGAAACCTTCGGCAAAAAGGAGAAAAAGATATGGAGAGAGCGGGTCCCCTTGTCTCAAACCCCTGGTTGGCACCACTTCGTTTTGAGGGAAACCGTTTATAAGGATTGAATATCTAACTGACGAGATGCAGTTCATAATCCTTTTAATCCAATCCTCATGAAAGCCCATCTGAGTCATCATAGCTTTAATAAATCCCCACTCAACTCTGTCATAGGTCTTGCTCATATCGAGCTTGGCTGCTATAAAGCCCTCTTTTCCCTGTCTCTTGTTCTTCAGAGCATGAATGCTTTCAAAACCATTTAGCACATTATCAGATATCGATCTCCCTGGCACGAACGCAGATTGATTTTGGGAAATAAGTAATACCACCTTTTTATTTATTATTTGAGAAATAAGTAATACCACCTTTTCATATTCTAACTTTTTAAATTTCTATATTTATTATGATTTTTTTTAGCCATTATTTATTTATTATGGTTGATAATGATTTACTTATCATTATTTAAATAATTAACAATTTATATTTAATCGAGGGGGAGAGATTTTAGAGATTTCATTAATTAATATTTAAGGTTTAGGGTTTAGGGTTTAGGTTGATGGCATGGTTGTAAAGTTAGAAATAAAGGTAGGAACAAATTTGTAACAACCCAAATAAATAAATAAAAAAATAAAAAAAAAAAAGAGGGAAAATGGGGGGACTTTTCCCCCCCAAAATTTCGGTAAAGACAAAAAAAAAAGGGCAATCTCTCTCCCTCTCACGTTCTCTCTCTCTCCCTCTCGGCCCTCTCTCCCTCTCACGTTCTCTCTCTCTCTCGACCGCATCACGACGAGTCGTGTCGCCCTCCTCCGTTCACGTCGTCGCCGTCTGTACTGTCGCTGCTGCCGGTGAGTTTTTTTTTCCCTATCTCTTTCCCTCTCTCGTCTCTTACTCTTGCGGCTCACTCTCTCTCTCCGATTTCATCTCTCTCTCCCGCTCCCACTCTCATCTCTCTCTCTCGACTGCAACATGATGAGCCGCCGCTGCAAGGTCTTCGACAGTCACGCCGCCCTCCATTCACGCTCGCCGCCGTCTGCTCTGCCATCGCCGTCGCCGCGTTGTGCAAGTGGTGCGAACAGCAACGTTTTTGGGTCGTTTTTACAATTTTCCAGCAGCTTTGGCTTTGGGTAAGTGAGATTGAAAGCTTTTCGGTTTGATTTTAGTGTCTAATCATATACCCACTAATGTTTAGAACTTGTTCAATAAGCTCTTCTTTTGATTTTCAGCGTTTCAGACAATGGGTATTTGATTTCCAGTGGACTTGAATATTTCTAGTGGTGGGTAAGAGTTTCTAAGTTGAATTTGGGTTGGTTATGGTGTGTAATCAAATACCCATTGACTTTAGCTATTGATTTTAAGGTACCCATAGTATTTGGAGGCAGATTAATTTGTCGATTTGGAGCGAAATTTAGAATCCGGACAACAAGCTTAAGGTTCTATTTTGGTGAGTTTTGGGTGTGAAATTTATCTCCATGATTATTTGGCTCCTAGTTGTATGCTTGCAATAATCTCCTTTTGGTTTAAGAATTCTTTTCACCTTGTGTAGATTGATTAAAGGCCTTGGGAGCTAAGAAGCTAAATTAGCATTTGGCAAACATTATTTGGCTATGTAAGTAACCTTACTACTTGGAAAGCCTTGGCTAGGCTAAGATATTTATTATGAATTGTTACATGCTTTGAATAGTACAGAGCGGGAGACATCGATTATGTATGGTTGGAATATGGAATGTTGGATATTGTGTGTTCTGGCGATATTAAATCTTATGGTTATGCGTGTGTTCGTCTATATTGAATGCTCTGAATGTTTTGTGTTGGTAAGTGTAGAATATTCTGCTTGGGTAAACCTTGAATGCTCTATGTTGGATAAGATAGGATGTTCTATATGGTTGGGTTGTGGATGCGAGACCTGACTCGCTTGTTTGTGGAAGTTCGGAGTCTATTCTATTGTTTGGAAGTGCGGTGGAAGTTTGTAGTTGGGCAGTTTTGAATATTGAAGCGTATTCTCTTGTTTACAGGTGATAAGAAATTCGGGAACAGCTATACGTATGTCGTTATGCTGCCGAATTTTCAGTAGCATTACAGGGAATAACAAGGCTAAGTTTCGTGATATCGCTTGGATTACGATGTGCTAATACTGGTTGTTGGTTGTTTAAAATATGTGTCTTTTCTACTTAGTGTTTTGGATGTTGGTTCGATAATTATGCTTGAATGAGATGAAAGGCGAGGTAGTCAGAACATGTTAGATTAGCCCTCCAGAAACCTTTATGGGAAAGAAACTTGATGGTTAAGTTGCAAGTTAAACTTGCTAATAGGGGCCCTAATACGAAATGAGGATAGGTTACTTATCCTAGTAGGGGCCGTGGCAATTAAACGCCTATGATTGAGATGTTTATAGACTGAGATGAGGAGCTAAATGGGCGGAACTCGGCTTCGCAGACTAGGTGCCATCTACTATCTGTGGAAGTAAAGTCCCGACTAAAAACCCATGGACGCCCCACCAGTGAGTTGGTAGTTAGAGTGCTATGCACACATAGGTGCCTTGATGGGTGAGACTTGGCTCCACTGACTGGGTGCCTTCTACCATCCGTAGGAGTAGAGATTTTCCACGATTCCCACTTGTGCACCTCCAGTGAGTTGGTAAGCATGCGTCAGGTTGGTTAATTGTCCACGTGACCCATACGTCATGATAAATGAAATGAAATGAAATGAAATGAAATGAAATGACTATTAGGCCCTTTAATAGCAACTAACCTCCAATTATCCATGTAATGCTAGTAAATCTCCTTCCGATAGTAGTGTTACTTACTGAGTATTTTTAATACTCATTCTTTTCAAAATGTTTCCTTTCAGGTACGAGAAAAGACATATAAAGCGTGTGACGGATTGCTACTGACGAGCCATGGAAAATGTGTGAACATGACTTCCGCGTAGTTTAGTTCCTCATTTTTCTTTTAGTCAGATTTGTAAATGGTGATTCTTAAGGGTTTAAATCTGTCTGTATATTGTTTTTAGAAAACCTCTGTTTTAATGAAGTTTTTGCAAGTTTCTTGTTTTATTTGGGATCCCAGGCCGAAAGGCTTTCTTTCTTTAAATTGTCAAATGTTTTTTTGTTAATGTTTATTTTCCAACAACCCTGTCCTAAAAGTAAGTAGACATGCATGTGGTAGCGACCCTAGAAATTAGTCATGAGAAGTTGGGTCGTTACAAAATTAATCCAAAAATGTTTTTTAACACGCTTCATGTTATATAAAAAAAAATTAAGTATATGGAGTAAAAAAATATATATATAACAAAATTAGCATGTGTTTTAATTTTAAATTTTTAAAAAGTTGTCATAAGTTCCTTCTATTTTACAAATAGATAAATTTATTTTATTATTGAATGTTAGTATAATTGTAAAAATGATAAAGATTAAAATAAATTTTTATTAACAATAAAATCAAGTTAATGGTGGTTTTTATACAAATAGTTGTGATTTTTCTTTTACAATGATAAATGATATCAAAATTAACTTATATATTTCTTATTTGTCAATATTTTAATATTCACTCCATCAAAATATTAATCATATTCTTAATTATTATTATTTTTAAGAATTATTATTAAGGATTACCAATATATATTTGGGCCTGTTGCAAATATAGCAAACCGGCCCAAAATATTTGCAGATATAGCGGCCCGCGGAAAATTTTGCAAAAATGGCAAAATTTTAAATTCTGGAATGTGTATTTACTAAAATGCCCTTTCTATCTAATAGAAATATTTTCTATCACTGATAGAATCTATCAATGATAGAAAGACTTTCTATCTAATAGAAAGTCTTTCTATCAGTGATAGAAGCTTTCTATCACTGATAGAAAATTTTTCTATCACCGATAGATTCTATCAGTGATAGAAAAACTTTCTATCAGTGATAGAAATCTTCTATCACTGATAGAATTAACTTTCTATCAGAAAGTTTTTCTATCACTGATAGAAAAACTTTCTATCAGTGGTAGAAGTTTTCTATCACTTCTATTACTGATAGAAAACTTTCTATCAGTCATGAACTTTCTATCAGTGATAGAAAACTTTTATCACTGTTAGAAAGTTAATTCTACTTCTATCACTGATAGAAAACTTTCTATCCGTGATAGAAAGTTAATTCTATTAGTGATAGAAGATTTCTATCACTGATAGATTCTATCAGTGATAGAAAAACTTTCTATCAGTGATAGAAACCTACCAAACCTACCAAATCAAAAAATTCGGAAAGAAGAAAACCAGAAGATGTGCGCGCTATTCAAGGGCAAACGGGGGATATAAAAAAATAATTCAAAAATTTTGCCATATTTGCAAATATTTTAAAAAATTGCTAAATTTGTCATTATTTACCCTAATTTTGCCACACATTACAATTATCCTATATATTTTTCAATGTTTCTTAATTGTATTTTTAATTTTCTTAAATTTGAACTTTCAAGATGCTGTGAGAAATGAGTAGGAGAGACAACTTTAGAGTTGAAATAAATGAAATAATTATAAAACTTTTGATATTCCAAAAATTTTATATTCTATAATTAAATATAATTAGATAAAAATATTAATTTTAGAATTTAATTTATCTAAAAAAAGTTTCCTCCATGTAGATAAATTAAATTCTAAAATTAATATTTTTATCTAATTATATTTAATTATAGAGGAAACTTTTTACCTTCTACCTTTTCACATTCCATATGTGCATTTAATTTCTATGGGTGCATTTAAATTGCATTATCTCATATACTACGATCTTAGTCAACTTTAGGTTACATTTTATTGTTTTTAATATATGAATTAAAAAATATATAGGTATTTTTATTTTTTTTTTAATTTTGAAAAAGTTGTTTTACCTAATTTGGACTATTTTTATTAAAAATTCTAAATACTTCAATGCTAACTTTTTGTTATGTACTGTTTTTTTTTTTTTCAATCTTAATAAAGATAAAATTAATTTACTAATTTGATTTCATATTATAATTATAATCAAAGAAAAATTATTTAATTTCTTTGGAATGGACACTTTTTGTATTCCAATCCTTCATATTCCATATAAATTATTGTGGATAAATAATTCTTAATTTATTATTGATAATTAATTAATGTATTGTTTATAATTAATTAGAAAATTTGTGTGACATTAGGTACATGACTATTTTTTCAAGAAAAGAAACATAATTTGTAATTGAATCAATTAAGTTCTTATTTTTTCAACAAACATTTCAAATACAAAAAAAAGTACATGGATTATAAGAGAAAAATAACAAAATAAACAATAAAAAAATCAAGATCTTAACTATACATTAATTTCTTCAAATAGATTTGCTGACTTGATCACAATGGATAGACAAATACACTACTTAAACTTGAGTTGTAATGTTGCAATTCCAAGGGTATGAGATATAGATAACGACACACGCATCATTTGCATCTTGGATGTAACACCAACATATTTTGAGATGTTCTGAAGCTTGGAGAGCTTTTGAGAGTTAGACAATGCGAGAACAAAAATAGAGAAAGAAAGAACAAAGTTGTAGGTGTGTGATGAAAAACTGGTGAAGAAAACCCATTTTTATAGTAGTAGAATGTGAGGGTTATAAAACCTTTTGAATTCTAAAACTCATTTAAATGGTAGGAAAAACATTTAGCATTCCAACCTTTTGAATTCTAAATTAAACTCATTTAAGTGGTAGGAAAAACCTTTAGCATTCAAACTTTAAGATACTATAAATTTATTATTGATAATTATTTATTAATTAATATACTATTTATAATTAATCGTTAATGGCATATCTTGTAATTTAGTAAATCGAAGGAAGGACAAAGGTGTAACGACCCATCTTCTCATGACTAATTCCTAGGGTCGTTACCACATACATGCCTAATTACTTTTAGGAGAAAACTTATTTTGAAATAAGCTTGAATACAAAAACATTTGAGATTTTAAAGAAAGAAAACCTTTTGGCCTGGGATCCCAAATAAAACAAGAACTTGCAAAAACTTCATTAAAACAAAGGCTTTCTAAAAACAATATACAGACATATTTAAACCCTTAAAAACCACAATTTACAAATCTGACTAAAAGAAAAAAGAGGAACTAAACTATGCGGAAGTCACGTTCACATATTTTCCATGGCTCGTCAGCAGCAATCCGTCACACGCTTTGTATGGCCTTGCTCGTACCTGAAAGGAAACATTTTGAACGGAATGAGTATTAAAAATACTCAATAAGTAACACTACTATTGGTAGGAGATTTACAAGCATTACAAGGATAACTTGAGGTTAGTTGTCGTTAAGGGCCTTCATTTCATTTCGTTTCATTTATCATGACGTACGGGTCACGTGGACAATTAACCAACCTGTCACATGCTTACCAACTCACTGGAGGTGCACAAGTGGGAATCGCAAGAGATCTCTACTCCTACTGATGGTAGAAGGCACCCAGTCAGTGAAGCCAAGTCTCACCCATCAAGGCACCAATGTGTGCATAGCACTTTAACTACCAACTCACTGGTGGGGCGTACATGGGTTTTTAGTCGGAACTTTACTCCCACAGATAGTAGATGGCACCTAGTCTGCGAAGCCGAGTCCCGCCCATTTAGCTCCTCATCTCAGTCTATAAACATCTCAATCCTAGGCGTTTAATTGCCACGGTCCCTACTGGGATAATTAACCTATCCTCATTTCGTATTAGGGCCCCTGTTAACAAAGTCTGATTTAACTTGCAACCTAACCATCAAATTTCCTTCCCATAAAGGTTTCTCAAGGGCTAATTTCACATGTACTAACTACCTCGCCTTTCATCTCATTCAAGCACATATAACATAACTAACATCCAAAACACTAAATAGAAAAAAGGCATGTGTATAGTTTAAGCAGCCAACGACCAAAATCAACATATCATAATCCAAGTGACATTACTAAACTTAGCCTCATTATTCACTGTAATCCTACCGAAAATTCGGCAACATAACGACATACATACAGCTGACCCCAAATTTTCTTATCACCTGCAAACAAGAGAATACGCTTCTATATTCAAACTGCCCAACTACAAACTTCCACAACATTTCTGATCAATAGAATAGACTCTGAACTTCCACAAAACAAAGCGAGTCAGGTCTCGCATTCACAACTCAACCATATAGAACATCCTATCTTCCCCAACATAGAGCATTCAGAGCATTCAGAGCATTTAGAGCATACAAAACTTATCCAACCAGAGCGTTCTAAACATAAAAGCAGACAAAGTATTCAACACAACTGGAACATTCCTCATAATCTAAGCGTTTGATACTTTTGAACCAACACTATATTCAGAGTATACCATTCAGACAAATGCACATAATCACAGTAACACCAGACCACACATAATCCAATATCTCATAACTCAAGCCATACATGAACAACAATTCATATAAGTACTCCCAGCCTAGTCAAGACTATCAAATTAGTAACGTTACTTACTTCGTGTAATTTGGATCCTTAACTTGGGCCGCCTAAACAGTCCAACAACGAGCCGATTTTGACCTTAATTAACAATCAGTTATACAACACAAAACTTTCTCAGAATTAGGAGAAACTTTACTACTAACTTTCCCTTAGCATACAAGCGCTAACGAGACAAATTCAGAGAAAGAAACTCACCTAAACAACACTTTAATCTTGCTCGTTTGGTCCTAATTCAGTCCCAAATTGACGGCTCGAGCTCGAATCTCAATCGGTACTATAGATTAAGACCCAAACATTAATGGGTATCAATTAAATGCTATAAACAATCCGAAAATGCTTTAATTCTCGCTTACCCAAAGTTGAACTCGCTTAAAATCATAGAAAAATGAAGACCCACCTACTACACCATCAACAACGAATCGAAACTGCCAAAAAGGGGAAGAAAGTGTTGTTGTCTGCACCAATCTATTCGCTGAAAACGTCCAAGCCATGCGACGATAGCAACTGGCACAAAGGAGGAGATCACGTGGAAGAGAATGAAGGAAGACCCACGCGAATTCCTCTGCAGACGACGTTGCAACCTGCTGTCGTGAGTCACATCTGACACAGAAGGCTTGCAGCGGCGTGGGTCTAAGCGACAACGGCCAGATCTAGACACAACAGAGGCGACAACGGAACGATTGGAGGAATGGGCAGCGGCGACTTGTTCCGCTGCAAACGAGAGAGAGAGCGAGTGAGAGAAATAGGGCGTGAGTGATGAGAGAGAGAGGTCGAGAGTGAGGGGGGAAAGACGGTGGCTGCTGCTTGTTTACCGAGAGGGAGAGGAGAAAAAAAATGGGCGTGGGTTAGAGAGGAAAAAAGGGAAAAATCGGGAGAGGGAGATTTTTTTTTTTAGGGAATAAAAAAAAACTGATTTTGTTTTTTTTCTCTTTTCCTTTTCTTTTTCCCTCTAAATAAGGGTTGTTACAAAAGGTGTCCAAAAATGTTTTTCCAACATCCTCACATTTTAATATAGTATAGATTATACATTATAGATAGATTAGATATAGATATTAAACTTAGGGAAAAATAAACTTTTGGGCCCTGAGGTTTAGGTTAGGTTTCATTTTGGTCCCTAAGTTTTAAAATTCGACATTTTAGCCCCTGAGGTTTGGATTTCATTACACTCTTAGTCAATTCGTCAAATTTTCTATTAAACACTAACAAATTGTTGACGTGACATTAGTTTTTATTAATTTTTTTATTAATTTCTTAAAATAAAATAATATATTAATTACTTTTATTTATTTTTTCTTTTTTTATAAAATAATATATTAAATAATAATACTTTTCTTTTTTGTTATTAGTTTTTTCCTTTTTTTTTTTATAAAGCCTTTGTGCATACAAATATAACATATAATAATAGTCAAATTATTAGGTAGTTACTTTTTGATAGCGAGCAGAAATGTCGCTATTTTAGTCCCAATTTATTAGGCTTTTCTGTGCTTTAATCGTGTTTTTAATGAAAATATTTAATGAATTCCGTTATTTGGTCCTTAGGAGCAAAGTTGGTGATTTTGGGAGAAAAAGTGCAAAAAATGAAGCAAATGAAGCCCAAATCCAAGCATGGATCAAAAGGGGATCCAATGAAGCCAATCATGATGAAAATGTCCAAAAGAAGTGAAGAGAAGGCCCAAAAATCAGCCCAAAACCGAAGCTGGAAATTCTGAAAATTGGGGCAGCGTCGAGACGCTATGCAAGGCAGCGTCGCGACGCTACCCATTTCTTGGGCAACAAGACGCGTGCGTTGCAGCGTCGCGACGCTGTGCAATGTAGCGTCGCGACGCTACCCCCAATCCGGGTCTATAAAAGGCACCTCTTGGTGCCTCATTTTGCATCAATCAATAAAATCATTCTTCCATCCTTTCTTTCCTTCTTTTGGCTCCTTTGGAGCCTCTCTCAAGGCTTTCTAGCCTTTTTGAGAGAATTCTTTAGTGGGAAATATTTTGGGGAGTTTTTGGGGAGCATCTTAGGAAGCTCAAGGGAGTGTTCAGCGGAGCTCCAAGCGTCAGCGAAGGGGTTTTTCGACGGTCAATTCCTTTCCTTTTATGCTCTTAATTATGCTTTCTATTGTAAATGTTGTGGATATTTTAGCTATGTATAGCTAAACCCCAATTTGGGGTCTTGGAATGAAATTATAGTTGAAATGTTGTTATAATTACCTGTCTCTTGCCCTTTTTCCTAATTATTTGTATGGATGTGCTTAATGCTTTATTCAATCTGGCCAATTGTGTAATGATTCGATTCTTAATGGAAACTCGACGGAGAGAAGTTAGGATAGATCACAATCCATGCAACTAGTTTAATTGCCCGTCGTGACACCGGGATTAGTTGATTAAACTTAGATTCCTAAAATGAATCAGAGCGTAATAATTAATGATTTTTAATGGCGCTAAGGACACTTAGGTTGTTAACATGAATTAATTACAATTAGGGGAAACCGACAGGAGAACCTATGTGATTAACGGAGATTCTAGGAGTATAATTAGTTGGGCAATGAGATAGGATAATTATAACAATTGTTTAGCTAATAATTGATTTTCAAGACCCCTCTTCCCATTAAAAGAAAACTCTTTCTCCATATTTTTTTTATTTGATTGATCAAATTATTTTCCTGCTTTGAATTTTAAATTTCTCTTATTTGCATGAGCTGTTCCCTAAATATTATTTTGCCTAAGTACTTTTAGTGCTCAAGAGATTTTATTTTTGCTTAATTTTCGCTTCGCCTCCCTGTGGATTCGATACTCGGTATTACTACCATTTTATATTACTTGTGCGACCCGTGCGCTTGCGGTAGCGACCAACACTTTTCCTCAATTTTCATTTTACAAATTCTCTTATAACATATAATAATAGTCAAATTATTGTGTATACATTTTTATTCTTATTTTATTCTATGTAATGTACATTTAATTTTTTTTAGATACAATGGAGATTAATCCAAATTCCATCATGAACTATGAACATGAAGGAAGTTCTTCAAGAAAATGTATCAAAACATTATTCAAATATATATTATATATATAATTGTTTTATACTTCTAACGTATGATTGCTAATTTCTTATAAAGGGAAACAGAAAGAGAAAGAAAAAGCAAATGCAAATGCACGGAAAAGAAAAAAAGTATGTAGAATTGTCAATTGAAAAACGAAGAGAAAAAATTCAAAGGTCAGCCAATACAAAGAAAACTGCATTGGCAAAAATAGCTTTTCAAAATAGAGATCTCCGAATAGAAACTGCACCTAACACAGGTCAGCTAGACGAAACGACAATAGTAGGTATGATTTCTTACCTTTTTGATATATTTGATTTGATTAATGTTTTTTTATTATATCGATAACTTAAAAAATAATGTTTCATATTTTAAACAGGTTTGCCTTTGAACAATGAAAACACACTAATTCATGAATTGAAAAAGGTGTCTCCATGTACCTATTGTAATGCAATAAGTTTTGAATATGAAACACCAACATTTTGCTGTTATGATGGACAAATTCAACTTTCGCCAGCTATGATTCCAGATCAATTGCTTAACCTATATTTGAATGTAGACGATGATGGAATCATGTTTAGAAAGAATATTAGAGCATATAATAGCATGTTTTCTTTCACTTCATTTGGTGTGAATTTGGACAAAAATTTGGCTTCATCAAGAAAAGGTGTATACACATTTAGGGCCCAAGGAAAAATATATCATGATCTACCAGCCTTACTCCCAGAAGACATACCAAGATATTTCCAATTATATTTTTATGACACTGACAATGAAATTCAAAATAGAATCAGTGTGATGCAAGATGGAGGCATTAGTGACCATTTAGTACAAAAGTTGATTGATATACTACAATTCAATCCTTATGCACAAGCATTTAGATCATTGAAGGAGTTTGACCATTTTCAAGATATTCATATACAAATTGCAAGTAATGTGAAAGTTGATCAACGAGTCTATAACATACCCACTGTAAATCAAGTAGTTGCTATATGGATTGAGGGAAATGAAGATTCTTCACCTTTTGAAAGAGACATTTGTTGGGTTTTTTGCCCTAAAACTCGTAGATAGTGAATGTAATGGTAGACCGAATATTAATGAAATAATATTGATGTATTTTTCCATTAAGTGTTATTAGTTATATATTATTTTTGTCTTTGCCTAAAATAACCCTAATCCAATAAACTAGACATCCTAGGCTATAGTATGAATCTTGAACAATATGTAGAGACATATGAGGATCACTATTCAAGAAACAACCTAAAAGGTCTATAGTATAGGGATAAGACTGGGTGCCTTATCCTAGTGACACTATGGATACGACCCACTTTGTATTTGATACAAACACTATGATCCAATGCGTTCGTGTAGGAGACATGCGAGTGGGGGTATCCTATGCAATGAGTTTGCATAAGACCAGACCGTGAAATAGTAACCACTAGTTATAACACCGTTAACTAGTTAGGTTTCTATTTCACTAGGACGACCTAGACAACTTAGTCTTAATCCTGAGTTGATTATGGACTCCTGCTCATGTGGGATTATCCTTTGATTTGTATGGGTGAGAGTGGCCAATACGCCGACTCAATAAGCCTACCATTTTGGGGACAAGACCGAGTAGGGAGTTGGGAACATAATCATACAAGATGGAATTCACTCCTTCCCGACTTTAGGGAAGCAGATGAGTGTTCCCTTAAGTGGTGACTCTGAGTCTTGAACAAAGGGCCCTACCCTCTCAATGGCACGAGAGGGTTTTTTGTTTGATGGTTGGACCACAAACAGATTGTTCATTAGAGGAGAACTGATACTTAAGGAAATAGAAGTAACCCAGGGGTAAAACGATAATTTGACCCAGCTGGTGTTACGGACACTCATGAAGGACTAACTAGTCGTTATTGGTCTATATCCATGGACACAGAAAATATGTCTGCAGTGAGAATAGTGCAACTGTGAGTCTATAGTGGAATGTACACACAGTTAACGAATATTGATTAGTTTGGTTAATGAGTTTGACCAATTAATCTCACATCGTTGGAGCTTCTAATCTGCAGGTCCATTAGGTCCCATTGGTAGCTCATAAAGTAATTTGAGGCAACTAAGTAATAAATGTAAATTGAAAGTGTTCAATTTACTAAGGGAAACAATATAATATATATTATTGATATATTACTATGAGAGAAATAAATATTTGAAGAAATTTCAAATATTAATGTGAATTTGATTCATATTAAATTTATAGGAATTTGAAAGAGTTCAAATATGAATTAATTAAGTTAAGGCCTAACATTAATTTGGGCAATTAATTAATTCAAGGCCGAAAATTAAATATGTGATATGTAATTGGTGATTAATTAATTAAAGAGTTAATTAATTGAAAATTAATCAATTATGAAAATAATTAATCACTTATGGAAGTGATTAATCATTTATGGAAATGATCTAATCACTTATGGAAGTAATTAGTCATTTGTGGAAAAGATTAATCAATTATGGAATTGATTGATCATGGATTGATTAAATATGGAATAGATTAAATCATTTATGGAAATAATTGATTTAATGTGAATATTTTATTCATGGTCTTTCTCCTATAAATAGAACACTAGACCTAATGGTTTAGGAGCCCTCTTGCTCTTAGACTCACAAGACAAGACCCTAATATTCTCTCTAGCGTCCTTCTTAGAGAAAGACTCCCACCAGTCCATTGTCTCCTAGCCTTAGAGACATACCGGTGTAACCTCATTGGTGATTGTGTTCTTGAGAAGAAATTTCCAGTGAAGAACAACAAGGAGGCTGCTGCGTTTTTTGATCGTTGAAGCATCATTGGCGAAGAACGGTCAAGTCTACAACGAAGGTTTGTAACGGCTACCCTTTTCTTTAAAAAAGCATGAAAATCAAAATAGTTTTATTTTTCTAGTTTTTCAGCATGTTTATAGCGATTTTACAGTGACTTTAAAGCATGTTTAAAGTTTCGTTTTGCCTATTCGTATTGGTATTTTGATATTTATTAATATACGGCGTAAGGTCCTATCGATGCGCTTCCGCTGCGCTGGTGCTTTCATCCTCTTCAATCGGTATCAGAGCCTTCGCTATCCCTATTAATCGGTATTAAAATTTGCGATAGACTCTAATAGGTGGGATTTATGCATAATGTATGTTAGGTTTGCATTGAACTGTTTAGGTTAATTATATGACCATAGATTTTATTTTTTATGTGATTTGATCATGTAAGGGCCCGGTGTTTCGGGTATTGCTTATCTGGAGTTTTGGCCTAGAGACATGAAGGCATGATTACAGCGAGAGAGATTATGAACTCTCTTCAGGAGATGTTTGGACAACTGTCCAGAAAATTCCACTATGATGCTCTCAAACGGATTTATAACTACCGCATGAAAGAGGGCACGTCTGTCTGGGAACACGTCCTGGAAATGATGGTCCAATTTAACATGGCAGAAACATATGGGGCGGTCATAGATGAGCGAACTCAGGTTACATTCATCTTGGAATCTCTTCCGAAGAGTTTCCTACAATTTCGCAGAAATGTGATGCTGAACAAGATGATGTACACTGGTGCGGAAGAGGCTGAATGATGGATGTGAAATAAGATGATAGATAATAATAATGATAAATATAGCCAACCTTAGTGCAAGTATACACTATCGCACCTAGTAATAAAAAACCTTAGAAGTATTCCAAGGGTATCGATCCCACGAGGACTAAATTGGAAATTCAGATTTGAAGAAGAAACTGCTCAAATGATTGCTTAAAATAGGTAACCAAAGAAATAATTGATGGTTGATTTTTGGAAGATAAATAAAAAATAAATAAATAAGGAATAACAACAATAAACAAAACAAGGTATTCAATATAGTTTCATCCCAAAGGTCAATAACTTTAATCATAGATTATTCAACTTAAGCCTAATCAATGCATTGGGTCAGATTTAACTTCTATTTGGCCTTGCTCCCAAGAACCGTTAGAAGGCTAAGCGAGTACCGTTATGCACATTTCTGTGACTCGACTCTGACATAGATAATTCACGAATGCAATCTATAACCCTATAGTTTATATAGGGTGCCTTAGGCAGCTTGCCCTATACCACCGAACAATCTCTTTCGAGCTTTTTCTCCTATATCACCTTTATGAGAATCGATATTGTCTGTCCCTTTCGAGATCAAACTCACATAGCATGCAAAGTCTAAGTGATCAATTTAAACTCAGTAAGATCAGAATGATAATCAATAAAGAATGACATGCATTGAATAGAAACTTAAGCAAATAAACACTTTCAAGCTATTGAACCATAAGGGAATTCACCATATCGAACCCCTCAACGGAATTTAGCTAAGCATGATGGAATAAAGTGCAAATGAACAACTTTCCATTGAAAATATAATGTAAAGAATACAAATAAATGAAAAGTGCCAAGTGCTGGAAATAATGGCAGTAGCTAAATACTAGGGTTTTTTCTTTTATCCAATCCTTCTAGAGTTCGCTCGACACTCCACTCTCTCACTTTTACAAGTGGGAATGGGTGAAAATCCCTACAAACCCTATGGTTTGATGTCTAACTAAGGTTAGAATTCAGTCTTCTAAGAAGGACCTCGGGCATCCCTACTCATGGGCGTCTACTAGGGTTCTGTCACCACCCTCTTCTCCCAGTGAGTTCTGCTTGAATTTCTCTTCGAATCACGAGCTTATATAGTGTTGGAAGTGGTTGAGGAGCCACGAAATAGGTGCTGGTAGGTAGCCCAATCATTTTCGGGGTCAAAACGACCGGTTAGGTGTGCAAAAGTCTCGTTCAAAACGACCTGCAACGGACTCGGAACGACCTCTGTTTTTCCAGAAATGCGGTCGCATTTCATTTTTGCCTATTTCTGGGCAAATTCCTGCTTTCCTCTGTTTTTCTGCACAACACCAAATTGGGTCAAATTCACATCAAATTGAGTCTTTTTAAGCACAAATAAGCATAATTTGACAAATGAGACTCTCAACTCCCTAATTCATCAACTTTAACATATTTTGAGCTTGGGAATAGTAAAATTGATCTAAACATGCAACTTTTGACAAGAAAATGAGCTAAATATAAGGGTAAAATAGGTATATTTTTTTACCCTTTTCACACCCCCAAACTTAACTCATTGCTTGTCCTCAAGCAATAGCAAATTAGAATGTTAGAGATCAACTTTTTAATTGCTAATCAGAATGTAAGAGCTCAATACTAATTGCAAACCAAAATGTTATGGATTATATGTAATTGTCAACCATGGTACTAACATCAACTTTTAATTGTAAATCAAGTGACATGGAATCAAGTAAACATGTTTTTCAAGATCATTTTCTAAAAAGTTTGCCTTTGAAGAGAGGGTTCTACTCTAGTGCCAGTCACAACGTCTAAGTTTCCTAGGCATGAAGATTTCTATTGTTCTTTTTTAAAGCATAACTCTCCCTAGTCCATCCTAACCAATGTGTTTAAACTACCTAACTTCTACTCATAGAGCCTAGTGTAGTCCTTTTAGTTAAGAAAAAAAAGACTTGAGGTTCCTTGAGCATACATGAGTTACTAGACCTTTTCTATCTCCCCCAAACTTATTTGACTGCTGGTGCTCTTTTTATTCAACTTCTTTTTCTCCCAAGAGTATCCTTCCTGTCATCTTTACCTTCGCTCGAGCTTATCGACACTTTGTGGTGAAGATATCTAGCTACAAGCAAAGTTAAAAAACTTGGAATAGTACTCATTTCCCTAAGTAAACCTTTCATGCAGTGGCAAACCATGGGTGTCATGAATGCCCCTGGTTACTCAATAAACTCTAGGAACGAGGAGTAACTCTCGGTTTTTCATTTTTCATTTTTTTTAATGATATATACTGAGCACATATTCTTTTTCCAGCAATACAAACTTACAAAAAGTATAGCATTATTTACAAAGTAAAGCACCCCCCCAAACTTAAAATCACACAATGTCCTCATTGGCTTTGTTTTTTAGGCATGGACTTAACATGAGGCTTTTTGTTTTTCAAAACTTCAAGGCTAAACTCTCGTAGTGTGTTAGAAAGGTTAAACACGAGGAAGTTTAGACTTAAGAAAATTCTGTAAAGAAAAAGACTAATGGAAAGCCTATGACTAGAAAATAATTCAGTTGTGACGGTGGCACTTTTGAGATAGAACAAAGCTCTAGTTATCATCATCAAGGGCTTAAAAGAAAACTCAAATGAAAACATGCTTTTCCAAAACATTTTAAGCAATATTTTTCATAAAGTTGATTTTTTTCAAAGAGGTTTCATAGGTTTAGCACAAAAATAACAAGCAGATTTTTTAAGAAAAATTTCAAAAACCCAAGTTTATTTAAACTAATCTATTAGCGAGCTATCTAAAAATTATCTATGAACCTAACTATCAACAAGCTAAACATTTAAAGTAATAAAAACGACAACTAAACAATTAAAAACAAAATTAAAACATGCTAAAACAAAAAAACAGCAAAACGCAAAAAACAGTATTATTCACAAAAAAAAACAGCAGATAAAAGGGGATCAGAAAACTCCCCTAGTCCTCGTCCGAGGAACTCTCTCTTCCATCTTCTTTGTCTTCATTTTCATCTTCTTCTTCATCATCAGAATCCTTATCTTCTTGAGGCAGCAGCGACTGAGGGAAATCAAGAAAGACAGGAGCAATACTCAGGGCGATAGAGAGGTAGAACTCTCTAATGGCTTCATCTCTCTCCTTGGCATATGCCCAATAAGTCCTCAGGTTGTCCCTAATTTGATCCAGTTGTCGGTAGGCAATTGCTAGGGCTTCAGATGACAGTGGGGGCCTTGAAAAAGGGGTGTGTTGAGGTGGAGAAGCCGGATTCATCCCTGATGGTGGAGTGGCTTGAGATGTGGAAGCTTTGTCTTTTCTTTGGATGCTATTTTGTTGAAGCTTCCCGATCAAGGATAGGTCGATGGTAGGCTTGAAGAAGTGACGTTCCTCATCCTTACCAGGAACTATCTTCACCCTTTGACATAGCTGGGTGATTAGTGACCCGAAGAAAAGCTTCCCTGCTTTCTTTCTTCCACATGCAAGGATTTCCTCCCTGATTATGCTCCCAATGTTGATTTCCAAACCCTTCATAATACTGTATAGGAGCATAACTCTCTCTACTGATATAGTGCTATCATGGGTTGTTGGCATCAACCTATTCTTCAAAAAGTGAGGCCACACTGCCTATTCTG
Source organism: Luffa aegyptiaca (assembly GCA_017139565.1). Taxonomy (NCBI): domain Eukaryota; kingdom Viridiplantae; phylum Streptophyta; class Magnoliopsida; order Cucurbitales; family Cucurbitaceae; genus Luffa; species Luffa aegyptiaca. The sequence continues at coordinate 18,360,994 of CM029402.1, forward strand.
GCTTGAGGTCGCTTGACACTAATGTCTTCACCTTCGTCTAGGACTCTTTCCATTGAACTCCCTTGTTGGCCACCAATTTCAGCGCTTCTTTCATTTGTTTGGCCGAGGGGTTCTTAATGACATCGTTCCCTCTTGGATGCAAGGGTGTCTTGATTCTGTACACCCGGTTGATGTCAACAGAAGAGAAGCTGACCATCTTGCCTCTCACCACTGCCATACTCATGCTTTCCTCCCTCAGTCCGACGTAAAACTCTCGAACTAAAGGCACCACGGCCTCCTGAGGGTGAGCACAGAACTCCTGCCACTTGTATTGTGAGATAACTCTGGTTACGAACTCTGGTAGTGTTCCCGCTCTGTTAGAGAATCCCTTCTCGTTGAGAAAATCTCTTTTTCTCATGATCTCCATCCATTCCTGAAAATTGACATCTTGAAAGACCTCTAGGAATAGATTTTTAGGAGATGGAGCCTTAGGTGATTTGGCTTTCGGTTTGGCAGGTGAGACGGTAGGAAGAGCTGCAGAAGAGGCGTCCATGGACCTTGTCCTCGGCCTCTTGGCAAATATGGGGTCATTCTTGTTTTTGGTCCTCCTCTCGGCCCTAATCTCTCTTCTTCTCTTTTTCCTCAATGTTGCAGAGATAGGAACTTGGTCGTCATCCAGTTCCTTGATCTCTGAATAAGATTCTGTTTATGAATCACTGGAGGTCTCGACCTCCTTATTTTCAAGCTCTTCTTCATCCCTCTTTTCTCCCGAAGAGGTGCTATCAGCTGCTGGTGGGGGTCCTCTCACATCGTATTCAAACAGAGGATCCAAAGCTTCATCAGCTGGTTGTGCTTCTGTGGCCGTTTCTTGGCCTTCTTTAAAATGCGGTCGCATTCTGGCCTTCATGCACTTCTTCTTGTTTTTCTTCCTCTTTTTCTTGATTTTCTCCATTTGGCCCCTCATGGGCCTCTTCTTCTCTTCCTTGCAGCAATTCAGCCTCACTTTGAGCCTTGTGGAGTGGCTCAAAGGCTGCAAGAAAATCTTCGGCTTCTTTTCTTCTTTTCTCATCTTCTTTCAAATTTTCTCTTCTTTCTTTTTCTTCCTCAAGGAGCTGCAATTTCGCGGCTGCTCTCCTGAGTTCTTCATATTGCTTTCTTTCTTTTTCAGCTTCTATGAACCTCTCGACCTCTTGCCTTTCCTCTTCCTTCTTTCTTTCTTCGTCACGGTCCCTTTTCTTTGCAAATTCATCTTCCTCCCTCATACTTTGATTTTCAATCTCCCTTTCAGCCTCAATTTCCCTCAAGGCATCTTGCTCAACCCTATATCCTTCAGCAATACGGAGGGCTTGTGCCACGACTTGGTGGATCATGTCCTCGAATACGCCCGGAGGCATTCTAGCCACTTTGAGGGGCTCGATGACAAGCGGCTGCTCGGATGCAACCTTCTTGGGGCTCTTCTTCTTTGCACGGTAAGTAACAAATGGTTTGTCCCTGCAAGACGAAGAAGGGTTAGTTGAAGGTTAAGAGATTTTACCCGTTGGATTTCCTTCTTGCCGAGAGCTCTTCTCAGCTTGGGCGGCTTCTTCTTCATCATAGAGGTGTACAAAAAATCCGACAACCCGAACAACCCGGACTACCCAACGCAAACCGTAAGGGTTGGGTTGGGTTTGGATTTTTTTTAGTTTGGGTTGGGTTGAATTTTTATAAAACCGAAAATTCGGTTCGGCTCACGGGTTTAAGGAAATTTGGCTCGGTTCAACCCGAACTGAACCGAAACATATATATTATATAGGGCAAAAATATTTATATTAATTGATGTGGTATAGCGGTTGTAGTCCTTCTTGTGATTATGCTTGGCCAAAGTTTGAGCTTCATTGATCCCAAGTTTTGCTTTTTTTTAATATTATTTTTTGATGTTTTTCAACTTGTTTTTTTATTTAATCTAAATAATTTAGAATTTTATATCTTGAGATTTACATTATAGTGTTGTGGATAAGCATAAATGTAAAAAAAAAATTAATAATTTTTTTTTAAAAAAAGATAACCCGGCAACCCAACCCAACCCAACCCGAAAATAGAAGGGTTGGGTTGGGTTGCCATATTCATTCGGTTCATTCGGGTTGACAATCCGACCAACCCGAATTTTCGAGTTGGTCCAAAAAAACCCCTCAACCCAACCCAACCCAACCCGTGTGCACCCCTACTTCATCACGCGTTCTTGTTTCTTCTTCAAGAGCTGCACGCCTTTGGGCTCCCATCTCCCGAATCATTTTAAACCACTCCCTTGATCGTTTTCTGAACTGTTGGCTCGCATGTTTTTTGGGTTTTATGGAGGGATTCAGCGCGCGTCGACCTTCTTGGTTGGGATGAACTCGGATTCTCCCTCGAGGTAGCCGACATTGTCGAGGAAGAAGGAGTTTGAGTGGAAGTTCCTTTGTCTATGATCGCTGGCGAGAAACCCGAAGGTCTCGGCCTTCTCGTGCCGTGCATGGGTGTTTCGACTTGCTCTTCTTGCCGTCGAACACTTGCTTCAGCTCCCTGGGCGGTTAGATTACTCTGAGATCGAGTAATCTTGCGGGAGGAAGATGATTTCGGCGTGTTCTTCATGGATTCTTGCTTGTGGGTTTCAGTTTCAAGAGAGTGAATATGGAGAGTTTGGGTGTTTGACTTGAATACCGAAAGTCTAAGTGGTTGGTGAAGAGGGAAAGAACTTAAAGTCAGCTATTTATAGTTTTCCAAATTAGGTCACGTGATGGTCATTTTTAAATGGCGTCACTGCCTCTGACTTTTGGAAAATGCGGTCGCATTTCCAAATGCACTGAGGAGAAATGTGGTCGCATTTCCTCAGTACTCCTCCTTCTTATTTATTTTTTTTTTCTGAATTTTTCATTTTCCTTTGCTTTTCTATTTTTCTTTTATTTGCTGAAACAATCACAAACATGTTAGAAAGTTCACATGGTTAATCATGTTTGATTATTTTTTCTTTTTCTTTAAAATAGATTGGATACAAAATAATTTGGACTTTTCAAACTCCCAGGTAAATCCCCAGGAAAAGGTGTTCCCTACGGTCAACTTAAGTACCTTTTCCTAGACAGGATTTTCTTAGACAGAGTTTTTACTCTTGTCCATATATTTTGGGTTCCTATCTATATCATTTTATTTTATTTATTATAGATCCACATAATATACAAAAATAAATTTTCAAGGGTAGTAATCATACCAGGTCAATCACAGAAACATGGGCTTCTTCATCTTCAAAGCCCTTCCCCCAATAGGGTTTGATTCTTTGCCTATTCATGGGCTGTTGAATGATCTCTTCTACTTCAATCTTTTTCCCACCTTTTTCTTCTTGTTCTCCAAGTAAATCTTCAAATGTTTCTCCTTTCATCATTTCCTGAAGAGTAGACCGGGAGAGTTCATCAACTTCATCAATCATAGAACACTCTTCAAGATCTCTTGGGTATTTCATTGCATTCATCACATTGAAAGTGACTTGCTGGTCATTGACCCTCATGGTCAACTCTCCTTTTTGAACATCAATTAAGGTCCTGTCAGTTGCTAAGGATGGTCGTCCTAAAATTATTGGCACTTCCCTATCGGCTTCACAATCAAGAATGATGAAATCTACTGGGAATACGAATTTGTCAACCTTGACTAACACATCAATTTTTCCAATGGGTTGTGTTAGTGACCTGTCAGCTAACTGTAAGGTTACAGTTGTTGGTCTTGCTTCACCTATCCCCAACTGTTGAAAAACTGAGTATGGCATCAGGTTTATACTCGCTCCTAGATCGTATAAAGCCCTACCTACATTCCTCCCTCAATGGAGCATGGAATGGTGAAACTTCCTGGGTCCTTTAGCTTGGGAGGAATTTCATTCTTGACTAATGCACTAGAACATTCAGTAAGTGCAACTGTTTCATATTCTCCCAATCTTCTTTTCTTGGATAGAATGTCCTTCAGGAACTTCACGTAAGTAGGCATCTGTTCGAGCGCTTCTACCAATGGAATATTGATATGTAGCTTCTTTAAAACATCTAAAAACTTTTTAAATTGTGCATCCTTCGAAGCATATTTAAATCTTTAAGGGTATGGAGAAGGTGGTCTGTATTCTGGATCTATAACAAACTTTTTAGGTTTTTCGGTCGCAATTGCGGTCGTATTCCCCTGTTTTTTCTCTGAACTTGAATTTTCATTTTTTTCTTCCAAGGCTTCATGCTCCTTGGTCTTTTCTTCATTGCTTTTATTCTGTATAATTTCTGAGGTAACTTTTGACTTCTTTTCTGAAAACTTTTCTTGAGCTTCTTCTGGGATCTTTCTTACTTCTTGATTCACGGGGTATTTTGGACCATCATACTCTAGTCCACTTCTCAAGGTGACTGCCTTGCACTGCTCTTTTCCTTCTCGATGAGGGATCTCAGTCTTGTTGGGCAACGTCCCTTGTGGTCTATTTTTTATTTCTTAAGCAATCTGTCCAATCTATACTTCCAAATTTCTGACAGCGACATCATTTCTTGCCATGTACTTTTTCATAAAAGTCTCTAGATTTGACTCTTGATTCTGCAATTGCACTGGTTGGAAGTTCTTTTGCGGCTTATGTTGTACAGGAGGTTTCCCGAACTGATTTGTATTGGAATTACTTGAGTCAGCTTGTCCTCCCCAAGAGAAGTTTGGACGCTGTCTCCAACCTGGGTTGTATGTAGCCGAGTATGGATTCCATCTGGTTTGGTTCTGGTTCCCTTGTTGACCTACATAAAAAACAGACGCGGGATTTAGTGGACAGTTATCAGCGATATGTTCCTCACCACAAATTTCACAGCAGGGAGAAGAAATAGCATTAGCAGGGGCTACGTTTGCTTGGTTGTTCATGGTCATGCCCATCATCATGCTGTGGATAGCCTTGATTTGAGCTTGCATGGTAGAATTAGCCTCTGTCTCTACTACTTTTGCTGGATTCTTAAAAATTGTTGTTGGCTCAGTTTCTCCCCAATGTATATTGTTTGTGGCTATGGTGTCCAAGATAGCATGTGCCTCATTTGCAGACTTCTTTAGAAAAGATTCGTTTGCAGATGCGTTGGCTAGTGCCTTCGAAGCTTGATCTAATCCACTATAAAAATGCTCTAAGATGATGCAAGCAGGCAATTCGTGGTGTGGACACTTCCAAACCAGCCTTTGAAATCTTTTCCAAGCTACATCCAGAGGTTCATTGTAAGATTGTCTAAATGCAATAATTTCAGCTCTATATTTTTCATTTTTATTAGAAGGAAAAAACTTCTCTAAAAATTTCTCAGCTAAATCATTCCAAGAAGTGATGGAGTTTGGAGGGAATGAGTCCAACCAAGCTTCAGCATCTTCCTGTAAAGAAAATGGAAAAAGCTTTAGCTTCAAAGTATCTTCAGGCACTCCTGTAACTTTAAAAGAATTGCAAACTCTAAAAAATAGCTTAATGTGTTTATGTGGGTCTTCATTTGGAAGTCCGGAAAACTGGCCCATGGTATTCAACATTTGAAACATCACTGGTTTGAGTTCAGACTGTGGAGCATCTATCGGTGGCTCCAAAATTCCTGGATTTAAAGTCTGAAAAAAAGGTGAAGCATAGTCCCTTATTGCTCTATTGTGGTCTTCAGCAATATAAATTGGATTTTCTTGTTGTGGCACCGGTGGAACTGGAGGAACTAGTGGAATTCTCCCACCATTTTGCTCCCTTCCATGATTCTGTGGGTCAACTCGAGGATCGACTCCAGGTTGTTCCATCGGAAACTCTTGTAAGAAGCTTCTTTTAGAGGTTCCTGTGCGCTCAACTCTTGTTGTTCCCTTCTCTTTCCTCTTTCCTCTTTCCTACGACGACGAAAGGTTCTTTCTATCTCAGGATCAATATTAAGGAGTGGATACCCCTTGCTCGTGCACTAACCTCAACCTGCAAGAGAAAAAATTGCAAATTAAAGTCAAATTCCCTTTGAGACAGAAATGCGGTCGCAATCGAATCGCAATTTCAAATAAACAAAACTGGTTTCACTTTTGGTCCCCGACAACGACACCAAAAACTTGGTGCGGCAGAGGCTGAATGATGGATGTGAGATAAGATGATAGATAATAATAATGATAAATTCAGCCAACCTTACTGCAAGTATACACTATCGCACGTAGTAATAAAAAACCTTAGAAGTATTCCAAGGGTATCGATCCCACGAGGACTAAATTGGAAATTCAGATTTGAAGAAGAAACTGCTCAAATGATTGCTTAAAATAGGTAACCAAAGAAATAATTGATGATTGATTTTTGGAAGATAAATAAAACAAATAAATAAATAAGGAATAACAACAATAAACAAAACGAGGTATTCAATATAGTTTCATCCCAAAGGTCAATAACTTTAATCATAGATTATTCAACTTAAGCCTAATCAATGCATTGGGTCAGATTTAACTTCTATTTGGCCTTGCTCCCAAGAACCGTTAGAAGGCTAAGCGAATACCGTTATGCACATTTTTGTGACTCGACTCCGACATAGATAATTCACGAGTGCAATCTATAACCCTATAGTCGATATTGGGTGCCTTAGGCAGCTTGACCTATACCACTGAACAATCTTTTTCGAGCTTTTTCTCCTATATCACCTTTATGAGAACCGATATTGTCTGTCCCTTTCGAGATCAAACTCACATAGCATGCAAAGTCTAAGCGATCAATTTAAACTCAGCAAGATCATAATGATAATCAATAAAGAATGACATGCATTGAATAGAAACTTAAGCAAATAAACACTTTCAAGCTATTGAACCATAAGGGAATTCACCATATCGAACCCCTCAACGGAATTTAGCTAAGCATGGTGGAATAAAGTGCAAATGAACAACTTTCCATTGAAAATATAATGTAAAGAATACAAATAAATGAAAAGTGTCAAGTGCTGGAAATAATGGCAGTAGCTAAATACTAGGGTTTTTTCTTTTATCCAATCCTTCTAGAGTTCGCTCGACACTCCACTCTCTCGCTTTTACAAGTGGGAATGGGTGAAATCCCTACAAACCCTAAGGTTTGATGTCTAACTAAGGTTAGAATTCAGTATTTTAAGAAGGACCTCGGGCATCCCTACTCATGGGCGTCTACTAGGGTTCTGTCATCACCCTCTTCTTCCCAGTGAGTTCTGCTTGAATTTCTCTTCGAATCACGAGCTTATGTATTGTTGGAAGTGGTTGAGAAGCCACGAAATAGGTGCTGGTAGGTAGCCCAGTCATTTTCGGGGTCAAAACGGCCAGTTAGGTGCGCAAAAGTCTTGTTCAAAACGACCCGCGACGGACTCGGAACGACCTCTGTTTTTCCAGAAATGCGGTCACATTTCATTTTTGCCTCGCATTTCTGGGCAAATTCCAGCTTTCCTTTGTTTTCCTGCACAACACCAAATTGGGTCAAATTCACATCAAATTGAGTCTTTTTAAGCACAAATAAGCATAATTTGACAAATGTGACTCTCAACTCCCTAATTCATCAACTTTAACATATTTTGAGCTCGGGAATAGTAAAATTGATCTAAACATGCAACTTTTGACAAGAAAATGAGCTAAATATAAGGGTAAAATAGGTATATTTTTTACCCTTATCATACACCCTGACGAGTCTCTTAAATGAGTTGCAACTCTATCAGTCTCTTCAGGAAATCAAGGGTCAGATAGAAAATGAGACAATAGTTGTTCATTCCAAGGGTTCACCCTCTGGATCTAAAGCTACGTCTCAAAACTCTTCTTTCGATGAGATTCATGAGAAGATAAGAGACAAGGGGAATGCTCTCGCAACTACTGAGAAAAAGAAGGAAAAGGAAGGTAAATTTGATTTACTTGTTTTGGAAACATGCCTAATAGAGCATGATGAGTTTGCCTGGATACTTGATTCAGGAGCAACTAATCATGTTTGCTCTTCTTTTCAGGAAAATAATTCCTTTCGGCAGTTGAAAGATGGTGAAATGACGCTCAGGGTCAGAACTGGAGACATCGTTTCAGCTAAAGCAGTGGGAGCTACGAAGTTATTTTTTCGAAATAGATTCGTACTTTTAGAAAGTTTGTTAATAACACCCAGGATAAAGAGGAACTTAATTTCTATTTCATGTTTGATTGAACAATCGTATACAATTACTTTTAATATGAATGAAGCGTTCATTATAAAAATGGTGTACTTATTTGTTCAGCCAAATTAGAAAATAACTTGTATGTATTAAGACCAACCGAAACCAAAGCACTTTTAAATCACGAATTGTTTAAAACTGCTGAAACTCAAAGAAAAAGGCAAAGAATTTCTCCAACTAGTAACAATATCGATCTTTGGCATTTAAGACTTGCTCATATAAACATCGATAGAATCAGTCGTTTGGTAAAGAATGAACTTCTAAATGAGTTAGAAGATGATTCACTGCCACCCTGTGAATCTTGTCTCGAGGGCAAAATGACCAAAATACCTTTTACTGGAAAAGGTTACAGAGCCAAAGAACCCTTAGAGTTGATACATTTGGATCTCTATGGTCCAATGAATGTAAAGGCTCGAGGAGGGTACAAATATTTCATCTCATTTATAGATGATTATTCAAGATATGGTTACTTATACCTAATGACACATAAGTCTGAGGCCCTTGAAAAGTTTATGGAGTTTAAGGCTAAAGTTGAAAACCTGTTAGGTAAAACTATTAAAACACTTCGATCTAATCGAGAGGGGAGTATATGGACCAAAGATTCCTGGATTATTTGATAGAAAATGGAATCCAGTCCCAACTCTCAGCCCCTGGTACACCTCAGCAGAATGGTGTATCAGAAAGGAGAAATAGAACCTTGTTGGACATGGTTCGATCAATGATGAGATATGCTCAATTGCCTAGCTCGTTTTGGGGGTATGCAGTAGAGACTACAGTACACATCCTGAACAATGTTCTCTCGAAAAGTGTTTCTAAAACGCCTTTCGAGTTATGGAAAGGTTGTGAACCTAGTTTGCTTCACTTTCCTAAGAAACTGGAACCTCGTTCAAAACTGTGCCTATTTGTTGGTTACTCTAAAGAAACGAGAGGTGGTCATTTCTACGACCCACAAGAAAATAAGGTGTTTGTGTAGACAAACGCCACTTTCTTGGAGGAAGACCACATGAGGGATCACAAACCACATAGTAAATTAGTATTAGGAGAAGCTACTGAAGAATCACCAAGAGTTTTTGATTAAGTTGGGCTTTCAACAAGGGTTGATGAAAGAGCTAGTTCTTTAGATCTGTCTCATCCTTCTCAAACGTTGAGAATGCCTCGATGCAGTGGGAGGGTTATATTACAACCTGATCACTACTTGGGTTTAACTGAAACTTAGGTTGTCATACCTAATGATGGCATTGAGGATCCATTGACCTATCGACAGGCAATGAATGACCAAGATAAGGATGAATGAGTCAAAGCCATGGATCTGGAAATGGAGTCAATGTACTCCAATTCTGTATGGGAACTTGCAGATCTACCAGATGGGATAAAACCCATAGGGTGCAAATGGATCTATAAGAGAAAAAGAGATGCGGCTGGGAACCTTCAAAGCTGTAGTGGCAAAGGGTTATACCCAAAAGGAAGGGGTTGACTATGAGGAAACCTTTTCTCCTGTAGCCATGTTAAAGTCCATAAGAATTCTCTTGTCCATAGCCACATATTATGACTATGAAATATGGCAAATGGACGTCAAGACTGCCTTTGTGAATGGTAATCTTAAAGAGAATATCTTCATGTCTCAACCCGAAGGGTTCGTAGCCCGAGGTCAAGAACAAAAGGTTTGTAAGCTGAATCGATCCATTTATGAATTGAAACAAGCGTCCAGATCTTGGAACATTAGATTTGATACTACAATCAAATCTTTTGGTTTTGACCAAAATGTTGATGAGCCTTGTGTGTACAAGAAAATCAACAAAAGGAAAGTAGTTTTTCTAGTACTTTATGTAGACGACATCCTACTCATTGGAAATGATGTAGGATACCTCACTAACATTAAGAAATGGCTAGCAGCCCAATTCCAAATGAAAGATCTGGGAGAGGCTCAATATGTTCTTGGGATCCAAATCATTAGGGATTGTAAGAATAGAACGCTAGCACTGTCTCTAGTAACGTATATTGACAAAATGTTGTCTCGATATTCGATGCAAAACTCCAAGAAGGGATTGTTACCCTTCAAACACGGGGTACACCTGTCTAAGGAACAGTCTCCTAAGACACCTCAAGAAATTGAGAACATGAGACACATTCCCTACGCCTCTGCTGTGGGCAGCTTAATGTATGCTATGCTCTGCATTAGGCCTGACATATGTTATGCAGTGGGAGTAGTCAGTAGGTATCAGTCTAATCCAGGGTTAGACCACTGGGGAGCGGTTAAGAATATCCTCAAGTATCTTCGGAGAACGATGGACTACATGCTTGTGTATGGGGCTAAGGATTTGATTCTTACAGGATACACTCACTTTGACTTTCAAGCTGATAAGGATTCAAGGAAATCCACATCAGGGTCAATATTCACCCTCAATGGGGGAGTAGTAGTTTGGAGAAGCATCAAACAAGGATGCATAGTAGACTCAACCATGGGGGCTGAGTATGTAGCAGCTTGCGAAGTAGCTAAGGAAGCAGTTTGGCTTAGAAAGTTCTTGACTGATTTGGAAGTTGTTCCAAATATGAACGTGCCCATAACACTATACTGTGACAACAGTGGGACTGTAGCCAACTCAAAAGAACCTCGAAGCCACAAACGAGGAAAACACATCGAGAGGAAATATCACCTGATACGGGAGATTGTGCAACGAGGAGATGTGATCGTCACTAAGATCGCTTCAAAGCACAACATCGCTGATCCATTTACGAAGGCTCTCACGACTAAAGTGTTTGAGGGTCATCTAGAGGGTCTAGGTCTACGAGATATGTATGTCGTCTAATCTAGGGCAAGTGGGAGATGTATAATGGGTATAAGGATGCCCTTGTTCATTGTATTATTTTAGTACATTCACTTTATAGAATATACAATACACATGACATTTCCAGCTTTAGATTATTGCATTTACATCCCACTAACTAGTGTTTTAGTTCAAGTGGGAGTTTGTTGGGTTTTATGCCCTAAAACTCGTAGATAGTGAATGTAACGGTAGACCGAATATTAATGAAATAATATTGATGTATTTTTCCATTAAGTGATATTAGTTATATATAATTTTTGTCTTTGCCTAAAATAACCCTAATCCAATAAACTAGACATCCTAGGTTGTAGTATGAATCTTGAACAGTATGTAGAGACATATGGGGATCACTATTCAAGAAATAGCCTAAAAGGTCTATAGTATAGGGATAAGACTGGGTGCCTTATCCTGGTGACACTATGGATACGACCCACTTTGTATAGGTGAGGGAAGAGAAGTCATCTTCCCTCACCTATAAATAGAAACCATACGCAAACGAATAGAGAGCGAATTTTTCTGATCTTGATCAGGAGAGAAGAAGGAAGATATGTGATTAGGAGCAATCTTGCGTTTGTAAATTTCATGATGTTTTGTTTTGCTAGCATGAGCTAAATTCTTCTTCAAGGCTTAGCGCAAGCACCTCATGCGGTGATAAGTATATTTTTGTAAGCACATATTTTGCGTTAAATGAAACATTAATTACTTTCTATTTAGTTGCGATACTATTTTCATTATTAATTCCCGCTTGGCCAGCCGGATGCGATAGCAGCATGCTAAATCCCTGACAGGTAACGCATGCAGACATCTCTAAGTAGAGCAAGTTAGCGCATGTCATGTAGTCTTGGTAGTGTTAAAACACTACCGATAAAAGATAGTGCACGCATGAGCTTAGATTGTGTTGTGACTAACGCAGTCCCTTGTAAGTTTTAGAGAACTACACCTAAAGCATGAACTAGCGAAATAATCTCTTGATAGTTTTATGCCAGACGCAAAGGAGTACCGGAAGGGAAACTTATGATATTTTCTCACTTAGGCATTAATGGATCAATTAATCAAAATATGTGCTACAAGGTTATTATAAACGCATGAGGTTGCAACCGCAACAGCCTTGATTATTCTCCTCATAAATTTTCCTTTCATTCTCGTCGCATGTGCTGTCTTTATGCAAATAATCACTCTTTAAATATACCAATTTTTTTATATATTTATTTTTATATATAATATCATACGTTCTTGAGTTTAGATCAGTAAATATTTTTAAAAAAAAAAGACTTTGTGAATATCCCTTCCCTGAGGAATCGACCCTGGACTCACCAGGTATTACTTGATTAAAGTCAATTTATGCTTGGATTGATTATTATCTACGACAATATTTCTGATTATACCAAGACAACTGACAACCAACCAGACAAATTGTTCCTAATGTTGGAATATACCTTCCTCAACCTGTATTTTCACATGGACAACTCTATGTTGCATTATCAAGAGGAGTTTCAATGTCAACAACAAAAGTTCTAATCAAATCACTAGAGGATCCAAATTTGCCATCCAGACATACAAAAAATGTTGTTTATAAAGAGATTCTCCTTTAATCAAGGTCCGGTTAATTAAATACTTATTTAATTTTTTTAAACATCGAGATATAATTCTTATGAAATATAATTTTTTTTTTTTTTTTTTGTCTCCAGAAATCAATCTCTTCCAAGAACCACCAAAGAATTACCCTTGAGGTAATAAGCTGTCTTATTGTATTACTTTCTTTTATCACTTTTACTTTACAACTTTTATTTCAATTACATCATATGTATTTTTTTATTTTATTCACCTATCTATCTTTAATATTCTTTCTCTTTCGTAACTTTGAAAATTCATGCAAATACATACAATTTTAACCTAATAAAAAGTATTTATTCAAAATTTATATTTTGCCATAAAAAAAAAGGCCTTAAAGATTTTCTGACACATTTGAGCTCGCACCAACAATGCCTTAAATCTGTTTGGATGTGTTTTGGGTGATAAAGTTCATTTTAAACGGTTTCCAACTAAATGCAAAATAGACTCATTCAAAATTTAAATTTCACTATAAAAATTTGTAGGATAAAAAAAAACTTTGACCACGTGCATCGCACGTGTATTTCAACTAGTATATATATGTGTGTGTGTATATATATATATAAGTATGAATGAGAAAGAAACTTTTTTTAGACGATATTAACCTTAACTATTTAGATAATACCTAAATTAACCTTATTTGTTTTTTAAAAATATAATTAAATTAAAATCATTAACACCTTTTCAGCCCACTCAAGTTCACATGAGCTAACTCTCATTTTTCTTTCTTTTTTTTTAAATTTTTTTTAATTAAAATTATGCCATGAATGAAAATAAGAAACGTCATGAATATTCTTTCACAATATCTCACACAATATCAAACAATAATTTCCACTTTATTTTTAATTTTTACCTTTTAGAATGGCTAGAAAATTGAATTACATAAATGTGAAAATTTGAATGCACTCATAACTATTGATATATGAAATAAATATAAAAGAAGAATATCAATAGTTTAACTTCATTAGACTTCATTAAATTTAAAAAAGGGTTGGAATATTAAAAGTTTTGCAACTTCTTCCTTTCTCACAACTATAAAAATGACATCTCTTCTATCTATTTTATATATAAAAAAAAAAAAAAAAAAAAAAAACATAGTTCTATCTTTCTTTCATAGACCATTTATTAATCTTCAAGTTCTTATATGTTTCACATGATAGATAGAACATAGTTTTGATTCATCAAAGTGACAAAGTGGTACTAGAAGTGTTTTACTTTAAAGACATTAAAGGTTTCATCTTCCTTACATCTTGTAGTTGCTTTTTAATTCTTTTCTAATTAGTATTATTTTTTTTTAATGCTTTAATTTTGTCAATTTAAAATTTTCCAATGTTAATTTTGTTCCAAACTATTTTTTTAACGTTTATTCAAATATAACATAGTATTTTAGTTAAAAAATTTTCTTTGTATTCTAAAAACAACTATAACTATAACAAAATAAATATATATTGTTGTTTTATATTTTATATTTTTTAAACGTATTAGTTTTGTTATAACCAATTTTGGACCACCCCGATGTACAAGGAGCTGGCGAGGACAACCGGGCAGAAATCGGACTGGAGGATGGATCTAAGAGGCGAAACGGGCCAATGGGTCGGGCCAAGATCGAAGGGGTCGGGCCCTGCTCGGCCTCGGCCTTGGGTCGAGACCGAGGCCGACCCTTGGCCCGCTTGCGCGGGCTGAGCTCGTCCGGCTCCGTTTCGTCCCTGCTACCTCTGGCCGCCCCGGCTCCACCTGTTTCATCCCGAAAGGCCTCCGAATTCCTAAAAACCCTAGGAGCATGAGCAGGTATTTATCACCTCTTCGCCACTGAAGAACGGACCCCGAAACTCATTCTCTGAACCCTACACTCTCTCTTGCTCTCTTGCTCTTCTACTTCCATTTTCTGACTTAAGCATCGGAGGCGGTGTGACAAGCACCACACCGGTGTGCAGGTTTTCTGTCTCGCAGGCCACGTCTTCCCCCTTCTCAAACAAATTTACCGTTGGTGGCACGTGAAGGTCAGGTGAGTTCCTCCCGACCAAATTTGACCATCAACAGTTGGCTCTGTCTGTGGGGAAGAAAGCTTGCTAAATCTGCGCATTGGTCATTCCATGAGTAAGGGGATGGAGAAGAGAAACCAAGACATGAACGTAGAGAATTCGGAAGGTGACCTCCACCAGCGGAGGTCACGAGAAGAAGGTTGAGATCGACCTCGGACCGAATCCCCTCGTCCTCGGTCTCCACTGCCCTCGTCCCGAGAGAAGCAAACTGATCTCAAAATTGTTGCTCTCGAAAACAAAGTAAGTGCGATGGATCATAATTTGTCCAGGATACTTCGTATCTTGGATAAACCTGGTCCTAGCACTAAAACCCATGATGAGAGGTTGGTTAAGGATCCGAGGAAGGGGAATGAGCCCGTGGAGCACAGTGCAGAATCAGGGACGAGATCGAAGGGAAAGAAAACTGACAGCATGACCAGTAGGGTCAGGGGGCTCAGGCGTACAGGTCGTACCATTCTGAGGAGCCCAGAACCAAGCACACTAAAGGTACGTGACCACACAATTTCAACACCAAGTTACAACCATACCAGGATAGACCTGAGGAATCTGATCGAAGGGAAGCACAGAAGTGCCAAGGCTGCTGAGGCCGAGGCCAGGGCTGCCAAAGCTGAAGCCAGGGCAGTCGAGGGCGAGGCCAGAGCAGGCGAGGCTAGATTGGCCGAGGCCGAGACCAAGAAGGACAATCTCCCTAGGAAGACCGAGCTTCTGGACACATAAAAAAAACTCGAAAATGCTCGGGGAGACCTACAGAAGTCAAACGACCCTGGAGCACAAGACTTTGAAGAACTGATCGACCAAGTTGACCCACCCTTCACAGAAGAAGTCATGAAAGCTGAGGTACCTCAGAAGTTCAAGGTACCTACATTCACACCGTATGATGGCAAGAAAGACCCCGTGCAGCATCTAAACGCCTACAAAAGCTGGATGGACTTCCACGGCGTCTTAGATGCAATTAGGTGCCGCACATTCTTTTTCACTCTCACAGGTTCAGCCAAGCAATTGTTTGAAAGGTTGAAAAGGAGATCCATTAGCTCTTTCAAGGATTTAGCCCGAGCATTCCTTGCCCAGTTCATGGGAGCCAGAGAACAGCGCAAACCTCACGTCAACCTCTTAACAGTCAAACAACAGCCAGGTGAGAGCTTGCGTTATTATATAACTCGTTTTAATGACGAAGCACTACAGGTTAAGGGGTACAGTGAGGGAGCAGCCCTAGTAGCCATAACAGCCAGACTGGAAGACGAAAGACTGCTCAATTCAATAGGTAAGAGCCAACCTCGAACCTATGTAGAGTTTGTCTCCCAGGCACAGAAATACATGAGCGCAGAGGAGTTGCTCAAGTCAAAGAAGTCGGAACGAGAACACCAGAGGTCTTCTTCATCTGACCACGACAGTAAGAAGGACAAAAAGCAGCAGACAGATGAGGGAGGCCGAGGCCGAGTAGACCATGGCCGAGGCCGACCAGATCGAGGAGACTACTTGAAGAAGTTTGAAAAGTACACCCCTACTTCAATCCCACAGGAGCAGATCTTGATGGAGATACGAAATACAAACCTTCTCAACGTGCCTAGAAAGCTGAAGTCAAACCCTGATAACAAAGACAAAAGCTAGTATTGTCTCTTCCATCGAGATCATGGACATTCAACTAGGAACTGCATTCAGCTAAAGGACGAAATTGAAGCGCTGATTCAGAACGGATACCTGAAGGAGTTCACCACAAAGGCCGAGGCAGACCAGAGATGGCCGAGGCCAACCAGAGATGGCCCAGGAAAAGATGATGGTGGACCTCCTCTGGTAATCCATTGAGGACCAGGGCAGACTCTCCTATGGCCGAGGCCGAGGCTGAGCCATACCACACCTCATGCCAGGGTCAAGGACAACATTCTAGAGGACACACTAAGTCTTAATATAAGGAATTCTAGTTTTCTTTTATCTGTTGCACATTTATCATGTAATCAGAGCATTGTCGCTTATTTTACTTTTGGTAGGTAGAAGTAGACCTTTCCCTTTTTGCTTTACCATTAAATGTAAACATTATCATTAATGTTAGTACCTAGATGTTCCTTTTTCTAGGCTCAGAGTGTGTTTCAAGCAATGTATCAAGACGACATGCGAGCCTAAGCTTACTGCTTAGTGCCCACGCTTCTCATGCGAGCTTAGGCTTTTCAGCTTAGTGTCCACGCTTCTCATGCGAGCCTAAGCTTACTGCTTAGTGCCCACGCTTCTCTTGCGAGCCTAAGCTTTTCAGCTTAGTGCCCACGCTCCTCATACGAGCCTAGACTTTACAGCTTAGTGCCCACGCTTCTCATGCGAGCCTAGGCTTTTCAGCTTGGTGCCCACGCCTCTCATGCGAGCCTAGGCTTTTCAGCTTAGTGCCCACGTCTAACATGCGAGCCTAGGCTTTTCAGCTTAGTGCCCACGCTCCTCATGCGAGCCTAAGCTTTTCAGCTTAGTGCCCACACCTACATGCGAGCCTAGGTTTTTCAGCTTAGTGCCCACGCTCCTCATGCGAGCCTAAGCTTTTCAGCTTAGAGCCCACGCCTACATGCGAGCCTAGGCTTCTCAGCTTAGAGCCCACGCTTACTTGCGAGCCTGATCTTTTCAGCTTAGTGCCCACGCCTACATGTGAGCCTAGGCTTTTCAGCTTAGTGCCCACGCCTACCATGCGAGCCTAAGCTTTTCAGCTTAGTGCCCACGCTACTGCACAAGAGCCTGGACTACCGAGTTTACCTCGTCTCATACAGATACAAAATTGCGTGAGGCTAGACCACCGAGTCTACCTTACCCCATCTGGCTTAAAGCCCATACATTTAATCTGTGATAGGCTCACCTGGCTGACCAGGTCGAGGCCAACCCGAAACCTTAAAGGTATTATTCTCTTTATTCAACTATACTTTATGTTTTAGTGAAACTTTACTTGTGATTGGGGGCTACAAAGGGGATATGCACTCCCTATTAAACAAAAAGCAAGTAAACGGGGATATGCGCTCCCTATTAAACAAAAGGCACACTGGCTTAACATGTTTTACTAAAAATTACATACTCTAGCCTATTCTCTTATTTCTTTTCTACAAGGACTGACGAATGAATACAGGGAGCTAAGTTTTAGGCTAACAGGGGCATGAGGCCGAGGCCAACCCTAGCCTCTTCCCTCATTCCTCTTTTGCATAAATTAACTTTTCGATGCAGGATCATGAGATCTTCTATTTTTCCTACATTTTACTTGTGGATAAGCCCGGGATCTGGAATGAAGCACTCTGAATGACCAAGAACGGGGGCCGAGGCCGAGGTTGGGCCAATCACACAGGCCCTCCAACCACTTCTGTAATATCTCACCTTTCTCATTTCCATTTTACCTAACCCCTGTTCAGGGAGTTTCTACTTTGTCTAGTTTGTCCTATCTTGCAGGATAACAAGGAATTCATTCATACTCTTAAATCGGGCTTAAGGAGCTCGACCAATAGCAGTAAGTCGCACCTGAATCACAATTCAAGAATGGGGGCTTACTGTTATAGGCAATTTTGGACCACCCCGATGTACAAGGAGCTGGCCAGGACAATTGGGCAGAAATCGGACTGGAGGATGGATCTAAGAGGCGAAACGGGCCAAGATCGAAGGGGTCGGGCTTGCTCGACCTCGGCCTGCTTGCGCGGGCCGAGCTCGTCTGGCTCCGTTTGGTCCCTGCTGCCTCTGGTTGCCCCGGCTTCACCTGGTTCATCCAAAAAGGCCTCTGAATTCCTAAAAACCCTAGGAGCATGAGCAGGTATTTATACACCTCTTCGCCACTGAAGAAGGGATCCCGAAACTCATTCTCTGAACCCTACACTCTCTCGTGCTCTCTTGCTCTCTTGCTCTGCTACTTCCGTTTTCTGACTTAAGCATTGGAGGCGGTGTGGCAAGCACCACACCGGTGTGCAGGTTTTCTGTCTCGCAGGCCACGTCTTCCCCCCTCTCAAACAAATTTACCGTTGGTGGCACGTGAAGGTCAGGTGAGTTCCTCCCGACCAAATTTGACCATCAACAAGTTTTATCAAATTAAATATGTTATTTGTAATATGAAGGTCAATATATACACCATTTGACATCCATATCATGTGTAAATATAGATCTATTTTCTTTGTTTTACTCATCTCATTCTGACAGTATTTTTAGAGTTGTAAAATATGTTCCATATGATAGAACATGATAGTTTTTTTTTTTTATCAAAGTGGCAAAACAACATGAGAAGAATTATAATTTAAAGAAATTGTGTGTGATTAAAAGAGTTTCATCTTTCTCTCTTTACTACTATTGTTTTAGTTCATGTTATTGTTATCCATATTTATTCTTATTTAAAGTTTTTTACTTTTATATCGAAGTTAGGATCCTGGGCCGCTTTTCTCTCAAGTTAGAGAGACAACGGCTATGGACAGGGGAAGCACCGGTAAGGCTTGCTACAAGGGCATCGATGGGGATCGTATGCAGGAAGGGACAAAGAACAATCCTGGTAGGAGAGAACTCGAATACCAGACAGAACAAATGAATGAGACTCAAAACAAACTGCAAGATAATGGGAAGGAAAGCAACGACATGGAAAAGGAGTCTACGACAGAACAAGGAGTATCAAAAGAAGAAGAGGAAATGCTCAAGCATTTGGAGAGTTTAAAGATCATAGAGGAAAACAGATTAGTTGAAGTGGAAGATGATGATATAGACGACACAGATAAAGAGTTCAAAAACGCGATAGCTTGCAAGATTCTCACAGTTAGATACATAAACCCAGAGGTGTTTTCAACAATGATGCCTAGAATATGGGGAATAGAGGGATTAGTAAAAATTGAGAAAGCAGGGAACAATGCTTATCTGTGCAAGTTTAGAAGAATCAGGGACAAGGCAAAAGTCACTAGAGGAGGACTGTGGTCTTATGATGATGCTATCCTAGTCTTCGAGGAGCCAAAAGGGAGTAGTACTGTTGAGGAGCTAAACTTCAAATTTGTTTCATTCTGGATACACTTTCATAAGCTCCCTCCTGTTTGCTTTTGCAGGAAATACGCGGAGGCTCTGGGAAACGTCATTGACAACTTTGAAACAGCCGAAAGTGATGAAAACGACAAGATGGAAGGGGAAACTTTAAGGGTTAAAATAAGGATAGATGTTGAGGAACTGCTGAAGAGAGGAACTTATCTTAAAATAGGGTCCATGGCAGAGAAAAATTGGATCCCGATAACATATGAAAAGCTGCCCGATTTATGCTGTTATTGTGGGAAACTCGACCATGTTCTCCAAGAATGTTTGGAAGTTGGAGCTGAATCTAGCAAGGAAAAAGCCTATAGTGTCGAACTCTGTGAAACTAAGAGTAGTAAAAGGGTCTACAAAGCGTGGAAACCAAAATACAAGGCTAATAGTGGCTGGTTAAGAGGAAGGGGCAGAGAAAGATGGGGAAGATATTCTAGAGGAAGTTTCAATTTCAATAGAGAAGAAGTAGTGAAGGAGGAACGGGTAAAAGATTATCATCCCAATTACCAAAGAGAAGCAAGTACCCATGACCAAAGTAGATCAGATCAAGGTAGATGGAGAGAAGAAAATAGTGAGAAGATAAACCCGGAAGAAATCTCAAAAGTCCAGTGGGAGCAAGCTAAAGAAGAAAGGCCACCGGCGGAAAGAAACGACGGCAACGTCAGCAGCACTTCGATGAACCTTTCGTCGAGAAGGAATAGTCAGGCTCAAACGGTCACTAACAACATTAAGGAAAACCCAGGAAAACAGAAAGGAGGACAGACAGCTGACAAAGAAAGGTCTAATAAAAAAGAGAGAGATAAAGGAAAAGCTGTCGGTAAGGAAAGAAGCTGCCCTAAGCCCAGCCCAAAAGCCAATAATATGGGCCTTGTCATAGGAAAGAAAGTTGAGAAAATAAGATACCCTGAAATGGTTAGAAGCCTCGAAGATCTGGGGAGCTTAGCGGCATCTATACCTAAGGAAGACAAAAACACCGACAAAAATCAGATCAACACCGAATTAAAGCTAGACAAGGAGGAAGATAAGAAAATTATGGGAAAGTTCTGGAAACGAAGGGCAATGGAAGGAAAAGCTAAGGAATTAAACGATAACGAAAGGCAGAAACAGGAATTAAAGGGTAAGCATGAAAGAGACATGGAGATGGAAGAAGAACCAACTAAGAGGACTCGATCAAACTACATCGGCATGGTCGTTGGAATATCGACGGAGGCTGCATTGTAGCCCCACCGGACGCCATGAGGATATTATGTTGGAACGTTTGAGGCTTGGGGAATCCTCAAACGATCCGTAATCTCAAGCACTTGGTGCAGAAGCTGTCTCCCCAAATCATATTCATTTATGAGACTAAAAGTGCAGAGAACCGAATTGAGCTTGTCAAGGTGGTGCTGGGTTTTGACTTTTGCTTTGTTGTTAATAGTATTGGGCAAAGTGGGGGTATGGCTATGTTATGGGAAAGGGAGATCAATCTGCCAGTTTTGAATTCTTCTAAAGGTCATATTGACACTTCTATTAGAACTAGCAAAGGTTGGTGGAAGTTCACTGGTTTTTACGGTAATCCCGATCAGTCCAAACACTTTGAGTCCTGGGAACTTCTAAGTAGGATCAATGATACTAATAATGGCCCGTGGATCATAGGAGGGGACTTCAATGATATCTATAATAGTGATGAAAAGGAAGGAGGGAGGAGAAGATGTCAAAGCCTTATGGATAATTTTAAGGAAACGATAGATAGTTGCAATCTCATCGATCTTGGTTTCGTGGGAGATAGATTTACGTGGAGAAGAGGCAATGGATCGGGCTCTTGGATAAGAGAAAGACTAGATCGGTTCCTCGCGAAACATGATATGTACCTGGGGTGTAAAACTATCAAAGTCCAGCATCATGGTTATTTCCAATCGGATCACAGATGCATTTCCATTGATATACATTTCGAAGACAAAGCTTCCAGATCGAGGAAAATGAAGGCTATAAAATTTGAGGAAAGTTGGCTTAAGCACCTAGAGAGTTTGAACATCATTCAGGATTCCTAGAAGAGTATTAGAGGCAACAATATTATTCTCTTCAATAAGAAGATTGGTACTTGCTTACACGAGTTAAACAGATGGAACAAGAATCGTTTGCAGGGGTCTTTAAAAGGCGCGGTGGAAAGGAAACATCAAGAAGTAAAGAGAATCGAGCTTGAGGTTAGCGGTTACCCTGACACGAGACTTCTCAAAGCAGAAAAAGAGCTTGACAACCTTCTGGAGGAAGAGGAGATGTATTGGAAATTAAGATCTAGGGAAGACTGGCTCCAATGGGGAGACCGAAATACTAAATGGTTCCATTCTAAGGCTTCTCAAAGGAAAAGAAAGAATGAAATCAAAGGTATTAGGGACGAGTCAGGGAACTGGGTGGAAGATGAGGACGAGATTAGTAAGATAGCTACAAACTTCTTCAAATCCTTGTTCGAATCCTCTAATCCCGATGAAGAAAGTATTAGGGAGATCCTGAACGGAGTAACTAGAAAAGTCATGGAGGAGCAAAATAGAGATTTGAACAAGCCTTTCACAAAAGTAGAGATCGAAACGACCCTCAAGAATATTAACCCTTCTAAAGCTCCGGGTCCTGACGGAGTGCACGCTATTTCCTATCAGAGATGTTGGGATGTTGTGGGAAAAGACACTATCGACATCTGCTTGAAGATCCTTAACGAAGGGGTGAATATGGAAGGCATCAATAACACCAATGTCGCTCTGATTCCTAAAACCAAAGATCCAAAGTCTATGGCTAGCTATAGGCCTATAAGTCTCAGCAACGTCATTTACAAAATAGTGGCAAAGGCGATAGCTAACAAGATGAAGAGCACGCTGGAGAATTCTATTTCCCAAACCCAGGCAGCTTTTGTTCCTAAGAGGCTAATATCAGATAATGTTGTGCTGGGATTCAAATGTATTCACGCTCTTAACAACAAAAGAAGGGGTAAAGAAGGTCAGATAGCCATGAAGATCGATATGAGTAAATGTTATGACGGAAAACAGTAACAACGTACTTGGTCGTTCGGAGCGCTTCATATCAGATTCAAGGCATATCAACAGTATGGCTTAGGATAGGGTTGAATGGTGCTTCATCAGAACGATTATGGATAAGCTGGGATACGACAAGAACTGGATCGATAAAGTGATGGCATGCATCGAATCGGTGACATATGCGATCTTAACCAACGACGTTCCCCAAGAGACTTTCACCCCTAAACTTGGGCTTAGACAGGGAGACCCTCTCTCCCCTTATATTTTTCTTTTATGTGCTGAAGGTCTCACCTCTTTGCTTAACAAAGAGGAAGAGTTAGACCATTTTAGAGGTTTGAAAATTAACAATCACTGTCCCTCACTCTCCCACTTGTTTTTTGCAGATGACAGCCTGATTTTTTGCAGGGCGACTGACAAAGATTGGGAGACCATTAAAAGAATTCTGACGACTTATGAGAAGGCTACTGGTCAAACCATCAATCAAAGCAAATCCTCTTTTATGGCCAGCAGGAATGTGATGGAAGATAGAGTCACAAAGATCAGGGAGATTTTAAGCATGGACGCTACAAAAGAGTTGAGTTACTATTTGGAGATGCCCTCTCAGAATGGGAGGAACAAGAATGTCGTTTTCAAGAGGCTTAAAGAAAGGGTTTAGAGAGCCTTGCAAAGATGGAAGGAAAAGCTGTTTTCAGCAGAAGGCAAGGAGGTTCTTATAAAGTCAGTCGCGCAGGTCATCCCTACTTACACGATGAGCTGTTTCAAGATCCCTAACTCCATTTTTGAGGACATAAACAAAGTGTGCGCATAATTTTGGTGGGGCTCGAATATGGGGAAGACAAGGCGCATTGGATGAGATGGAGCAAGCTTTGCACAAGCAAAGCCAGAGGAGGTTTGGGATTCAGAGAGTTAAAGTTTTTCAATAAAGCGATGCTGGCGAAGATGAGTTGGCGAATTATTAAAAATCCTAACTCCCTGCTTTCTAAAGTGCTCAAGGGTAGCTGTTTTCTCAAAGCTCCCCTTGGATCAAACCCCTCGCTCACTTGGAGGAGCATTATTTGGGGTCAGGATCTTTTCAAGAGGGGCTATAGATGGAAGATTGGAAGTGGCAGTCACATTAGAATTGATAAGGATCCATGGATATCCAGGAAAAATTCTTGTGTGCCTTCGTGGGTTGACACCTCTTTAAAAGGGCATTAACTCTTATAACATATCAATACATCAGACATGCTATAGATACTTAACTAAGATGCATGATACTAAACTTTTACCCACATTCTAGTCCTGACTGGACTCACTCTTATCCATACTTGGACCATACTCTACTAGTTCTATCTGAACTGACTCAACCTCTAACTGTTTACTTACTAAATTCTTCTTAGCGCTAACTGCTATGCCTCATTTCCCATGCAGCTAACCACTCTGATACCAAGTTGTCACACCCCCTCCCAAACTACCTGCTAACTTAGTCAAGGAGATGGCGTGAAGCCAATAGACATCGTCCCCCTCTAGTGATACCTATTGACCCTGCTGAATCATTGAACCTGATAAACATACTAGTCTTAGATATACAATACTTTACATGTAACACAACACAGCGGAATCCCTGAAAACCTTTTAACATACATGAAGTGCAGCCCTGACTTAACTCAGATTGGAAATAAACCTGATAAAGCTATTACAACCATAAACATATCCACTTCTTACAAAGACATTTGCAATACAAAAAGACTCAATGTAATACTCCACCCACGTACTGGAAGTCGACCTCGAGCTTTCAGCAGACGTTGGCAGTGTATCAAGCACCGGGAGCTCGATCTCTACCTGAAAAGTGGGAAAACATTTTGAAAGAGTGAGCTACGAAGCCCAGTGAGTGACTAAATTTAAAACTGTAAAACCACAAATCAGAACACGTGATAAACCTTTAAACGTATAAATTTGCTCAATCAATGCGTTAAACATAAACACATTATGATAAAAGTTTTCTCAAAACTTCGCAAGTACGTCATTAAAAATCTAGCAAGGCATGTCAAGTATATCAAACATTTTAACTAACATGGCCGATCAACGTTGTGTAGGGCACGCCCAGTACAACCAACGTTTACTAGCTCTACGATGCAGTGGGGCCCGCCTAGAACTCCCATCGTCTTTGTGGTAGTGGGGCCCGCCTAGCACTCACGACAGCATCGTTGTCACGGAGTATGCTCAACGTCAACAACGGAATATAATGTGTGTGCATACGGTACCATATAGCATCGGGCTCAATATCTCAGTGATGTAGTCAATGGAAGTCTTAGAAAATCACATGAAAACCTTAAAACATGTCTGCCTATCTTTATTTTTCGTAAAACTCAAACTTACTCAGCTTGCTCGTGAAAAACTAAAAAATCTTTAACAGTACTTGCTAATACATACTTTACTTTAAATGATATCGTTTCAACTACTTTTCATAAAGTCAATAATCATGTGCTCGTATGTAAACCTCATTAGAAAATCTAAGCTCAAAACTTATGCTTCAAAACCATTCATAGAAATCATGTAACATTGAAAAGTTCATATTCAAGCATGTAAACCATTTAAGCATAAATAACAGTTTATAAATCATTTTTGAAATTCATTTTGTCACTCACAGTCTTGGCTAGTTCCCTGGCCTGTAGGCTCGACCTATTTCCTCTTGTCCTGTCAAACAAATCAAAGCCGAGCATCAAAACCAAAGGTAGTCTTGTCGTTCCATGCTCATGAATTCTAAACACTTGAATTAAAATTGCACTTCAAATTATTTAACAGATTTTCCAGATTCAATACCCTGACTTCCAACACTCATAACTACCTGAATACTTGACCAAAATTAATGTACTATACATCAAACTCTTCATTTTGGAACCCTCTAAAACTTACCGGAAGGAATGAAAACGAGATTCCTAACAGATTTGTCCAGACCTCTCTCGAACTCAACAAATACAGATTCGTGCTTCTCTGCTACCCTCTACCTTTATCCTTAAGTTAAACCTACTTCTAGTCATTTTTGGCTCACGAATCTTTCATGAAAGTTATAGGAAATTGAATAAGATTTCCAACCATACAAAATTGAGCTTTTAACTCGACCTGTACACCCCAGAATGTTCGAAAAACCAGAGAAAACCAGAGATCCTCTTGATTTGCACGAAAATTTTGTGCTCTGTTTTCCATTTCAAAAACCATTAACTTAACATCCGATTTAGCTCAATCTTCCTTCATGAAATTTGTTAGAAAATGGATTAACTTTCAAGAAAGTCAAGCCTCACCTCTTTGTTCTTCCTGTGTAGTTCAAACCGAATAAAAAACCAGAGATAGGCAGGTTGAACCCAGATTCTATCATGGTTGTTTTTGCATGAGTTTTTTCCTCTCTTCTTCAACCTCAAAACCCTTGCAAGCTCCCTCTTCTTCTTCCTTCACTCTCTCCCTCGAAATGCTCTGAATTTTTGTGGAAAATGACTGGAAAAATGGGTTGAAATGACTGAAACGGTGTTGGATTATCTACTTAAGACCACTAGCAACCGACAGCCCTTTCCCATTTTCTTTCTTTTTCTTTTTCTTTTTCTTGTTTTTCATTTCCCTAATTTCTTTTCTTTTCTTTTTCTTCTTTGTTCCTTTTATTTCCTTAATTTTCTTCCTTCTTTTAAATTCGTAAATTCCAACAACTTAATCCCACAATGAAACCACAAAGCTTTGCCATTTTTTTTCAACAAGGAAACAACTACTTTAATTCAACTTCATATCATATGTGACAAGAGCAAATAATCAAAGCGAAGTCTCGGGTTTACACAAGTAAACTTAAAATTATACTTAAATCATACAAGAAGCTCAAAATCGAAATTTAATCACATAAACGACCTATAAATCACATTTTAATCACACAAAAAAAATCTCAAAAATGAAATTTAATGATATAAATAACATCCAAATCACACTTCTAATCATACAAATAAGCTCAAAAACCCAAATTCTCAACAAAAAAGAGACAAACTAAAAATATCATAATGCAAACGAAAACACATAAAATAGTCGAATAGAATTCATATTGAACAAAACCCAAATCGAGATAAAAGGTCAATACAAGCATTACAATATTGATTGAAGCTACTTACGGTCCTTTGACGAAGAAATGGTCTTTCATTCAAGCATTACATCAAACACATTGAGGGCATTACATCAAACACGTTCACGAATTACATCAAACACATTCAAGCATTACAACAAATACATTGAGGGCATTACATCAAGCATTACATCATTGGTTGAAGCTACTCATAGAGATAATTAAAGTTCCCTATATGGAATGACTTTGTGACTATAAATGAAGAATCTATAAAGATCATTAAAAGATAGTAAAGAAGGTTTCATTCAAGAATTACATCAAACACATTAAGGGCACCAGCTCAATCCAATTCAATAGAACCCCATAACATCTCCTCAAACCATAAACAAAGAACCCTCCATCATCAACTACTTTACCATTGACAAAAACACACAAGAAATTCAGCCAACATTCACATTTTTCCCAAAAAGCATGAAGGTTCGGAGAAAGACTTACCGGATGACGACGGGCGAGAGAAGGAGGAGGACAAAAGAGGGTGACGGACGATGGTGCGGCGCGGCTGACGAACGAACGACGACAGGTTGTGATTCAATGGGTGGCGACGAGCGGAGAAAAGAGAACTTGAGGGGGGCTCTTCGTCGAATAGAAGAAATTGGGAAGAAATGGGGTTTAATTTAGAGATTTATCGCCCAAGTTTCTGCCGACGCCATCATTAACAGCGTTGGCAGAAATGCCTTGCTCTCAACGCCATCTTGACAGCATCGAGAGAAAGGGAATTTCTGCCGACGCCATCAAGACGACGTCGACACAAAAATGCCTTTCTCTCGACGCCTTCAAGACGGCGTCAAAAGAAATGTTGTCTCTCTCGACGCCGTCAAGACGGCGTCGAGAGAGAGTCCTCCCACCATGTTTCTCCCGACGTGATTTTATCAGCGTCGGGAGAAATAGCTTCTCGTGACACCGTCTCCTGGCGTCGAGAGAGAGTTCATCGGTAGAACCATTTTTTCTTGTAGTGAATACACACAACCAAAGCTTGTCTCTTTTTTGCATTGTGTTGGATGCTCACACTTAATGAACTTTCTGTCGTTTGATCGTCGAAGTAATTTGGGATCTTACTGTTCACTAGAACTAACTGTCTTGAGCCATCCAATCCAAGGTCCTACAGAATTAAGATGCATAAAATGTTAACGAGATATATGATCAAACAAATTAAATTACATGAGAAAGAGTTGAACCTGATATTGTCTGAATATCATATCAGTAATGTAGTCAGGACTTATAACCAATGATTCGCAGCCACTGGTATCCACTGGCATCCACTGTTTCTAAACAATAATGGGTAGGAAAGGTCCCGATGTTTTGAAGAAACTTGCTATACCTTAGTTGAAGAGACCGTAAGGATGTAAAATTTCGGAGAGAGAGGAGACAAGAGAATTTGTTTCTGGACAAATTTAGCTCACGTAAGGAAGTGGAGACATTCGATAAAGTTTCCAAGAAATCTACATTTGATAGGTTGCAATTTTCAAGATCCAATACAGTCAACTTGAAACATAAGCTTTCTTTGGGAAAATTTAAGCATGATCCTTGGGAAAACATGACGAATTTAGAACACTCATGAAGACAAAATTCCTGACGACTCTTTAACAAATAAATTTCACATGGAAGAGCAATGAGGTTTGTGCAACCACGAAGGCTCAAACTCTTAAGCCCAATAAGATATCCAATTGATAGAGGTATCTCCTTTATGGCGGTACGGTCCAACAACATGATCCTTAAAGATTTCATGTTTTCATCAAATTTCGGAAGTTGTTCAAGCTTTTTGCAATCACAAAGATTCAGAGAATCAAGAGACTCCAACCTAAGGTAGGTAGGAAGCGTTTCAAGGTTCTTGCAACCGTTGAGGTTCAAGCGAACGAGCTTACCAAGAGATCCAATAGACTCATGAATCATTCTTAAATTGATACAACCACCAAAATTCAATATCTCAAGGTTTGATGCTATAGAAATGTCGGTAGTTTCCTCAAGATTTTCACAACCACAAACTTCCAAAACTTTAAGATATTTTAACTTGAGGTTGCTGGGAAACTTCGAAAGAAGACTTAGGCAACAATAACTGAGATTCAAAAGTTCGAGAGACTCTAACATGATATAACTTGGAAGCCTTTCAAGGTTATGACAGTATTTGAGGTCCAAAGTGACAAGCTTATCAAGAGAATGACCGGCAAACTCATGAATTATTCTCAATTTTTTGCATTCTCCAAGACAAAGTTTCGTTAGGTTTGATGCTGCAGACAAATCAGGAATTTCTTCGAGTTTTTTGCATCCACTTAGATTCAAAACTTCAAGAGACTTTAACATGAGGTAGCTTGGGAGCTTTTCTAGGTCAATACAACCTTGAAGGTCCAATGTAATCAGCTTACTAAGAGAACCAACAGACTCGTGAATCATTTTCAAACTTCTACAGTGTCTAAGATATAATTTCTCAAGGTTTAATGTTGTAGAGAGAAGTCAGGAATTTCCTTTAAGCAAATAGAATAACTGAGATCAACCTGCTTCAACCTCTCACAGTTCTAAAACACATGGAAAGGAAACATAAAAAAATCAATCTATACACTTTCTGAAAAAATCTGGCAACTAGACAAGTAGAGGTTGTATAATTTACCTCAAATCTATTCCCCATACGTTTGACGAAGCTATGCTTCACATCTAGTCCAACAAGGAGATCAGACACATAAGAGCTTGGCAATTCAATATGCTGACCATCATCCAATAACACATCTCGAGGGAAAATTATCACTAACACGTCCCTTAATCCACTTTAACTTATTAGGTAAACACTCAAATATATTTCTAAAAAATGTTATATTTCGAAGGATAAGCAGTCTAAGATTTTTCATGTTTCTAAAATCTTTTGGATCAGTCTGCACCGGTCCGTGGAAGTTGTATAGCCTTATCACTTCTATTGCTTCTGTTCCCTACAAAGTTATAAATCCAGTAATTTAACATTAGTAACAAATAACCAATTTGACTTACATTAATTTTCATCACAAAATCTTGGAAATAAGTTAATAAACATACTTTGGGTAAGACTACTCACTGAATTCGCTCTCAACATATTGACTATTTCTTCTTCCACCCACAAAACCTACTCCTTTTTTCAAGCTTAGAAAATTCACGACAAACAATTGTTTGACCCATTTGTCGTATTAAATCATGCATTTTTAGCATGTCATATTCAATAGTAAAAAGAGAAAGATCCATGAGAATTGTGATTCCGTAATTTGGATTGAGATCACGCACCTCTAATATATCCATGATGTAGCTAAATTTCTCTCCAACGAAACAACAGGAAATATCAAGGAAAATATCCTTTACTTTGTCTTCAAGCCCATCAAAACTTATTTGAAGAATATCTTTAATATCTTTGGTGAGATAGTCTTCAAATTCATCTAGTATACTTCTCCATTTTGATCGGTCTCTGTTACAAAGGAAAGAACCCAAAACAACAAGAGCCAAAGGAAGACCTTTACAATAACTTGTAGCACGTTTTGAAGAGTTCGAAACCTTGAAGTTAGGAACGAGTTCTCCTAAGCCAAAGGAAGACCTTTACAATCGAACTCTTGCTTCACAAAAGCTTGTGAGGTCCATTTTCCTTGTCACTTTGCATTCATTTGCAGCATGTTTCAAACAAGAAGTTCAAACAAATACATGCTTCGTCAAGCACAAAAACATTGTGAGAAACACATCCGTGATGATCCATTTTGGAATACTTTTCGTGAAAACATGGATGAAATTGTTGGGATAGGTGTCCTAAAACTCGTAGATAGTGAATGATAAACGAATTTTATACTTATTCGATAAAGGCGTTATCGAGACTAATTCAGTAAAGTTATTACTGAATAAAGTAAATTGCACATATAATTACCCAAATCCAATAAACTAAGATCCATGGCTATAGGATGAACTCTTGAGCTTTATGTAGAGACATAAAAGTGGATCAAGCTTGAGTAATAGCCAAAACGGTCTATAGTATAGGAATAGGGTTGGGTACCTTATTCTGGGGACATTATGAGACGCGGCCCACTTTATAGATGGTATAGACGATGTGATCCTAAATCGTCCATGTAGAGACATGCGAGTGGGGGCGTCCTATGCAATGATTTTGCATAAGACCAGGACCAAGAAATAAGTCACTCTCGCTTTATAACACCGTTTACTGACGAGACTGACTATTTCATATGATGACCTAGGTAACTCGATCTTAATCCTGAGCTAACTATGAACTCCTGTTTATTCGGGCTTATCCTTAGATCTGCAAGGGTGAGAGTGGCTCAGTATCGCCGACTCAATAAGCCTCCCATTTCAGGGATAGGAACGGGTAGATAGCTGGGGACATAGTCGTGCGAGAAGGAATTCACTCCTACCCAAAATAGGGATAGTAGAGAGGTTGTTCCCTTAAGTGCTGACTCCGGGGCTTGAACAAAGGGATCCCACCCTCTCATTGGCCTGAGAGGGACTCGGTTTATTGGTTGGACCATAAACCAATTGTTCATTAGAGGATCAGTGGGACTTAAGGAACTAGAAGTACTATAGGGGTAAAACGGCTTTTTGACCTAGCTATAGCTACGAACAACCTGTGAAGGATTGACTTACTAATCATGGTTAAATCAAGTGGACAGAAATATATCTATAGTGAGGGGAGTGCAACTATCGGGCTATAGTGGAGTGCCCCGGTAGTTAACGAATGTTGGCTAGCTTGGATAATGAGATTAGTCGGTTAGCCTCAAATCGTTGGAGCCCATGATCTATAGGTCCATTAGGTCCCCCTACTAGCTCATATCGGAATTAAGCCTAGAACAAAAGATAGGAAGCTTTGAATCGTTCAAAAATCGGGAAAAAGGATATTATCGTAAATTGTGTTTGACACAATAATTTAATTATGAATTAAATTAGAAAATGAGAGATGGAGTATTTAAAAGTGTTTTGAATACCATATATATGTATTAGGAATCATATATGATTTATTGCACAAGATTAGAATGATTAATTGGATTAATCATAAGAAATCATTTTGTAATGCCTCAAAATCAATTACCTAATGTTAAATTCAATTTGGAATTGAAATGAACATTAAATTGCAAGCTTGAAATTAGATTTCAATTTGTATTTGGTGGATTTAGTTGGAAATCCACTTATGCATGAACATTCAAAGTGGAAAGACAACTCACTCATGCATTGTTGCATGTCTTGTGAGATGTACACCTAGAATCCACTTGAACTTGCAAATACACCATGTGTCTTGTGTCTTGAGGCTTGGCTTTGCATGGAGAATGTCTTTAAAAGGAGCTTGAATCAAATTCAAAGCTATGAGAGCCATTTTCCTTAATGTTATGCTGCTGGAATTTGGACTCAAAGTTCTCTCATCTCTCATTCTTCTCCATTGCTTGATGCTTCAAGCATTCCCTTCCCATTCCCTATCTTATATAGACTCCCACAAGTCGTTCTTGGCCCGGAGTATAGTAGGGAAGACTCTAGAGGTTGTCCAAGGAGCATAGGAGAGGCAAACACCACAAGGAGTTCAACATAAGTGAGCTACAAAGGTTGGTGTTTTCTAAACTCTCTATTCTGCCTTTTCTAGAACATGCATGCTTTAGGAGTAAAATTGAATGTCTTAAGTGCTTTCGATCTTCAATTGCTTCCGCATGTGTAATATGTACACCTTCAGAAATACATAAATCCATTCAATACATGTCTAAATTATCGCAAGAGTTAAATTAGCGAGACCAAGCAATGGAGAGACAAATCGAAAAGTCCCTTCAAGAAGAAGACGATTGTCCCATTGATAACTCTCCAAAAGGGAGTTATTTAGACCTCATTTCTATAGTGATTTGTGTGTCTTTTGTGCTTAATATGGTTGCTTTTAGATAAATATTGCATGTTCTACCCATTTGAAAGAATGGAAGCTTTGGAAATTATTTTGTGCAGAATATGTTGCTGGGCGACTTAAGGGAGCAAAATCTGTGCTGGAGCAAAGCTGGGAGCAAAACTGCCACGTCACAGCTCGTTAGCCAATTTAACAAACTGAATTCTGTTAAGCTATTCTCGGGATAAAGGAGCAAGGAGAGCCATCCACGTGTCTAGGTCAACCTAATTCAAGCCTCCTATCACTCTATAAAATGAGATAGCCGCCCAAGTCAAATTCATTCCACTTTTGGGGAAGAGATCATACTCATTTCCACTTTTGGGAGCCGAATAGAGGAGATAGATTGGAGACCATCAAGGAACCCATCATTTGCAAGCTGATCAAGGGAATTAATATTTTCTTGTATTATTTTGTAAATATGGATATGCTTACTCAGATTGTAACGTGTGTTTCTATGCATCTTATGAACTAAGTAGCTTTAGGCGTTGGTTAAGGAACATGTAGTTGCCGTGCTTAATTTCTAGTAATAAATATTGATTTGATGCATCTTGATTAATTGTTGTGTTCATTTCTATTTTATGCCCGCCTGGCCAGCCGGTATGAATACCTCTCTCTAGTTTCAATGATGATTTAGGGAGTGTGTGGCGGTTAATCACACTAGATCATTGTGTATTGGTGAACGCCAGTGACTGAGCTAGGGATAGCCAGTTGCCTAGTGCTTGATCTGTAGAGCTTCATTGGAGTTGAAACACATTCTAAAAAATCTGGAGTTCCGGGAGGAATCTGCTAATAAGACTGCGAGAGTTTTGCACGATCAATAATATTGCTAGAGCATCTTTTAAAACAATTACTAAATCCTGATCAGCGCCTGTTTCTAATCTTTCTGCCTATTTTGTTTATTTTCTGTTCTGTCATTTCTTTTGCTTCAGCATTCTATAAAAACCAATCATTTTAACCATCTTTGAAACCATTAAAAAGCTAAACGAAATAGATAAAGTGAAAGCTCATTCAGACCTTGGATTCGATAAATACTTATTACTTGCTGCGGACTGTGTATACTTGCACAGAGTTCTAGAGTCTTTTTATATCTCATTTTTACTCACTCTGGAAACCCAACAAGTTTTTTGGCACCGTTTCCGGGGACTTGAATAAGTTTTTATCTGATCTGCTTTGTGTATGTGTTTTAGTGGTTTGGTGCTACAACTTTTTGATTGTTTCTTTTGTTTTTGCAGGTGTGAGTTTGGTGCATGAGCGATTCGCCTGGGGTAAGATTCGAGCTTGATCCAGAAATCGAGAGGACATTCAGGAGAAGAAGGAGAGAGCAGCGTAGAAGCAAGAATTCAATGGCTGATGTGCCGCGTCTCCTGCAAGGTCCTGAAGATCCAGCGAACCCTCAGCAGAATCGTGTGATGCAGCAAAACCAGCCGCTGGAGCAAAATGAACAGCAAAATAATCAGGTTGAGAATCCTATTTTGGTAGCAAATGATAGGGCCAGAGCCATTCGAGCGTATGCTTTTCCAATGTTTGATGAGTTAAATCCAGGGATTGCACGTCCTCACATTGAGGCAGCGAACTTCGAAATGAAACCGGTAATGTTTCAGATGTTGCAAACTGTGGGACAATTCCATGGTTTGTCATCTGAAGACCCTCATTTACATCTTAAGTCTTTTCTTGGAGTTAGTGATTCTTTTGTAATTCAAGGAGTGCCTAGAGATGCCCTTAGATTAACTTTGTTCCCGTATTCTCTTAGGGATGGAGCAAAGGCATGGTTAAATTCTTTTGCTCCAGGATCAATTAGGACATGGAATGAGTTAGCAGAAAAAATTTTGAGTAAATATTTCCCACCAAATAGGAATGCTGAATTGAGGAGTGAAATAGTAGGGTTTAGGCAACTTGAAGATGAAACTTTTAGTGAGGCTTGAGAGAGGTTTAAGGAGCTTTTGCGAAAGTGTCCCCACCACGGTTTACCACATTGTATCCAAATGGAAACATTTTACAATGGGTTAAATGGAGCAACCCAAGGTATGGTTGATGCTTCGGCTGGAGGGGCTCTTTTGGCAAAAACTTTTAATGAAGCCCATGAAATTTTAGAAAGAATATCAACTAATAGTTTCCAGTGGTCAGATGTTAGAGGCACAAATAAAAAAAAGTTAAGAGTGTGTTAGAGGTAGATGGTGTGTCCACCATTAGGGCTGATATTGCAATGTTAGCTAACGCTCTTAAAAATGTGACAGAGGTTAGTCATCAGCAGTCGCCAGCTGTGGAGCCTGCTGCAATGGTGAACCAAGTTGCAGAGGAAGCATGTGTCTATTGTGGTGAAGAGCACAACTACGAGTTTTGCCCCAGTAATCCAGCTTCTGTGTTTTTTGTAGGTAATCAGAGGAACAACCCTTATTCTAACTTTTATAATCCAGGTTGGCGCAACCACCCTAATTTCTCATGGGGAGGACAAGGAAGCAATGTGCAAGCACAGCAAAAGGTGAACCAGTCAGGATTTGCTAAAGCGCAGGTATTGCCCCAGAAAAATAAGTAGGCTTTGCCCCAGTAAAGTTCAGAGAGTTCTCTTGAGGCAATGATGAAAGAATATATGGCTCGTACAGATGCCGCTATTCAAAGTAATCAAGCTTCAATGAGAGCCCTGGAATTGCAAATGAGCCAGCTAGCTAATGAGCTGAAGGCAAGGCCTCAAGGGAAACTTCCTTCAGATACTAAACACCCTAAAAGGGAAGGTAAGAAGTAGGTAAAGGCAGTGACTCTTAGGAGTGGTAAGCCACTAGAGGAGAGAAAAGAGGCTAGTAAAACCCAGGATATAGAAAATAATTGTGATAAAAATGTTGAGAAAGAGTTGGAGTCTGGTCAGGGTGCTGGAGGCAGCAATAATGATGCTGGAGCATCTGGTTCTGTTCCAGATGTGGAACCACCTTATGTGCCGCCCCCACCTTATGTACCACCTCTACCTTTTCCACAAAGGCAAAGGCCTAAGAATCAGGATGGTCAATTTAAGAAGTTTTTAGAGATTCTTAAGCAATTGCATATAAATATCCCGTTAGTGGAAGCTATAGAGCAAATGCCTAATTATGCTAAATTTCTCAAGGATATTTTAACTAAAAAGAAGAGGTTAGGTGAGTTTGAAATTGTATCTCTTACTAAGGAATGTAGTGTTATTCTTAAGAATGGGCTACCAACCAAGGCTAAGGATCCAGGGTCATTTACTATACATGTGTCTATAGGTGAAAAAGAGTTAGGTAGAGCACTCTGTGATTTAGGTGCAAGCATTAACCTTATGCCTCTTTCGGTCTATCGAAAGCTAGGTATTGGTGAAGCTAGGCCTACCACAGTCACACTCCAATTAGCTTATAGGTCTATCACATATCCAGAGGGTAAAATTGAGGATGTCTTAGTGA
The DNA here is from genome assembly GCA_017139565.1 of Luffa aegyptiaca. Taxonomy (NCBI): domain Eukaryota; kingdom Viridiplantae; phylum Streptophyta; class Magnoliopsida; order Cucurbitales; family Cucurbitaceae; genus Luffa; species Luffa aegyptiaca. The sequence continues at coordinate 18,396,970 of CM029402.1, forward strand.
AAGTAGATAAATTCATATTTCCTGTTGATTTTATTATCTTAGACTATGAAGCAGATAAAGATGTCTCAATTATTCTTGGTCGTCCATTTTTGGCTACTAGTAGGGCATTAATAGATGTTCAAAAAGGGGAATTAACAATGAGGGTTTATAATGAGGAAGTAAAATTAAATATTTTTAAGGCCATGAAGTATCCAGACGAAATGGAAGATTGCTCTTTCATTAGGATTCTGGAGAACACAATTGTTGAGACAGCAATGCAGGATTCGGCACACCAACATTTGGAAAATCATGGAGAGGTTAGTGTAGAAGATTTAGAAGTTTGTTCTTTAGAAAGAAAAAATGAAAAAGAAGTGTTTAGGTGTGAGGATGTTTTCGAGTCTTTAGATTTAGATAAATACTTATTACTTGTTGCGGACTGTGTATACTTGCACAGAGTTCTAGAGTCTTTTTATATCTCATTTTTACTCACTCTGGAAACCCAACACCCATGCCTCAAGATGGTGTTTCAAATGATGAAGTTGTTATTGATGACGTGGTGACTAGCAAAGAAAGTGTGCAAATATATCTTGATCCATGCCCATTTGAGACATGAAGTGAGGAAATTGAAAACGAGAAAGAGTGTGGGAAAGAAACATTTGAGACTTATATCGAGATTAAGGAGCAAGAGAGTTCATTTATAGTTTGTGAGGAGAACCATGTCTTGTATTCAACACGACATATACAAGAACTTGTATTCGAAAAGACTTGCTTTCTAATTGGTGCACTTAAACCAAGTGTATCTACTTTTTCTAATGAGTTCTTGCAGGAAATTAAAATGCTTGTTGAAAAGAAATATTCAAAGTTTGATTCAAATACGAGACAAAACCAAGCACGAGGGAACTTTAATACCAAAGGGCAACACATGAAGCGACGTTTGTATTTTGCTTCATCATTCATTCATGGACAATTGTCAAACGTGAAGAACTTGAGGAGAGCAAGACTACAAGATGCAAAAGATGTCAAGTTTGCACTACAAGGAGATCCTTGGATTCGAGGACGAATCCTCTTGAAAGAAGGGGAGGATGATACGAACCGAGGTGTCTTAATAAAGCTACAAGAACCCAAGATGGTTAAAAACTTTAGATTTTGCTGATTGGAAGATAAATCTCGGATTTAAGGAGCTTTTATTGTAATTTTCTGTTTTAATGTTGTTTTTTTAATGTTTTAAGTTACTCTTCAGCTAGTGGTCATTATAGCATTGATGGGCATGAATGTTACAACCCTTCATGTGCCCATAGGTTGTGTTTGAAGGCTATAAATAGCCATCTATATTGTTGCTTTAAGATAAGATTTGTTTTGATGGAATTTCAATGAGAATTAAGTCTTTTTAGCCTAAAGGCCATGAGCAACTTTGCATATCTTGTGTTTAGATTTGCATGCTAGGATCATTCAAGTAGCGTTGATCAAACTACTTGTGAAGTGATTCAAATCCTGAGTTTAAAAATGAGTTTTCTCTACTCTTGATCTTGATCATCAAGGTAAATTCGTTTCTATCTTCTTCCTTGGGATGAAATCATCTTGGTTTTGGGGTTGTTGATATTGAGTTCTATGGGTCTTGTTTGCTAGCAAGGTTCTTAGATCCAATCATCAAGGATTTCATATCACATATGGTTTTAATTTATCAATTTAATTCAATCATATTTAATTAAATTTAAACAATTAAACCAACCAGTTAATTAATACTATCATTAATAACTATACATAATTAAATATCATATATTTAATTACATTTGAATCATATTCAAATGCATGTTTCTCTCATAACCTATAGTTTTAATGTGCATCCAATGCACATTAAATTTATACTATAGTTTTAATATAAATCCAACTCACATTAAATTAATATTTGAACTCCTTCAAATATTTAATTCTCTCCTAAGTTAATTTTGAATCATATCCAAAATTAAATTGATATTATATAGTTTAATTAAATAAATAAAGTTTATATTTTAATGTGTCACCATAAATTATATTAATTCCCTTAATGAATTTGAACATTTCAAATTCCATTCAAGACTAAATTACCTCAATACTCTTTACAAGCTAACAAGGGGGCCTAATGGACCTACAGATCAGAAGCTCCAACGATATGAGATTAATTGGCTAAGCTCATTAACCACATTAATCAACATTCGTTAATTGTGGGTCCCTCCACTAAAGACCCACAACTGCACTCTTTTCATTGTAGAATATTTTTGTGTCCACGGATATCAACCAATAACAGCAAGTTAGTCCTTCACAAGTGTTCGTAACACTAGCTGGGTCAAATTATCGTTTTACCCTTGGGTTACCAATGTGTCCTTAAGTACCAGTGCTCCTCTAATGAACAAACTGTTTATGGTCCTACCATTAAACAGAAGTCCCTCTCGGGCCAATGAGAGGGTCAGACCCTTTGTTCAAGTTCCGAAGATACCACTTAAGGGAACACTCATCTACTTACCCTAAAGGAGGGAAGGAGTGAATTTCATCTTGTGTTGTTATGTTCCCAGCTCCCTACTCGGTCTTGTCCCCAAAATGGTAGGCTTATTGAGTCAACGATCTGGTCACTCTCACCTATACAAATCAAAGGACAATCCCTCGTAGACAAGAGTCCATAACACACTCAGGATTGAGACTAAGTTGCCTAGGTCATCCTATTGAAATAATAACCTAATTAGTTAACGGTGTTACATCTAATGGTTACTATTTCGTGGTCCGGTCTTATGCAAACCCATTGCATATAGGATACCCACACTCGCATGTCCACTACACAAACATGTTGGATCATTGCATTTGTATCAAACACAAAGCGGATCGTATCCATAGTGTCAACAGGATAAGGTACCCAGCCTTATCCCTATACTATAGATCCTTTAGGTGTTGTTTCTTGAACATTGATCCCCGTACGTCCCCACATACTGTTTAAGCTACATAATACAATCTAGGATGTTAGTTTATTGGATTTTGGGTTATTTAATGCAAATTTAATACAACACATTCAACAACAATATATTGAATAACCTCAATAACATTTTTATTGATAATATGAAAATGTTTACATTTACTATCTACAAGTTTTAGGGTATGAAACCCAACACCTATGAACCTATCCTAAGCCTATCAAAGCTTCTCTAGAAAAGGCTACACATGCGAGAATTTTTTTAAAAAAGTTTTAATTTGTCTCATTGTTTGTTAGCATGCATTAGCTTTTTTTAGAAAAAGGATGAGCATGTTTAGTATTGAGATTTGAGTTAAGATCATTGCAAACAATTTATTCTCTAATTTTTATGCTTGCTCAAGGTTTATGTTGGGAGTGATTTGATAGCACCAATTTAGTGCTATTTATTTAGGCCTAATATTGCTAGTTTTTTAATTGATCGTGTGCTTAATTGTACTATTTTATAAGTAATTGGTGATCGGGTTATTTGGGAGTTTTGGGATCAAATAGGGGCATTTTCAGTATATTAAAAGGTCAATTTGGTTAACATTCCTGAAAGTCAACCAAAAAGTCAAAGAAAGGAGTAAGCTTCCATTCCAATGCTTGGAGTGTCGAGACACTGCACGACGCTACCCTTCAACGCTGCAGATCCGAGACTTAGTGTCAAGACGCTGGAAGACCGCAACCCGTGTATTTTTCGTCTGAAGCGTCAAGACGTTGTGTATAGCGTCTCGACGATGCCTATCCGTGCAAGCGTTTTCTACCACTTGTAACGTCTCAACGCTCTCGCCCGGAGTATTTAAGCTTCTTTTTTCCAAATTAGGACATATCGTGTTAGTTTTTAGCCACAATTTCTTTGTTCTCTCTCAAATTTCTTGTATTCCATTGTATTCAGCTTTTTTTAGCTTAGGATTAATTTAGTTTGGGTGACTAATCAAGCCTAGTACCTTGCTCGATGATCGGCTAGGTTAATTTTGTGTAATCAGGACTCGAATTTTGTAAGTTGGTAAGTTTTATGATATTTCAATTCTTAAATGCATGATTTATTAGCTTTGTGATTGTAGCTCTATTTTATCATCATTAGTTGTGATAGGAGAGACTGATAACCTTGACCACATTTGTTCTAGTTATACTTGATATTCGGTAGCGATTTAGGGTGAAGCATGATCTTGGAAATTTAGGTGTGTTATCCCTAGTTATTAATTTGAATAATCTGACTATCTCTTAATGCGGTTTAGATTTAATTAATTGTGCAATTAATTGGTCTAAGCTAGAATTGATCTAGATGCATTAGTCTGATCATGAATATTAGAGAACGATTCTCCGGATTTTCCAGGAGTACACCGAGCTTAGCTAATTAAATCATATTTTTAGCTAGTTAAACAACCAAACTTACTCCCGAGTACCCGGTTACATGAATCTGAGCTGCGATTAGTCATTCCCTTTTATTTTTACGCAATTAGATTTCTGCCATTTATTTTCTTGCTATTTAATTTCTTCGCCTTTAGCTACGAGACAATAAAACACCTTTTAGGAGTATCAATATCGTTACATGAATCGTAAATGCATGAATATATGATGTACCAAAAAATCTGTGGTTCCTAACGGAATAGGTAACAAAGCAACTTTGCTTCCCACGGCCACTAAATCACCTAATCCCTCATTAAGACAAATTAACAATTGCGCTCCCTGTGTCCAATCCCGGTCACTACTGCTACAAGTTAGCTTTAGAAGTTGGTGACTGTAAATTTAATTTGATTTTGGACCTTGGACAAGTCCTTTATTAGAGATCCATAGCTGACGACGCCCAACTCCAGCGAGATGGTGCTCCTTGTTCCGATAAGCAGCGACACTAAAATCTGCAACGACCCCACCCTTTGCCTCACCGGACCTGCTACACACACATCTCGACGGTCTAATCTGAGACAGCAGCTCCAATCCTTCAACTGTGAAGCTTCATCCACAAATAATGATTGCTGGAGAAAGACCCATATTTTGGGTACATATACAGGAAAAATATGAATCAATTATCAAAATAATTTGAATCCAAGTAAGATTTAGCTTGAATTTGGGATAACAATTCAAATCACATAGTAGAATCTTGACAATTTTGACATGCCAAATCTATAGATGCGAGATTTTGAATATTTGGGTTCAACTCCTCTAGACGTTGGGATAAAAGTCTTCCAGACTTCAAATATTTTGGCTTGACACAATGTGAAAATAAGATTTCTATTTAGGATTTTTGGTCTCAAACTAAACTTTGGTAAGTTCTATCTTGATCTCAAATAAAAGTTGGGGTTAAATTTCAAACAAAAAGAAACCTCCAGCCAATAGATCCGAAGGTCCAAATATTGGATAAGTTAATTTTACGTCATATCCAATTTTTAGTCTATTCCGAATGAATATTTGAGTAAATTTTGAATCCAAATTCTATCTCAAATCTAAATCAAAATTTTGATGGATTTGGGCTCAAATCAATTTTTTTCATAATCTAAAATCTACCTCAAATTCGTTTCCAAATTAAACTTCCATATTCATGTCCAATTTCAATTTGAACCAAATTTTATTCGAAGCTAAACTCATAATAGAATTTCAATTTCATCTCAAATCAAAATTGGGGTACATTCTAAAGTTCACACTTAAAAAAAATGAACTAAAATTCAAAATTCATCCAATTCAATCAAGATTTGGATAGAGTACAAATTCTATTCAATGTCAAAATCTTGGTAGAATTTAAGTTCGTTCCAAATAAAAATTTGGGCATAATCAAAATTTGACCAATATTCATTATTTGATAGTATGTCAAATAAAAAAATCAATCAAAATTTTGAACTGAACTCATATTTTGATTAAATTGGCACATCAAGCGAAGTCAAAATCGGGAACAAATACCTTGCATCTCAATTCCAAATTAGGGAATTTGTTGAATGAGAAATTTCGATCAATCACAAATTGTCACATTGTTATTCCAAATTAATGAAAAAAATTTTAAAAAAAAAGTTTGAGATCAATTATAAATTGACATGTGTCTCAAACTTAATTTGAAGACAAAATTGGTCAATTATAAAATTGTAAGGTTATTTGATTAAATAATTAAAAGTTAATTTGATCAAATTTTGGTCATTTGATATTTGGGTCATATGGTATGTGAATGAAACATAAACCAAACTCAAATGCAAATAGTTAGGCCCAAAGCCAACAAAGTTAAAGTCCAAATGGTTGGACCCAGAAGTCATCAAAGCCCAAGTCCACATATCCATGAAAAACTCTATAAATAGAAAAGTAATCTTCCATTTCAAAAGTTCAGAAAATTAAACTTTCAACCCAAATAAGAGAATTCAAAGAGACTCTACCAAAAGAGAGGGTAGAAACTCCTTGAAGTCCATAATTTTCTGAGTGTTGAACACTCCTTGAAAACTAAAGATCTTTCAAGACTCGAAGACTTTAAGACTTAAAACATTAATTGAAGCTTAAAACTCGAGAACAAGTGTTCTAGTCCTCGAATGAAACATACACAAGAGAGATTCAAAGGATCATACATTAGCATCTATAAAATCAATATAAATACAAGTTTATTGTATGTGTTCCATTTCTTTGAAATTACCTTATAATGTATTTGTTCACACGTAACTTTGAAGATGGAGACACGTGGAATAAATATGTAATTGTATTTATGTTTGTATGTGTGTGGGTGTACAATCTCTAATGTTAATCCTCTGATTCTCTCTCTTGTGTGTGAATGTGTTTCACTCGAGGGTTGGAACGCTTGATCTCGAGTTTGAAGCTTTAATGGATTCTTGAAGCTTGAAGTCTTCCAGTCTTGAAAGAGTCTTCAGTCTTCAAGAAGTGTTCAACGCTTGGAAACCTATGGATTTCAGAGTCTTCAGTCTTCCGTCTTGGGGAAATTTCTCTGAATTCTCTAAGTTTGGTTGAGAGCTCCAAAATTCTGAATCCTTGAAATGGTGGAGAACTCTATTTATAGAGTTCTCGCAGGATGGGCCCTGGTGACTTTTGGGCCTAACACCTTGGGTTTGTGCTTTATTGGTCTTGGGTTCAACCATTTAGTCTTGGGTTTGGTTCATATTTGACCCAAAACCATATGACCCAAATACTTAAAAGACCCAAATTTGATCCAAATAATTATTATTTTTAATTAATTGGTCAAATTAATTAATTTGATCAAAATAATTTAATTTTAATTCATTGATCAAATAGAAATTTGGCTCTATAAAATTTATAATTGGCCAACTTTGCTTTCAAATTAAATTTGGGACACATGTCAATTTATAATTGGTCCCAAATTTAATTAATTTTAATTTCGTCATTAATTTTATGTAACGACGTGGCAATTTGTGATTGGTCAAAATTTCTCTATCAACAGTATTCACTTAAAAAGTGGACAACGAACATTTTTTAGAAAATTAGAAAGAACAATATCTTTTATTTTTTTATAAATTATTTTAAAGTAAAATTTTTAATATTATTGTTATTATTAATTATTATTATTTAAGTCTAATTGGAATTTGATATTCTAAATGGAATTTTCTTTATTTTTTCAATTGAAAAAAAAAAAGAGAGAGAGAGAGAAAGTACAAAAGATAAGAGACAATTACTACACACGTTATCAAACTCGAGTAATTTGTATCTCTTTATACCCGAGTCTAAACTCGTTTGTTGCTTTGTTTTCTTTTTTAAAGGTTAAAAATCATTTCAATAAATTGAAATTAACCATTTATTTGTTGAACTTTGATTTATAACCATTTTAGTTCATGTATTTTCAATTCTGTAACAATTTAGTCTCTATACTTTAAAATTTGTAATAATTTAGTCCCTATCATAAAAATTATTATTAAGATTTAATGAGATTTCTTGCATAGGTAGAACAAGTAACTAATTAGAGAAGCAAAATGTTTAATAAGCTACAAAGTCTAAATCGTTAAATAATAAAAATCGACATTTAATTTTGATAGAATTTTTAAAAGTATGGATTAAATTGTTATAAATTTGAAAGTATAGAGACTAAATTGTTACATACTAAAGTACAAGGACTCAATTGTGTTAATGTCATGAAAGTTTAGGGACAACAATCGACATTTAATTTTGATAAAACTTTTTTTTTAAAAGAAAAACAAGATTTAATGGAACTTCTTGCGTATGTAGATTGATAAATTGATTAATAAAAATCAACACAGAATTACAATTTTAAAGTACAAAGTTTAACTTGTTACAAATTAATTTTAAAGTATGGGACTAACTTGTTACTTCCAGGAAAGTTGAGGGCGGATCAAAGAAATTTTCTAACCAAGAAATAAGATGCAAAAAAGTTAGAAAAGGATAACATTACCAAAGCAGCCAATCATCTCTTGTTTTTTATGCATCTGACCCTTCTCCCTGGCCCAAAGTTTAGCTTCCAAAAGTGGCTTAGAATTGCAAATAATTTGACAGTATTTAATTTAAGAGTAAAATGAAAACATAAAGTAGATTGGGATTGAGTTAGCTAGAAATTACAAAATAAATGGGAAAAAAGGTGGGGAAGAAGTTACATTTTCATGCAAATATACTTGCAAAGATTTGCTTGAAAAGAAGACCAGATTTTGAACTCTTATTAGCACACAACATTAAATCTCTTCTTTAGCTGCTCCCTATTATCTCATTGTAAGTTTCCTTTAGTTTCTGCAACAAAGCTTCCCTGCAAAAATCCATCAAATGTAAATAATAATATAAAAGGAACCCCAAAAATAATAATTGTAATAAAAATTCATGGAATCTTAAACAAATGTTAGAACACACCTGTCTGGTCTGAAGATCAGATACTTGTATGCAAACCACTGCAGAAGGATTTCATTACCAAACAGAAAATTTTTTAGCCACTCTTTTGGAATAATCATGGAAAACAAATCAATTTTTCAAAGCTAAATCATACAGAATGCGCTTGGCTAAGTTTCAATTTCTTAGATATCATGGGGTTACATCTCAAAACCAATTGGCAATGAGTTTGAGTAACCCATCAATGTTATAACTTGTGAGGTCTTCATTAATCTTTTCAATGTGGGATTCTCAGCACAAATTTACCCTGAACCTTAAAAAAGAAAAAACCTACCTTTTGCCTAATTTAGTTATAGCTAAAAATTTTAAAGTCAAAATTGAAATCTCAAATCAGATACATAAATTAGAGCCAAAATCGAAGCTAATTAGACAAATTTGAGGCATTTTGTATAATATAGTCGATTTTCTACTCATTTTTGTTTAAATTGGAAGAATTTTTCAGCAACTAAATGAAACTTACTCCAGAGTAACCAATGCCCACAAGCTCAAGCAGGCCAGGAATTAGAGGAAGCCTATCAATTGCCTGTCAAAGAAAAAAAAATCCCACAAAATTTTGCCCATTTAGATTTATCACACAACTTAAAATTCCATTATTGATTTAAAAAAAAAAATAAAAAAAAAAAAAAAAAAAAAAAAAAAATGCTGACCGAGACAACGCCGGCAGAGGACCAAAGTGCGACAAAAGCGGCCACTCCAAGTGAACTTACTGCATACTTATCTTCAACCTTATCCCACTGACAAGCAAAATCCAACCCAATCTAAACAAACACAACTGAAAAAAATAAATTAAAACACTAAAAAGTATTTAATCTTTTTTTAACATACAGCTTCTTGAACTTTTTTGATAATCTCCGGCAGCTCGCCCAGCTCTGTGGTGGCCACTTCCGCCGGAACTTCTCCGGTGGCCATGGCCATCACATTGCGAGCAATCTTCCGACCTGAAAAAAGATAAAATGTAAATTGTCAAGATTATGAATAAAAGATTAAACTTATCGTAATCCATCGAAATTAGACTTTCAAACTAGTAGTGAATTGAGAAAAGTGAGCACAAGAGGGGATCAAACAAATCCCATCAACTTAAATAATGTGCATGGGAATTCTCACAATAGGCAACTGATTTCCAAGGGCGAATCTGCGCCGGCGTCGGTGGCGGTGGGAGAGTGGGGAGCGGCACATTGGACGATGGCGCAGCGGATTGTCGGGGAGCCTTGGAGTCGAGGAGGGTGGAAGAGGAAGAGAGAGCGAATGTGGAGGAAGAAGAAGAAGCCATTGGTAGCTACTCAAATTACACAAGAAAAAGGCTAAAGGTTCCTCTAGGAGGGAGTGAAGATTTGTTGTTGGTATTTTTGTTTTGTTGGGTTTGGTTTTGTAGATTGATTGTGTGTGTGTGTCCTTTTCCTTTTAGGAGGTAATTTCTATGTTTTTGTTGGAGGGTTTTGATAATTTAGAGATGGGAATGTGGAGATGGAGTTGGGTGTGTTAAGTTTGAAGATGGACAACCACTCATTTCACCATCATTTTGGATAATGTTGTGTGAGTGAGTAATGAGAGAGGATTGAAATGGATAGGGATTTTAAGGTGTTTGATTGGATAAAAGCCTTTTAGGGCTGGACATGAGTGTCTCTTTTCAGTAATAGCACCCAATAATAATCACCCTTCCTCCTCTATCTTCCATAGAAACTTGGATAAATATCTTCTCTTCTTGCTTTTTCTAAATTCTCTTATTAAAGGAAGAAAAAGAACTTTAGCTCCATTCCATTATAATTTTTGTTGGTATCCTTTTATGATTTTCTTTTCTATTTTAAAAATAAAGACCAACATGCTTTTATTTATTTATTTATTTAGAGAAAACTAAAATAATTTGTTTGGTTAAATTAGAAAATGGTCAAAAAGCACTTCTGATTCCTTAGTTTTATTGAAGTAACAATTTAATTAGTCCCCGAATTTTAATTTGTAATGATTTAGTCCCTCTAATTTCAAATTGATAATCTTTTTTCCTTGAACTTTATTATGTAACAATGTAGTCCAAGTGAAAAAGCTTATCAAAATTAAGTGTCGATTTTTATTATATAACCATTTACTCTTTGTAGTTTATAAACACACATTTGATCTCACAACAGTTCAATTTTACATAGATAAAAGAACAATCCATATTAAATCTTAACAACGTTTGTCACTTGTAGGAACTAAGAGTGATCATCTGTTGATCGGCGTCAATTTTGGGCTCAAACCGACGCGCGACCACCGACATATCAGTTTTGAATCGGTCGGTGCTTGTCGATTTTGGAAGTTATTAGGGAAACGACCGACCAAATATATCGGTCGGTTTCGAGATTCTTGAGAAGAGTATCATTAGTTTGCTAATTTGTGCTCTAGAGATGAAAAAAATTCAAAGAGAGAGAAGACGAGAAAGAGAGAAACAAAAAGGAGAGGAGGATGAAGGAGGAAACAAAATAGAGGTTGTGATTCTGATTAAAAAAAAAAGAAAAAGAGGAGAAAAGAGAAGAACTTACATAAAAGATGTGGCGGTTATGATAAAAAGAAGAAAAGAAGGGAGAAAATGGAAGAACTCTGGCGAAGCAGACGACGATTTTGGGTAAAAAGAAGGAAAAAAATGGAGAAAAAAGACGATGGAAAGGAGAGAAGTGAGAAGAAGAGAAAGGGAAGAGGGGAAAATGGGAGGGTTACGTGAGAAGAGATATAAAATATAAAATTAAATTTTAAAAAAAAATAATGATTACCTAATTTTATTACCTAAATATCATCGACTAGTTTTGGAAAACCAGCAACTGATTTAATTTTTTGAAATGTGTAGTCGGTCGGTTTGGTCGGCTTTAGCCTTCTTGGGCTCACCGACCGTGCAAAACTGACACCGACCAAATTGTCGGTTTTGCATATTACAAAACCGACACCAACCGAAGATAGTCTAAAATCGACCGACCGATGTCGGTTCGGTTAGATCGGTTTTTCGATGTTTTTTGCTCACCCCTAATAGGAACTAAATTATTATATATTAAAGTTACACGACTAAATTGTTACGGATTTAAAAGTATAGGAACTAGATCATTGCAAATTAAAGTTCACAAGGTCTAGCTACAAATTTCATCCCTATATGGTTTTAATTTTGTTTTTATATAGTTTTAAAAAGTTCCAATTTAGCTCCTATAGTTTGGACACAGTTTCAACCTTCCCTCCTCCTATTTTCTTTTTTTATTTTTGAAAAAAAAATAAAGCACTTAACTCTAAATCCAAAATATAGTTTCTTTTTTTAGTTTAAAAATATAGTCAATTTACATATTAGCAAACTAGGAAACATCAATTGGTTAATGTTGGCCCCTTACATCTCTAATTTCTTGAGTTCGATCCCCAGCACATGTAAATTTATTTATTTTTTTTTCCTTCATTTTAGTCTTTTCTTTTTTTAAAAAAAAAAAAACTAGCAATTATTATAAATATTATAAGATAGATGCCCATCTGCTTAGTGCCCTAAATTCCATGTGTCCATTTTCATGTTGTCCATGTGTCTAGTAACCATAGATGCTTGGTGTCTATTTCAAGTCACATACTACTGGCCAAATTGCCTATAAACAGTGACATTTGGTGGTGACACAAGCCAATTGATGAAATCTCACTTCAACATTTTTCCACTTTGTTATTTTAATTCATTTTGTTTTATTTCATTTTATTTTTATTTATATTTAATTATTATTATATTATATTTTCTCCATTTCCGTGTTCCCGTTGTGCTCCTCAATTTCAAAACAGCAGTTTTTTTTTTTTTTTTCTTTCTTTTTAGTTTTTTCTTTTTAAGAAATAAAAAAAAAACCAGCATTTTTTTTCTTTTTTTCTTTTTTTCACTTCTTTTTAACAAATTGAAATTAATATGGATAAATACCAACAATTTAATTTAATATATAAAGTGCATATTTTATTTATATTTTAATTTTGAATTATAATATTGTTATAAACAACTTTTTAATTTATTAAACATATTTTCATTTTTTTTCACTTTTCTTTAAAAAAATTCAAATTAATATAGGTAAAAAAACAAGGTAATTAAAAAAACAATTGATCCAAAATAGGTAAAATAGCTTTTTCAAAATAAAAAAAAAATGAAAATATCTATCTATGTTTTAATTGATATATTAAAAACAATAAAATGTAACCTAAAGTTCACTAAGATTTTGGGTATGAGATAATAAAATTTAAAAGCATCTATAGAAATTAAATGAATGGAATGTGAAAAGGTAGAAGGTAAAAAGTTTCCTCCATGTAGATAAATTATTAATTCTAAAATTAATACTTTTATCTAATTATATTTAATTCTAGAATATAAAATCCTTGGAATGTCAAATTTTTATAATTGTTTCATTTCCTTCAACTTTAAATTTGTCAACCATAATAAATATATAATGTTTAAAAAACCCATAATAAATATATGGAATCTAAAAGTTAGAATATGAAAGATGGTGTTGTGTTTTTTATAAAAAAAATTAAATGATTTTCACTAGAAATAATGAATAATAGATTTCAAAAGTTTGGAATTCCAAAAAGTTTGTAACATTTTAAAAAAAAAAAAACAATTTCTTGGAGGAATGAAGAACACTCGAGCGGAAGCGTTAGTGGATCTTAGGCACCGATTTTCATTAATTTCGTGGATTAAAAGCATGTTAAAATAAGAACAAAAACAGGGGAATCGAATACCAACCTCTTGGAGCTTAATTCGTGGATCTCTTCGGTTGTTTCTCTACACGATTACTTCATGGACGACCACCGAGATCTTCCCCGCTATTCTCCAACCTTAGAACGGGCTTGTGGGAACCCGAGCATGATGAAATTGGGAGGAAGAAGTTGAGAGAAAAATGGGTTTGTAAGCAAAATGAAGGCCACGGCTTTTGAGAGAGAGAGAGATTTTTCACCAACATTTTCATGTTCTGAATAATTCTCCAGCATTAACCACTTTCCCACTTCTTCAAGATAATATAGAAGAGATATCCAGCTTTGTCATCTCCACATAATGAAAGCACAAGGATGAATGGCAATGACATGAAATTGGTGTCATTGTGTGGGAATTTCACATTTTGATTTTTGTTATTTTGAAAAATCATTTCAAATAAACTACCCACATTAATTTGAATAAAATTAATTCTTATAATTAATTTTAAATCAAATTTGTTTTAAATATTTAATCAAACCTGTTGATTAAATATATCCATTGATTTTAATATCAAATATTAAAATACTTGGATCAATTCCAATTTCTCTCAAAACCGACTTCGATTACAAATCACTATTCGTTATTCAAACCAAATATCTATCGAGTACATTTTCCAATATTTAAAACATATCTAAATAACTATAACTCTCTCAAATATGGTTTAATTAACAATTAAACCGACGAGTTAAATTATATCGAATATAATTAACGATATCTCCCTTAATTGAATTTGAACGTGTTTCAAATTCTTTCATCATTCTGTTCTAAGGTTATTCCTTATGAGCTAGCAGGGAGACCTAATGGACCTACAGATCATGGGCTCCAACGATCCGAGATTATCTGGTTGAACTCTTTCAATCCTAGTTAACCAACATTCGTTAACTAACAGGACACTCCACTATAGCCCGTAGCTGAACTCCCCTCACTGTAGATATATTTTTGTCCACCAGATATAACCGTGATTAGTAAGTCAATCCTTCACAGGTTGTTCGTAACTATAGTAAGGTCAAAAGTCTGTTTTACCCCTATAGCACTTCTTGTTCCTTAAGCCTCCACTGAGTCCCTAATGAACAATTGGTTCGTGGTCCCACCACTAAACCTAAAACCTCTCGGGCCAATGAGAGGGCGGCGTGCCTTTGCTCACGTTTCGGAGTCAGCACTTAAGGGAACAACCTCTCTACTATCCCTAAAGACGGGTAGGAGTGAATTCCATCTTACAGGACTATGTCCCCAGCTGTCTACCCGGTCTTATCCCCAAAGTGGTAGGTTGTTGAGTGTCGCTATTGAGTCACTCTCACCCATGCAAATCAATGGATAATCCTGAATAAACAGGAGCTCATAGTTAGCTTAAGATTAAGATCGAGTTACCTAGGTCATCGCTTGACATAGTCAGTTTCACAGTAAACGACGTTATAAAGTGAAAGTGACTTATTTCGCGGTCCGATCTTATACAAACTCTTTTGCATAGGACGCCCCCACTCACATGTCTCTACATGAAAGATTTAGGATCACATCGTTTGTGTTAAACACAAAGTGGGCCTCGTCACATTGTTTTTCCTAGGATAAGGTACCCAGTCTTATCCCTATACTATAGATCGTTTTAGGCTATGTACTTGAACCTGATCCTACTTTTATGTCACTACATAAAGTTCAAGCATTCATATCATAGCCATGGATTCTAGTTTATTGAATTTGGGTTAATAAATAAACATAGATAAACTAATCTTTCGACAATCGGAATATAAACTATTCTAATAAGTTTTACATATAACTTTGTTACATTTACTATCCACGAGTTTTAGGACATAAACCCCAACAAACTCCCACTTGGACTAAAACTCTAGTGGGCTGTTTATAACTCGTAGACCTAGACCATCTAGATGTCCCTCGAACACTTTTAGCCGTGAGGGCCTTCGTAAATGATTCAACAATTCTTTACTCTGAGGCTATCCTCGTGACAATCACGTCCCCTCTTTACATATACTTTCTCAGATGAGATGTACGTTTTCGTTCTATACACTCGCCTCATATTTGGAACAACTTTCCAAATGAACTTCCTAAGTCCTACAGACTCATGAGCTTGCTTCATAAGTAGCAACTTATTTGGCCTTCAAGATGAAGTCTGTGATCCATCCTTACTTGATGCTACGCTATTCTATAGCTCCCTGTTAAGGACAAATTTTGATACCAATGTGGATTACCATAAATCCTGATCGGTGTTCTAATCAGAATCAGTGTATCCTGTAAGGATCAGATCCTTAGTACTATACACAAGCTTATAATTCCTCGTTCTCCTAATGATACTTGAGGACATTTTGTACTGCAGTCCAACGACCTTACCTTGGACTGAATTGGTATCTACTGACAATCCCTACTGCATACCATATGCCAAACCTGACAACTGATTGTCGAAACACAGGGAATCTGTCTCAAATCCTCACTTCTGAGGCGTCTCAGAACACTGCTCCTGCGACAATTGAATTCCATATTTGAAGGGTAACTTACCTTTCTCGGAATTCTAATCTTATATCTAGCCAACATTTTTTTCCATATAAGATACTTGAGACAGAGCTAGTAATTTGATTTTATGATTTCGAACGTGTTGGATTCTAAGATCAAACTAAGTCTTTCCAAATCTATTATTTTGAAAATAGACCGCTAGCTTACTAATGTCAGTTTTGATAAACTATATCATTCCCAATGAATAGGATATCAATCACATACAAAACTAAGAAAGCTACTTAAACTCTTTCTGTCGACACAAGGCTTATCAATACTTTGGTCAAAACTATAAGATTTAATCGTGTATTAAACCTTATGTTCCAGGATCGAAACTTTCAGTTCAATCTATAAATGGATTGACAAGGTTTGTAAACCTTTTACTCTAGATCCTGGACTATGAACTCTTCTGGTCAATATCATACTGAATTGAAGTACACATACTCCATTTCAAGGTTCATAGTTTTTGACTTAATCGTCCTTATCCACGTTATCCATTACCTTGTTAAAGGTCAATGGATCCTTGATATTGTCATCAGCATGACAATCGGAGTTTCAGTTAAACTCACACAGTTTTCATTAGGTCGATTAACAACCCTCCCACTGCATTGAGGCTCTCTCAACATTTGAGAAGGACAGGACTAATATAATGTGTCAACTCGATCAACAACCCTTTGTTGAAGAACAAATCTTATTAACAACTGTTTGTTGATATATTTGTTGCTTTACTATATAACTTACTTAACACTCTCTTACTTCGTGGTTGTGATTTCTAACATGACCTTCATTTAAGAAGTAACATTTGTCCATACAAATACTTTCTTTTAAACAAAGAAGTATCCAAAACTCGTTTCTATGGAATAACCTACAAATAGGCATGCTTTCGAATAAGGTTCCAGATCCTTCGGGATTGTCTCAAATGAGGACATTCCTAAGTTCTGAAACAACATAAACACATTTTATGCTTTCTCATGGTTCAAATGATGTTTCAAAAAACATTATATAAGTGAACCATATTCGTATTTTAAATTGCAGTCATCACTGCATATTCCGAAACGAGTTTAGGCAACTCATTATTAAATGAACCATGTCTAACAAGGTTCTGTTTCTCCTTTCCTATACATCATTCTACTCTGGTGTATAAGGTATTGAGAGTTTTAGGACGTAATTCCATATTCTATCAAATAGACTTGGAATTCCGAGTACATATACTCTCTACTTTGATCGGATCGAAGTGTCGTTATTGTTTTACCTAATCTGGATCTTATCCTCAACGTTATACTATCTGAACTTCTAAAGAGTTCGGACTTATGAGGCATTAGGTAAATCTAGTGTACCTTGAACAATCATCAATTGAAACTAATGAATTGTTCATCCCTGTTTGAGCTTCAACATTCTTGATTCAAAAACAGAATATATTAGCTCTTAAGGTTTCTTTGGCACGATAACCTTTTTCTTGTAAAAAGGTCATTCAGTCAGCATTACCTTTAAGGCATGACTTATAGGAAGGTAATGAGTCGTCTTCTAACCTGTTTAGAAGTTCATTTTAGGCCAATCTTCAATTCTATTAAAATTTAATACGGCCTAACCTCAAGTGCCAAAGATAGGTACTTTTGAGAAACATGTTGCCTTTTAGGTTTAAGTCTTAGTGGTTTTATATATCTTATAATTTAAAATCGTTTTAGACTCCATCGGTCTTAAAACGTATAAGTTATTCTTTTATGTTTACAGAACAAATATTGGCATCCTTTTGAAATGAACGGTTCATACAAAAGGTAATAAAATAGCCATGTTCTTGTATACAAGAAAATCAATTTTTCTTTTAATCTTAGGAATCATATACATTAAGCAATATGTAATGTTCCTAAGAGAAGAATAACTTTACGTCTCCCACTGCCTTAGCCAAGACGAACTCTTCTATTTCAACTCTAAGAGTCATCTTAACTAGTTCATAGCTAGTGACATGAACTCATTCCTTGAAAAGAACATATGTGATTAGTTAGCCCTGAACCGAGTATCCAAGTTGAATCATTATTCTCACTAAACACGTTTTTAAGACGAATAAATCATATTTCGAGTCTTGGATTATGTTCCTTTTGGCTAGGCAATTTTCTATGTTATATTTTTCATGATCATTGTGAGAATGAAACATATATAACATCTTGAGGACATATTACATTTTAAGACTGTTTCCATATCACTTACCACGATATAGTGTTTAATTTTCTTAGTCGTATGATTTATACCAATAACGTATTTGGCGTATTTAAAGAGGCATTTTATAGAACCTATACTTATTGCTAAAATAAACAAATAAACTTTAAGTCGGTTGTCTAATGTTTTAATCCCCTTTTTTTAATCCAATAAATTTAGCAAAAGTAATTAAGCGCCCTATGAATCATAATTCTTTTGCAACGATACTTCAGAGGTTCAAAGTAACTGTCACCGAGGGGTGGTCAACTAGTCCTCATTTGAACTGAGACACTCTCAACTAAACGTCAACACTATAATCATTCATATCTTGTTTTTTTGTTTAGTTACCGTTGTTTGGTCAAGAATAAGCTAACTATTAGTTTATCTTGTAAGTGTGACCCTCCATTTTTTAGATTTCAGAGAACGGCCCCAGTAATGCTACAGAATGGAAAAGTCAATGCTGGGAATGACCCTAAGAAATTCTTTATCATTATGTGAGTTCACGACGCTACAATCTCTATGTTACAACCCTCCGAATGGTGTCGCAGCTCCAGGGCATGCTTAGCAGGCGAACATAGAGACGTTGCTAATGTAAACCAATGGAAGAGACCGTAGGATGCGTTGACACGCTTCCTTCTCCCACTTACTATAAATACTTTCTCCATTCACCGTGATATTGATTTATGCCATCACCTTCCGAATGGAATGGTTACGTTAGTAAGTAACAAGAGGCTATGCATAAATCTCACGGTGTGAACTTTAGGGAGAGCGTGAGAAGAAAAGTTCATTATCATATATGTTTTTCCTCCCACTAAGTATTTTAAAGATTAGGGTCTTTTACTTTAGGTAAAATTCTAGCTAAACGAATCTATCTAAGTTAATGCCTTATTTTTAACCTTTTTAAATAAGGTCTTTATTCTTAATGTCTAGGCGAATTAAACCCTTTTTAATTTCCTAGCGACATTGCATGCTAATAAGACCATGGTTAATTCAACTCAGGTACCGGTCCATTTGCCGGGAAAGTTCCCTTATAACCAAAGCCTTATAACCAAAGCCTTATATCCTACTTAATATATTTTAACTCTATTAAAACACTAAGTAGGAAGCTCTTCTAATCCTATTAGAAAATAATGATCTTAAGTCTAATCGATGTTAAACGTTTTAAAACTAATTCGTGTTACCTAAGATCCTATGTTAGCATGCAACTCTTTGTTATAGGGTTGACGGTTTCTATTCATTAACCTTATAACTATTATAACTTTTAATGAATTAATCCTATAACATGCTTCTAATGGTGATGAAAGCATATAACAATCAATATTCAAGTTATATAAAATAAAACACCATTCACAAAGCATAAACGTTTTGAAACAACCTATGTCTAGGTGATTTCTAACGGCATAACTATTACGCTATGATGTCTAGGTGATAAAACCTCACATCTCTCACGCATGCTCATAAAACTGGGTTAACCTAACTCAAGTACCGACTCAATGCCCATGTAGGAGGTGTTCCGTAAACCGTCAACTTAAATACCTCCAGCCTTAGACAGCATCTTGTCGGGTGAGTTCTCTTGTAACCTTAGCTTTACAAGATATCGACCTATTCTATGCGAATTGTTCGAGATTGGATTCGTTAACCCTAAGTGAGCATGCATTTATCTTTGTTATAGGTTTTAACGTCTATCTCAATTTTATAACAATTTATAATATAGACAACCTATAACAATCATCTATGCTAAGGTGGTTTCATGCTGCATGCTCGTTCGTTTTCGTTTATTAATATAACGCTTATATTTAAACATTCATAAACGAAAAAAATTAAAAACATCCAACATGCATCTATCATGAAACCTAACATGCATTCCTTTTATTATAGCCCTTATAATGAATTACTAATGCATGAACATGCTTTCCTATGGTGGGATTTTAAATCTATATGGCATACTTTATGCATATTCAATTCTAATTTAATTATAACATACATTCCTAATGCATAAATAATTAAACACACTAAAGCGGACCGATTTTGGCATCCAAACAATCAAACTAAGCTAAATTATTACATAAATAATTAAATAAATAAGTAATCAGCCTTGGAAAGCTCCCGAACCGGCCCCGAACACCTCGAACCAACTTGAACCATCCAAAAAATGTTTGAACCGGACCAAAGGACTTGAAAATTGGCTTGAACCGGCTTGTACAAACCGAACCGGCCGAGAAGCTGTGAACCGGACCGAGTTTTGAATCGAACCACCGTTTGAAAAGAAACGCGCGCTGCTTGAAAACGCATTAGCGTCGAGACGCTTGATGAACAGCGTCCCGACGCTGTTCATACAGCAGCCCAAATTTTGCTTCCCCTGTTCTTTCGGCCAGCGACCACTTCGTCTTCTTCGATCGATTACAGCCTAAATCTGACGCTATTGACTCCCAAATTTTTCCAGACTCTTGCCAAGACATTAAAGCCCATATACATGTAGGCTATTACAATTTAAATCAACAATTAAAAGCATAATTTGATGCCAAAACTGAGTTCATCCAACTTTAGCAACCAACACATTCAACAATTGAAATTCACCCACAAAACTCGAATTTAATGGAAATCAAATGCCAAAACAACGCTCTGATACCAATTGGAGGAGTGAAGAACACTCGAGCGGAAGCGTTAGCGGATCTTAGGCACCGATTTTCATTAATTTCGTGGATTAAAAGCATGTTAAAATAAGAACAAAAACAGGGGAATCGAATACCAACCTCTTGGAGCTTAATTCGTGGATCTTTTCGGTTGTTTCTCTACACGATTAATTCATGGACGACCACTGAGATCTTCCCCGCTATTCTCCTGCCTTAGAACGGACTTGTGGGAACCCGAGCATGATGAAATTGAGAGGAAGAAGTTGAGAGAAAAATGGGTTTGTAAGCAAAATGAAGGTCACAGCTTTTGAGAGAGAGAGAGAGATTTTTCACCAACATTTTCATGTTCTGAATAATTCTCCAGCATTAACCACTTTCCCACCTCTTCAAGATAATATAGAAGAGATATCCAGCTTTGTCATCTCCACATAATGACAGCACAAGGATGAATGGCAATGACATGAAATTGGTGTCATTGCGTGGGAATTTCACATTTTGATTTTTGGTATTTTGAAAAATCATTTCAAATAAACTACCCACATTAATTTGAATAAAATTAATTCTTATAATTGATTTTAAATCAAATTTATTTTAAATATTTAATCAAACTTGTTGATTAAATATATCCATTGATTTTAATATCAAATATTAAAATACTTGGATCAATTCCAATTTCTCTCAAAACCGACTTCGATTACGAATCACTATTCGTTATTCAAACCAAATATGTATCGAATACATTTTCCAATATTTAAAACATATATAAATAACTATAACTCTCTCAAATATAGTTTAATTAACAATTAAACCGACAAGTTAAATTATATCGAATATAATTAACGATATCTCCCTTAATTGAATTTGAACGTGTTTCAAATTCTTTCATCATTCTGTTCTAAGGTTATTCCCTATGAGCTAGCAGGGGGACCTAATGGACCTACAGATCATGGGCTCCAACGATCCGAGATTATCTGGTTGAACTCTTTCAATCCTAGTTAACCAACATTCGTTAACTAACAGGACACTCCACTATAGCCCGTAGCTGAACTCCCCTCACTGTAGATATATTTTTGTCCACCAGATATAACCGTGATTAGTAAGTCAATCCTTCACAGGTTGTTCGTAACTATAGTAAGGTCAAAAGTCTGTTTTACCCCTATAGCACTTCTTGTTCCTTAAGCCTCCACTGAGTCCCTAATGAACAATTGGTTCGTGGTCCCACCACTAAACCTAAAACCTCTCGGGCCAATGAGAGGGCGGTGTGCCTTTGCTCACGTTTTGGAGTCAGCACTTAAGGGAACAACCTCTCTACTATCCCTAAAGACGGGTAGGAGTGAATTCCATCTTACAGGACTATGTCCCCAGCTGTCTACCCGGTCTTATCCCCAAAGTGGTAGGTTGTTGAGTGTCGTTGTTGAGTCACTCTCACCCATGCAAATCAAAGGATAATCTCGAATAAACAGGAGTTCATAGTTAGCTTAGGATTAAGATTGAGTTACCTAGGTCATCGCTTGAAATAGTCAGTTTCACAGTAAACGGCATTATAAAGTGAAAGTGACTTATTTCGCGGTCCTATCTTATACAAACTCTTGTGCATAGGACGCCCCCACTCACATGTCTCTACATGAACGATTTAGGATCACATCGTTTGTGTTAAACATAAAGTGGGCCTCGTCACATAGTTTTTCCTAGGATAAGGTACCCAGTCTTATCCCTATACTATAGACCGTTTTAGGCTATGTACTTGAACCTGATTCTACTTTTATGTCACTACATAAAGTTCAAGCATTCATATCATAGTCATGGATTCTAGTTTATTGGATTTGGGTTAATAAATAAACATAGATAAACTAATCTTTCGACAACCAGAATATAAACTATTCTAATAAGTTTTACATATAACTTTGTTACATTTACTATCCACGAGTTTTAGGACATAAACCCCAACATTTCTAATTTCCATCATTTTTTCTTTATTTTTAGTTATTTCTAATTTCCTTACTCTCAAGACCTCTCAAATATTGAAAACAATTCCAGATGACATACCTTATACATTCAAGTTGATGCGATGCATATAGCAACTTAATTTTTTTAAAAAAAAAAAATTACAAATATGGCAAAGTTATAAGTGATAGACATCTATCACTGATAGATTTCAATCACAATGCATGTGGTCTATCGGTAATAATTGCAATTGTGATTAAAGTTTATCGTTGATAGACTTCTATTATTGATATACTTTAATTTTGTTATATTTGTAAATAGTTTTGGCAAATCTATGAGTGATAGACATCTATTAATAATAGAAATGCATGTAGTCTATCGATGATAGACTACTATCACTGATAAAATAATTACACTTGTGAATTGAAGTCTATCACTAACAAACTTCTATCACTCATAGACTTCAATTTTGCTATATTTGCAAATAGTTTTAGATTTTGCTATATTTACAATTATTTTAATCTATTTTGCTATTTGTGCAAACAACCCTATTAAATTACCATATTTGGCCCAAAACTCAAATCTAAAAAGTTAAGCCTAAAGTCAATTGAGTCTAAGCTCATACAATGTCTCTGAAAAGCTCTATAATAGAAAAGTTGCCTTCCAATTTAATTCATTTGTAGAAGATTTAGAGAATAAGGAAGTCAAATGATGAGTAGAAAAGTCAGAGAATTTAGAACACTCTTACAAGATTTGAGATCTTTATGAAGAGCAAAATATTATCTAAAAACTTTAAAGAAAACCAATTGGGGTTGGTGGATGCGACTGCTACTATCTTGCCTATCTCTTTTTCGAAATCGTCGAAGCTCAATTTCAAGAAGGTTTGTGGTCTTGTTTCTTTTAACTTTAATTTTTTTTCTTTTTGTATCTGGATTTCAATTTTTAATCGTGGAAGGCCATTTCAATATACACTTTGGTAGCAATGTATTTCTATGGCTCAATGTTACAAAGATGTTGAGTAGCAACCTAAGATGAAAACTTCTTTTCATAGTTCTTTTAATACAAGATATTTGGGTATCTCAATGGCTAAAATCTAAATTAGATTTTGTTCCTTAAATTTAAATACATGATATTTTTTGTGTTTTGAATGCATAAATTTGCCGTCATTAAAATCATATTGTTTTTACATACCGTTTTACATGTTCTTGGTGTTTCGATTTTCTAGATTCTTTATTTATTATGTATCAGTATTAAAAATTATTAACTAATATAGATTAAATTTTCAATTTTTTGATTGCTCAACGGTTTTTTTATGTGAATTGATTTGATTT
Source organism: Luffa aegyptiaca (assembly GCA_017139565.1). Taxonomy (NCBI): domain Eukaryota; kingdom Viridiplantae; phylum Streptophyta; class Magnoliopsida; order Cucurbitales; family Cucurbitaceae; genus Luffa; species Luffa aegyptiaca. Next base: position 18,421,072 of record CM029402.1, read on the forward strand.
AATTTGGATTTTAAATTTTTTTTATAACTATTCCAGATTTTCTAGTTTTTTATTTATTTATTATGTATCGGTATTACATTATTAATCATATCTCCGTTTAAATTTAAGTTTATGCATCAAATCAGTATTCTGACAATCAATTCGACTAGTTTTTTTTTTTTTTTTAATTATCTTGTATTTCTAATTCATTTTTTGTAAATGCCTCTGAAATTTTTGGGTTAATTTGGATTCTATATTTGATGTATCTACCAGAGAGGGAGAAAAAAAAGTTTTAAATGTAATGCATTTAACATGTCTCAAACCCAAATCCTCCCCACACAGTATAATTGTAACGACCCGACTACGACCCGACTTCTTACAAGAGTCTTTTCGGGACCGTTACGACATGCATGCTTTGGAGACCTTTTTAAATAAAAACATTTTTATAACATAAATACCAATTTAAGTAAAAACTTCAAAACAAAACTTTTATTCGGGATCCTTGATTTTAAAGGTTTAAAATATTCTTAAATAATTCCAAACTATAAACATACATGGCCTCTACGAAATTTCTCAGAAACAAGTTTACAAATCAAATAAAGTAAAACAGAGTTCTTAAAGCGGAAGAAAATAAAATATGAAATTCATAGTCCTCTCATGGCTGCCTAACGGATTCTCATCAATCGCCTTGCACCTGCCCTTGCCTTTACCTGAAAGAAAACATTTTAGAAAAAAATGAGTATTTAAAATACTCAGTAAGTGACCCTACTGTTGAGGTTGGGTCACGCTTAAACACGTTTTAGAAATCAACAACAAATATCTTTTTGGTGGCTCTAAACTTTATTTTAAACTTATTAATTAGGGGATATACATCAATTTCTTGCATATCCTAAACACATCAATTTCATGTGTCTCCTAGAGGTCGTCAATTTCACGAACCTCGACTTAGGTACATCAATTTCATGTCTCTAAGTCCTGTGTAGGCATCTCTTTAAGTACATCAATTTCATGTACACTTTCGAAATTTAAGAAAACTCATAAATCATTTAAACTCATACATATAATGGAATTTTGAGAGACCACCAACTCAAGGATTTCAAAACATCAACAATTGCAAGCATTAATAATAAATTTCTTGCTTTCAACAATTTTCATAAATGTATACGTATTCAAACAACTCATAAAGCACGAGAATTTTGGAAAATCAAACACGCACACCCAATTAAAATGTTCAACAATAAAAACCACTTACCTTGGCTTATAACTCCTTAATTTAAAACGAGAATTTAATTATAGCAAAGCCGATCTCGCCCTTAATTGATTAAGCGATTCCTACACCAAAAACAATTCCATAACTCACCCCAATAATCGTACTAATTTTTCCTCACATATCAAAAAAATCAAGAAGGCCAAAACGAGATCGAGGCTTACCCAAAACTCCAATTAGCGGCTGGTCGGGGTACCAAATTCACTCCACATCCAAAATTTGACTTCCAACAGATATGGGTACGTTGAAAACAATAACCAAAATTAATGGGTATTCAAATAAACCTTAAAATCCAACCTAATAAACTTGAATCTCAATTACCCACTCAAGATTTTGCCGGAATTTAAGTGGAGAACATGCCGAACAAACTAATCAATGGATGGGTATTAAACAACAAACTAAAATCAAGCAAAACAACCTTCAATGTAGCTTACCCAATGCCGGAATTGCTCAAAATTATGCTTAAAACATCACCTACGGCTGCTGGTAGTAAAACCCACGCTCAAGCCGTCGCCAAGCTCCAATCTTGCTGGAAAATGCCCCAAAAACGACACCCACGCCGCAAAGACCGCCTGCACGCTGTCGCTGCTCCGCCACTGCCTTGTCGACGCACCGTTGTTGCTGGTCCGACGCTGCACCGCCGAGAGTGTAGGGATAAAGCCCTTGCACAGCGGAAACGATCAGAACCTTAACTCAGTTTTTAATTCGGATTAAAATACCGTTACGTTGGAAAAATAAATCACAGCAGAAAAAATAAACTTAATCTACTAAATTTCATGTATAAAGCATGCCTAATTCACAATTAAACTCCCTAGAAATAATCTAGAATAGATCCTAATGATCCAAGATCAAGATCACTATACCTTTGTAGAAATTCTTGACCCGTTTCGCCAAAAACTCTTGATTTGACAGAAAATTCCAGCAGCAAGAACGTCTCTTTATTGCTGCAAATTACCCACGAACACCACCACGTAGTAGCACCGGTATTCTCTTAGGATTTTATGTTGAGTGCCTTGTGGGAACCAACTAAAATCTCTAGGGAATTCTTGAGAGCAAGCCAAAATCTCTGTGATTCTAGAGAAGGAAGAAAAATGTAGAGAGGTCGTTGTCAGAGAGAGTGAGAGACGAGAGAGAGGCCAGAGGAGAGATTAACCTAACTGACCCACTCAGTTACGGTAAAATAACAAAAACCCTTCTATTATTTCTCTCTATCGTGCATGTCACACACTTAGTGGGAAGAATATTTCTTATCAGTTATCATTAACTGATAAGATTAATTCATTATTAAATAAATAAAATAATTAATAATTAATTAAATAATATTAAGAATACTAATTAATCTTAACATTATTTACATAAATCATATTCATGTAAACATCCCACATAACCTATAGTTTTAATGTAATATAATTAAATCAAATTTAATTAAATTAAATTAAAACTAAAATATTAATTAATTCATCAATTAATTAATACTATAATTAAATATCATATATTTAACTATATCTCTCTCATATAAACCATAGTATTAATGTACATCAAATGTGCATTAATTATAATCTATAGATTTAATATGAATCCAATTCATATTTTAATCTTAACATTCGAACACCTTCGAATATCCAATTCCCCTTTAGAATTTTACCTCAACGCCCCTAGTGAGCTACTGGTGGGACCTAATAGACCTACAGATTAGAAGCTCCAACGATATGAGATTAATTGGCTAAACTCATTAACCAAGTTAATCAATATTCGCTAATTGTGCTTCACTCCACTATAGAACCACAGGTGCACTCTTCTCACTGCAGATATATTTCTGTGTCCACGGATATCAACCATCAACAGCAAGTCAGCCCTTCACGTGTATTCGTACCCCAGCTAGGTCAAATTATCGTTTTACCCCTTGGCTACCTCTTCATCCTTAAGTACCAGTGCTCCTCTAATGAACAACTTGTTTGAGGTCCAACCAACAAACAGAAGTCCCTCTCGTGCCATAGAGAGGGTAGGGCCCATTGTTCAAGACCCAGAGACACCACTTAAGGGAACACACCTCTACTTACCCTAATGTCAGGAAGGAGTGAATTCCATCTTGTAAGACTATGTTTCCAGCTCCCCACTCGGTCTTGTCCCCAAAATGGTAGGCTTATTGAGTCGGCGTGCAGGCCACTCTCACCCGTACAAATCAAAGGACAATCCCTCATGGACAGGAGTCCATAATCCACTCAGGATTAAGGCCAAGTTGCCTAGGTCATCCTAGTGAAATAGAAGCCGAGCTAACTAACTGTGTTACAGTTAGTGGTTAACTATTTCGTGGTTCGGTCTTTGTGCAAACTCATTGCACAGGATACCCTCACTCGCATGTCAACTACATGAACGCGTTGGATCATTACGTTTGTATCAATATACAAAGCGGGTCGTATCCATAGTGTCACCAGGATAAGGTACCCAGCCTTATCCCTATACTACAGACCCTTTAGGCTAAATCTTGAACATTGATCCCCGTATGTCCCTACATACTAGTTCAAGCCTCATTCTATTAGCTTTGGATGTTTAGTTTATTGGATTAGGGTTAATAAGACAAGATATAATACAAACATAGATAACACATCACTTTTATTAATGTTCGGTCAAAAGTACATTTACTATCTACGAGTTTTAGGGCATAAAACCCAACAGAGAGGACGTCGGAAACACGCGAGCCGCCACAGGAAGGAAGCTGCTGCCGACCGGATTCTCGAACCGCCGTCGCACTGCCGCCGTGTCATCGCTGCACCGCAGGAAGAGGAGATGTCGTCGCTGCCCTTCCTGCTGGAGACCGATGCCGGAGATAGGGAGGTAATGCTGGCTGAAGAAGAAAGAAAAAATAAATAAATAAAACAAAGCGGGGCTGCTGTGGTCGGGTAAGGAGAAGAAAGAATGAGGAAGATGGAGATAGATGGCTCGCCTAGGGCTCTGTGCTGCTTAAATAAAAAAAGATGGCTAGGGTTTGCTTGGCTTCAAAGACCATTTAATTACGAAAATGCCACTCAACCCTTTTAAAATTGAAATCCAAGCTAATATCCAATTAAACCTTACATTATAGATGATTTAATTCATTCCTTAAACCAATTTCATGAAATTAGCTCTCAAAACTTTAAATTTGAGTCGTTAACTTTATCTCAAAATTCATGTCGTTACAATAACACTCCAATGCCCCTTAACCAATGAACCAAAGTAGTTATGTTGAATTTTAAATACAGCCGAATATATTTCAGTCACATCAGCCCCTACTTTTTGCTATATTCCTCGGTCTCCATCCTGGCCAGGATCGAGATTGAGAAATTTGACAGCAACCTATTTTTTTCCTGGTAACGTGTATTTTGCTAATTTTTCGATCAATTTGCTCGTTACCAGTGCTAAATCCCGACCGGGATTCATCGATAGCAGACCATCACAAACCCAGAAAATTGTCGAAAATGATTATTTTTCGCATAAACCAACACAGACATGTCCGAAAGCACATAAAATGTACACTAATACATCAAATAGCCAAAATAATCGATGGACAAGCGAGATTTAAGTGAGTTAAAAGAAAATAGAAAAAACCTCATTTCAAACCTAAACCCTTGTAAACTTTGATCGATTTTATGCGGATTCAAAACTTGAGAGCTTGCGAATCGAGAAATAAAATGGGAAAGAAAGAAGAAGACCAAAAGTTTGCCTTTTTTTTTTAACCCACCTTTCATTAACAGAGGGACATAATGGTTATTTCACATTCATGGTAGGCCAAAAAAACAAGAATTTAAAAACGGGTCGTCTTTCCAAACTAAAAACTTTGAAAACAAGGGATTCAAAGAAAACAGAGTTGAATTTCATGTTTTCAGATATCTGTTTGGTAGCAGATTCAGAAATTGGATCATAATTTAAACAATGGTTCAAAATGTGTTTACAGTGGCGGATCCAGAACTTTATGTGAGGGGGGCTATATAGAAATAATTTGGTTAAAATAGCATCTCGGACCCTATACTGAGTTTTATTCTATTTTAGTTATAGTATTTTCAAATGTCCGATTTTAGTTTCTATACTTTTAATAAAGGTTAAAATTGGTAACTGTCGTAAATTTAAAGTTAAGTTGAATACAAACAATTATTAATTAATTTTTAAACATATTATGTGTTATGCCAACAAGAGCATAGCTCAACTGGCATAAAGTTGAATTGATAACCACGAGGTTTGTGGTTCGAACCCCCCCCACATATTGTCAAAAAAAAAAAAAACATATTATGTGTTATAATTTTTTTATAATTATTATTTTACGATATCATATAATTTATAATATATTATATTATACAAATTTTCATTTCACAAAATTAAATTGAGTTTATGACATGAAATGCTATATTTATTAAATTTTTTATCTTTTTTTAATTTAATTCTGCATTTAAAATTTTCAAGTTCAAAATCTGGATACAATGAAAACGTAAAAAAGTTGTTTTCAAAATTTATACTATTTGGATCACAGAATCTGAAAACAGTTTGAATCTGAAAATATAAAATAGAATCTGGATTGTCTACCAAACAGACCCTAAATGACCCAAAACTTCAAAATTCCCCCACGAGATGGAGTGATTACGTTCCTTCCAGTTCCGGGTTATGTCCCGACCCGACTTGTACGTTAATGGCGCTATCCAAATCTAATCCATTCGCCCAAAATTGAGACAGAGAGAAAGGGAGGGGTTTGAGCTTCTTCATTTCCGCCATGGCGAATGCTGCCACTTGCTTAACCTCCTCGTCTACCTCTTCTTCTTCCTCATGGATCCTCAAACAGAAATCTCCAAATTTTTCTACATTGAAGCAACTTCACTTTTTGCCTTCATCCATCCACTTCGACCACTCCAAGCTCTCCCGCTTGGTTTTCGTTGCCCCTCCCCTGCCTTGTGTTTCATCGTCTTCTTCGTCCTCCTCTCATTCCTTGAGGAATAGCCCCAGGGCTAGATTCCCAGTGCTTTTCACTGTTCTTGATCAGGAAGCTGCAGTTACAGAAGAGGTAATTGTGGAAGACGATGTTCAGAGCGAAGGCAGTGATTCAAATCAGGAAGTGAAGAAGCAAGCACGACCTTGTGAGCTCTACGTGTGTAATTTACCGAGGAGTTGCGACATTGCAGAGTTGGTGGCGATGTTTAAACCTTTTGGCACAGTCTTAGCTGCTGAGGTATATTGGATTTTTTTTTCTTAATTTCAATATAATGCTCACCGTCTGCTCATTTGTATTTCAAAAATTATCAACTGGATTCCATTTTCTGTGTGAAATTTCCGTAAACATTTAGTTTGAAAGATAATTTTATAGAGTAAGATAGGGCAAATTGGAATTTAGAAAGCATTTTCCCGAATTTGGATGCTGTTATAGACTTACAGTGATGCTTAACAAATTTAATATACCGGAAGATGATCATTATTCTTTAAAGGCAGTCCTCAATTTGCTTATCTGCCTTGAATAGATTGGAGTGATTTCAAAGAGTGACTATGTTTCTTTTCATGTTTTCAATGGACCTAGGTCTCTCGAAATCCTGAGACAGGCATAAGCAAGGGATGTGGCTATGTCACAATGGGTTCAATAAACTCGGCTAAAGTTTCGATTGCGGCATTAGATGGTTCTGTAAGTGTCAAATCAAGCATAAGTTGTTTTATTCTTAGCTCGTTCAGTATAATTGAAAGATAAAATTTATTATTTTGAAGGATGTTGGTGGACGTGAAATGCGCGTTAGATTTGCTGTTGATATGAATCCCAAAAAGAGGAATCTCAATAACCTGCATTCATCACCCAAGAAGAATATAATATATGAAAGTCCTTACAAAATATATATTGGGAATCTTGCTTGGGATGTCAAACCTGGAGATCTGAGGAACCTTTTTAACCAATTTGGAACTGTGGTCAGTGCAAAAGTTTTGAATGATCGTAGAGCTGGGAAAAGCCGCCTTTACGGGTTTCTTTCTTTTTCTTCAGCAGCGGAGCGTGATGCAGCAATTTCTTTGGATGGAACAGTAAAATTCTCTCTCTATGTCTCCTTGAATTTGACTTTTGCATTCCATTTTGTTGTTTTTGACCCTGTTCATTCTTTCATGTAGGAGTTCAACAACAGGAAACTTGTTGTTAGAGTAGGTTTGGAAAGGAACGAATCTTGACTGCAGCTCTTCTTCTTGAACAAGTAAAAGAAAGAAGTCCCTTCTTGTTTAAGTGTTTTTAATCAGTTACGAGTTTGATTTTTAGCTAAATTATTAGAAGGATCAAGTTACCTGTCCTCGTGAGATCTATATTGAGAATCTTACAAAGTTTTTCTTTGAGGGTATTAGAACCTTTCACAAGGAATATTCAATCATGAATAGCAGTCATTCTTAGATTCGTTGTATAGAAGTCTCTGCTCTGAATTTACTTGGCCAGTTAGTTGGTTAATTTGTTGTTTTTATTTTTCTACTACGCAAGCTCATCTCTAAGGGTGTGCTTTGACACAGTACTACTAAAATTTTCATGGTTATTGGAACTTAAAAACACCTTGTGATTGGGAAGCATTGTCGTTCTAAAAGTTTGTATTATAATGGACTTTGTCATTCAAAATACCATCCTGTTCGTATGAGCAGTTGATGTATTAGACTGTCCAACTAGAGAACTTGAAACAGATCATGTCTTGAATGACATAGGCAAGGAGGCCATGCGGTACATGCTGGGATCCTAGTATTAGATGAACCAGTGGGCTATTGAGAGGTGGAGTTGTGTTGTCGTCATGTACTTAAAAAACTCTGGTAGATATGACCTAAGTGATGGCGTGTTCTATCTTGCTTGAGCTAAGTCGTGTCGAGTGAGGGTCCGTTTGAAATACATTTTGATTTTGAATGTTTTTCAAGAATGCATTTTTTAAAAAACATTTTGTATAAAAATTGTTTAGAATTTAAACACATATGTTTGGTTGCATTTCCTCATAGGTGTTTTTATGCACAAGTTATTGTATACTTAAAGACTTTTTTAAAAATTTAGTTTCAAGTGTTTCTCTCAAAATGATTTATTTATCAATCTCATTTTTTAATAAGTCATTTTTAGTGGTTGTCAAACATTAGAAATTTTTTCAAAATGATTTTTTTTTTCAAAATTAAGCACTTGAAAAGTTAAACCAAACACACCGTGAATCTGTTTTTTTTTTCTTTAGTACATTAACATTTGGGGGTTGGAAGATACAAACCTCTAACCTCTTGATCGATGGTACATGTCAATTATCACTGAACTATGCTCGCTTTGGCAGTTAAAACATTTGTATGGGGACTCTTGTATCAATTAAGAAGAGTACTCCATGCAATTAAATAACATATCAAAATTAAACTAATGAACCTTTTTCTTAAGTATAACAAGTAAAAAAAAAAACTTGGAAGGGTAAGAAAGACAGTAGAATTATAAAGCCTATAGCCAGTCTCCATGACCTGCTATCATTTGCATTATCATGTATAATTGGTTACTTAACTTAAGCTTCCACTAGTCTTGTGAAGAGTAAATTAAATTCTATTTGATTTATGTGCTCTCCCTCTATAGAAAATGATGTTTGCATTAATAAACTAACAATTATCAATTGAACTCAACTTTAATATATTTGATTAATCAATTATACAGTAAAAATAATTTGATTCAAATGAAGAAAAATATGGGGGCTTTGATTTTACCTAATTAGTCTTCCTTGAGCTCATATATATATATAAAAGTTTCAATTCAGCCAAGTTTACTCCTTGTGTTGATAAGAAATTCTTTCAAATTTACCTTTAGTCTTTCTCAAGCGCCAGTAAAATAATTTGATAAGGAAGTTTCTAAATCTCTAAGGAAATTTATAACTTATCAAAAACCATGAAGGACAAGAAATCTATAAAAGTAGTTGCACAATAGTTTGTGAGCATCTCTAATATGACTTGTTTCATTCTCCTGTAACCTAGCCACGTTACCATACTGATAGCTCACAAAATGAGCTATTTTTCTTGGTATATTTTTGTTAGTCTTTGAGAATTAATTGGCCAAATTCACACACTTTTATGTTTCTTTTGTAGGAATTGGATCATGGGGATGAATTTGAGAAATGAAAGTTGTTCGAGTGTTCGGAGTACAAAAAGAGGCAAAAGATTGAAGAACCGAATTTGGAGTTCCCGAGGCTTCAGTGTTGAGACGCTGAGTTGAGAGCGTCGAGACGCTGTTGCAGACTCATGCCTTCACTGAAATCCCGAGGGCACAACATCGAGACGCTGTGCCACCAGCGTCTCGACGCTAGTCAAACTTTCCAAGTTTAATTCGTACGGCAAAGGACAACGTCTTGACATTGTCCCTAGCGTCTTGAAGCTGCACAATTTTTACTATAAATACAATGCGATTCTATCCGAGAAAGGGGAGTTCACTTTGGAGATTTTGAGCCCTAATCACGATTGGAGACCTCTTGTGGGAGTTTGAGCAAGGACAAGGAGCGGGATTCAAGACGATAGCTCGTGGAGATTGTGACGAGAACGTGCGACATCAACGAGATAGAGTTTTTCCCCTTTATTTCCTTAACTCTAGTTGTTTTTATGGTTTTTTCTCTTCTAGCTTATATTGTAACGAGGATCATGAGTAGCTAAGACGTATTTCTTAGGGATTGATGTAGCCCTTTGGACGTTATTGAATTAATTCATGGATGTTGTATTGCTTTGAACTTATTTGTGCAATTTATGTTCGTAATGCCTTTAATTCACTTTAATTCACTAGTAATGAGTTAGTTGTCGATTTTTCTAATTCTTGCTTGAGAGAGGGGATTTAGTTTTAGATCTTAAATTGCATAACTAGAATAATCCTAAGATTGGGAGATTTAGGATAGTTTTAGAAATCGTTAAAAGGATTAAACTTAAGGCCTTGCATGCTAATGAATCTAGATAGGGATATTGGGTTTATTACATATATGAGGATTAGTTATGCTCGGGAGAGATAGCTATGATAGTTGTTTGTCGTAGATTTGTGAGTTATTGCATGTTCACACATCCAAGTAATTAATTCACAACCCCAATAGGAAAATTCCAAGAGTGAAGATTGTACCCACAAGCTAACACAGGGTCTTTTTCGCATGCTTTGTCCTCACTCACATACTTCCTAGGAAAATTCCTATGAGGTCACCCAACATAGAACTTCTCCAAGCCAAACACGCTTAACTTTCAAAGTTCCTATGATTGAGCCATCGAAAAGGAAGGTGCACCTTGTTGGTATAGGTAGTTATTATAATTTCTTTTAAGCTTATCTTGACCATACTTTCATGTCCTCAAAATCCCTCTCATTCGGATGTGGTCTCGGTTCATTCATGTACCCTTCCTCTACTTGGGTGTCACATAAGTTATGCTTAAACATAATTGTAGTTTCATTTTAGCACCTATCCATATAGTCATTCAAAGGGTTGAAATAAAGCTAAATTTTATTCTAGTAATGAACAATATTTTCCTATCAATTAGACAATACGAATCTTTGATTGATAGGAAAGAGAGGAAAAGAGAAGGAAAAACTTTTCTTTTGAATAAAACATTTAATAGGGAGCAACAATTAATTAGGGATTTTTTTTTTTAATAGTTCAATAACATATGAGAGTGGAGATTTGAGTCTTTAACCTTTTGGTCAAACACATACTTCCTTGACCAGTTAAGCTATGTATTCTAGGTTGTTCTTTAGTAACTAGTTGTTACTTATGAACACTTAAATGTTTTAGCTATTGAAAATATTAAAAATTTTATAGTGTCTAGGCATCACAAAGCAAATCCCTAAGCATCATATAAGCACTACGTTGGTATCACTTTCTTTTTCTTATTTCTTGATTTGAAGTTCACATAAAAATAAATGAAATACCTTAAAACTTAAAAAAGAAAACCAAAGATCGAGTATCATAGGGTCATCATGTAACAAAGTTGATTAGAGTCATTTATACTCATCGACATAACCAACACTTAAGAGTAGAAATGATGTATGTTGTAAAAAAATATGTATTATTAAATGTAGAGTGTTGTCGACTTGAGTGTATCATTACAAAGAATAAAGGATGTAGGATGTAGGAGAGACTTGAGTGATGTCAATCTAAATGTATTTGACATTCAAGAGCAATAATTAAAATACTACGAGAGAAATTACTCAAGATTCGATTGATTTACCTTCAATTAGAGGTCACCAATCTTTGTATGCGCTTAAGTTGGGGTTGGTGATGTCTGTCAATGTTAGTGCATATTTGGGAGTGTTTTTGAAATAGTTAAAATCAATTTCGTCATATATTCAAAATTACTCCGAAACATGCATTTAGTAATTAAAAATCAATTTTGATGATATGAAAATCACATTTAAAAGTGTAAAATAAAACATGAAATTGATTCTGATTAATTAAAGGAATGTTTCGGGGTGATTTCGAATATGAAAAAAGTGATTTTAACCATTTCAAAATCACTCTCAAACATGCACTTATTTGGGTAGTCAAAGATGATGATTGTGAGTTATGTGCTTTGATTTTCTTGGAAGGGCTTACAAGTGGAAAGTACTTGACAACTCCCAAGTTTGACTAATTATATAGATGTGATTATGATACAACTAGGTCTTAAACGAATTGAAATGATGAGATTTATGAGACTACATATGTATGCAGAACTATGTGATGCTTGGTCATGATGATTTGCTAAGACCGAACTTGTGATGTATTTGTTGGAAATACCGTTGTATATAAAAACTGTTGCACACTAGTAAATAGATTACAATGCAACTGACTACAAACAAATACAGAGTAAATATATCTACAGACACTGTACATTACAAAAATTACAGAAATCATAATTAAGTCATATCAAAAGATCAAAAGCACTTCGATGTTCGTAGATGATCTGATTGACAACAACAACCACATCAAGTGAATATAACCTGTAAAACAGAAGAGTTGGTGATTAGTAGTCGAGGCACGCTTCCAAAGCATTGTCATGAAGACAATTATTCACTCTGCACGGGTTGCTAGCAGACTACAGCGATTGTCTCAGCAAGATACAACGATTAATTCCTGTAGAACAGCAACCTTGAATTACACGGATCTGGAAGAACTCTTGGATACTTGCTCTCAACTCGACTCAATATCAAAAGAAACAAAGAAAGAACAAAGAATACTCCAAATGGAATGTGATGATTCAAATGAAGAAACAAGTTGCTATTTATAGGCTAGCAACTTCAGTAACTCCAAAGAACAAACATAAATAAAATTGAAACATATGTAAAGTATAACTTAATTGAGTTATAACACCAAATTTAACTTCCATATGTTAAATTTGTAAATAAAACATCAAATTGAATTTGATGTTTCAATCCATTTTGAAACATTTGATGAATTGAATTTAAACATCACTTTCTTTCACGTTTTATTTGTAAAATATCCAACAATCCCCCACATGAAAGAAAGTGAGAAAATCAAAACAAAAATGTTGAGAGCAAATAGACAAGCTGTGCATCGGAAGAGGTGTCTTCCGAACTTGAATCTTAGTGAATATCTATCGAATTTACCGAAGAAATAGTGAGACGAGCTCTGGAACTATCATTCTCTTGGTAAATTTAGACAATGGACATCACACATAACTTATCATATATCTTCGAGTTCTACGTTTGTGTCCATTTTGGTCCTGGATAAAATCCCGATTTCATGAGAGCTTTAGAGAACATAAGCCTTTCGGAAAGTTCTCACAGGAGTGACCCACTTCTACTCTCACATAGGTGATATTGATTAAGAGTATTCTGCCATTACTCCTCTTGTAAACAAAATATCAATATGACCTTAACTTTGACATATCACACACTCTATAAACATCATAGAAATGGGAAGAAACTATAAGTTTCTTAGTGTGTCAACTATGAATCATTCAGCCAGTTTGCCTATTGAACCTAGATCTTGGAATCTCCAGTCAACAAGGTTAGGTTACCACAAAATAATTCATTTCATAAGCTTTGGCCCCATTTCCCTCGATGTATGTCACTTGCTCTCTTGACAATCCTTTCATCAAAGGATAAAAAATATTCTCTTTTGATTTCACATGATCAATGGAAATTATTCCATTATAGAGCAGTTGCCTTACTTAATTATGTCTGTGTCTTATTCTTAGCTCTCATTGAGGCTGCTAAACTGTTACAATAGATACATATCGCACTCACAGGCTTTGGCCACAATGAAATATCTTCAAGAAAATTTTGAAGCCATTCAACTTCTTCCCCAACTTTGTCAAGAGCTATAATCTCTGACTCCATAGTAGAACGCGCTATACACGTCTGTTTTGAAGATTTTCATGATACAGCTACTCCACCTAAGGTAAAAATATACCCACTAGTTGATTTAGTCTCCATGCTATCAAAAATCCAATTAGCATCACTAAATCCCTCCATTACATGTGGATCCCTCGTATGATGAAATCCATAGTTCAGAGTGTACTTCAAGTACCTTAGAACTCTAACTAAAGCATTCCAATGATCATGCCCAGGTTTGCTGGTGTATCTTGATAACCTTTCTACTGAATAGGTGATAACTCTCTAAAAGGGAGTTATTTATAGTCCTTTATCTAATGTTTTGTATGTTATTTGTACCATTTTGATGCATTTCTTAGATGGATTTATTGTGTTTTAGCCTAATTATGGGAATTGATACTTTGGAGTTTCTGTGTAGAAAAATGTAAATTCTAAGAAGTTGAGAGAGCAAAGTCTGATGATCCAGCAAAATATTAGCAAACCGAGCCACGTGAGCCGCATGTGATTCATTAAATGAGGTGGCGTTTTTAGCATAGATCTCAGAATAATCAGGTTGGGGAAGCACTCCACTTGTCCTAATTAACCTAATTAGGTTACACTCTCATCTTATAAATAGAGGAGTCGTATGAAGTCAACACATTTCATCCTTGGAGGCCAATTAGGGACCATGAAACCGATTGGAGACCTTAGAAGACCATTATGTGAATTCTCTCAAGGAAGATGAAGTCTTTCCATGCTTTGATGGTTTGGAGCAACCGTTTCAGCCACCATTTCTAGAAGGATTAGTATTTTCTTGTAGAATTTATATTATGGATGTGCTTAATGAGATTGTAACGTGCTTTATGTTTTATATTATGAACTAAATTGCTTGTAGGCACAGATTGAGAACTATGTGATTGTTATTTTTATAAAATATGGAAATCCTATTTGATTCTAATCATCTTAAATTATTTGTTGTGCTTAATATTATTATGTGCCCGCCCGTATGTATATCTTCTCGTAGTTTCAGGGATGATTTAGGAGTTGTGTGGAATTTATTCACACTAGACTGTAGATAGTTGGTGAACGCCAGTAGTTGAGTTAGTGATAACCAATTACCTAGTGCATGATCGGTAGAGCTTCATTGGAGTTGAAATACATTCCAAAAATCTGGAGTTCTGGGAGGATCCCGCTGATAAGACTGCATGAGATTGACTATGAAAGTGTTAATATCTAAAATACGGAAGCAATTTTGGATCTTAGGCACATAACAAGCTCAATTTGATCATTCATTGCATGTTGTTCGTGAGAAGAAAAACAGAGACAGTTTACCAACCTCTTTTCAATGGAGAAATTGGTTGGATTCTTTTGTTGTTTTTCTTCACCAATCAATCACGAACCACCACTGGATCTTCCTTGCTATCCTCAAGCCTTTGGAACGGATTGTGAGATCCTCAAGTGATGGAATTTGAAGAGAAAAGCTTGAAGAATAAGCTTATGTTAGCTTAAACTGATCACTTAGGTTAGTATAGTTTGCATTTAGCTGATGGTTGAAAGGTTGAAGTTAAAGGCGTGGGTTCGCAAAACAATAGTGGAAAAGATCCTAGAAATAGGACTTTGTCTTCTTGCATCCTAGAAATAGGACTGAAACCACTAGGGTTTTAAGAGTCGTGAGCGTTATTTATCTAAGTTTCAACTATCCCTAGAAATAGATGTCTAGTTAGCTTAGTCTTCTAAAGGCACCTACAACGGAGCTGAATAGAAGTTGGCCTTAACTCACAATCTAGTTGTCAGGGTAATTGCGGGCGCAACTGGGAGATGCTATCTGCACCATGTCTATGTGGCAACATAGATAGTGTTTCTCAACCGACTGTAATGCTTGAGTCATTTGTGAGCGCATAGGTGGGCGCAATCTAAGCTTAAATATGATACTAATTGATTTCTCCCATTTATCTCATAAAGTTTTTACTGTTTTCTTTTACTTGCTTCTTTTACTTTCATCTTAAATCAAAACCATCTTCAAAATATTTCTTTGGTTACCATCTCCGTGGTTGCAAATTAAGAGGAGATTTCCGTTTTTACAGAATCTTGTGTTGACTTAACTAGTCACCATCTCCCTTGGGTACGATATCCGAAATACTTTCCACTTTATTACTTGATAGTATATACTTGCACTCAAACAGTGTCATTGCACATGCACATCGTCACTAATCCCTCTCAGGTCAATGAGAGGGTGGGATCCCTTTGTTCAAGCCCCAGAGTCAGCACTTAAGGGAACAACCTCTTTACTATCCTTGAAATGAGTAGGAGTGAATTCTGTCTTGCAACACTATGTCCCCAGCTATCTACCCGGTCTTATCCCCAAAATGTTAGGCTTATTGAGTCGACGATGATGAGCCACTCTCACCCATGGAAATCAAAGGATAATCCTGAATAAACAGGAGTTCATAGTTAGCTCAAGATTAAGATTGAGTTACCTAGGTCATCGCACTAAATAAGTCAGTTTCAACAGTAAACGGTGTTATAAAGTGAAAGTGACTTATTTCTCGACCTGGTCTTATGCAAACTCATTGCATAGGACGCCCCCACTCGCATGTCTCCACATGAACGATTCAGGATCACATCATCTTTGCTTATATTGTTGATCACTTATTCAATTTGAACAATGACTTGTCCACACAAACGTGCCTAGTAGCACCAACACACCAGTCTTTGGTGTTAGAGGCATAAATACTTCATAAATGACAACAATTATGCAATCATGCATATTAGCTTCTAAACTGGAGCTTTGTCTCTCTTCATGTTGTCCTCTTCAATGTGGAGTCTTATAAAAGATCCTTTATGGACAACATATTTTGTCCGTGGTTGAGATCTTAATGTTCTTCTATGAAGGAGGCAACTTCTCAATCACAACATCATCTTGGAATGGTCCATGACCAATTCCTCACATTGCAATTTGTGCAATTCCATCTTATTGACTACCAAATTGGTATCAATTATTCAAGAAATTTCCAAAGAGGAAAGTCTTCCTACAACATCTTTCAGCTTGTACATCTTGTCAATGCCCCCCACAAAAACCTCGAAGTTTTATAGGCATTGCAATAGACATTACGAAAAGTGTCCTCACAACCACTTACAGTGTAATTGCTGAAAGGGTTAAAATCCCTTTGGCAGCGGAAGCAAACAAGACCAATCTTGAATTAATTTTCAATTTTAGAAAAAACCGGTACGTTGGCAACAAGAATTACAGAAACTAATTTCTATAAAAATGATTAAGCATGCTATTAAAATCTAAAACCATTTTAGATATCGAAACCTTACTTGAATTTGGAGTCAAACTACACTATGCTCCAATTCCGTTTTTGATCTTCCAATCGACACCACCAATAGTGAACACCCGCTATATCTCTTGGATCGCTGAGATATGGCTTGTGGGAACCCAAAATTCGGTCTTGGAAGGGAATTTTCAGCAAGGTGCTTGCTGTGTTTTTTAGAGAAAAACTAGAGAGAAAATTCTCTCTGTTTTGCGTGAGAATGAGAGGAATGAGAGATCTCTTGGGAACTCCCTCTCCCCTGTACGATAAGTGGGGAGGGAGTTATTGCCCTACTAGATCTAGACCGTTAGATCTTAATCAAAACGATCTCGGCCATTAACTAATTAAATAATAAATATTTAATTAATTAATTAATTATAATTAATTTAATTAAATCAATATTAATTAAATGAATTATAATATAAAGTTTTTAATTCAATTTGAATCATATTTAATTGAATTAAATTGGCGATTCAATTAATTCCACATTAATTAAATATCAAATATTTAATTGATTTTATAATTGAATCATATTCAATTTTATCTCTCTCATTTAACTTATAGTTTTAATGTGCATCAAAATGTACATCAATATAAACTATAGTCTTAATTTGATTAAATCACATTTAACCAAATTAAAATTTAATTAATTAATTCCCCAATTAATTAATTCATGAATTAATCAAATATCACATATTTAATTAAATTCATAATTCTCTCATTAATTAATTTTGAATCATATCCAAAATTAATTTTATTATAAAGTTTAATTCATTAATTAAACTTATACTATAATGTATCTCCATACATTATATTAATTGCATCAAAATACAATTAACTTATATTCCCTTTAATAATCAAGACTATATTATCTCAGAACCCGTTATGAGCTAGCAGGTGGACCTAATGGACCTACAGATCAGAAGCTCCAACGATACGAGATTGATCAGTTAAACTCATTAACCGAGTCAATCAACATTCGTTGACCGTGGGTCACTCCACTAAAGACCCACAGCTGCACTCTTCTCACTGTAGAATATTTCTGTGTCCACGGATATTGACCAATGCAGTAAGTCAATCCTTCATGTGTGTTCGTAACACCAGCTGGGTCAAATTACCGTTTTACCCCTGGGTTACCTCTGGTTCCTTAAGTACCACTGATCCCTCTAATGAACAATTTGTTTAGGGTCCAACCTCTAAACAAGAGTTCCTCTCGGGCCAGGAGAGGACGGCGCGCCTTTGTTCAAGCCCCGGAATCAGCCCTTAAGGGAACACACATCTACTTGCCCCAATAGGGGAAGGAGTGAATTCCATCTTGTATTGTCATGTCCCCAGCCCCCCACTCGGTCTTGTCCCCAAGAAGGTAGGCCTATTGAGTCGGCGTGCTGGCCACTCTCACCCGTACTAATCAAAGGACAATCCCTCGTGAGAAGGAGTGCATGACACACTCAGGATTAAGATTGAGTTACCTAGGTCATCCTATTGAAACAGTAACCTAACTAGTTAACGGTGTTACATCTAGTGGTTTACTATTTCGTGGTCCGGTCTTATGCAAACTCATTGCATAGGATACCCTCGCTCGCATGTCTCCTACATGGACGCCTTGGATCAATACGTCTGTATCGAATACAAAACGGGTCGTATCACATAGTGTTACCAGGATAAGGTACCCAGCCTTATCCATGTACTATAGACCTTTTAGATTGTTACTTGAACACCAATCCTCGTATGTCCCCACATACTAGTTCAAGTTACATATCAACAACCTTGGATCTTAGTTTATTGGATTTGGGTCATATTGTGCAATTCTAGACTTAATATGACAATAACACTTTATTGCATAAACCTCAATAACACTTTATTGATACAAGTGTATAATTCGTTAATCATTCACTATCTACGAGTTTTATGACATAAAACCCAACAAACTCCCACTTGGACTAAAAATCTAGTTTAGTGGGAATGTACAATAATCTATCCCAGCAGTGGGTGTATAAATACATGTATAATACATAAAACGTATTTACAATGTACAAATACAATAAACTAGGGCATCACTATACCCATTACATAATGGTATCATTATACCCATTACACTTCTCCCACTTGCCCTAGATTACATCTTTGTACATAACTCGTAGACCTAGACCATCTAGATGACCTTCATACACTTTAGCCGAGAGAGCCTTCGAGAATGAATCAGCAATATATCCTTTAGATTCAATGTGCTTGCATGTCTTGCAATAGGTTAGTTCATATTTGGAACACCTTCCAAATTGGGTTTGAACTTCCTAAGTCATACAGTCTCTATCTGTGCTTCATAAGCAACTACTTGTCGGCCTATATGGTCGAGACTGCAGATAAGTCGTACTATAGCTCCTCCATTAAGAGTGAAGACAGACACTGATGTAGATTTCATCAAATCCTTATCAGTTAAAACATCTGTGTCAGTGTATCCTGTAAGGATCAAATCCTTAGCGCCATACACGAGCATATAAAACCTCGTTCTCTTAAGATACTGGAGGATGTACGTAACGACACTCCAGAGATCAAATCCTGGAATTGATTGATACTCACTAACAACCCTACTGCATAGGGCATATGTCTCATGTCCTCAACTTCTTGAGGTGTCTGAGGACACAGTTCCTTAGACAAAAGAATTCCATTCCTAAAAAGGTAGTAAACCCTTATTGGAATTCTACATCTTATATCTAACTAACATCTTGTAGACATAAGACACTTGAGACAAGGCTAGCTCAGCTTCTCCCAAATTTTCATTTGGAAATGAGCTGCTAGCCTCTTTTAATGTCAGTAAGATAACCTACATCATTCCCAATGATTAGGATATCAATCATATACAACACTAAGTGAGCTACTGAATTATTGGTGATTACTTGTAAACACAAGACTCATCAATGTTCTGATTAAAGCCAAAAGATTTGATCACCGCATCAAATCTTACATGCCAAGACCGAAATGCTTAGGTCAATCCATGAATGGACCACTTAAGCTTACAAACCCTTTTGCTTTAGATCTTGCTCAATAGACCCTTCTGGTTGAGACCTTAAATGTCTCGTTTCCTCTTGTAAATCCACTTGTAACCTATAGGTGTTACCCATCAAGCAGACGTACAAGATCCCAGATGGAATTGAAATGCAAAGATTTCATTTCCAAGTGAATGGCTTTAATCCTCTGATCGTTATCAACATCATTCATTTCTTTTGTAAAAGACAATGAATCCTCTATGTCATCATTAAGAATGACGACTTGAGCTTCAAATAAGCTCATGTAATGGTCAGGTTATAAAACAACCCTCCCACTACATCAAGGCATTCTCAACTCTTGAGATGGATGTGACTGACCAAAAGCACTGGCCTTATCAACAACTCTTGTTGAATAACCAGTCTTATCAACAACTTTTGTTGATTCATCAACAACTCTTGTTAATGTTTCCGTAGCTCTATTAGTTAATTCACTTAAACCGACCTTACTTTATGGCTTATGATTTCTCATATGTTCTTCTTCTGAGAATGAAGCATTTGTCAATACAAATTCTTTATTCTCTTATGGATTGAAGAAGTATCTTATCCTCGTTTCCTTTGGGATTGCCTACAATTAGGCATAATTTTGAACAGTATTCCAATTTATTTTGGGTTAGTCACAAGCACAAGTGCTGGACACCCCAAAATTTAAAGGAACGTAAACAATCTTTACGTCCAATCCACAACATAGAAGGTGTTTCAGAAACACTTTTGATGGAACGTTGTTCAAAATACACGCTGCAGTCACACTGCATGACCCCAAAACGAGTCAGGCAATTGAGAATAGCTCAACCGGGATTGAACCGTATCCAATAGGGTTCTATTACTCCTAACTGAGATTTAGGATGTGATTCCATGAACTATCAAATAGGCCTAGAATCTCAAGTCCCTATACTCAACATATTGATCAGATCAAAGTGTTTTTATTATCTCACCTAACAAGTTTTCAACTTCAGTCTTAAACCCCTTCGAATATCTCAAGAGCTTTAGACTTAAATTGCATTAGGTAGAGATACTCATACCTTTGAATAATTATCTATAAACGAGATTAATTATTCATACCCTCATACTGCTTTAACATACTGGACCACAAGGATCCAAATGTATAAGCTTCAAGGGTTCTTTGGCTCTTTTAATTCTTTTCCAGTAAAAGATCTATCGGTCATATTGCCCACAAGGCATGACTTAATTGATATTAAAGAGTTTTCTTCGAACTAACTTAGAAGTATACTCATAGACTAAGCTCCCAATCATATTGAGATCAAAAATAGCCTAACCTTAAGAACCAAAGAAAGGTATTTCCTTTAGGAGATATCCTTTGCCTTTATTTCTTTGAGTATAAGCAATCTTAAGCAATTCAGTGCTCATAACTTGCTTTACTCTCGATTAGTCTTAAAACACATAAGTTATTTTCAGTAATGTTGAACAAACAACTCCCTTTCTTAAAATAAAACCGCGTTAGCAGAGAAAGGTATAGAGTAATATTGTTTCAGCATATACGATACAAAAATCAAATTTTTGTTAATCTTTAGGAAATTCATATACATTATCTAATAATGTGTATTTTCTCCCACTGGATAAAATAACTTAATGTTCCATCTGCCAAAACCGAGATATACTCTCCAGATCAAAATCTGAGAATCATCTCACCTATTTGCAACAGTTGCCATGAGCTTATTCCTTAAAAGAAAAAGCAAACGTGATAAGTGGCACCTAAATTAAAAAATTCAGGTTGTATCCTCATTTTCCACTATGCACGTTTCAATGACCAATAAATCATATTAGTTGTCATTGGTATTGGCTAGGCAGTTAATGTAATAGTCATCATGAACAATTCAAGATGAACTAGACATTTGAACCTGAGGACATTCCTCACTAAAGACTAATCTAAAATCATTTACCACAAGTTTCGTTTAAGCTAGTTGTATCTTAAACCGTTATTAATAAATTGGCGTAAGACAATGCACATATCGTTTTATATAATTGCTGAAGTAACAAATTACTTGTATTATTAATCGCACTAACCCATTACAAATAATCCAATCAAATTCTGCAAAAACAAACAAGCAATCAAAGAAACCCTATAAAACTATTGATTTAGTTTTTGCAACGATACTTCAGAGGTTTAGAATAACAGCCACCGAAGGGTGGTCAGCTACTCCTCCTCTGAATTGAGACAATCTCAACCAAACCCTAACACCAGAATAACTCATATTCCGTTAGCATTTAGTTACCGTTGTTCGGTCAAGGATTAGTTAACACATTTAACTCATCCCTGTAAGTGTAACCCTCCCACTTTCAGATCTCAGAGGCACGGACCAACAGGCTACCGTTAGGAAAGACAACTGTTGGTAATTAGCCTAAGCGATCCTATCCTATTCAGGAGTTCACGGTGTTCCGAATCCCATGATCAGGCCCTCCGAAGGGATGGTTGCGCCGAGACAACACGCAGGCGGATCATAGGAATCTCACGTTGTGACCTAGGGGTGGAGACCGAAGGATACGTTGACACGCGTCCCGCTCCCACTTACTATAGACATTCTCCCCATTCACCTTGGTATTGACCCATGCAAACACTTTCCGAAGGGAGGCCGCGCTAAAACGACACGAAGCCGAGCATGGATCTCACGGTGTGAACACAGGGGGACGTGAGAGTAAAAACTCGATATGAAAATCTTGTTTTTATATTTTTCCTCCCACTGAAATGTCCTACTGTATTTTAGGGTTATTAAACTTAGATAAACCCGACTAAGTCAATCTATCTAAGTCTATGCCTATTATAACTCTTATAAATAGGGTTTTACTCTAATGTCTAGGTGAATTAAACCCTTTTAATTACCTAGTGACATTGCATGCTAACATTAGACTATGATTAATTCAACTCAGGGTCCGGGTCAGTTCCTAGGTAGGAGGTGTTCCGTAACCGTCAACTTAAGTACCCCCAGCCTAGACAGAACTTCACCGGGAGAGTTCCCTTATAACCATAGTAATGTTTTTCCTACTTAGTGCATTAAAACTATTTTAATCCTAAGTAAGAAAATAATTCTAATCCTATTAGAATTAAAATGAGCTTAGGTCTAATTAATTTTAAACAATTTAAAATTAATTCATTTTAACCTAAGGTCCTATGTTTGCATACAACTCTTTGTTATAGGTTGACGGTTTCTAATCAATTTTATAACTATTATAAAATTTTAATAATTAGCCCTATAACATGATTCTATGGTGTTGGAAAAATAACAATCAAATTCCAGTTATTAAACACCATATAATTATGACGCCAATATCGATAATATAACGATTATATATATCTAAGGTGGTGTCATGCTTCATGCAATTTCAATTTCATTTAATTAATATCGATCATATTAATTAATCATCAACGAAATTAAATCACATGAAATTAGACATTAATATAATATAACTCTTATATTAATCTAATTAATGTCATACTCAATGCTATTCCATTTTCATTTAAATAATATAACAATTTATATTAATATTATACATGAAAATCAAACATTGAAATTTATTTCCATTCATAATATAACTATTATATTAATACTCATGAAAATAAATCTAAGCATGCATGCTACATTAATAAAATATAACATTTTATATTTGTCTAATTAATGTCATGCATCATGCTTTTCCAATTTCATATATTTAATATAACAATTATACTAAATAACTCATGAAATTTAAATTCATGCATAATTATCATATATTATAACATTTATAACATAAAAATGCATGAAAACATGCTTAACCTATGGTGGGATCTAGCTAAATGACATTCATAAAGCAATAAATAGCTGAAAAACCGGTATATTGGCCCCTAGGATAATTAAAATAAACAAAATTACAATAATTTCAATTTAATTATCCTTCTGAGTCTTGAACCGCTCCAGAACCAGCTTGAACCGCTTCAAACCGGACCAAAGAGCAACGAATCGGACCAATTATCCAGTGAACCAGACCGAATATCAACGAACCGGACCAAACCAGCTGCAAACCGGACCGCCCTTGAACAAACCGCACGCGGAAAAAAAAAAACTAATATTAAGCACACGTTGGAACTCGAACACACGACCTCTCACGTTCTAGTCAGACGCGCAAACCAACTCCACCAGCACCCACGTTCAAGACTTGGTTTACGCAGAAAATAATTATTTCGTAACCGCTTCAACCGCTGGAAACCACGCCGCACGTCTCGCTCAACGTTCCGTGAATTCGGAAACTTCCGTCAGCGTCGAGACGCTGTCCCGATTTTTTTTAGCCTTTGTTCTTCAGCGTCGCGACTCCGTTGAGCAGGGTCGCGACGCTACGCCTCTAGACAGCGTACTGACCTTTGTTTCAGCACCGATTCCAATCGATTTTCAGTCCAAATTCATCCTGATCTTCATCAAATGAATCCTAATCTAGACACGGACTATACAAGACTCGATTTACTGAATTAAATGCCCAAAAACGCAGGGGCCTTACAATTTTGATCAAATCAAAACACAGTAAATCTAAGGCCAAATACCAAAACAATTTTTCAGCAAACCAACATTCATAATGCAGAATAAATCCCACCAAGAACCAACGCAATTTTCATAAAATTGAAATCAATTAACGAGATGGCTCTGATACCAATTGAAAGGGTTAAAATCCCTTTGGCAGCGGAAGCAAACAAGACCAATCTCGAATTAATTTTCAATTTTAGAAAAAACCGGTACGTTGGCAACAAGAATTACAGAAACTAATTTCTATAAAAATGATTAAGCATGCTATTAAAATCTAAAACCATTTTAGATATCGAAACCTTACTTGAATTTGGAGTCAAACTACACTATGCTCCAATTCCGTTCTTGATCTTCCAATCGACACCACCAATAGTGAACACCCGCTATATCTCTTGGATCGCTGAGATATGGCTTGTAGGAACTCAAAATTCGGTCTTGGAAGGGAATTTTCAGCAAGGTGCTTGCTATGTTTTTTAGAGAAAAACTAGAGAGAAAATTCTCTCTGTTTTGCGTGAGAATGAGAGGAATGAGAGATCTCTTGGGAACTCCCTCTCCCCTGTACGATAAGTGGGGAGGGAGTTATTGCCCTACTAGATCTAGACCGTTAGATCTTAATCAAAACGATCTCGGCCATTAACTAATTAAATAATAAATATTTAATTAATTAATTAATTATAATTAATTTAATTAAATCAATATTAATTAAATGAATTATAATATAAAGTTTTTAATTCAATTTGAATCATATTCAATTGAATTAAATTGGCCATTCAATTAATTCTATTAATTGAATCCACATTAATTAAATATCAAATATTTAATTGATTTTATAATTGAATCATATTCAATTTTATCTCTCTCATTTAACCTATAGTTTTAATGTGCATCAAAATGTACATCAATATAAACTATAGTCTTAATTTGATTAAATCACATTTAACCAAATTAAAATTTAATTAATTAATTCCCCAATTAATTAATTCATGAATTAATCAAATATCACATATTTAATTAAATTCATAATTCTCTCATTAATTAATTTTGAATCATATCCAAAATTAATTTTATTATAAAGTTTAATTCATTAATTAAACTTATACTATAATGTATCTCCATACATTATATTAATTGCATCAAAATACAATTAACTTATATTCCCTTTATTAATCAAGACTATATTATCTCAGAACCCGTTATGAGCTAGCAGGTGGACCTAATGGACCTACAGATCAGAAGCTCCAACGATACGAGATTGATCAGTTAAACTCATTAACCGAGTCAATCAACATTCGTTAACCGTGGGTCACTCCACTAAAGACCCACAGCTGCACTCTTCTCACTGTAGAATATTTCTGTGTCCACGGATATTGACCAATGCAGTAAGTCAATCCTTCATGTGTGTTCGTAACACCAGCTGGGTCAAATTACCGTTTTACCCCTGGGTTACCTCTGTTTCCTTAAGTACCACTGATCCCTCTAATGAACAATTTGTTTAGGGTCCAACCTCTAAACAAGAGTTCCTCTCGGGCCAGGGGAGGACGGCGCGCATTTGTTCAAGCCCCGGAATCAGCCCTTAAGGGAACACACATCTACTTTCCCCAATAGGGGAAGGAGTGAATTCCATCTTGTATTGTCATGTCCCCAGCCCCCCACTCGGTCTTGTCCCCAAGAAGGTAGGCCTATTGAGTCGGCGTGCTTTCCACTCTCACCCGTACTAATCAAAGGACAATCCCTCGTGAGAAGGAGTTCATGACACACTCAGGATTAAGATTGAGTTACCTAGGTCATCCTATTGAAACAGTAACCTAACTAGTTAACGGTGTTACATCTAGTGGTTTACTATTTCGTGGTCCGGTCTTATGCAAACTCATTGCATAGGATACCCCCGCTCGCATGTCTCCTACATGGACGCCTTGGATCAATACGTCTGTATCGAATACAAAGCGGGTCGTATCACATAGTGTTACCAGGATAAGGTACCCAGCCTTATCCATGTACTATAGACCTTTTAGATTGTTACTTGAACACCAATCCTCGTATGTCCCCACATACTAGTTCAAGTTACATATCAACAACCTTGGATCTTAGTTTATTGGATTTGGGTCATATTGTGCAATTCTAGACTTAATATGACAATAACACTTTATTGCATAAACCGCAATAACACTTTATTGATACAAGTGTATAATTCGTTAATCATTCACTATCTACGAGTTTTAGGACATAAAACCCAACAATTGCAACATAGGATGCATCCACTTTTGCTTACTTAATAGCTTTAGCTTCGGACTTCTTGAGAATTAATTGGCATCTTCATTCAATATGTGAGCAATGTCCAACATAGTGAGGTAGAAAATCATCTTTCGTTTTCAGCATGAGTTTTGATAATGGTTGAACCCATCATGGTAGGAGCAGCAACATTAGTAGTGGTACTTGTAGCCATCAATCGCCTAATTGTCTTCAGATTGTTGGAAATACTGATAAGTGCCAAAAATATGTCTATTTTACCACTTATTCTTAGCTTATTTCTTGTGAAACTTGTATGTTTTAGATCAAAATCACTATTCTCGAGCTTAAAAAGTGTTAAAGTCGATAAATTAGGTCTTTGAGGGTCATGTGTGTCAAATTGTATGCATTTGTGCTAAATTGGACTTATTTTGTTAAGAATTTGACTCAATTTTGTGTGCTGCAGAAAAATAGAGGAAAATAGGGCAAACAGCAGAAATGCGACCGCATTTCTAGGTAGAAACAGACAAGTTCGAGTCCATCGCGGGTCAGTTTTGAACGAGCTTTCCATGCACCTAACCGGCTGATTTGACTCCGAAACTAACTGGGCTACTTGCAAGCACCATTTTCGTGACTCCTCAACCACTCTCCACGCTATAAAAGGCCATGATTCGAAGGCAAATTCAAGCAGAACTCACTGGGAAGAAGAGTGTAGTGACAGAACCCTAGTAGACGCCCATGAGTAGGGATGCCTGAGGTCCTTGCTAGAAGACAAAATTCTAACCTTAGTTAGACATCAAACCTTTGTGTTTGTAGAGATTTCACCCTATTTCCACCTTGTAAAAGGAGAGTAGAGTGTCGTGAGAACTCTAGAGGGATTGGATAAATTGAAAAAACCATAGTTTTAGCTACTGCACCATATTTTCCAACACCCATTACTTTCTATTATTTCTTGTACTTATCATTTATTTATTCGATGGAAAGTTATTTGTTTGCATTATTATCCACCATGCGTAGCTAAATTCCATTGAGGGGTTCTATATAGTGAATTCCCTTATGGATTAAATGGCTTGAAAGTTGTTTATTTACCTAAATTCTATTTTATACATGTCATCCTTTATTAATTATCATTCTAATCTTGCTGAGTTTAACTTGATCACTTAGACTTTGCATGCTATGTTAGTTTGGTATTGAAAGGATCAAACAACATCGGTTCTCATAAAGATGATATAGGAGAAAGGGCTCAAAAGAGTGTATTCAGTGTTATAGGGGATGGTCGCTTATAACAACTATAGGGTTATAGGTTGCATGCATGAATAATCTATGTAGGGCTGTTCGTCGGTCTATCGAAGTTGGTTTTAGACGAAAATCGACGTCGAGAACCGATAGGTCGGTTTTCGGTCGGTCGATGGTGGTTAGTTTTGGGATGCTTCATGAAACCGACCGACCAAATACACAGTCGGACGGTCAGTTTAGTCGGTTTTCCAATTTTAATGGATGAAATTTGACTTTCTTTCCCAGATAGTTTGAAGCACGGTGAGAACGAAAAATAAATACGAAGAAGAGAAGAAGAGAGAGGAGAGATCCGTGAGGAAGAGGGAAAGAGAGAGAAGAGTAAAAAAGGCGAGAAAAAAAGATTGGTGAGGAAGAAAGCTGGTGACAACGTCGGACGACGAGGAAGATGGTGAAGAAGACGGTGAGGAAGATAAAAGAAGAAGAAAACGAGAAGGAGAAAAGAAAGAGAGAGCAAGGAGTCTGAAAAAAATGAAGAAGAAGAGAAGAAAGAAGGGGAATGATCGATACAAGATGAGAGAGACAAGAATAAAATAACAATAAATTAAAAAAAGTAATGATTACTTCTTCTTGAAAATGACATCTTGAAAAGAAAATTAAAGAAAAAAGAAAAGAAAATGGAAATCGTGAGAAGATGGAAGAGAAGAATAAAAAAGGTAATAATGACTTCTTGGAAAATGACATCTTTGAAAGGTTGCACGAAGCACAAGCACCCATGTAAGTTTACTTTTTCCATGTACAGTACACGTTTTCTTTGATAATAGAGTCTACATATTTTTTTTTATTATTAATAAAGAAAAATCGGTCGGTCGGTCGGTTTTCTCTATTTTTGGGTGGACCGACTGACCGACGGTCGGTTTTGTCCATTGACAAAATCGACTCCAACTGAGAGTGATAGAAAACCGACCAACCGATGTTGGTTCGGTTGGATCGGTTTTCGGTCTAGTTTTGAACACCCCTAAATCTATGTCAGAGTCGAGTCACAAAAATGTGCATAACGGTACTCACTTAGTCTTCTAACGGTTCTTGGGAGCAAGGCCAAATAGGAGTTAAACCTGACCCAATGTATAGACTTAGGTTAAATAAGTCATTACTAGAGTTATTTGCCTTAGGGTTGAAGTTTTACTGAGCACCTCACTCTTATTATTGTTGTTATTTCTTTTTATTGTTTACTTTATTATTTTCCAAAACCCAGCATCAATTATTTTCCTTGGTTACCTTTTTTAATCAATTTAAGAGCAGCTTCTTCTTCAAATCTGTGTTCAAACTTAGTCTCTGTGGGATCGATACTTTTGGAATACTTCAAGAGTTTTTATTACTACATGCTATAGTGTATACTTGCACTTAGTTGACTGAATTCATTCTTACTTATTATTTACCATCATTTCCAACATCCACCTTCAGTCTACACCACATCAAATACGTTGTATATAAAAACTGTTGCACACTAGAAAGCAAATTACAATGCAACTGGCTACAAACAAATACAGAGTAAATATATCTACAGACACTGTACATGACAAAAATTACAGAACTCATAATTAAGTCATATCAGAAGATCAAAAGCGCTTCGATGTTTGTAGATGATTTGATTGACAACAACAACCACATCAAGTGAATAGAACCTATAAAATAGAAGAATGTGATGATTGGTAGTCGAGACATGTTTCCAAAGCATTGTTCTTAAGGCAATTATTTGTTCTGCACGGGTTGCTAGCATACTATAGTGATTGTCTCAATAGGATACAACAACTAATCACAGTAGAACAACAACCTCGAACTACACGAATCTGACAGAACTCTTGGATACTTACTCTCAACTTGATTCAATATAAAAAGAAACAAAGAAAGAACGAAGAATACTCCAAATGGAATGGGATGATTCAAATGACGAAACAAGTTGCTATTTATAGGCTAGCAACTTAGTAACTCTAGAGAACAAACATAAATAACATTGAAACATATGTAAAATATAACTCAATTGGGTTATAACACCAAATTTAACTTCCATATGTTAAATTTGTAAATGAAACATCAAATTCAATTTGATGTTTCAATCCATTTTGAAACTTTTGGTGAATTGAATTTAAACATCACTTTCTTTCACATTTTATTTGTAAAATATCCAACAACATTATCTTAAAATTATTCAAATTTCAAATAGGAAGTTTAAGGTTTTTCAGAAAAACGGCTAAAATAAACTCTGAAGAAAGAGGAAAAAAGTGGCCACGTGGCAGATTTAGAAGGATCCCAAAATTCAAAAGGGCAAAAAAAAAAAAAAAAAAAAAACCTCTAAAGCAAGCCCAATAAGGAATGTAAACGAGAGCCCGCAAAAGATAAAAAAAATTCAAAGGGTTCGATAGGAATAGCTAAAATAAAAGGCTGGTTTTGATAAAATACCAAAAATCATTTTTATTGCGAAAATGGTAAAAGGATAGAATTGAAAATTTACCAATTGCTTCAAACTAACCAAAATGTCATTGGATGGAAAAAAAAAAAAAAAAAAAAAAAAAAAAAAAAAAAAAAAACAGTATTTTCTTAATTTTAAGCATATAAAGCGATTTTTTTTTAATCTCTTAAGATTCTCAAATAATATCCTAGTCTATCTTCAAAATTCAAACAAACTAAAATCTTGGATAATAACTGTTAAATTAAAAAAATATATAAAAACATATTGTTCTAAAATTAACTAAAATCCAAACAAAATAAAATCTTGGATAATATTATTAAATTAAAAAAAATCTAAAAAAGTATTATTCTAAAATTAACTAAAATACCTAAGATATAGAGTCATGAACGTAAAACAAAAATCATCCATTTGCCAAGCAAAATCTATACACAAAGAATACAACAAAGAAAAGTCTTCAACAACAAAAAAAAAAAAAAAAAAAAAAAAAAAAAAAAAAAAGAAAAACAAAACGTAAAATTACTTTGTAATTCAAGTATTAAAACAGATCATATAAAATAAAAAATACAATGTATATATGGGTGACTGAGTTGTGTGTAATGTGTAAGACATGAGACTTGGATTTTTCTCAATTAAGACCGTCGAGAATGCTGGAATTAGTGTCTTTGCAGTTTGAGAACAAACAAAATGGGTGAGCGTCAAATACAATGTCTTTGCAGTTTGAGAACAACAAAATGGGTGAGCGTCAAATACAATGTCTTTGCAGCTCAAGAACAACAAATCAACTTTACAACACAAAAGCAGTAAAAAAATAAAATTATTGACTATATGTTGATCCACTGGCATCTTCCATACCACTTGGATAAGGTTTGTACCTATATTGAGAGCTTTCGTGATTGGAAGTTCTGTGAGAGTGAGAATTTGCAGCCCTACATCAAATTTCCAGCCCTACGTCGGAGTTGAAAATTGGAGTATAGCCTCAAGTGCCACCGACGAATACCAGTGGGAACTTGGTTCATGCTTGGAGGAGAAGGCAAGTTATCAGAGGAAGAAAGTGATAGAAATAGGGGAGAGGAAGTTGGAGGAGAAGATTTGAATCTTATCAGATAAATATAAAATATAAAGTATTTTTATAATCTAAATTTTGAAAAGATTTAGTTTGTTGGGATATACCTTAATAAGTTTAGGATTTTTGTAAAGATTCGGTTTGTTGGGGTTCACATACACCATTAGGAGAGGTTGGTTTACACCTTGCAACAAGGGACTAAGCTTTTGGTCATTCGGTCAAAATTCTCAAATTCGAAAGTAAGTAGTCCCCAAAAGAAAGCAGGGCAGAGTGGAATAAGCCCACAGAAAAAGAAAAATGTTAAGACATGGAAGAGGCAAGCCAGACATGATTCAGATCATATAGGTATGGATATTCAAGAGGAGCAAAAAGGGAAAAATCACAAATTGGAAATCTTGAAGAGACTGGAGGGAAAGAAACAACGGTGTGGATGGAGAAAGGTTTAAAGAGATATCGGTGGAGGCTAAATGTCAGCCCCACCAGTAGTCATAAAAACACTAAGTTGGAACGTTCAAGGGTTGGGAAATCCCCAAACGGTCCGCAATCTTTGCCTAGAGATAGACAAAATAAATCCTCAACTAGTAATTCTAATGGAAACAAAATGCAAAACATAAAGGGGAGGAGAAGATGAAAAATGATTTGAATTTTGACCACGGCTATAATGCCCAAAGTGTGGGTAATAGTGGCAGCTTGCTACTCCTATGGAAAGAAGGCCTCTCCATTAACATTCTGTCATCCTTCAAAGGACATATTGATACCACTATTCAAAGCAATGAAGGTTGGCGGCGTTTCACCGAATTTTATGGTAATCCAGATCCAAGAATGAGAGAGGAATCACAGAAGCTCTTAAAAATACTCAAGAAAGTTTCTAATCTCCCCTAGCTTATAGGGGTAGACTTTAATGAGCTGATGTTTATGGATGACAAGGAGGGAGGAGGTAGGAAAGATCGAAAGCTAATGGACAATTTTTGCAACTCTGAATTTTTGCCATTTTGATAGTCCCAGGGTTTAATGGTCCAAAATATACTTGGAGAAGCAGCCCTAGAGGTACAAAAAATGTGATTGAAGAGAGGCTTGATAGGTACCTCATCAACCCAGAAATGAACCAAATTCTCATCAAAATAGAAGTGGAACACCGAGGGTATTACAGCTCAGACCACAGACCGATTATAGCTTCTCTATGTTTTAAAAATCTCAGCAAGAAGCCTAAGAAAAAGGCTAAAAGCCCAAAATTCGAAGGGGCGTGGGTTAAGTTTGAAGAGTGAAGAAATTATCAGGGACAACTAGAGTAGATTCAATAGTGGAGGCATCAGTTCAGTAAATGACAGAACAGCTCTCTGTTCGGAGAGTTTATCCAAGTGGAATAAATATAGACTGAATGGCACCATAAAAGGAGCTATTGAAAGAAAAATGAAGGAGATTCATATTCTGGACATGGAGAATAAAGATCAAAACCAGAGGATATTAGAGAAAGCTGAGAAAGACCTTGAAAAGTTGCTTGAGGAGTTACAAATTAAAGAACTGAATTGTGTAACCATAAATATATTGGAACATCCATCCTTGAGCCACATGTAAGTGGTTAGTTTATGTGTTGTATATCAAAATGTATTTAATTAATATTATATTGACATTTAATACTTGATGAAAAAATAATAAAGATTGAAATTAGCATTTGTGCAAAGCTTAGGGACAACCAGACTATGAAAGTCTGAGACAAAAATAGTACCAAGAACCAAAACACACAAAATACAAGTTATAAAGTATAAGAATTCCAGAACTAAGAAGGTTTTTTTAACTGTTCATAAATCATAAATATTGAAACATAATAGGTAAAGCATTATATATGTATATATCAATGCTTCGTTCTGACACATAACTAGATTAGTAGAGGAACGTTTAGTAAAACATACACTAAATCAAAATTGGGAAAAACTACAGAACGACCTGAAGAAAGGAGAGGAATTCCTGCTTGCCTCAGAAAAAGCTAATACATTCAATTACAAATAATCAGAAATAACCCAACAGAAGCAGTGAAAACCAATTATAATAAATAAAGACTGACTTTGATAGGCAACAAACTTGGGAAGATTAGACATGTGCAGTGCCTTCTGTGAACTTGGGATCCTCACATCTGTACTTTCCATCAGGCCCAATTCCAAAACCTTTTGGATCAGCAAAAACATTCTCTAATAACTGGCTTCTAGCTGGAAGGGGGCTTTCATCTGCAAAATCAACTGCATCTTCAACCACCTCATCTATCTTCTTCTCTATCCCCTTTAGATCCTGTTCACTGGCTAGATTGTTCTCCAGCAAGTATTTCTTCAAAGCTGCAATGGGATCTCTAGCAGCATAACGGGCCTTCTCGGCTGCCATGGTTAAATTGGGAATTATTAATCCTTTGTACTTTCCAGAACTATCAAATTTGGATAAGAAACTACAACATTTGTCTGTAATTAAACAAAGTACAATGAAGAACATGAAGGGACATTGAGTTCAGTTCAGTCATCTAATTGAGTCTCCATGAACTCTAAAGACACCATATTTAACTGAAGACTTTTAGAAATCTAAGATCATATATATTAATATGCCAATTTGCTATGAATGGCATGGGTTCCAAGTGCTTTTCCTCGTGAGAAATCATGTAAATGTCACACAATGGAATAGTTATAGCCAGCCATCATGCTTTAACTGGTTTCTTCCTTTTACACGGTTCACTTGAAAACAAAAAAAGCAAAACAGTTGTCACCACCATGATGTTTGGTTCATTTAAAATCTTAACGGCAAACATTGCAGAATTTGCAGACAACTCCATTAATTGTATCCAGTAGTTGAATACTTGAAGATGAACAATGCAATCTGGCCTCATTGTCAATCATGACACTTGTTTCCCTCTTTGTTCAGTAAAAAATGATAAATGGTGAGCAAATGAGAAAATAAATGTGAAGTTAACTAATGAGTAAATTTCTAGCAGTGCAGCTCAACAACCCTGAATGGATTAGCATTCTAATATTATGATGGAGTACGGATTCATGAGAAATGAATGGAGGAACTTTGACTAGCCGTATAATAAATGTCAACAAGGCCAAGCAAAAGCATATTCAGAAATGACAGAACCAAATGTCGGTGTGAATTTAAGAGCACTAACCAGGGTCACGGAGTTCATCTGGATCAGCCAGTGAGTGTCCTCTAAACCTATAGGTTTCGCATTCCACGAGGGTCGGTCCTTCTCCTCTCCTGGCTCTTCCAATTGCCTCCTTTGCAACCTCTCTCACCTTCAAAACATCCATACCATCAACATGAACACCAGGCATTCCAAATGCAGGACCCTTCTTCCAAATCTCAGGATCCGAAGTCGCCCTCAAATGTGACATTCCAATTGCCCAAAGATTGTTCTCCACAACAAATACAATTGGCAATTTCCACAGTGCTGCCATGTTTAAACACTCGAAGAACTGGCCATTGTTGCAAGTTCCATCTCCAAAAAACGCCAGTGTGACATCTTCACAGTCTGCCTCTTTCAGAACTTCTCTCTTGTATTTAGATGTGAATGCTGCACCAGTGGCCACTGGTATGCCTTCCCCGATGAAGGCGAAACCACCTATCAGATTATGTTCTTTCGAGAACATATGCATCGAGCCACCTTGGCCGCGGCAGCACCCAGTGGTCTTTCCAAAGAGCTCACTCATGACTTCACGGGCTGGAACTCCCTTGCTGAGAGCATGGACGTGATCACGATAAGTGCTTACTACGGTATCACTCTTTGTAAGAAGCTTAATGAAACCAGTGGAAACAGCTTCTTGGCCATTGTAAAGATGAACAAAACCAAACATTTTGCCTCTGTAGTACATCTGTGCACACATATCCTCAAAAGCCCTGCCTAATATCATGTCCTCGTATAGTACCAAACCCTCTTCTTTTGTAATCAGCTGTGTAGAGACAATAACGGAACCAAAAAAGGGGAACAACTTTTAGACCAAGACGGTTTATGTAGCAAAGGGATGCATGCAAAAGCTTCCAGTAGAGTACAAATTTGTATAAAATCTAATAATTCAACAAAGCCAATTCCATTGCTGAGGTAAAATAATAATAATAATCTCCAATTTCAGAATGATAACCACAAAACCATCTATCAAATTCGCAAAAGGAAACAAGAACAAGGAGGCCAAAATCGAACAAATTAAATATTAACAAGAAAAAAAGTGTGAAAGCTAGACGATTCCATGAGAGCATAGAAAGTAAAAATTCATGCTAAATAACCCCATTTCCCCCAAATGAGAAATCAGTGAACAGAAACAATCTACGGCAATCCAGAATTGGAAAGAGTACCAAATTGGAAGTGGGTTTGAGCTTCTTCTCCTTGAGAACATCGGAAACGGCAACGACAGTGGAGGATCGAGAGCGAGTAATGGATTTGGAGAGAGAAGGGAGGCGAAATCTAGATCCAAGAAAGTTGGAGGTGGATCTAGAGGGATCAAAGAAGAGGGGTTTTTCATTGGATCTGGTGGAGTTGAGAGGAAGGGGTTGAGGGATTTTGGTTGTGGCAGAAAGGGACATGGTGGAGTGAGGAGAAAGGGGAAAATGGAGAAAGGAGAGAAGAAGGAAAATGGAAAGAGGGGAAAGAAGAAGAGATATAAAAAGGGAAGAGAAAGAGAAAAGGGCGGAGGAAACTAGGAGAGGGAGCTTGGAAATCGCCGCCTTTTCTGAGGCGTGAGGATTTTGGTGTTCGTTTTTCACTACAAACACAGGATCAAATGGACGACGACGAGAAGAAGAAAGCCACTCAACTAAAACCAACTACTTTCTACACCTATTTATGTTATTTATTTTATTTATATATACTCTTTTGTGAAAACCTTATCATTTGTCCCTATTTTCCTTCCAAATTTCACTCTTCTTAATTCTACCCTAAATTCAATCTTTTTTATTTTTATTTTTTTAAATTTAGAAGTTTAAACCATCACACTCTTTATTAAATGTTAAAGGAAAAAAAACAACTTAAAACCAGCTTTTAAATTCTAAAGTTAGCCATTATAAATAGTTTCTCTTTAAAAGGAAAAAAATAACTACCTATAGATTTTTTTTTTTTTTTTTTTTTTTACAACATGTGGGAGTGGGGAGACTCGAATCACAGACGTCCTGATCGTTAGTACAAGAATTATGCCAGTTGAGTTGTACTCATGTTGGCTACCTATAGATAGTTCTGTTTATGGGTTGTTGTTCTAAACATAATTATTTGAGTTGTAAAGTTGTATAGTTTTATCATTGTACTTTTACATATATGGCTAAATTAAATATGTGAAATTGGAAAAAAAATTTAAAAAGAAGTTGACAATTTTTGGTTTCGTCATAAATGGCTAAAATTTTTAAATCATGTTATGGGTGAATTTGGATCTAATTTTAAGAACATCATAATGATAAGACCAAAGTGGAAATAGGCCTAAGGAGACTCCTTGGACTCAAATCAATCTCTTTCTTGTTCAATTCCTAGAGAGAAAGGAAAACTCTTTCTATATTCCCTCCCCTAAGGGCCCGTTTGGTACAAGGTTTTTGGAGATGGGAATGGGCAAGGGTTTCTAATACCCTTGTTTGTTTCAAGATTTCTGTGGTGGGCCCAGGAAATAACACATTCCCAGGCATCATTTATGCCCATAAGCAAGGGTTTTCTATGCCCTTGCAAAAGCATGGGTTTTCTCTTTTCTCATCTCTTCTTTTTTATTTTTATATGCAATTTTATTTTGAATATAGTTAATTAATTAACTAATGGATACTAAATTAAAAATAATATAATAAATTATCTAATTAGATTAAATAATAATTTGTCAAGAATTTCATTTTTTTAAACAAATACTTTTTTCTAGGACTTTTAAACAAATACTTAGTCCAAGTTTATTAAAGGGATGTAATTACATATTTACTAAAATTATAATTAATTAGTCAATATTATCGAAAATATATTTAATTATTGAATTAAAATCATTTAAATGAATTTAGTATAAAAATTCATTTTTCAATAATTATAACTAATTACTTATCGATTATTTATAATCAATTAATTACTTTTTTAAATTTCCTTATAATAAATAAATAATCATATTATTATTAAATATTTATCTAATTAATTTTTATGGATACAATATATTAAATTATTGTAGTTAAAGATATTTATTAAAAAAATAATTAAATAATTTTAGTTTGTTAAATTAACATAGTTTATCCCATTAAAATCATTTCATGATTATTATTTCATTAATTTTTATTAATAGTTTGAATTAATTTTTATTATTTTATTGATTAATTTATTAAAATTACATAAAG
This sequence comes from Luffa aegyptiaca, assembly GCA_017139565.1. NCBI lineage: Eukaryota > Viridiplantae > Streptophyta > Magnoliopsida > Cucurbitales > Cucurbitaceae > Luffa > Luffa aegyptiaca. Next base: position 18,458,735 of record CM029402.1, read on the forward strand.
TTTACCTGATTAATTCTAAAAAATAAATACAGACATAATTTGTTCTCATAAAATCCTGATGACATTCCCATGCACAACCAAACACAGTTATCTTTGATTCCCAGCAATCTTATTCCCAGACATAGTATTCCCAGGCATCATGTATTCCCAGGCATCAATAAAACCTTAAACCAAACGGGCCCTAAAAGAAAATAAGGAACCCTAGATCAACTATATATAGAAGATGGTAACTCTAAAGGAGGGGAGCTCAACTGAGTACTAGTATTCTTTCTCCTTCTAGCTGACTTAAGCATTAGAGCTGGTGTGGCAAGCACCACACTTGTGTGTAGTTTTCTCTTGTTTTACAGGTCACGTCTTCTCGTTCAAATAAATTTACTGTTGTTGTCATGTGAAGATCAGGTGAATTTCTCCCGCTCGAATTTTGACATCAACAAATCACATTATTTTAGAATTTCAAAATATTGGATATGTCCTTATAACAACTTTTAGATTTGGTTGGAACACTCAATATAAAATATAATATGGAGATGATTTCAAATATATTTAAAAATTGTGGCCATAAGAAAGAAAGCAAAGATAAAAATTTTCAAACATTTTAAAATTTCAAAATAGATTAGACTACTTATATAAAATAGAAAATATAACAACAAAAAATTATTGGTCAAGAAAATGTTACCATCCATCTTTTAGATGTTGCCAAAAAGTTTCATTGTTATAGGGTGTTGCCAAATACTCTCTCATGTAGTGTGTATGTGTGTGTATATATATGTATATTTATTTATTTATATCTATGTAATCATTGCCTTCCAGAGAACTTAACTAAATCTATGTCAAATTTCTAGTAAAAATAAAGGAATATGTGAATTATATGTATCTTTCCCATATAGTTAATCTCTCTCAAAAAAAAAAAAATGTTACAGTATACCTTTATGCAATCAACATAAATTACTAGTGGACAATGTTTCCTTATGTTGATGTTTGTGATTTTGCTAGTGAGCATTGTTGATGTTAGATCCAAAGCGACAAATGACTAGGTCAAAGTGATTACCTTACTCAAAGAACTCACAAAGTTGTAGCGCTACGCCTACCGCATTTTAATGATTAAGTTAATTAGACTTAGTCCAAGGTGGTATTGAGGTGAGTGTAAAGTTGTTTCTTCATTTATAAGGAACTAGAATTGATTGCTTTGTCACCAAATCCATTTGTGTCGGGTTCCATGATGATTATCGTGCCAGATATATGCCCGTGGGACAATATTCCCAAGTGTGTGTGACCACCTTGACTATGTACCGAGGTGATGCTTCACATCAAAAGCATGGCCCAAAGGTTAGTGATCACCTCGAGTCAACCATACATGTGGCTCTTGAATCGGCGACACATGGACAAGTGTTTCCTCATGTATAACATTGACTCCACTTTCATATTGACTCAGTGAGCTCGTTAGAGTGAACTGGGTTGGACTCAAAAGTCTCATCCATCACCATCTATGTTCACTTAGGATCATTTTGCATGGTTGGATTAGTTAAATGATATAAATCATCATCGTCTTTGTTGATGTAGGATCGATTTGTCTTTTCAATGGTTGAGTTCTCTCATGGGGGCTTAGCTTGGTCAGGTTAGTGTTGTTGAAGCGGAGATGAGACTTAGGTCAGTCATGGTTTAGGAAGAGTAACTCCCCCTTTCCCTTTATCCAACTTCTATGGTCAAGCTCTCTCTTGTGGGGCTTGACTTAGACTTGCTAACAAATTGTTGTAGGCTTGTGTTGATGGTCAAATTTGGTCAGAGGAACTCACCTGACCTTCACGTGCCACCAACGGTAAATTTGTTTGAGAGGGGGGAAGACGTGGCCTGCAAGACAGTAAACCTGCACACCGGTGTGGTGCTAGCCACACCGGCTCCGATGCTTAAGTCAGCAAACAGAACGATGGGAAGCAGGAAAAGTAAGAGCAAGAGGAGAGAGTAGAGTTTGGGGATAGAATTTGGGTCCCCTTCTTCAGTGGCGAAGAGGGGTATAAATACATGCTCATCCTCCTAGGGTTTTTAGGAATTCGGAGGCGTTTCGGGACAAACCAGGCGAAACCGGGGCAGCCAGAGGCGGTGGGGACCAAACGGAGTCGGATGGGCTCGGCCTCGGCCTTGGGCCGAGGCCGAGTAGGGGGTCGGGCCAAACGCCCGACCCCTTCGGTCTTGGCCCGTCCCACTTGCCGGTCTCGCCTCTGGGGTCCACCTCTCAGACCTATTTCTGTCCACTGTCCTCGTCAGCTCCTTATACCTCGGGGTGGTCCAAAATTACCTATAACAGCTTGAATTGATCACGCATAGAAATTTCATTTGTCCTCTTCGTTCATTCTTTTTCCATCGGGTCTCCACTTGAGTGAAGCTTTGGTTGGGTGTTAGCCACATGGCTAAGCCTAAGCTAAACTTGAGTGTTTATGAAGAAATGAGAAGAAATGATAGTTTTATTCTAAGCTTTCATTATAATGGGGCATTGGTTACAATCTCGATCTATACTGTTAATATGTTTTAAGTTGTTTTGTGTACTATAGGTGGGAGAGTCATTTACAACTCAGGTCAATGAGGTTGTAGGTGCTAGGTTAGACTACCTTGGTTACTTGGTATGTGCCCTATCAGGTCAACTCTGTTGCTTCGCTTACTACATCCTTCATATTCTATAGGAGTTTCCATCAACTTGTCTACTTTCTAGCTCCTATGCTTAATGCGAAAGTTATAATATCGTATTGCTTCCTTCATTCTTTTAAGAGATCAAGGTCTAGCCTTAAGCATTTGTGTTGTTGGTTTCAAGATCAAATTGCTTGGTCCTTGAAGAAGGCAGACTTATGTCGGTTAGTACCACTACCTCGAAACTAAAGGTCAAGAAAAATGGGTTTCACCAATTGAGGCTTTGTTGGATTTGATATGCCCACAACACATTCGGGAGCTTTTTAGCCCTTAGTCCTTCTAGCTTTTCTAGCTTTTTTTCCCCTCTTCCTTTTGATTATCTTATCTACTACTTTCACCTACTCTAGCCTACAGATGAGCTAGAGATGAGGTAAGGTGCTTAATGTCGAGGTTCATGTGAAACTCCTTGAAGTTGGTATTGACAAACTAAGTCGGACACTATGACGCATAGGGTATGCCAAAGTTGCACATAATGGAGCATTATCCTGTAATACCCTTACATGACTATATTTTCAAAAGAGCAGGTAAATGAGTGGTTGTTGCATATCCTTTCAAGGATTCCTTGTTGGGATTTATGTCCTAAAACTCGTGGATAGTAAATGTAACAAAGTTAATTATAAAACGTTATTGAAATGATTCAATTTCTGGTTGTTGAATGGTTGTTTTAACTATGCATTAATTAACCCAAATCCAATAAACTAGAATCCTTGGCTATGATATGAATACTTGAACTTTATGTAGTGACATAAAAGTGGATCAAGTTCAAGTAATAGCCTAAATGGTCTATAGTATAGGGATAAGATTGGGTACCTTATCCTAAGAAAACTATGTGACGCGACCCACTTTGTTTTAGTACAAACGATGTGATCCTGAATCGTTCATGTAGAGACATGCGAGTGGGGGCGTCCTATGCAAAAGAATTTGTATAAGACCGGACCGCGAAATAAGTCACTTTCACTTTATAACGTCGTTTACTGTGAAACTGACATATTTTCAAGCGATGACCTAGATAACTTGATCTTAATCCTGAGCTAACTATGAACTCCTGTTTATTTGGGATTATCCTTTGATTTGTATGGGTGAGAGTGGCCCAACATTGCCGCTCAATAAGTTCCTACCATTTTGGGGATAAGACCGGGTAGATAGCTGGGGACATAGTCTTGCAAGATGAAATTCACTCCTACTTGACTTTAGAGATAGTAGAGAGGTTGTTCCCTTAAGTGCTGACTCCGGGACGTGAACATAAAGGCGCATCGTCCTCTCATTGGCCCTAGAGGTTTTAGGTTTAGTGGTCGGACCACAAACCAATTGTTCATTAGGGACTCAGTGGGGACTTAAGGAATAAGAAGTAACTTCAGGGGTAAAATGGACATTTGACCCAGCTGTAGTTACGAACAACCTATGAAGGGTCGACTTACTGATCACAGTTATATCGAGTGGACAGAAATATATCTACAGTGAATAAGGGAGTGCAGCTACGGGCTATAGTGGAGTGTCCCGTTAGTTAACGAATGTTGGTTAACTAGGTTAAAAGAGTTTAACTGATTAATCTCAGATCGTTAGTGCCCATGATCAATAGGTCCATTAGGTCCCCCTGCTAGCTCATACGGACCAAACCTTAGAAAAAGTGTGATGAAAGAATTTGAAAACGTTCAAATTCAATTTGGGGAATACACGTACACGTTATTTATATATTGATATATTTGAACGTAATATAGTTTAATTAAGTGTTAAACTATTAAAAGAGTTGGCAATATTTATATAGGATTTAAATATTGTAAATATGTATAGGATACATATTTCAATTTCTATATGAATAGGGATTCATAATCGAACGAGCGGTTTTGAGAGGAATATGGATTAGTACAATTATTTAATTTGGTATTTGATATTGAATTAAATAAATGTTTAATTAATTAAATTAATTTTATTTTAAATTAGTTACTTGAATTAATTTTAAATTAAAATTAATTAAATAAAATGAATTTCATTAATATGAAATTCAAAGAGGTAAATCAAATTTTTAGAAAAACATAAAATGTTCATGCATTATTTCTCCAATTGACACCTCCATATGTGATAAATCAAAAGCCCAACATCTCTTGTCCCTTCATATATATATGTCTTGCATGAGATTGAGAGAAGTGTGTGAGATTTGGGTGGAAAACTCCATGGAAGCCTTGCTTAATTTCCTCTCAAAACAGATGGTAAGAAACCCATTTTACTTCTCATCAACTATCAATATCTTCTTTCCAAGTTCATCACGATTCGGTTCCCACAAGCCCGTTCTATGGCCAGAGAATAGTTGGGAAGACTCTAGTGGTAGTCCACGAGCCGTTCGTGTGGAGAAACAACCGAAGGAGCTCACGAATTGAAGCTTCAAAGGTGAGTTTTCGTAATCCTCTGGTTTTGTTATAAAAATACAGCATGCTTTCTTGAAGAAATTAATGAAAATCGGTGCCTACGATCCGTAATCGCTTCTGCTCGAGTGTTCTTCACTCCTTCATTTCTCTTATGATGTAAACCACCGCGTCTAGCTCTAGGCACTTCAAGTGGGTAATGAGTTGGCCTTCATACACAACTTCCTGTCATCCAATATGTAATATGTAGCTTGTCCTGTAGGCAACTAACCTAAGCTAGATCAATGAATAATGCGCATTCGGCCTGGAGTTTATCGATAGGATCCATCCATGTAAGTGTAAGGTTTAGGTCAATGTTCTCGAGCTCCATGATGTCATGTGTTGTGAATGTTAGATTGAAAGGCGATTTCTATTGGGATAGTTCAAGCTAACTTAGTCTCGTACCATTATTTTTTAGAAAAACAAATCTAATAAGATTTATAAGAAAAACAACTAAACGCACACATATCTAGGCAATTGAAGGGGTTGAAAACCCATAGCAGAAGCATTCAAGGCCATGCTCGAATTGAATTTCAATTAAGAAAAATCGATGCGTTGGCAAATAAAATTACAGAAACGATTTCTACTAATTTTTACTGTTAAGCATGTTATCTACTGTAAAATTAAGGTCAAGAAACTCACATGATGAAGACCAAATTTACAGCACAATGCTCCTTTCGTTCAAGTCACGAACAACAACGAAATTCCCACGAACACCACCACTTGGATCACCTGCTATTCTCTAGATTGTTGAAGTCTTGATTGTGGGATCAACAGACTTGATTTTTGGGAATTAGACTACAACAAAACGTTGTTGTGTTCTTGAGAGAATTGAGAGGGAGAGAACTCTTTGTGTTCCAAGAAGAGTGTGTGTAAAGGAGTCAGTTGTGGAGAGAACTCTTCACCCACTAAAATTACTGTCATCTCATGATTGAGAGAGGAGGGGGAAATTACACATTTGTAACTTCCAATTAGCCACTAATTATTAAACAATAATTTAAAAATTAACTATATATTATGGGAAAATTTAATTTAATTAAAACAAGTTTAATTAAACTAATCATAATATGTAGTTTTAATTCGATTAAATCACATTAAACCGAATTAATCAGCCCAACCAATTAATTCATTAATTAATTGTTCCCAAAATTAATTAAATATCACATACTTAATTAATTTCACAATTGAATCATATCCAAATCTGCCTCTCTCTTTTATCATATAGTTTCATCAAATGTACATTAAATATCAACTATAGTATTAATTTAATTCCTATCATGTAATCTGTTATAGGTGATTTTACACCGTTTTGAAAATCAAACAACAAACTAAAGCAACATTGATCCTGTAGTGTAAAGACAACAAGAGATTGGACCTGCGGGGAAAAAAAGGGCGAGGGAATGGCCCAGTTCCCAACCTCGGCCCAATGTTGAGGTCAACGTACCCTAGGCCCTAGTGTTGGGCCACCCTCGCCCTTCACTCACCTTGGTTTGGGAGACTCCTCCTGGCCCAGTTCGACCAATTCTGACCTAAATTGTCCTTGAATGGGTAAAACCCTTGTTGGGTTTTATGTCATAAAACTCAAAATTTATAATCCTTTTGCAATAAAGATGTTATTCAGTGAATTGTTTATTTTATATTCTAAATCCAATACAAAACATCCTTGGTTATAATATGAAATACTCGAACTATATCGTAGATATAGACAAGGATCAAGTTCAGTATATAACCTAAATGGTCTATAGTATAGGGATAAGGTTGGGTACCTTATCCTGGTAACACTATGGATGCGGCCTACTTTGCTGACAAGGCAAACGACGTGATCCTGGATCGTTCATGTAGAGACATGCGAGTAGAGGCATCATGTGTAAAAGATGTTTGCACAAGTCACTCTTACTTTCTAACGTCGTTTACTGATGAGACTGATTATTTCATGTGATGACCTACGTAACTCGATCTTAATCTTGAGCTTACTATGAACTCCTGTTCATTTGGGATTATCCTTTGATCTGCATGGGTGAGAGTGGCTCAACTGTTGGGTTTTATGCCCTAAAACTCGTAGATAGTAAATGAAACAAATTAATCGATCTCAATAAAACGTTATTTTTGAGTGATTAAGTAATTTGGTTATTGAATAATCGAGTTTGCAATAATAAACCCTAAATCCAATAAACTAAGATCCAAGGTTATTTAAATGAAACTTGGACTAGTATGTGGGGACATACGGGGATCGGTGTCCAAGTAACAACCTAAAAGGTCTATGTGATACGGCCCACCTTGTATTCAATACAGATGCAATGATCCAAAGCATCCATGTAGGAGACATGCGGGTGGGGGTATCCTATGCAATGAGTTTGCATAAGACCGGACCGTGAAATAGTAACCACTAGATGTAACGTCGTTAATTAGTTTAGGTTTCTATTTCAATAGGATGACCTAAGTAACTCAATCTCAATCCTGAGTCTGTTATGAACTCCTTTCAGGAGGGATTGTCCTTAGATTTGTATCGGTGAGAGTGGCCAGTTCGCCAACTCAATAATCCTACCATTTCAGGGGCAAGACCGAATGGGGGCTGGGAACATAACAGTACAAGATGGAATTCACCCCTTCCCCTATTGGAGTAAGTAGATGTGTGTTCCCTTAAAGGCTGATTCTGGGGCTTGAACAAAGGCGTGTCGTCCTCTCTTGGCCCGAGAGGAACTCCTGTTTAGTGGTTGGACCCTAAACAACTTGTTCATTAGAGGGATCAGTGGTACTTAAGGTGTTGGGTTTTATGCCCTAAAACTCGTAGATAGTGAATGTAACTGTTGACCGGATATTAATGAAATAATATTGATATATTTTTCCATTAAATGTTATTAGTTATTTTATATTTGTCTTTGCCTAAAATAACCCTAATCCAATAAACTAGACATCCTAGGTTGTAATATGAGTCTTGAACTATATGTAGCGACATATGGGGATCACTGTTCAAGAAACAGCCTAAAGGGTCTATAGTATAGGGATATAAGACTGGGTGCCTTATCCTGGTGACACTATGGATAGGACCCACTTTGTATTTGATACAAACGCTATGGTCCAACGCGTTCGTGTAGGAGACATGCGAGTGGGGGTATCCTATGCAATGAGTTTGCATAAGACCGGATCGCGGAATAGTAACCACTGGTTATAACACCGTTAACTAGTTGGTTTTCTATTTCACTAGGACGACCTAGACAACTTTGTCTTAATCCTGAGTTGATTATGGACTCCTGCTCATGAGGGATTGTCCTTTGATTTGTTTGGGTGAGAGTGGCCAATACGCCGACTCAATAAGCTTACCATTTTGGGGACAAGACCGAGTGGGGAGCTGGGAACATAATCGTACAAGATGGAATTCACTCTTTCCCGAATTTAGGATAGCATATGAGTGTTCCCTTAAGTGGTGACTCCGAGTCTTGAACAAAGGGCCCTACCCTCTCAATGGCACGAGAGGGTTTTCTGTTTGATGGTTGAACCACAAACAAATTGTTCATTAGAGGAGAACTGGTACTTAAGGAAATAGAAGTAACCCAGGGGTAAAACGGTAATTTGACCCAGCTGGTGTTACAGACATTCGTGAAGGACTAACTAATCGTTATTGGTCTATATCCGTGGACACAGAAAATATGTCTGCAGTGAGAAGAGTGCAACTGTGAGTCTATAATAGAATGTACACACAGTTAATGAATATTGATTAATTTGGTTAATGAGTTTGACAAATTAATCTCACATCATTGGAGCTTCTGATCTGCAGGTCTATTAGGTCCCACTAGTAGCTCATAAAGTAATTTGAGACAACTAAGTAATAAATGTAAATTGAAAATGTTCAATTTACTAAGGGAAACAATATAATATATATTGATATATTATTATGAGAGAAATTAATATTTGAAGAAATTCAAATATTAATATAAATTTGAGTCACATTAAATTTATGGAAGTTTGAAAGAGTTCAAATATGAATTAATTAATTTTAAGACCTAAAATCTATTTGGGCAAAATTAATTAATTCAAGGCCGGAAATTAACTATGTGATATTTAATTGGTGGTTAATTAATTAAAGAATTAATTAATCGGAAAGTAATCAATTATGGAAATAATTAATCACTTAAGGAAGTGATTAATCATTTATGGAAATGATCTAATCACTTATGGAAGTAATTAGTCATTTGTGAAAAAGATTAATCAATTATGGAATTGATTGATCTTGGATTGATTAAATAAGGAATAAGATTGAATCAATTTTGGAAAAGATTGATTTAAATGAATATTTTATTCATGGCCACTCTTCTATAAATAGAACACTAGACCTAATTGGTTTGGTAGCCCTCTTGCTCTTAGACTCATGTTGCCTTGTGCAATGCGATTTACAATATGCAAGAAATCTTCACAAAAAGCTCAAAAACGTGCAAGTATACACATCATTGGCAGCAAGTGATAAGTATTTTTATATCGTTCTCCACAGGGATTGATGCAACGAAAATCACTATTCTCAAGCCTATTTTCAATGAAATTCAAAGTAACCAAGGACCAAATATTAATTAATAACTAAGATGCACTAATGTAAATAAAATTGAGTGAAATTAAAGAGAACTTGAAGTAAATAAAGCAAGAAAAACGGCTGAATGCAGAGGAGAATTAAGGCTCGGATTAGGGATATTCTGTATTGTTTCCAGGGATTGCTATAGCAAAAACTGCGCTAATTCATCTCACCCAGATTTAACACGGGAATTTTCCAATTCTCCAAAGATTAAGGCGATTAAACTCCCATTTAACCCCTTATTTTTAGCTCAATCTGATTAGTGTCTTAGGTGGTGATTTATTCCTAAATACCCACTCATTTTCATGATCATAAAAGACTAAGGTAGAGTAAAGTAATCGGCTACTAAATGTTTTCCCAAACACTCAATAACAATGCTAGAAAATGGTTGGCCAAACGAAATTCCAGCTTTATCAATGAAAAACACTTTACTCTAAGATGAAAATAGCACATTTCAACTACAAACAACCCCTCGTTACAATATAGGATCCCTAATCCTCACCTAAAGAGGATTAGTTCATGTTCAAAGAGAAAATAAGTTCAGTACAGCAGAAAATGCTCATACACAACATGTTTTCAGCTTCTACCACAACTAATACCAATAGGAAGATAAAAGATGAGAAGAAAAGACTAAAGAAGAAGTGCCCAAGATAAAATCCAGCTTTCCCAAGCTGAATAGTAGCTCCACGGCAACTCTCCTTTTCTTCTCCTCTATTTTTGCTCTCAAATCAGCTTCCTAATCGCAAATCTCTTCCTCTCCAGCCTCCTTTCCAAATTAGGGTCACTTTCTTTAAATACCCAGCTTCAAACGTGGAAATGAGGGCTGATTAGACACTCCAAGCCCACATGGAATACCCACTAAAAGATGAGAATAGCCTTTTACACCAGCTGGGAATGACACCTCATTAAATGAAGCTTTCCACGTTGAAAACAGCTCCAGCCACCAATCTGCCTCTGCCAGGTCATGCTACAGCATAATCTGCACAAACTGGAGCTCCAAGTCATCTTAAATACAAAAATTAGCGTGAAAATAAAGCCCAAAGCCTCTAATCAGCACTCTCACTTAACAACACTAAATTCAACTAATTCCAGCTCAAATAATAAAGGGGGCTTTGCACAGATAGCAAAAACCGGCAAACATATTACAAAATTAGCAAAAAAATAAAATTATTTGCGGAAATAGCAAAAAATACGTTAAATTACAAAAATACCCTTAGTATCTCCAATAGTCTATCAGTCCCTATTATTGATAGTCACTGATAGACTTCGAGTAATCGGAGTCTATCAGTGATAAATACTGATAGACTTTGATGATAAGGTTCAATTAATCGGAGTCTATTAGTGATAGACACTGATAGACTTTGATTAATCGAAGTCTATCAGTGTGTATCACCGATAGACTCTGATAATTATAATCTATAAGTTTTTATCGTGTTTAATTCAAGTCTATCAGTGATAGCCACTGATAGAAAACAATTTAATTCAAGGCTATTAGTTCAGTTTAATTCAAGGCTATCAATTTTTATCCATCAGTTTAATTTAAGTCTATCAGTGATAATCACTAATAGAAAACCGTTAAATTTGAGTTTACCAGTTTCTATCACTGATAGAAATCAATTCAATTCAAGACTATTAGTTTCTATCACCGATAGAAACCAATTTAATTGAAGTTTATCAGTTTCTATCAGAAATCAATTTAATTGAAGTTTATTGACTTGTATCACTGATAGAAATTAGTTTAATTCAAATCTATCATTTTCTATCGAGGATAGAAATCAGTTAATTGAAGTCTATCAGTTTCTATCCCTGATAGAAATCAGTTAATTATCAATTAATTGAAGCCTACCAATGATTGTTACTGATAGAAATCAATCTAATTGAAATCTATCAGTAAATTACTTTCCATTGCAATTCATCTCGGTAATTAGAAACTCATCCAAAATTATTATACTACAATTATAAATTGAACAAAAATTTTAAGTCTCTTGTGGTAATTAGAACATAAAATCCAAAAATAACCATTACAAACAAGCGACTCTTAATCAACAATATAATTTTTAAAGCCTAGCACACAAGCTCCGTGACCACCACCATAAAATTGCTATTCTTGTATTCTTTGTATTTCATTATCTATCAATTATAGCCCTGATAGACTTTGACCAGTGATAGTCAGTGATAGACTACGATTAACCGGAGTATATCAGTGATATACTTTGATATACCTATACAAACACTCACCAAAATTGCTATTTTTGTATTCTTGGCATTCTTGAATTAAAAAGAAGGCCAACAAGAGCTTAACTCAATTGGCATAAAGTTGTACTGATAACCACAAGGTCCGTGGTTCGAAATAAAAAGAAGAATAAAAAGAAGAAGAAACAATCATAACAATACCTTGTGGGAAGAAGAATAAAAAGCAAATCAAATCAAAAAAGAAAAAGAAAATGCACAACTTAATAAACTGCACAGAAGAGGGAAAAAAAACATATTAATCACACAAGAACTCCACCCTCATAAATGCACAAAAAAAAAATCGTAATAGCTCATTATAAAAAAAAGAAAAAAAAAATCATAACAGCTCATAAATGAAAAAAAAACGAAGAAGAAAGCAAAAAAAAAAAAAAAGAAGAAGAAGAAGAAGAAATGGTATACACAAGAAATGGTAAATGGGAAGGGAGAGGAAGGGAAGGGTAAAATAGGAATATTCTAATTTTTTTGCCATATTTGCAATTTTTTTTACTTGGTGCTAAATTTGCTATTATAGATAATTAATTTGCCACCCACTGCAATTACTCAATAATAAATTCTCAAAGCAAAACTAAGCCTAAAAGCCCCAAAATCATGGCTAATAACTCTTATTTCTAAGAGTTATCAACTCACAAGACAAGATCCTAGAATTCTCTTTAGTCTCCCTCTTAGAGAAAGACTCCCACAAGTCTTTTGCCTCCTAGACTTAGAGACATACCGGTGTAACCTCTGTGGTTATTGTGTCTTTGAAGAAGAAATTTCCAATGAAGAAATCAAGAAGGTATCGCTGCGTTTTCGTTCGTTGGAGCATCGTTGGCGAAGAACGGTCAAGTCTACAACGAAGGTTTGTAACGGTTTTTTCCCATTTCTTTAGAAAAACATGAAAATAAATTTAGATTTAATTTTCCAACATGTTTATAGCAATTTCCAGCAACTTTAAAGCATGTTTAAAGTTTTTTTTTCCTTTTCGTAACTGTATTTTAATATTAATTAATATACGGCGTAAGGTCCATTCGATGCGCTTCCGCTGTGTAGGGGCTTTCATCCCCTTCATAAGGAACCAGAGGTAACCTAGAGGTAAAACGGTAATTTGACACAGGTGGTGTTACAAACACACGTGAAGGATTGACTTACTGCATTGGTCGATATCCGTGGACACAAAAATATTCTACAGTGAGAAGAGTGCAGCTGTGGGTCTTTAGTGGAGTAACCCACAGTTAACGAATGTTGACTAACTTAGTTAATGAGTTTAGCCAATTAGTCTCGTATCATTGGAGCTTCTGATCTGTAGGTCCATTAGGTCCCACTGGTAGCTCGTAAAGAGACTTGAGGCAATTAAGTATAAATTGTAAATTGAAAGTGTTCAATTTATTTAGGGGAATCATATAATGTATATTGATACATTATAATATAAAGTTTATGAAACTTTATAATATAATTTTGAATTAATTTCAAAATTTATTCTTGAGAGAAAATATTTGAAAAAGTTCAAATAATTAATATGAATTGGATTCATATTAAATCCCTAAGATTAAATATGTGATATTTAATTGGATAATTAATTGATTATGGAATTAATTATTTATTTATTAAAATTAGATATGAATAAGATAATAGATTTAACCTTATTCATGACCTTTTCCTATTAGAAAAAGGTCTTGGTCTTTTCCTATAAATAGGACTCCTGAGGTGGGGTAAAAGACATCTCATTCATTCTCCTACTCTCAGAGAATTCCCCTGAAGGCTCCCTTTAGACTCCCACCAGTCTCCTCCCTCTAGAAGTCTCAGAGTCATACCAGTGTAGTCATAGTGATTGTGTTCGCAGTAGTTCGTGATTATTTCACAAGCAGTTGGTGAATTTAATCCTAGTCGTCAACGAGAGTAAGTAATTTGTTACTATATAAATTAGATTTAGATCTAATATTTTTGTATGCTTAGACTTAATATAAATTTAGAATAGTTCTAAGATTATTGCCAATGTATTGGTATTTTAGATTAAATAAAATTAATTACGAATCGGTCCCAATCACGCTTCCGCTTTACGGAATTATGGAATTCCAATCCTTCACCAACAACACCGCTCAATAAGCCTACCATTTTGGGGATAAGACTGGATGGATAGTTGGGGACATAGTATTGCAAGACGGAATTCACTCCTACCCGAATCAGGGATAGTAGAAAGGCTGTTCCCTTAAGTGCTGACTCCGAGACTTGAACAAGGGACCCTACCCTTTAGGTAAACCGAGTTATGAGAGATTTAATATATTTAAATATGATTTAAATATCAAGAACATGAATAGAGATTCATGGTTGAAAAATAACATTTCGCAAATGTTCGGGATTGGTAGCAAAATATTAATTTAATATTAGATATAAAGTTAATGAATTATTTAATTAATAATTATTTTAAATTAATTTTGAATTAATTTAAATTGGAAAATTAAAATTGAATTTTACATTTTTCAAATTATTAATTATAAATAATTAAAATTAAAATACAAGATAATTTTGAATTTAATAAATTCAAAATTAAATTGAATTTTTGGAGGTGGAGTGCATGGTGCTCCCCTCACTTAAGCCACCAAATTACCCTCTAATTGTGGGGTAATTTGGTGTCAATCCCTAGTGAAACTCTTCAGCTTTCATTCCTCTATAAATGAGGATGAAGTTGCTATAGAAACAACTCTTGATTCTTTAATGAATTGCTGCAAAAATCTCTCCAAACCCAAAACACCATTGAAGCTTGTTCTTCAAGCTTTTTCCCTTCAAATTCCATCACTAGAGGATCCCACAATCTGTTCCAAAGGTTTGAGGATAGCAAGGAAGATCAAGTGGTGGTTCGTGACAACTTGGAGAAGAAAAACAACCAAAGGATTAAGCCAATTTGGTGAATTAAAGAGGTTGGTACTTGCTGCCATGTTTTTCTTCTTATGAACAACTTGCATAGTTTGATCAAATTGAACTTATTAAGTGCCTAAGATCCGAAATTGCTTCCATATATTAGATATTAACACTTTCAACCCTAAAGGGGACCAAGATATATAAACTTTTCTTAACCTTGGAGAAGGGATTTCGAAACCCTACTTTTTGAACTCTACTATTTATCTTTTGCTCTCGACTTGCCCTAACGATCCTATCTCCTTGATGACTTAAGTATCGAAGTCGGTGTGGCAAACACCACACTAGTGTGAAATATTCCTTGTTTTGCAGGTCACATCTTCCCATTTAAACAAATTAACAGTTGCTGTCACGTGAAGGTTAGGTGAGTTTTCCCTTGCCTAAATTTTGGCAACAACAATTGCATGTGTTTTCTATTTATTTATTAAGATTTTAAAAAACACTTTTCATCATCTAAAATCATTAAAAAAAAATTAAAACTACACCAAACACACTTAAAATTACTAAATTTTCTAAATGTGTTTTCTTTATAGAAAATTTGATTTTCTTAAAAAAAATTGAAAAGTTATTGATATAACACACTATTAACTTATTCTTACGTACATTTACAACTTATAAATGAAAAATAAATCAATAATATGAAATTTCAATAGATTACATATAATGAAAACAAGTTAAATTATTAAAAATACCCTTCAACTATGAAGTTGGTTTCAATTATACTCGAACTTTCAAATGTTTCATTTAACCCATGAAGTTTCAAGTTTGTTTCAAAATAACTCTTGAAGACATTTTTCATTAAATTTATGAATGAAAAATGTTTGTCCGTGTTTTTATTGTTTTTTCCACGTATGTGTTCAAATCTATTCATATAAGCAATACTACATCAAATACGTCATTTTCCATCCATGAATTAGAAGAAGAAGAAGAAGAAGAAGAAGAAGAAGAACCCTTCAAAGATTGTTTTGAAACAAACTTCAAACTTCAAAGCTAAAATGAAACTTTTGAAAGTTCAAAAGTATAATTGAAACCAACTTCATAGTTAATATTTAAGAGATAATTGCGTGGATGACCCACTTTGAGAGGCCAAAATGAAAAATGTCCTACCTTTTCAAAATAAGGATATATGTCCTTTTGCTTACGTCATCATGCTAGCAAAATTACCATTTTACTCTCTATATGAAAACACACATTTAAGACATTTAAGAGCGAGAAGTTGGAGCGAGAGTGCGATTTAAGAGCGAGATTGGAGAGAGAAATTAGAGAGAGTAAGAGATTGGAGGGTGAAATTGGAGAGAGAGCGAGAGCGACGAGCGAGAAGCGAGAGCGAGATCGAGATTGGAGAGAGGGTAAGAAATTGGAGAGAGAGTGAGAGATTGGAGAGAGAGCGAGAAGCTAGAACGAGAGTAGCGAGAGAAAGCGAGGTTAGAATAGAAAGTATAATGATAATTTTACTAGGATGTTGACGCAAGCAAAAGGACATATATCCTTGTTTTGAAAAGGTGTGACATTTATCATTTCCGTCTATTTTAGATGGTCATCCGTACAAAAATCCCTTAATTTAACCATGAAAATATTCTTTGGTGTGACAGTTTTGAGTGGCAATTATGTGGCCAGCATTGATGTTTGTCTGAACATGTTGGTGAGCTGTCTTACTATTGGATTGTGGATAAAATGTTTTAAAATAAAAACAAAAAACGAAAAAGAAGACTATGGATAGGGATGGAATTTATGAACCACTGTGTTCAAAGTTCAACACATGGGATCCAAGTATAACCACGGAAATTTTGCAACCAAAAAAACAAAAATAAAATAAACTCATGGCAAGAAATAAGAGTTTTCCATAAAATATGTCAACCTTTTTCTCAAATTTGGGTCTATAGCTCAGTGGTAGAGCATTTGACTGCAGATCAAGAGGTCACCGGTTCAAACCCGGTTGGGCCCTATTTTTTCCTTTTTTTCATATTATTTTCTTTTTCATTTTTTGAAGGATGAAGAAAATACATAAATTTGATTGATATCATAATCTGCCCTCTTTGCCCTATTTTTCTTTTCTTTTTCTTTTTAACGTATTATGAAGAAAATAAATAAATTTGATTGATATCATGATCTGCATACCAAAATAGTCGTGTACTCTTTTCTTCTCATATTTTTTCTTTAAGAAAGAAATTGTTTTAATATGAAAATTCATGTATTCCCATGGATAGCTCCAAAAAATATGTTTTAATATGAAAATTTAACAGCTTAAATATATATATATATATATATATATATATATATATATATATATATATATATATATATATATATATATATATATGAATTTTTTTTTTATTCACAACATACTTGTTCCTTTGTCAAAAAGAAAAAGTCACAACATAGTTATTCCTTCCTAAAAAAAATATTGTTCATATTCTCTAACGGTATTTGACTAATTCTCTAGATTTACACCTTTTTAACTGTGCCTTATTTTTTGAATTTCACCATTTTCAAACTTCATCTAAATCTTAGATATCAATCATTCAATCTCCTTATTAATCGCTTTTACCATTTTCAAACTTCATCTAAATCTTAGATATCAATTATTCAATCTCCTTATTAATCGCTTTTTTACAACAAAATCAATGAGGTTGGATGGGAGACCGAATGTAGCATATGAGGTTGAAGAGAGATGAAGCAAAACTGGAGATTGAAGAAAATCGAATAGGAAGATGTGTGTGTGCGTGTGCGTGCGTGTGGTCTTGATTTGATTTTTTTTCATCGATGAATGTAAAAGGTGGTTGAACTATTGTTTTTCAACTCTTTCAATGTTTTTCATTTTGTTGGGTTTTATGTCCTAAAACTCGTAGATAGTGAATGTAACCGTTGACCGGATATTAATGAAATAATATTGATATATTTTTCCATTAAATGTTATTAGTTATTTTATATTTGTCTTTGTCTAAAATAACCTTAATCCAATAAACTAGACATCCTAGGCTGTAATATGAGTCTTGAACTATATGTAGCGACATATGGGGACCATTGTTCAAGAAACAGCCTAAAGGGTCTATAGTATAGGGATAAGACTGGGTGTCTTATCCTGGTGACACTATGGATACAACCCACTTTGTATTTGATACAAACGCTATGATCAAACGCGTTCGTGTAGGAGACATGCGAGTGGGGGTATCCTATGCAATGATTTTGCATAAGACTGGACCGTGGAATAGTAACCACTGGTTATAACACCGTTAACTAGTTGGTTTTCTATTTCACTAGGACGACCTAGACAACTTGGTCTTAATCCTGAGTTGATTATGGACTCCTGCTCATGAGGGATTGTCCTTTGATTTGTATGGGTGAGAGTGGCCAATACGCCGACTCAATAAGCCTACCATTTTGGGGACAAGACCGAGTGGGGAGCTGGGAACATAATCGTACAAGATGAAATTCACTCATTCTCGACTTTAGAGAAGCAGATGAGTGTTCCCTTAAGTGGTGACTCCGAGTCTTGAACAAAGGGTCCTACCCTCTCAATGACACGAGAGAGTTTTCTGTTTGATGGTTGGACCACAAACAGGTTGTTCATTAGAGGAGAACTGGTACTTAAGAAAATAGAAGTAATCCAGGGGTAAAACGGTAATTTGACCCAGCTGGTGTTACGGACACTCGTGAAGGACTAACTACTCGATATTGGTCTATATCCGTGGACACAGAAAATATGTCTGCAGTGAGAAGAGTGCAACTGTGAGTCTATAGTGGAATGTACACACAGTTAATGAATATTGATTAATTTGGTTAATGAGTTTGACCAATCAATCTCACATCATTGGAGCTTCTGATCTGCAGGTCCATTAGGTCCCACTGGTAGCTCATAAAGTAATTTGAGGCAACTAAGTAATAAATGTAAATTGAAAATGTTCAATTTACTAAGGGAAACAATATAATATATATTGATATATTATTATGAAAGAAATTAATATTTGAAGAAATTCAAATATTAATATAAATTTGAGTCACATTAAATATATGGAAGTTTGAAAAAGTTCAAATATGAATTAATTAATTTTAAGGCCTAAAATCTATTTGGACAAATTAATTAATTCAATGTCAGAAATTAAATATGTGATATTTAATTGGTGGTTAATTAATTAAAGAATTAATTAATCGGAAATTAATCAATTATGGAAATAATTAATCACTTATGGAAGTGATTAATCATTTATGGAAATGATCTAATCACTTATGGAAGTAATTAGTCATTTGTGGAAAAGATTAATCAATTATGGAATTGATTGATCTTAGATTGATTAAATAAGGAATAAGATTGAATAAATTTTGGAAAAGATTGATTTAATTGAATATTTTATTCATGGACACTCCTCTATAAATAGAACACTAGACCTAATTGGTTATTCTAGCCTCCCTATTAGAGAAAGACTCCCACAAGTTTTTTGAAGTTTATTTTGCCTTTTCGTAACGATATTTTAATGTTAATTAATATACGACGTAAGGTCCATTCGATGCGCTTCCGCTGCGTAGGGGCTTTCATCCCCTTCACATTTTACTTGTTAGGGTTACTCATTTTCATGTTAAATATATATTCCAATATACTCATATTTAAATCTGTAATTAACATATTATTGATTCCAGAAACTATTTTCATAAGTCTCTCCACACATATTTTTTTTTAGTACATCAACATTTGAGGGTGGGGGGATTCGAACCTTTGACCTCATAGTCGAGGCTACATGCCAATTACCGCTGAGCTAAGCTCGCTTTGGCAATCTCTCCACACATATTCGTTATTAATAGGCTAATGTATACATTTCAATATACTCATATTCAAACCTATCATAATATAATCATAGGTCTAATTACGATTATATCTGCTAATAGGAGCTACTAGGACATCATTTTTATTAGTATGTTCATATATAATTACCATTATTTACCTCATAAACTATTTTCATAAGTATATATGTACATTTTAGTGGTTGAATCTCCAAATTATTATACTAACAATTATTTTGAATTAATGTCACATGTTCCAATTTATTTTGGTTAAGATTGTTTTTTCCACCTCACCTATTTCTCCTCATTGTTATTGTTTGTTAGAATTGTTATTTTTCCACATTGTATTTTTTTTCCACGTATTTGTCTCTTTTTCTAATACTTTTTCATTCTTGTTTGTTAAGATTGTTTTTTCCACTTCACATATTTCTATTCCTTAATATTTTCTCCATTTTTTTTTTAAGATTATTTTTTCCTACTCCACATATTTCTCTTTCCTTAATACTCACCAAATTTTTTTTCATTCATTCAGTGGATTAAAAGCGTAAATGAGAGTATTTTCATTCTAGCTCAATTTGATAATTCTAATAAAAATTACGTTTAGTCATATTTACAAAATCTAATATGTTTAGCCATTTTTCCGAATTATACTATTTAAGATTAGTTATTTTTCTTGTTGACCCCATAATGAACTACAATCTTTAGCAACAACCCTAATTTGAAGAAGGCTCAGAAAAATGGAATAACCTGTCAAAAAATTGTGATTGATAGTTGTTCACACGTCATTTCAAAGAGATGGAACACGTGAAATAAAAGTATTTGTATTAATCTTGTGGGTGTAATACAATCTCTAATATATAATCCTTTGATTCTCTCCTTTGTGTATGTGTGTTTCACTCGAGAGCTGAAACGTTTGTTCTCGAGTTTGAGGTCTCAATTGATCCTTGGAGTCTTGAAGTCTTTGCGTGTGTCTTTGGTCTTCGAGGAGTGTTCAACACTCAGGGACTTATTGAGAGTTTAATTTTCTAAACCTTTGAAATAGAGGAGAACTCCTCTATTTATAGAGTTTTCCATGGATAAGTGGATTTGGGCTTGAATGACTTTTGGACCTAGCCATTTAGACTTGGGTTTCATTGACTTTGGGTTTAGCCATTTGGATTTTTGTTTAGTTTAAACTTGATCCAAATACCATATAACCCTAATACCATATGACTCAATTTTGATTAAATTAAATTTTTATTATTTGAACAAATGGTCATATTGGAGACGTGTGACATTTCAATATAATTTAGAATTTGCCTACTTTGTCTTCAAATTAAACTTGAGACACATGTCAATTTATAATTGGTCCAAAATTTAATTATTTGTAATTCTGTCATTAATTTGAAACAATGATGTGACAATTTTTTATTGACCGAAATTTCTCATTCAACAATAACTAAAAAGAAAAAACCAAAATGAAACATATATAGCTAAAAAGTTTCAGTATTTAGCATTATGACTACCTTATAGGAGATAAGAGTGAATATTTTTCTTTCCGTTTATTCCCCAAGTATATATAGATATTCACAACCTTCCCCAACTGCAAGTTGATGTAAAAAAAAAAAAAAAAATCTAAGCAATCTTCAATCAAATTTGACCCACCTCTCCATAGCTAGAATTAAATATTTTGAAATTGGCTAGATTTCTAATTAGTTGTAAGATCTATTAACTTTTATATATTTCATCTTAATTTAGGAGGTGTAGGAGGCGGATGAACAACCCTCGAGATAAAGGAAACCTAACGAAAATCTTGTTTAGTTAAATGAAGGGGAAAAAATGTAGGCATTAAGCAACATGGAGGAAAAAAATCCAATGCATTCAATTTTCGGAAGCAAAAATAATGGTAGATGAATATAAATATACCTTGGGAATGAGATAAAAATTGCGAACGAGAAGTGACCATTGACCCAATTTGGAGCGTTCATCAACGTAGGAGGTTGGAGAAGACGAAGATGGAGCTAAAGATTGAAGAGGATCAAACTGCATGCGAGAGGGTTTCAAACCAAATGAGTTATATATGAGGATTTCATTGCTTTATTAAATGGTGGTAATGATTGATCACCTGACTTGACACCTCCCTAAGTGAATGCAACAGGTAATTGTGCTAATCATTTCACACTCCTAGGTTAGGGTTACCGACTCCATGTTAAAGGAGAGTATATATACCTATGGACTCAAAATTAAATATATTTTTATGTAGTTATAGGCTCATACTTTATAGGTGTAATTATGAATATATATACACACACTAGAAGTTATTTAGGGCATCATTTTTTACCGGTGTATAGGCTAGAGTTATTGTTTTCATGTTAAATGAGGGTATATATACTCATACTCATATTTAAATTTACCTTTATATAGTTATAGGTGTAATTGTGAATATGTATGCACACTGGAAGTTATCTAGAGCACCACTTTTATCAGTGTGTGGATTAGAATTACTTGTTTCATTTTCAATGAGGGTGGTATATACCTATATACTCATACTTAAATTTACAAAAAATGTTGTATATGTTCAATCTTGTGCCTTGATTAATTTCGATTTTACAATTTCTCAACTGTTTTGCTTTTGTACCAGTATTGACCCAAAAATAAAAATATTGTGCACTGATATCACATTCTATAAGTGTGGATCAAAGTTCTAGTATTGTGTATTTTAGGGTGCGTTTGAGGTTGCAATTGGAAGAAGGAAAATCTATTTTTAAAAAATCCTAACCGCTTTATCTGTTTGGTAATTCATATTTTTTTTAAATTTATAGAAAATCACTTCTTAAATCCTTATATTTCTAAAATCTCCTGAATAATAGCTTCTGATTTTAACTTCCAAAATAATCTGGCGTATTTTTTAAGGAATTTTCAAAATGTCCAATATATCCTTCCATAATTTTTTTTTTCAATTCCTCTCTAAATTCTTTTTATTTATTTATTTATTGAGATAAATTCCTCTCTAACTTATTGAAGCATATTAGATAGATTTATTTTTCTTTAATTTCTAACCTTGTCTAGCAAAGCTTGTGTATAATTTCATCATCAATGAACTTAAAGCAAATTCATGCGAATTAGAAAAATATAATTTATAATTTGAACTATAAAAAATTCTAAATAATTAATTTATTACAATTCATATTGAATATCAACATATCAATAATTAAAATAATATGTCTACTTTGGTCATATAAATAATTATTTTCACGTTCAATAATTGTATGCTCTAAAATACAATACAAATACAAGTTTTTATGAGAACAAAATAGATATATTTTTGTTGTCATACATTTTGTTTGTACTTAAACTTGAATAACATTTGTGAATTATGATAGTATAGAACAACTATTCTCTTTAGCGTAATTTAAAGTAATAAGAAAATATAATTTGTAATTTAAACTAAAAATTCTAAATAATTAACTTATTAAAATTCATATACTAAAAATCAACGTATAAATAACTAAAATAATATGTCTACTTTGGTCATTATAACTAAATCACAACAATTTTGTTTGAATTTACCAAACGCTATGAACTGCTTTTTTATATTTAAAATTGAGATTTACCAAACGCTAATCTACTTCGTATAACAGCTGATTTTCCTAAAAGCACAACTGCCATCAATTATTTTAAAAGCTACAGCAATCCCAAACGGAGCCTTACTTGGGTTTATCTTTGTGTTTATCTAAAAGTATTCTTTTTCAGTGAACTATTTTTTTCAATGAATTTATGTTAGTTATTTGAATTAATTTAACAATCTTTTAGGGATTTTTTTTTTAGTATATCAACATTTCGAGGTGAGGTGACTCGAACCTCTAACCTCGACCCATGCCCATTACTGCTGAGCTAATCTCACTTTGGCGCAATCTTTTAGGAAATTAAAATTGTAAATCTCTAGCGATGACATTTTTGTCCCAATGCAATTCAAAAAGTTGGTTAAAAACTATATCTAAGCATAATTGCAAAATAAAATACGATTAGTCATTTTTCGAGTTGGACCATTTAACTATTTTTAGTAGGTTTTTTAGCAACGTATCGAACGAAAATGTCTCTACTCGAAATATAAATCTAGTAAACAATTAGGGGTCGTTTGTTTCGTGGGAATCCGAGATTCCCATGAGTCGGGCATCTGGATTCCCACATTTGTTTTGCAGTAATGTAAGATATATACTCGGGTATCTCGAGATGCCCAGATACAGGAGGTAATCTAAGTACTTTTGGATGCCCTTTTGAAACATGGGTTTCGAAGATTCCCATGTTGCGGGCATCCCCTCTATACTTTTTTGCCCTTCGTTCATTTTTTTATATATTTTCTTTCATCAATTTTCTTTATCTTTATTTTTAATTTTATGATTTAAATAGGTTAATGTCTAATAAACAACTTTATATAATTAAGTATATTTATATATTACATTTACATATAAAATAGACGTCAATTAAATTATATAATATATTCATTTATTTTTAATATTTGGAACGAATTATTATCAATAATATTTATTATCTTATTTAAATAATTTTAAAGCAACGTTTTTTAACGACCAACATACATTTCTTATTTTTCTTCTTAAAAGTATATATAATTTATAATGTAATAAATAAATTTCACCTCATATAACATTAATTATATAATTGTCTTTTAGAAAATATTAAAATTAAAATTAAAATTAAAATTTATATTTAATATAGTTTTTTTATTAAAAAAAAAGTCATATATTAATATGAATTCTACGAAATAACATGCAAAAATTAATGTACACGGAATTAATATAAAAAAATATTATATAAATATAAATTATATTAAATCAATATATAAATTATATTAATATATTAATAAGGGCATTTTTGGAACATTACATAAATTTACAACATTTCCAAGAATAAATCCTTCAAGACTATCGAAATATTCCGGGATACCCTTATAAAATTTCCTACAAAACAAACGTAGCTATCTGAAGATACCGGATATCTAAAATTCCGGTCATTTGAGATTCCAGGCATCTGAAGATGTCGGACATCTACATTCCCAAAAAACAAACGACCCCTTAAATTCAAATACAAGGAGAGAATCTAGGATTTAGAGTTTAATGAAATTTTAAATTCAAATACAGGGAGAAAATCTAGGAATTATAGTTTATCCTAACGAAAAAATTTAATTAAAAAAATTTTAAGTCAAAGATATTATGGAAACAACCCATAGGACTTTGTAACAATGAAACTGACTAGAATACTCTTGAATGAAATCTATATGCAATAAAAACTTAAATTCAAATACAACATTAATGAATGATAGAATATAGGAATTACAGTTTAAATCAATGACAAACTTTAATCAAACAAATTTAAATTTGCAAAGATAAGATTAAAACGGTTAATATAAATTATCTTAATAGCATGATTTCATAATGAAGGTTTAAATTTAGAAATACAATACTGAAATAATCTCAAAGAAAAAAATATGAACGGATTACACAAATACAATAAATCGAAAACTACCGCAAATATATCTACAACCTTTTTCAGACCAGTTTTTTATTGAAAAACATATTTTTTTTTTAATTATTTACAGTGTCAAAGTGGTCATAATCACTACATTTCAGAAATTGTTCGCCCTACTATTGGAGACGAAAAATAATAGTCATGAAACATCTCTATCATCAGAAAGTCTAAATAAAATATAGAGAGCCGATTTCTTTCAAAAAAATATATATATACATAGAGAGCCGATTAATTGTTTGATTCTTCTCAAATTTAAGCTTACTTCTTATGCAATCGTTGAGAGATTGGAGTGTAGAATCTGATTGCAATGTTATTGATAGTACTGATTCTTATTATCCCACCCATCATACCATATAGAAACGAAAAAAACTAAACATCAATTTTTGAAAACAATGATTAAAATAAGAGAATGAATTAGAATTAAAAATAAATGTAAATTAAGTAGTGTAGCATACCTATGTTTAGAGATCAATTACCCTTTCAATGGTGACAAGAACGACAAAACAAAAAATCAATGGATGGAAAAAGTCGGGAAAAATGATGAAGATGTTCATTAGATAATTAAAAACTAACAATATAATTGAAAATTAAAAATGAAAATCTAATTTCTGTGTAAACTTTCATTTATCTAAAAAGATAAAATTTGAAATTGAATTTGAAGAGATAAGAGAGAGAAGATAGATACTGTCATTCTTGTTTTATTATTATTTTTAATTAAATCAGATAGTGGCTTCCAAAAATATAGGTGTGAACTTGAAACTTGACTCAAGGGCATAATTGGAAAGATAATCCTCACAGAAATAGGTTAAAAAAACGGTTTAGCCATTTTTAATGGAAAAAATCTAGGGAAAAATACATTTTTAGTCCCTAAAGTTTAGGTTAGGTTTCATTTTGGTCATCAAGTTTTCAAACTCGACAATTTAGCCCCTAAGGTTTGAATTTCGTTTCATTTTGGTCCCTCCATTTTTTTGTTAAAGGTTAACAAAATGCTAACGTGACATTATTTTTTTAATTAAAAATTTGTTTTTTAGTTTTTTAAAATAAAATAATATTAAAATAATAAAAATATATTATTATTATTTTCTTTTTTTCATTTCTATTTTTTTTCTTTTTTCATTTATCTTTCTTCTCCTTCTTCTTCTCTCTAGACCACCAGCGACTTCTTCTTCTTCTCCAGACCACTAGCGACCACCTACATCGGAGTCACCGTTCGCCGGAGCTGACCGTTTTTTTTTTTTTCATTTTCTTTCTTGCCCTTCATCTTTCTCTTCTTCATTTCTATCTTCTCCTAACACTCTCAGTCATCTCCGTTTTTCAAACAAGCGATGAAAGGCTTCGAGCGACTGCTGTCGAAGGTATGAGATTCTTACATTAAAAGCCAGATCTGGAAACCCACGCAATGAAAAACGACGATGAATACCCACGCGAACCCAGATTTGGAAACCCACGCGAACCAGACCTGTTTCGAGAAAAAAACTGATGACACAGCCGGGGAGATGAGAAGGTCGAAGAGCGATACGAGAGATGGCGAGGGTTTTGACCGAAGAAAAAACCAGATCTGTTTTGATAAAATGCCTTACGCCCTGTTGAGGACTCCACAAAGGCGAGAGATGGGGAAGATGGTGAGGGAGAGAGGAAGAAAGAAGAAAAAAAAAAAGAGAAAACTGGGGGAAGGGGGCTCGCGACACACGAAGGAGAGGGGAAGAGAGAGGGAGAGGGAGGAGGAACTTTTTTATTAGAAAAAGAAAGAAAAAAGAATATGTAGAGAAAAGGGAAGAAAAGAAGAAAGAAAAAAAAATTGTCGGCAGCAAACGGTGGTCACCGATGACCGACAACTGCCAACAACTGGTTTAATTTAATGGTGGCTGGTATGGTGGTTGAAGAGGAAGGCTTTGGTGGTGGTTGAAGAAGAAGAGTAAAAGAGAGAGAATAAATAAAATTAGAAAAAAAATAATATTTCTATTATTTTAACATATTTTTATTTTAAAAAATTAAAAAAATACTTTTTTTAAAATAAAAGTCACATCAGCAATCCGTTACTTTTTAACGAAAAATTAGATGGAGGGACTAAATTGAAACGAAATCCAAACCTCAAGGACTAAATTGTCAAGTTTGAAAACTCAGGGACCAAAATGAAACCTAACCCAAACCTCAGGGACTAAAAATGTATTTTTCTCAAAAATCTATTTGGCTATTTTCAGAAATACAGTATGTATCTAACCATTTATAAAGATTTCATTCCTCCCCTAACCTGTCACTATTTCTCTAAGGCCTGGATCAAAGTATCTCACAGTCCAATAGAATATACAGACACCCTCTGAAATGGGTTCAAGTCTTTTTCTTCCAATCTTCTAGACTTAAATATGAAAAAAAAAAATCTTTTATTTATTCTTTCCAACACAGAATCCAATAATGGATCTTGACAGGAAAAAAAGAATAAAAAGAATAAATCCGACAATCGAACTGTGTCAACTCAACTGTACAAAATGAAGTATTCTTGAAAGTTTGAACAATGGAGTCAGAGTGTGAAGTAGATTTCAAGTAGTTCACCTACAACCAGAGCTATGAGGTTCAAATCAAGCTTTTAAACCAACTTTCAAAATGTCTAGTTCAATGCACTTAATTTAAAAAAGAATAAACATTTCAATTCTTGTTCGTCACTATCCACCTCAACCCGTCTATACAGTTTCAATACATGCTCATGTCAAACGATTAATATATATATTCTCGAAGCTTCTATTAAATTATTAACAGAATAACAATAAGGATCAAAATGTTTATTTTTTAAAAGTTCAAGAATCAAAATAGATATTTCGCAAACTTCAGAACCAAAGTGGAAATTAGGTACCCAAACGAGATTTATAGCTTACTGTAAACACTCCGGCATGGATCATCAACAATTTCTGGTCTGTCGTATAACCTCGAACGATATATCAGTTGCAGCCACATTGAAACACAAGGATGAAACCAAAGAATTCCAGACAGAAAGTTCAGGCAATTGACCTTGGCTAATCATTTCTTCCATCCACATCACAGCTTCATACTGTTTTCCAACCGAACAAAGACCTCTGATAACTGTATTGAATGTGTTAGAAGAAGGCCAATACGATTTGATAACCATCTCTTCTAAGATCTTACATGCTTCAATGTATCTATTTTGACTACAAAGTCCATTTACTAAAGTGCTGTAAGTTTCCTTGTCTGCAACAAGGCCCACCTGCTTTGCCATTTTCTTCAAATACTCCATAGCCACTGTTGATTTACCCTCGTCACACAGACCCTTCAGAACGATGTTGTATAATGCAATAGTTGGAACACAACTTCTTTTCACTGTTTCATCTGTTGGGTTTTATGCCCTACTCGTAGATAGTAAATGTAAACAAATTGTGTACTTGTTTCAATAAAGTATTATTGAGTTTCTACAATAAAGTGTTATTGTTAAATATTGCACAATTTGACCCAAATCCAACAAACTAAGATCCAAGGTTGTTTGTATGTAACTTGAACTAGTATGTGGGGACATACGAGGATCGATGTTCAAGTAAAGGATAAGGTTGAGTACCTTATCCTGGTAACACTATGAGATACGGCCCGCTTTGTATTTGATACAGACGTATTGATCCAAAACGTCCATGTAGTAGACATGCAAGTGGGGGTATCCTATGCAATGAGTTTGCATAAGACCGGACCACGAAATAGTCAACCATTAGTTATAACACCGTTAACTAATTAGGTTACTGTTTCAATAGGATGACCTAGGTAACTCAGTCTTAATCCTGAGTGTGTCATGAACTCCTTCTCATGAGGGATTGTCCTTTGATTAGCATGGGTGAGAGTGGCCAATACGCCGACTCAATATGCCTTCCTTTTTGGGGACAAGACCGAGTGGGAGGCTGGGGACATGACAACACAAGAAGGAATTCACTCCTTCCTGCTTCTAGGTGAAGTAGATGAGTGTTCCCTTAAGTGGTGACTCCGGGACTTGAACAAAGGGATCCCACCCTCTCACTGGCCCGAGAGGGACTTTCTGTTTAATGGTTGGACCATAAACAGGTTGTTCATTAGAGGAGCGCTGGTACTTAAGGAGACAGATGTAACACAGGGGTAAAACGGTAATTTGACCCAACTGTGGTTACGGACACTCGTGAAGGATTGACTTACCGGTATAGGTCTACATCCATGGACACAGAAATGTTCTACAGTGAGAAGAGTTCAGCTGTGGGTCTTTAGTGGAATGACCCACAGTTAATGAATATTGGTTAACCTGATTAATGAGTTTAATCTATTAACCTCATATCATTGGAGCTTCTGATCTATAGGTCCATTAGGTCCCCCTGCTAGCTCGTAAAGAGTAATTAGGAACAAATATATCTTAAGAGAATTTGAATAGTTCAAATTCATATTGGGAATTAAGTTAATTGTACGAGATACAAATTAATATAATGTATAGTGATGCATTAAAATATAAAGTCTAATTTGAGATTAAACTTTATAATATTGAGAGATTGATGTATTTGAAAGAGTTCAAATATATGTCTAATTAAATATATGGTATTTAATTAGAAGATGAATTAATTAATTATGAATTAATTAATTATTCAATTTAGTTTAAATTAAATGAGATTTAATTAAACTATAGTCTATGAGAGAAATAAATATTTGAAGAAGTTCAAATATTAATATGAATTTGATTCATATTAAATTTATAGGATATAAGAGAATTTGAAGGAGTTCAAATTTTAATATGAATTTGATTCATATTATAGAATTAATTAATTGAAGGACTCAAATTAAATATATGATATTTAATTGGGTAATTAATTAATTAACTAATAGAAGGTCTGAAATTAAATATATGATATTTAATTGGTGATTAATTAATTAAAGAATTAATTAATTGGAAGTTAATCAATTATGAAAATGATTAATCACTTATGGAAGTAATTAATCATTTATGGAAATGATTTAATCACTTATGGAAGTGATCAATCATTTATGGAAAAGATTAATCAATTATGGAATTGATTGGTCATGGAATTGGTTGGTCATGGAATTGATTAATTATGAAAAAAGATTAAATCAGTTATGGAAATAATTGATTTTAAATGAATATTTTATTCATGGCCTTTCTCCTATAAATACAACTAGGTTTAGGTACAACAACATAAGGTCACAAGAATGCATTCTTGCATTCTCTCTAGCCTCCTTCTCATATTCTCTCAACCCAAGAACTCTAGGGAGAATTTTCTCTCTAGAGTTTTTCCCATTCAAGATTAGGTAGTCTCACAACTACGTTCCTAATCTTAGAGTCATAGCGGGGAAGATCAATTGGTGGTGTCCCAATTGTTGACGCTTGGTCCAAAATCAAGATAGGTGTCCATTGAAGTATTTAGAGTCGTCAACGACGGTATGTTTGCTTCTCCCCTTTAGATTTAGATCTAATAAATTTTGTATGCTTAACCTTAAATTTGTATAGAATTTGTTCTATGTTTTAACCAATGCAATAGTATTTTTGGATAAACAAAATTAACTACGGATCGGTCCCAATTACGCTTCCGCTTTAACGGAATTGGGGAATTCCAAATCCTTACATCATCTTCAATAACTTTCACTGCATCATCAACTTTGCCTTCTTTGCATAATGCAGTCACTTTCGCTTCATAGATCGAGGATGGGGGCGTGAAGCCTTTAGCTAGCATGTGGCTAACCACTTTATCTCCTTGATTAGTTTCGTTTTCGTTATATAGATCGACAGCCATTGCACAGTAGCTATCTGAACTGGGAATTCCACCTTTGATTAAAGCTTCATTGATTAAACTCTTGATTTCACCAACAGTGAGGTTGCTATCCCTGCATTGATCGAGGTCAATCTGGTAATGAGCTCGCTTAGGGGCTTTCAGTCCTTTCCTCAAGATCTTGCCAAGTATTTCCGCAGCTTGCTCAATCTCTCCGTTATCACATAAAGCAAATAGAAGGGTTCTGTAAACAACTATGTCCCCTCCACTACCCCTTCGAGAAATCCTCCAAAACATGGAATACAGCAAATGGATGGCCTCATTAAGCCTACCATCTTGACACAGCCCTTTCATTAGAATCAAATAACTCAGC
The DNA here is from genome assembly GCA_017139565.1 of Luffa aegyptiaca. Classification (NCBI taxonomy): domain Eukaryota; kingdom Viridiplantae; phylum Streptophyta; class Magnoliopsida; order Cucurbitales; family Cucurbitaceae; genus Luffa; species Luffa aegyptiaca. The sequence goes on from CM029402.1 coordinate 18,489,929, forward strand.
CTATTTGGATAGCAACTTTGGTAATCCATCTCTTGAAAGACATGTAAAGCAAGTTCAGATTGGCCTCTTTGGCAAAGGGATTGCATAAGCAAATTCAAGGAATGAGTCCTGGATTTCACTTCCCAACCATAAGAACTCTGCTGAAAAAGCTGACAAGCAGCATCAAGCTGAGATTCATTCAAGAGAATCTCCAAAAGGGTATTGAAACTTTGTGTTCTATTTGTACAGTTAAATCTCCCAAGGCTTTTAAACAGGGATATACCTCTTCCAATAATCCATGACTAGCATACGTTTTAATTGCAAATGAAAATACAGAATCCTTGCACTCGCAGGAGTCATCTTTTATCTGATTTATCACTTCTCTCATCTCGGAAATTCGGCCCGAGTTTCCAAGTATATCGATCATTGCAGCATACACCGGACCATTGTGCCGATAATCTGGGTACCTACAACTGGCTTCCTTGAACAGTTGGTAAGCTCTTAAGGGGTTATTCTACTTCCTAATAATCTGAGATAGGTATGTGGGCGTTAAAAGCCTTGGCCACCTAACAGTCATAGATACTTAATTGGTGTCAATCAAGAACATGTTAGAGCTTTAACTAAGTGGCCAAAATCTTATCAAAGTGCGACAAGAATCAAGAGAGTTCAGGCAATTCTAGGCAGGACATTTTGACAAACATGTTATGTGCTGACGGAAAGTTCAGAGCTTTGGAATTTATTAGTTTGGTGGGATTTTCTATCTTCACCTCAAAATCAACTTCTGCGCTGGAAAAATTGTTAATCGATCGAATTTGACTAAGCCCAAAACCTCCTCTTTCCTACAGAGACGGCAACTGTTTAGTCGGCCCCGTGCAGGTGAAGTCCTGGGGCGAGAGTGCACCGCGCATCCTAAAATAGTAAAATTTGATAATGTTATTTTTTTGGGTTTGACTAGAAAAATTTAAGGGTGTGTAGAAAGATATTTACCTACCAGTGTCCAACAAGTATTGTTCTTCCACCAAACTGTCCAAGTTCTTTGAGCTGTTAACATGAATACAAATGGTCAATTATTTTAAGGAAAATTCTAATTTTAATTCTGGAGTTGGAAAGGTGTATCAATTTTCACCTTAAAAACTCTACAATTTAATGAAAATTAAAGCCCCGTTTAATAACCATTTGGTTTTTGGTTTTTGAAAATTAAGCTCATTTTCTCCAAATAAACATTTTCCCATTTTTCCTAGACTTCCATATTTGTTTTATTTTTAATCATGTATTGTGACTATAAATTTTTAGAAGCTTCGTAATTTGGTCCTCGACGTTTAGGAAGAAGAGGAGAAAAAATACAAAATTTACACTACTACAAATTTGACCTTTATTGACGCTTGGCATTTTATGTTTATTGACGCTTGTGTCAAAAAAACGTCAATAAACGTAATTTTTGTACTTTAAAATAAATTATTAATAATTAAATAGATATATTGACGGTTTTATGGTATCAAGAAATGATATGAGTTATGTTGACGGACAAAAAACGTCAATAAATGTGATTAAAAACGTACTTTACGTAGATTTTCGTCCAACTCCGTCTTTTCACATAGTTGACGGACAAAAGATATCAATGAAAAGGATTTTGTTGACGGTTTTTATTGACGCTTATTAGCCGTCAATAAAAACCGCATTCATTGATGGCTAATAAGCGTCAATAAACATTAATATATTGACGCGCAATAAACGTCAATATTATTGAGAGTTTCTTGACGCGCAATAAACGTCAAAAAATTTATCATTTTTTGAGATTTTAGATTTAAGTTTAAATTGCTCCAAAATTTGAAGTGATTTTAAGAATTTAAATTTGATTTTTAATTAGAAAAGAGATAAAATTGGAAAAAAAAAAAAAGGAACCCAATACTGTTTTTTAATTTATTTTGTTTATTTGGGTGGATTAAGAGAAACTAGGTTTTTACCACGTGCGTTGCACGTGTAATAATTTGACTAAATTATTATGAAGTAAATTTAATTTAAAACTAATTAAAATTCCCTATACATTCTTATATTAGTTTTGTTGTTTTCTAATATGACTACTTTGAATATAATATAATATATATGTGATTTATCATAGCAAATGGAGTAACAATAATTATGCTAGATAATAATAAAAATACATTTTTAAAGAAATCGGTTTATATAGTCAAAACTTCTTTATATACAACATTTTTGGTCAAATTGCCGCTTGATTTGATCAATACTTTTGTCGTTGTCATAGAAATCCCTCTTGAAAGTGCTACATATAGTTGTCCATGCGGGAAAACATGTTGAGGAAGATAAACTCCAACATTAGGTAATGTCTGTCCTTGAGCTTTGTTAATAGTCATGGCAAAGCAAAGTCGTACGGGAAATTGCTTTCTTTTGAATTTAAATGGATATCCTTCATCATTTGTTGGGCTCATTGGTATGCGTGGAAGAAAAACTTTCTTTATTGCATGTTGTCTAGTTGTGATTTATGCATAAATGACATTTTTGTGAAATTCATGACAAACCATTCGAGTTCCGTTACATAGACCGTTTGGTGGGTCCAAGTTTCTCAATAACATGACTGGACAATGTTTTTTCAATATCAATTTGTGAGGGACATCATTGGGCAATAATGAATTGGGGAATTCTTCTTGGTAGTAATTATGTGTGTCGTCAATCGCCTCATCAAAACTCATGAATTCTTCTATTTTTCCAGGAAATAGATGAATCATTTTCTCATTCATTTGATCAACATATTCATTTGTGGTTGACAGAATTGCCCTACTTGTAATATACTCTATCAAAGTAGCATTTTTTTCAAGATCAGGATAAACAATATTCAATAATTTTAATACTGTATCATCTTCGCTTTCACCTGTAACGACAACATCATTTGGGAGGCAAATATAGTCTTCTTCTACAAATGGTTATGTTCCATTACCAATCCTTAATAGATATTCTGTAAAATGTATGTCATTTTGGGCTCTCATATTTTTGGTTAGTTGTAGTTTTTCCATTTGTTCCCAAACAACAATCAATTTCATAATTCCTAAATGTGTAATACCTTTTTGTCAACAACAATCAATTCCATAATTCTTAAAGGATCTCCTTTTCTACTTTTGAATTGTTGGATTGGAAATTTTCGGAGAACAAAGACTTTAATCTTCCAACCTTTATCAAAAGATTTGAGTTCTTCAATTAACATATCTGCCATCTGAATTAAAAAAAATATAAGAAATTGTTTGGGAGAAAATAGTACACACAAAATATAATATTTGAATTTTCATGACATTAAGAAAGGAAAATAAAAATGAAATTTATGTATTAAGTTATATTCACAATAATTATAACATAGATAAACAATCGAAAGAGATGACTACTTTTTAAACCTAAAAACCAATTAGAAAACATGGACGATTTATGGAGAGAATTTAGATTCAAATTCTAATTTGATTAGATTTTGGATAGAGTGTATATAGATCATAAGATAAATAAAAATATAGACAATCTATTTATGGATTTTATAGTAAATGTTATATTTGTAATAATACATGTAAAATTGTAAACAAAATCGACAAAGGGTTAACAAATATGACAATCTATTGTTTATAAAATACATTATTTTGAAGAAAATTTAGCTCCATAAAATATAAATTGTAGCAAAAATAATCGAAAAATTAAATTAAATTGTTTAATTACTATTCATGTGTCAATTTTCTTGAAATAAAAGAAGTTGTAAATGAAGTGGACAAAATTCAGATTAAGACATTAAAAGTGGATATTAAGACATTGAATGCATAAATGACATAAAATAAATAATTATCTTCTTATTTAAAAAAAAAATTAATTATCTTAAAATATATATATATATATATATTTTGACAATATGGGGTGGGGGATTTGAACCACAGATCTCGTGGTCATTAATAATTATTTTAAAATATTTGTCGTTTTATTTTTGCCAAATAATTTTTGCTTGTGCATCACTAAAATCAAGTTTGTAAAGAATGATATGGTTCAAATCAAAGAATTGATAAATCAATTTAAGAAATAATTGAAAACAACACCGGAACATGGAATTAACCGTAAAAAAATATTTGTACTAAAAAAAAACCGTAAAAAAAATTGAATTCATTCAATCAATTCTATCCTTTTTTTTAAATTAATATTTTTTATTTTGGATTGCATCCTATAGAGAATTGATATGTTAGCGGAAGGAAACAAATTCAAAATTTACAATTTTTTTTTTTAAAATAAAACACATAAAAATGGCAGAAATTGACAAATTCTATGCAAATCCCAACCAATCAATTATTTTTTAATTTTTTTAATCAAGAATTTCATTAAAAAAAAAAAGAGGAACAATAATTTTTTGAACTTATATTTTAAAAAATGATATTTTTTTTTTGAAATATTTAAAAAATTATCTAACACATATGAAAATAATAATAATAATAATAGTAATAATAATAATAATAATAATAATAATAATAATAATTCATTCAAGGCAAAATATCACTAAAATCAAGTTTGTAAAGAATGATGGTTCAAATCAAAGAATTGATAAATCAATTTAAGAAATAATTGAAAACAACACCGGAACATGGAATTAACCGTAAAAAAACATTTGTACTAAAAAAAACAGTAAAAAAAATTGAATCCATTCAATCAATTCTATTCTTTTTTTTTTAAATTAATATTTTTAATTTTGGATTGCATCCTATAGGGAATTGATATGTTAGCCGAAGGAAACAAATTCAAAATTTACAATTTTTTTTTAAAAATAAAACACATAAAAATGGCAGAAATCGACAAATTCTATGCAAATCCCAACCAATCAATTATTTTTTAATTTTTTTAATCAAGAATTTCATTAAAAAAAAAAAAAAAAAAGAGGAACAATAATTTTTTGAACTTATATTTTAAAAAATGATCTTTTTTTTTTTTTTGAAATATTTAAAAAATGATCTAACACATGTGAAAATAATAATAATAATAATAATAATAATTCATTCAAGGCAAAATATCACTAAAATCAAGTTTGTAAAGAATGATGGTTCAAATCAAAGAATTGATAAATCAATTTAAGAAATAATTGAAAACAACACCGGAACATGTAATTAACCGTAAAAAAACATTTGTACTAAAAAAAATCGTAAAAAAAATTGAATCCATTCAATCAATTCTATCATTTTTTTAAAAATTAATATTTTTAATTTTGGATTGCATCCCATAGGGAATTGATATGTTAGCGGAAAGAAACAAATTCAGAATTTACAATTTATCTCTAACCTAAACCTTTCTAATTCAAACACATCAATTAAAAAGCCAAACTAAAAAAAATACTTCAAATATAAACGAACAATTGGAAGAAATTGGAAAATACCTGAAATATAAATGAATAATTGGAAGAAATTGGAAGAGATAAGTAATTTAACACCTCAAAAAAAAAAAAGTTTGAGGGAAAAAAGAAATTAAAGTCAGTCAGTCATAACAAAAATATTATAATTATAATTAAGAGATGTACCTAAAACCAACCATGGAGGGGACGAATAGTTTTGATGTGAAAACTAATGGGAGAAAGTGAACAATTTATAGAGAGAATTTAGATTCAAATTTTAATTTGATTAGATTTTAGATAGAGTGTATATAGATCATATGATAATTTGATTAGATTTTAGATAGAGTGTATATTTAATTAAAATAATTATCTTAAGATTTGTTTTTTTTTTCAAATTTTCATATTAATATTCTCACGTAATGGTTTTTTTTTTCTTTTCTTTTTTTTTTACTTCTTAATTAAAATAATTATATTTAATTAAAATAATTATCTTAAGATTTGTTTTTTTTTTCAAAATTTTAAATTAATATTCTCACTTAATGGTTTTTTTCTTTTTTTTTTTTTACTTTTTAATTAAAATAATTATCTTAAGATTTTTTTTTTCAAAATTTCATATTTTAATTCTCACGTAATGATTTTTTTTTCTTTTTCTTTCTTTTTTTTTTTTTTTTAACTTTTTAATTAAAATAATTATATTTAATTAAAATAATTATCTTAAGATTTTGTTTTTCAAAATTTCATATTTTAAATCTCACGTAATGGTTTCTTTTTTTTTTTTCTACTTTTTAATTAAAATAATTATATTTAATTAAAATAATTATCTTAAGATTTTGTTTTTCAAAATTTCATATTTTAAATCTCACGTAATGGTTTCTTTTTCTTTTTTTTTTTCTACTTTTTAATTAAAATAATTATATTTAATTAAAATAATTATCTTAAGTTTTTTTTTTCAAAATTTCATATTTTAATATATTATATTTTGATTATTATTAAATTACGAAATTTGATTATGGAATTTGAAAACTAATTATGTAATTATCTTAAATTTACAGGGGTATTTTAGTCTAAAAATGTTTTTCACGGATCCTTGCTTTTTAATATATATATTATAGATATAGATTATAGATTATAGATTTTTTTTTTAACTTTTTTATTAAAATAATTATATTTAATTAAAATAATTATCTTAAGATTTTGTTTTTCAAAATTTCATATTTTAAATCTCACGTAATGGTTTCTTTTTTTTTTTTTCTACTTTTTAATTAAAATAATTATATTTAATTAAAATAATTATCTTAAGAATTTGTTTTTCAAAATTTCATATTTTAAATCTCACGTAATGGTTTCTTTTTCTTTTTTTTCTTTCTACTTTTTAATTAAAATAATTATATTTAATTAAAATAATTATCTTAAGTTTTTTTTTTCAAAATTTCATATTTTAATATATTATATTTTGATTTTTATTAAATTACGAAATTTGATTATGGAATTTGAAAACTAATTATGTAATTATCTTAAATTTACAGGGGTATTTTAGTCTAAAAATGTTTTTCACGGATCCTTGCTTTTTAATATATTATAGATTATAGATTATAGATTATAGATATAGATTATAGATTATAGATTATAGATTATAGTTTATAGATTATAGATTATATTTAATTAAAATAATTATCTTAAGTTTATAGATTATAGATTATAGATTATATTTAATTAAAATAATTATCTTAAGTTTTTTTTTTCAAAATTTCATATTTTAATATATTATATTTTGATTTTTATTAAATTACGAAATTTGATTATGGAATTTGAAATATATATATATATATATATATATATATATATATATATATATATATATATATATATTATAGATTATAGATTATAGATTATATTTAATTAAAATAATTATCTTAAGTTTTTTTTTTCAAAATTTCATATTTTAATATATTATATTTTGATTTTTATTAAATTACGAAATTTGATTATGGAATTTGAAAACTAATTATGTAATTATTTTAAATTTACAGGGGTATTTTAGTCTTAAAAATGTTTTTCACGGATCCTTGCTTTTTAATAGACTAGGTTTTTACCATGTGCGATGCACGTGTAATAATTTGACTAATTTATTATGAAGTAAAATTAATTAAGATTGTATATACATTCTTATATTAGTTTTGTTTTTTTTTTTTTTACTTCTATGATGATTTTTTTTGTTTTATAATATGACTAATTTCAATATAATATAATATATCATAGCAAATGAAGTAACAATAATTATGCTAAATAATAAAAAAAAAAATACATGTTAAATAATTTGGCTTATAAAGTCAAAAATTCTTTATAAAAATTAAACCCTCAAACTATATGATAAATTTAAAACTAAACACTCAAACTATCAAAATATAAAAATTTGATCTATTTTAGTCAATTTCTCTTTCTCTCTCTATTCTCTCTCTATCATTTGTCCACTCCGACTACTTCTTATACATTTATCCCTCGACCATTTCCCTCTTTTCAAACACCCACTCTTTCTCTACTTTTTCTTTCTCTCCTCATTCACTTTCTCTCTCGCTCCTCCCCCATTTTACTCTATTTAACTTTAACCTTGAAAAAGTTGAGTAATTATCTATCTTGTTCAGTTCAACACTATCTCTTTTGTTGTATTTTTTTTTTTTTTTATTTCTCCCTAAACCCTAAAATTTTCATGACATAATTATAACATATATGAACAATTGGAGGGGATGACTACTTTTAAACCTAAACTCATCGAATTTAGCTCTTTGTCCCTGAAAAGATGCGGTCAAGGCCGCCACCACCTTATGCTTCATATTATTTTCATTTCAATATTTATCAAATTAAGGTTTTGAATATACCTTCATTTTGAATAAAATTATCATGTTTGATTATGATCCAAAATCATATGTGTTTTAGTTATCTCTTAATTTAATTACATTGTATATAATTAAGGTAAATTATGTGAAATACATATTCTATATAAAAGTTTTGTTTAATAACCTAAACCACAATTGAGATGAATGACGATTCTTTATTTGATGAAAAAATGCATCCACTCAAATTCAAAAAGAGTATGTGATTATGATCCAAAATCAAATCAAATTTGAATTTGAATCTAAATTCCTTCCATACATTTTTCATTATTCCCAATTGGTTTTCACATCTAAAACTATTTTTCATCGTGAAAAATGACTAAACTTTTTCATTAGTTTCCAGACATTTATTGTAAAAAAAAATGCCAACCCTATTTGTTTATATTAAAAAAAAAAAAAGAACAAACAGAATTCGTGTGACAGATTTTTTATAAGAAAAGTTTTTTTCAAAATTTCATATTTTTTTTAAAAAAAAATTCTCAATCATTTATTAGATAATTATTAAAATCACTACCTTTGTTTTTTTTTTTTTGTTTTTATAGGAAAAGATTTTTTTGTTTTCAAAATTTCATATTCATTTTTTAATTTTTTTTACAGATTACCACTTTTTAATTTTTGTATCTTTTATTTTGTTTAATTAAAATAATTAGTTTTTAACTAAAGTAGTTATCTTAAATTTAAAGGGGTATTTTAGTCTAAAAATGTTTTTCACGGATTCTTGCTTTTTAATATATTTTTTATAGGAAAAGATTTTTTTTTTAAATTTCATATTCGTTTTTTAATTTTTTACAGATTACCGCTTTTTAATTTTTGTATCTTTTATTTTGTTTAATTAAAATAATTAGTTTTTAACTAAAGTAATTATCTTAAATTTAAAGGGATATTTTAGTCTAAAAATGTTTTTCACGGATTTAGAATTATAGAATTATAGATCATAGATTATAGATAGAAGAAAAAGGCAAAAGAATAAGGAAAAAAAGAAAAGAAAAAAAAAACCTAAGGATCTTCATTCTATCTTTCTTCCTCTATCCCAACGTCGTTCCAGCCGCCGCCGCCGCCCCCCCCCCCCCCCCGTTTTTTCCTTTGCACGCCGCTAGCAGTTCGCAGCCGCCGTTCGTGGTCTTCTCAGCTCGTAGCAGTTCGCAGCCAGAAACCCTAAACATGTATTTTCTCTTTTTTTGCTCTCCACGCCGTAACCCCCCCCCCCCCCCCCCTTCGCGCAGAGGTATCTACCTGTTAATTTGCCTATTATTTTGGTTTCTTCCCATTCATTTTCAAGTTTCTTGCGTCTGTCCTTTATTGCTTTGAATTTTTCTCGTTAGTTCTATCGAGAAAGTAACTGAAATGATATGATGTGTTTTTGTTGTTTCCCGTGCTTTCTTCTAATGATTATGGGGTTATGGTTTCTGATTGTCTGGGCTTTATTGAACGAACTTTTTGCAAGAAATTATGATCTGGGTCGTTAGAGATTTGGTGACCCTATATGGCTTTTGATGAGAATTTACACTAGAAATCTAAATTTGGATGATAATAGTCGGGGTTCGATCTTTGGGCATTGGAGATTCTATATGAGCACTAATAGTTTCTTTCTGGGGATTTTGGTGATTCTGTGCAGAATAATGTTATGGGTCGTGATTGTAGTTGAATTTGATCTTCCTTACTAACAGAGGAAAAGTGAGAGTTGGAATTAAGGTGCGCACTATTTATTTCTAGGGTAATTTTGGGAAGTTTGATCTTATTTTTTAAGTGCATACACTCACCCGCACGAATCATTGATAAAAATGAGGTAGTTAGAGTGAATTATTTTTAGTTTTGGGTGAAGACTTTCTTCCATCTTCCAGCAAATAGGAAAGAACTATGGAAATAAATAATCCTTTCTTGAGGTCACCATGGATTAGAGGGCTTGTAATAGGGGAGGAGTTATCTTTAAAATTGATTTTGGAGAAAGATTAAAATCGACTTGGAATTCGGATTACCGATTGTTTAGTAGCTTCAATTTTACAGGTTTAAGGTTCTTTGAAAGCCAACCAGCGAGCGTTTGGGCTCGAAACGTGTTTTCGACGAATACCCATAACCCGAACGGCCTTAAATCGTGTTACTCATAACCCGTCGGCTTGGGAACTTGGTTGTTGGGGTTAATTCGAACACAAACCAGCAGAAATTTGGAGTTATTCGATAAGTTCTAACATCTTTAAACCTTTGGAATTTGTCTAAGTTAGCTTGTGAATAGCTTATGGTCATTGGGTGCTCTTTAATTTGTCTGAGTTAATTTGAATACCTCATGGTCATGGAATCATTCTAAATCATTAATTTTCATATGTTACCTTCCAACTTCTTAATGCAATTTAATCAAATCATGATTGAAATTGAACTAAATAGATGTTAATATACCCTTACTAATATTCCTAATTACCCTTAGGTACATTCCTATCACGAACTCTCCACCTCTAGGGACTTTCGTCTTTGGGAGTTTATTCATCATACAACCTTGGATACTCAGCCTTGAGCTCTTCATCTGAATCCTAAGTTATTGTTTTTAATTGAAGTAGATAAAATTGATGATGCAAACTTTATATGGAAGTTCACCCTTTTATAGGTACAAGAATAAACATAATTAATACCGTTAACTTATAATTTTAAAACAACATTAAAATTAGAAACTCACAAAACTTAAAAGGACAAAAAACTCAAATATTAGATCTAACTTTAAAAAGAAACTTAAAACATTAAATTGAAAAAAAGAAAAACTCATAACTTAACCATTTCTTCCTGCTTGACGTTCTATAACACTTTTTCTAAGGTATTTATGAGCTCGTTGGAGTCTTAACCTCTCTTGCCAAGGTCCTACGGGGTCCCTCTCCAAGTGGAGGACTTTCATCACGATGAGTTGACATAGGGTCCAACTTTTCTACAAGGCATATCCTTATGCTTCCTTGAGTGAGTATTAGAAACTCTGGTTTTTATCCAATTCCTCTACAACATCGGGGAGACATTTTTCAAATTGTCCACACAGAAGTTCCTTGAATCTCGCCCAAGTGAGTGGGTTGTCCATGCGACCCTTATGGAGTTATAAATAGAGAGAGTGGGGAAAGGGGAAGATAGGGGAATTGAGTAGCGAGTGATTACTCTTGGGTGTTCTCAAGAGAGGGAGGGCCCAAGTACCTCGAACACTTGGGATATTGTAATAATACGTCATAGTTCTATTCCGGTTCTTATCAGTTCGCAATACCCAATGTTTTCAGGTTAGCATTCTCTTCCCAAATTTATCTATTACTTTGGTTTTCCTTCCCCTTGTGCTTTGATATTGGATTTTTAGTCATGCAAAAGAGTAGTTGTTCGACTTAAGGTTAGATCTTCTTTGTCTTGGAAAGTTAGCAAGTTGGCTTTAAGAATCCTTGCTTTGTGATGTTTGGCTCCGGATAGAGACATTTCATTGTTTCCTTGACATTTGTTCGTCAAGTGAACGTTGAGCTAGAGCCATTAGGTTATCTACTTTCTATGTTCTAACTGTTTGGCCAAAGTTTTAAGTTTAAGTGAGACCAAGATCTTGAGAAATTGTGAACTTTCCTTAGCAAAAGAGCTTTAAAGCATGAATCACTATGAAAGAAGGGCTGTAAAGGAAAAGTTGGAATCAAGGCCAATCATCCAAACTGGTTAGGCGAGCAACTTTCGAGGACGAAAGTTTTTAAAGGTGGGGAGTCCATAACACCCCATGTTTCAAATTATACCATTTTTAGAGTAATTGGATTTGAATTCTAATTTAGAAAATTAGAATTTAAGCTTAGCCTTAAGTTGGTAAATTTAATTTCTATAGATTTGGAAAAAGAGGTACAATTGGGAAATTGAAAAACTCTAAACCTTTTCCCTCTTTTATTTATTTGGATCCTATTTTTCTATTGGAAGAAAAATAAAGAGAAAGAAAAAAAAAAGGAAAATTAGACCCTAATTTCTCTTCTTCTCGTCCCCTCTTTTTTTCCCCTCTCTTCCCCTTAGTTCAGCCGCATGCAAACCAACCCTCCTTTAGAGTTTTCCTCTCCGGTGAGTCCAACATCCATGTCTGGCTTGAAAATTAATAAGGGTAAATGCCAAATTTTGGGTCTGAGCTGCGAGGTTAGTAAGGTGAGGAGATGGACAGAGATTGTAGGCTGTGACATGAGTTCGTTTCCTTACTCGTACTTAGGTTTACCATTGGGGCAGAATCCGGGATCTTCGCCGTTTTGGGACCCAGTGGTGGATAAGGTGAGGAAAAGACTTGCAAGTTGGAAGAAGAGTTTTTTCTCCAAAGGAGGTAGACTAACCCTCATCCGTTCCGTGTTAAGTGGCTTCAGAGCCCCTTGTTCGGTGTGTAAAACTCTCGAGAAGCTGATGAAGGACTTTCTGTGGGAAGGAGTGTATTAGGGCAAGTTTATTCATTTGGTGAGTTGAGACTTAGTGGGGCGGCCTTTAAGTCGGGGGGGGGGGGGGGGTTGAGGTAGATAATTTGAGAATCCGTAACAAAGTTCTGCTGGCTAAATGACTATGACACTTTTATTCCGAATCCAACACTCTGTGGCACAGGATTATTGTTAGCAAATACGACCCTCATCCTTCTGAATGAGTGACGGGAGGGATCAAAGGCACTTCTAGAAACCCTTGGAAAGAAATTTCTCACGAGCTCCCTTCCTTGACCTCTTTTGTTTGTTATTTTGTGGGGAATGGGGAGGATACATATTTTTGGGAAGACAGGTGGGTGGGAGATAGACCCCTTTGTGCTACTTTTCCTCGGCTTTATCACTTATCTTCTATGAAAAACCACTATGTGGTTGAGGTTTTGAGTCCTTTAGGGAGTTCTCTATCCTATTCTTTTGGCTTCTTGTGTTCGTTATCTGATAGAGATACTACAGACCTCTTGTCTCTCTTGTCCTTGATTGGGGAGATCTCTTTTAGTACTACGAGGAGGGATTTCCGTTTGTGGATTCCTAGCCCATCCATTGACTTCTCTTGTCGGTCCTTCCATTGCTTACTAGACCCCTCTCCTTCCGACTTGTCTATCTTTTCCATGTTATGGAAGGTGAAAGCCCCAAAAAAGGTGCAGTTTTTTATTTGGCAGGTTGTTCATGGAAGAGTTAATACTCTTGATCGACTTTCCAGAAAGATCCTTTGCTTGATCGAGCCTTTTTGTTGCATTCTCTGTCGGATGGCGGAGGAAGACCGTGACCATATTCTGTGGAGTTGCAGTTTTGCTAAGGCAGTGTGAGATGAGTTTTTTGCATCGTTTGGTTTGCAGTTTGCCAGACATAGGGGCCTTAGAGAGATGATCGAGGAGTTCCTTTCCCATCCTCCTTTTAGGGATCAAGGAAATTTCTTGTGGCAAGCTGGGATCTGCGCTATTATTTGGAGGCTTTGGGGGGAGAGGAACAATAGGACGTTTAGTGGGATGGAGAGGGATGCGACTGAGGTTTGGTCCCTTGTTAGATATAATGTTTTTCCTTGGGCGTCGATGACGCGTTTATTTTGTAATTATTTCATAGATCTTATTATTTTGGATTGGAGCCCCTTTATCTAATGGGGTCTCTCTTTTTTTTTTTTGTGGACTGGTTGTTTTTGTTCGCCCTTGTATTCTTTCATTTTTTCTCAATGAAAGCATGGTTATTCATTTAAAAAAAACATTAAGTTGAACTATGATCAAGTTAGTATTAAATTTTGTGTTTTTTCTCCTCTTCTTCCTAAACGTCGAGGACCAAAATACGAAGCTTCTAAAAATTTATAGTCACAATACATGATTAAAAATAAAACAAATATGGAAGTCTAGGAAAAATGGGAAAATGTTTATTTTTTTGTTTAATTATTAGGGAATCGTAACATGTTTTAAAAGAGGTTTTATTATTGTTTATGGCTGATGATCACTTCATAGGAAACAAAAACAAACTTCTAACTATTTGTTTTCAATAAGCTCTTAAAAAAGGGAAAAAAGATCAAAATTTATCCAAACTTGTCTAGTTGTACTAATTTATATTCTAAACTTTTAATTTTATCGAATTGAAACCTGAACTTAATATAGATTGCAATTTTTAACCCACATTTAATTTCTACTAAATTCACCCAAAATTTATCAAAAAGTAAAGTAAAAATTTATCCAAGCTCACTGTTTATAACAAAAAAATGCACAACACCAACAATGGATTAAATTTTTCAAAACTCCAAATTTCAACAAGTTCTAGTGTCAAATTGCTTTGAAACTTTTTTGCACTAGACATGTTTTATATTCATTAAACTTCACTTCACTAATTTCGCACTAGACATGTTTTATATTCATTAAATGAAAGTCTATTATGGAGTAAAAATTGTAACACTTGGACCCCGTTTGATAATCATTTGATTTTTGGTTTTTGGTTTTTGAAAATTAAGCTTAAAAACGTTAATTCTACCTATAAGTTTATTTGTTTGATTATCTATCTTCTTTTTATGTTTAAAAAACCAAGTCAAGTTTTGAAAACTAAAAAAAAGTAGACTCCGTTTGGTAACCATTTGGTTTTTGAAAATTAAGCTTATGTACACATACTTCCACCTATAAGTTTTTTGGTTTTAGTATCACTCTTCTACCTTGTTTTCAAAAACTGAGTTCAATTTTGAAAACAAAAAAAAATAGTTTTCAAAAACTT